>CM045758.1:107014667-108477175 GCA_025200525.1 Camellia lanceoleosa
GGGTTTTGATCTGGAAACAACCGTTATATATTCATGGGTAATTTGGTCATTACGCAAATATATATCCTTATGAACGAAGTAATTTAGTGCATGGATCTTTGGATAATAGAAATTCAAAATTGAATTTATCATCCGAGCACCAATGAAGTTAACCCTAAATTAAGCAAACAAATACAAAAATATTTACACAAATAATTCCACTTTAACTAATTTAGTTTTAATATTTAAAAATAAATAATTTCTCACTTACAAAACTGTTATAATTATTTATTTTTATCATTTTTAAATAGGGAAAGTTACCAATAAATCCTAAAAGTTGAAATTGTACTCCATTTGGTCCTAATATTTATTCTTATGATCTGTTTGGTCCTTTGTGTTGTCAAATGACATAAATACCATTTGGTATCTAATGTTGCACGCTTGTTGATTTTAGAATTAAATTATGACGTGGCACGTTGATTGTGTTTGGTGGGTGCCACGAATCTAGAAAGTACACTAATGCTTTTATTCGTTTTTCACGTTTGGGAGAATGAAGCACGTGCAACACATACTACGACCCGACCCGTTAGACACCCGTGACGGTAAAAAATTTGTATCACATAAACTCATTTAGGCATTTTTAGGGAACCCTAATTCCTGTCGATTGAGTTTGTTCGGCGATTGTGATCTATGTGAAGAAGATTTGAAGAAGGCATGGGTATTCCTCAGTCGGAGTGGAACAACGTCTGCGAAAGGTACGTGTTACCAATGCTGTTGTGGTTTTCCTTTTTGTTATGTTCCATATGAGGTTGAATGATTGTGTGTGTGGTGTCGTGATGTTTGTGTGATGTTCCGAAGCCATCGTTTTTGTGATTGTCAAGAATGGGTGTGTTTGTGTGACAATGTTTGAGATGTGGGTGGGGGGGGAGGTCTGGGTGTGAGCTGGGTGTGTTTGGGGTTTTTTTTTTTTTTTTTTGTATATGTGGGTTTGAAGGGTTGTTTGTGTCGATGTCTCTTGTGTGATGTTCTGTAGCAGTAGATGTTGGGTGTGTTTGTGGGTTTTTGTTTTTTTTGTTGTGTTTGTGTGATGTCACGAAGCAGACGATGTTTGAGCGAATGGTTGTGTGTATTTGTGTGACGAGCTTTGCGAGTTGGGGGTTGTGTGTGAAACCATGTGTTGTTGTGTTTGTTATATGTTTGTTATGTGTTTGTGATTTTAGGCAGTGATTGTTATTGGTTTTGATTGTGATTGGTTTTGATTGTTATTGGTTATGTGTTGCTGATTGCATGTATTGAACATGTAACACAGGGTGTTCTGTTTGTTATGTGGGTATGTACAACTGTTATGGATGATGTTATATGTTTGATATATGTTTGTTATGTGTTTGTGATTTTAGGTTTTGATTGTTATTGGTTTTGTGATAATGTAGATGGTGACGACAATAGAAGTCCGTGGACGCGTTCGTGTGAACGGAAGCGTATTGAAGGTGTATTTGGGACAAAACCGAACAAACTGGGTGTTAACATGCAGGGCCGCATACTGTTTAAGCAGTCGATGACAAACCACCTGCAAGCTCGTGAACAAGTTAATGAAAAGCCTGCTGGGCCATCACGTACTGCACCCACAAGGATTAACTTCCGATCAAATATTGCTGGGATCGTCAAGCTTGTAACAACATCTCCTTTAAGGGCTGGTCATTTTGAACAGCTGAAGAGGACCCCGTTTTGGATCATGGTTAAGGCTATCCAAATTAACAAGCTGAATTACAATGATTTTAGGAAGTATGACGAGACTATTTTGAAAATAATACGCACGTATGATGCACAATGTGATGCATTCAACGTTGCTGGAAATTCTGTTAAGCTGTGTAGGAGTGACGTTAGACTCCTGTTTGAGATTCAATGTGGTACGAAGCATATTGATCTGTCTCCTTGTCAAAGGCCGACATCAGATTTCATCCAGCGGAGGAGTGTCAACACTGTGAGGATAACGTCGAAGCTTGTGAAGAGTTTGTTTGAAGAAGCCGTGGCCGGGCGAAGAAAGGTTGACGAGGAAGACGCAGCAAAGTTGTTGACGCTGTATATGTGTGGGAAGATGTTTTTTGCTAATTCTGGGGAGACGATAAGCTGGGCATTTGTGCGATACATCGATGACCTGAATACCGTACGTTTATACGACTGGACTGGTGCAATTCTACAAATGTTGATGGGTTCAATCAAGGATTTCCATCAGACGCCGGAGAAGGTCACTGGTTGTGTTGTCGCGTTGCTGGTATGTAAATTGTATTTTGTTTATGGAGATTTACTAATTCTTTTATAGTATATGTTGTGGAGATAGTTGTTGGTTTTTAAGAATTTTCTATTTGGAATGCAGTATTGGATTTGTGAACATTCCACGCTGGTGAAACCTGAAACGGAGAGTATGTTCCCAAGATTTATGAAATGGGACATTGGTGGCTTAGTTACCCGGATACGGGGTTTGGATTTATCAACACCTGGCAAATTTCAGGTGTAGTAATTGTATAATTATGTTTACTAATTGGTCATAAATGTTTTTTTTTTAGAAGGGTGTTTGATTATTGTGTTGTCTGTTTTGTGTTTTGGTTGTATGGTTGGCAGGTTCGTACTGACAGGTTGAGGTCGTTGGAATATGAACGTGACATATTGGCGACGGACGACCACGCCGTTGGTCGTCGTGAAGATGGAGTGACGGATGTGGTTGGCGGATGAGGTGATGGATTTGAACGTGCGACGCATGAGGTGGTGGATGGCATGGGTGTGAAAGCGAAAGAAGTGCACGGCGTGGTACGTGATGCAGTGAGTGACGTGGGTGGTATAACGGAATTGGAAAAGGCTTTGAAGTGTATGGTAGATTTGGAATTGCGGAACAAAGTAAACGAGGAGACAATCTCGAAGCTGGAGAATGAAGTAGTCAGTTTGAAGAGTAAGATGGAAATGCAAGCCGTTAATATTGTTGGCGGGTTTGGATGCGTTGTGAAGGTTAAGGATGACGAAATACGAAAACTTGAAGATGAGAACAAGGGGTTACGGCAAACAATTTCGATGTTAGAAGACCAACTGGCTGACCAGCAAGTACACACTGTTACGCAAGCTTACCGGAAGAACACACCACCGACCAGGGATGTTGGTGCAAGCAATTGCGAAGGAGGTAGTGGGTTCGATGTGACGGTTGTTCATGATGTTACGCCTATTAGGGTTGGTGTAAATGTAGGTCTCAGTGCTGAGAATGTTACTGTGCACACAGTATCTGATTCCAGTCCGGTGCCAGAACGTAGTGTTGGTGATGTAAATTTGACGGACTTTGAAGTGGGATTGTTTCCGAATAAAGGGGAAGGTGTAAGAAATTCGTTCATCCGTAACCTGAAGAACAAAGTGAGGAAAGAATTAAGGCTGAAAGATTATGAATACCAGGTAGTTGGGGATCAGGAAAAGAAAGCAGTCACACATGGGTGCAAAGGTGTGGTGATGGGGAAAAGCACTGTAAAAGACACAGTTGTAGACGTGGACACAGTTGGTGTTGCTGCCAGTAAATGGTCTGGGTTTGAGTTGAACAACCGTTTTGGGGTTTGGAAAATGATGACGTTTGATGAGAAGGAGAAAATAATGAAGGCTTACGAACGGAATGGTGACGGGTATGTGTGGCTATTTATGTAATTTATTTCCGCATACGTATCGTGTTTTGGTGAGGTTTTGATATGATGTGTTTGTTTTATTTGTAGGGCTGTCATGTGGGCTAGTGGTGAAAGTGGTATGGCTGTGTATTTTACAGACGTGAAGAGTCTTGTATGGGGCGAAAGTATATGCGGCAGTGTGAGTTGTATTATGATTTTATTGTGTTATGCGTTGTGCTGTGTTACATGGTTGTGTGTAATGTGTTTAGACGTACGTGTTTTATGTCAGTGATCTACGTATTTAATGTATTGGTGTGTCAATGCAGGTGATTGATGCATATGCTGAGACATTGGTGACAGAGCAGGCACATGTCTGTGCGGGTGATGCTTTAGCGGACAAATCGTACTTCTTTAGCAGTATTTGCATGGTGAGGAAGGTAGTTTGTAATTGTTGTGTAATAACCAGTGCATTATGTACTGATATTGAATGTTTGTTGTCTAGAGTGTTTTCAAATCTGGCAACAAGAAAACAATGGAAATTTATGTGCTGAAGAATTTTGCAGCATCAAAGGAATGTCGGTACATTCATTTCCCAATATGCAACAACGCACACTGGACACTTGTGGTGTACGACGCAGAGGATGGAAGTTAGAAACATTTTAACCCAATGAGGCAACGTTCCTGTGGCAGGTCAGACGCGCATTACAATGAAGCACTTGTCCTGGTAAGGAACACATTTGAATATAATTGTTATCACGTCATGGATGTATTACGCTTTTGAATGTAATTGTGGTGGGTGTTCTGTGTATGACAGAAGGAACGTGTGTCGTCTGTAATGAAACGGTCGTTACGAGCAGATGGAATAGATGAGGTTAGCATAGCTGAGACTTTCAACCATCCCCTCGAAGCTGTTGAAGACTGCCCCCAGCAGAAAGCTGACTCGTAAGTGAACTGGAGTTCGGACTGTATTGTTTCTTATTGGTATGCGAAAGTGGTTGTGGATTGTAATTGAAATTTTATTTCTTTTCCCAACGCAGGCTGGATTGTGCGGTTATTGTTTGCGCGGTGATGAGGCAATACGTGCACCATGTTGAAGTAGCGCGATCATTGCAAGGTACCAATGGCATCGTGTTGCGGGCGAACATGGTAAAAGGATTTGTCAACGACGTTAGCAGGGGTCTTCAACATTCCATCTGAATGTTAACTTTAAAACACATATGAAAACATTGGCGTACAGTTATATATTTTTGATTAGCAAATGGAATTTCAATTTTTTGGGGGGCACATGTGGAAGACGATAACGTACAGTTATATATTTTTGTTTAGGAGGTGGTGTATGCATGGTTTTTGGGTTGCTGTGAACGTACATTAACAGTATAAATTTCGTAGTAAATATGATGTTGAGTTTCTTTGAATGTGTTGTGTTTTTTTTTTTTTTGTGACTTGTGATATATGAATGGGCATTGTGTTTGTATGTAGTTGGTATGACATGTTATTAGCTGGTGAGAATGTTTGACAGTGGGTTTCTATGGTGTATAGTGATGTGGTTTGATATGTTGAACAAGTTTTATGTCTGTGTGAACAAAAATTTTGTGGGTTGGTGTTGTCCCCCGTATAGGGTGGTTATGTAATTGTTTATGTTTCACGTGTAGGGTGGTTATCTGAGTGTGTGTTTTGAGTAGTTAGTAGAAGCAAATGTAGCATAATCAAAATAAGACTAGCAGTCAGGTGATTTGGTGCTGTTCGTTTGTTAGGGTGATTTGGTGATTGTGTGAAATGACGTTAGTGTGACTTTTATACTTACCATTTGCTGCGAAAAGTGGATTGATTGGAACCACAATTCAATTCAATACAATGGCTGAAATTATGACGAAAGAAAATACAGTACGTAACACTTATGTAATATTGAAAATGCATAACAAGGGAGAAGACCCAAATTATTTGGTCGACTTACATAATGAAGACGACAATGCATTGAAAGCGATACTATTGCGTAATAACAGCGACGATAATAGTATGGTATGTCCGGTGGGTTGACGCACACTTGTTTACTTGGGGAAAAATTTAAATCACAGTGGCATACTTAGTAAATGAAAACAGTGACCATAAATTTTGCATGCAGTGATGGCTAAATCGGTTCTTTACATGTCTTCCTATTGTGGTGCCCCATGCGTTGACAACGCCCGCAGCGAATTTGCTGTGTTTCTTTACCCCGAGACAGAATTCTTTTTTTTTTAGGCCTTCCAGGTGGTCGTTTCACAACTGGTGGGTGTATGATGAAGTCTTCGGTGTTGAACGAAGGTTTCTCAACAGTTGGTATTGGGGTTATGCTTGATGCGTATGTGGAACAATATTCGGACACATGGTAATATGGTTCGATTAAGTCATACAGATCTCGTCCGCTGTTACGGATTGCAACCATTGCGTGCTCGCATGGGATTCGTTTAATCTGCCACTGAAAGCATGAACATATCTGCCTGCCAACATCGACAAGTACTGATGTGTATGAGTGGACCTCGTACACATCGTCATTTGATTGGCTTACAAGCCACGCCCTGCCTTTGTTGTAAGCTTTTACCAACCGAGACTCGATTTTGGGACAAAGAATTCCAGGCCACGCGGCTGCCTTTTGTCGGCGTTTTGACATTTGGTCCATAATTTTCGTTCTAATGCTGTCAACCATTTTTGTGATTGGGAGGTGTCGTGCCTCATGAATCCAAGAGTAGAATGACTCAGCGGCGTTGGAACACATCTCGCCATACCGATCACCCCTACAGACACAAAGATGAAAACATGTAGTAAATAGTTCCATGTAATTATGAAGGATAAATCCATTGAAAAAAACAATGTACGAAACTATTTTGGTGGAATATATTCATGATTGGTTGTGTACCGAAAGTAGGCATTTGCCCAATACGCTGGAGGTAAATCTTTCAGAAAAGTTGCCAATTGTCGCCCCGATGCCGTAAAGTTTTGTAAGCTGGAGTTGAATGCAGTTACGGTTGGTGTGTAAGCACATGCACGAAATTTACTTAGCAATCCGACACGGTGCATCTTGTTGGTATATCGCATCTTGTCTTGCAAGTTTCGTTGCAAATGTTGCAAGCAAAAAGCGTGGTGGGCAGATGGGAATATTATCGGAATGGATTCTAGAAGTCCTGTGTGTCTGTCTGAGATAAATGTGATCGTCCTGTCTGTTTTGACCACGTTCGCGAGGTGTTCCAAAAACCAAGACCAATTAGTTGTGTTCTCTGAGTCGACAATTGCAATTGCCAATGGGAATAAACCTGTGTGCATAATTAATAGTGGGTTCAGCATATGGGTATGACGCGAACATCATATAAATTTTTATTTTTAAAAAACACAAATATGCCAATAATAGTGTGTTTGCTACGAATGAACATAACCTTGATTGCCATCCTTTGCAGTAGCAGCTAGCAAGTTGCCTTTGAATTTCCCCTTCAAGAAGGTACCGTTGAGGAATAGTAAAGGGCGACAATGATTGAATCCATCGATGCATGCTTTGAATGATATAAAAAATCGTAGAAACCGGTGATTTTGGTCATCGTAATCAATGTTAATGTAACTGCCTGGATTGTTTTCCATTACAGCATTACTATACCACCGTAATTGATCGAACGAAATGGAATGTGCACCGAACATCTCACCCCTTGCTTTCTCAACTCCCAACCATGCTACTCAGTAGCTGATCTCTAATCCATAATCTTTTTTCAAGTCATATACGACATCGGATGGCCGTGTGAGCGGTTTGTCACGTCCCGTTCGGAGATAACATCGGACACTAAATCAGACCCTGCCCTCGGGTTTTTTGTTGTCCGAACAACAACACCACAAGTGTGCTCTGCGTTCCACTTACGAATGTAAAAAAACTCATCAGCATGAAGGACTCTTGCATGTATAGACCAAAGGCATCATTTTGATTCCCTCATCGTGCAGACGGCTGTAATCCGAACGGAGTCGTTCTTCAGATACTTGAACCGGAATCCACATTCAACTGCATACTTACGTAGAACATTACGGAATTCGGCAGCCCCGCCTTTGAAACTTTGACCAACATGTGTGATACCATTAGCCCATTGTGCGGACATGTAAACTTTGTCAACATGAGGACAAAAATTTGGGAGTAAATCATCTTGTTCATCATCGTCATTCGACTCATATCCTTCCATCAGTGTGCTGAATGTAACATCACACGGTTTCCGATTCGCGTCGCCAATTCCGTTTGAACTTTGCATGCATCGAGTTTCGACGACGACGTCAATATGTCCTAAACGGAAAGACCGTGCAAGGGATACCATGTTTTCGATATCAATATCATTTTGTAACTTGAAATTGTTGTATCCTGGAATCTTGAAAAATAAACAGACATCATCATCTATGAGGCCAGTGAAATTCTGATGGACAGCGTTGACCAAATCGTCAAACCGAAATGGAAATTGCAACTTCACGGCAGCATTCATATCACGGTAACAACACACCAACATAATATGAGCGTCCATCCCTACAGTATGCAAACAGTGTGACAGAGTGTTCCAGTTTGAAGCCCAGACATGTGTGCCAAATGCACATCAAATGAACAATGTGCACAGGCCCATACGAATGGGAAACACCAATACTGTAAATATGGCACAGCAACACACAATGATTAAGCTATATACACAACGCACAGGAAAGAGATATCAGCACAAAACGGAGCGACACCTTTACCACACAAGCACTACTGTTGAGTTTTCAGATTACCCACACCCCGTGCCTTACCCAGAAAACATTCATGCGTATCATGTGAACAGCAAATCAGCAATGTGTATGAAACACATATTGGGTGTACAAATCGGGTAAACAAACACGTATTGAGTGTTTCAGATTACAATGAATGTATCGAAAAACCTAGTGACACTCGTGGACTGTAGCATACGAATGTGTGAACAACCCATCCAGAAAAAACAACACACATCGACTAATCTATAGACAAAACGCACACGGTAAAAAGAAATCAACACGAAACATAATAATACCTGCAACACAGGAGCACTATCGTCGGCAAAAACTGGAACCACCGTTTGTCCACAAACACGAAACAAATATCAACATGAAACAGAGCAACACCTTCACCACACAATCACTAATGTTGAGTTTTCAGATTACCCAGAACCCGTGCCTTACACAAAAAACATCCATGCGTATCATGTGAACATCAAATCAGCAATGTGTATCAAATGCATATTGGGTGTACAAAATCGTGTTTCATATTACAGTGAATGTATCGAAAAACCCAGCAATACCCGTGGACTGTTGCATACGAATGTGTGAACAATCCACGCATAAAAAACAACACACAGCGAGTAATATATAGACACAACGCACACGGGGAAAATAAAATCAACAAGAAACATAATTATACCTGCAACACAAACGCACTGTGGTCTGCGAAACTGGAACCACCGTCTGTCCACGAACACACCAATGATCACAACACACCGTCACATCAGCCACAAAACCCTAACACGAAACTATCAAAAGAAAATCAAAACAAACCCCACGTGGAAAAAGGGTATAACTGACCAATACATATTACCAAAAAAGGAAAAACAGGATCAACAGGACTATAATTCCTCACTGATAGGACCAATCAGAGCAACAGATACAAAGTTGGGACCAAATGGTGCAACTGTTTGTGGGATGGGATTTATTGGTAAATATCCCTTTAAAATAATTAAAATAAAAAAATTAATAAAAAACAAAAGATAAAAAGAGAGAAAGAAGGTGCGTGAACTTGACTTAGGTGGTAAGCCCCGTGAGAATGTTAAATAGTAACGGCAAATGCGCGGCCCTGCAGTTACTACTCCCACACCTCCTCCGACTCTTTCTAACTCTCTCTTTCTCTCTCTCCAAACTTTTCTCTCTCTCTCTCTCTCTCTCTCTCTCTCTCTCGAATCTGATGTGCTTATACTCCTTTTTCCAATGATTCCGTGAGATAGATGTTGGAAAGAAATGGATGTGAAGAAGAGCAAAGAGATCACAACAGCAACACAACAACAATTCTAAGATCTCTCTCAGGTTTCAATTCTTCTATTCCTCCTCCTCTGTTTTGTATTTCTATCTACGTTTTCATGCACTGCCAATGATTTATATTTGATTTTTGTGAATTTTGATGGATTGATTGATTGCTTGATTCCTACACAAAGAAGCTTGTTTTCTGGCTTGCAATGGGCAAGAAAGGAAGCGGCTGGTTTTCGAGCGTCAGGAGAGTTTTCAAACCTTCCTCCAAGGAACTTCCTGAGAAGAAGGTCAGTTTATTCATTTTATACACATTTGTATTTCAATCATATGATCCACATTACAATGGTTTTCAACTAGTAACAGAAATCAAAAGACACAGAGGGTAAATTAGGAGAAGATATTCAAATCAAACTTTGGTATATATATTTATTTGGTCATTAATTCTCTCTCTCTCTCTCTCGGGTGCTTGAAATGGGTAATTCAATAACAGTTTAATTTCTTTTGGGTCTAATACTGATAAGAAATCTGAATTTATTTGGTCATTAATTTATCAGATTCATATTAGCTTAAAATGGGTAATTTAATGGCAGTTTAATTTTTCGTGTCTCTAATACGGATGAGAAATCTATATTAATTTGGCCATTAATTTCCCATATTATCTTGAAATGGGTAGTCTTTCTGATGAGAAATCTATTTATTTGGTCATTAATTTCTCATATTAGCTTGAAATGGGTAGTTTAATGGAAGTTTTAAATTTTATTTTTTATTTTTTATGTGGCTCTAATACTAATGATAAATCTTGCACTACGATATGGTAATTCTATTTGCACACCATACAAGTTCTCATTACACACCACAAATGCGATCGGATATAAATTTTTGAAAAAATATCAAATATTCATATTTAAATTTATAAACATAAAGTAGTTGTTCGGATATAAATAATTGAACAGGCTATATATTTGAACAATTTATTTTTGTTCATAACTTTAAATCCAAACATTTAATATTTGTTTAGAAATTCATATTCGAACATATTTGTGGTGTGTTGAGAGTTTGTATGATGTGCAAATAGAATTTCCCATGATATTATCCTAATTAGTATATCATTTTCTGCTAATTAATCCAAATAAGAGCTCACTCGTATCACTCTCTCACTTTAGACCTCTAGTAATATAACTATCAATTTGAGCAATAATAAACAGCAGTGATGAGATGGTCGGTATGGTGACCTTGTGAACCACATTTAGGTATTACCTACTTTTTCATTTGCAAGTAGGACCGTGAACATGAATGAACAGGGCATTTCATATGGTCCCCTATTAACATGGCCAAACAGGTCATGCCTCGTGACCTATACTTATCATACCACCTAAGATATCACATCATCTATGTTGATGATCATGTGAATTGTTATGTTAGATCACAATCATCCCCATGAAATTAACAATTTATAAGTTTTGATTAGAGAAATAGTAAACACATCTTAGCAATGAAATGATGATGTGATTTTTTTCAGAAAGACAATGGAGAGAAATGGCAACATCAGCAGGCACCAGAGGTTCTGTCATTTGAGCATTTTCCTGCAGAGAGTTCTCCAGAGGATGCCACGAATGATGAGAGTGATGAGTTGTCTTCGGTGACTGGGGATCGAAATCATGCCATTGCTGTTGCGGTTGCAACTGCTGCTGCTGCAGAAGCTGCAGTTGCAGCTGCCCAAGCAGCAGCTAAAGTTGTTCGACTGGCCGGTTATGGGCGCCACTCTAAGGAAGAAAGGGCTGCAACTCTCATTCAATCATATTACAGGGGATACCTAGTAATACCGCCTCTCTCTCTCTCTCTCTCAAGTCATATCAAACTAAGAGTATTTTATTTATTTATTGAAATATTCATTGCATTAATATAATAGCTTTATAGATCTGGCCCCCAATCTTTTGCTCTAATTAGAGAACAATAAGTTATATATTGTGGAAATTATCAGAAATTGCTCAATTAGAAGGGCATTTTTGTCACTGTCATTTAGAACTCTAGTTATAATTTATCAACTACTTCATAATTGGTATGTGCCATTGGTTTTTAGGCTCGGCGTGCTCTGCGTGCTTTGAAAGGATTGGTTAGGCTACAAGCACTTGTCAGGGGACATAATGTGCGCAAGCAAGCACAGATGACAATGCGGTGCATGCAAGCACTTGTTCGTGTGCAGGCTAGAGTAAGAGCACGCAGACTGCAATTAACACACCAGAAGCTTCAGAAGAAGGTTGAGGAAGAAGAAAGACTAGCAGCAGAGGAAGAAAAGCAAAAGCCAAGGAGCCCAGTGAAGAAGTTTGAAGACTATTGGGATGGCAGGAATCAAAGCATGGAGAAAACTATGGAAAGTGGTATGAGAAAACATGATGGGGTGATGAAAAGAGAGAGAGCTCTAGCTTATGCTTTTAGCTACCAGGTTGGTTTGTAAATTCAAGCCAAACCACCATTTCCATGATGAGTAAAATTGCTTACAAACTTGGAAGTTTGTTTTCATAAGCACTACACAGATACAGATTCATCCTAGATGGACTCTACACGGGGATTCATTCAGTGCAGTGCTGCCACTCTACATTATGGACAAAAGAAAGCTTATGAAGTTTGTAAGATCCATCTAGGATGAGTGCACATTCTAAAAAACATTTTGAAAAATTTATCTTTTGCCGTATGGTTTTTTTTATTTGAAAAAGCATTTTATACATTTAATTTTGCACAATTTTAACAGCAGCAGCAACAACAACAACAATTGTTGCAATCAGGCTTGAATGGTAACGATTCTGGATTCTATGCCAACGAACGTGAAAAGGCACAATGGGGATGGAATTGGCTTGAACATTGGATGGCATCACAACCGTACCATGCCCGAAACTTGGGGCCAAGGGAGAGCTCCTATATGACACTCACCACCACTGATGACAACTCTGAGAAGACTGTTGAAATGGACTTGGTAGCACCATTGGGCTCAGAAAATATCAATATGGGGCGGATTAGTGGGGACCCGATTGAATCGGGTCAGTACCCAAACCGACAGCAGAGGAATTTGGGCTTGGATAGTGTCCCCAAGCTATATGGCCCCAACCCAATCTGCAAAAGCCAAGGTGCGCAGTCAGGCCTCAGCGGGGAGGCAGCATAACCCACCAGTGGCCCAGTGGAACCCATCAACAAAGAGAGGAACAACTGTTGGGTCCGGTTGTGACTCGTCAAGCTCGGGTGGAGGCATGGCCCATTATCAGGTAGCAAGAAGCCTAAGCCCGAAAAATGATGGGCTGAGAGTTCAAGGTAAGTGGATTGCAGGGTATAGCCCAGATTCTAGTGGGGATGAGAGAGCACTGCATTTGGGTGGTCACGGATTGTGTTGAATGAACTTTATAATGTGTGATATTGTTTATGGCATTTTCCTTGAGTATAGGTGTGATATTGTCACTTCTTTATATGCCATATATACATTGTAATTTATTAATATTTTTATTTGGTAAAACGATGTTGCAAACTACCCATGCAGGGGTTTTGATAATATTTATTGTGGTATGTAATTCTATTTTTTTGAGTATTGCTATTTAGATTTAAAAATTATATTCATTTTTTAGACTTAATGACGTGTCACTCTATGAAAATATTTAAGTTAAATTTCTCTCTTATTTATTTTCTAATCATCAACCAAGTGGATTTAGAAAGTAAACTTATATATCATTTTTTCTATTTTCTAATATCTAACCAGTGTGATCTATGATAAGGAGAATGTGAATGAAGTATTTCCAGAGTATGATGTTTGAGTTTTATTGATTTGTTGTAGAATTTCATTTTCTCTTTTTTTCTCTCACTTATGGTTAAAAAAATATTTTAAATTATTGCTAGATGCCAAACTCTAAAAAAAAAGGCTTAACCTTAATAGTATGGTTAAAGAGGGGTTGGAGGGTGGGGGATGGGGGCTATCAAGGAGGAGGGGTTGGAGAGGGTGGCCAGAAGTGAAGGTGGGAGGTTGCTAGAGAAAGAGAGTTGCAAGAGTGAGGGTCCCACAAAAAAATTGATAGAGTTGGGATTATGGTGGGTGGTCAAAAAGAGAAAGGCGAAGAGCAATTTTAGAGTGTGGAGGTCTAAAGAAAAGACGTGAGTGCTAGTAGGCAATTTATATATTTATTTATTTTTAAATTCAAAATCCAAATGAAAGCTTAAAAAAAATTAATGTTAAAATATGAAGAATTGTCATTATAATAAAGTGGGTAACTGGTCAAAATTTCTCTTGTGGATTTTTTATTTATTTAATTAAAATGAAAAAAAAAATCATTCAGAGTGATAGCTGTTGAGAAACATATAGCATTGTAATCAGACTGTGACACTCTATTTAATTTGATAACGTAGAGAGTAACAGAAATTAAGAAGTAATTATTCAGTAATGCTGGAGTATAAACACGTGATATTTTATAACATTGTGATTGGTGAAGAATGTGAGTAGGTGGGATATTGTGTTGGGTGATTAAAGAATATGAGGGGTATATTGAATGATAATTGATTAAGGAGTATAGAAATGTGATATTCCAGGAATATTGAATAATTTTCCGAAATTAAGTATGGACTTAAGTGTTAAGAATGCCTCTATTAGACGAGCAAGTATGATTACAGGAGTATGGGCTAAAACTCAAGGGAAGTTGGTCAACCAAAGGGCCGAACCAGGTTTGAACTGCCAAGGGTCTGGATAGGCTCCATGCAACAAAAATGGCTAAGGGAAATTGCAGAGGTAGCATTTGCGATAGTCAAGTCACTTGGCCTCAACACCACCATTCCTAATATTGACGGCCGCCTCTTGGATTTGTCGTGGAAAAGAGTTGCAACAATTACAAATAGCCATAACTAACCCGCAGAGGCATCACCGCCGCATCAAGTTATTGAGGCAACACACAATTTCCAATATTGTCGACACCGCCATTTGAACTTGCCAAAGGAAAGAGTTGCCGCAGCAACTTCAACTATGACAACTACCTTGCAAACGGAAGACTTCATCAGGGTGATAATAGCCTTTCAAGGAGGCTTCCTCTCCACAAGTAGAGGCTAATACTTGGTGTTGATAGCAAGCCCTAAAGCATTACCAACCTAGGGTTGATAGTAGGCCTCAAAACATTATTAGCTCGGTGCAAATAGCAAGGCCCGAAGCTCTAGCTTGATGCTGATAGCAGGCTCCGAAACCCAATAAATTGGCACTGATAGCAGGCTCCAATACTTACTAGTTAAAACTGACAGCAAGCCTAGAGATACTAGTATACTACGGTGACCTCGCAAAGATAGAAGTAGGACAGCCTAAAAATAAAGAACTCTCTTCCCATTTACCCAGGTCATGAGCCTGCCTTTGTTGCACAGACAAAACCAAGAAAGCCCATTTGTCCTTGGTACGAAACGCAACCCTTGATGTGGCCCACAACTTGGGAAGGTGAGGAGTTTGTGGTTAAGTGGCTAAGAATGGAAGAGTCATTGAGGTAAACATAAACATGGTTGATAGTAGACTATAAAGTCTTAAGAATGCATGTCCTAACCAAACCGAACTGAGAAAGCAGATACAGCAGCAAGTACTACCGCTGCAAGTGGACTTGTTAAGGTTCAAAATGGAAGTTGCTGAGGTATGTGCCAAACAAATAATATAGTGGCACATGTTGAGGCACTTGTGCCAAACAGATAGTACATAATACATACAGAGAGACACATGGCTACCTCAGTATGATGGTTCAAGACAGAATATTCCATATGATCTTCAAGGACATGTGCCCTAACTTTTATTTGGTCATTTGGTATTCTTTGGTACTAAGGAAAAGCCTATAAATATGACCCATTTTCTAAGGCCAAAAAAAAAAAAAAAACTTCTTGAAATTTGGAGGATATGCTGCCTATTTATGCACTATCATTTCCTTCTTCGTAAACCATTTGCTCCACCTTCACTCAACTACTCATTCTCTAATCTTCCTAGATTTGTTAATTTAAGGTTCGTTTGGGATATGGGTTGTTTTTTTTGACTTTTTTACTATTTTAGCCTGTGGTTAAAAGTTTCATTTAAGATAAGTTTTTTTTTTTTTTGACTTTTATAAGAGAAAAAATAAAATAATTATAGTTTGGATGCGATGTTTTGTTTTATTTAACTAAAAAGTGTATTTCATCTTTTGTGGTTAAAACAACCAAGAAGCCAAAAAGCCTGACATATCAAACGAAGACTAACATAATTTTGCCTCTCCAAATATTCTCATAATTACTGTTCATTTTGAACCCCTATAGATGACAATTATCAAAATATCCTCGGATGATAATCCAACTAAGCAATTCTATTCCTTTCTAAAATTATTTTTAAAAAAAATTAAAAAATTAAAATAAAAACCAATTCTATTCGCATGCTATATTAACAAACATAGAAAAATCATAATGTACATGTACAAAATCCAAATATTAAGTAGGAATAAGCTTCAAACCGAAAAAAATAAAAATAAAAATTTGAAGAATACAAAATATTTTTATTAATTTTAAAACACATTTAATTGATTTAGGGGGGGGGGGAAATCAACCTTCTCACCATTTTGAAATTTACATATTTTTTAATATTAAACAATATATATACTATGAGCATTTGATGACATTGCCTCTAAGAACATCTCCAACCGTTCACTTCTTTTTTCACCAAATTTGAGTAAAAAATAGGTTCTTTTCTCAATTTGATACTTCTTCTTCCAACGGTGAGCATCAAAATAGAATTGAGGGAAGTGATCGGCCGGTCGACCGGTAAGGGCATTTTTTTTTTTTTTTTTGAAACCTATATTCTGTTCTCAGTTTGATAATTTTTTGTTCAATTTTCATTTTGATACCAATTGAGTGAAATCGTTGGAGCTCTAAAAAGTGCATTTTTTACCAAATTTCAAATTTGATGCCAGGTTTACTGAACCGTTGGAGATGGTCTAACTGCCTATATGGTATTTCAACTTAAAAAATAGTGAATGAAAGCAATGGCGGAGCCAAGAAAATAAATCAAAAAGGGTATTTATTAATAACAATTTTAATTGTTTTTTCATAACTAATAATAAGAAAATAATAACAATTTTTGAATTAATATTAAGCATAATAACTTAAATAAATTATTACAAAAATATTTCACATAAAATTTTAAAATTAACTTCGAGTAAAATCGAAAAGAAAGTAATTAGTGTAAAATAGATAATGCAAAAAAAGTCATATATTTAAATTTTAAAATAAATTATATAATTATAAGATAAATTAAATTTTTACAAAATTTGAGTAAAAATTTCATATAATGGTAATTTTTATAAAATTTGAGTAAAAATTTCATATAAGGGTGATATCATGTCATCATTGATATATGATATCACTAACCAATAGTAAAGTAACATGTCAAGGGTGAACCCCACATGCAAATGTAACTAACAATCCAATAACTTTTACATATATATATATAGGGAGATTAATTATATTTATATATCAATAATGGTGGATATTACCTTTATATAAAGATTTTTTCACAAAATTTTTATACATAAAAATAATTTGTCATAGTCCCATCATGTTAAATAAAAACAATTACCATTGTTCTCGTAAATTTAAAAATGTCATTGACATTTTATTTTAAATATTATTTTTGTTTAAAATTATATTTATATACATATATAAAATAAAAAGGAAAATTTTAATTAACATTCCTTTTCAATTTTTAATAATGAGAGGGACCCACAATATATATATATATATATATGTATATAGAGGGTGTTTGGGAAGTGAGTTTTTATGTAAATTTTTTTAGTTGTAGGATATTATTGGAGAAAATTTTTTTTGTGTTTGGAAAGATAATTAGGTTTTTTTATGGTTAGATGTGATGTTTGTGAGAAAAGTGAAATGATGATAGAATTGGATGTGATATTTTGTTTAGATGTGTTTATTTTAGTTTTGCAAAAAGTTTATCTTTTTATGAAAAAAATCAAAAAAAACCCAAGTTCAAGACTTCCCAAACACCACCACATATATATATATATTTATTTATTTATTTTTTGTAACCTAGGGTTGATTTGGAATGTTCTAAAAAAGTGCATTTTTTGACTTATTGGCTTATATAGATTGGGTTTGGATTTAGTTTGATGTGATGTATTAGAGAGGTGACGTGATTTAAATAAGATGATGTGACTTAAATAGGATAGTGATTTTTTGACTTTTTGTATTATTTAATAGATGCCAAACTTGGCCCTAATGTCCCTCATCCACCCTATGAGCTCACATGACAATGACGATGAAGGTGAAAAAGAAGGCAGCGAGGTTTTCCCGCTTCCCTTCCCATCTCTCTCTCTCTCTCTCTCTCTCTCTAGATATGTACATACACATGTATAAACTTGCTTCTTGGTCCTGCAGTCATGGTTACCAATGTTGATGGGACTAGGCTAAAAGACTCATGAACGCTGGAGAAGAACGCACTGGTGTGGACTCTGTTGTACTAATTAACGGCTCACCCAGTTCCCATGAAGTTGTTGCAGACCAGAAGTCATCATCAGAGGCGATTTGAATCCCAACTTCATTTGTCAAATTTAATTTTAGTTTTGCACTTGTATTTGTTTCTCAACTTCGTTAGTTTCTTTATGGAATGGGTTTTAAAGAAATTGTGATATATGGGCATCGTGGTATGTGTTGATGGAGAGATTAATGGGGGGCATCATTATGTGTAGATTACATGTTCGATAAATGGTCTGAATGACATAGATGAAAATCCATTTGGTTAAAAGTAATTTGATTTTTGAAAACAATGAACTCACAGTCGACTCAGTTGTGATTCATAAATTGATTGTTGTGAATTTCTCAATTTTCTCTGATTTTGTCAAAATATAGAGAAATTTATAAACAAATTAGAGAATTTTAACTTAGAAAAATTTCAAAATATAGAGAAAATCAATGAAATTGAGAAAATTAAAGAAATTTCAAATACAGAGAAATTTCTCTAAAAAAATGTTTGAGGAACCCCAATCACTATAAAAATATTACATGTCTTTTATACTATAAAATCTTAATATCAAAGATTTTTAAAAAATTTCTCAATAAAAAATTGTAAATCCAGAACCGAAAGGAGGGCACATGACCCCCTAGTCTCCATGTAGATCCGCCACTGGATACAAGGCTAAGTGATACACACTAAGGTGGCCATAGGGCCGGCTCAAGGCATAATTCGGCGAAATTATTGATTTGGGTCTCGGAATATTAATTTAAAAAAAAAAAAAAAGGCTTCAAAAATTTGTTAATTATTATATTAACCTATAAAATAAAAAAATAAAAATCTCTTTGGAACTTAAAGGGTTTCAACAAAATCTAGTTATGATTTAAAATTAATAGATAGTTGATGTGGTAAATTATTTAAAACTATTAGATAGTTGTTTTCATCAGAAAAAACCAAAAAACTATTGATGTGATGAATTATTTGAAATTATTAAATGATTATTTTCTAAATATATGGATTATGTATAGAATACGAGTGACTATATTACTTACAATTACTCTTTTGAAATTAAAGTTGATTCAATCTTACCTTTGCTCAACTATGTCAAATGAAATATTAAATGAATTAGCAATTTTATCCATCAAAAATAATTTAGCTTATAAGTTGGATTATGTGAACTAGATTAGTAATTTAACAGTTAAAAATGCAAGAAGAATGACATTTAAGTGATTTTTGTTACAGTTTATTTGTTTTTTATTTGATACTTTTCAATTTAGATTATTTTAGTCATTTTTCCTATTATGAACTTTGCAGTATATTTAAGTAAATTCTAATAGATATACTGAAAATAATCCCTTTATGAGTATTGTCAAATATCAAAAAAAAAATAAAAATTGGACCCATAATAGTTATTTTTTAAATATGTATAAAAGGTCCCACGGTGAAAGTTCATTTTGGATCCCGAGAAAGTCAGAGCCGACCCTGGTGACCATTGGCTCATTGTCCGTCCAACTTGTCTAATCTAGTTTAATATTTTTTAAAATTTAGAAAAATATATTTAAGTTATCGAGCCAGATTGTAATGAAATTTTGAGTTCATTTGATTTTTGAGTTGAGTTTGGAATAAAGGGTTTTAACCCAATTTGGCCTGACCCCTCCATGTAAAATATGTAAATTTTAATTTTATATTATTTATAGAAAATAAACTAGAAAAGTAATAGCGTAGAAAAGTGCATATATATACTGGTATGAAAGGTCCGTGCAAGGCATGAGTTACTATAGCCTTTGACTCCAATGTTTTATTGATTAGAAGGTGTTTAGGCTTTTTTTCTTTTTCTTTTTTTTACATAAAGACGTGTAAAAAAGTGAAAAAATAATGTGATAACTTGTAATAAATAAGTTACTTGTAACTTTTCAAACTTTTACAATGAAATGGAATAATATACAATTTTTTAAAAATATTTATTTTATGTTTGATTCACTCAAAAAATAATAAAAATTGCATTATAAAAGAAATAATAATTATTCCATAAAAAGGTAAAATAATTAAAATTTCATTCTATTGCATATCATTCCATTCTACTGCCTGAATTTTTTCTCTAAAAATAAGATTATTTTCTTACAAAATTAAATTAAATAAATGATAGAAATTTTAATTTCTATTATAAGGTACAATTATGGAATAAATAGATGAGCTAAAAATTTGGTTCAAATGAGTGGACTTTTTTTTTTATATTAAGTTTGATTAGGATGGGATAATCGCATGGTGATATTACACACCAATGATCATGTGGCATCACCGTTACATTTTGTTTTGAATTGATTTTTAAAAAATTATTTTTAGACCCGTGCAAGGCATGGGCTATTATTGTGATAAATTTAAATTTTCAAAATGCAAATCTTCTATCAAATTATTTTGTTTCTTTTGATCTTTTAAAAATTATTTTTAGATGGATTTTCATTTGTTTAATAATTTTTTCATATTTTATTCAATTTTTTAAACTTTTTGAATTCAGACACATCTAAAAAATAAAATTAATGGACTAAACTATTAAAAAAATACTAAAAACAAATGAGAACAAAGGCATGTGTACATTTTTGTTTACATTTTTATTTATTTTAAATATTTTTTTTAATATTTTAGTTAATTTTTTTTAACTTTTTAAATGTATCACTTGCACATGACATCTTAAATGGAATACCTTAAATGATATTATCAATTTGTTTAGTTTGATTTTTAAAAAGTATTTATGAGTTTTTAAATTTCTAATAAACTTATTTCATATTTAAAATAATAAAAAAAAATTGTTACGTACTTTTGGTTAGGGTTCAAATTGAACAAATAAATAAATAAATAAGATAAGATAAAGGGAGTTAAGTGGTATAATTTTTAAATTAAGATATTAAAATAATATGAAATAATAGTTGAAAGGTTAAAATGTAATTTGTCAAAATTTATACTAAATAGATTACAAAGGTACATAGATGGCGAGGCAGGAGTTGCTAGGCCCAACTCACACGGGCCAATTCCAAATTAAGTGAAGCAGTAAAGACAACCATGAGCAAGTGTGGAAGAAATAGGTCAAAATACAAGTCATGGCAACCAAAGAGCAACCAAAAGGGTAATTCTACTTACATAACAAAAGCAACTCATTGCACCCCATATTTTCAAAAAAACAAAAGTATTACACTTTTATCCATGTCTAAAATTACTAAAAAGACCCTTTCAAACCTTAACTCTAATTTCTTACCTTTAACTTTTCACCACCATCTTTGTCGGCCACCACCATTGCCATTACTGTTGGCGATCCCATTTTCTATCACCGGTGATGCCTTTGTTTCTTTTGCTACCACCGACGTCAAATCCCACCGTTGTCTCCTTGCTTCCTCCTCTCTCGCTATTTCTCGCCGTTCCCCCCCATCACAACCCAGCCATGCTTCGCACTCCCCTCTTCCGTTGAGCTTCTCAAACTCTTATTTCATCACTGCGAAAACAAGCAAGAGAGAGAGAGAAAACCCTAGGGTGTGGTTGCAACGGTGAGGGACTATGAAAGTGGTAGTCGAAGAAAGAAGAAGAAGAAGAGACGTGCGGTTGTCAGAGGAAAAAGAAAAAAAGTAAAGAAGGAAAAGAGGGTTGTGGTGGTCGGAAATGGCAAGAAGGGTAGTCGTCGACATTTGTTGTTGGAGCAACAACAGTGGTGTGGTGGGGGTTGAGAATGGAGGCTAGGGTTAGGGTTTGGAATGATAAGGACAGATTTGGTATTATGATAAGTGTAATGAGAAAAAAATGATTTATAGAGACATTTTAAAAAGAAATGGGTGTAAAGAGTCCATTTCATGGTATAAATTGAATTACTTCAACCCAAATAAGTAAAGCAGTAAAGACAACCATGGGCAAATATGGAAGAAACAGGTCAAAATACAAGCCATGGCAACCAAAGAGCTTCTTATATAAGATAGGTATATTTCTTTTCAAAGTTTAATTAAAACATTTATTAGAAGACCATCTTTATTTTAAAATTAAGATTTGTAATTTTTTAAATTAAAATAATTATTAAAAGAGATTAAATAATTTAATAGTCCTTAAGAAAATAAAAATAAAAACAAAAATAGTATTGGGTTAAATGGACGGATTTGAGATTTAGAAATTCTTTTAGGCCCGGACTTGGGATAGATAGATTAGGTCTGATGTCAAGTTAGGCTTGGCTTGGGATAACACAAATGCTCTTAATATATCCTGCGAACTCGACACAAACTTAACATGGCCCAATGTTTGTCCACCCCTAAAGGTGTGTTTATTTGGATAGACTGGATAAGGGGAGATTGTAATCCACTGGATTGTTAGTTCTTAAGAAAATAAAAATAAAAATAGTAGCCTATTTCCATTGGATTAAATGGACGGATTTGAGATTTAGAAATTCATTTAGGCCCGGACTTGGGATAGATAGATTAGGTTCGATGTCAAGTTAGGCTAGGCTTGGGATAACACAAATGCTCTTAATATATCCTATGAACTCGACACGAACTCAACATGGCCCAATGTTTGTCCACTCCTAAAGGTGTGTTTGTTTGAATGGACTGGATAAGGAGAATTGTAATCCACTGGATTGTTAGTCCTGAGATACATTGTCTTTGGACTATTTTGTTGGACTGGATTTGTATCCTATATTTATTTAGTCATGAGATTAGATGACTGGATTGGACTATTCTATTGAATCCTATGTTTGTTTGGGATATTATGGAAAATGATAAATGCTCAAAAGACTATTTTGCTTTTTTGAATTGTTTGCTAAATAATAGAAATATTAAATATGAATTATAAATTTTATTTAATTTTTTTACTAGAACTTTTAAAAAAAAAATAAATAGAATATTAATAAAAATTACATAAATTTATTTTAATTTCTAGTTGACATTTTTAAATTTTATTTTACTTTACTAAGTATAATTAATACCATATGATTACTAAAATAAATCATTATTAAAATAAATAATTATTTATACTTTACTAAGTATAAATAATTTAATAAATAAATTTTATTTTTAAAAAGATATTAAATAATAGAGGGTCAAAAATGTAATTTTATTATATAATCTCATGGGATGAGTTATCCTATGACTTGTATCACCCCCAACCCCCCATCCCACTAGGATAGAACAATCCTATATCTTTGGAATTAGTAGTGTGGATGGACTATTATTAGTCTGGTGCAAAAAAATTTAACCAAATAACGGACTATTCCTTCCGATGAACATAAATTCTATCACATGGCTCAATTCTTCCAAATAAATACCCCTAGGTGTACGTGAGACTTAGGGTAGACATAGGTTTGATGGCTTGTTTGAACTGTTTGGAATTGTGGCTTAAGCTTATAGAGTCTAGATTGGACAAATATTTTAAGGTAAATTATATCAGTGGTCTTACCTCTTGTATTATTTTAATTTTAACATTTTTAATTAGTATAATTTTGATTTTTAATTTTAAATTGTGTCAATTTTGTCTAATTAATAATAGGAAAAATTAGTCTAGGGTCCTTCTCCCACTTTTCGTAATGGAAGAGATCCACAAAATTATTTTTTGATGTCTAAGGTCCCTAAACATATATCAGAGAAATTTGACTCTTTGCTCACAATTCCTCTCTCTCTCTTCGACTTCGCGTTGTTGATTCTTCATTAGATATGGCCGAACCCAGCAACAATAACATTGTGTCTTCCTCTTCTACTGCTACGCCTATGGAAATAGCCATCGATGGATCCGACTTCGACGAGTGATAGTCTGAAATGAAGCACCAAGATGAGGTGGAGATGGTATCGGCATGAACCAATGGTAGCTAGAGCTGTCGCGACGTTAATGGTAACCGAAGCTATGACCGCCGATGGTGTGCAAGGTGGCTTGGGCTTCGATGATGACGACGGCCCCTAGAGTGGCAGCCATGGGCTATGAGCAAGCTGGGTTTTGCCCCTGTGGAAATAAAGAATGTGATAGATAGAGAGATCATACATGTGTCTCACAAACAATGCTGTCTCTCCCACCCAAGAGAGAGAGAGGTCTGGGTTTGTGTCTATTCATCCGAACCTCAGTCGCTTGGTTTCTTGCTTCACCCGAACAGCAGCATCATCCATGGTGGTTTTAAAGGATTTGCTTGCATGTGATGGATGGTCTCGGGCTAGAGAGAGAGAGGAGGCCACCTGAATTTTTGAAAACCAATTTTATTCATAACCCAACAAAGTGGAAGATTTGAAATCACAGCTTCAAATTCAAGATTCTAATAATTGTACCAATTTTCTCTGGGCTTGGGAAGTCTAGAATTTATCAATTTTCTTTGGTTTGAAATTGGTCAAACTGAACTCAGAGAAATTTGAATTCTCTTTGTGATTAAATCATTTATACAATGCTTGTGCTGTAGAATGATTCTGTTGTATCCATGCATTTTGGTGCTGTTACTCTTCCTTTCACCAATATATATATGCATGTTCCTATATTGTATAGTCTCTCATTTAGTTATCCTTCCATCTAGTAACTTATTTTACCTATGATGTATTTGGTAGGCAGTGGATTTGAAGTTATGAGTTGGAATAATTTAAATTATTTATGATCATTATACTAGGTTTTTTGAAACTTTTAACAGTATCATGAGAATGAAACTGTGTATAGTAAGCAAAATGTGAGTATTTTAAGAACACCACTTTCCCTGATCTCCCTTGATAAGCTTTAGATTTTCACCAATATGCAGAGTCATTGCCATCTTGGCCAAATATCAAATATTTGTGTTGTTTTGTTATGACTATACCCAAATCCAGATTGGATTTTTCTATAATTGATTTGCCCTGAATAGAGAGAGAAACTGGAAAAGGCCTATAATGGATTGTACATACACTCAGTTCTCACTGATAATCCTTGGAAAATATACAAATGTACAAAAGTTTTCACCTTGTGCATGGTTTGGTTTCTGAAATTGTGAAAGAAAGAAAACATATAATCAATGTGCATATATATATATATAGATTGTTATAACTAGCTACAAAAATGATAATTTTCTCTGGACTAATGGTATTTGAATTTCAATACTACTGCATATATATCACTGCGTCTTCATTTTCTTAATGCATGTGTTCGATTTTAATTCTAATTATTTATTTATTATTATTATTTTGTGTGTAATCCACCAATGCACCGCTCTAGAGTTTCTAAACATTCTTCTCGCCAACACTGGTTGCCTTTTTGTCAAGACCATAAGCAATGGCAGCGGCATTGGGTTCATTGATGATACGCATCACATTGAGACCAGCAATTACACCAGCATCCTTTGTTGCCTCACTACTATTGGTGCTAGTAATGGGTTTGTGAAGAAGACTTGACTGTTTTATTAATACAACTAGTATAAGCACTACTATTGGTGTTCATGTATAGTGGAGAATTCACTGAATTTTCACATTCCATCAACACTGCTACAGCTTCAAGACAGGGAAACTCTCATGGCCATGGCCATTCACCTGAACTGAATTTTCTTTGGGTTGAAACCAGAGAAATTCTCTGGTTTTAAACCAATTTTCTCTAGATTGGTCCGAGAAATTCTTTAGTTTTTAAACCGAATTTTCGATTCAAGAATTTCAGTATTATGGAGATCCAGGTAGATTTCGGCAAATCATCACAAATCTCATGGGTAATTCAATCGAGGTAAGTATGCATCAGCTTCTCAAATTTCAGTCCAACAACCCAGAGAAAATTCAGACCAACCAAACCAGAGAAATTCTTTGGACCAACCCAGAGAAAGTCCAAAGAAAATTCAGTTCAGACCAAAGAAAATTCAGTCTAAACCAAAGAATTTCTCTGGACCATGTAAACAAACCCATGGTGGTAACGTTGCAAATTCAAACAGGTGAAGAAATTATGAAAATATTGAGGAATTTTCTTTGGACCAATTTTCTCTGGACAAATTTTCTCTGGATCAATTTTCTCTAGACCAATTTTCTCTGGATCAATTTTCTCTAGACCAATATTCTCTGGATCAACTTGAGGGACCTTAGACATTATGAAAATATCGAGTGTCCTTTATGCTGTAAAGTCTTAATACCAGGGACCTGAAAAAAAATTCCCTATAATAATATCGTCAGTATTTTTGACTGAAAATAATCACTGAATTAGTTGAGATTAACTCACCGAGATTAGTAAATTTATAATTTTATTCTAAAGAATATGATACATGCCAATTATATACATTTTTTCATAATTTTTCTTTTAAAAATTATAATCAATTGGACTGAATTAAAACAACATCATAACTTGAGGGTCAAATTCTAGTCAATTAAAATTACAAGAATTAAACGGTGACTACTACCGCGCATTGCAATATTTTAAAGGAATTAGGAAGTGTGACACAAACCTAATTCAACCTTCTCCACACACAAACTATACTCCACAATATATTTTTATAAATATACATATTCATATGTATGTTTTACATTGTTTAATTTTATTTTTTATAAATATAAATTATGTATTACTTAGTTATATATAGAATTTATTATAAAATTTGAACTATTAATCTTGAATAGCTTAAAGAGACAAATAATAATTAAATAAAGGAAAAATTAGTCTAAGGTCCCTCTCCCATTTTTAGTAATGTAAGAGATCCACAATATTATTTTATGAAGTCTAAGGTCCCTTAACCCCATACCCATATATCACAGAGAAATTTGACTCTCCCAACCATGGCACTCAATCTTTGACAACGACAAACCAATATTTCTCTCTCTCTCTCTCTCTAAATCTATCGATCTAATTTTGTTGATATTCATTCATTCATATATGACTTTGATTTGTAGAATGCATAAATTAAATGTTGAAACTGAACCAACCAATGAATTCAAGTGGAACAGTGAATGAAGAAGTTTACATGATCTTGATCTACTACAAGTTCTGCCAAGACATTCTCTCCCATCTCATCTACGTCAAGGACCTCCGCAAGCACGGCGTAACCCTATACTTCCTCATTGACGAGGACCACAAGCCTATCCACGATGTCCCCACCGTCTACTTCGTCCAATCCACTCACCTCAATGTTCAGCGAATCGTTTCCGATGCCTATCGATCTCTTTACGATTCTTCTACCTCAATTTCTCATCTTCGATTCCTCACCTTTCCTTGAAAATCTCGCATCGGGGACTCTCAATTCTGACTCCATCAATCGAATTTCCAAGTTACACGAACAGTACTTGGAGTTTGTAACCCTAGAGGATAATTTTGTTTTCTCTTGCGGATAAGCCTTGTTATGTCAAACTGGTTGCAAAATTATGTGTTGGATGATCAATATTGGGGTGAGATTAAAAGTTGTTTTGTTGAGTTTAAGATTTGTAAGAGATTTAAAGATGATATGGGTGTATATATATATACAAATTTTGAAAGATTTGTATATATAGATATGGTAATGATGAAATACAAGTGATGTGTGAGAATTAAGCTCAGAGGAGTTTCATTACATTACAACAATAAAGAGAGAAAGAGAGAAAGAGATTTACAAAGAAATTTCAATTCTCTGTGAACAAAGCCTAAGCCAAAGAAATTCCATGCCTAAACCAGAGAAATTCTCTTAACTTTAAGTTCATGAGCTTGATTGGTGTATTTCCATGCCTAAACCAGAGAAATTCTCTTTTCTGCTTTTTTTGTTTTTGTTCAATTTTTCTAGTTTGATCAAAAATACAAATTTTCTTTGGATAGAGCTACACAAATTTTCCCTACACAATTTTCTCTAGATAGAGCCACACAAATTTTCTCTAACATAATTTTCTCTGGATAGAGTTTACAAATTTCTCTAGATAGGGGCAAACAAAGCTACACAAATTTTCTTTACACAATTTTCTCTAGATAGAGCCATGCAAAGCCACACAAATTTTCTCTAGATAGAGCCATACAAAGCCACACAAATTTTTTCTAACACAATTTTCTCTGGATGGAGCTTACAAATTTCTTTGGATAGAACCCATACAAAACCACACAGATTTTCTCTACACAATTTTCTAACCACACAGATTTTCTCTTCACAATTTTCTATAGATAAAGCCACACAAATTTTCTCTAACACAATTTTCTCTGGATAGAGCCACATAGAGCCACACAAATTTTCTCTATACAATTTTCTCTGGATAGAGCCACACAAAGCCACACAAATTTTCTTTATACAATTTTCTCTAGATACAGCCACACCAAGCCTCACAAATT
Organism: Camellia lanceoleosa; assembly: GCA_025200525.1. Taxonomy (NCBI): domain Eukaryota; kingdom Viridiplantae; phylum Streptophyta; class Magnoliopsida; order Ericales; family Theaceae; genus Camellia; species Camellia lanceoleosa. The sequence continues at coordinate 107,042,997 of CM045758.1, forward strand.
TACACAATTTTCTCTAGATAGAGCCACACAAAGCCACAAAAATTTTCTCTAACACAATTTTCTCTGGATAGAGCTTACAAATTTTTCTAGATAGAGCCACACAAAACCACATAGATTTTCTCTACACAATTTTTCCTGGATAGAGACACACAAAGCTACACAAATTTTCTCTAACACAAATTTCTTTGGATAGAGGCACACAAAGCCACACAAATTTTCTCTACACAATTTTCTCTAGATTTCTTTGGTACTAAGAGAAATTTCAATTTTCTTTGGTTTGAAAGATGATGAATAGAACCTTGTGAATGCACCCTGCAATAAATTACAGATTTATAGTCCAGAGAAATTCTCAACAATTCAAATTTATAGTCTAGAGAAATTCTCAATAATAATGAAGCCTTGTGAACCAGAATTTCTCTGTGAAGTTCAGAGAAAATTCGACCAGAGAAATTCTCTGTGAATCAGAATTTCTCTGTGAAGTCCAGAGAAAATTCGTCCAGAGAAATTCTTTGGATCAAATTTTCTTTGACTAGTTGAGTCTAACTGATTCAATTTTCCCTTTCTACAGCTTGTATTATATTTGTCAACTACACAAATGATGTGTTCTTGTACATGTGTGCTTTTGGTATTGTTGTTGTTTCTTGGTAATAAAGATTGTGCATTATTTGTGCTGTTTAATTACTGATATACAGTTTTTTAGGTGAATGTTTTATGATTAAGCCCTGTGCTTAACTTGTGTTGTCATGTCATTCAAAATGCTCTAGACTTCTAAAAAGAAAAGAAAAACATGTTTTCTTGATTTAGGTGTAATATCTATAAATTATGTTTGCAATAACTGTTCACTCTTTTTTTCATAGCTCTTTATTGTAACGTCGCAACATTTTGCAATGCTCAGAGTGAATGTTTTCTGATTTGTCCAGAGAAATTTGGTGTTGGTTCAAAGAAATTTGGAATTTTCTCTATGATTTGTCTAGAGAAATTTAGAATTTTCTCTGTGATGTGTCCAGAGAAATATGAAAAATATAATTTTTCTTTTAAAATATGAAATATATATATTTATATTAAATAATATCTGAACTAAGTGAGATGTCTTGAAAATTTTTATTTTATTTTTGGATGGGTTTAGAGTAAAGCATAGGTCGGATCTCAAGTAAGTCAAACTTGGCCATATTTGTTTGGGTGGACATGAGCTTGAGATTGGACTTAATAGTCCAATAAAATTATTAATCCGATATTTGGTTAAACAATTGAAATACGGACTAACAATTCATTCGAATATGGTATCACACATATGATGGACTATTCAATCCCACAGAGGGGAGCGAGATATAAATTGGAGGACTAAGCCAAAGTCTGAGCTATTTGTCCCTCCTTATAATCCTAACTCAATCCAAACATAAGATAGGATACACAATCTAAAAGGATTCGTAGTCCTACGACTATTAGTCATGGAAATGTTAATCCAACCAATCCAGTCTGCCTAAACAAACATGACCTTAATGTATAAGTTCAAGTCGTATCATGTAGTATGGACTCGCCCCAAAGCTATCCAAACCTAGCCCTAGTCCAAGGATGAGGGCTCTCTGTTGCAACGCTCAATCCGAGCTTGTTCTGAGTATTGAATCGATAATTCAAATCGTTCATATTATAAGGTTTATTGGGTAAATTATTTATATAAAAAATTAAATTGATTAGATATTTTATAATCCCATGATCAGGTCCTAAAGTGTTTTTAGAAAAATTATTAAGATGATGCTAATCGTTTATTTTTTTTAAAATAAATGTACTTTTGTTAAGGAGTTATAGATGTTCAGTCAATTTAATTTTTATATAAATAATTTACTCAATGAATCTAACAATATGAATAATTCAAAAAGTTATTTACACGAAGATCTTTAAATTATTAAAAAAGTATAACTTTGACTCTTAAAATATAAAAGTGTACAAATGAACTATTTAAATTGAGAAGTATTAAGGTCCAAAATTATAAAAGTGTACAAATTGATCTCTTAAACTAATAAAATATATAAATTGAATCTTTTAAAGAGTCAAAATAAAATATGTCAATAATTTAACGAATCCATTTATACTATTTTATAATTTATGAAACAAAATAATATTTCTTAATAATTTGAACAGTTTTTGTATAACTAAGCCTAATTCGAATTATCAAAAAAAAAAAAAAGAAGTTTAGAAGCGGCCACAAGGCTTCACAACAGCAATGTTGTGACTCATCCATGCCACAACCCTAGAGGGACCTTTGTGGCCCACCAATGTAGCAATCATAGTGCAGTTGATAGTGGTGCAATCTTCAATTTCTAATGTGGGTTGGCTTTTTGATTTTTTTGGTTATTTTTGCCTGTATTAAAAAGCTTGGTTTGGAAAGAACTTTTTTAACTTTTTGACTTTTTTTGTGAGAGAAGAGTGTAATGATTATAGGTTTGATGTGATGTTTTGTTTGTTGTAACTAAAATAGTTTATTTTGTCTTTTGTGGCTAAAATAGCCAAAAAGCCTCCCAAACCATCTTGCCAAACGGTGCCGTAGTTTCGTATTTCAACGGTGCAGAAATAAAGAAGAGGATCATTTGCTCGTGTCTCCTCCTTTTAAAACCCCACAGACCTCCTTATTTATTTTGAAAAGTAAAATGGAATCAATTTATAATGAAAAAATTAATAATAAGAGAATTATTAATAAGAAAATTAAATTAAATTATATTTATTTTGATGATAGTTATTGGTGTAGAAATTGTTAAATTATTTTTATATAAATAAATAAAAAATAATAAAACAAATAAAAAAGTGCAAAAACATTAAATATTAATGTTCAAAAAAAAATGCCTAACATGTAAAAAAAAAATTTTAAAAAATCCGATAGACTATTTTTCTAATACCACCTCCACCTCCTTCATTTCAGTCCCCCTTCTAAGACATATCTTAATATCAAGAGATTAGGAGTCCCCTCTCCATCTCTCAAAACAGACATAACATTTAAGAAGTTGATTTTTTAGTAGATTATTTAAAATTTTAATTATTTTAGTAAGTTAATATATATGTGTTTAAAAAGAAGATTAAATTTTTTATAGTTAAATGTGATGTTTGTAAAAGAAAAAATAAATGATTATGTATTTGATGTGACTTTATATCTTATTAACTATTTTAACCAAGCTCAAAAAGTGCAAAAAAAAAAAAAAAAAAGGAGCCAAATAATACCTATGTTTATCGTTTTTATTTTCAGGGTAAATTATAAAAAAATGATTATTCAATTTCTTTATAGTAAACCAAACAATATAATTTTACCGAAAAATTTAAAAAAGAAAAATGAAAAAAAAAATTGAAGTTATAAAGTATTTATATGTTGTGGACAGTTGGTTGTCAAATGTATAGATTGGTAATATATTTACATTCAATTAATCATGTCAGAATAAAAATGAATAAATAAACAATATTACCAATTTATATGTTATGGACGATTGGTTGTCAAATGTATTCGGTTCGCCAAATTACAAATCTATGACGCCCTAAAATTTGAAGACATCATAATAAGGTTTAAAACTTAAAATCAATTTGCTTAATTAAAAATCCTCATCAATGTCGTCACCAAATTTATCATCATCCATTAATTTACAACATAGAAACTAAAAGTTCTTAAATTACAACTCCAATAAAATTTAAAACCTTGTCTTAGTACACAAATATAAAAAGAACTAGAGAAAAACTAGAAAACTAAAAAAAAATGGTTCATGGAGTTTTGGCATGCTTCAAGCTAACCAGGGTTGAATGTTGCCTTCCTACACCTCGGTGTTTCCTTTGGTTTCTTCGGTACTTAGCATGAAACGCCAGGGCAATGGGAATGCCAATGAGCGACGAGCTCAATAAGATACTACAACCCGAAAATACCCACCCCGATAATAATACTCACAATTAATAAACATTGTGTATTAACAGAATAATAAGCAGCATTTAATAAGCATAACAGAAATGCCAACAATTAAAATAATAAAACAGATAAATAAATAAATAAAATGGAAAATGGAGATAGTGATTCATAATAAGGAAAATGCACACTTTTTCTTTTTAAAGTCACATAGATTTAGTTCATCAGATAAGTTTAAGTAACTCCCTGCGGAGTACTATTTCCACTCAACCGCTAAACAATGGCCATGGGCAATTCTGACTTCCCCTTGGTCAAATATTCAAATGTTACTTACAGTAACTACCAATGATGCCCACGTACCAGGGTTACATACCCGAGTCGTGACATCACGGTCTGCCCCAAGGGAACGGTCTATGTTGTGACGCCTGCACCACCAACCTTATATCGCCTCTACACCGAATAAGAGCTGAAATACCTTCCCGTGCCACGTTAGGGTTCGCAACTCACTTGCGCAAAATTCTAAACTGGGCTCACCCCATCACTTTTAAATTTTAATGTATCTGTTTGATTTCGTGTCCCTTTACGTTGTACAATTCACATGTTGATGCATGTACAAGTTTTAGTTTGAAAACTACAGTGACATAATGTTTAAATAGAACAATACAATTGTATATGACAACCAAAATAAATATGATAGAGTGTCTTAGGATTTATCACAAAATTTCTTAGGAATTCACACACTACTTCTGTCAGCGCTGTATATAAAAAAAAATATGAAACCCATACCAAATGATGTTCAATCATTACAATATTTTAACTAGTGCTAATTCATTGAGTTAGGAAAATATTCTGAGAAGAATACCAGAGCCAAAAATGATTTTTAAAGGGAGAAATAAATTTTGGAAGAAAACTGGTTTTTCTGTGACAGTGAGCTATAGTACTTCCAGCACAGGCAATCTGTGTTGGAAAAATAAGAGCGGCCTCAAACGGTGTCAAAAGAAGGTATGGTTAGAACGGCATGTTAGATCCTCGAGTTTAGAACATGTTTCCAGAAGGATTCGAAGACTGAAGTTCGACAGAAGGTGGTCAAATAATTTTTCTAAGAAAACTGGACAGATCTTGTCGTATTTTGGAAAAATTTGCGTTTCTCTCTCAAACTTAATAAAAAATTATGAAACCAGCGGCGTTTGAAAGGTAACTTAAAAATCTAACTTTTCCGATTTGAACCACTTGAAAATTTATCTTGTGGAATAAACAGTGACCTGGTAAAGTCAGAGTTGCTGCTGCCTCCAAACAGCAATGGAGTAAAAAGATATACTCAGGCCATGAAAATGTCAGCACTGGTGTTCTATGTTTGAAAAATAAAAAGGGTCCTCAAATGGTGTCGAAAAGAGGGATGGTCAGAATGGTTTGCTAAATTTTTGAGTTTAGAACATATTTCCAGAAGAGTGTGAAGACTGAAAATCAGTCGAAGGAGGTCAAATAATTTTTGTAAGAAAACTGGACAGATTCTGTCACATTTTGGAAAATTTGGCGTTTCTCTCTCAATACTTAATGAAAAATTATGAAACTAGCGGCGTTTGAAAGGTAACTTAAAAATCTTACTTTTCCAAGTGGTCGTGCAGAAAAATACCATTTGTAGAGAAAATGGGACCTGTTTGAAGCTACTGCTTCTGCTGTGTCGTACGCGACACTTAGGAAAAATATTCGTTTCGGTAAGAAAATGGTGTTCAATTATTTTATAAAAATTTTACACAGTGTATAACACCTACATATACTTCTAGTATACACAGATTTTTAATATCAATTAATTTCAATTTATTAGAGCTCTCTTTTCACCCGATAAAGTGTAGAACAGTGAGAAAAATCTATGCTTCAAGTAAAGGGGGCCATTCTTATCTCATTTTACTCTTTTACAAGATCATTTCAACAATGGAGAATATTAAATACATAAAAACAACAGTAGCTAAGCCATATATTTATATCAAGAAGGAATATGAAATTATAGCACAATGAAATTCTTATCCTATCAAAGTTTTAAACATGCATAGACTATTTTGCTATAGATGACTTAACCATGCTTAGTCTTGTTGGAACAATCTTCTGTGTAAATTAAAGAAAACTGAAATAATTCAAACAAAAAAAATAAATAACATACCAGATTTATTTATTGAACCGGGAAAAATAATTCAAGACCAAGTCGAGTGTGTGACACTCTGTCCTTAAGACAGATTCGCCCCCGCTACGGTGCTTACGGTTTAATGGCGTCTATCTCCCAGGATACAATGATCTTCACAAATTTATAGAAGCACTTCAAATAAATTTGTTCGGCAAACCAAACTTATGTTCTAACTCTCTGAAAAATTTATTCCTAAAACTAAATATGAAGAATAATGCACTAAAAAAAATGGACAGCAAAAGAATAAAATTACAGACTTCCAAAAAACCGAAGTTGACACATTGCTAGAAGTTGGTATATATAGGCAACAAGTTGAAACCCGAACAGATGCCAAACTCAAGAGAAAAGGTGCAAAACTATTCAAATAGTTATTTGACCGTTGTTTAAAACTTCCAAACAAATTTGAATAAGGAGCAAAGGTGAACAGTTTTTATGGACCAAGTCAACGGCACTATTGCTAAGTTATTATTTAAACTATTTCAAAAATAAGTATATCAAACTAAATGAAATAGTTTAAATAAATGAAACAAATAACAAGGTACCAATTTTAGGAAACTTTAAAGAAACCTAAAATTTAGAATTAAATTAAATTCTCACAATTATAAATTTTAGGAAACCACTTAGGAACCCATAATTTAAATTTAGAATTAAATTAAATTCCCATAATAATTTTTATTGAAAAAATTCAAAAGAATTTAATCTTAAAAATTAATGTTAAATCCGAAAACGACGTCATCTTCTCATTCACTCATAAATGGTTTTGACGTTCCGTCTTCACCACTTCACCTCTTCGGACCCACCCCAAAACACGTTTGGGGTCCACCCAAATTGGGTTAAAAAATATGCCTATATAAAACCATTTTTTCCAACAATCCCCCACATGAATGGAATTTTGACGGAGAGAAAATGCAACAACATGATCTAATCAGAGAGTACAGAAATTGGAAATATTCTGCAAAGGATAGGTAGCTTTTGGCTTTGAACCTTCCCTTGTGAGACACTATCGGATTTACTAGCTAATCAGTGAACACGATGTCTTGAACTGTTCAGCCGTTTGTGTAAACCAAGACAATAGAACTCACACAGTATATTCCCAGACACAGTTTAGTTCTCACTATTGTGTTCATTTTGGCCCTGAACAACCTGGTCTTCATGAGTGCTCTAGAGAATTGTAGCCCTTCACAAATCTCACAGAACCGGCCCAGTTCACACTCACATAGGTGATTCTTATGAAGAGTATCCTGCCATACTCCACTAGGTTTACCTAGATATAAAAATCATTAAAAGTTTTAATTAACCTAAAACGCTGCAGACATCACTATTTCATCATAGAAATGGGTAGGAGTTAGACTCCCCAGTGATCCTTCTGAGTCAATCACAACTCGGTTGTCCCTTTGAACCTAGATCTTGGGATCTCCAGTCAACTAGGTTGGGTTGCCGTTGTGGTAACTCTTATTTAATAGGCTTAAGTCCTATTCCCCTCGATGAATTCTCAACTAACTCTCTTGCTAACCCTTTGGTTAGTGGATCCGCTATGTTGTCTTTAGACTTAACATATTCTATGGAAATAATTCCATTAGAGAGTAGTTGTCTTACGGTGTTATGTCGACGACGAATGTGTCGTGACTTACTGTTATACATATGACTCTGTGCTCTACCAATTGCTGATTGACTATCACAATGTATGCATATAGCAGGCACCGGTTTTGGCCAAATTGGAATATCTTCAAGGAAGTGGCGAAGCCATTCTGCCTCTTCCCCGACTTTGTCTAAGGCTATGAATTCTGATTCCATAGTAGACCTAGCAATGCAAGTCTGTTTGGATGATTTCCAAGATACAGCCGCCCCACCAAGAGTAAAGACATACCCACTGGTGGACTTCGAGTCTTTAGTATCCGATATCCAATTTGCATCACAGTATCCTTCAAATCTTCTTTGGATATCTAGTATAATTCACCAATATTACGAGTGAATCGGAGATATCTTAGAACCCTTATAATTGCTTTCCGGTGTTCGACTCGGGATTACTCGTATATCTACTTAATTTACTTCTTTGTATAAGCTATATCTGGCGAGTGCGATTCATCAAGTACATTAAGCTTCTAATAATTTGGGCATACTCTAATTGAGAAATACTTTCTGTATATTCTTAGAAAGATACAAATTAACATCTCTGAGGAGTTCTAGCAAGATGATCATCATCTTTCTTTGAATTTGTCAAATATTTTCTCAATGTAATGAGATTGTGACAAAGTATAACCTTCTGATGTTTTGGTAATTTTCATACCAAGAATTACATCAGCAATGCCCATGTCCTTCATATCAAAATGTTTATTCAACATTTTCTTGGTAGTTTTAATCATGTCATTACTACTACCTATGATGAGCATATCATCTACATAAAGACATACAATGACATAACCTTTGTCTGTGTTTTTAATATAAACACATTTGTCACACTCATTAATTTTAAAACCATTTGACATCATTGCCTTGTCAAATTTCTCATGCCATTGCTTTGGGGCTTGTTTTAAACCATATAATGATTTAACCAATTTACACACTTTCTTTTCTTTCCCTGGAACAGAAAACCCTTCTGGTTGTTCCATGTAAATTTCTTCATTTAACTCACCATTTAAGAAAGCGGTTTTTACATCCATTTGATGAATTTCTAGATTGTATAGAGATGCAATGGCAATTAGCATTCTAATGGATGTTATTCTAGTAACCGGTGAGTATGTGTCAAAGTAATCTAGACCTTCTTTCTGTCTAAAACCTTTGACTACAAGTCTTGCCTTATATTTGTCGATTGATCCATCTGCTTTCAATTTTCTTTTGAAAATCCACTTGTACCCAAGAGGTTTACAACCTGGTGGCAAGTCCACTAATTCCCAAGTGTGATTTTGCAAGATGGATTCAACTTCACTGTTGATAGCTTCTTTCCATAAAGGAGCTTCAGGACTGGACATAGCATCTTTAAAAGTTAAAGGCTCATTTTCTAACAAATATGTTAAAAAATCTGGACCAAATGATTTTGAGGTTCTAGCACGTTTACTACGCCTAGGTTCATCTTCCTCATTTTGATCTAACTCTTGTTCTTGATCATGCTCTTGATCCTGACTAGTAATAGCATCATAAGATCTTTTATTAGTACTAGTCTCTTGTCCAGTCTTCTTTGGAAATACATGTTCAAAGAAAGATGCATTCCGAGACTCAATAATAGTATTTACATGCATTTGAATGTTACGATTTATGAATCAAAACCGATATGCACTACTATTCTTGGCATAACCAATGAAAATGCAATCAATGGTCTTAGGACCTATCTTAGTCTTTTAGGACTAGGAATAGCCACTTTAGCCAAACACCCCACACTTTTAAGTATTTGTAGGATGGTACTCTTCCATGCCACAATTCATAAGGTGAATGATTTACTTTCTTTCGGGTATTTTATTTAAAATATAATTAGCGAAAGTATTGCTTCCCCCACAAGTTACGAGGTAATCGAGGATTAACATAACATTCATCATTTCTTTTAAAGTCCTATTTTTCCTTTCGGCAATTCCATTTTCTTTGAGGTGAGTAAGGAGCGGTGGTTTGATGAATTATTCCATGTTCTTTACAAAATTCACCAAAAGGTGATTCATATTCACCACCTCTATCACTTCTAAGTTTCTTGATTTTCTTACCAAGTTGATTTTCAACTTCATTCTTATATTGTATTAAAGTTTCCAAAGCTTCATCCTTGGTTGAATTAAATAAATATAACTATATCTAGTATAGTCATCTATAAAAGTGATTACATACTTTTTCCACCTCTTGTTTGAATTGATTTAAAATCACAAATGTCACTATGAATTAATTCAAGTGGATCCGTACTTCTATCAATTGAATGAAAAGGAGTTTTAGATAATTTTGCCTCAACACAAATTTCACATTTATGATTTGAATCAATATCAAATTTAGGTAAACATTCCATATTAATTAATCTCATAAAGATCCATAATTAACATGTCCTAGTCTACCATGCCATAAATTTGAAGACTCAAGCAAGTAAGAAGAAGATGTAGTATTATTAATAACAGAGGGTACAACAGTCATTACATTTAACTTGAAAAGGCCATCAGACATGTAACCTTTTCCTACATACATCCCGGTTTTGGTAAGTACAAACTTGTCACTTTCAAAAACTAGCTTAAACCCATTCTTACTCAACAAAGATCCGGAAACTAAATTCTTGCGAATGTCCGGTACATGCAGCACATTGTTGAGAGTGAGTTCCTTTCCTGATGTCATCTTGAGTACAATCTTTCCTTGTCCTTCAACTTTGGAAGTTGAGGAGTTGCCCATAAACAGTTGTTCACCATTGTCCACTGTAGAATAAGATGTGAACATCTTTTTGTCGGCACAAATATGGCGAAAGCACCGGTGTCCACCATTCTTTAGGATTTCCGACAAGATTTGCCTCGGAAACAACTGCAGAAAGATTGATGTCATCTACACCATTAGAAATATTGTCCACTTCAGTCATATGGGCTTGAGCAGGCTTCTTGCTTGTTCTTTTCTTGCTTTTGCCTTTGCTACGGCAATCTTTGGCCCGATGTCCCTCTTTGTCACAGATGTAACATTTGCCATTAAACTTGTACTTTTTATTATCCCCCCCTTTAAAGCCTTGTGATGAACTTTCTCCAGAAAACTTATGTTTCTTGGTTTTTGAAGCATGTTCCACCACATTTGCCTTAGACTCCATAGGATTCTTACCAGCCCGCTTTTCAGAATTGCGGTTGTCCTCCTCAATCCTTAAACGCACAATTAACTCATCCATAGAAATTTCTTTGCGCTTGTGTTTAAGGTAGTTCTTGAATTCCTTCCAGCCTTTAGGTAATTTTTCAATTAAGGCCGCAACTTGAAAGGATTCACTGAGAGACATACCTTCTGTGTGAATGTCATGCAGAATGAGTTGGAAATCTTGAGCTTGGCTGATCACAGTTTTTGAATCAACCATTACAAAATCCAGGAATCTGCCAACCACAAATTTCTTTGAGCCGGCATCTTCTGTTTTGTACTTTTTCTCCAACGATTCCCAAAGTTCCTTTGCTGTCTTGATTGGACTGTAGACGTTGTACAATGTGTTGTCAAGTCCGTTCAAGACGTAATTCCGGCAAAGGAAATCGGCATGTTTCCAAGCATCAACCGCAGCAACCACTTGCCGGTCGGTTTCATCCTCTTTCAGGATAGGAGCATCCTCACAGAGAAAAGCAGGCGATTCGAGTTGTAAGATAGAACAACATTTTCTGTTGCCATCTTTTAAAGTCAGTTCCTGAGAACTTCTCTGGCTTTTCACCGTGATTTACCGGTAGTGTCATCACAGGAGAGGGGATTGGTGCAATCGCAGCCACCACAGTAGTACTTGTTTGGGCATTTGTTTCAGTAGCCATCAATTCTAATTTATAAAACAAAATTATAATTAGAATTTACACTACCTGAAAAATTAAACCAAATGCGTAATTAAATTACAAAAATAAAAAGAAACAAGAATGTAACTTTTATTTTCCAATTAATTTGAAAATAAAATAAAATTTTATTTAAACAAATTAATTCCACACAGAAAATAAAAGAAATAAAAATTATAACTTTTATTTTTCTATTAATTTGGAAATAAAATAAAATTTTATTTAACCAAATTAATTTCACACAAAAATTTAAATCTCTTGTTACACTACAAAAATTAAAATACTGAAAACAGAATTTTAATTAAAAAACTCATAAAATAATTTCTAAAACCCAAAATTAATATCTGAAAAAATTCCACAAAAATATATTCTGAATTGTTAATGACACCAGTATCGTACTACTAGTTGTTGTCAAAGAAAAGAGACAGTATATTACTACTATCTGTCAAATAGCATATAATCACTATTTGTTTTTCCAACCAGAATATTATTTTGTAAATTTACAGAAAATAATTTTCTTTCGAAATTATTTACGAAGAATGAAAAACAAAAAAAAAACAAACGAAAAATTCTGTAAACAGAATAATTCGAATCTGTCTTAAGATTGTTGGAACAATCTTCTGTGTAAATTAAAGAAAACTGAAATAATTCAAACAAAAAAAATAAATAACATACCAGATTTATTTATTGAACCGGAAAAAATAATTCAAGACCAAGTCGAGTGTGTGACACTCTGTCCTTAAGACAGATTCGCCCCCGCTACGGTGCTTACGGTTTAATGGCGTCTATCTCCCAGGATACAATGATCTTCACAAATTTATAGAAGCACTTCAAATAAATTTGTTCGGCAAACCAAACTTATGTTCTAACTCTCTGAAAAATTTATTCCTAAAACTAAATATGAGGAATAATGCACTAAAAGAAATGGACAGCAAAAGAATAAAATTGCAGACTTCCAAAAAACCGAAGTTGACACATTGCTAGAAGTTGGTATATATAGGCAACAAGTTGAAACCCGAACAGATGCCAAACTCAAGAGAAAAGGTGCAAAACTATTCAAATAGTTATTTGACCGTTGTTTAAAACTTCCAAACAAATTTGAATAAGGAGCAAAGGTGAACAGTTTTTATGGACCAAGTCAACGGCACTATTGCTAAGTTATTATTTAAACTATTTCAAAAATAAGTATATCAAACTAAATGAAATAGTTTAAATAAATGAAACAAATAACAAGGTACCAATTTTAGGAAACTTTAAAGAAACCTAAAATTTAGAATTAAATTAAATTCTCACAATTATAAATTTTAGGAAACCACTTAGGAACCCAAAATTTAAATTTAGAATTAAATTAAATTCCCACAATAATTTTTATTGAAAAAATTCAAAAGAATTTAATCTTAAAAATTAATGTTAAATCCGAAAACGACGTCATCTTCCCATTCACTCATAAATGGTTTTGACGTTCCGTCTTCACCACTTCACCTCTTCGGACCCACCCCAAAACACGTTTGGGGTCCACCCAAATTGGGTTAAAAAATATGCCTATATAAAACCATTTTTTCCAACAAGTCTTGCATATATATTATATAAATTCAGTTAGAGGAATCTAAGAGAGGATAGAGGTGATGTATTCTTACCTTAAGAGCCTTTGCAAACACTTCTCAAAAATTTGTTTTGAATTGGAGACCACCAAATACCCTCTCCTCTCCTTTCATTCTTTTCTACTCTTTCTCCCTTTACTTTTCTTTGCTCAGCCGTGGAGAAGCAAAGAAAAGTGGTTGGATTGTCTTCTATATGTAGGAGCTTTGGAGAATTTATTTTATCTTATTTTATTTCCTCCTCTTGGCATGAAGTATAGGCTAGGGTTTAGAGTATGCTTGCATGCCATAGCATGCCTTGGCAACAGCTTTATTGGGAAGAAGGCAGCCAAACACTTCTTCTTCTTACTTAGGAATTCTCATCTAAGGCTTAGATGACAGCCAGTAGAATTGCATCTTGTCATGCCTCAAACAAGTGTCAAAAGGCCATCTATGCATGTTTACTTCCTAGGGAGGATTGAGTGTGAGCTTGGAGAAACAAAGATGCAAGCATTAGGTAAAAAGGAAGTGGCGACCACTTTCCTTGCAACTTTATCACTCTTTCTTTTTTCTTTTTTTTTTTATTGAATTGAATTGAAATTGGTGCCAATACAATATTAATATATATATATATATATAACCTTATATATATATATATATGATTTTGAGTCACTTTAATATTAGAATATTATTTTATGTAACTAAAAGACATGAGATTGAACCAATTAATCTCCATGGGTAAATTTTCTTGTACTCAAATTATTAATGTAAAACTTTATACAGAATAATATATATTAAGAATTTGATTTGTGTAGTCATAAAAGTGACGATGACAAGGACAACAATAATAATACTATGAAAATAAAAATTACACTAATTAAATAATTAAAAGTTAATTATAGAATTGCGTCACAAAATGTTGTTATGGAATTGGATTATAGATGTTGATTACAAAATTTAAGTAGTTAAATATAATTACCAAAATAATTTAATATGCAAAAAAAAATACGGGTTCTCACAAAATCCACCAACCATTTAAAACTAGGCGGATTGGAAAAAAATTAATCTGCAACCGTCCACTCATCATCACACATCCGTCCAAAATGCGGTTAAGCGGTTTAGTTCGGTCGGTTTGAGTGGATCGGAATATTCGCTGAGCACCTCTACTCTTAAGTAGTATTTGGTTGATTGAAATGAAATGGAATGAAATGATCACAAAAAAATATTTATTCTCATGTTTTGTTGAGTAAAAAAATAATAAAAGATACATTACAAATGAAATTATCATTCGGAGAGGGTAATTTGTATAAATAAATTGGGCCGAGCTAGATGGGATCCTCTTTGGAGATTAGGCTGCACAATGGGCCGAAATAAGAGCTTAGATAACACGGTTTTGGGTTGAACCTATAATAGGCCGGTCAGTGATGGGCTATTAAGGCTTGAAACTAGCTATCAACGTATGATCCATAGACAGACCGAGGTATTAGATTAATTGTCTAGGGAAAGAAGGCCGAGCTAACTGTAGCTCGGCGGTGCACCATTAGACAAACAAGGTTTGCACGGTTCGGCCAGATGCAAAATGGAGTAAAGCTAGCTCGGTTAGTTATTGATTACTGAGTAAAGCATTGCCATCTCACTTGACTAGCAGTGAGGAAGGGTGTTCTAGGGATAAGTATTATCCTTTAGGAATGTGACTCTTAAGAGGACTCTATTAAGGAGAGATAGAGTTCTACTAGGATTGTGCCACGCAAAATCTATAAAATCTCATAACAGAACCTATTCCCACGTATTGCAATTCTTAGTCTTGAATACACAGAGCTTTAGTGTCTTTTGTCAACTTGCTGACTTAGGCATCAGAGGGGTTTCTGGCAAAAGCCTGTCGGCTAGCTTACGTTTGTGTTTTCAAGTGATAAAACGATGACGTTTGGAGGAGCACAAACTTGATCAACAGGATTATATAAGAAGGATTATTTCGTGCTCATATAATTGGCGTCGTCCATGGGAAAATCATAGAGAACATACCTTTTGATTGAGTTTTCCTTCAACTTGTTTCAATGGCGCACAATGAGGACTTGTCTTAGTCTGCCATCGATGGACTGACACCAGAAGGGAATCAAAGACGCAACGATTTGCCTTTTGCTTCCCTCATGGCAGACTTAGACCCTAAGTGACGTAACTCTCATGGGGGTGTGCGGGAAAAGTGAGGCTTGAGTCGTTGTCGCTCTCAAAGCTTAGATGGATAAAGGAGGAGGATGGATGCCCATGTTCTGGAGGATCGCGTGAAGGAGCAAGACGAATTAATTAAAAGAATAGCGGCTGACATGGAAGCTATGACACGCTAGATTAAGGGCAAAGGCGTGGCAGGGATGGAAATCCACGAAGGCAAAATGCGTTCTCGTCGCTTAGGAGATCAGAATATGCAAGCCACGCTTATGCGTTCTGAGAGCAGGAGCCTCTAAACAGGCGATACACATTCAAGGACCTTCAGGACTCGTTACAGGTCTGAGAGAACGAGGGAAAAGGTCTTACATAGAAGCGATTATTGACCTTCATATACTCACTAAACCACCTCTTGGCACATCGACCGCCTTGGTCGGTAGATTTGTGATCATTTTGGGAGGACCGAGCATGAAGAAGAGAACACGCCCATGCCCAAGACCCTTAAAAGATCTCAGTTCTGCAGTGGCTGGCACCTAGGATGTACGGAAGCGTCGAGGTTGGAATGCTAGTACGGCGCCTTGCCTACGAACCAGCTGATAAGGCATTGGCAAAGTTACAAAGCTCACCGTTCATTTCGGCGATAGAGAATGCACCACTGCCCTTAGGCTTCAACCAACCTATGTTCACGATCTACGACGGGAAGTTAGATCCTTACACGCATTTAAGCCATTTTCTCCAAGTTATGGCCATACACCAATGAAACGAGACTCTAATGTGTATCATGTTCCTATCCAGGCTTGGAGATTTAGGTTTAGCTTGGTTTGAAAAGTTTCCAAAAGACAACATTACCTCCTGGGCGCAACTTGTGGAGGCATTTGTTACCAGGTTCAAGACGAATACCAAGACGCCAGTTAAAATAAATTAATTGCCTGCCATTGACATGGGTGAGAAAGAAACATTAAAGTCTTACAACAACAGATATTGGGAGACCTTCAACTAGATAAGCGATTGCCTCACCAAACTAGCTATCGTGCAGTACAAGTGGGGTTTGCCAGTGGCCCATAAGTTAAGGGATTCAATGGCATTAACGCCGTCCCTCACTATGGAATCCCTAATGGAGAGAGTGCACCAGCACATTAGGGTAAATGAAGATGGTGCTCACGCCAAAGTAAAGTCTGACACAATAGCAATGTCGGACAAAAAACCTGCGAGAAAGGTTAATACAGTCGGAAAGAATGGCCGACCTAATAACAACAATCGCGGTGTACCGCTCAATGATGAAAATGCTAAGGCAAACAGGTTAAGGGTCCGCACCGTCATTACTACTATTTTCAAGAAGCCCATCTACCGAATTCTTAGTGAAATACGTGATGAACCCTTCGTTCGACGGCTTACCAAGTTGGGAGAAGCACAGAAGGGCTATGACGAGAAGTATAGGTGTACCTTTCATGATGAAGTAGGGCATCGAAGTGAAGATTATACACATTTAAGGCAACATCTGGAAGAATTTGTGGCAGCTAGCTGCTTAGATCGATACATTGAAGAGGGAGCTCGACCGACCTCTCAAGATCGCAATGTGGCAGACGGAATGCCAACGGATGGTCCACCTCAAGGTGTAATTAATGTGATTTACGGGATCATAGAACCTAAGCGAGTTTGCGAGCTCAGAGTGATGATAAAAAAAGTGGAACACAAAAGGGAAGTGTTGAGTGTTCAATCGAACATAAAGAAAGGAAAGACGGAAGCAAAGAACGTCATCACTTTCTCTGACAGAGACTTAGCAAGGTTACAGAACCCTCACAATGATGGGCTAGTTGTTACTTTGCGCATCAAAAAACTTTGATATCAAGCGGATCTTGATAGAGCAGGGAAGCTCGTGCGAGATAATGTACTATGAGACCATCAAACAATTGAAATTGGAGGACAAAGACTTGGCACCAGCAACTTTCCCGTTGGTCGGCTTTAACTTAATGCCAGAGTGGTTGGTTGGCAAGAAAATTTTGCCAGTCAAAACTGGATCGATGACAAAACAAGTGGAGTTCTGGGGGTTGAAAGTTCTCTCCACTTACAACATTATTTTGGGAAGAGCATAGTTGCATGCGATACGAGCTATGGCATCGACTTACTATCAAGTGATGCGGTTCCCAAATGAAGCCGGAGTAATTGAAGAGGTCCTGGGAGACCAAATCATGTCCAAACAATGTTTCATGACCGTGAACGATAACCGAGCTACCAATGGATTCATGTAGGTGGTAGAAGAACCGGAGAGCAACGAGATGTTCGCAGATGTCGGCAAGGTAGCTGAACAGAAAGCAGCGGAAGACCTGGTGGAAGTAAGAATTGAAGAAAATAAGTTCTTTTTAGTCGGCTCATCTTTGTCCAGCACTGAGAGAGAATAGATCATGGAATTTTTGATCTCTAATATCGAAGTATTTGCCTGGACGCCATATAATATGTCTGGCATTGACCCGAACTTCATCTGCCATCAATTTAACGTCAACCCTGCCACCAAACCAATTATACAGCAAACTCGCAGAACGACACTACACCATGCTGAGGTAGTAGCTGAAGAAGTGGGAAACCTGCTTGAAGTAGGAGCAATCAGAGAGGTTCACTATCCTAAGTGGATCTCCAACACTTTGGTGGTGCCCAAAAAAAATGGCAAATGACGCGTTTGTGTGGACTATAAGACAGTTAACAAAGCATGCCCAAAAGATAGTTTTCTTCTAGCAAGGATAGACTAACTAGTGGACCTAACTGCAGGCCACAACTGACCTAGCTTTCTTGATTTGTATCGTGGATACCATTAGATTACTATGTATGAACTGGACCGGGAGGTCATATCCTTCACAACTCCAAGGGGGCTGTATTGCTACAAGGTCATGCCCTTTGGCCTAAAAAATGCAAGGACAACGTTTTAGCGAATGGTCACCAAAATGTTCGAACCATTGTTAGGCAGAACAATGGAGGCTTACGTTGATGACATGGTGGTCAAAAGTAAGAATAAAGCAGACCATCTCAATGACCTAATTTAGATGTTTCAAATTTTGAAGACACACAAGCTGCGACTAAATGCCACCAAGTGTGCATTTGACGTGGGGTTAGGCAAGTTCCTTAGCTTTCTAGTGACCAACTGCGTTATAGAAGCAGATCCCTCCTAAATTAGGGCCGTTCAAGAGCTTAAAAGGCCCAACATGGTCAAGGAATTGTAACACTTGGCAGGCCTAGCTGCCGCACTAAATCGATTCATAAGCCGGTCGTCAGACAGATGTCGACCATTTTTCCGGGCACTTAAAGCAAAATTTGAGTGGGATGAAGAGTGTGACCGAGCTCTGGAGAGGTTGAAGGAGTACTTGACATCTTTGCCACTGTTAGCGACCCCAGTGCTAGCATAGTGTTGGTACGCACAGAAAGAGTACAACACTTGTCCATCTTTTATGTGAGCAAGACAATGCTGGGAACCAAAACAAGGTACTTTCTATTAGAGATGCTTGCTTTAGCTTTAATGATGGCCTTAAGAAAGCTACTGCACTACTTCTATGTGCACACTGTGGTCATATTAATGACATTCTCTCTAAAAGCCTTGTTTGAAAGGTCAGACTTCTTTGAAAGAATATTGAAGTGGGCAGTGGAGTTGGAACAGTTCGATGTCAAATTCCAACCTAGAATGGCGATAAAGGTCCAAGCTTTGGTAGACTTTGTGGCAGAATTTGCTCCAGGAAGTTACTCTGTTTGTTCGGTCGACTTGACAAAAGAAACTAAAGAATGGGGCAGTGCCGCGGGAATAACGCATCCCTCATAGCGAGTTGATTAACTACGCAATGTGCCAGTAAGCATAACAGTGGCTGCACAGTCAATTGAGGCCATCAACGCATTGCCAAATGGAGAATGAGCAAGCCACGCGACTACAAGCACAATTTGTGATGACATACCTAAAAGAAAAATGGTAAGGCGATCGAGCAATGAGGTTAACGTCCAAACGGCGGACAAATACTTGGAAAAAATCATTGATGTCCTAGACCCTAAAACATCTTTAGAGCTATCCACTTGTTGGGAGTTGTTTATGGGAGAGATGTGGAAGCTCTTTGTGGATGACGCGTCCAACAAATATGGCGCTGAACTTGGGATAGTCCTTATCTTGCCAGATGGATTGACCGTCAAACAGGCAATCACACTTGAATATCCAGCATCCAATAATGAATCGAAGTACGAAGCACTGTTAGCCAGTTTGAAGTCAGCCTACTAGATGAAGGCCACTGAGCTAATGGTGTACAGCGACTCCCAATTGGTCGTCAACCAAATATCTGGCGATTACGAAGCAAATGATAATAGAATGGCCAAGTATTAAGAGCTGGTCAGAAACGAGATCATGAAATTCGAAGTCATAAGGATAGAACAAATCGATCGAGAGGAAAATAGCAAGGCAAACGAATTGGCCGATTTTGCGTCGATAGCAGACACTTTTATCCCACATCCTTAGCTAGTTGACTTGCTGCTAAGACCTAGTATCGAGGAACCTGAACCGACCGAGGTATTCTGCGCTAAGCTAGGTCCCTCTTGGATGACCCCATCATCACTTTCTTGAAAGATAGGATTTTGCAAGAGGAAAAAAAGGAGGCAAACAAGATTTGAGCAAAGTCACAACGGTTTTGGCTTTCTTTATCTCTAGCGCTATATAAAAAACTGGACCATACTTGAAATATGTCCATCCTAGTAAGGTCAAGACCTTTCTGTTTGAAATTCACGAAGGCATTTGTGGAAGCCATCAGGGTGGGAGATCTTTGGCATACTGAGCTATCTCATAAGGATATAGGTATCCATGCATGCCAGCAGACACCGAGAAATATGTTAAAAAATGCAAAAAGTGCCACAAGTTAACGCATCATATCCATCAGTCAGTTAGAAAACTCTTACCTTTGACCAACCCTTGGCCCTTTGCAATGTGAGGCTTAAACATAGTTGGACCACTCCTAACCGTGCCAGGGAATAAAAATTTTTTCATCGCGGCGGCAGACTACTTCACAAAATAGGTGTAGGTGGAAGCACTTGCATCCATTAAAGAGAAAGACGCCAACAAGTTTATCTGGAAAAACATCATAACTCAGTTTGGAATTCCTAAGGCCTTGATATCAAACAACGACACCTAATTTGATGGAAGAATCTTCAGGGGCTTTTGCGAAGAGCACAAGATAGAGTTCTATAACTCTACGTGGGCATACCCTCAACCAAACGGCCGGTAGAAGCATCCAACAGAGTGATCTTAGATGGTCTAAAGAAGAGGTTAGAAAAAGTGAAAGGAAAGTGGGCTGAGGAACTTCTCTATGTCTTGTAGGCCTATCGAACTACACCAAGGCGATCAATCGAAGAAACACTCTTTGCCTTGGCCTACGGCATATAAGCAATAATCTCTCTAGAAGTCGGCCTCCCTACCATTAGGAGCAAATATTTTGACCCAGATTTAAATAGAGAAGCAATAGCCTTGGAGCTAGATCTAGGCTCTAATCCACATTGGTTTATATCAGCAAGAACTATCCAGAAAATACAACAAGGCGATGCATTCAAGGCAATTCAAGATTGGAGATTAGGTACTGCGCAAAGTAATGGAAAATCCTTTAGTGCCTAGTGATGGCAAATAAGGACCCAACTGGGAGGGGCCATACAAAGTGGTTGGGCTAGCAGGAAAGGGAACTTACTACTTAGAAGACAATGACAACTGAGCTATCCCAAGGCCGTGGAACATATCTAATCTCAAGATATTTTATTTTTAGCTCTTTATACTTGTAATTTTTTCTAACTCTTTTTTGGTATTTAATAAAACAAGTAGACAGTTTTTTTCTGAAATTTTTTCAATACTTGTACTTATTTTGGTCTGTATGTAAAAAATCTTTACACAACTAGGGCAAAGTAGGTTAGCAGGTTTGACCAACTCTTTCTTGAAATCTTTGACCGAGATGGTTATCGCGGCCAAAGTGGATTGGCAGGTTTGACCAACTCTTTCTTGAAATCTTTGACCAAGATGGTTATCTCGGCCAAAGTAGGTTGGCAGGTTTGAACTTTTTGATTCCTTTGATTGGGATGGTTATCTCGACCAAGGTAGGTTGGCAGGTTTAACCAACTTTTTCTTGGAATCTTTGGTCAGGATAGTTATCTCGGCCAAAAAAGGTTGGTAGGTTTGATCAATTCGTTCTCGGAATCTTTGACCGGGATGGTTATCTCGGCCAAAGAAGATTAGTAGGATTGACCAACACTTTTTCAATTCTTTGATTGAGATAGTTATCTTGGTCAAGGAAGATTGGCAGGTTTGACTAATAATTTTTGGATTCTTTGATCGAGATGGTTATCTTGGCCGAAGAAGGCTGGTAGGTTTTGACCAAATTTTTTTGAAAACTTTGACTGAGATGGCTATCTCGGCTAAAATAGGTTGGCAGGGTTAATGTAAACTGAGTTGGTTCGCTCGGCGTGGCACGTAAAGTTCAAATTATTAAAACAAGGAACAACATGAGTGCAAAAAGTTGAAAGTTTCATTAATATTGAACTTGATTACAAGAGGAGGGGATTACAAGAGGAGGGGTAGGTAGCCTGTCTACAAGACAAAAAGAAGAAAAAGAAAAAACTACAAAAATAGAAGTTGCAAAAAGCATGGTTATATCACGGTTACACAAAAAGATCGTCTAGCTCGGCATCAGAACCAACGCCAACTTTACAACTCGCCAAATCAGCTCCAGCACCATCTTCCAGAGACAAATCAGTGATGCCTTCTTCGACGACCAGGTTTGGCTCGGTCTAGTTTGGCACTTTCGACCGAGCAAGCAATGAGCTCTGTCAACCGAGATCACCAATGAGCATTTCTCAACACCGAGCTATTCTCCACCTCTACCTCCACCTCCAAGAATTTCTATTGTACGGAGTTGGCATATGCCATAATGTAGGTTGGGATGAAGTGTAGAGGAGGATTCAGGAAAACTTCAAAATCATGTGCCTGGTCGAGCTTCTCCACCTCCGCCGCCTTCTAACCGCATTTGAAGAAGATATCTTTGGCTGTTTCGCACCGTTGGACGTAGGTTTTTTTGCCTTCCTTGTAACCTCGGTCCTTAGCATCCTCCATCTTCTTCTCCAAGGCCTTTATTTCGATATTTTTGACTTTCTCAAGCTTGGCAAGCTTGCGCAAGTAGCGGTCTTTCTTTTCCGCCAAAGCTCTTCATTTATCTTCTTTGGCTGTGTTGACCTGCTCGGCCAGTTTTTCTTTTTTTGCGTTCAACTCGGCTAGAGTTGCCTTAAGCTCCTTTAGCTCGGCAACTTTGGCCCCACTATCAACAATGGCAACCCGAGCTATTTTTCGTAACTCAAGCACACGTTGGTGAGCAACATGGCTTTTTTGCACGGTCTGCAAATCATGAAAAAAATTAGCAAAATTGAGAAGAGTGTTAGAGACAAAAAGAAATATAGACTTTTCACTCACCAGCACAAGAGATTTGGTGGCCTACTGAATTGCTTTTAGCTCAGTCAATTGCTCATATCACTTCATGTCAGCTGGCAGGCAGACGCTTTTGGCTAAATTGAAGGCCAACTCGTGGTCCTTCTTGGCGCAAACCGAAGCAGTGGTGGTCACGATGCGACCTTTGAAGGTCATAGCCGGTGCCCTGCTTGAAAGGATAATGGGTTAACGCAGCTAAATCGGTGGGCTCCTTGGGAAGGTTTAGGGATCTTGACCTCAGGTTGCTTAGTCTGTTATTCATCTACCAACAGTTGTTGCGCAGTAGACGAAGTGCGAGGCCTCTTTTTTGGCCTTGATGAGGATGCCCTTGCAGAGGGGAAGGCGACAACAGTTTTATGCAGCTATTCGGTTGGGTGTTGCTCAGTTTGGATCTCAACGAGGGCTTGCTCGGTGATTAGAGCTGGGACAACTCTCTTCTTTGTCATTTCTTGTTCTTCGGTGAGAGGGAAAAGATAGATTTAGGGAAGAGTTGGGTCTGACTCAGGTGAAAGACTCCAGAAAGAAGTCTGTAACCTTGCTCTTCCGCTTGCCACTTTAACGGTAGGTCAGTTTAAAATTTAAGAGCTCGATCCACTCCCTATACCAATATCGTAGTGTAGCATGGAGAGCATCCTGATTGGTATAAGCGTAGTTCTTCGTTAGCAAGTTCAAATTTGCAAAAAAGAACGAAGTGTTAGCGCGACTAAAGACATTAAAATTGCAAGAAATAGAAGAATCGAGCTATCCATACTGGCTGATCCTTTATTCTAGTTGATGTTACAACCCGGTATCTAGGCTTCATGGTCCTTATAGTTTCTAGAGACCCAAAGAAAATCGTCATCATTCAAGTTTTTTTCCAGCGTTCTTTCGATGATTTTCTCTTGACCTCTTTTTATTTTGAGATAGTATACCCAACCATCGTCATTTTGACTGAGCGAATACTGATGGAATATCTCGGTCAGTCCAAGGTTTAAGCCAAGACGATGGTTGAGCTCGGCGATGCCATTTATTATCCTATATATATTGGTGGATAGTTGGGTGGGGCAGAGCCTAGTCTGTTTAAGAAATTTGCAAATAAGGGGTTGGACCGGGAATCAGAGTCCGCTCTCCACAATGGATATCACGGTGAAGGAACAGAAACCGAATTTGCCCCAAAGTATGGTATCTTGCTTAGCTAGAGTGAATTGTACATTGTATGGAATGTTGTAGTCTTTTCGGAACTCGACTATGGTTCCTGGCGAGCTCACCATGAAGCGGCATTTGCCCATGAGAGTAAGTCTTAAATTAATAAGTTAGAATTTGCTCGGCTTCCTAGCCTGGCATTGATGTACATGAGAGATTGCTCGGTCGAGCAGTACCACCAAGTGGTGAAATGAATGTGTGCCTGGCCAACCTAGTCAAGTCTGCAAGGTGGGAATTAAATTGTGTTATGCTCAAGTGTTGACTGAGCTAAGACAATAGTGTAAACTAATTATTGAATAGTTTGCTCTGTTAGAAGAGTGTGTGTTTGTGGTGCTTAGCTCGGTCATGGGCTAGTGGCCACAATTTAGTCTAGGTGCCAGAGCAAGATTTTAGCTCGACTCAGGAGATGGGCAAGGTTTTAGCCTAGTTCTGACGAGGGGCAAGGTTTTAGCCTGGCCAAGCTCAGAGGTAGTGTTCCTAGCTCTGTTATAAACGCTTAAATGTGTACAAACAGGTTTTTAGCTCAGTTACGACGCTATTTTGGATGAGAATCGCTATGCTTGTCTAGTTCTAGTTCTAGTCATGGGGAGTTCATCATTAAGCATGGAATTTCAGGGGTTTTACATGGATCTCAATTCCAAGCTCGTATTATGTGTGTTTTGGTGCATTTTTTATACTAAAAAGATGTTTTTAGGCCTAGATGGATATTGAAAAATACCAAAGGCATAGAGAACTTACGGAGAAAAATACCAAAGAGTTATAGAGAACTTACGGATTTTGAAGGTTGATCCAAGTCCCGAACGGAAAAAATGCCTCTTCATACAGTTGCGTGCCCACAGGTGTTGGATTATGCTTGACCTTGGCAGAGATGAAGGTGTGAGAAAAGATGGAGCTCTGGGTTTAGGGTTTGAAGACAAATAAGATAAACAGTGAAAGTAAGTGGAGTATATGTATAGGCAATATATATGTGAAATACAAAAAGAAGAAGACTGTTCAAATTTTTGGCTAATGCTTGACGGTTGTAGCAAGGATATGGGCACAATGGAAACGTGCTACGTGTCCCAGATGTGTCAGATGTGTTAGGTGTGCCAAACTGATGGATGGATGTGTCGGGCAATTGATTAGACTTCTTGGAACCGAGCGAATTATGGGATCGAGCAACTTTTCTAGCTCGGCTAATTTGAGCCTTCTTGGCTCGGCTACAGGAAAGTAATCCTAATCATGCTTTGTAGATAGAATTAAGAGGCTATTGAGAGGGTAATTTGTGTAGATAAATTGGGCCGAACTAGGTGGGATCTTCTTTGGAGATTGGGCTGCACAATGGGCTGAGATAAGAGCTTAGGTAGCACGGTCTTGGGTTGAACCTCTAATAAGTCGGTCAGTGATGGGCTGTTAAGGCTTGGAACTAGCTATCTATGTACGATCTATAGAAAGGCCGAGGTACTAGATTGACTATCTAGGAGAAGAAGGCCGAGCTAGCTGTAGCTCGGCGGTGCACTATTAGGCAGACAAGGTTTGCACAGTTCGGTTAGAGATGGAACAAAGTAAAGCTAGCTCGGTTAGTTATCGATAGCTAAGCAGAGTGTTGCCGTCTTACTTGGTTGGCAGTGAGGAAGGGTGTTCTATGGATAAGCATTATCCTTTAGGAATGTGACTCCTAGGAGGACTCTATTAAGGAGAGACAGAGTCGTACTAAGACTGTGCCACGCGGAATCTATAAAAACTCATGACATTACTTATTCCCAAGTGTTGTAATTCTTACTTTTGAATACACAGAGCTTTAGTATCTTTTGTTAACTTGCTGACTTAGGCATCAAATGGGTTTTCGGCATAAGTCCATCGGCTAGCTTACATTTGTATTTTCAGTTGATATGACGACAACGTTTGGAGGAGTGAAACTTGATCAACAGAATTATATGAAAAGGATTATTTCATGTTTGTACACATTCCATTCCATCTAATTCTAATGAATCAAATATAGCATTATAATATTATGTGATTATTGACAAACAAATTACATTTTTTTTTTTCCAGAGCTTGAACCTTATAGTAAAATAAATTTTGAGTTTTTAATTTTATCAATTTAAACTCTAATATTTTGATTTGTTTTCTATCTAAGTTATCTGCCTATTTTTGTGAAGTAAAACCAAAGAAAAAAAAAAAAACATTTTAACCATTAAACTTAATAAGCGGATGGTTTAGATTTAAAATAAATCAAAGGATTAAAATATAAATTAATAAAATTAAAAACTGAACATTTATCTAGTTATAAGGGTCAAACTCTAAAAAAATTTATTTTGTAATTTTCACAACATTTTTTTTATCAATAATGTTAGAAATACAAAATAAATAATACAAAATATAATATAAAGTTAGGATTAAACCTAATACTCCCTCCGTCCCAAAATTCTCTTTTTTCATTTTTTATTGTCTCAAAATATTAGTCTATTTTAAAAAATTAAGTATAAAAATATTATAAATTCTCTATTTTGCCATTCTTTTAAATTCATTAATAATATAAAAAAGTAAAATTATGACATTAAATTTTTTTTAAAAATATACTATCAATGGATAATTTTGACAAATTATTTTTTTAAAATATAATAATTATACTACCAAAAAAGAATGAATTCTTCAAAATGAACTATCATTTTGGACGGAGAGAGTAATGAAGATGATCCTATCCGACACTTTTTTAAATCAATTACTAGGCGATAACTGAATGAATAAAGTGTCGAACATAATCCACATCTTAAGAATGATGAAATCCATATATTTTATAATAAATATAACTTATTATTATATTTTCCATTATTCATTATGTATTTTAATTTGTGTTCTTAAAATTATGGGGAAATAGTAATAATAATAGTAATAAGGATAAATAATAGTAATAAGGATAAGAATAATTCAAAATTTGATTATTGTAACAAAATAAAATTTTAATTTTTAATTTTGACAATTTAAATTTAAATTTTTTGACTTATTTTCAATCTAAACTATCATGTTATTTCCTCTAAATAAAATCAACAGAAAAATAATACTTTAATTATTAAACTCAATATAAGTGTATATAAAATGTCTAAAATATTATTTTTTATTGAGTTTAATTATTATAATATATATTTTTTTTTGTCAATTTTACTTAATAAAAACATGTAGATAATTTAGATTAAAAAAAAAAAAGTTTAAATTGATAAAATAAAAAATTTATTTTATTACAAAAGATCATACTCATTTTATTTATTTATTTATAATTTGTTATAAATTTGGGTCTCGTTTGAGAGCAAACTATTTTAGTAATTTTTTAACTTTTACAAAAAAATATGTAAAAAAATAAAGAGAGTGATGTGATAACTTATAATAATTTTTTAATTTTTTAACTAAAATATATAATTGACAAACGAGACCTTAGGCCTAGTTTGACATGTCTTAAAAAAGACAAAAATTCAAAAAGTTAGTCAAAAAGTTAAAAATTTATCACTATTCACAAAAAAAAAAAAAAATTTAATTTTACCCATAAGACAACTCTGATGTCCCACAGGCGGAGCTGACTTTTTGAAAAAATTGCACTTATTTAGGTGCACAAATAATACGGTGCTGTTCGGCCTGTGGGGGCCCATCATGGGTCCCGTTTTAATAATTTGAACCATTTAATGTGTAGAACTCGTCGAGTACTATATGTTTGTAAAAAACCACGTTGATCAGATATCGGTAATTATATGATCAAATCAGTTAAAATTTATAAAATGAACAGTGTTATAGTTAACGGTTGAAAAAAAAACTAATTCAATTAATAGTTATCGATATTTGATCAACGTGATTTTTTACAAGCATATAGTACTCGACGAGTTCTACACATTCAACGGTTTTGATTAGCAAAACGGGACCCGTGGTGGCCCCCACGGGCCGAACAGCACCTCCAATTCAATACCCGAAAAGCACAGAATCATATCTCAACCTACACTCTGCACACGTGATCCTGAATTCATCCCACTGTACTACCTATTCCATCCCAATCTTCTCCTATACACTAAATTATATAATTTTTAATCTGCGTTTTTTATAAAAAGTCAAAAAGTTATCTCAAACAATCATATTTTTTTTCTCAATTTTTTAGTCAAAAAAGTAAAAAAGTATACTTATTTAAGACATCCCAAATAACCTTTTAATATTTGTTTTATAGGCGCTTGGTTACTCAAGTTAGTTATGCCCCGTTTGGTATATCCATCTGAATTAAAATAATTATATAGAACAAAATAATTTATTTTAGTCAAATATAATAAAATATCATATTTAAATCATAATTATTTTATTTTTTTTTTTCAAAAATTTAAAAAATCAAAAAAATTATTTTAAACGAGACTTTTTAATTTCAAATTAAAATAATAAAAAAAAAATCGAAAAACCAAACTATATCCCAAACCAGTCCTTATTAGGACGCGCACAACCACGTTGGTAGCGGTCGTTTTCGCACCAAGTGTCAACTGTTAATATATATCTACTCGAACAACACTACGTCGTTTTCGATCCATTTTCGAGTTTCGCGCTTTAATTAAGCTCTCTCTCTCTCTCTCTCTCAATATCTTCTTTTGGTTCTTTTGGAACTCTCTCTACCCCTCACTTTTCTTTTCCAGATTTTTTCTTCTTTTTGTACCAATTCACGATCCCTTACGTCCCTGTTTGAGTCTCTCTCCTCTCCTCTCTCTCTCTCTCTCTCTCTCTCTCTACACATGGAGACTCTGGGAGTTCCCTCTCCACTTCCTTGCAAATCGTTTCTAAACTCAACAACAAGAACAGAGATTACTCTGAAACCGGGTGTATTCAGGCAAATGGGTGTTGTTTCCACCTTGTGGAGGCAGAAAAGAAGCAATCTTGGGTCTCTGACATTTGGAAGATCAGTTTCAGGTGGGGAAAAGGGAGGGTTTCGAAGCTCACAAGATGGGTCTTCAACTATGGAAGATAAGGAGGAGGAGGAGGGCCTTCTGTTGGGTGCAAAGAGGGATGATTCTGTCTCTGTTGTTGGGTTTCACTTGATTTCTCCATCTGGTATGTTCATATTTCTTCAAATTCCGATTACTTTTCCTTGTGTTCTACTTCTGGATTAGTTTTTTTTTTAATGCCATTTTCTGCACTCTCTGTTCACTGAATCAGTAGTGTGTTATGCAAACTCAATAATGCTATTATAATTTTATATTAAAATTTTTGGAGACACGGTTTGATAAATGAGGATAATGTTTAGCAGTTTGGGGCAGTTAAAAAAAAAAAAGAAAAAAGAAAAAAAGAGAGAGAGAGAGGGTTCAGTATTTGGATGGGGTGATTTGGTGAGAAGAATTAACGAGAAATGATGAGAAAGAGAACTCTTTTATCATGTTTGGCTTATAAGTTGGGTGAGAAATGGTGAGAATGAATGAGAAATTGTGAGAAAGAGTACTCTCTTGCTAAGCCTATATCATTTCTCACTAGAAGTGATGAAATTTGGTAGAAACAAATTAAGAGGGCTGCTAATAGCACTCTACCTTTTTTTTTTGGACCCCTACCATTTTAAATTTTTTGTATTAGAATTTTACCCCAACTCTCAACATCCCCGGCCCCTTTTCTGGCTAAATCCAATTCACATAAGTGAAGCCTTTTCCAACTAGATTTAGATTGAAATTTGGCCATCCCAAAACAATGTGACGAATGGAGCATGACATCGTTAGCTCAGAGGATGTTCACAACTTCGATAAGATTCACAGCTCGGAGAAGGTTTGTTTTGTAGTGGTAAGTTTTCCCCGCAAAAAAAAAAGTTTGACATTTGTTCGATACTGAACTCCAACATATATAAAAAAATTGGCAAACTGCAACCGAATTAGAGGCAGTAACAAGCATGGCCTAACCAAACTAAACAATTGCTGAACAAAATGGGTTTGTTCGGCCAAACAGCTCTGAGCATGGATAAAAAGTTTGGCAAAAAGGTTTTCGGAAAATAATCATATTTCCATAGTCCAGTGCCGAACACTACTTAGATAGAACAAAGGTTCATAAGGTCTAGATTAATGAACAAAATTCAAAATAACCATACTTTAAAACAACCAACAATAAATTTATACCAAAAAGGTGGGCTAAAGGTAGGGAGGTGAAGTCCGAGGAGGCGAGGGACGGGAAAGGTGTAGAGAGGGCTGGCGTCGGAGATAGTGAGGTTGTCAGCGATGGAATGCTGCCGTTGATGAGGGGCTACCAAAAGAAGAGTGGTTGGGTGGGTTGGGGGGCGGGGGGTTCCAAAGAAAAAAGGCATATTTGGGATAAAGGTCGGGGTTTAGAGAAAAAGAAGTGGGGAGGCATTTAGATGGGTGGGCAGGGGGCCAAAGAAATGGGGGTCCAAGGGAAAAAATGAAGTGCTATTAACAATACTCCAAATTAATTATTTGTAAAATATTTATAACATCAATATTGCCTCTTAAAATACAAAAGGAATAAAAAGAAATCCCACTCATATCTCTCTCTCACATGATTTACTTTTCTAACCATCCAAATATGATAGTGAGAAAATGCAATTATTTCTTTCTTTTCTGTCCTAGACAAGAGACCATAATCATTTTTTTCTCTCACCCTATGATCCAAAAGGAGTGTGATATGTATTGGATGTTGTGGGGGCCGAATATTGAGAGTCGTAAAGAGGCCGAATAGTTGAACTTGGAGAGTCGAAATATATATAGCACTCGGCCCCTTCTCGCACATTCAAATCCTACCCTATTTGGCCAAATAGCCGGTTGAGTAAGGGGCTGAGTGAAAATCGGTTTTCTACAAAAGAAGCCGAATGGTGAATTGAAAGTGGGCCCAACCCTGAGGCCCAAGAAAGAAAAGATATAAATAGAAGAATATCAGCCAGAAAGAGGTATGTGTGAATCATTACGCTTAACTTAAAATACAAGTAATTGAGTAGGTGACTTGTCAAGTCAGTGCTAATTCCGGCACCCTTGACGGAGTGTTTATTCCTTTTCGGTGACTAGTGAGGATTCTGAGTGTTCCCCAGATCAAAAGAGTATTTCAAACCACTTCCCCTGATTGGCGCCGTCGTGGGAATACTCAAATACATTCATGGCGGGTGCAGCGGAAGACTCTCCGATAGTCAGCAGTGAAACCACCTGAGAGGCGACCTCACTCCAATAAACATGATTGGACCGGAGACTATCGCCCATGAGCGCGCCTTGAACCGCTTCACCCTTGACTTGACGCATGAGACAATGCAAGCGGTCATGGAACAAACAAAGCAAAAGCGAGCAGAGGTTGGAGAACATGATCGGCGAGAGCGAATGTCTCCGTCAGATTTGGCCTTGGAAGTGGCGAAGTCCAAACAAATTTGTCGCCAAGATCGAGCGACCTCGAGGGTAGGTGGTCAGCGACCTCGAGCGACAACAAGACACTAATAGTGACTCCGACTCATTATCCCCGAAGCCCAAGGAGAACGGGCGTCCTGAAATTACCAGTTCCTCTGAACGAAGTCCACGTATGAGGCATAAGGGAAGAAGAAACAGTTCAAATGAAGGAGACCAACACGATCCTTTATGCGACGGATTGCAAGGCGGTGCTACCCGAAATTCAAAAGCACCGTCATTTCACCTTGTCTGACGGCATCAGACCCACCGATCATATCTGCCATTACAAGCTAGCCATGATGCTGCATGCAGACAACGAGGCTCTTATGTGTAGAATATTTACGGCGACACAGGACCACTGTACATCGGTGGTATTATAAGCGAAGTCGGCTTCAATCAAGAGCTTTCCTGAACTCCAAAAATCCTTTAGGGCAAGGTTTATCACTAATGAGGTCGGCCAAGCAAGTCGATTCCCTCGGGCAATGCAGATTCAAGCTGGAAACCCTTAAATGCGTATTCGGTAGCGGTATTGGGAGTGTTTTAATCTAGTAGATGATGCTTGCAATGACTCCATGGCCATTACCGCCTTCAAGATGGGGTTACATTTAAACGATTGCCCTCCATGATTCTTTGATTAGAAGGCCCCAAAGCAGTGCAGTTGTTGATGAAGAAAGTTGAGAATCTTGTAAAGTGGAAGATGGCGCATTGCGGAGTTAAAAGCGGAAACATAGCCAACAAGACGGCTCATACGAAATTGCTTTCGGTAGTTAAATTTTGTAGCACCTCAGAGCCCTGAACTGCGGCATTGCCCTAAACGAGACAAGAGACGGGATTCTCGCCGATCAAGCGACCAATGCTCCCACCCTGCAAATGAACAACTGCAAGTCGATAGCGAGCGCCTGGCGCGGCGATAAGAATATATGGAGTTCTGGTGATCGGTCTTGGTTATGTCCAAAATCTAACACCTTTCGCTCTTCAAATGGCCCTCGAAAATGGTGGGATCTCCCGACACGCGAAGATGGGATGGACGGTGCGAGTATCACAAGGATCATGGCCATGATACTGAGAGTTGTTATGCATTGGAAGATCACCTGGAGGAATTGGTACAGGATGGTCGGTTACAACAGTGCATCCGAAAAGGCAACTCAACCAAAGCAATAGCCTTGAGGTAGGATTCACCTCTACTCGGCGTGATTCACATGATATACAGTCTATCAATGTCATCCGCGATGCATATGATTCAGTCGAATCCCGACCCACAAAATCAACTCACTTCGGCTAAACGGCCCTATGAAGCTGCGAGCATTGCTTTTAATGATTTAGATTTGGCCGGAGTGACACTTTCCCACATTGATCCCTTGGTAATCGAGTTACACGTGAATTGATTCACTGTTGAGCGCGTACTCATTGACCCAAGGAGCACATCGGAAGTTATGTATACCAAACTCGACTTCTCTGAATCGGATCTTTCTCCGGCTCCTTATCCATTATTCGGCTTCAACGTCAATCCAGAATACCCGTTGGGGAAAATCACGCTACTCGTTTGAGCGGGCTCCCGAACAGTGGATGTAGAGTTCTTGGTCGTCAAGCTGTCATCGCCATATAATCTCATCATGGGGCGATCTTGGTTGCATACTATGCAGTCTGTTCTAAGCACTTATCATCAGCTGTTACGCTTCCCGACAGAACGCGGCATTAAGCAAATCCGTGGCTCCTAGAAATCGACACAAGCGTGTTTTCTCCTTGTTGAAAAGACGCTAAAGGAGTTGCAAGTGAACTTTATTGAGGTGACGGATCGGGAGAGCCTCGACGATGTTGGTTGGCTCCCAAATGAAAAGGCCACGGAAGCTCTAGATCGAGTTGAAATCAACGGAAACCCAGACAGGTTCTTCATGGTCGGCGTCTCCCTGAATTAAGCCGACAGACAGCAGCTAATTTCCTTCCTGATCGGCAACCTTGATGTATTTGCATGGACTCCACATGAGATGCCGGGTGTAGATCCATCAGTTTCGCAACACTATTTAAATGTTGACCCTAAATGCAAGCCGATCATTCAGAAAAGCCGGCAATCAGCTGCAGAGCACACTGCCGCCGTTGTCGAAGAAGTTGACCGGTTGCTTGTGGCCAAGAATCGAAGTGACCTATCCTACATGGCTCTCTAATACTGTGGTTGTGAAGAAGAAAAATGGGACTTGGTGAGTCTACGTTGATTTCACGGACCTGAATAAAGCCTGCCCCAAAGATTGTTTTCCTCTCTGTAGGATAGACCAACTTATAGATGCTATGGCACGTCATCAGCGTATGAGCTTCCTCGATGCTTACAGAGGATACCATTAGATTGCCATGCATCCGGAGGACCAAGACAAAATTGCATTCCTCACCCCAAGAGGAACTTATTGTTATAAGGTTATGCCTTTTGGGCTGAAGAATGCAGTGGCAACTTACCAGAGACTAGTCACCACCATGTTCAAGGAGCAACTCAGTCACTCTATGGAAGTGTACATTGACGATATGGTGGTCTAGTCCAAGGAAGAAGCGAATCATATAGCCGATCTGGAAGAGACATTGGCATTCTCGCCAAATATAGAATGAAGTTGAGCGGCTTCCAAATGTGCGGTTGGGATCGACTCTAGCAAATTCTTGGGTTACATTGTCAACCAGGAATCGAAGCCAACCTAAGGCAAATCACAGCAATTCTAGAACTCGGCTCCCTCGGTCGGTCAAGGAGGTTCAGAAGTTAATGGGGATGGCCGCCGCACTCAACAGGTTCATCAGTCGTTCCACGGACCGCTGCCGACAATTCTTTCATACACTACGGTAGGGCAAGGCTTTTGAATGGACCGTCGAGTGCGAAGCCACTTTCAACGGCCTCAAGACCTACCTCCGATCAGTTCCACTCTTGACAACGCCTTCGGCAAGCGACCTGCTCATTTTGTATCTAGCAGTTTTCGATCGGGCCATCAGTGCCGTACTGATAAAGGAAGAGCTGAGGGAGCAGCAGCCATTGTATTATGTGAGCAAGGCAATGGTTGACGCCGAAACACTCTACCTTCCTTTGGAAAAACTCATTCTGGCCCTCGTCATGGCAGCGAGAAAGCTGATGTATTACTTTCAGGGGCATACCATTGGGGTGCTAACGGACCACCCCTCCGGTCGGTACTTCGTAGTGCAGAAGCATCAGGGCGCGTTTCAAAGTGGGCTCTTGAACTCGGCCAATACGATATTCAGTTTCTGCCTAGAACCTCTATTAAGGGACAAGTGCTTGCCGACTTCATGGCCGAATTCACTGGGGGTCTTGCCGACTTCAAGTTTGATGAAATGCGACCTAAACCGAACTGGAGAATTTGTGTTGGGGACATTTGGCAGTTGTACTGTGATGGATCATCCAACCAACAGAGCTGCGGAGCCGGAGTAGTAATCATGGCACCCGACGGCGCAATAATTGAGCAGGCCGTCAAACTTGGTTTCGAAGCATCAAATAACGAGGCCGAATGCGAAGCCCTTCTGACTGGTTTGCGGAATGCACATCTTTTGGGTGCTCGGCGTTTGATTGTATTTTGCGATTCAAAACTGGTGATCAATCAGCTAAAAGGGGAGTACGTGGCTAAAAATGACCGTATGGCGGCTTCCATGAAATTGGCCATCGCCTTGTTGGCAAAATTTGACCATTATGAATTGAATCAGATAACACGCGATTAGAACACACATGCAGATGCCCTGGCTTGCCTAGCCTCCGCCATTAACTCAGAGATTAAACGGACCATCGAAGTAGGTTTCATCCCAGAGTCGAGTATTGACCCTTCGAAGGAAATCCAGGTCAATGTCATAGAGTCAGGACCGAGTTGGATGGACCCCATTGCCGCATTCCTGTCTTCCGAACAGCTCCTAGCGGACAAGAAAGAAGCACACAAACTGCGAAACAAAGCCCTGCGATACTACTTGTATCCACAAGGAAAGCTTTATAAAAAATCCTTTTCTGGTCCATACCTGGAATGCGTACATCCAGACAAAGTCGAAGAGCTTCTGACTGAAATACATGAAGGCAATTGTGGTGCCCATTCTGGCGGGCGCTCTTTTTCCCATCGAGTTATAACACAGGGATATTATTGGCTGACAATGAGAATTGATGCCGAATGCTATGTGAAAAAATGTGAACAGCGCCAGAAGTTCTCCCCGTTAACCCATCTGCTTGCTGAAGAGTTAAGCTCTATCACCAGTCCCTAGCCGTTCGCCCAGTGGGGACTTGATATCGTAGGACCATTACCGAGGGCCTCGGGGAACAAGCGATACTTGATCGTCGCGACAGATTACTTTACAAAATGGGTCGAAGCGGAGGCATTAACGCACATTCGAGATGCTGATGTTAGGCGCTTTGTATAGAGAAATATCATAACACGATTCGGCATTCCAAGAGCTCTTATCTCAGACAACGGCACTCAGTTTGATTGTGGCGTCTCTGAGAAATGTCTGACAAGTATGGTATTGACCTTACTTTTCCGCGGTTTACCCCAAAGCAATGGTCAAGCCAAAGCCTCTAACAAATCCATCTTGGGCGGCATCAAGAAAAATTTGGAAAACTAAAGGCAAATGGGTGAAGAATTGCGAGTGTATTGTGGGCTCATCGAACTCGCCGGCGATCCATCGAAAATGCCGTTTGCTTTATGCTTTTGACCTGGCGATCATACCACGGAGATCGGCCTGACCACGAAATTGCAAGTTTTTGATATGGGCCGAAACGACATGATGCTGACTTTGGATTTGATTCTTATCGAAGAACGAAGAGACCGTGCCTTAGTGTCCATGACATGATACCAGCAACAGCTTGCTAAGTCGTACAATCAACGTGCTCAACTGCGCCGCTGTACACCAGGAGAGTTGGTCCTGAAGAAAGTACTTCCAGCTGCCAGGAAACCAGTTGATGGAAAATTGGGTCCTAACTAGGACGGCCCCTATCAGATCGATTCGATCGCAGGAGTAGGGACATATCGGCTTAAAGACATGTTTGGAAGGAGTCTGCCACAGCCTTGGAATTCAATGCACTTGCGTAAATTCTATCATTAAACCCAACCTATGGGGAATGATACTAGTTTTGAATGGTTCACCATGTATACATTTCACTTTTGTAATGCAAAGATTCCTGTTTACTCACTGCAAAATCTAGTTCAAAAGTGTCCTGAAAAAACAAAGCCTCCGGATTTGGAGTGCCCTTCGTGGATATCACGATTGGTCAAACAAAGTCTCTGAATTCGGAGCCCCATCAGCGCATGACACCTTTGGGCCGACAAAGCTTCCGAATTCGGAGTACCCTTTGTGGATATCACGATTGGCCAAACAAAGTCTCTGAATTTGGAGCCCCATCGGCGCATGACGCCTTTGGGCCGATAAAGCCTCCGGATTCGGAGCGCTTTTCGTGGATGTCACGATTGGCCAAACAAAGTCTCCAAATTCGGAGCCCCATCGGCGCATGACGCCTTTGGGCGAAAAGCCTCGGTCGGGCGCCCGCCGTGGATATCATGATTGGCCAAACAAATTCTCGAATTGAGCCCCGGCGCATGGCGCCTTTGGGCGACAAAGCCTCGGTCGGGCGCCCGCCGTGGATATCATGATTGGCCAAAGCGGTCTTGGTCGGAGCCCGTCGCGCGTAGCGCCTTTGGGCCAATAAAGCCTCTGGATTGGTGCCCTTTGTGGATATCACGATTGGCGATCTTGATTGAGCCCATCGGCGCGACACATTTGGGCGATAGTCTCGGGATTGAGCCCCGTCACGCATAGCGCCTTTGGGCCGATAAAGTCTTCGGATTCAGAGCCCCATCGGCGCATGACGCCTTTGGGCCGATAAAGCCTCCAGATTCGAAGCGCCCTTTGTGGATATTGCGATTGGCCGTATTTGGATTCGGAGCGGCCATCGTGGATATCACGATCGGCCAATATTTAAGCCTCCAAACTTGGAGCCACAGTCGTGCATAATATGTATTCGGCCGAATAAAAAATCGGAGCCTTAAATATTCAAATATTCAAAGTGAAATGCTTCGTTAAATTGAGCCGGTAAAAATCGTACACGTCAGAGTGAAATGCTTAATTAAGTCTCCGAATTAAAACGGCGTAAGCAAATTAAAACATACAAGCATTCAAAATGACACGCAAACATTTAAAATGAAATATTTTATTAAATTAACCGAAAAATACATTCAGTTTAGTACATTGGAGCGTTTACAATACGTTTAGTTCTATTCGGCGTCGCCCTCATCATCACGCTTTTCAATTTTGAAAGCGTTAAACGGAAAGTGCTGACGTTGGTATAATGGCGACCCCGATTCAATTCCCGCTCCTTGGAGAGCCTTAATCCATCCATGCCTAAAGCCCCGGTTTTCGCATCGGTATACCTCCTCCGTGAGTTTCTCTTTGGTCTTGTCTATCCGGACTTTTCGCCTGCCGTGGAAGCCTTTTTCATAACCCATGGTCCTTGCATTCTCTACGGCAAACATGCTTGCCGTATCTCGATCGGCAATTGCATGACTTAACAGCCGTTGGGTCACCCTCTCCTCCACGACCGGGTTAGATGGACCTGCCGCACGCGGCTCTGTGGTTTGAGCCTTCCTAAGCTCCTTAAGCTCACACTCAGTCTTCTTCGCTCGAGACTCCAAATTTCGAATTCTTTCATCTTTCTTTTCTATCTCCCGCCGCGCGGCGCGCAGCCGCATGTCGAGATCATAAGCGGTGTACAGCCCTCTTACCGCTCCGTGGATGCCCTCTTGAAATACTTCGAAATCCTGTCGATCGACCATCGACTGTTGGACTTCCGGTGGAAAAATCTGTCGAGCGAACTCGACTGTTACACCTGGGTCGTTGACAATGGAGTCCGCCTCCGTCATCAGTTTATTCCCCACAAAAATCGCAAAACTCAACGGTCGCGACGTCGCGTCGGTCTCACTTCTCGGTCCCAGTCTTGGGGAGCTTCCCCGTTGCTGTTTCTCCTTATGGGGTGATCTGCTTCGACGACTTGGGGGCTGATGTTTTTCCCGTTCCTTGGACGTCCTACCTCTTGTATGTGTAGGCTCGCTGCTGCGATTCATTGCAGTGTTAATCTCAGCCAATGTTCGCCCTTCTCCTCTGCTGTTGAAGAACAGTCTATTTGACATTCGCACTTGTCTAACCTATGCAACAAACTGGTTTAAATTAAGTCTGAACACAATAAGTGGAATCACTGACGCGAAGAGTCCACCCCATTTATTTCTAACGCTTGCAGCGCCCCCGAGGCGATTTCATTAATGCTAAACTCCAAAACGATCTTGGATTAGTGCGCCATAATCATTCCATGAACTATTAGTATTCAGCCTTTTGGAGTTCATGCATTGGCTGGGGTAAGGGCAGATCTATTAATCTGATCGGCTATTTGACGAGGATAAATTAAATTGCCTAGTCATCTAATCGGCCAAACATCTAAACCCGGTGCCGATCGGTCTGTGCCACAGCCATTTCATGAACTAATAATGTTCGACTTTCTGGAGTTCATGCATTAGCTGGAGCAAAGGCAAATTTATTAATCTGATCGGTCAAGCACCTAAGTCTGATGCCTATCATTGTGTGCCGCAGCCACTCCATGAACTATTAGTATTCGGCTTTTTAGAGTTCATGCATTGGCTGGGGTAAGGGCAGATCTATTAATCTGATTGGCTATTCAACGAGGATAAATTAAATTGCCTAGTCATCTAATCGGCCAAACATCTAAGCCTGGTGCTGATCGATTTGTGCCACATCCACTCCATGAACTAATAATATTCGACTTTCTGGAGTTCATGCATTGGCTGGAGCAAGGGCAGATTTATTAATCTGATCGGTCAAGCATCTAAGCCCGATACCGATCATTGTGTGCCGCAGCCACTCCATGTACTATTAGTGTTCGGCTTTTTGGAGTTCATGCATTGGCTGGGGCAAGGGCAGATCTATTAATCTGATCGGCTATTCAACGAGGATGAATAAAATTGCCTAGTTATCTAATTGGCAAGTATACATAAATGTTTTATCGAAAATAGCAAAAAACAATACCATTCATCAATAACAAAATTTAACACAAATTGTAGCAAAGTACAAGTAAAATTTTCATTAGTAAATTGGGCACAAATTGTAGCTATTTTACATGTGAAAACTACTAAACAAAAAGCTACAAGTTTGCATGAAAATACCTAACAAAAAACTTAAACTGTAGCAAAAACAAAAAGCTGTAACAAAAAGTGTCGCCCTAATTAATTCTTGGAGTTAGACACCAGCGGCTCAACATCCACTTGCTCGTATGGAATCGGCATAGCCAATGTCACATCAGCAGCAGCAAGGGCTTTGAGCCAGCCGTGTTTGAATCCCCGATTTTCAAATCTGGGGACTTCTTCCACATAATTGTCCAGAGCGGCACTTTGCCCGGCCTCGTACGCTGTGGAAGCCTTGGAGTCGGCTTCTTCCTTTGCCTTCTTCAATTCTTCCAATTCAGCCTCTAATTTGGTTATCGCCCCTTCGGTTAACTTGAGTGCATCTTTGCTCATGTCTGCCCTTTTCTCGGCGGCCAATCTCAGTTGGTCTGCATTTAGCGCCCTCTCCATCTCGGCCTCGGCCCTCGCAGCTTCCATTTTTGCCCTCGCAGTTTCAAAATCGGCCTTACTCCTCTGGCCCTCTACCTCCGTTATAGCGTCCCGAGTCGTTTAGTGGCGTCATCTTTGGCGGCATACTATCTCGGCTATTCTTCCGATAAATGCGCAAAGCGAAATTAAAACCAATACAATATTTGCATAAAAAGGAAAGAGAAGGTCAAGGTACTTACCAGGAGAGCCGATTGAGTGGCTAGCGCTATTGCCAGCAGATCCGGCTCCACCCGGAAAGTCGCCTTGTCAGCCGGCAATGAGACCGACGTAGCCATGCTGAGTGCGACGGCTGGGTCTTTAATTGCCGAAGCATCAGAGGAGATTGGCGTGTTTTTTTATCTTCGGTTGAATGACAAAAGGCACAATCACATCCGATTCCTCTAAATGAGGCCATTTGTCGGCACGGTTTTCTTGTGAGCCAGCCTCGACCTCGGCAGGACGCTTCTCTGCCCTTTACCCAGCTTCTTGATCGGCCTGTACAACTACCTCGGACTCGACACTTCGGTTTTTTGCCATTTCTTTCTCGATAATAGGCAAGGAGGGCTGAGATTCGGCGGCAAGTGGCACTTTAGATCGAATGGCCTCTGCTCTTTGCCTTTGACCATCCTTTCAGCGTTCTCTTTTTGCAAGTTCGTGAGGCTTAACCTTGACCATGTCTTGAGGTATCTTGCGGGAAGATCCTCTAAATCGTTAAAAACGTCGTCAAATGGAAGGTCCCCTCGGCCCGAAGTAGACAGAGGGTCGGCTGAATTGAGGTCGGCTTCCTCAAAGGCTAACTTCAAAGCCTCGCCTACTTCTGCTTCAGACTGATTTGACTCGGTGCCTCAGCTACTTCTGCCCGGTTCGAATCGGACCCCTCC
Source organism: Camellia lanceoleosa (assembly GCA_025200525.1). NCBI lineage: Eukaryota > Viridiplantae > Streptophyta > Magnoliopsida > Ericales > Theaceae > Camellia > Camellia lanceoleosa. The sequence goes on from CM045758.1 coordinate 107,083,744, forward strand.
AAACCAATTTGCCGCAAGTTTTTGAAGTCAGTCAAAATAAGGGCGGTAAGAAACACTTCACCCTTCGGAATTGGGATGTTTTACGCGTAGAAGGTTGTATATATGTAAACTGGCGAAGCAGAATGTGGGCTGCCCTCCCTTGTTTCTGAAGACTCGGCCGACCGAAATATTTGAGCGCAACTTTGATTTTCGAAAGAACGGCGTTGTCGATTGAAGTCAGGACTTTCTTCAAATCGTTTCCTGCATAAGCAAAATCATGAGATCTCAAAAATAAAGCTTCATAAATATAACAAAATAATAAACACAAGAAGCTATACGGCCACCTGGTTCGCCCCTCCGTCTAGGAATAGGATCGGCGATCTCGCCGCCAATTCGATTACCTTGGACAACGACCATAACATCATCGACTCGCTTCCCAGAACTGGAAAGCATAGTCACTAATTGATGGTCGGTGTCCTTGGCCCTAAGGAAATAGCGTCCGTGCCGACCAGAAGACTTGGCCAAGGCATAACAATGCCGAATAGCAGGAATGCCGAGGTTAATCCTAAGGCGACGGTTTAGCTCTATAATCCCCATTACGATTCTAAAAAAGTTGACATTGGGTTGGGAAGGGATTAGACCCAAATGGCAAAGCACAGCCCTAAGGAATGGGTGAAGGGGGAAACAGACTCCACCCTCTGCGATTGATAGGAGAGGGAAGACGATCGTGGTTTCATCAGCCCTCTCCGTATCGAGGGTGCTGTCTGTCACGAGTGATAGACGGACGTCATCAGGAATGGAAAAATGGCTTCAGAAGCCAGAAATTCGATCCGAGTAGAGATCTTTCAAATGTTTTGCCATTTCCTTCAGCCTATAGGAATATGCTAAACCAAAAACAAACCAGGAAAAAAGATTCAAAGCAGAGAGGGAGAGAACTTACAAGAGACGAAGAGGATAGTGAAGGAAAGGAAGTTGCAGAGGTAATTCGGAAGGCAGTCCAGCGACGAGCACCTAAAAATATGTATGTATTTGAAAAGACGTCGAAATTTTAAATCAAAATAAATATAAGTGTACGAAGGGGCGGGAAGTTGAAATGATAACCGAGAAGCGTGTGCTTAGACATCTGCGTTGGAATGAGGTCAGCCGCCGAATTTCCGCTCTGACTTTTCGAGTTCGAAACCAAACACTCTGGCCAATTGTCGTTAGTGGAGTGCTTGGGGGGCAATTGTGGGGGCCGAATATTGGGAGTCGTAAAAAGGCCGAATAGTTGAACTTGGAGAGTTGAAATATATATAGCACTTGGCCCCTTATTGCATATTCAAATCCTACCCTATTTGGCCAAATAGCCGGTTGAGTAAGGGGCCGAGTGAAAAGCGGTTTGCTACGAAAGAAGCCGAATGGCGAATTGAAACTGGGCTCAATCCCGAGGCCCAAGAAAGAAAAGATATAAATAGAAGAATATCAAGCAGAAAGGGGTATGTGTGAATCATTACGCATAACTTAAAATATAAGTAATTCAGAGAGTAGAGACTGACTTGCCCGTCAGAGTGCTAATTCGGCACCCATTTGGAGTGTTTATATCTTTTCTGACTAGTGAGGATCACAGCGTCCCCAAGATCAAAAGAGTATTTCCAAACCACTTCCCCACAGATGCGAAGGGTATTCTTAGAAAAGTAAGGTTTAATACTATGTATGCTTATATAATAGAATAAATAGAATAAAATTTTATTGTATTATATATTTGTGTCTCTTTGTGTTACAATGTTGATGATGCTATAAGATTAATGAGGATTGTACTATACAAAAGTTTTTGTGGGTCTTAGGGTTCAGCCCTTATTAGTGTTGGGCCACATTTTAAAGGATTCAAGTGGTGGTACTTCTTTCAATTCATGTGAGGATGATAATATTATATTCCTAGCAGCCTATTTTTATTTATTTTTTATTTTTTAAAAGTACCGTGGTATTGAAATTAGTAGTATAACTATGCCAAAAATGTAAGCCCATACTTGTATGGGTGGACTGGATTAGATAAGATTAGTATTCTTAGTACTGTTAGTTATGGGTTTGTCAATCCCTTTAATTTGTATATCTTATCTCATGTCTGGATTGACTCAAGATTAAGAGGAGGGATTAATAAAATCTTCTCAATTTTGTAATTTAACTAATTTGTTTGAACCTCTTCTTAGTCCTCCATTTTGTATCCCGCCTCCGTCTTTGGATTCAATAATCCCCCATATTAGGGATACTATGTCCGAATGGACTATAAGTCCAGACCTTAATTTTTTTAGACAAACATCGGATTATGTATTTTGTTAGATTATTAGTCCAATCTCAAGACCATGGCTGCCCAAACAACATGGCCTAAAAGTATAGGTTGCAGTTTCAAAAGTTAATTTCTACTAAGGGGTGTCTCGTGTTTATTGGTCACCATAGCATAGAGTTACTTAGGGCGGCTTACGCTGTAGGCCTCATTACTGTCCAAGGCCCCATATTAAATACATATTCTTGTACACCAATTGAAAAAATAAAAATAAAGTCATGTTTAAATAAATAAGTAAATAAATAATTAAAAACGAAAATTTATACAAAAGCAAGAAATCACAAGGCCCTTGCACCCTATGAAAATTAAACTAGCTCTGTGAAAGGCCCTGTAAACACTAGCTCTCTTACTTTAGTATTTCTTAAAGGTAGTCAATTTTTTCAGGACTCCAAATTTGTATTATCATAGTTTTTTGAGTTAATTACTTAAAAGTTTTATTTACAAATGTTATGATATCTCAAGTCTTATTTAAGATTTTTTGAACCAATAAGTCATATTTAGTAAAAGCGAGAATATTATTAGTTTTTCCCAATTTTTAAAACTAAGAACATTTTTGCAAAGTAATGTTTCATATAATTGTTTCACTAATTGATGAAAAAAAACAGATCATGAGATTAGACGTTTTTGCCTTTCTTCTTATTGGTTTGATTCAACTATCTAATAAAACCGAACGTTATCGGTTTTTTTTTTTTTTTTCAGTTTTAAAGCTGAAAACATTATAGTTTTGATTTTTAAAGTTTTTGTTTTTGTTTTTGTTTTGTTTTGTTTTGTTTTGTTTTTTTCCCAGTTTTGTACATCAATGTTCCATCATCATGCTCCTTTATAGACACAATTTTTAGTTTTGCACAAAAATAATTCAATTTTTTCAAAAAATAAAACATTAGTTTTTTTTGCACATAATTTTTTTTTTAGTTTTTCAATTTGAAAGTTGATGTTTTAAAGTGTTGAAAATCAAAATAAATGTCAAATCATTATATTCCTTTATAGATAATCATAAATGATGAACAATCATTGTTTGAAGAGCAATTTCGACTATTAAAAATTTAATGGGACTTAAAGGTCCAAAAATCTTAGTCAGGACTTAATAGAGTATAAGTTCATAAATTAGGACTTACGTGTAAATGCCTCTAATTTTTTCTAACCATACAAAACATCTTCAAAATACCTAGCAACATAATAAACTCTTCTTATTCTAAGGCTTGACACAAAAAAAAGAAAAAAAAAAAAATTCTTCTTATCCAAAGGTGGGCAAAATAAATATTGTCCTAGTTTATGGTCCCACAATATTAAATGATGAATATGACACAATCTGTTAATGTATAGTTGTCAATGTCATGTTTTCATATTTGTATCAATTAGTCCCAAAGTTTAGCCTAGCTTTTTATATTTCTATTCTCACACTTTCTTGCATAACACATATTTCCATTCTCACTCTACAAGACTCCTTTGGTATATATGAGTATTTCTGCTCATTGTACAACAGATTGAATATACTATACTATACAATCCTTCTGTTGGAACAATCTTTTGCATAAATAAAATAAATCTAAATAAACTCAAACAAATAAATAAATAACGTACCGAATTTATTTATTGAACCGAATTAGAAATTCAAAGACCAAGTCGAGTGTGTGACACTCTGTCCTTAAGACAGATTCGCCCCGCTACAGTGCTTACGATTGAGTGGCGTCTATCTCCCAGGATACAATGATCTTTACAAATTTGTAGTAGCACTTCAAACAAATTTGTTCGGCGAACTAGAACCTTGTGTTCTATAACTCTCTGAAATTTATTCTAAATCTAATATGAAGAATAAAGGACGCAAGAGAGCAAAATGAAGGCAAGAAAAATGAATTTTCGAATCCATCAAAATTGGAATGGGATTTGCCTTTATATAGGCTTTGTTGGCACCTATTCAATTTGAATAGAAAATGTATGAAGAAGGGACATAACCCTTCCTTTAAAATAAAGAGACACCATGAAAGGTTTGCACCCTTTCATTCAAATGGAGGTTTGACCCTTTCTTTAAAACAAAAAGACACCATGAAAGGTTACATCCTTTCATTTAAAATGGAGTCTATTTCAATTCATAACTACCTCTTTATAAATTTTTCAACAATCCCCCACATGAATGAAATTGAGAGAGAAAATGCAACAACATGATGTAAATCTGAGATCTGAAATTGAAAATATTACGCAAAGGATAGGTAGCTTTTGGCTTTGAACCTTCCTTGTGAGACATTATCGGATTTACTAGCTAACGATGAACATGATGTCTTAGGCTGTTGACCGTTTGTGTAAACCAAGACAATAGAACTCACACAGTATATTCCCAGACACAGTTTAGTTCTCACTATTGTGTTCATTTTGGCCCTGAACAACCTGGTCTTTCATGAGTGCTCTAGAGAATTGTAGCTCTACACAAATCTCATAGAACCGGCCCAGTTCATACTCACATAGGTGATTCTTATGAAGAGTATCCTACCATACTCCACTAGGTTTACCTAGATATAATAATCATTAAAATTTTACTTAACCTCAAACGCTGCAAACATCACTATTTCATCAAAGAAATGGGTAGGAGTTAGACTTCCCAGTGATCATTCTGAGTCAATCACAACTCGGTTGTCCCTTTGAACCTAGATCTTGGGATCTCCAATCAACTTGGTTGGGTTGCCGTTGTGGTAACTCTTATTTAATAGGCTTAAGTCCCATTTCCCTCGATGAATTCTCAACTAACTCTCTTTCTAACCCTTTGGTTAGTGGATCCGCTATGTTGTCTTTAGACTTAACATATTCTATGAAAATAATTCCATTAGAGAGTAGTTGTCTCACGGTGTTACGTCGACGACGAATGTGTCGTGATTTACCGTTATACATATGACTCTATGCTCTATCTATAGCTGATTGACTATCGCAATGTATGCATATAGCAGGCACCGGTTTTGTCCATATTGGAATATCTTTAAGGAAGTGGCGAAGCCATTCTGCTTCTTTCTCAGCTTTGTCTAAAGCTATGAATTCTGATTCCATAGTAGACCTAGCAATACAAGTCTGTTTGGAAGATTTCGAAGATACAACCGCCCTACCAAGAGTAAAGGCATACCCACTGGTGGACTTCGAGTCTCTAGTATCCGATATCCAATTTGCATCATAGTATCCTTCAAGTACTGCTGGATATCTAGTATAATTAAGCCCAATGTTACGAGTAAATCGGAGATATCTCAGAATCTTTATAATTGCTTTCCAGTGTTCTACTCCTGGATTACTCATATATCTACTTAATTTACTTACTGCATAAGCTATATCTGGGCAGTCACGATTCATCAAGTACATTAAGCTTCCAATAATTTGGGCATACTCTAATTGAGAAATACTTTCTTGTACATTCTTAGAAAGATACAAATTAACATCTACAGGTGTTCTAGCAAAATGATCATCATCTTTGCTGAATTTGTCAAGTATTTTCTTAATGTAAAGAGATTGTGACAAAGCATATCCTTCTGATGTTTTGGTAATTTTTATACCAAGAATTACATCAGCAATGCCCATGTCTTTCATGTCAAAATGTTTATTCAACATTTTCTTGGTAGTTTTAATCATATCATTATTACTACCAATGATGAGCATATCATCTACATAAAGACATACAATGGCATAACCTTTGTGTGTGTTTTTAATATAAACACATTTGTCACACTCATTAATTTTAAAACCATTTGACATTATTGCCTTGTCAAATTTCTCATGCCATTGCTTTGGCGCTTGTTTTAAACCATATAATGATTTAACCAATTTACACACTTTCTTTTCTTTCCCTGGAACAAAAAACCCTTCTAGTTGTTCCATGTAAATTTCTTCCTCTAACTCACCATTTAAGAAAGCAGTTTTAACATCTATTTGATGAATTTCTAGATTGTATAGAGATGCAATGGCAATTAGCATTCTAATGGATGTTATTCTAGTAACCGGTGAGTATGTGTCATAGTAATCAAGACCTTCTTTTTGTCTAAAACCTTTGACCACAAGTCTTGCCTTGTATTTGTCAATTGATCCATCCGCTTTCAATTTTCTTTTGAAAATCCACTTGTACCCAAGAGGTTTACAACCCGGTGACAAATCCACCAATTCCCAAATGTGATTTTGCAAGATGGATTCAACTTCACTGTTGACAGCTTCTTTCCATAAAGGAGCTTCAGGACTGGACATAGCATCTTTAAAAGTTAAAGGCTCATTTTCTAACAAATATGTTACGAAATCTAGACCAAAAGATTTTGAGGTTCTAGCACGTTTACTACGCTTAGGTTCCTCTTCCTCTAACTCTTGCTCTTGTTCTTGATTATGACTAGTAATAGCATCATGAGATCTTTTATTGTTAGTAGTCTCTTGTCCAGTCTTATTTGGAAATACATGTTCAAAGAATGATGCATTCCTTGACTCAATAATAGTATTTACATGCATTTCGGTATGTTCTGATTTATGAATCAAAAATCGATATGCACTACTATTCTTAGCATAACCAATGAAAATACAATCAATGATCTTAGGACCTATCTTAGTCTTTTTAGGACTAGGAATAGCCACTTTAGCCAAACACCCCCACACTTTTAAGTATTTGTAGGATAGTACTCTTCCATGCCACAATTCATAAGGTGTTTGATTCACTTTCTTTCGGAGTACTTTATTAAGTATATAATTAGCAGAAAGTATTGCTTCCCTCCACAAGTTCTGAGGTCATCCAGAACTTATGAACATGGCATTCATCATTTCTTTTAAAGTCCTATTTTTCCTTTCAGCAATTCCATTTTGCTGAGGTGAGTAAGGAGCGGTGGTTTGATGAATTATTCTATGTTCTTTACAAAACTCACCAAAAGGTGATTCATATTAACCACCTTTATCACTTCTAATTTTCTTGCCAAGTTGATTTTCAACTTCATTCTTATATTGAATGAAAGTTTCCAAAGCTTCATCCTTGGTTCGAATTAAATAAACATAACTATATCTAGTATAATCATCTATAAAAGTGATAAAATACTTTTTCCCATCTCTAGTTTGAGTTGATTTAAAATCACAAATGTAACTATGAATTAATTCAAGTGGTTCCGTACTTCTTTCAATTGAATGAAAAGGAGTTTTAGATAATTTTGCCTCAACGCAAATTTTACATTTATGATTTGAATCAATGTCAAATTTAGGTAAACATTCCATATTAATTAATCTACGCAAAGATCCATAATTAACATGTCTTAGTCTACCATGCTATAAATTTGAAGACTCAAGCAAGTAAGAAGAAGATGTATTATTATTAATAATTGAGGATACAACGGTCATTACATTTAACTTGAAAAGGCCATCAGACATGTAACCTTTTCCTACATACATCCCATTCTTAGTAAGTACAAATTTATCACTCTCAAATACTAGCCTAAACCCATTCTTACTCAAAAAAGATCCGGAAACAAGATTCTTGCGATTGTCTGGTACATGCAGCACATTGTTGAGAGTGAGTTCCTTTCCTGATGTCATCTTGAGAACAATCTTTTCTTGTCCTTCAACTGTGGAAGTTAAGGAGTTGCTTATAAAAAGTTGTTCACTATTGTCCACTGTAGAATAAGATGTGAACATCTTTTTGTCGGCACAAATATGGCGAGTAGCACAAGTGTCCATCCACCATTCTTTAGGATTTCCGATAAGATTTGCCTCAGAAACAACTGCAGAAAGATTGATATCATCTATACCATTGGAAATATTGTCCACTTGGTCATATGGGCTTGGCAGGCTTCTTGCTTGTTCTTCTTTTGCTTTTGCCTTTGCTACGACAATCTTTGGCCTGATGTCCCTCTGTCACAGATGTAACATTTGCCATTAAACTTGTACTTTTTATTTCCCCTCCCCCTCCTTTAGAGCCTTGTGATGAACTTTCTCCAGAAGACTTTCGTTTCTTGGTTTTTGAAGCATGTTCCACCACATTTGCCTTAAACTCCATAGGATGCTTACCAGTCCGCTTTTCAGAATTGCGGTTGTCCTCCTCAATTCTCAAGCGCACAATTAATTCGTCTATAGAAATTTCTTTGTGTTTATGTTTGAGGTAGTTCTTGAATTCCTTCCAGCCTTTTGGTAATTTTTCAATTAAGGCTGCAACTTGGAAGGATTCACTGAGAGACATGCCTTCTGCGTAAATGTCATGCAGAATGAGTTGGAAATCTTGAGCTTGGCTGATCACAGTTTTTGAATCAATCATTACAAAATCTAGGAATCTGCCAACCACAAATTTCTTTGAGCCGGCATCTTCCGTTTTGTACTTTTTCTCCAACGACTCTCAAAGTTCCTTTGCTGTCTTGATAGGACTGTAGACGTTATATAATGTGTTGTCAAGTCCATTCAAGATGTAGTTCCGGCAAAGGAAATCGGCATGTTTCCAGGCATCAACTGCAGCAACCACTTGCCGGTCAGTTTCATCCTCTATCAAGATAGGAGCATCTTCATGGAGGAAACAAGCCAGGTTCAGAGTTGTAAGATAGAACAACATTTTCTGTTGCCATTTTTTAAAGTCAGTTCTTGAGAACTTCTCCGACTTTTCATCGTGATTTACCGGTACTGTTGCAACAGGAGAGGGGGCTGGCGTCATTGTAGCCACCACAGTAGTACTTGTTTGGGCATTAGTTTCAGTAGCCATCAATTCTATTTTATAAAACAAACTTATAATTAGAATTTACATTACACAGAAAATTAAATCAAATTCACAGAATTAAATTTTGTAAAAAATAAAAGAAACATGAATGTAACTTTTATTTTCCAGTTAATTTGGAAATAAAATAAAATTTTATTCAACCAAATTAATTCCACACAGGAAATTAAATTCTGTAAACTAAAAGAAATAAGAATATAACTTTTATTTTTCAATTAATTTGGAAACAAAATAAAATTTTATTCAACCAAATTAATTCCACACAGGAAATTAAATTTTGTAAAATAAAAGAAATAAGAAAATAATTTTTATTTTTCAATTAATTTGAAAATAAAATAAAATTTTATTCAACCAATTTAATTCCACACAGGAAATTAAATTCTGTAAAATAAAAGAAATAAGTATATAACTTTTATTTTTCAATTAATTTGGAAATAAAATAAAATTTTATTCAACCAAATAAATTCCACACAGAAAATTAATTTCTGTAACACTTCAATAATTAAAATACTAAAAGCAATTTTAAGTAATGAAAACTTAGAAAATAATTTCTAAAACCTAAAATTAATTTCTAAAAAATTCACAAAAATATATTCTGAATTATTAATGACACCAGTATCGTACTAGTAGTTGTCAAAGAAAATAGACAGTATATTACTACTATCTGTCAAATAGCATATAATCACTATTTGTTTTTCCAACCAGAATATTATTTTATAAATCCACAGAAAATAATTTTCTTAAAAGAAGAAAGAGAAGGAAACAAACGAAAAATTCTGTAAACAAAATAATTCGAATCTGTCTTAAGATTGTTGGAATAATCTTCTGTGTAAATAAAATAAATCTAAACAAACTCAAACAAATAAATAAATAACGTACCGAATTTATTTATTGAACCGAATTAGAAATTCAAAGACCAAGTTGAGTGCGTGACACTCTGTCCTTAAGACAGATGTGCCCGCTTCAGTGCTTCTGATTGAGTGGCATCTATCTCCCAGGATACAGTGATCTTCACAAATTTGTAGTAGTACTTCAAACAAATTTGTTTGGCGAACTAGAATCGTGTGTTCTATAACTCTTTGAAATTTATTCTAAATCTAATATGAAGAATAAGGGACGCAAGAGAGCAAAATGAAGGCAAGGAAAATGAATTTTCGGAATCCATCAAAATTGGAATGGGGCTACCTTTATATAGGCTTTATTGGCACCTATTCAATTTGAATAGAAAAGGTATAAAGAAGGGACACGACCATTCCTTTAAAATAAAGAGACACCATGAAAGGTTTGCACCCTTTCATTCAAATGGAGGTTTGACCATTCCTTTAAAACAAAAAGACACCATGAAAGGTTACACCCTTTCATTCAAAATGGAGTCTATTTCAATTCACAACTACCTCTTTATAAATTTTCCAACACCTTCTCTCATAGCTTTCTCTTTCTCATGTAATTCTATCATGGTATCAAAGCCATGGCTCTGTGATCCTCCCCAGTAATTTTTTGTTTCCTGCTCCACTGGCTCTACCTCATTATCTTTCAAACCCAAGCACTACTGAATCATATTAGTGCTCCATCCAATTTTTTCTTTAATATCAGAGGCTTTGTCTCGTTCATATGAGTCAATGGATTCCACCGTGTTAGGAAAGAACCTGGATGTTCCACTAGAAGGTCCGAGCATGAGGTCCAACTGTCCTTCATTCCATGTGCGCTTCCAGGCTTCTCCCACGTGGCCCACGCACTCTGGACTCATTGATAGCAAAATTACATCCATTGATTCTGATGGCTGGTATCTATCCCAAGGCAAGTATGCTTCTGATCTCCTATTACAGGTTGGACTCATTGATAGAAAGATTGTATCCATTCCTCTACAACCCAATGTATTGTTGGAAAATAATGGATTTTTGGCAACTTTAATTCAAAATTAAAGTGGGACCCAACCGCCAGTTGAGGTGGGTCTGAGTAGTTTTGTATTCTCTTAAGTGAGAAGATTACAATATAAAAATAATGAGCCGAAACTATTGAGTTGTGAATGAGAATTGTCTCATAAAGTGGGCATTAATAAAGTTGGGTTTAGATTTAGACTTAGTCTTAATTTGGACTGGGCTTAGACTTGTGCTTGTGCTTGTGCATGTGTTGGGTTTAGTCTTGGACTTAGACTTGGATTTAATCTTAAGCTTGGGCTAAGCTATGTTGTGTTGGGCTTAGCTTGTGCATGTGTTTGAGAATTGAATTTGATCAGGTTGTGACCCAACATTAGTATCTATTTTGTGACCTATTTGTTGGTTTATTCAAACATCATTATATACATATTTATTTGTATATATTAAGCACATGGGAGGTTTAGACCTTTATAACTCTCATCTTTTGATGATGGAGTTGATGACCATATTAGTGGTCATAGGTTTTCAATCTTTGTAACTCTAGCCCTAATGGCTAGAGTTGATGACCTTGATTAATGGCATTTGATGGCCCTATTGATGTATAGCCTTCATGACTAGGGATTCCTCTACTTGTATAAATGAAGGCATTTTCCTCCAGTTTGAAATGAGAATTTTAGAGAGATTTTTAATGAAAAATGGAGATGGTGTTTTGAGATAAAAAGTTGGAGATGTTTATTTTACACCAAAGAAAATTGTTTCTATCTTCTTTTGCTAGCCCCTTCTTTGGTTCTTGTTAGAGAGTGTAGCCATTGTCAAGTTTGCCGAAGCTATTCAGAAGGTGCTTTTGCATTAGTTGGTTTTGATCGTCGTATCTTGGGAGATAGACGCCGGCGTACCTCCAGCACCCATCGGGAGGCAGTGAATCTGTTTTAAGGAAATTGTGGTATCACACAAGTATCGATTTGTTTCTTTATCTTTTATTCTTCAAAGTTTTAAATGTAAATAATTTCTTGTATATTATTTTATATGTCCATTTGAATCCATCTTGTAATATGTTCTATAGTGTAATCTAGTTCATTCTTGTTTTTTTTTTAGTTCTGTAGTTTATTGTATATTTCATTCTTTAATAATAAAAAATAATAATAATAATTGTTTTGTCATTTCTATTTAATTTATTTGATATATTTTTCTTGTATTATTATGGAAGAATACCAACATGTACAACTCACACATTTGCATACCACACTCCTTTCTGATGCCACCTTATACCAACAGTTAGTAGGCAGTCTTATTTGTCTAATTGTTACTCGACCAGATATTTCCCATGCAGTGCATCTCAGTGTCTTAAAAAGCTCTAGGCGCATCAGGCCGCCAAGGTCACCTGGAGCCTAAGCGCTAGGCGAGGCGCGCGCCTCATCAAAGTGAGGCGCAAGTTATAGAAGTTAAGCAAAATATCAATATAGCACAATATATAGCACAATTTTCAACATAAGCAAATATTTATAGAATTCCAAAATAAACAAAACAATATTCAACATTCCAAAAACCATAAAAGTAACATCAAACAATAAACATAAGAACTTAATAATCCAAAAAGTTGAAAACAACTAAACATCTAGTCACTTGTCCCATGGATGCATTGTCCTAAGAACTTATTAATTAGCGTCATCTCCATCATCTCCTTCATCATCATTGGATTTATATCCCTCCACATCCTTCTCTTCTTCCTCATCTGAATCTACATCTTCCCATTCCTCTTCCTCATCTACAAGTCGACGTGAGCTTGAACCAATTGGAGTTGTCCTAGTTGTGGTTGATCTAGTTCTTTGGCTACTTTCCTCAACTCCAGCAGCTACAGCAACATCGTCCCACCCCAAAGAATCATCATCATCATCAAACACAAGCTCATTCTCTATTCTTCCAATTAGCCATTCATTACTTTCATCAATATCTTTCAAAGAGATGGGATCAAATTTGTCACGTGAAATGTATCGACATTTCAATGCTCTATTATACTTGACAAACACCAAATCATTGAGACGTTTTTGAGCTAGCCTATTTCTTTTTTTGCTGTGAAGCTGCAATAATATATAAAAAAACATTTAAATTCATATATAACTAAAAAAATTTGGAAGAAAATTTTAGAGTTCTCCAAATTTGACAACGGATACTCACATATTCAAACACACTCCAATTCTGCTCACAACCAGATGAACTACAAGTAAGACTAAGAACTTTGATGGCAAATTGTTGTAACTCAGGAGCATCATGACCATAAGAACTCCATCAATCAGCTGTAAATGATTATTAGTTAATACTTCACAAATAATTAAATTATAAGGAATTGACTACTAACTTAATTTTGTAGATGAACATAGATCACCTGGTACCCTTGTAATTCTTTGTCTAATTGCCATAGGTATTCCAAAAAGTCCTTCAGCATTTTCATATTTTTTCAAGTCTGCAGTAATTTTATCTTGGACCTCTAGTGTTGGGATCAACCTTGATATACATTGATATAGGCTTGATACGATTTCTTTGTCCTTTGCAGCCCTTGGATCTTTGTAAAAAAATTCTGGATTTAAATAAAACCCAGCTGCATGTAAAGGGCGATGCAATTGAACATTCCACTTTGGTCAATGATTTGAAACACATCTTTGTACTTCTCTTCATTTCCATTGAAGCTATTTGCAATAGCTTCCTTAGCCCTATTCATAGCCTCATAAATGTAACCCATTGGAGGCTTTTCTTCACCATCAACCTTTCTTAGTACATCAACAAGAGGACATGAAAATTAGAGGGCAAGGTGACAATGGTTCCAAAATGAAGGCGTTATTAGTATTTGACCTGTCTTCTTACCCTATGGCTCCTTTGCCCATTTGCTTTTGGTCCACTCCTCTGAAGTGAACATCTTCCTCAAATTGTTCCTTTGTTGATAAACCCTTTGTAAAGTTAAGAAAGCTGTTGCAAACCTAGTTTTGGCAGGCTTAACTAACTCCTTCAACTGAGTAAAGCGCCTCATTATATTCAACAAAGATGGTCGGTTATAAATGTAACCATGTATCCCAATTGCCCTTTCAAATGTCTTTTTAAAATTGGATAATTTGAAGATATCTTCCAACATCAAATCCAAACAAGGCGTCTCCAATACAAGTGTAGTCTCTTTGCCTTCAAAAACTTCCCTATTAGAAGTAACAACCAAAACACAAAATTAATGATATGAAACAAAATGATTTATGTTGCAAACTAATAACATAATAAGTTTTTCTAAAGATTTTTACCTGTCAACACATTTGCTGCCGCACTATCTATGACGATTTGGATCACATTAGCTTCTCCAATTTTCTCCACAAACTTATCAAGCAAATTAAACATCTTATTTCCATCCTTTGAGTAACTAGACGCATCAATGGATTCAATAAACATGGTGCCTCTTGAACAATTCACTAAGAAATTAAGCAAAGTCCTATTTCTCTTGTTTGTCCAACCATCGCACATTATAGAACATCCATACTTTGGCTAATCGTCTCTATGTTCCTTCATCAATTTGTTAACATGATCCACTTCTTTTTTGAGGTAAGGAACTCGTATCATGTGGTAAGTTGGCGGTTTCAAACCAGCACCAAATTGCTCGATGGCTTCAATTATTGGCCCAAAACTGTCATAATTCACTGCATTGAAAGGAATCCCAGAGTCATACATCCATCTTGCAATTCTAACATACGCCCGTTGCATTAACTCTTTCCTATAGGGATCATTTTCATCAATTGCCTTTTTGTTTTTGCGCCACCACATCTGGATCAGGTGTGAAGAAAAAATCCATAGGCCCTATCTTCCTAGGCCTTTTAAGTTTGGATTGAGCAGAACCAGAGCTGGTTCTTTGAGTAGAACCTTGAGTAGGAATAGACCTTTTACCATGCTGAGAGAGTTCTGCAAAATCATCCTCATCCTCAAAATCTTCTTCATCAACCATATCATCAAAATCAGGCATCAAGTTGATTTGCTCCTTAACTTGCTTTTTTTTAGCCATAAACTCAGAAATCTCATCTCTAACCTTAGTTGGGCATCTAACATATTTAGTCACATTCCTATACCCTCCAACAAGATGTTGCTTAACTCGACAGACACCCCCATTCATTTCTTTGCTACAAAAATTGCATTTGAACTTACTTAGGTTTCTGGGATTTACCATCGTTGAATGCTTCCATGTTGGATCTTTTCTTTCACTTTCAGCACTCAACATTTGACTCATCAAGTTACTGGTTGATCCTTTTTTTTTTTTTTACAGGACAAGAAAAGGCAAGAAAAAAACAGAGACTAGAGGAGAAGAATGAAAAAATGAAGAAGAAAGAATAAAAAAAAAAAAAAAAATTGAATCAGATACCAGTGAAGAGAAGAGAAGACAGACGAAAGAAGAGGAGAAGAAAAAATGAAAAATAGAGAAGAAGAAGAAAGAGAAGAGAAGAGAGAAGAAGAAACGAAAAATAGAGAGAGAAGAGATGAGAGAAGAAGAACGAAAAATAGAGACAAAGGAGAAGAAAAGAGAGAAGAAGAAACGAAAGAGACGAACCTGAAGCTCACGTCGATGTCGAAGCTCAAATCTTGGTTGTAATAGATTAAGGGCTTCGTTGATTCGAAATTTTGGTCGTAACAGATTTAGGGCTTTGTCGATTCGAAGAGGCTCACCAACAGATTTGTATAAGAGTTTTAATCCTATGTGGCTAGTACACAAACACAAAACAGGTTAGTCCTAGCTGAAGCGCACGAAGCGTGCGCTTTGAGCCTCGGAGAAAGGCGCGCGCCTCAGCGCTTTACGTGCGCTTCTCGCAATGCGCCTCACTTCATCTACTTCAAGCGCCAGCCCTGCGCCTCGCCTCGCGTCGCCTCGCCTCGCCTCGCGCCTAGGCGCGCTTTTTAAAACACTGGTGTATCTTATTAGTCAATTCTTATCTACTTCTCAGTCTACTTATTATGCTGTAGTACTTCGCATTCTTCGCTAAGTCAAGAACTCTATTTCACGGTCTTTTAGTTCTCTCACTCTACACTTGAGTTAAGGGCTTATTCAGGGCTAAAGATCCTACTGATTGTTGTTCTACTACAGACTTTTGTTCCTTGTTGGGGTATTCACCTATCTCTTGGTGTAGCAAAAAGAAAATTCTAGTAGGTCGGTCTAATACAAAATTGAATATCGTGCCATTGCTGACATTACTCAAGAACTTCTTTGGCTTCGATAGTTACTTAAGGATATGGGTGATGATTCTTTAGTTGGTACTGCTCTTTGTTCTTACAACGATGCCTTTTATGACCGCACCAAGAATATTATGATCGATTGTCATTTTATGCATCAACATGTTACTCAAGGGATGCCCGCTTATTTTTTTTGCTGACCATATTACATGCATCTTTACCAAAGCTCACCCACTTGGCCAATTTCATGATTTGGTTTCCAAACTCAAGTTTGTTTGTTTGAGGGGGGGATGTTAATGGATAGTTGTCATCTTTCGATATTTGTATCAAGTAGTCCCCAAATTTAGCATAGATTTTTGTGTTTCCATTCTCATACTTTCCTGCACAATACATATTTCCATTCGTACTCTTTCTTGCACAACACTTCTTTGGTGCATATATATATTTTGGCTCATTGTACAACATATAGATTGAATATAATAAACAATACAATCTCTCTCTCTCTCTCTTATATTCTAACACATTCAGAAGAATGAAAATAATTGTATTGGCTTACCTTTGAATGAGGTGGAGCCATGTATACATAATGAATTCATATTATAAACAAGGAAATAAAACTATCAAGACACTAAATCCGTGATTCATACAATCACGAATTTTTATACATACTACTATAAACAAAATATTCTAATTTCCTAATTCAACACTCCCTCTCCAGCTAGCGTAAAGACATTCAACAAACACAGCTTGGCAATGGATGACTGGAGCAAAGTCGATCCCACAGACTCTGTGAACATGTCTGCTAACTGCTAAGAAGAAGAGACAAATGATGGACTCAAAATACCAGTCCAAGCCTTTTCTCTAATAAAATATATATCAACCTCGATATGTTTGGTACGCTCATGAAGCACAGAATCAGAGGATAACATAATGGCAGATTTGTTGTCATAAAATAAAGATGACGGAGCAGTCTCCTCAAAATCCGACTATGCTAGAATAAAGCGAAGCCATAGAATCTCACATGTTCCCTGTGCTATAGCCTGATACTAAACCTCTACAGAAGACCTAGAAATAACTGTCTGCTTCTTACTTTTTCATGATATAAGATGGTCACTATGGAAAGTACAGAAACCAGAAGTAGAATGCCGATCACTCCTAGATCCTGCATAGTCAGTATCAGTGAAACATGAGAGCCCAGATTGAGAACCGTTTGTAAAGAACAATCCCAAGCTAGGAGAAGTCTTCAAATACCTCAAAATGTGATGAACCGCATCAAAGTGCTCTATACGGGGTGCATGCATAAATTGACTCACAACACTAACCGCAAATATCAAGTCAGGTCTAGCGTTGATCAAATAAATGAGGTGTCCAACAAGACGCTGATACATGCCTAGGTTATCCAGCAACTTCCCAGACTCAAATGTGAGCTTGACATTAGGATCTGTAGGAGTAGAAGCAGATTTACATCCTAATATACTAGTATCCTTAAGCAAGTCAAGAGTGTACTTCCTTTGAGATAAAGAAATTCCCTTGTCTCGAGTGAGCCACCTCAATTCTTGAAAAATATTTGAGACACCCTATATCCTTGATATCAAAAGTTTGGCCCAAGTTCTTCTTTACTTGACCAATGCCGACAGAGTCATCGCTTGTGAGAATAATGTCATCCACATAAACCAACAGGACGATACACTGATCCATAGAATTACGGTGGATGAAACAAGTATGAGCTGAGTGGCACTGAACAAAGCCCATGTAGATGACATAATTGAAGCAACCAAACCATACTTGTGGAGATTGTTTCGGACCATACAAAGATTTGAGTAACCGACAAACCTTTCCTGAATACTCCCCTTCAGCTTGAAAATCAAGTGGAGGAGCCATGTAAATCGTCTCAAGAAGGTCTCTATGAAGAAACACTTTCTTGACATTAAGCTGATGAAAAGGCCAAAAATGTGATATTGCAAGGGAGATAAAGAGACACATAGAAGTAAGCTGGTCGACAGGGGCAAAAGTGGCTCCAAAATTCTTGCCAGGAATCTGTGTGAAACCCTTGGCTACTAGGCGGGCTTTGTAACAGTCAACTGAGCCATCAGCGAGGTACTTTGTAGTGAACACCCATTTATAACAAATAGTGCTTCCTCCAAGAGGTAAAGATACAAGATCCCAAATGTGATTTTGTTCTAACGCCGCCATCTCAGTCTACATAGCCTCCACCCATTTTGGATTTTGAAGGGCTTCTGACACAAAACAAGGAATAGACTCTGATTCAAGCTTGCCAAGGAAAGAGCGATAAGAATTGGAAGCCTTGTCATAGGAAAGATATTGGGAAATGTGATGATTAGTACTACTCAAATAACCCCATCGATCTGGAGGATGCCGATCTCGAGGTTGGTTACGATGAGGAGGTGGAGGAGATGTAGCTACAGGAGAAGAGTTACTTGACCTAGAGATTGTTGGGTATACCTTCTTATTGGAGTGTGGGACCCAATTGGTTTTGGAAAAAGAATTTTAATTTGGTTTGGTTTAGGTATAATATATTTAATATATTATATCTAATTTTGTGGAGACCCAATTCAGTTTGGAAACAACTAAGGTTTGATAATAAATCCTAGATTCACAATATTTTAGGGTTTGTCTTTGCTCATCCTGAGGTTAAGAGAACGGCTGCTACACATACTCCACTTTGGTGAAATCAATTAATTTGGGTGTGTGAATAGTGGAATTAATTTGGGTGGTTCTTTGCTTCGTTTTCGGTATTGATTTGGTTCGTTATTTTGGATCTTCTACAACTCTGGTTCTGAAGATTTTTGTTCATCTATTTGGTGAGGTCTTTTCTCTTGTTTATTTGTGATTATTTGGAATTCACCTAAGGGTGGTTTTGTGAGACCATTAATGTCTCGCTTGTAATCGTTTGGAACTTATTTGGTTGATAGTGGAATCGGATTTCGATCTCGTGGACGTACCTCGCATTGAGGGAATTACGTAAAAATTCTTGTGTTGCTTTTGATTTAATTTTTCCGCATTAGTTTTTATTCCCATTGATTGATTTACTTGTGGGGAATCTTAGATTTTCCCTAACAACCGGTATCAGAGCTTACGGGTTATTTGGATTTATTTATTTGTGTAAATCAATGAGGGGAATGTGGGTCGTATGTCTAGCTTCAATGGAAGCAATTGGGTAACTTGGAAAACTAAAATGGAGGACCTATTATTTTGTAAAGATTTGTATAGACCCATTGAGGGTGATAGTGGCAAACCCGAGGGTATGAAAGATGATGAATGGAATAGGCTTAATTGAAAAGCCGTTGGTGTTATCCGTCAATGGATTGATGACAGTGTGTTTCATCATGTTGCTATTGAAACTTCAACACATGATTTATAGAAAAAATTAGAAGGCTTTTATGATAAGAAATCAGCCACAAATAAGCTTTTCTGTTTTTCGTAAGTTGGTTAATTTAAAATATAAAGAGGGCAACCCTATTCCGGAACATCTGAATGAAATAAAGAGTATTGTTAACCAACTTGCTTCTATGAAAATTGTTTTTGATGATGAGTTGCAGGCTTTGATGCTACTTAGTTCTTTGCCCGAAAGTTGGGAGACTTTGGTTGTGACGGTTAGTAATTCGGCACTTGATGGAGTTGTCACAATGGGCCAAGTCACTAGTAGCTTGTTGAATGAAGAAACTAGAAGAAAATTAGCGAGTTCCTTTCATTCGGAAGCATTTGTTATGAGAGGCCGAAGCAAAACAAGGGAGAGAAATAAGACTCCTCATGGTCGTGATCAAAGCCGTGACAAATCAAAAGATGGTTCTTTTTCAAAGAAAGACATTGAGTGCTATTATTGCCATGAGAAAGGGCACATGAAGCGAGAATGCCGAAAGCTTAAGAACAAGGAGAAAAGACGTGACAAAAGTGTGGATAAGAAGCAAGAAGACACTACACTAGTTACTACCGATGATCTTATGGTCGTTTGTGAAGATGATTGTATCAATTTTGTGGGCCAAGAGAGCAATTGGGTGATTGATTCTGGTGCTTCTTTTCATGTGACTTCTCGAGTTGATTTCTTCACTACCTACACCGAAGGAGATTATGGTTCTGTTCGAATGGGTAATGAAGGTTTGTCCAAGATTATCGGCATGGGTAATGTTTGCTTGGAAACAAATTTGGGTTGCAAGTTATTGCTTAAAGATCTAAGGCATGTTTTCGACATTCGCCTCAATTTGATCTCTACTGGGAAGCTAGATGATGAAGGCTTCAACAACAAATTTGGTGATGGAATATGGAAGCTCACAAAGGGTTCTTTAGTGGTGGCTAAGTGCAAGAAGACTCATACACTTTACTCGATGCAAGGAAAAATTTGTAAAAGTGTTGTCAATGCATTTGAAGATGATACTTTTACCGACTTGTGGCACAAGCGGCTTGGCCATATGAGTGAAAAGAGACTACAAGTTTTGTTCAAGAAAGAGCTTCTACTCGGTTTAAAAGGTACACATCTTAAAACTTGTGTTCATTATTTGGCGGGTAAACAACATAGAGTTTCTTTTCAGAAAAATGTTACTTCTAGAAAAGAAAATGTTTTGGAGTTAATTCATTCGGATGTTTGTGGTCTTTTGAAAGTTAGAACACATAGTGGTGCACTTTATTTTGTTACTTTCATTGATGATTATTCAAGGAAAGTTTGGGCTTTTCTACTAAAAACTAAAGATCAAGTTCTAGAAGTATTTAAGCATTTTCAGGCCATGGTTGAAAGAGAAACATGGCAGAAATTGAAGTGCATCCGATCAGATAATGGTGGTGAATACATTGGGCCATTTGATGAGTATTGTCGCAGCCAAGGTGTTCAGCATCAAAAGACAGTTAAGAAGACTCCTTAACAAAATGGCGTTGTCGAGAGGATGAACCGCACTATTGTGGGAAAAACAAGGTGTTTGCTATCACATGCTAAATTGCCAAGATCCTTTTGGGGTGAGGCATTGAAGACAGCGGTTGACGTGATCAATTTGTCTCCTTCCTATCCTTTGAATGGTGATGTTCCTGAAAGAGTTTGGACCAGTAAAGATGTGTCTTATGAGCACTTGAGAGTGTTTGGTTGCCGAGTTTTTGTTCACATTCCAAAGGATGAGAGGTCCAAGCTTGATAGTAAGTCAAGACAGTGTATTTTTCTTGGCTATGGGCGTGATGAATTTGGGTATAGATTGTGGGATCCGGTCGACAAGAAAGTCATTCGAAGCCGTGATGTTGTGTTTCTTGAAAACCAAACAATTGAAGACTTTGGCAAGGGTGATCAACCGGAGTCAAAAACTAGTGATCTCATTGACATGAATCTATCTCCTCCATCTTCCGTGGATGATGAAAATGGAGGAAATGTGTAGCCACCTATTGAAGATGTAGAGGATGATGCTAATCCTAATGAAGTTGAGCCAGAAATTGAGGAAGAGCATCCAACTTAAGAACCGCTACCACAACTTGAGTTGAGGAAATCTATAAGGGATCGACAACCTTCAAGAAAGTATCCTCCCAATGAATTTGTGTTGATTTTTGATCAAGGGGAGCTTGAGAGCTACCAAGAAACAGTTGAGCATGCAAAGAAAGGTGATTGAAAAAAGGCCATGGACGAGGAGATGAATTCCTTACTTGAAAATCACACTTATGATTTAGTGAAGTTGCCTAAAGGGAGGAAAATTTTGAAAAATAAGTGAGTTTTCAAATTGAAGAATGATGGCAAGAATCTGAGGTACAAGGCACGTCTTGTTGTGAAAGGCTTTGGGCAAACGAAAGGTATTGACTTTGATGAGATTTTCTCGCCGGTTGTGAAGATGTCTTCTATTCGGGTTGTACTTGGCATGGCTGCAAGTATGAACCTTGAAGTTGAGCAACTTGATGTGAAGACCGCATTTCTTCATTGTGATCTTGAAGAAGAAATTTACATGGAGCAACTGGAAGGTTTTGTGGAAAAAAGGAAAGAGAAATTTGTTTGCAAATTGAAGAAAAGTTTGTATGGTCTCAAGCAAGCCCCGCGGCAATGGTACAAAAAAATTTGACTCTTTCATGATGAATAATGGTTTTTCTAAAACTACTTTGGACCGTTGTGTCTTTGTGAAAAATTTTCCGGATGGCAAATTTATTATTCTTTTGCTTTATGTTGATGACATGTTAATTGTGGGTCAAGATTCTACCATGATAAACTGGTTGAAATTGGAGTTGAGTAAATCTTTTGCTACGAAAGATTTGGGACCGACAAAGCAAATACTTGGTATGAAAATTGTTCGTGATCGCAAAGAGGGGTTGATTTGGTTGTCTCAAGAAAGCTACATTGAGAAAGTTCTTGAGAGGTTTAATATGGATGAAGAGAAGCCGGTTGGTTGTTC
This sequence comes from Camellia lanceoleosa, assembly GCA_025200525.1. NCBI lineage: Eukaryota > Viridiplantae > Streptophyta > Magnoliopsida > Ericales > Theaceae > Camellia > Camellia lanceoleosa. The sequence goes on from CM045758.1 coordinate 107,106,163, forward strand.
ACTTGCGGGTCATTTCAAGCTTAGTTCGAATCAATGTCCTATATACGAGAAAGACAAAGAAGAGATGTTGAAAGTTCCTTATGCTTTAGCAGTTGGTTCTTTGATGTATCCCATGGTTTGTACAAGGCTGGATATTGCTCACGCCGTTGGTGTGGTTAGTCGTTTTCTCTCTAATCCGGGTAAAGAACATTAGGTAGCGGTAAAATGGATTCTAAGGTATCTTCGAGGGACTTCGAAGGTGTGTTTGTGTTTTGGGGATGCTAAGCCGATGCTTGATGGGTTCACGGATTCTGACATGGCCGGTGATATTGATTCTAGGAAATCTACTTCGGGGTATTTGATGACTTTTGCAGGGGAGCTGTGGCATGGCAATCTAAATTACAAAAATGTGTTGCTCTCTCAACTACTGAAGCTAAATTTATTGCCATTACGGAAGCTTGCAAAGAAGAGTTATGGCTGAAGAAATTTTTTCAAGAGTTGGGTTTAAAGCAAGAAAAGTATGTGCTTTATTGTGATAGTCAAAGTGCTATTCACTTGAGTAAAAATTCTACTTTTCATTCGAGATCGAAACACATTGATGTGAGATACCATTGGATTCGTGATGTGTTAGATTCAAAATTGTTACAACTCGAAAAGGTTCACGCAGATAATAATATTTCGGATATGTTGACAAAGACTTTGTCGCGTGACAAAGACTTTGTCGCGAGACAAACATTTGAAGTGTCGAACTTTGGCGGGTATGGTTGATGTCTCCACCTAAGTCGGTAGGGGGAGAATTGTTAGGTATAGCTCTTTATTAGAGTGTGGGACCCAATTGGTTTTGGAAAAAGAATTTTAATTTGGTTTGGTTTAGGTATAATATATTTAATATATTATATTTAATTTTGTGGAGACCCAATTCAGTTTGGAAACAACTAAGGTTTAATAATAAACTCTAGATTCACAATATTTTAGGGTTTGTCTTTGCTCATCCTGAGGTTAAGAGAACGGCTGCTACACATACTCCACTTTGGTGAAATCAATTATTTTGGGTGTATGAACAGTGGAATTAATTTGGGTGGTTCTTTGCTTCGTTTTCGGTATTGATTTGGTTCGTTATTTTGGATCTTCTACAACTCTGGTTCTGAAGATTTTTGTTCATCTATTTGGTGAGGTCTTTCCTCTTGTTTATTTGTGATTATTTGGAATTCACCTAAGGGTGATTTTGTGAGACCATTAGTGTCTCGTTTGTAATCGTTTGTAATCGTTTGGAACTTATTTGGTTGATAGTGGAATCGGATTTCAATCTCGTGGACGTACCTCACATTGAGGGAACAACGTAAAAATTCTTGTGTTACTTTTGATTTAATTTTTCCGCATTAGTTTTTATTCCCATTGATTGATTTACTTGTGGGGAATCTTAGATTTTCCCTAACAGAGATCGGAGAGGTGGCAAGGGACAATTGAGAGCGTGGGCAGTGAGAGTATACCTGCAATTTGGGGAGAGGGGAGGAGGGGGGAGGCGGCGAAGGTAGAAAATGAGGAATAGGAACAACCTTATTTGTAATCTCATCCAAAATTGGAACCGGGTGAACACTGGAAGTAATAGGAGTGGAAGCTTGCAAATGAGGGATAGTACCAAAAAAGAAAGATTCTTACAAAAAGTAACATCCAAAATGTGGTAAAAGTGACAAGACATAGGATCAAAACATTTATATCCTTTGGACATGGAAGAATACCCTAAGAAGACACAATGACGTGCCATCTAACTTAGTACGAGAGGGATGCCGATCTTGAACAAAATAGGTACACCCAAAGACACGTGGTAGGAGATGAAATAGAGTGGTGTTGGGCATAAGGACATGAAACAGAGTAAGACCATGCAACACACGATTAGGTGTCCTATCAGATAGACAGCTGTGAGGACAATCATATGCCAATAAGACTTGGGGACATTCATATCTCGAAGGAGACACCGCACAACAGACATAATATGACAGTTTTTATGTCCAGCAACACGGTTTTGCTTAGGGGTCCGAGGAGACTCATCAGTCATGGTGGGATGTTGAGGGTTGAAAAATGCACAGCAACACCGCAATACAGTCCAAATAAAACTCGAGACGCCGGAAAAAATTAACGGCGTATCCAAATAAATGCTACCGAACAAACCTGGTAGTCCACTGAATGAAAAGAACCAAAAAAAGTGTTTAATACATTCAGCACCTAGCACCCAAGAAGGGAAAAAAGGGTGAAACACACCCTAGGGAAGTAACCGAACCAGATCCACTCACATAAGGGCCTGTATGGCTAGTAAAGAACCCTCAGCAGGTGGTTCTGGGGGCTGCCGAGGGACAAGGATGAAGAAAGAGGGGCTGTCGACTGATGGGTGAGGGCTAGGAAGAACTTTGGCTGAAGGGGATGACCTGTGGGTGGTGGCTGGTTGCTGCCGACAGAGAGGGAGGGAGAAAGGGAGGCTAGGGCTCTGGCTCTCATACCAAGAAGAATGAAGATAATTGTATTGGCTTACCTTTGAATTAGGTAGAGGCATGTATATATAATGAATTCATATTACAAACAAGGAAGTGAAACTATCATGGCACTAAATCCGTGATTCATACAATCATGCATTTTATACATACTACTATAAACAAAATATTCTAATTTCCTAATTCATCATATTCTAATTCAACACATTCTTTGCCCAAAGGTTCAACAAGAAAAAAAAAATCTTATCTAAAAATCTAACAAAATAAAACCTAATACATAGAGTCCATGTAACTCATCTTAATTACAAGAATCGATATATAAGAAAAAGGGCTTTTTAATTTAAAAAAAAACTGTTCCAATGTTAAATAAATAAATAAATATTAATTAAATTAATATACAAATATAAAAAGGCCTCATTTAGATTTTGCTTTAGGCCTCCAAGAGTGTTGGGCTTGCCGTATGGACTATGAAGTGAATGGTATAGTTCAAACCTTATGGCTTATCTTGGGCCGGCCCTATGGACTATGAAGCAAATGCCGTAGTTCGAACCTGAAGTGAAAGTTCAAACCTGATGGCTTATCAAATAATGAAAAGAAAAATAAGGTTTGTTAATGATCTTAACAATAGAAGGTTGGGTAAATGATTGTGATGAGCTCATTTGGGCCAATTGTTAGTACTTTTATAAGTAGCTGGGGTGGCACTATCATGTGTAAATGATGGACGTTCTTTTTAATTTTCTGCACCAAAGTAAGGTTAAAACTTAGTTTTGGGGTTTTAGGTTATGGATTATAAGGCAAAATAAGATTTGTTAATGATCTTAGCCATAGAAGGTTGGGTAAATGATTGTGATGAGCTCATTTGGACCAATTGTTAGTACCTTTATTAGTAGCTGGGGTGGCACTATCATGTGTAAGTGATGGACGATCTTTTTAATTTTCTGCACCAAAGCAAGGTTAAAACTTAGTTTGGGGTTTTTAGGTTATGGATTATAAGGCAAAATGGTGAGTTTTATAGGAGGTTAAAGGCAAATCTAGCAAGAAGCACTGTTGTTGCTAAGGAAAATAAGAGAGAATAGAGAATGAAGAAAAGGAGGGCAAAAATTCCAGGCAATCAAATCTAGATTCTTAGGCAAATCACACCCAAGAAAAGATGCATCACATATCACAAATAATAGGCAAATGATGTCTCCATTCATCATCCAATTAACGAACACATCACACACACACACACACACACACACATAAGGGGTCAACTTGGTAGCCAAGAGAAATTGGAGACCAAGTAAACTTGGTGGTTGAGTAATTTTTGTGGCCCAAGGAAAAGACCAAGACAAAGGCTAAAACTAAGAAAATCGGCCATATTGGTAACCCACTTTAGATTCCAAAACACAAAATTATGAAGCTGCCCCTGACTCTTTTTTTTTTTCTTTTTTTCCCCCTCCCTCCTAAAAAAACTTCAAACATCAATAGAAACTAAAAATACTTATTCTAAGCAAGATGTAAGTAAAAATTGTGCCAAATAACAATGTCAGCATTTGAATCCAGTTTCCTCCTATAGAATTTTCCAAACTTTCCATGCATGATACTTGCATCACTAAGTCCGCCCTTTATGGGAAAATGACCAGGTTAAGTGAGGCTTCTTCTTTTGAGGCATACAAATTTAAAGTTACTAAATAATTTAATTATTTGGCAATTACTTGGGATGTGAACTTATGTTTCTAAAATATTCTACATATATATAAATATATATTTTATACTCTCATCTTTTTAATTTTATTATCACTAACTATTTGATCATCCATGATCTATCGCTATTTGTCACTTAAATAAATCTGAATTTTTCTTTCTAGATACCGAATTATATGCTGAATTTTGTTAAACCTTGGCATTCTCAGTCTTATTTTTCTCAAGAACTTTCATTGATGTTAGTCTCCAAATCATGAAATCAAAACGTCAGTGCTGTTAAGTACTCACTCACTCACTCATTTTTTTGAGTATGGTAGTTTTGTTTTTTCCCGATGACAAATATTATGAACTCAAGCTGCAGGAGACAGCCAAGCTATTAGCACTCTGGACAAGCTAGCTACTGATGGAGAAGAAGTAACTGAAGACATTGAAAGAGAAGAGAAAATCCCAACCAGAGTAACCCATAATATTATTTTTGTTACTGCTGAAGCGGCACCTTATTCAAAGACAGGAGGCCTAGGTGATGTTTGTGGTTCTTTGCCAATAGCACTTGCTGCTCGTGGACATCGTGTAATGGTAATCTCTCCTAGATATTTGCATGGTGGCCCATCAGATAAGAACTTTTCTGGTACATCTGATGTTGGTTGCGGCATCAAGGTATATTGCTTTGGAGGGGCTCAGGAGGTTGCGTTCTTCCATGAGTATAGGGAAGGTGTTGATTGGGTAAGAGTACTTTTTCATGCTGCTCATCTACATCGAGATTCATACTATTCTTATTTTCTAATTCATCAACTTATTTTTTATAGCCTTTGTCTAATTACGTTGTCTGACTTCAAATAGCTACATCATTCTGTAGTATTTTTCATAGACTACTCAGACTCTTTGTTATCATTTCCCCCCCTTCTTTTAGGTCTTTGTGGACCACCCTTCATACCACCGTCCTGGAAATCCATATGGTGATATTTATGGTGCTTTTGGTGATAATCAGGTACACTATGAATATGCATGTTACTGAGTTGAATTTAATAAACTAATAGTAAAGTTATTGTAATTATTAACAACTTTTTCTTTTCTTATCTTCTTCTTCTTCTTCTTCCCTTTCCTCCTCCTTTTTTTTTTTTTTTTGGGTTAAGCAGTTCCGGTTCAGTTTACTTTGTCATGCAGCATGCGAAGCTCCCTTGGTGCTTCCATTGGGAGGGTTCACTTATGGAGAGAAATGTTTATTCATTGTTAACGATTGGCACGCAGGCCTTGTGCCAGTGTATGTGATTTGTTTGCCAGTCATCCATTTCTCCACTGTTTGTTTATATGTTTCCTTTCACTCCATTGATTGTTCATGCACTTCTTCATACTATAATTTGATTTTCATTCTTCCAGTCCTTTATATGGGTGATTTTTCTTTTTGACAATTCCTACACATTATTTTAGATTTTTCTTGTTTATGAATTTATCACATCATGCTCCGCCATCTTTCTCTACTACGTGAATTTTACTCTAGTGTTTTACTCATGTTCACCTGGAATAGTTATGTTTCTTTTGTGTTTGGAAGACAATGGTTTTGAAGAAATAGGAACTCCCTGTTTCCTTGTGGATGTGACTGTTAGTCATCAGCTGGGTAGTTAACTGTATTCCCTCTGAAAATAGGAATCTTCATGGGATTTTGTTAATGATGTTTTTTAGATCATGATAGGCTTAAGATGGATAAATCTTGATTTGAATAGCAACTTGCTAGGGTTAGATAGGAACTTAATGTTATTGTATTACATATGGCTAAGGGGGTTTGACTTTTGGACTAGCAAAATCTGTGCAAGTTTCCCTCTTTTCTTCTTTCTTTGTGGATTCAAGAAAACACTAGTGATTCTAGGGTAGATCAAAGTGAAGACTTTTTCTTCCTTCCTTACTATTTTCTGTTCTGAGTAACCAAGGTAGAGACATGTACTACGCTGGACCAATAATTTGCCAATAGCCGTGTGTTGTTTTTTGATCTCTTGTCAATCCAACGGTAGATAGTAAATTGGTTGGTTTGAATAGGAAGGGATTGCTGTTGGATTCAGCTGAACCTCATTTCTTTATTACATATTCTTTCTTATCTATTCCCTTGCATCTATGGATATTATCATTTAGCTTTCTTTGATATTGGTGTGATAATTGATCTTCAAATGTTTTGTCTCAGACTTTTGGCTGCCAAGTATCGCCCATATGGAGTTTATAAGGATGCTCGGAGCATCCTTGTAATACATAACCTAGCACATCAGGTAGATGCCTTTTGCTTAATTCAATCTAAATTGTTTAAAAAGCACAATAAACAGGAAATCCTTAAAAAATATACACAACACAGATAATTTCTTGTAATACTTAAGTCCTTGTAGCAGTGTGTACATCTCTTCAGCTTAACTCTATACAGAAAAAACAAAAGTGAAGAATTTGAGCATTGTGAGGAAATTGAAATTGTGGATCCACAATTGCATGTCTGAAGCATACAGGAAATTTCAGAATCACATCACAACCATGATGGGCTTTGACAAACATGCTAAGCAGCACAGACACGTCTAAGAAGGTAATGTGTCGTGTCCAACACCATGTTTGATCCTGACATGACACGACACTTGTTGGACACTTTCAACACTTAAGACACGTATGAAACACATTAAAAATTTAAATAAAATAATTTGGAATCCAATGATAAAAAAAAAAATGTAAATTTATACATATTATCCTCCTTAAGATTTTAAAAATTCTTGACTTTAATATTTATATATGACATATAATAATTATTTACCCTCATATATGACATAATAAATATTATATATTATATATTTTGCATGTGTCCCACATTTATCGTGTCCTACTTATTTTAGAAATTTCCATGTTGGTGTGTCTTTGTCTGTGTTTGTGTCTGTGTCCGTGTCCATGTCCATGCTTCTTAGCAGACATGCGGGCGTGCTAATATGAATATGTGCTGAAGACATGTATAAGATTGCGATTAGTTTTTCTTGCAATTATCATAGCAAGATTGTGGATGACAAAAATTCATGAAGTGCATGCATGAGGGGGGGCTACACCTTTGGCAATACCAACTATAAACTGCCTTCAATCAGAAGCTGTAACAATTTCAGATTTTGATATTCAAGCAGTATAAAGCCACAGTGATATTTTAGCACATTATTGTTCTTTTATATGCAAGGGGGTGGAACCTGCAATAACCTACAAGAATTTGGGTTTGCCTCCTGAGTGGTACGGAGCGTTGGAATGGGTATTTCCGACATGGGCAAGAACACATGCCCTTGACACTGGTGAAGCTGTAAATCCTTTGAAAGGTGCGATTGTGACAGCTGATCGAATTCTGACAGTTAGCAAGGTCATAAATGTTACATATCACATTTCTTCTCGAAAATGTCTCATTTGATGAAATATCAGGTATTGTCTGGTGATCAACAACAAGGGCTTAGTGATCAGTTATCAGCAACTTTTATATTGTTTGTGAGATATTCCAAATCCAAAAGTGTTAATGAGAAAAAAATGTGCTGCCATGGTGTCAATTCATTGACACTGTTCCTACCAGACAATTGCCTTATATTTCATCATCTCCAACACTTCTCAATGTTGAAATTTTATATTCTGGTGGCAGGGATATTCTTGGGAAATAACAACTGTTGAAGGTGGCTATGGTCTACATGAGCTCTTAAGTAGTCGAAAGAGTGTCTTGAACGGTATGCCTTTTCATCCTTTTGTTGATCACTACTTTTGTTGAGTACTTTGTTGGGTGAGAGTAATTAATAGTTGAGAGAGTTTCATGTTAATGGAACTCTTTTGGTTGTTTTTCTTCTCCATTCAATGACTTTATGAATAGTTTGGTCATTTTATCAAATTGTCAGTACAGTGCACTGCACAGTCTTTTGTAGTAGTTCCTGCCAGCAATGATTATCCTATAATGAGGTCAATTTGGAGGATACCTCTTTTTACGTAATTCAATTGCTTTCCCTTGTTAACTATGGATTGCTTATTGCTTCCTGTACCATCATGGTGATTTTAGATTATATTAATTAATTATTTGTATTGCATTTGATCAATGAATATGAATAATATGAAATTTAGATCATGGTAATGGTGGCTTGGTCGAACAGTAAGGCTTGCCATTAGTGTCCTTGGTGGTGTGGGTTTGTATCATGGAAACAACTTCTCTAGAAATAGAGGTAACGCTGTGTACATCTTGCCCTCCGCAAACTCTGCTAAAGCAGAAGCCTTGTGCACTGGCTCACCCTTTTTTTGTTTTTTCAATTTTAAAAGCTAAAAGGTTTGGAGAGGATTTACTTGGAAGACTTGTTTTTTACAATTATCACAGGAAAATTATTTTGGTTGCTTAAATGTTTAGAAGTGTTTGTATATATTCACTATTTTTGGGTTAATTACTATTGGCTGTCTTTGAAAAGAATCAGTGGTAGAGAGGTCCTGATATTTATTTTGTTACTAATTCCCAACAGGAACCTGTCAAGTGATGTCTGGGGTTTACAATTTCATTGAGCTTTAAGATTTCGAGTTTACATATTTAGAAATAGTCGGCATATTTGTAGTCCAATTTGTTCCAGAAATTCTTCTTTATAAGAATTTTGTTGAAGAGAATTCAATGGTCTATATGTCACATATTTATGGGTTCATATGTTAGTTTTTATAGGATTTTTCAGGGTAATACAGATTGTATAATATCCTTGGTAATAGTTCTACATGTTGCATATGGACCAATTTTTGTTCTTAGTCAAACTAGTCAAACTAATGTTGTGGTTATTAACAGGGATCACAAATGGCGTAGATGATACAGAATGGAACCCATCTCTGGATAAGCATATTCCTTCACATTACTCCATTCATGATCTCTCCGGAAAGGTGGCCTTCTGCTTCTAGATTTATTTGTTTATTTATATATTTTTGTTTTTTGGAATTATTGCTGTCTTACCCCAATTATTTATAATATGCAGGTTGAATGCAAGATTGCTTTGCAAAAGGAATTAGGCCTTCCCATTGACCCTGATTGTCCATTGGTGAGAGGAAATCCTAATGACATAGTAATGATTTGAACTTCTGTCCTCTTTCTGATTTGGTTATGACCTTGTATAGATTGGATTTATTGGGAGACTGGACTACCAAAAAGGCATTGATATAATTCTATCAGCAACTCCAGAACTTATGGATGAGGATGTCCAGTTTGTAAGTATTTTATCTAACATAACTCTGTTACTTTATTTGTTTGAGTGTGTAGTTTGAACAACTTCAACAAAGAGTAGCATATAATATGGCACACAATATTTCAGTGCAAGTTCTCCCCTCTTCCCTCTTTAAAAGTTTGAGTTTATCTTTGATTTCCATCTCTACACGAGGCTGTTGTGTTTGCCATTATTAAAATCTTGAATATTAACAATGGATTGCCGCTCAAGAAACTTAAGCTAAAAGAGAGACAATGTGACACAAGTATTTAATATCATCAACACAGGAATTCTGTCCAGTTTACTATTTCGAGGGAAATGCCTGAGTTGGATTTTCTTCATTTGATACAAGTCATAAATTCACGAGTTAATTACTTAAAAGTCCTTTTTACAAATGTTATGATAGCTGAGGTCTTATTTAAGATTTTTTGAACCAATAAGTTCTATTTAGTAAAATTGAGAATATTATCAGTTTTTCCCAATTTTTAAAACTAAGAATATTATCAATTTTGCATAGTAATGTTTAAGATAATAATTTTATTAATTGATGAAAAAAAAAAACAAAGTATGAGATTAAAGGTTTTTGTCCTTTTACTTATTGGTTTGATTTAATTATCCGATAAAATCGAGAATATTATTAATTTTTTTCCAGTTTTAAAACTGAGAACATTATCAATTTTTTCATTTTTGAAGTTTTTTTTTTTTTGCACATCAATGTTCCATAATCATGCTCTTTTATAGACACAATTTTTATTTTTGCACAAAAAATAATTCAGTTTTTTCAAAAAAAAAAAAAAAAAATTAGTTTGTTTTTTTGTACATAATTTTTTTTTTTTTTTTTTAGTTTTTTTCAATTTGAAAGTTGATATTTTAAAGTTTTGAAAATCAAAATAAATGTTAAATCATCATGTTTATAGATAATCATAAATGATGAACAATAATTGTTTGAAGGGCAATTCCAATTATTAAAAATTTTATGGGACTTGTAGGTTTAAAAAATCTTAGTTAAGACTTAATGTTGTATAAGTTTATAAATTAGGACTAGTGCGTAAGTGCCCTAAATTCATATTTGCTGAAAGGCTGAAACCTCTGTAGGTGGGCATGAGATGTGTAGATAATTCCCAAATTTTCTCCGAGTATATTCAATAGATCTAATTTATTTCAGGTAATGCTTGGATCTGGGGAAAAACAATATGAAGATTGGATGAGAGTAACGGAGTCATATTATAAAGACAAATTCAGGGGTTGGGTTGGATTTAATGTTCCCATTTCTCATAGAATAACAGCAGGGTAATCCGAGACTCCATATTTTATATTTTGACTAATCCAATGAATACTTTGAAGCTGACCGATTGAACTTTGAACGTGTGCAGCTGTGACATACTATTGATGCCTTCGAGATTTGAACCTTGTGGTCTAAACCAGTTGTATGCAATGAGATATGGAACCATACCTGTGGTTCATAGCACTGGAGGACTTAGAGTGAGTTTACTTCCTGGAAAATGAAAGTTGTTTCTTTTAAATATCTGCCTACATATTTAAGTGCCCGTTGCTATCCCATATCTGTCACAGGATACAATAGAGAATTTCAATCCATATGCTCAAGAAAGCAGTGGTGAAGGCACTGGGTATGTACTTCTTTGAACACTGGGTGTTTGACAGTTTTTAATGTAGAATGTTTATAGAAAACTAATTAGTTAATACTTGTTTACTGATAAAGCAACCTTATATAAGACCGGTTTATGGAACTCTATATGGTTGCCGTGCCAATCTGGTGAGGCCCAGACAGAAACAAGCTGCTCCTAGAAAGTTATTTTATTGCTTATATAATATATATATGCATATATTTTTAGTAAATAGTTTTTGAAATTATCTTAGTGACTTGTTTTTTACCAGAACTTGAATAAGTCTAATGTTACTCCTCGCATAAGGATTTGGAAAATTCAAATCTATGATGCACAATGTGTGTATATTTTGGTTATAAAGTGCTGCTCAACAACAAAAATATGATTTCTGAGAACTTCTCTGAAAATTTGTTAAAATTGTGGACTTTCAACTTGACTGTTGAAGTTTCATCTTCTGTGTCCTATTTTCACATGGGAGTGCCAATCATGCCAATGCCAAATTGATACTTGCAATGTTATTTTAATAATTAATATGGTGTGGAAGCAACATGTCCTTGGCATTATCATTTGTCTTTTCACATATACTAAATATCATATCCTTCATTAATTGTAACATTGTTGTGCAATGTTTTCAACAGGTGGACTTTTTCTCCTTTATCACGAGAGAGTATGTTAGTGGTAAGTTAAATTCTGGTGAAAATAGTATCTTCCTATCTATGTTAATTCTTAAAATTCCTCAGCAACATTGACTCCCGCATGGTTTGATGACTATGTTTAATTGATTGATAAAGTTCAAAATAAATACATACATATGTGCCTGATTTTTTTGTTTGATTTGAAGCACATGTGATTTGTTATCTTGAAGATCTGGGTGTGTGTGTGTGCGCGTGCACGCCCAAATAAATTATAAGAGAGTTCCTTAACAGCCCTGAGAAGTTGGTCTAGGAATTTATGAAGCTCTGATGGAAAAGCTTAGTTACACGAAGTGGACCGAGTGAAGGCATATAGAAGTTTCAGTGGTTGGAAATGCCTATGGGAGCATGTGTATATTTTGTATATTAATTATATAAATATATTTGAACAATTATTTTTTTTCTTAGTTGTAATATGTTAAAATATGAATAAATATTAGAGATTGATGTCAACAACAAATTGTCTTTGTTGAGTACAAACAAATATTATGTAAATAGAAACTTTTATTTTTAATATGATGTTGGTAGATTAGTAAATTAGATTACAATGTCAGAGCCACAGTCACTCCATCGACACGAACCTTGAACCTCTTCACTGTCCCAAAGGACATCTACATGGACCACTGGTCCAACTGTTCTATCCATGTAAATAGAAACTATCAGAATAAGTTTGAGTTTTTTATTTTTATTTTTATATATTTAATTTCTGTGAGATTTGTATGTTTAAGAGGTTCTATCTTAGTTGAGAGCGAGTTTTTTCTTGACAAGAGCAAGCTTCTTATTTGGGAGCACGGAGTTGTGTTTCCGAGTAAGAACTGCCACCTTTGTAAGAGCTTCCGGCTACTAAGTGGAAAAGTGTTATTGACAATTGACTTTGATTGCCACCACCTGTTGATATGATGAATATCATTTCTTATTTGAATAACATTGACAGTTTTGCAACATCTTTTCTTTGCTTGCTTTTATTTTAGGAGTGTTTGGCGTAACATTTCTAGTATGTGTCTCATCTCCAAAACCCCCAACCATGAATGCTGGAAATTAGCTGGCTTGCTGTGAAGCTAAGTGGAAAAAAAATCTGAAATAGCATACGGAATGAAACTTTAGGATCTTTCGTGGGCTTCAAAGATCCCCTGATCTACTTAATCAAATTAAGAATGATGTTTGAGTAAAGGCCACTCAATATAGATCTGTTGCGGCCTCAAATTTAAATTTTCCTAATTGTAATAGGTGGTCTATTCCTTTCATTTTTGAGCAATGTTCAGGCTCCTAGTTCCTTTATAGTGCTTTGACTTTATTGCCTTGCATAGGGAGTTTTCCTTCAGTTTCTTTCCTTATCATAAATGCTCACCTTTTACCCAAAATAAAAAATAAAAAAATGACAGGTTGAGTTGTTTGGGATTGTTTTTAAAGATTGATTTTTGTTTTCATTTTAGGTTTTTTTACTATATTTGACAAACTGTATGGTTGTTTTTGGCAGGCACTAAAGCTTGCAATTCAGACTTACAGAGAATTTAAGCCTTCTTGGGAGGGCTTAATGAAGAGAGGAATGGAGAGGGACTCCTCGTGGGATAACGCTGCAGTTCAATACGAGCAAGTGTTTGAATGGGCCTTCATCGATCCTCCTTATATCAGCTGATGAGCTAATTTAATTTAGAGGCACTTACCAGTAAGTACCATATACAAATTTTAAAGCCCATCTAGTATCAAAACAAAACACTTGCACCAATTAGGCATACATATTTTTAATTGTTACAAAAAAATCTTCTTTTTTATTTTTTATTTTTAAAACGCTGCTACATCCCATCACCGCTGGACTTCCGTCCGACGCTCACCGGAGACTCGCCAGAATGTTCAACTTCACCTGGAAGTCGTCGGAGTATTTTTTTATCTATAATTCACAATTCTTTGAGTTACATGTTAAAATCATAAAACACATAGTTGAGAGTTACAACCTCATTTTTAATGGAAAATTCCTTAGAAAACTTGTAAGTCATGTAAGGAAACAAAAATATGATCATGAATTTTCATCAATTGTACCATGCATGTCAAGATTATGTGTTAATTTCTTCAATTCTTCCCTACCAAGTCATGCATGTTCCAAACTTCAAAATCCATGGAGTTTTCTTCTCAATTCTCAATAACCATGCAAGATGTCAAATGTGTGAACATGAATTTTATGAATTTATGCCATGCATGTTAAATTTATGAACCCATTTCTTCCAATTCTTCATTAACATGTTCATGCATGTTCTTTGCTTCAAATTACATCACCAAAACTCTCAATTAAGCTTGAATTCTTCATAATTAAACTTAAATTTCATAAGTACAAGAGTGTAGATGCTTCTAATTCAAGAAATTAGGATGAAATCCTACCTTAGGTTGATGATGAACTATGGAGAATCAAGCTCTTCTTCTTCAACCTCTTGTTCTTCTTAGAAACTCTTCTCTCCCTCTTAAGAATGAACTCCTCCACCAAATCCCACTCACTCTCTCTCAATCTCAAATATCTCTTCCTTTATTAATTTGATGAGTAGGATTAGAAGTTTATTAGGCACTAATCTTTCTTAGGCTTTAGTTAATTCCAGGTTTAGGCTAATCAATCTCACTAAACTAAATTAAATTAAATATAATTATACATTTAATTAAACCGTAAAAATGTGAATTAGGCTATAAACACCTATCCAAATATATAATTATAATCTTATGATTTACTGACTCAGACGAGTTTAAATACATGTCCCTACATAGTAATCAAACTAATTATATATAAATAATCTAAGCATATATAACTCTTATTAAGTTCACTAATTACACAATTGAGCTTAAATTAAGCTCAATACACATTAAATTAATTATTCAGTCATGTTTAAATTATTGATTCAGAAACTCATAGACATAAATTTTTGCAATTAAACATAAGATAATAATTCATATATAAATATCAATCCCATATATGTCAAATTGAATTTATGAAGTCTTATATTAACTATTCTGAGTCAGAATTAAATCACTTTATGAAATAATTCACGTAAAACATTAAATCGCATAAACATGCAATTAGATGACTAATTAATCAAATGAATGTCCGGATCATTACACATACACTACAATTGTGTAGGGTAGGTGGTTAATTTTTCAACTTTACAATCTTTGTTTGAAAAGAACTATGCCCTAATGTTTACATATATTGGTATAGATAAATATTGGGAGCTTCTATGTACACAGCAATTTGGTTCGCAGTGGTAGGGAACTGGGGAGAAGAGGGTGTGTTGCAGGAGAAGCTATTGTAATGATTGAGGGGTTATGGACGGGCTTTCACAGTGGAAGAGATGGTGGTTAGAGGTGGGGGGTGGAGGGACAAGATAGCAATGGTGAAGGGCTGTTGGTGGTCATGGGGTGGGTGAGGGTTGCAATGATAGTGGCAATGGTGGTGGCTGTATGCAAGGGTAAACCTAGAGGGGCAGGAGGGAGTGATCACCCCCTTATGATTTCAAAAAATCCTTCATATTAGTATTAACTATTAATTATTTTTAAATTATACATATTCGCCTCCTCTAGGTTTAAAAAAAAGAAAAAAGAAAAACGAATTGGTCGCATGATCTATACTTTTTTTTTTTTTTATCTATGAAAGGTGGGATTCAAAGTATAAAACTCAACAATTTAGACAAAATATAACAATAAAATTTGGTTTCTCACAACTAATGTTGATAGATTGTCTTACAATTGATCTTTTATAACTCACAATAAGTATAGGAAAACATGTATATATATATATTTGTATGATATTTTTCACATTTTATGTCCATAAAAATTAATGTTTTAGTTTACACTTTTAAATTTTTTGTATTAGAATATTTGTTCGTCCTATCTGTGTTAGAATCCTGCGTTCGTCCCTAGCTGCATGGATCGTGGTTGGATGTGGTGGTTGGCCATTGGAAGTGGTGGTGGGTGGTGTTTTGAGAAGTTAGATAGGGGTATAAAAGAGGGGGGGGGGGGGGGTGGTGGAATGGCTAGGGATATGATATTTTTGGAATTATATAGTGTAATGAGATCAAATGATAATTTGAAATTTTGGAAAAGGGTGTAATTGGAAAATGGATGTAAGGAGACCAAAGTGTTGTTTAAATATAAGCTTCCATAGTTTTAAAATCATTGTTGGTGTAAAGTGTTATTTATAGGGTGCAAAGTAGTACTTTTAATTTATAATGCGCAAGGTGCAACTTTAACAGAATTATAGAGTGCAAAATGTTGTTTACTTTAAAAATGAGTATTTAGTTACATAGTTAAGTTGTTTGAATTTTGAAATTGCATTTTATTTATCAAATTAGGTTTAATAATTACTGAGTTAAACAACCGTTTGAACCACAGTAATTAAAATTAAAAACTTTATAATAGATGAAATTAGAATTTTGTTAACGTATGCCTTCAGAGTACACATTGCTTTAAAAACTTAAAAAATTATATATTTTACACAAAAAGTGTGTAATAAAGAAAAATACAATTCTTTTAAGAGCAATATTATACATAATCTCATTTTCTCAATTATAGGCACAAAACAATGAGATCCACGTCAATAAATGTACATAGGATTCACTCGGGTCTTAGGATGACAAAGTAAGGTAAGAAATAGGATTATACATAATGTTTTTCTTCTTTTAAATATTTTAACATGTGCCTTTTAGGGGCTTTTCTCAAAATAAGTCAAAATACTAAGCTATTTTCCAAACTAGACCTAGTTTGGACGGAATTTTCAAAATAAGTGAAAACGTGGTTACAAACTACGCTTTCATCGTTTTTGTGGCCCTGCCGTGGAAAATTTGTAAAATCGTAAAAGCGTGGTTACAAATCACGCTTTTAATTAAGAAAGCGTGGTTGCAAACCACGCTTTTAAAGAAATCTATTTTTGTGAAGAAAGCGTGATTAGAAACCATGCTTTTAAATAAAATTATTTTATACCCAAAATATAAAATAACTAGGGATGTAGCTCAAATGGTAAGATTCTTTCTTTACATAAGAGAGGTATGGGGTTCAATTTTTTCAAATTCAATTTAAATTTTTTTTTTCCCCTTCCACTTACTCTATATTTTATATTTATTATATAATTTTTTTTTTATCAAAAAAAGTGAAACATTTGTTTGGTTAACTAATATTTATAATAAAAATTATATTTAAAATAAAAAATAATTTTTTTAAATTTTTTTAATATTTAAAATATTAAAAAATATAACACATAAATGTATGAATTATAGTGCACATTAAAATAAATAAATAAATATTTATCTGTTGTATTTTTTTAATATTAAAAAAATTTATTTTTTTATTTTAAATATATAATTTTTATTATAAATATTTTATTCTATTTTATAAATATATTTTTAAATATTTTAATTTTTTTGTTATGTGTTTGGTTATGATTTCTCGTTTGGGAACACGCTAATTTAGTAACTTTTCGGCTATTTGGCTAAAATATGAGCTAAAAAAAATTAATATTTTTGGGATGACTTTTTGACTTTTTATGAAAAGATGTGCAAAAAGTAGAGAGAAAAGAGAATTTTTGACTTTTTAAAATGGGTTGTTGGCTTTTTGACTTTTTTAGTTACTTTTTGGCTTTTTGGCTAAATGGGAGGGTTCCCAAACAGGGCAGAGTTTTGAATGTAGTGTGGAATTTCGAGTTATGTGTTTGGTTATGATATAAGTGTGGAAATGTGTTTTGAGTTTAAAATATTAAAATTAAAAAATGTTAAAATTAAAAAAATGTCAGTTATTAATTTTTTTAATTTTAATATTTTAAACTCAAAACACATTTCCATACTCATATCATAACCAAACACATAATTCAAAACTTAATTAAAAAATTATTTTCAAACCTCAAAACCAAACACATAACTTGAAATTCCACACTACTTTCAAAATTCTACACTCAAATCGTAACCAAACACATAACAAAAAAAATTAAAATATTTAAAAATATATTTATAAAATAAAATAAAATATTTATAATAAAAATTATATATCTAAAATCAAAAAATAAATTTTTTTAATATTTAAAAAATTAAAAAATACAACACATAAATATTTATTTATTTATTTATTTTAATGTGCACTATATTTCATACATTTATGTATTATATTTTTTTAATATTTTAAATATTAAAAAAATTAAAAAAATTAATTTTTTATTTTAAATATTAGTTAACCAAACAAATGTTTTACATTTTTTGATAAAAAAAAATTACATAATAAATATATAAAGTATAGAGTAAGTGGAAGGAAAAAAAAAAAATTGAATTGAATTTGGAAAAAGCAGGAGTTTGGAGATGTGAGGGATTGAATCCTATACCTCTCTTATGGAAAGGAAGAGCACTACCATTTGAGCCATCACCCTACTTATTTTATATTTTGGTTACAAAATAATTTTATTTAAAAGCGTAGTTTCTAACCGTGCTTTCTTCACAAAAACAGATTTCCTTAAAAGCGTGGTTTGGAATCACGCTTTCTTAATTAAAAGCGTGATTTGTAATCACGCTTTTACGAGTTTTACAATTTTTTTGCGGCGGGGCCACAAAAACGGTGAAAGCGTGGCTTGTAACCACGTTTTAGCTTATTTTGAAAATTCCGTCCAAATTAGGAATAGTTTGGAAAATAGCTTGGTATTTTGGCTTATTTTGGAAAAATCCCCTGCCTTTTAGGTATATGTTAACAAAACTCTTGAAATCAATGGGTGATGGATGAAATAAAAAAAAAAAAAAAATTATCTTAAAAAATAAAAGTGAAATTAATTGAAATTAAACCTTTTTTGGTTTTTAGATATTTTAAAACCAATCAGCTTGCTTGGTTAGGTTTTTCAAAAAACACTTTTCAGAAAATTTTACTTTTTTATTTTCTGTGTTTTTTTGTTTTTACTGAATTTTTAAAAATATTTTAAACATTTTTTTTAACTTTTTAGACATAACTAACATAAATATATCTAAAAAGTAAAAAATTTGTGAAAAAAACCTTTTAAAAATTCACTAAATACGAAAAATATAAAAAAATACTAGACTTCAGTATATTTTTTGTATTTTTATATATTTTTTAATTTTTTAAAATATTTTTATTTTTTAGATAAGTAAGGTGCATTTAAAAAAGTAAAAAAAGTGTTTAAAATTTTAAAAATATTCACTACAAACAAAAAAAAAACACAAAAATAAAAAAACTCAGTTTTAAAAAAATTTAATCTAAAAAACTCAAACCAAACACACTAAATAGTATGTATACTATTATGATATGAAAACATTTTACTTGGTCTCTTAAGGCCTAAGGAATTTTATAGAAGGTTTGTGATACATGAAAAAAGATGAAACATCAATTGCAATTTATGGGATGATGGTCTCAAATTATACTAGTTATTAATGCAAAACAAATTGCAATGACATGAAAGCGTCAAAACTAATTGCAATTGAATAGAAATCATATCTTTTTTTCACTAACTTTTATTTATTTATTTATTTATTTTTTTACTTCTCTTAAAAAAAAACTAGACCATTGCCTCTTTTCTTCTCCTACTTTCTTTGCCACCACCATCCACAACCATTGCGATGCTTAACCATCGCTAGCTACCTCGATGGTTGACCATCGATGCCATGCTACCATTGCTGACCACCATGCCTCTTCCATCAACAATGGTGGCCACGAGGTCAAAAGCAAGACATTCAGTCTAGATCGTACTCTCTTGCTCTCTTTCTTGGTAATGGTAGTTGTGGAGTTAGTTTGGGTAGTGAATTAAAGTTTTGGTGGTGGGCAGAGGAAAATGGAGAGACGGGTTGGAGTTGTTGATTAGGGAAGGAATCGTTAGGAGGTAAGGATTTCAGTAGTAGTTGACAACAGTGGCGATTATAGGCAAAGGAAAGTGAAGGTGTAAAGGGAAGTGAATGAAGAGGATTGGGGACGTTGGTTGAGCAAAAATTAAGGTTTTGGTGGTGGTTTTAGGGGTTTGGATAGCAAAGAGTTTTAGTGGCGATCAATGATTATGGTAATGATAGTGGTTTGGTGGAGGGTAATAGTGGTATTTATTTTAGCATTGTTGACGATGACTGCGGTGGGGATGGCATGAAAGAGTGGGTGTGGTTGTGGGGATAACAAGAGAGGGATTGGAAAGGAGGAGGGAATGTAAAACGTGGTGACAATCCACGGGACTTGTAGCTTGTAGGGGAACAAAAAGTGGATGAAATAAGAAAGAGGAGAAGGTAATTTTGTCTTTTCAACTAAATATTATATCTTTGTAATTAATTTTGAGTGTTTCTAATTGGATTCCCACTTCTTTTATTATTTTTATTATAATTTTGTCTTAACATCAAATTACCAATCTATCTCCATTTTTACTTTTCCAAACCCAAACCCCAACCTACTCCATTCCCACTCCCATCAGCAACCTTTGCTGTCATCCTTTAACTCCGGCCAACAATCGTTACCACCCCCACTCACTACTTACTAGTGCCCCACCACCCATGCCATTCTTGGACTATTCTCTGTCACCCTCAAAGCTTCGACGACACTTTTCCATCGAATCTTCACCCACCACTGCCACTTCCATCTCCATCTCCATTACCATTGCCATCTCCACACACCTTTCTCTTTCTCTCTCTTTCTTTTGCGCTCAAGATCGCAATCATGACCACAAAAGATTAGCAAAGGTAGCAACCCATCCTCTTTGCGTGATCAATCCCTACTGCAACATTGCTTTTGATCTCCCCAGAGGTAGTTCGGAAACTTTGGTCCGAACCACCACCATTTGGTTGGTGGTCATCATTTGAATTACCACAATTTGTTTGGTGGTTTACACTTGAAGCTCCGCTGTTTGTTCAATATTGATTTTCCGAACCAGGTGTGACGATTTCAAATGAAGAGAAATTGAACATGAACATGGCAGAGGAGGGCTCTAGGGTATTGTGTCAGTGGCTATGATGACAAATGGTTGAGATTAGTGGAATGAGAGTTTGGATGAAAGAAATGATGCGGAAAGGATCGCCAGTGGGGGGAGAGAAAGAAAGTTAGGGTGGTGGGTTGTCGGAGGAAGAGAGTCGCCGATGAGGGAGAGGGGCTGAGGAAGGGTTGCTAGTGGACAAAGGGGGTTGAAGAAAGGTTACCGGTGTGGGAGAAAGGCTGTCGGAGGAAAAGTGTAGGGTGAGAGCATGGTTTTAAAAATCAGACTGGACCGGCTGTTTGACCGGTTGAATCGTTGACCGGTTAGGGTTTCGGTCTAGATATACTCTCTGAACTGTTCCAAGTCAAAAATTGACCTATTCAAAATTGGCAGTTGGACTGCCGGTGACCCGGAGAAGGGTCAGGCAAATCGGCCGGCTTAATGAAACTAAAAATTTTGAACTTTTTCTTTTTTCTTTTTTTTTTTAAAATTAAATTTTATATTTTCTAACTATTTTTTATTCTTTCTTTCTTTTCTTTCTTTCTTTCTTTCTTAAAGTTTTGACTAGAAATTCTCTTTCAAAGGTTTTCTCTTGTGAGAAGTCTCGTTTGAAATTATTGTGAAAATATCTACCTCTTTATAAGAAAAAACAATTCTTAAAAAAAACTCAAGAAATTCATATGGGATTCAATCAAATTTATTGGAGTGACACTTGAAATTTTTATATCCCTCTAAAATTTTTGTTATTCTTTCAATCAAATTATTTGAATTAAAATCATATGGAGGGAACATTGAATATTTAGTTTCCTCTTCCAAAATTAAAATTAATAATATTTTAAAAAATATTATTATATTTTTGAGTAAAAAAAATATTAGGAGAAATATTTAAGATGATTTAATATTTTCAATTTTTTTTAATTGATAATTTTGTTACTTTTGTTTTTATTCAAATATAATTTTAATATATTTATGATATCACGGTTCGATTCTGGTTCAACCCAATGGTTGAATTGGTAACCCGTCAATCCAATTCCTTTTCTGGTTCGCTTAGCAGTTTGGTTTTTAAAAAGTTGGGTGAAAGTTCAAAGGATATATTTGATATTATGGAGGGGGTCTTAAAATAAAAGGAAATTAATTTTGGTTATAGGATTCAAAGAACTAGAGGATCCAAGGTAATTATTAGGGTGATATTAACAACTCTCTTAATTTTGAACATTTCATATCTATTGTAATTATGGAAAACATTTTACCTTTTGTCCTTTCTATACTTGTTTGTTTGTTTGTTTGTTTTTTTTTTGTTTTTGTTTTGGCAATTTTTAAAATTTGTAATTGCCCAGACTACTTTACAATCAAACAAAATTAAATCACTCCATTTTAAATAACACATTTTCATATATAATTTTAGGACAAATTACATTGGTGGTCCTTATATTTTTACTCTTTGTGTGGATTTAAGCCTTACATTTTCAATTGATTCGATTTTGATTCTTAATTTTAAATTTTGTCTTGAGTGTTTTTAAAGAAAGAATGTCACCAAATTGATTAAGATTAACTTACTAAGTTGGATAAGTTTATAATTTTGCCCTTAAAATATGACACATGACACTCAATATGCATATTTTTGATAAAAAAAAGTGCTAAGAGTTGTAATTAATTGAACCAAATTGAGACAAAGTCAAGCTTAAGCCGACTCCGCTTGAGCCTTTTTTTTTTTTGGGTGTGGTTTCAAACACAAGAAAACACACCCAAAAAAAAAAGAAAAAAAGAATGTCAAAGTTATTTATAATTAGGACTGCAAATGAGCCGAATTGAGTTTTAGTATGTTTGGATTTGTTTATTAAAATTTAACAAGTACGAGCTTAAGCTCGAGCTTAATAAAAATTTAACGAATCGAGCTCAAGCTGAGTCGGCTTAGGCTTGACTCGAGCTCCAGTATATTCACGAGTCTTAATGAGCCAAAAAATTTATAAATTTATACTTGTATATGAGACTTGTTAATATTAAATATATACAATATGTTAGTGATCTCGATAGTGGTATGTAATGTATTGTTAGTGATCTAGATAGTGGATGTAGTGGATGTATATAATATGTAAGGATATAGATAGTGGCTCTTAGTGGCACAGATAGTGGCTCTTCTTTCGGTTGAATGTTTATTGTTCTCTCCTATATAAGGAGTGTAGTATGGTCTTCATAATTCAGAAGATTGAATACAACTGATATATATTTTCTCTTCTTAACTCTCAAATTATCATGGTATCAAAGCCTAGATTTTTATTCTAGCCTCTTCCTTTTTTTTTGGTCTGTCTGTGTGGTAGATCGCCTCTTTAGCCTCTGTGTGTCTAGTTCTTTTCTGTTTCACAGTTTCGAACACACAATATGTAAGTGATCTCGATAGTGGTATGTAATGTATTGTTAGTGATCTAGATAGTGGATGTAGTGGATGTATATAATATGTAAGGATATAGATAGTGGCTCTTAGTGGCACAGATAGTGCGCTCCTCCTTCTGCCTGCTAACGTGCGCCGCGTGTCTCTCTGCTAACGTGCGTCGCGTCCCAATTTGGTCAAACCCTTTGACTGAACCGATTTGAAGCCTTTTTGGGTCAATTTTTTGGTCCGCTTGATCCTATTCCCACTAATTTCGACCTTCTGAATTCACTGGTACCCTCAGTTTTTTCAGATTTTGCATCTATTGTGTTGCTTTGCTTCATGGATCACCCGGACTCTTCTCATCACCCTATCTCCATTGTTCTTGACGGAACCAACTATGTCTTATAGGCACAAGCCATGTCTGGCTTCCTCAAAGGCAAGAAGCTTTGGCGTATTATTACTGGGGATGTGCGCAAACCCATCCAAGCGACCACTGAATCCGATGACAAATTTGTCGACCGCTTGGAGGATTGGGATAGTAAAAACTACCAGATAATCACTTGGCTTCGGAATACATCTACTACCTCCATTGGCCTTCAGTTTGGCCGGTTCCAACTTGACTCTATTTCCACTCCAGCCAAAGACATCTGGGATTTTCTGAAAGACCGCTATCAAACTACTGGTTTTGCTCACCAATATCAGCTTCAGAGCCATCTTCACCGTATTTGCCAAGAGACAACTCAGCCTATTAATGATTTCCTCTCCCAAATGTATTCTGTTTGGGATCAGCTTGCTCTCTCTGAACCTCCTTGGGCCCACACTGAAGATGCTACCTTGTTTACTACTTATCGTGATCAACAACGATTGGTTCAGTTTCTTATGGCTCTAACTCCCCATTTTGAGCCGGTCCGTGCATCTCTCCTTCATCGCACTCTTTTACTCACTCTTGAGCAGGCTATTTCCGAACTCCTATCAGAGGAAACTCGCCTTGGCACTCTCCATCCACACCCTGTGGACTCTGTTCTTGCTACTCCCTAGACTGGAAGTTCTCCTTCCCCACAGCAGTCTTCTACCTACATCTACTGTCACAATCGTGGTCTTCCGTCCACTCATCTTCTGGTTCATTGTCCAGTTCGTCTTTGTCAATTTTGCAACAAGACGGGCCCTGGTCATCTCCTGCAAGATTGCTTCCGCAATCCAGACCGAGTCTCTCGTACTGGTCCCTTCACCGGGAATTTTTCACGCTTTTCACGCAACAACTCTCACCGTTCCAAGCCTCAGTCAAAATCTATGCCTGTTCATCGCACTACTGCTGCTGCTGCCTCAGAGGATTTACCTTCTTCTGTCCCTGTAGACCCTTCCACTCCGGTCTTCTCTCAAACCGATGTTGAAGCCATGTTCCAACAATTTCTCTCCACTTCCGGTACTCCTCCCTCTACTGCTTTGTCTGTCACCTCAGGTAACACTTCCTGGTACTTTGACTCAGCTTGTTGTAATCACATGACCTTTGACTCTACTATTTTTACCTCTCTCTCTTCTAAACCTTTTGTTCCTTCGATTCATACTGCTGATGGGTCTCTTTTGTCTGTAAGTAATGTTGGGTCTGTTTCCACCTCTCACTTATCCTTATCCCATGTATATCTTATGCCTGCTCTTACTTTAAATCTTATCTCCATTAGTCAATTGTGTGAGCATGGTCTAACTGTTACATTTTCCCCTACGGTTGTTTGGTTCAGGACCCTCGGACGGGACGGACTCTTGGGATCGGCCGTAAACATGGACGTCTCTATGAACTCATCCATCTTCATGTTCCGGTTTCTTCTCAAATTGCTGCTCCTACTACCACTACTCATCTTTTCTCTCCTTTTCAGCTTTGGCACTGTCGTTTAGGCCATCTTTCTGTTAGTCGGTTAAAGTCTTTAATTTCTAGTGGTCAATTAGGTCCTGTTAAATCGGATCCTTTGGATTGTTTGTCCTGTCAACTTGCCAAGCAACCTGCTTTATCTTTTAATAAAAGTGACTCCGTTTCTCTTGCACCTTTTGATCTCATTCATTCTGATATTTGGGGACCCTCTCCTACTCCTACTATGGGCGGTGCACGCTATTTTGTTGTTTTTATCGATGATTTTTCCCGTTTTACGTGGTTGTTTCTTATGAAACATCGTTTCGAACTCAAACAACTTTATTATAATTTTGCTAAAATGGTTCAAACCCAATTTTCTAAAACTATTAAAATCTTTCGTTCCGACAATGCCATGGAATATAAAGATATTGACTTTCTTTCTTTTCTTTAGAGTCATGGTACTCAACCCCATCGTTCTTGTCCCGGCACGTCTCAACAAAATGGACGTGCTGAACGGAAACATCGGCATATTCTCGACACTACTCGAGCTCTCCTTCTCTCTTCCTCTTGTCCGGAAAATTTTTGGGGCAAAGCCGCTCTCACTGCTGCTTACACTATAAATTGTATCCCTACATCTGTCATTCATAATCACACTCCCTATGAGCGTTTGCATGACACTCCTCCTCCTTACCCCAATCTTCGGATATTTGGGTCTGCATGTTTTGTTCTTCTCCAACCTCATGAACACACCAAACTTAAACCTCGTTCCCGTCTTTGTTGCTTCTTGGGGTATGGTATTGAACATAAAGGGTATCGTTGTTGGGATCCTATCTCCCAGCGTCTCCGTATCTCTCGTCATGTAGTTTTTTGGGAACACAAAATGTTTTCATCTCTCTCCCAATTCCGCTTATCCACTCCCTCACCCTCTCTCCTTTTTACTAACCCTTCCGCCGATCTCTTTTCTGATGATCTGGCTCCACAGCCCTTGCCTGCACCTTCGGAGACTCCTTTATCTACTGGTCTATCCCATGCTCCTGCTCGTTCTGATGGTCCTGCTCCTGCTTCTGTTCCTGCTCCTCACCTCCTGGTGTGTCTCTCCCCTGCCCTCTGGCTCCTCCGCCTTCTGGTCGCCCACACCGGGTAACCCAACCTTCTACTCGTCTTCGTGATTTTATTGTTGGTTCCACTGCTTTCTCTACTCATGAACCTACATCCTATCGTGAGGCTTGCTCTAATCCTCTTTGGCAGCATGCTATGACTGATGAATTGCAGGCTTTAGACAAGACTCATACTTGGGATATTGTTGATCTTTCCCCTGGCAAGACTGCCATTGGTTGCAAATGGGTGTACAAAATCAAGACTTGTTCTGATGGCTCTATTGAGCGTTACAAAGCTCGCCTTGTTGCCAAAGGCTTCAACCAAGAATATGGTATTGATTATGAGGAGACCTTTGCTCCAGTTGCCCGGCTCACCTCTGTTCGCAGCTTGATTGCTGTCGCTACCTCCTGTCATTGGAACCTTTACCAACTGGATGTGAAAAATGCTTTCCTTAATGGTGTTCTTCTCGAAGAGGTCTATATGCACCCTCCTCCTGGATCTACTTATCCACCTCATCAGGTCTGCAAACTTCGGCGCGCATTATATGGGCTTAAGCAGGCCCCGCGGGTATGGTTTGACAAGTTCAGCTCTACTATTCATGATTGTGGTTTTACATCCAGCTCTTATGATACTACTTTTTTTATGCGGAAAACTGCTCATGGGACCACCCTGCTTCTACTCTATGTGGATGATATGATTATCACCGGTGATGATGTGGCTGAGATTCTTCGTCTCAAACAGTTTCTTAGCCATCATTTTGAGATGAAAGACCTTGGTCCTCTCAACTATTTCTTGGGTCTTGAAATCTCACATGATTCCACGGGTTCGTTTCTCTCTCAGGCTAAGTATACATCTGATCTTCTCGCCCGTGCTGGCCTTACCGATTGTCAGACTGCCTCCACTCCCCTGGAGACCCAGAGTCATCTTACTTCTCTTGATGGCACTCTCCTCTCTGATGCTACCCTATATCGTCAGCTGGTGGGCAGCCTTGTCTATCTCACTGTTACTCGTCTTGATATTGCCTATGCTGTTCATATTGTCAGCCAGTATATGTCGGCTCCTCGTACCCCTCATTATGCTGCTTTAGTTCGTATCCTTCGCTATCTCAAAGGTACCTTATTTCATGGTCTTCATTATTTCGCTCACTCATCTCTTCAGCTTCGTGCTTTCTCTGATGCTGATTGGGCTAGGGATCCTACTAACCGCCGATCTACTACTGGGTTCTGTTTTTTCTTGGGCGATTCTCTTATTTCTTGGCGCAGCAAGAAGCAAACTTCTGACTCGTTCGATCTTGCTCCAAAGATCGAGGTCAATACTTCTTTTGATACTACTCAGAACTTGTGCAGCTCGTTGGCTTCTTCTGGCGACATGGATGTTACCCCCTCTAGTGCTACTGCCCTATTTTGTAACAATCAGAGTGCTATTCAAATTGCTCACAATGATGTTTTTCATGATCGCACCAAGCACATTGAGATTGACTGCCATTTTATTCGTCAACACGTCACTCGTGGAACTGTTCTTCTCCATTCGATCTCTTTTACTGATCAACCTGTAGATATCTTCACCAAAGCTCATTCTCCTGGCCGCTTCGTTGACCTTGTTTCCAAACTCCAGTTGGTTGATGTTTACCCTCCTTGAGTTTGCGGGGGGCTGTTAATATTAAATATATACAATATGTTAGTGATCTCGATAGTGGTATGTAATGTATTGTTAGTGATCTAGATAGTGGATGTAGTGGATGTATATAATATGTAAGGATATAGATAGTGGCTCTTAGTGGCACAGATAGTGGCTCTTCTTTCGGTTGAATGTTTATTGTTCTCTCCTATATAAGGAGTGTAGTATGGTCTTCATAATTCAGAAGATTGAATACAACTGATATATATTTTCTCTTCTCAACTCTCAAATTATCAAGACTAAAGTTACAATTAAAATTTTGATTATACAATTATATCTATTCCCTAACTTAGCATTTCAGGATAATTGTTATTGAGACATAAAATGTCCTTGTCAATATCCAAAGGTTTAGGTTTGTATCTTCAATCTTGTTGGATTGCATAAATAACCATTGCATTTGTAGTTAGTGTTACATATTCAAGAGGTTGTTCAAATTTATTTCTTTAATTGTGCAGTGCCGCTAGAATAGATCTAAAGAGAGCTGTAAACATTTTTTGCAACAAGTGTCCCCAATTTAAGCAAGCTCCTAATTAATATCGTGCTGTTGTTTGCTGCTACTACATGAATGTCTGGAGCTCACATATGTCTATAAATTATGCTTTCTGATTAGAGACTGTTATATCTATGGATGCAGTAATTATCCTCTTATTAGAGTAATGCTTCATTTTAAGTAGCTTCGCTAGTTTATATAATTGGTGTGATATATCTATACTATCTACATTATTATTATTATTATTATTATTAAATGAAGGTTGAATTTGGTGTCTTAGCCTTTTTCTTGTTTCTTCTTAGGAGTTTTCTTAAGTGTGCAAGTGCACACCATGTGCCACACAAAAAGTGTAAGTGTAAGGTGTAAGTATAAGTATAAGGTGTAAGGTATAAGTGGGTTGCATATGGTGTGCAATTTCAAAAAAGGTGTAAGTGTAAGGTTTAATTTTTCACAAAAGGTGTAAGTGTAAGGTGTAAGTGTAAGGTATAAGGTGTAAGGTGTAAGTTGCACACCATAACCAAACCCTTTTTCTTATATTACATGTCATTTCCCTATTTAAAACAAAATAGTTATACAAAGAAAACACATAAGACTCGGAACTTTGATCTTTAGTTTAGAAAATAAAGTTTTCACCATTTGAGAAGCACATATATTTTGATATTAATTAATTAATTAATTATTTTTATTTTTACTTGTTTAAATTACACATAATATATATCTAAAAGAACTGGAATGAGCCAAAAGTTTTTCCTTCTCTTTCCTTGGGTTCTAGCCCTAACAATTTGTATTTATTTATTTATTTATTTTTAGTAGTGTTTTTTTGTGTGTTGAAATTCTAAAAATTTTGCCACTTGTCATGTAATTAAATTTCTCAATTGCCACTATCAAGTAATTTTTTCTTTAATATTTTCTATTTTTAGTTGATTCAACTTTATAAGGTTGAATATCTTTAAATTCGATATCTGAATTAGAACTTGAATTTTTGATTTATTCACACTCGTTGCTTACCTAGGCACATTTGATTGGGGGATTAATACTGTGTTTGGTTGGGAATTTAAAAAGAGAAAAGAAAAAGATGTGTGAAATTAAGTGAAGTATAAACATATTTTATTCACATTTTAGCTTTTTTTTTTTTTTTTTCAAATCTCTTTTCAAATCTCTCAATCAAACACAACGCAAAAGGGAGATTGAATGTGGACGGAATATGAGTCCAATTTGATTGTAGAGAGTAAGGGAATAATGAAGAAGGGATTGGAAGTGAGGAACATTTAGGTTCTATTGGGTTATTCAATTTTGTGATTGCTTTGTATGGTAGTAAATTCTGAATTATTTTAATATTTAATTTTTTTTTCTTTGTCCAATGATAAACAACAATTATATATTCTTATTTTGTTCTAACTAAATTTAATACTTCACTCATTTTATCCAATTATTATTATTAACTTTTTAAAAGAAAATTATAAAACAGTTATATTAAAATAAAAGTAAATACATAAACATACTGATCAAGAAAAAAAAAAAAAAAGACCTTAAAAGACCAAACAAACAATCTATAACCTAACAAGAACTACAACTAACAAAATACAAAACTGTCAAAAAAATAACTATGATCTACTAATTTTATCACATATGTGGTTTGGAAAAGTAAGATCTTTATCAACCCGTCGTTGACGTCGTCCCCGTACTTTGTCACTGCCAGATGCTATAGTTAAAGAGAAAGCACACAATAACAATATGGGAGGAGGATTGAGAGAAGAGAGAACTATTGTGTGTTTCAAAAATTTAAAAATTTATGCCAAAATTGGAGAAAAAGTTTCAAACCCCTTTTTCTAGGCATAAAAAATTCAGATCTACATTTTGAAAATATTTTGAGAACTCGCCGGAGATGGGGCAAAAAGTTGTCAGAGGACACCAAAAATTGCTTAGAGAGAGGCTCTCCAGCGCCTACTCTCTAGGCATTCCATCCAATTATTTATTTCTTCTATTTTCTCTTCAAAGAAAAGTTTAGAGGGCCAAGTCAAGAGTTTCATTGATTGTAAACGTTAGAATAGTTCAAAATGTAACATTGATATAACTAAAAAGATTGGGGTGATTGGTTTTTTAGGAATAACTGAGGCTGTAAATCAAATATTCTCAAAATAAAAAGACCAACAAATGCATTTAAAAGATAAAAAATAATACTAATATATGAAAAAAATTCATTAAAAAAAGAAGAAGAAGAAGAGAGAGAGAGAGAGAGAGAGAGAGAGAGAAATTTAGAAGTAGTATAGTATTCAAAAGTTAATTAAACGATACTTTGGTATTTTAAGAAGTTGGTAAAAAGTTGACTTTTGACTTTTTACCAAGCTTTTTGGCTTTTTTAGAAGTGATTTGGGAAGTTGGTAAAAAGTTGGCTTTTTGATTCTTGGTTTAATATTTTTTAAAAGTGTCACATCATTCCAAAATGACTAAAATATCCTTACTTTTTAATTAAATTTACAATTTCCTTTTGTATGTCAACACTATTTTGAATTAATTAATCTAAATATTCTAGAGGGTAGTTTCGTAAACAAAGAAGCTGCGTTTTTTGACCTTCCCAAATGGTGGGTTTGGCTTTTTCAATGGTGCTTCGTTTGGAGCTTCATTACAAAAATGCAGCTTTTTATCTTTCTTCCCAAAACGGCACTTTTTAACAAACTTCACATGGATAATTTTGTTAATTTAATTTACACATTATTTGTTGTGTTTTTTTATATTAAGAGGGTGTATTTAAGAACTCACATAAATATATAAGATTTACAAAAGATTTCATTCTTATTATTGAGGATATGGTTTACTATTGCAACAACATCAATAGAAAATTTTTATTTTATTAAATATTATTAAGGGTATAATCGTTATTATCAATTTTATTAAATTCGAAATTTTCAAAGAATTTTATGCAGTGCATTCGGAAGGTCCCCTATAGATTAATATATATTTCAACAGGAAGCATCTAAACTAGACATTGAAAAAAGATTAACCTCTTCTCTATAGCGGTGTTTAATAAAGTTGAAAACTGAAAATTAAGTATTAAAAATTGAATCTTAAATTTTTTAAGTTGAAAAGTTGTTTGATAAAAATTTATCTACTTAATTAAAAATAAATTATTTGATATATATAAGATAAAATTTAAAATTTATTATTAAATTATATATTTTAATTTTTTTATTGTGATGGTGATGGTAGTGGAGGAGGAGGAGGAGGAGGAGGAGGAGTAGTGGTATGTGAGAGAGAGAGAGAGAAAATTAGGTGATGCTTGTTACAAAAGGCAACTATGCTGACATCATCTAATGTCATCCTTTATAAAATATATATATATATGAATCTTATTCCCTAAGGGTGTGTTTGATTGGGCGGATTGGATAAGGGGGGATTAGAATCCATCGGACTTGAGTCCTGGGACTGTGAATCCCCCGGACTATTTGGTCGAATTGGATTAGAATCCATCGGACTTGAGTCCTGAGACTGTGAATCCCCCGGACTATTTGGTTTGATTGGATATGTATCTATGTTTGTTTTTTCATGGGATTAGATGTCTGAAAAGGACTATTTTTAATGAATCCAACGTTTGGTTGGACGGATTGGATAGGATAAATGAACAAAAGACTATTTTGCCCTTTTTCAATTGTTTACTAAGGAATAGCAATATTAAACATATCTTTAATATTTTAATTATTTTTAATTAAATAAATTTGTTTTTTAAAATAAATAAATAAATAAATAAAATATCAATAAAATTTGTTTTAAATCATTACTGTATAACAAATCATTATTTTTTTTACATACAAAACGTTACTGTGTTTGTTTTTTTACATACAAAAAATATCATTAATTTAATAATATAAATTAAATTTATTTTTTGTACATAAATTTATTTTTTTACACAATTAAATAAATAAATAACCATTAAATTTGATTTAATAAAATACTGTATAACCTGTATAAAAAATTTATATTATTTTTTTAATTAAAATTTTAAATAAAACACCTATTACAATTTAAATAATGAAATTAAATAAATTATAAACAAAATTTTAAAATAAAACATCAATAAAATATTTATAAAAAATTATTTTAAAAAATTAAATAAATAAAACATTAATAAAAAGTTAAATAAAATTATTTTATTTTTAAATTGAGACATTTAAATTTTATTGAATTTTATTAAATATAATACATAATTAAATAGTAGAGGGTCAAAATTGTCATTTTTGCATCTAATCCTAATAGTGATTAGTCCCCCAAAACAATCCCACACCCCCCTCTCAGGACTTCAGGACAGGATAGTCCCCCATATGGGGGACATGGAGTCCGGCTGGACATGGAGTCTGGCGGACTAAAAAAAATCAAACGATGGATAAGAAGGGAGGCCGGACATGGAGTCCAAATAGTGGATAGTCTCCCCCCCCCTATCCCCCCAATCAAACACACCCTAAGATTGTTTATCAGAATAGTAACCAATAAGAGCATTTTTTAGCAATTTTATGATTAAAAGATCTTGATGGAAAACCTCTTAAACTTGACTCATAAAATTTGTGAACTTTAATTAAATTGTTGTACCTTGATCCGCCAGTTTGCTCAAGGCCCAAATATTTCCTGGGCCTAGGTTTAATTTTTTAGCCCATGACTTGGCCCGACCCAGCCCAAATTTTGGTGGAAGCTCACGTGGCCCAACATGGGCCGACCACACCCCGGACCTAGGTGAGGTAGGTCGGGCTAGACCAAATTTATACTCCTAAGTGAAATGATACAAAACCGTAGTTTAATTCAAAATTCACAGTATGAGTTGTTTTAAGAATATTGATTTGATAAAGTCCTTTTTCACTATAAATGGTAGGCAACCTTTAAAGTGCCACTGTTAGAAAATATGTTCATGTCCCTGTATAGAAGGTTGTACTGGGTTTGTTTTGAAATTATATGTTTTTATATCAGGCCTATATATATATACTTAGCCTTGAAAATGTGTACTAAAATGAAAAGTATAAATGCTAAATGCCTAGGTGGTTTATAATGGCAATCCCAGCAAAATGAACGTCATTGTTTTCCTCAGTTTTGATTTGCTTTCCTTAGTTTTATTTTCTGATTATTGTCCAGTAATGATCTTTAATTACCTGGAACGATGAAATATGTTGTTGCTAATAAAAAAAATGGCATTAACTATGTTGTTGCCTTGTTGCTTTATGATATGTGAGTATTAGTCGCATAATCAGGTAGTTGGTATCAGGAGGGATAATCTAGAGGCCGATACTTCATCTTATCATTGCAAGCAAGCTTTGAGACATAGTGATTGCTTTATTATCATCCTCCATTTACTTTATTCTTCTTCCATTTATTTGTGTTGTTTTTTGTTTTTCCCTTATTTGTTTTGATAATGGTTTCAGCGTCATACAACTCGTACCCCTTGACTCGTCGATTCATCCTTGGCAATTGGGTTTTACTGCACGGACAAAGGTATGCATGCTGGCTAGCTGTTCTTGATTAAATTCCATATATTCATTTTATTATTGCTCAAGGATTGAAGTTTTTTTTTACCATGACATTCTTTTTCTTATTTTATACACTACTACAAAAATAGTTAAAGATTTGACAAAAAAAAAAATCTCACTTTTATTGGAAGTGTGATAAAAAAAATTAAATTGATTTTCAATAACACTTAATTTGATTGAGTGTGATAATATTCATTTTTGTCACTTTTCAATTAAGTGTGGTTATATATATATATATATTTTTTTAATCACACATTCTAATTAAAGTGTGATTATATATACACTACTATTTTTTAATCACACTTTTTAAATAAGTGTGATTAGATATATTTTTTTTAATCACATATTCTAATTAAAGTGTGATTATTTATTTATTTTTCAGTTACCCCTTTTAATTAAAATGTGATTATATATACACTACTACTTTTTAATCACACTTTTTAAATAAGTGTGATTATATATATATTTTTTAATCACATATTCTAATTAAAGTGTGATTATATATACATTCCTACTTTTTAATCACACTTTTTAATTAAGTGTAATTACATATATATAAATATATATATATATATATATATATATATATATATATATATTTAATCACACTCTACTACAAGAAAAAACATCTTTGGCGACTAAAAAAGCACATTTGGTCGCTAAAAGTATAGGTTTTGAAGACTAAAAAAGTATTAATAGCCAAAAGTAAAGATTTTTGGCAACTAAAATAATTTAGTAGCCAAAAGTATAGGTTTTGGCGACTAAAATCTCTTTGGTTGCCCATATATGGCTTTTACCGACTAGAAAAATTTTAGTAGTCAAAAGTAAAGCTTTTTGGCGACTAAAAAAAAATTAGTAGCCAAAAGTGAGGTATTGGGTGACTTAAAAGATGTTTGGTCGCCAAAAGTGAGGCTTTTACCGACTAAAAAAATTTTAGTAGCCAAAAGTGAGATTTTTTGGTGACTAAAAAAAATTTAGTAGCAAAAACTGAGGCATTGGGAGACTAAAAAGATGTTTAATAGCCAAAAGTGAGGCTTTTTGGCGACTAAAAAGAAGTTTAGTCGCCAAAAGTAGTAATTTTAGCTTGGGAATTAAATTTTTTAACAACTAAAAAATAATTAGTAGCCAAAAGTATAGAATTGGCGACTAAAATTATGTTTAGTCGCCAAAAGTGGTCTTTTTTTTTTTTCTAGTAAATAATTTATTTTTACATAAATTATTTTCAATAAAAAAATAATTATCTTTATTTATATACTTTTATATTAATACGGGTCTATGTACTATATAAATAATATATGTTACACATATAATTATATGGTATTATAGAGGTGTAGTGGAAAGAGGGTATTGTATAAGGTTTACGGTGTGAGAGGGTTGATGGTTCGAATCTTTACAAGAGCAAATGAGAAGCTAGTGAGTGTAATATATATTTTTTTTCACATCTAAATGTTATTAATTACATTTAAAAGATGTGATTAAAAATGATCCATTTTAATCACACTCCCAAAGATCACACTTTAATAAAACTTAAAAAGTGTGATTAAATAACATACATCACACAAAAAAAGTGTGATCTTTATCTGTTTTTATAGTAGTGATAATTTCTTTTTTCCGGTTTGGCAGATGATTTTGATGATTTTTGTAACCGTGCTTCCAAGCTAGCTAATGAATCAAAGGGTGCTCCATTCGCCAAGGGCAGCCAATCACTATGACATGCTTGATACTACTCGGAATCAACAGGACGAGTCTTTTGACATTGTGCACGGTAATAATGCAGAGGGCAAAATACAAGAAGATGACTGTGATTGGCAACTCCTTTGACTGAGATGGTTTATATTCTGCATCTGAAACTGAAAATTGCTGTTTTGGGTTGGAAACTAGCAATCAATGCACTCTCAACCTGTACACAACTCCACAATGCCTCTCTCATTAGCAGAACCACAATCTCAATTGGGTTCACGTTTGTTTGTTATTCTATCCAAATTGTTGGATTATTAAATGTGTAGAATAAATTTTTCAACCTATTCATATGATTTACCATATTCGGATGTTGTAATGTAAAATGCAGCGATTTAACTTCTTGTTTCACAATTCTATACCATTTGGGTGCCAATTATTTGATTGAAAGTTTTATACCATTATATGAGTTGTGGCAATTTTTTTCATAAATGGGTACTTGGATGCTGTGGTATGCCAGTTCTGGGGCTTGGTTCGAGTTAGAAGTTGTTGAAGTGAGTGTTTTCATCGGATTTTCAACTACCCAATACTAAATAAATCTAGGAATTGATCTATTGAAGTTTTTATTGTTTAAAATTAGCATTACAAAGGTAAATTTTCATTGCTGAAACAGTATTAATGTCTGGATTTTTCCACTTCTTTTTTTTTTTTTTTTTAATGTCAAGTGAGGCAAAAAGAGAAATGGAGAGGAGGATACATTTTCATCAACATTTGGAAACTAATTAAAAAAAGGTTTTGGGGTTTCAACTTTTCAGACACAAACAGATTGAAAAAAATTATTTCCAGAAAATCATAGCCTAATTATAGATCACTACATAAATGCCCACATAGTGAAATCATACAAGACAACATAGAAAAAGTACTATGATACGAACCCATTACTCAAATACAAAAGTGCTGCCACCTAATTTATTTGATGCACTTGTTATAAATTAAAAGTTAAAATAAGAAAACAAAAGTTAAAATTACCACTCATCCAACTTTCAGATAATTAGTTTTTCTAATTTATTTAAACTATTTTTACTTAATAAATTGTAAATTGAACATGCACTAAACAATTTTGACACAAAATTTTAGAGTAAACAAATTATAAATTACTCAAATAAAATGACTCAAACAAGGCCATGTATTATTAAGAGAAGTGTTTGTCCATTCTCTCTCTCTCTCTCTCTCTCTCTCTCTCTCTCTCTCTCTCTCTCTCTCTTATATGGTGCTTACAAGAAGCTCTATAATCTTATATTTTTAAAATACTATTA
Organism: Camellia lanceoleosa; assembly: GCA_025200525.1. NCBI lineage: Eukaryota > Viridiplantae > Streptophyta > Magnoliopsida > Ericales > Theaceae > Camellia > Camellia lanceoleosa. Next base: position 107,142,710 of record CM045758.1, read on the forward strand.
TAAGGATATCAAAATTAACATTATATTTATTTATTTATTATCAAACTAGCTTTGATCTAATGTAATACACCAAATAAACAGAATCGTCAAGTTATATTTTATTTATATGTAGGTCTATATATACAAATAAAATATCATTTAAGAAGTCAAATATATCTACTCTAGCATCGAGGGCAGAAGCATGTCTCATTCCTCTTCCTTGACAGGTGTTTTGTTTCTTTCACGTACGGATTTCGCCAATTTGATTTCACATACTTACACTCATTATATTTTATTTTATATTTTATTTATTATAATTTTATTTTAATTTAAAATTATCAAAAAAAAAAAAAAAAAAAACCTTCAAACTTAAAGATAGACCAGAGTTTAAACCCAAGGATAGACAAGAGTTTAACTAATATAAATAGGTTTCATTAATATAAACAAAGTTGTAAATACTGAAATAAACTTAAACCTGAAGATAGACAAGAGTTTAAATAGAACTTAAATTAAACTAACAATTCTTTAAAGAGAATTTTTGATTGAAAACTTATAATAAACTAACACCTAAAATAAACTGATACTATTTAAAATCAAAGATAATAATGATTCACTCACTCAAATATCCACCACTTTTTCCAAAACCGCCATTTCCACCATTTTCAGAGTCTGATAAACCACCATTTCCATCATTTTCAGAGTCCGATAGTGATGGCAGAGGCGGAATGACAGCTGATGATGGAGAGTGTCATGGTGTTACTAGTGGTATGACTGCATCAAGCTTCCCACTAAGGTTGTCGAGCTTTCCATCTATGGCATCCATTTTTTGAGTAAGATTGTCGAGCTTTCCATCTATTTTCTCAATGATGTTGTGAAGTTTTCCATCAATTGCATCCTTTTTTCCAATGATGTTGTGAACTTTCCCATCCATGACATTCATTTTTTGAGTAAGATTGTCGAGCTTTCCATCTATTTTCTCAGTGATATTGGGAAGTTTTCCATCAATGACATCTATTTTTTTTGGTGATGTTGTGAACTTTGCCATCCATGACATCTATTTTTTTAGTCAAGTTGTCAAACTTCCCATCATGTCCTTGTCCATGCTTTTAATATATGACATAATTTTCGTAATAGTCCTCATCTATTACTTGGGCATCTATGCCAGTCATGGATTTAATCACCTCTACTGATGCCTCTTTAGGAGACTTGTTTGCGATAGAAAGGAGAGTGGCCAAACTCTTCAAACTCATAGCTCCAATACCCTGAACAATCATAACCTTGAAGAGAGATTCCATTGAAGATGAATAGAATTTATCTTTCTTCTTCTTTTCATTCTCCTCCTCAACTTTCTTCTTTTTATGAGGTTTCTTTTCTTTATTCTTCTCCTCCTCATTTTTCTCCTTAACAACAAGCTCCTTCTCCACTTTTATCTTCCCATCAGTCTTCTTCTCAACCTACTCCTCATCAAGTTTCAACTCATCATTTTTCAAAGTTTTTTTTGAAGAAACTCATATTGCTCTCCATACATAAATTTGTTTTGTTATGAGAGTAGAAAGAGAAGAGAAAATAGAACTCTTGTATTCAATTCATTAATGAATAGGTACACACTCCTTTATATGGGAGAGAAGATAAGTAAATACAGAGAATATACTATTTAATGGATATGTACAAAGAATACACCAATATACTATATTAACACCCCTTCTCAAGCTCAAGGTGGTAATGTAGATATCAAGTTGAGCTTGGAAAGTAAATCAAAATATCGTCTTGGAGGGTGAGCCTTGGTGAAGATGTTAGCGGTCTGACCGACAGAGGTAACAAAGATAAGACGAATAGTGTCACTAGTAGCGTGTTGCCAAATGAAGTAATAATCAATCTCAATATGCTTGATATGATCATGGAAGACATCATTATGTGCAATTTGAATAGCACTATGATTGTCACAATAGAGGATAGCGGCAGTAGGATGTGGAATTCCCATATCTGTGAGAAGCTAATGAAGCCATACAAGCTCTTGAGTAGTATCAGCAAGAGCACGATACTCAGTCTCAGTACTAGAACGAGCAACAAGAGTTTGCTTTTTGCTACGCTAGATAATGAGAGAATCACCTAAGAAAAAGCAGAACCCTGTAGACGGTCAGTAGGATCCCTAACCCAATCTGCATCAGAAAATGCATGTGACTGTAGAGAAGAGTGTGCTAAGTAGTGAAGACCATGGAACATAGTGCCTTTTAGATAGCGTAAAATGTGAACTAGAGCATCATAGTGTGGAGAGCGAGGAGCAGCCATGAACTGACTGACAATGTAAACAACATCGGTAATGTCTAGATGAGTAACTATGAGATAGACAAGACGGCCAACTAGTTGACAATATAAAGTAGCATCAGATAATAGGTGACCATCAAGAGGTGTAAGACGAGTTTGAGGATTAACTGGAATAGTAGTAGTTTTGCAATTGGTAAGACCAACACGAGTCAAGAGATTAGAGATATACTTGGCCTGGGTTAGAAAGTAACCAGAAGGATCATAAGAAATTTCCAAGTCGAGGAAATAGCTAAGCAAACCCAAATCTTTCATCTTAAACTGGTGATTGAGGAACTGTTTGAGACTAGAAATACCCACTGTGTCATCGCCAGTAATGATCATATCATCCACATAGAGAAGAAGAATAATAACACACTCTGTTTGACATATATACAAGGCAAAATCATAGGCACTGGATGAGAAGCCAAAGTCATGAATGGTAGGACTAAACTTGGCATGAGGAGCTTGTTTCAAACTATACAAAGCACAACGAAGTATGCAAATTTTGACGGATGGAATAGAGGAACCAGACGGAGGTTGCATATAAACTTTCTTAGTGAGATCACCATTGAGAATGATGTTTTTGACATCTATCTGATAAAGACTCCAGTGGCGAGCAACAACAACTGCTAATAAGCTATGAACTGAAATAAGACGAGCAACAGGAGCAAATGTTTCCTTATAGTCAATCCCATACTCTTGAGTGAATCCCCGGGCAACAAGACCGGCTTTGTCATGTTCAATGGAACCAATAGAATGAGTTTTGATTCGATAAACCCATTTACAACTAACATCAGTCTTGATAGGAGGAAGATCAACCACGTCTTAAGTATGAGTTTTATCCAAAGCCTGCAGTTCGTTAGTCATAGCTTACTACCAAAGAGGGTTAGAATAAGCCTCACGATAGGAAGTAGGTTCATGAGAGGAAAAAGCAGTGGAACCAACAATATAATTATGGAGAAAAATAGAAGGTTGTTTTACCCGAGTCGAATGATGATCTACTGAAGGAGATAGTGGTGGAGATGGAGAAAGCTCCACAAGAGATGATAGATGAGGCTCCACATGAGGTAATAGAGGAGGCATAGGACCATCGTCAGATACATAAACCTCATGATGGATGGTAGGCATAGGTAATTGTGAAGGCGTTGGACCAAAATCTGTATCAAATTCAAGAGACAACAAGTCTATAGAAAGATCAGTAAAAAACAGGGAATGAGTGGACTGTGATAGGTAAAACTTGGACAAAGTAGAGAACATTTTGTGTTCCCAAAAAACCACATGATGAGAAATACGAAGAGACTTGGAGACTAGATCCCAACAACGATACCCTTTATGTTCTATACCATACCCCAAAAAACAACAAAGACGAGAACACGGTTCTAGTTTGGTGTGTTCATGAGGTTGAAGGAGATTTAGAGTGGTGTATGTAAGAGGAGAACCATACAGGCGTTCATAAGGAGATAGATTGGCTATGAGAGGAATAGGCACACGATTTATGGTGTAGACAACATTAAGAGCAACTTCCCTCCAAAACTTTTCAAGATATGAAGTGAGAAAGGCTCGGGTAGTGTCTAGAATACGACGATGCTTTCTTTCAGCATGACCATTTTGTTGGGATGTGCCTACACAAGAACGATGAGATTGGGAAAATCAGAATCCAAGCATTTCATAGCGTTATCAGAATGAAAGATTTTAATAGTTTAAGAAAACTGAGTATGGATCATGGCAGAGAAATCATAATAAATCTGTTTAAGTTCAGATCGATTTTTAAGAAGAAATATCCAAGTATAACGAGAAAAATCATCAACAAAAATCACAAAATATATAGACCCCCCATGGTCGGGGTGGAGGAGGGTCTCCAAATATCTGAATGCACAAGAGCAAAAAGGGCAGTAGAAATATAATTACTTTTATTAAAAGGTAATGCAGGTTGTTTAGCAATTTGACAAGGTAAATAATCAACATTTTCAGAACTAACACAACCTAACCGACCACTAGAAACCAAAGTTTTTAAAAGACTAAAGAAGACATGTCCTAAATGATAATGCCAAGGTGAAAAGAAGACATAGAAGTAGAAGCAACAGAAGAGATAACAGAAGTAGTAGTGGATGATGTAGATGGAAGGCGAAGATGAAGAAGCTCGAACAGACATTCATGCCTACGACCTATCCCAAGGATCTGTTTCGTCTGAGGGTCCTGCACCAAACAACCATTAGCAGAAAAAGTGACGGTGAAACCAAGTTCACAGAATTGACCAATAGAGATAAGGTTTAATTAAAGAGCAGGAATTTAATAAACATTAGAAAGAGATACAATGGAAGTAGAAATTTGACCAATGTGACTAACAGACATATGAGAACCATCGGCAGTATGTATAGGGGGAACAAAAGAGGATGATAAGATATTAGAAAATATAGTAGAATCAGAGGTCATATGATTACAACAGGTGGAATCAAAATACCATTAAGGATTACCTGATGTGACTGAAAGAGCAGGAGAAGGAAGTTTTGGCAAGCACCTGTTGGATAATGGACTCAACATCATTCATAGAAAATGATAGAGCAATAGGATCAGTAGAGTGGGGAGTACAAGAACTCTCTGATGCAGCAACAGTAGTATGAGAACCATAAGCAGATTTGGATTGATGCCCATAACGTGAAAACCCTTTCCTAAATGAAGAAGCAGGGGGAGCTCGATGACAATTGCTTTGGAGAAGACCAGGAGCAGTCTTGTGGCAAGTCAAGCATTCACAAACTTGGCACTGAAGTAAAGAATGATTGGCAGGTAGGCTACGATTGTGACAATAAATGCATGAACTAGGAGGCTGTGAAGATGAAGAATCTCGTAATGATGGCATAACAAGAACATAATCCAAGTGTTAAGTTTTGAGCATCCTAAAATGAGGTTCTTCTGACAAGAGCTCGGTAATGGCTTGCCCCAAACTTGGTAAGGCCAGACGATGGAGCAAGAAAGCACGCATAGGTTCAAAGATGCTATGAAGAGCCATAAGAAACTGCAATAGCCGCTGATGATTCCTATGAATAATAAATAACTGTGCATCCTTTGAATGTGCCCAAGTAGGTTCAAAAAGAGCCAATTGGTCTAAGACAGATGACATTTGGGATAAAAAATCATTGATGGATTGACTAGGCTCGTGGCGCATGTGATGAAGAGTTTGTAAGAGTTGATATTGGTGAGCATGTCCAGTAGTCTGATAGCATTCCTTCAAGAAATCCCAAATTACCTTAGCAGGAGAGACAATGGAATTATCATCCAGAAAGCGTCCAAACTTAAGGTTAATAGAAGGAATAGGAGTAGCTCGGAACTATGTGGTAATCTGGCAGCTCTTCCCTTCCCATTCATCAAGACGCTCATTGAAAGAAAATACAGTCTCTTTTTTTCCTGGATAGGTTTAGAAAGAGCACCAGTGATAATGCGCCAAAGCTGCTTCCCTTTGATGAATCCACAGAGAGCTTGGGCCCAGAGAACATAATTAGACCCATCAAGTGTAACGGAGACGGAAAAGATGATGTCAAAATGATCCATGATGCTCAAATAGGGCAAAACAAAGAAGAAGGTGCTCTGTAAAGGCTAATTTTGTCAAAACAGAACACACCAGCAGATTCAAGAGGTCGAAAATGGTCGGGATATGGCTGAAAAGACCAAAAACATGATCAGAAATGTAGTGAATCGGCTGGTCAAAGTGGGTTGACCAATCTGGTCAACTAGGGTTGATGTAAAAGCAAGAAGAATGATGTTAGCACGTGCGGTGCACGATAGCAAGTAGAGTAACAGCGGCGCACGGAACCAGGGTTAACGTCAGTTGACGTCAGAAACACGCGGCTCATGTTAGAAGATAAGGCTGCGGCGTACGATAGCGCGAGATAAGTTCAGTAGGCAGGCAAGGCATGTGGTCGTCGGATGAAGATGAGTCTGGTGGCGTTGGCTTCGTCCTGAAGAGACGAAGAACCTGGTATAGTCCAATTGTCGAAACAGGAAATGACTAGATATGCAAAAACCAATGTGAGAAAGAAGTAATTTGCCAAACAGAAAAAAAATGTGATGTAGAAGAAGAGAAGGCTAAAAGAAAACTCTAGGCTTTGATACCATGTTATGAGGGTAGAAAGAAAAGAAAGAGAACTCTTGTATTCAATTCATTAATGAATAGGTACACTCCTTTATATAGGAGAGAAGATAAGTATATACAAAGAATATACTATATAATAGATATATAAAAAGAATATACTACTATATTATATTAACATGTTTAACTTCATCCTCATCTTTTGTCTATCGAAACAATAACATTCTTCATATGAATATTCAAAAAAAAAAAAATGTCAGAAAAATTCACGTAAATTGAAAGAAAATGAAAAATAATCATATCATACCTTTAAACATTGCAGCATTCGAAGATCTTCCAAAATGGTGCTTAATAATAGAGAAGGTGGCAGCAACGAGAAAACCTCTCTTAGCCATTACAAGAACAGACTTTGAGAGTAATAGAAAGACTAGCGAGAGACAGGCTTATATGTATAATATATATATACTGATGGTGGCGTCGGGGTTTGTAGTGGAAAGAGAGGGTGGGTGAGACGTACGAGAGGGGAAATATGGGGGAGCGGGAGGACATTTATAGGTGAGGTACAGCTTATAGGCAACTCAAAAAAAGGTAAATACCTGCTACGTATATACACATATAGAATATATATATATATATATATATGCACACATATTTTGAAATATCCTCCAATAGAATATCTTTTTACTTTTAGGGCAAAAAAAAAGAAAAAGGTTCTTTGTAGAGGCTAATTTTGTCAAAACGGAACATACCAGCCGATTCAAGAGGTTGAAAACAGTTGGGATATGACTGAAAAAACCAAAAACATGATCAGAAATGCAGTGAATTGTCTGGTCAAAGTGGGTCGACCAATCTGGTTAACTAGGGTTGATGTCAAAGCAAGAAGGATGATGTCAAGACATGCGGCGCACTATAGCAAACAGAGTAGTAGCGGTGCACGGAACCAGGGTTAACGTTAGCTGACGTCAGAAACACGCTGCTCAAGTTAGCAGATGAGGCCGCGGCGTACGATAGTGAGAGATAAGTGTAGGAGGCGCAGAGCGTGAAAAATTGTAGCGTGGCCAATATACGGTGGCATATAGTGATGTGTGGGTTGTCGGATGAAGATGAGTGTGGTGGCGTTGGCGTCCTAAAGAGACAAAAAGCTAGTATAGTCAAATCGTCGAAACAGGAAAGGACTAGATACGCAGAAACCAATGTGAGAAGGAAACAATTTGCGAGATAGAAAAAAAAACGTGATGTAGAAGAAAAGGAGGCTAAAAGAAAACCCTTGGCTTTGATACCATGTTATAAGGGTAGAAAGAAAAGAGAAAGAGAACTCTTGTATTCAATTCAATAATGAATAGGTACACACTCCTTTATATAGGAGAGAAGATAAGTATATACAAAGAATATACTACTATACAATAGTAACATGTTTAACTTCATCTTCATCTTTTGTCTATCGAAACAATAACATTCTTCATATGAAAATTCAAAAAAAAAAAAAAAAAAAAAGTCAAAAAAATTCACGTAAATCGGAAGAAAATGAAAAATAATAATATCATACCTTTAAACTTTGTAGCATTCGAAGCCCTTTCAAAATGGTGCTTGATAATGGAGAAGGCGGTAGCAACGAGAGAACCTCTCTTAGCCATTACAAGAACAGACTTTGAGAGTAATGGAAAGACTAGCGAGAGACAGGCTCATATGTGTAGTATATATACTGATGGTGTGGTTGGGGTTTGTAGTGGAAAGAGAGGGTGGGTGAGACGTACGAGAGGGGAAATGTGAGGGAGTGGGAGGAGATTTGCAGGTGAGGTATAGCTTTTAGGCAACTTAAAAAAAGGTACATGTCTGCTACATATATACACATATAATATATATATATATATGCACACATATTTTGAAATATCCTCCAATAGAAAATCTTCTTACTTTTAGGGCAAAAAAAGAAGAAGTTGCTTTGTAGAGGCTAATTTTGCCAAAACAGAACACAGTAGCAGATTCAAGAGGCCGAAAACAGTTGGGCTATGGCTGAAAAGACCAAAAACACGATTAGAAAGGCAATGAATCGGCTGGTCAAAGTGGGTCGACCAATCTGGTCAACTAGGGTTGATATCAAAGCAAAAGGGATGACGTCAGCACGTGCGGCGCACGATAACAAGCAGAGTAGAAGTGGCGCACGGAACTAGGGTTCACGTCAGCTGATGTCAGAAACACGAGGCTCATGTTAGAAGATGAGGCCGCGGCATACGATAGTGCGAGATAAGTGCAGTAGGCACTCAAGGCGCGTGGTTGTCGGATGAAGATGAGTTTGGTGGCGTTGGCTTCGTCCTGCAGAGACAAAGAAGCTGGTATAGTCCAATCATCGAAATTGGAAAGCACTAAATACGCAGAAACCAATGTGAGAAAGAAGCAATCTGCCAAACAGAAAAAAAGTGACGTAGAAGAAGATGAGGCTAGAAGAATACCCTAGGCTTCAATACCATGTTATGAGGGTAGAAAGAAAAGAAAGAGAGCTCTTGTATTCAATTCATTAATGAATAGGTACACACTCCCTTTTATAGGAGAGAAGATAAATATATACAAAGAATATACAATATAACAGATATATACAAAGAGTATACTACTATATTATATTAACATGTTTAACATCATCTTCATCTTTTGTCTATCGAAATAATAACATTCTTCATATGAAAATTCAAAAAAAAAAAAAAAAAGAAGTCAGAAAAATTCACGTAAATTGGAAGAAAATGAAAAATAATCATAGCATACCTTAAAACTTTACAACATTCAAAGCTCTTCAAAAATGGTGCTTAATAATGGAGAATGTGGCAGCAGTGATAGAACCTCTCTTAGCCATTAAAAGAACAGACTTTGAGAGTAATGGAAAGACTAGCGAGAGACAGGCTTATATGTATAGTATATATATACTGATGGTGGGGTCAGGGTTTGTGGTGGAAGGAGAGGGTGCGTGAGACGTACGAGAGGGGAAATATGGGGGAGTGGGAGGAGATTTGCTGGTGAGGTACAGCATATAGGCAACTCATAAAATGGTACATGTCTGATACACATATACACAAATAGAATATATATATAAATGCACACATATTTTGAAATATCCTCTAATAGAATATCTTCTTACTTTTAGGGAAAAAAGAAAGAAAAAGGTGCTTTGTAGAGGCTAATTTTGTCAAAACAGAACACACCAGCAGATACAAGAGGTCGAAAATGGTCGAGATATGGCTGAAAAGACCAAAAACATGATTAGAAATGCAGTGAATCGGTTGGTCAAAGTGGGTTGACCAATCTGGTTAACTAGGGTTGATGTAAAAGCAAGAAGAATGATGTTAGCACGCGTGGTGCACGATAGCAAGTAGAGTAATAGCGACACACGGAACTAGGGTTAACGTCTGCTGACATCAGAAACACATGGCTCAAGTTAGCAAATGAGGCCGCGACGTACGATAGTGAGAGATAAATCACGAGGGTAGCGTAGCGTGAAAACGATGTGTGGCCAATATTCTGGTGGTGTATAGTAGCGCATGGTTCGTCAGATGAAGATGAGTCTGGTGGCTTTGGCTTTATCTTGAAGAGACGAAGAAGCTAGTATAGCCAAATCGTCGAAACCAGAAAGGACTAGATACGTAGAAACCAATGTGAGAAGGAAGCAATTTGCGAGACAGAAAAAAAAATGTGATGTAGAAGAAGAGGAGGCTAAAAAAAACCCCTTGGCTTTGATACCGTGTTATAAGGGTAGAAAGAAAAGAGAAAGAGAACTCTTGTATTCAATTCAGTAACGAATAGGTACACACTCCTTTATATAGGAGAGAAGATAAGTATATACAAAGAATATACTATATAACAGATATATGCAAAGAATATACTACTATACTGTATTTACATGTTTAACTTCATCTTCATCTTTTTTCTATCGAAATAATAACATTCTTTATATGAAAATTCAAAAAAAAAAAAAAAAAGATTTCAGAAAAATTCACGTAAATCAGAAGAAAATGAAAAATAATCATATCATACCTTTAAACTTTGTAGCATTCGAAGCTCTTCCAAAATGGTGCTTGATAATGGAGAAGGCGATAGCAACGAGAGAACCTCTCTTAGCCATTACAAGAACAGACTTTGAGAGTAATGGAAAGACTAGCGAGAGACAGGCCTATATGTATAGTATATATATACTGATGGTGGGGTCGGGGTTTGTAGTGGAAAGAGAGGGTGGGTGAGATGTATGGTAGGGAAAATATGAGGGAGTGGGAGGAGATTTGCAGGTGGGGTATAGCTTATAGGCAACTCAAAAAAAGGTACATGTCTGCTACATATATACACATATAGAATATAGAATATATATATACATATATGCACACATATTTTGAAATATCCTCCAATAGAAAATCTTCTTACTTTTAGGGCAAAAAAAAGAGAAGGTGCTTTGTAGAGGCTAATTTTGCCAAAATAGAACACACTAGCAAATTCAAGAGGCCGAAAATAGATGGGGTATGGCTGAAAAGACCAAAAACACGATTAGAAAGGCAATGAATCGGCTGGTCAAAGTGGGTCGACCAATCAGGTCAACTAGGGCTGATGTCAAAGAAAGAAGGGTGACGTCAGCACACAAGGTGCACGTAGCAAGCAGAGCAGCAGTGGCGCACGGAACCAGGTTAACATCAGCTGACGTCAGAAACACGCCGCTCATGTAAGTAGATGTGGCCGCGGCGTACGATACCGGAAGATAATTACAGGTGGCGCGCTGGGCACGTAAGAAAACAATAAAAATATTTTGGTGGTGCATAGCGGCGCGTGGGTCGTCGCATGAAGATGAGTCTGGTGGCGTTGGCTTCGTCCTGAAGAGACGAAGAAGATGGTATAGTTCAATCGTCGAAATAGGAAAGGACTAGATACGTAGAAACTAATATGAGAAAGAAGCAATTTGCCAAATAGAAAAAAGACGTGATGTAGAAGAAGAGGAGGCTAGAAGAAAACCCTAGGCTTTGATGCCATGTTATGAGGGTAGAAGGAAAAGAGAAAGAGTACTCCTGAATTCAATTCATTAATGAATAGGTACGCGCTTCTTTATATAGGAGAGAAGATAAGTATATACAAAGAATATACTATATAACAGATATATACAAAGAATATACTACTATATTATATTAGCATGTTTAACTTAATCTTCATCTTTTGCCTATCAAAACATTAACATTCTTCATATGAAAATTCAAAAAAAAAAAAAAAGTGAAAAAAATTCACGTAAATCGGAAGAAAATGAAAAATAATCATATCATACCTTTAAACTTTGCAGCATTCGAAGCTCTTCCAAAATGGTGCTTAATAAGGGAGAAGGCGGCAACGACGAGGGAACCTCTCTTAACCTTTACAAGAACAAACTTTGAGAGTAATGGAAAGACTAGCGAGAGGCAGGCTTATATATATATACTGATGGTGGGGTTGGGGTTTGTAGTGGAAAGAGAGGTTGGGTGAGATGTACGAGAGGGGAAATGTGGGGAAGTGGGAGATGATTTGCAGGTGAGGTAGAGCTTATAGGCAACTCAAAAAAAGGTACATGCCTACTACGTAGATACACATATGGAATATATATATATATATGCACACATATTTTGAAATATCCTCCAATAGAATATCTTCTTACTTTTAGTGCCAAAAAAAAAAAAAAGTGCTTTGTAGAGGCTAATTTTGTCAAAATGAAAAACACACCTGCCGATTCAAGGGGTCGAAAATAGTTGGGATATGGCTGAAAAGACGAAAAACATAATCATAAATGCAGTGAATCGGCTGGTCAAAGTGGGTCGACCAATCTGGTTAGCTAGGGTTGATGTCAAAGCAAGAAGGATGATGTCAGCACACGCGGCGCACTATAGCAAGCAGAGTAGTAGTGGCGCACGAAACCAGGGTTAACATCAACTGACGTCAGAAACACGCGGCTCAAGTTAGCAGATGAAGCCGCGGCGTACGATAGTGAGAGAAAAGTGTAGGAGGCGCCTGGTCGAGTCACGTGAAAACGTGTGGCCAATGTTTTGGTGGCGTATAGCTGCGTGTGGGTTGACGGATGAAGATGAGTCTTGTGGCGTTGGCTTCGTCCTGAAGAGACGAAGAAGCTAGTATAGTCAAATCATCGAAACAGGAAAGGACTAGATACACAGAAACCAAAGTGAGAAGGAAGCAATTTGCGAGATAAAAAAAACGTGATGTAGAAAAAGAGGAGGCTAAAAGAAAACCCTTGGCTTTGATACCATGTTATGAGGGTAGAAAGAAAAGAGAAAGAGAACTCTTGTATTCAATTCAGTAATGAATAGGTACACACTCCTTTATATAGTAGAGAAGATAAGTATATACAAAGAATATATTGTATAACATATATATATATATAAAGAATATACTACTATACTATATTAACATGTTTAACTTTATCTTCATCTTTTGTTTATCGAAACAATAACATTCTTCATATGAAAATTCAAAAAAAAAAAAAAAAAGATGTCAAAAAAATTCACGTAAATCGGAAGAAAATGAAAAATAATCTTATCATACCTTTAAACTTTACAGCATTCGAAGCTTTTCCAAAATGGTGCTTGATATTGCGGAAAGCGACAGCAACGAGAAATCCTCTCTTAGCCATTACAAGAACAGACTTTGAGAGTAATGGAAAGACTAGCGATAGACAGGCTTATATGTATAGTATATATATACTGATGGTGGGGTCGGGGTTTGTAGTGGAAAGAAAGGGTGGGTGAGTCGTACGGTAGGGGAAATGTGGGGGATTCAGAGGAGATTTGAAGGTGAGGTATAGTTTATAGGCAATTCAAAAAAAGGTACATGTCTGCTACATATATACACATATAGAATATATATATATGCACACATATTTTGAAATATCCTCCAATAGAAAATCTTCTTACTTTTAGGGCAAAAAAAAGAAGAAGGGGCTATGTAGAGGCTAATTTTACCAAAATAGAACACATTAGTAGATTTAAGAGGCCGAAAACAGATGGGGTATGGCTGAAAAGACCAAAAACACGATTAGAAAGGCAATGAATCGGCTAGACAAAGTGGGTCGACCAATCTGGTCAACTTGGGCTGATGTCAAAGAAAGAAGGATGACGTCAGCACGCACGACGCACGTAGCAAGCAGAGCAGCAATGGCACACGGAACCAGGGTTAACGTCAGTTGACGTTAGAAACACGCGGCTCATGTGAGTAGATGAGGCCACGGCATACGATAGAGTGAGATAATTGCAGGAGGCGTGCAGGGTTTGTGAGAAAACGATACAAATATTTTGGCGGCGTATAGCGGCGCGTGGGTCGTCGCACGAAGATGGGTCTGGTGGTGTTGACTTCTTCCTGAAGAGATGAAGAAGCTGGTATAGTTCAATTGTCGAAATAGGAAATGACTAGATACGAAGAAACCAATTTGAGAATGAAGCAATTTGCCAGATAGAAAAAAGACGTGATGTAGAAGAAGATGAGACTAGAAGAAAACCCTAGGCTTTGATACCATGTTATGAGGGTAGAAAGAAAAGAGAAAGAGAACTCTTGCATTCAATTCATTAATCAATAGGTACACGCTCCTTTATATAGGAGAGAAGATAAGTATATACAAAGAATATATTGTATAACAGATACATACAAAGAATATACTACTATATTATATTAACATGTTTAACTTCATCTTCATCTTTTGCCTATCGAAACAATAACATTCTTCATATGAAAATTCAAAAAAAAAAAAAAAAAATGTTAGAAAAATTCACGTAAATCGGAAGAGAATGAAAAATAATCATATCATACCTCTAAACTTTGCAGCATTCGAAGGTTTTCCAAAATGGTGCTTAATAATGGAGAAGATGACAATGACGAGAGAACCTCTCTTAGCCATTACAAGAACAGACTTTGAGAGTAATGGAAAGACTAGCGAGAGACAAGCTTATATGTATAATATATATACTGATGTTAGGGTCGGGGTTTGTAGTGGAAAGAGAGGGTGGGTGAGATGTACGAGAGGGGAAATGTGGGGAAGTGGGACGAGATTTGCAGGTGAGGTACAGTTTATAGGCAACTCAAAAAAAGGTACATGCCTGCTACGTATATACACATATAGAATATATATATATATGCACACATATTTTGAAATATCCTCCAATAGAATATCTTCTTACTTTTAGGGAAAAAGAAAGAAAAATGTGCTTTATTGAGGTTAATTTTGTCAAAACGGAACACACCAACTGATTCAAGAGGTCAAAAATAGTTGGGATATGGTTGAAAAAAAGAAAAACATGATAAAAAATGTAGTGAATTGGCTGGTCAAAGTGGGTCGACCAATTTGGTTAACTAGGGTTGATGTCAAAGCAAGAACGATGATGTCAGCACACGCGGCGCACTATAGCAAGCAGAGTGGCAACGGGGCACGGAACCAGGGTTAACGTCAGCTGACGTCAGAAACATGTGGCTCAAGTTAGCAAATGAGACCGTGGCATACGGTAGTGACAGATAAGTGCAGGAGGCACGCAAAGCGCATGAGAAAATGGTACAACGTGTGGCTAATGTTCTGGTGGCGTATAGCGGAGTGTGGGTTGTCGGATGAAGATTAGTCTTGTGGCGTTGGCTTCGTCCTGAAGAGACGAAGAAGTTAGTATAGTCAAATTGTTGAAACAGGAAAGGACTAGATACGTAGAAACCAAAGTGAGGAGGAAGCAATTTGCGAGACAGAAAAAAAATGTGATGTAGAAGAAAAGGGGGCTAAAAGAAAACCCTTGGTTTTGATACCATGTTATGAGGGTAGAAAGAAAAGAGAAAGAGAACTCTTGTATTCAATTCAGTAATGAATAGGTACACAGTCCTTTATATAGGAGAGAGATAAGTATATACAAAGAATATACTATATAACAGATATATACAAAGAATATACTACTATACTACATTAACATGTTTAACTTCATCTTCATCTTTTGTCTATCGAAATAATAAAATTCTTCATATGAAAATTCAAAAAAAAAAAAAAAAAATTTCAGAAAAATTAATGTAAATCGGAGGAAAATGAAAAATAATCATATCATACCTTTAAACTTTGGAGCATTCGAAGCTCTTCCAAAATGGTGCTTGATAATGGAGAAGACGGAAGCAACGAGAGAACCTCTCTTAGCCATTACAAGAACAGACTTTGAGAGTAATGGAAAGACTAGCGAGAAACAGGCTTATATGTATACTATATATATACATACTGATGGTGGGGTCGGGTTTTGTAGTCGAAAAAGAGGGTGGGTGAGACGTACAGTAGGGGAAATGTGGGGGAGTGGGAGGAGAATTGCATGTGAGGTATAGCTTATAAGCAACTCAAAAATAGTACATGACTACTACATATATACACATATAGAATATATATATATATGCACACATATTTTGAAATATCCTCCAATAGAAAATCTTCTTACTTTTAGGGCAAAAAAAAGAAGAAGGTGCTTTGTAGAGGCCAATTTTCCCAAAACAGAACACACTAGCAGATTCAAGAGCCGAAAGCAGTTGGGGTATGGCTGAAAAGACCAAAAACACGATTAGAAAGGCAATGAATCGGCTGGTCAAAGTGGGTTGACCAATCTAGTCAACTAGGGCTGATGTCAAAGAAAGAAGGATAGCGTCGGCCTGCATGACGTCTGATAAGCAAGCGGCGATGGCGTATGAGGAACCAAGGTTAACATCGGTGACGTCGAAACATCGGCTCATGTGAGTAGATGAGGCCGTGGCATACGATAGCGAGATATTCTGAGGCGGTAGCAGTGCGTGAGAAAATGATACAAATTTATGATTGGTAAGAAATACTGTCATATAATACTAACGTTGTGTTTGGTTGGGAGATTTGGAAAGGAATTTGAAAAAAAATGAAAAAAAAATTGAAATGTGAATAAAATGTACTTTTATTTTACTTAGTATCACACACATTTTTCCTTTTTATTTCCAAATCCCTTCCTAAATTGCCCAACCAAACACAATATAAGAGTATCAAAACAAATTTCTCGAGTTTGGAGTGCTTTCTGTCTCCCATGACCCTTATTGTAACTAGGAATGACAATTTAAACTCGGCCGTCGAGGACAGTCGACCTGCCAGATAAGCCGAGGTTTTTCAAAAATCACCCCTATGGGGTAAATTTGGTGTTGAAAAATAGATCCCGAATGGTTTTTAGGCCAGGGATGGTGATAGGTTCCCCCGCCATGCTCCAAATTATCCTTGAACCATCCCCATATATATATGTATATATATGTTTATGGTTTTTTCTTACTTCACTTCTCTCATAGTCTCACAGATCTCAAATCTTTCTCTCTCTCCCTCCCTTCCTAACATTGTGTTTGGTTAGGGGAATTGGGAAAGAATTTAGAAAAAGAAAAGAAAAAAGTAGGTGAAATGTAAATAAAATATACCTATATTTCACCTAGTTCCACACATCTTTTTCCTTTTCATTTCCAAATTCCATCCCAAATCGCCTAATCAAACATAATATAACAGTATCAAATAATTTTTCCCAAGTCTGGAGTCCCTTCTGTCTTGAATGACCCTTGTTGTAACTAGGATTGGCAATTTAAACCTGGCCTGATGGGGACCTAGACCGCCCTGCCCTGCCCTAAAAAGCCAAGTTCACCCTGAAAATTACCCCCATAGGGTCATGCCTGGTATTAAAAAATAGATCCCCGACGGTTTTTGGGCCGGGAACTGTGATAGGTTCCCCCGCCCCGCCTTGACCTGACCCGCCCCGACCCGAATTATCCCCGAACCATCGCCGTATATATGTGTGTGTGTGTGTGTAGTGTTTTTCCTTACTTCACTTGTCTCACAGTCTCACAAATCTAAAATCTCTTCCAAAATGGTGCTTAATAATGGAGAAGGCGACAGTAACAAGAGAATCTATCTTAGCCATTACAAGAACAAACTCTAAGAGTAATGAAAAGACTAGGAAGAGACAAGCTTATAAGTATAGTATATATATACTGATGATGGGGGCGGGGTTTGCAATGGAAAGAAAGGGTGTGTGAGACGTATGTGAGAAGAAATGTGGGAGAATGAGAGGAGATTTGCAGGTGAGGTACAACTTATAGGCAGCTCAAAAAAAGGTCCAGGTCTGCAACATATACATATATATAGAATATATATATATATATATATACGCACACATATTTTGAAATATCCTCTAATAACATATCTTCTTACTTTTAGGTTTTCAAATATTTATCTCACACCTGTTGTATTAAAAGATTCAATTTTTATTTTTATTTTTTTATCGTTTTTGTTTCTTTCTATATAAGCTAATAATGGAAAAGATTAGCGGAAGGGACCCACAACGCAGTTATTGGATGGTATTGGCACCTTGGTATTTCAATAGTGTTGTGATTGGTGAGAGGGATGAGATTTATAAATTTATATTAGGTGATTAGAAAATATGAAAAATTATGGAAATTTATGACTGGTGAGAGATATTGCCACGTGATTGGGTGATTAGAAAATATAAAAAATTATGAAGATTTATGATTGGTAAGAAATATCGTCACAAAATGCCCAAACGCTATGTTTGGTTGGGGATTTTGGGGGGGGGGGGGAATTTGGAAAAAAAAAAGAAAAAAGTAGGTGAAATGTGAATAAAATATACCTATATTTCACCTAGTTTTACACACCATTTTCCTTTTCAATTCGGATCCTTCTAAATCGCCCAAACAAACACAATATAAGAGTATTAAATAATTTTTCCTGAGTCTAAAGTCCCTTTAGTCTCCTATGACCCTTGTTGTAACTAGGAATGGCAGTTTAAACCTGACCCGACGGGAACCCGGACCGCCCTGTCTTGATAAGCTAGGTTTTCCCCAAAAATTACCACTATAGCGTCGGGGTTGGTATTGAAAAATAGATCCCCAATGGTTTTCGCACCGGGGACGGTGATAGGATCTACTGCACCGAATTATCCCCAAACCATCCCCGTGCATATATATATATATATGTTTAGGGTTTTTCCTTACTTCACTTCTCTCACAGTCTCGCAGATCTCAATTCTCTCTCTCTCTCTCTCTCTCTCTCTCTCCCCCCAATGTTGTGTTTGGTTACGAGATTTGGGGGTATTTGGAAAAGAAATAAAAAAAGTAGGTAAAATGTGAATAAAATATATCTATATTTCACCTAGTTTCATGCACCTTTTTCCTTTTCATTTTCAAATCCCTTCCCAAATCATCTAACCAAACACAGTATAAGAGTATCAAATAATTTTTCTCGAGTTTGGAGTCCTTTTTGTCTCCCATGACCCTTGTTGTTATTAGGAATGAAAATTTAAACCCGGCCCGATGGGGACCAGACCGCCTCGCCTAGATAAGCCAGGTTTTTCCCAAAAATTACCTGCATAGGGCTGAGGCTAGTATTGAAAAATAGATCCCTGACGGTTTTTGGGCCGGGAACAGTGATAGGTTCCCCCTTCTCGCCCTGACCTGAATTATCCTGGAACCATCCCTGTATATATATATATATATTTATATTTATATGTTTAGAGTTTTTCCTTACTTCACTTTTTTCACAGTCTCACAGATCTCAAAGCTCTTCCAAAATTTTGCTTAATAATGGAGAAGACGGCAGCAACGAGAGAACCTCTCTTAGCCATTACAAGAACAGACTCTGAGAGTAATGAAAAGACTAGCGAGAGACAAGCTTATATATGTAGTATATACATACTGATAGTGGGGGCAAGGTTTGCAGTGGAAAGAGAGGGTAGGTGAGACGTACGAGATGGGAAAGGTGGTGGAGTAGAAGGAGATTTGTAGGTGAGGTACAGTTTATAGGCAGCTCAAAAAAAGGTATAGGTTTGCTACATATATATACATATAGAATATTTATGCATATATGTACACATATTTTGAAATATCCTCCAATAGAATATCTTCTTACCTTTAGGTTTTCAAACATTTGTCTAAAACAGTTTTTTAAAAAAAAATCATTTTGTTTTATTTTATTTTTTTTGTCATTTTTGTTTTTTTTTGTTATAAGCTAATAATGGAAAAGGTTAACGAGAGAGACCCACAACCCAATTATTGGATGGTATTGGCACCTTGGTATTTTAATAATGTTGTGATTGGTGAGAGAGACGTGATTTATAAATTTATATTGGGTGATTAAAATATATGAATAAATATGGAAATTTATGATTCGTGAGAGATATTGCCACGTGATTGGGTGATTAGAAAATATAAAAAATTATGAAGATTTATGATTGGTAAGAAATACTGTTACGTAGTGCCTTAACGCTGTGTTTGGTTGGGGGATATTGGTGGGATTTGGAAAGGAATTTGGTAAAGAAAATGAAAAAAAGTATGTGAAATGTGAATAAAATATAACTATATTTCACCTAATTTCACACACATTTTTCTTTTTCATTTCCAAATCTTTTCTCAAATCGCCCTACCAAACACAATATAAAAGTATCAAATAATTTTTCCTGAGTCTAGAGTCCCTTCTGTCTGTCATGACCCTTGTTATAACTAGGAATGGCAATTTAAACCCGACTGCCGGGACCCGACCGCCCATACGATAAGGGTTTTCCTTGAAAATTACCCCCATAGGGCTGACGCTAGTATTGAAAAACAGATCCCCAACGATTTTTGAGCCGGAGACGGTGATAGGTTCCCTCACCTCGCCCCAAATTATCCTCGAACCATCCTTGTATATATATATGTTTAGGGTTTTTCGTTACTTTACTTCTCTCACAGTCTCACAGATCTCAAATCTCTCTTTCTCTCTCTCTTTCGCTGACGCTGTGTTTGGTTAGAGGATTTTGAGGGGATTTGGGAAAGAATTTGGAAAAAAAAATGAAAAAAGTAAGTAAAATGTGAATAAAATATACCTATATTTCATTTAGTTTCACACATCTTTTTCCTTTTCATTTCCAAATCCCTTCCCAAATAGCCCAATGAAACACAATATAATAGTATCAAATAATTTTTCCTGAGTTTGGAGTACCTTTTGTCTCCCATGACCCTTGTTATAACTAGAAACGACAATTTAAACCTGGCCCCTAGACCGCCCCGCCACGATAAGCCAAGTTTTTCTCGAAAATTATCCCATAAGACCAGGGCTGGTATTGAAAAATAGATCCCTGACGGTTTTCGGATCGGGGACGATGATAGGTTCTCCCGCCCGCCCCGAATTATTCCCAAACCATCCCTGTATATATATGTATATATGTTTAGAGTTTTTCTTTACATCGCTTCTCTCACAGTTCACAGATCTCAAATCTCTTTGAAAATTGTACTTAATAATGGAGAAGACGGCAGCAACGAGAAAGCCTCTCTTTGCGATTACAAGAACAGACTCTAAGAGTAATGAAAAGACTAGCGAGAGATAAACTTATATGTATAGTATATACATACTGATGGCGGGGGTGGGGTTTGCAGTGGAAAGAGAGTTTGGGTGAGACATACGGGAGGGGAAAAATGGGGGAGTAGGAGGAGATTTGCATGTGAGGTACATCTTATACGCTGCTTACAAAAAGGTATAGGTCTGCTACATATATATACATATAGAATATTTATATATATGCACACATATTTTGAAATATGCTCCAATAGCATATCTTCTTGCTTTTAGGTTTCAAACATTTGTCTTAGAACAGTTGTATAAAAAAATTCAATTTTTTTTTTTGTTGATTTTGTTTCTTTCTCAATAAGCTGATAATGGAAAAGGTTAGCGAGAGGGACCCATAACGCAGTTATTGGATGGTATCGGCACCTTGGTATTTCAATAGTGTTATGATTGGTGAGAGTGATGTGATTTATAAATTTATATTGGGTGATTAGAAAATATGAAAAATTATGGAAATTTATGATTGGTGAGAGATACTGCCCCATGATTGGGTGATCAGAAAATATAAAAAATTATGAAGATTTATGATTGGTAAGAAATAACGTCACATAGTACCCTAGCGGTGTGTTTAGTTGGGGGTTTTAGAAGGAATTTGGAAAAAGAAATGAAAAAAGTAGGTGAAATGTGAATAAAATATACCTATATTTCACCTTGTTTCACACACATTTTTTCCTTTCTATTTCGAAATCCCTTCCCAAATCGCCGAACCAAACACAATATAAGAGTATCAAATAATTTTTCCGAGTCTGGAGTCCTTTTTATCCCCTATAACCCTTGTTATAACTAGGAATGGCAATTTAAGCCTTACTCGGGGAACTCGAAGGTTTACCAAAAAAATTACCCCCATAGGGTTGGGGTTGGTATTGAAAAATAGATCCCCAACAGTTTTCGGGCCGAGGATGGTGACAGGTTCCCCCGCCCCGTCCCAAATTATCCTCGAACCATCCCGGTATATATATATATAAATGTTTTGGGTTTTTCCTTACTTTACTTCTCTCACAGTCTTATAGATCTCAAATCTCTCTCTCTCTTTCTCTCAATTTCCCTAACTTGGTGTTTAGTTGGGGGATTTTTTTTGGGGAGGGGAGGGGAGGGATTTGGGAAAGAATTTGGAAAAAGAAATGAAAAAAATAGGTGAAATGTGAATAAAATATACCTATATTTCACTTAGTTTCATACACATTTTTCTTTTTAATTTCTAAATCCCTTCCCAAATCACCCAACCAAACACTGTAGAAGAGTATCAAATAATTTTTCCCGAGTTTGGAGTCCCTTCTGTCTCTCATGACCCTTGTTGTAACTAGGAATGACAATTTAAACTTGGCCTGACGGGGACCCAGACTGCCCCGCCCCGATAAGCTAGGTTTTCCCCGAAAATTACCCCCAATAGGGTCGGGGCTGGTATTGAAAAATAGATCCCCGACGATTTTCGGGTCGGGGATGGTGATAGCTTCCTCTACCCCACCCCGAATTATCCCTAAACCATCCCCGTATATATATATGTTTAGAGTTTTTCCTTCACTTCTCTCGTAGTCTCACAGATTTCTAATCTCTTCCAAAATTGTGCTTAATATTGGAGAAGGTGGTAGCAACGAGAGAACCTCTCTTAGCCATTACAAGAACAGATTCTAAGAGTAATGAAAAGACTTACGAGAGACAAGCTTATATGTATAGTATATATATATTGATGGTGGGGGAAAGGTTTGTAGTGAAAAGAGAGGGTGGGTGAGATGTATGGCAGGGGAAAGATGGGGGAGTGGAAGGAGATTTGTAGGTGTGGTATAGCTTATAGGTAGTTCAAAAAAAGGTACAGGTCTGCTACATGTATATACATATAGAGTATATATATATACACACATATTTTGAAATATCCTCTAATAACATGTCTTTTTCATTTTTGGTTTTCAAACATTTGTCTAACAACAATTGTATAAAAAATTCAATTTATTTATTTATTTTTTATCGTTTTTGTTTCTTTCTCTATAAACTGATAATGGAAAAGGTTAGCGGGAGGGACCCACAGCGCAGTTATTGAATGGTATTGGCATGTTGGTATTTCAATAGTGTTGTGATTGGTGAGAGGGGTGTGATTTATAAATTTATATTGGGTGATTAGAAAATATGAAAAATTATGGAAATTTATGGTTGGTGAGAGATATCGCCACGTGATTGGGTGATTAGAAAATATAACAAATTATGAAGATTTATGATTGGTAAGAAATATTGTCACATAATACCTTAACGGTGTGTTTAGTTGGGGGATTTGAGAAGGAGTTTGAAAAAAGAAATGAAAAATGTAGGTGAAATTTTATTCACATTTCATCTAGTTTCACACACCTTTTTCTTTTTCGTTTCCAAATCCCTTCCCAAATCGCCCAACCAAACACAGTATAAGAGTATCAAATAATTTTTCTTGAGTCTTGGGTCCTTTTTGTCTTCCATGACCTTTGTTGTAACTAGGAATGGCAATTTAAACTTGGCCCAAGAAGGACCTAGACCGCCCTGCCCCGATAAGCCAGGTTTTCCCCAAAAATTACCCCTATAAGGTTGGGGCTGGTAATGACTAATAGATCCCCGACGGTTTTCGGGCCGGGGACGGTGATAGGTTCTCCCGCTCTGCCCTGAATTATTCCTGTTGTGACGACTGGGTACGTTATTCGTCATGTCCTTTTGGAGTCACATTGGGTTTACTCTCGTTATAGTGTCTAGTTTTAATATGAAGTTTTGTTAACTGTTTGGGCTCGTTGTTCTTGGAAATTTTTTCTCAAAATTCTCATTTTTATTTATTTCAATTCCGAGTTTTGCGTGTTTCGGAGGGTTCGAGGTTGGGTTCGGTGTGTCTTGAGTTGAGCTGAAAAATTTCCTGGCTAGAGGAGCCAGGCACGTCTTGAAGGAGGGCTACGTCTGAGCGAGGAGGTCCAGGGTGCAACACTGCAATTTATGTAGGTGCGGAGGGAAGTGCAGAGGAAGAACGCCACACATGCAGAGGGGGTTGCCGCACATGTGGGAGTGGGTGCTGCATGTGCGGGACGGATCTGAGTTTGAAATTCTGGTTTTTTGTTCTTTTTTTTCTTCTTCTTCTTGGGTTGTGTGTATATCACTTTTATACACCTCTTTCTCACTCTAAAATCATCTTTTGCTCCTCCTTCTCTCTAAAAACCTCCACCAAACATCTTAAACTCTTGATTTCTTCCAATCCATTGGAATTTTGACCCTACATCCTTCTCAAATCTTGGAGAGTTAAACGAGGGCTTCGTTTTGTGTAGTGGAGATCGAGTTTCGACATCGTTGATTTTGTGGGTTTCATCTCATTCTTCTTCAAACTTGAGGTAGGGATTTTTCTTAGAGTTATATATGTATTTTTGCAAGGGTTTGTTGATTTGAAACTCTTTTGAGAAGTATAGAAACTTTGATATTTGGGTCATGTGCGTTGGTGATTTCTAAAAGTGGGTTTCCATAATGTTTTCTAAAAAGCCTTGAGATTGTGGGTCATTTTGTTGTAAAGGAACACTATTTTAAAATAATTTCTCTCAAAAATGAAGAGGAGACTTATGGTATGGAAACCCTAGAAATTTGGAAATTTTTTGGAAATATGGTGATGTTGTGAAATTAATTTCTTAACAAATATTATGGCAATGTTAAATGAAAAGGGCCTCATGGATTATGATGAATGATTTGGTTTTGGAAGTTGTTATTCGAAAAAAAAAAGGGTATATAGCCATGAAACGATTATATTGTTGAGACAGTATGAATGTGGAAATGTGTTATTCTTTGGATGGATATGAATGAATATATATATTTATCTTGTGAAATTGCATTGAAAAAAGGATTGAGAATTGTGATTACAATGGAAGAATTGAAAATGGAAGGGAATTTGCATTGCATTGATAATTATTGCATTGGCATTTCAATTCCTTTTGTTACGATAAATTTTGAAATTTGATTTGAAAAACTTTTGCATTGAGAAAAGAATCTTTGTGAAATAAAGTTTTCATGGAATTATTTTGGGGTAAATACGTTGATAAGTCCATATAGGGGGTGTAGATGAAATTGATTAAGTTGGCCTTAGTGTCTGGGGTGAAAGACCGAAAACACGAGCGGAGGAGATACCACTTCCTTTCCGGTTAGTTACCGGTAAAGTGAGGTTTTGGTAGTGCTAGTTATGCTTACTTGCGGACACCAACCTAGGGATTACTTGAGTCGTATGTACCGCCCCTTGAACTAAGTTGATATTTTTTTGAACTGTTGAAATTTCAAGACATCATTGAGCATGATGGTTTTCAAAAGATGAAGATGTGATTTTCTTTCAGAAAGGCATAGCATGGCATGTGAATTTCATTTCTTGAGACTTGTATAAAATGTATATACTTTGTTAAAAATTTGCTACTAGGATTTATGCTCACTCTACAAGATTTTGTGCAGGAAAAGATGTGGTGGTCCTGCCTAACTAAGAGCATAGAAGTGGGTGTTGAGAGTACAAGGCTCTCGTTTTGTTGTGACTCTTTTTGTAAGCCAAGGGTTATATTTGTGTAGGTTCGAGTAACCATTTGTGTAACCGGGCTTAAGCCTTGGACTTTGTATCCTTGGAGGCATTTATTTATTTTAATTGGATGTCCTACATGCTATAGATTCATGTGTTAAGAATCCTTGAATGTGTATTTGCATGTGGGACTATTTTGTAAGAAACTCCTTAATCATATAATGTAAGTATTGGAGATGTATTACAGTTTATCATAAGGAACAGTGGTTGGTGTTCTAGTATTGTGTGTATTTTTTTTTGGGGCGTTACACGAACCATCCCTATATATATATATATGTTTAGGGTTTTTCCTTACTTCACTTCTCATAGATCTCAAATCTCTCTCTCTCACTACTGTCACGCCACCTAGCTAGAGTAATACCATTGAATCATTGAGCTACATGTCACCGATCATCAGTGTTCTTCTACTTCCTTTGCCTCAGATTTGCTCTTATCTGCCCCTTCTCGAGATCCTCCGATCTCCTATGTTATTCAATCGCGTTGTTGTTGTCATCGTTCTCATCAAGAGCCCTTGCTTCATCGAATCTTCCTTCGCCACCACAATCTACATGTTGGGGCACTAAAAGCAACTTTCTTAGGTTCTCTCTCCGCTTCTCTCTTTTATTTCACCATCATCGCCTTCGCCACCGTCGTTGACCGCACCACCGAGTTCTCTAAACATGTCTCTTCGATCAAGACCAACACCATGCATCTTTTAAATGGGGGGGTTTTGATGAGCCCCTTTTGTGATGGGTTTTCTTTTCTGATTTCTCAAGCTATGTTCTTGATAAAAAAAAAAAAAAGAAAGAAAAGAAAAGTAAATCCCATTTGAGAAACACTTGAAGAAATCTGGTCTATATTTTCATCTTGTTAGATAACATTTGACCTCATGAAATCAAAATGTCATGTATATTTGAAAATTGAGACTTTAAAAAAGATATGGATTGGGTTCATGTTATTATATGTCAGGAAACACTTGGCATGGTTTTGGCTCAACTTTTATGAATTCTTTTGTATTTCGTAGTCATGCAAACATTAGTGCTACATGGCTAGAGGGATCCCATGGAAATATGTCTGTGTTCGTGTGTATCTTTTTCTGGGATTTGCTGGGTATATGGACAGTGTTGGGGTTCCAGTCCAGTGGTGTTTTGCTCTTTTTTTTTTTTTTGGGCCGAGAAATTTTCAGGGTCGAGGAAACTCGATCCCTGTTAAGGGGCGTGAGCGGGGCGGGGGCAATGATAGGTTCCTTGTCGGGGATCGGGGCAGGGGATGGGGGAACTTTCACTATCGGGGATCGGGGACGGGAAGTGTGATCCCCAGCGCCGCCCCGACCTGTTGCCATCCCTAATTGTAACGTGGCATATTTCGTATGCGCCTATAACCTTTGCAAATTGTGAGAAACTGGTACTATAACATATTACACTTGTTGCTGTATTGAGGAAACAATTCTAATTTGAAAATTAATCAGTCTGTTTGGTTTCAGTTTTTTAAAAATTCAGTTTTTTTGTGTTTTTTTTTTTTGTTTTTAGTAAATATTTTTAAAAATTTAAGCATTTTAAAAAAAATTTAGATGCACCTTACTTAGATGTATTTAAAAAGTAAAATATTTTTGAAAAAATATTTTAAAAAATTAATATATACATAAAAAATATGAAAAATATACTGAATTTTTGTATTTTTTTGTATTTTTGGCGTTTAGTGAATTTTTTAAAGATTTTTTTTCACAAAATTATACTTTTTAAGTATATTCATGTTAGGTGTGCCTAAAAATTTTTAAAAATTTCTTAAAATATTAAAAAAAAATCTGTAAAAGCAAAAAATATGGAAAATAAGAAAGTAAAATTTTCTGAAAAGTGTTTTTAAAAAACTAGAAGCAAATATGGTGAATATTTTTAGATTGTGAAACTTCTTTATAAAATATGTAGAGCTTGTTGTTTTTTCAACAAAAATTAAAAAAAATAATAATTAAAAGAGTGAAAATTATCATGAAACTAATAAAAAAAATCTTTAAATTTATACTTATTTTGTCTTTCTTTTACATAAAAAGTTAGGAATACGTCATTTTTTGGGATATTAAAAGATACATTCTTTTTAAGGATGTAAAATTGGTTTGTAGACTCAAGACTTGGCCGAAACTCACCCACATGGGCCCAACCTGAGATCTCCGAGCTTGGGCCAAGCATTTCGAGGCTTGGTCTAACCCAAATATCAGCTTGATGAGCTCGGTCTTAGACTCGATCGACACCCAACATCACCTCCACGTTGTTTGGCAAATCAAGATTATGAACACAGAGTAAGTGGATCCTCATATAGGATATTGCATATGTAAGTTGTCAATACTTTCCATATACATAATACATCTACTTGAGAATAATCTATCACATTGTGATCCTTTACTTTCATTACCTTATTTCATTGCCGAGAATTATTGCAAATAATAATAATAATAATAATAATAATAATAATAATAATAAAATAAATAAATAAATAATGGGAATGTTTTTTTAGGGTCCCTAGTATTAAAATTTTATAGTATAAAAGACATTCAATATTTTAATAATGTCTAAGGTCCCTCAACATTGATCTAGAAAAATTTCAATCCAGAGAAATTCTTCCCAGAGAAATTCTGGATTTTCCAAAGAATTTCTCTAGGTTCAAACCAAAGAAAATTCAAATTTCTCTGAGTTCAAACCAAAGAAAATTGAACAACGCATAGAAAATTAAACAAGGTAGAGAAAAATACTCAGAGAAAATTGAAATTTCTCTGGCTTTGTTCATAAATTTCTCTGACTTTGTTCAGAGAAAATTGAAATTCACTGACTTTGTTCATAGAGAATTTATTAGGAAACAAACAGAGCACATATAAAATATAATATATATGTAATAAAATATACATACATATATAATAGAGACACTTTTGTATAGATTACTCAATAGAAAGAGAGAATTTCTTTTCATTTCCTTTGCTTTCACTTCTTTCTATTAAATCTCTTCAATATTTTTCGATCATTCAACCGAAGCAACGATGGAACTCCATTTATGCTCTCTATTGACACTACTGCGTTTGAAATCCAGTCACAATTGTTGGGTCTGAAGCCGAATAGCGATCACAAACGAAGGTGCCTTGATATCGAAATGAAACAGAATTACAATATTGGATTTCTACATTAATCACAGCTTAGATCGGTGGGTTGGAAGGTTTCATCGATTTGTTTGCACTTTAAGTGAGTATGTAGGAGTTGAGGGACCTTAGACATCACAAAATAATATTGCAGATCTCTCTCATTACTAAAATTGAGAGAGAGACTTTAGACTAACTTTTCCATAAATAATCAGGGTTTTAATCCAACATTTCTTTGATTTTTGAATTAGGTAAGGAGAGTTGTTCATTTTTCTTCTTCTTCTTCTTCTTCTTCTTCTCTCTCTCTCTCTCTCTCTCTCTCTCTATCTCTCTCTCTCTTTTGTTGTTAATAAATTACACTTTATCTCCTTTATGTTTGGCCACTTTTCAACTTTGATTTTTAAAGTTTGTTTGTTTGTTTTTTTTTTTTTTCTACTTTGACCCTTCATGTTTTAAGTTTTTTCTACTTTACTCCTAAAGTTAACTTCTATTCAAAATTAGATAAAACAATATCATAAAAACTGTCACATAATATAAAAAATATATTATTATATTAGAGTTTAAGTTTATGTTGAATGTGTGAGTCATATATAATAAAATAATTTTATGACACATGATTGTCAATATGTTATGACATGGAGAGGCCCATAAAGGCCACAGCCCATAGTGAACAAACCCAAGCCCACTATTTGGACCTCATTGCATAACCCGGTTGGTAAAGTCCGTGACAGTTGGAGGCCAACTGGGCATGAAGGGCCAATAGCATTCAAACATATGGCAGGTGTAGGACAGGCCACATCAGCAGACAAAGATCTGCAAAGTTATTGCCACAACACATCACCATTAATGCGGCCCATCACAGCATTTATTATGACAACACCTCCCCGTCGGAACAGCGCCCTCTTACCTTGAACAAGGTAAGCTACAGCACAGGCTTTCGGCGAGGTGGGCACGTCGGAAGGGACAGTGAAATGATTGCCAAAGGATATAAGCAAGCATCGAAGACAAGAAGAAGGTTAATCTTTCTATCTCCAATCTCTCTATATACACTTTATCTCTTCTCCGTACTTGCTAACTTGCCCGTCAGAGGGTTTGCTGGGGGACTACCCCGTTTCCCATTGAACTACCTTGCAGGTCACCTAGTGGGCTTGACCACTCGGACGTGGGCATGAGGAGTTTGGATCGGTCCAGTCCATCCACCGGGGACGAATCGCATCATCGCTAGCGCCTGTGGAAAGTGTCCTATCCGTGCGCCAGTTGTGCTCATTGTCGCCGGAGACCCTGTCCCAATAACCTTTCTCTCCTACTCATCAAGGTGCATGGTCACGACTAGATCCATGGCTTCTCACCACAATGCTGCCGATCATCAAACTGACCCTCCCAATCCGAACAACCCACCTCAGTATCTCATCAAGCTTACCAACAGCATTAACCGCATGGCCAAGCAAAATCAGGCCCTGATAAATGCTTTACTCCAAAGAAACCTCCCCATTCCTCCACCACCACCTCCAGATATTCCATCAAATCCAGAACGAACTTCGAGCCATACCGTCCCACAACCCAATCCACCCAACTTGGGAGGTTTGCAACCTCCTCACCTACATATAAACCCACCACCCCCACACCCATCGGTCGTAGCACCAGCCCCCGAGGGAGAAGCCAGCAGCGTCCAACACCTATCTCCCTCTGGTGGCGATAACATTCCCCTTTGGGACGCTGAACTCCGCGCCATGAAACTCCAGCTCCAAGGGGTTATGCAGAACATCCAACATAAGCCCTCCACTACGGCAAACTCACCATTTGTTGCCTCCATCCGAGACAAGCCTCTGCCCACCAAGTTCAAAATGCCCACCATCAACTCCTTCGACGGAACGACGGACCTGGTCGACCATTTGGAGACCTATTGCACCCTCATGATCCTCCATGCCTTCCCTGACAAGATCATGTGCCGAGCTTTTCCCGGGACACTGAAGGGGTTAGCTCGATTGTGGTTCAGTCAGTTACTACCAGACTCTGTCTTCACTTTTCAGCATCATAGTGACTCTTTCCTGAGCCATTTTATTGGAGCCCAGCGCCAGCGACGCTCGGCCACCTAACTCCTTAACATCCGTCAGACCGAGGTGTAACAGGTCCGCGAGGGAACTCACTAGTTACAATTCGGACTCAATTTGTGTCACGGTTCTTAATCTTGAACCAAAGAGTCCAACTCTGGCAAATCGTTTTGAGAAAAACAGATTTTGAAAAGAAGTGCCAAACATGGATTGCTTTGCCAGATACAGAGTCGCCACCTAAATATTTTTAAAATGGGAAATTTAGGAAACCCTGACTCGGTGCCGAAGGCCACGTGTCCGTCATCACCAAAGTTGTCTTGGCTCGGGAGCTTGGGTACGATCAGGGAAGGTCAGCTATGAGCACCCCCTTTCGCTATTCAAGATCGGCCTCTACTAACCGTGATAATTCAATTGGAAAACGTTATGTGTTCTTGTTCCAATTATTAGCCTAGAATTACTATGTTATGCGCACAGCAAATAAGTATAGACTAGATTGCCTAATTTGGAAACAAACATTGCATATCCGTTTGTTTTGAAAACAGTTTCGGAATTTGCTACTCGCAAGTAGGCTAAAACACGGATTTCGACGAGTTTTTCCAACTCAAGCAATCCAACCTCCACCCACAGGCATTCAAACAGTTTATCTCATATAAGCATTTAGCCACATGGTAATCATACTGTCATGTTAACATTCACACGCATGCGATATGCTAAAGCATAAATACTTACATCGTACTCCGTGCCAAAACAATAAACCAGTTAGCAAACATGCATGTCCTAGTTCATGTTAAGTGACTAATGCATCGCATACAGGATGTGATTAGGATAGGCTCGGCTAACCCTAAAATGGCATGTGAAATGCAATTATTCGGTGCACATATTCAAGTTAGATTTGAAGATACAATGCAGTTTGTATGATGTACCGAGCCCGGTGCATGTCAACAAATGCATGGATGCACGCATGCATTGCATAAGGTATGCTAAAATAAACGTGCCCTAATCTACCATCGTAAGCAGGTAAATAAAAGGAAAGGAAGAAGTGGGGGTTAGAAGACATACACACCACTCACGCACGCTTATTAATAATTTGCCCTCGCTCGGAGGGACCAAAAGAATATACAAATTAACTAACTACGCAAGCTAATTAAATATTACAAATTGCCTAATTAATTAACAAATTAACCATGCTAAGGAAAACAGTAAACCGCCTCGGGGAGAGGGCTCAATGCATGTGCGCTCGGATTCCGTTCGGAATTGCACTGCGATGCCTAGCCTGCCTCTGTTTTCCTTGCTTTGCTTCTCTGAAGGCTGCCAAAGTCTCAAGGATGCCTCTCTGGATACTGGGAATCACCACCGGCTTATTAGGATGACCACCGGCAGTGAATTTGTGGCCGTCGGCACAAAATGAATCCACCGGCCATAGATTGACTACCGGTCGGCACTAAATACTGTCGGCCGGCAATAAGTTCCTGCAGAACCTGCAACTCACAGCAGCAGAGGGCAAAATTTGCATGGCAGCTCAATTCAAGCAATGTATGCACCAAACGCATTTCTTATCATGTTTGTGACTCAAAGGAGGATGTGCCTCGATTCTCGGACCACCAATCACGCATTTCCATGCATGATGGCCCAAAGAATCAAGTGTGCACTTCAATTTCAAATGAAATGCAAATCAAACAGATAAAGGGGCCCAATTCCCATCACCAAATCAAGGGACATGGCATGCATGTCTATGTGTGCAATCCTAGGCATGTCAACTAGTATGCAACATGGGATGCAAACAAGAATGCTAGTATGCAAACACACATACAAGGCAAGCATGCAAACGAAGCAAAGGGGTGGAGTTAAACATGACTTAGGCAAATCCAATTAGGCCTAAAATCAGTGGCCAAAGTGCTCAAAAATGGAGGCCAAACACACACGCACATGTGCACACATGATGGTCCAAACTTTAAGCATTAAACTAGCAACTTTAAAACACATTTAAAAGAGGCTATCATGGATAATTTGCATGCAACATTAACTCTGAAAATCATGCTAGAATGTGGTGCCAAACCAACTCAAATGAAGTTACCATTAGCATGCAAATGGCCCAAATACTTGAAGCAAGGTAATGAAGCTTTGAAGCACCTTTAGCACAACAAACATGGCATGCATTAAACAACTAAAAACAGATTTTTAGCATGTTAAAACAAGGCCAAAGGACCACTTAGATGGCATCTAAGTGGCTCAAATTCAAAGGCATGCACAATGGTTAAAACATAGAGCATACAACAAAGAGGCAACTAAGGCAAGCATATGAGCATGCCAAAGGGACTGAAATTACATGTTGGATGGTTCCAAACCACCAAAATGGTGCAATCAACACATGCTACACATTCACATACTTGAGGCATACAAGCCCGACAAGCCACAAATGCAAAGGAGCTATACTAAGCATGCCAAAATCGATCCAAACAACTATGGACAGACCTAAAGCATGGCAAAATAAGCACAAAACATTCACAAGGCTAAGCCTAAAACATGCTCGAACAAAGGCTAATAAGCTAAGGCATGTTAAGGGATCAAGGAGGCATTACATGGCAACTATACTAAACATGCATGAAGTACCAAAACCAACTTAATAAAAAGTTATAACATGGCAATATAAGCATAAAATATAGCCATGGCATGCTCAACACACACTTGAACAAAGACTTCCTTAAGAGACCAAAAATGGTCTCTTTCAAGGACAACAAGGAGAGGGGGTGGCCCTCCCCTTTTGGAAACTTCAAGGCACCATCCCCATCACTGAAATCCCTCAAGATTTCAGTGGTGAAGAGGCCCAAACACCAAAGTCTCGAAACTTGCACAAAATAGCACAAAATGGGGCCTTTCAAGGCCTAAGGGTGGTCAAACACACCCAAACCACAAAACACTCTTAACAAATAATCAAGAAGGCCTAAAAACAGAACTTTTTTATGTTATACACTAAACACAAAAGCATCTCTAAGATAGGTAGAAATAGGATGCAAAAATGGGGTAAAAAAGGACTAGTTTCTTACCCTTGTTGACCTTCTTCACCAAGGGAGGACCACCTGCCTCCTTGAGCTTAAACCAGCCCCAAAACTCTGAAAATAGTCCCTTAGAACCTCAATAGCCAAGGAAAGGTGTAATGGTAGGTGTTTGTATGCAATACTATGAACAAATGCACCTAGAACACTCAAAAGAGGAATAGATAGAGATAGAATGTATATGAGTTCTAACCCTAGAACCAGAGGTTTTAGCAATGTTTTCCTCTCTAAAATGTCTAACCTTAATGCCAAGAGAAGACTCTCTCTTATATAGGCAACCAATCTTGTAAAGCTTGTCAAGAAAGCTAACAAGAAGAGCATCTCTCTATACACGTGTATGGAAGGGAACCAAATGCCAAACAGCTGTCCCAAAATATCTGAAAAAGCAGATGAACAGTAGTCTGCTGGCCAAAAATGTCTATTTGACAAAAATGACTACCGACCGGCATCAAAGAGTGCTGGCCGGCAATATATATTGCCAGTGGCAACAAAAACCAGCCGGTGGCCTCTAGCTAGTGCCGGTGGTGTGTGGGGATGCCTCACAAGGCATTCCCTGCCCCTCCAAGGCAAAACACAAATGTTTGGTGCAAAACCAGACACAAAACAGTCGAGTTCGGAGATCCTGAGGCAAGGCGCGTAGCCGAGAACTCCGAGAACTCCAAACAAACACAAACATGGATAATCATTGAGTGTTCAAGCGGTGACGTTCAAGTCTTGAGGACGGTCAAAAATGGGGTGTCTACAGTTACCCCTCTTTGACAGAACTCGGAAGTCATCACAATGACGGGAGTGAATGTCCAAGCCCAGAGACGACCCATTTTTGACAAGGCCAAAGACTTGGACAAACATGCAAGACAAACAAGGTATGCGCCTGAAGGCAGGGGCAAAATGCAACTGAAAATGCAAGAAGCCGAGCATAACTTATGATCATGCAAAGAAAGCTGTAACGAAGCACACATGCAACAGTTATAAGCTAGCATACGCCAGACTACACTACAATGCAGAAAGGATGTAAGAGAATTATGCAATTCCCAATACGTCTCACTCGGAGGATACAATACCTGTGCGGCTCGTCCGGTTGCACCGGCCTCAAATGAACCGTACATACAATATCGTGCCTGAAAAGAAAACAAACTTAACAGGTACAATGTTGTTAGCAACATTCATGACAAAGCAATCGAAAGTGCGTGACAACGCAAGTTGTGCATAGAGAAATGGTAGGATTGAACACATGTGAGTAAAGCAATGCACGCATGCACGCAATGTGTATATAAAGGAACTTGAACACATATCAGTAAAGCAATGCACACGTGCACGCAATGTGTATAAAAAGGAACTTGAACACATATCAGTAAAGCAATGCACACGTGCACGCAATGTGTATAAAAAGGAACTTGAACACATATCAATAAAGCAATGCACACGTGCACGCAATGTGTATAAAAAGGAACTTGAACACATATCAGTAAAGCAATGCACACGTGCACACAATGTGTATAAAAAAGGAACTAAGACAATGCAAATGAAGCACGCATGCTAACGAAAATGTGACATGCGTGCCAATAGAAATGAGGAGGCACACGTGCCTATGAAAATGGGGTACACGTGCCTATGTAAAACGAGGCACACGTGCCAATGAGAATGGGGCACACGTGCCAGTGAGAATGAGGCACACGTGCCAATGAGGATTAGGAGGCACACGTGCCGACGAAAATGGGGCACACGTGCCAATGAGAATGGGGCACACGTGCCAATGCAAGTGAGGAGGCACTGTAGACACCCCATTTTTGACCGCCCTCAAGACTTGGGCATTACTGATAGTTTGCTCGGTGTTGAGAGATGTGCAGGGCACAGGTTCAATTCCTTCGGCAAGAAGAGAGGCAAATCTTCCCAAACACTTTGTTTAAGGGTTTGGAGTTGAAGAAAAGAGGAAAGGAGAGGAGAAAACTGGTTTGGGAGAAGATTGGCAAAGATCCGGGTAGAAGGGAATCGAGCAGCTCTCGCTAAATCGGGCTTATTCAATTCAATACTTGGAGTTAAGCTATGAGGCCACCATCGTTGGAAAGAAGACTTCCGGGGCTTCACTTTGTACTCAAGAATCTCCCAGAGCCAAGTCCGGGTGGAGGAGATATGTTGGGTTGAAGCAGAGGATCATCCCGGTTGGATCGAGTCTGCGCGACTTTACGGAAAAGGGCATAACTTTTTGCACAGGAGGAATTTTGATGCAAGGTTTGCGCCATTGGAAAGCTAACTTCCGGGGCTTCGATTTGCATACCCACCGGCCATGTTTTGACCAAGGAATCATCTGTCGGCACTCTATTTAGCCGACCGGCAGAAAAGAGTGCCGGCCGGCACTTTATTTTGGCTGAAAATCAAATTGGCTGGCCGGGTTGAACCCTTTGCACCCCCCAAGCCTGGTGCATGCCAGCTGTGCCAGCTGGAGTGCACAGAACTCGACCCACGTGCATACATGTGCCTATTTTGCACCCTTATGAGCCCTTTGACCCCCTCTCTCCTCTAGGAGCTTGAACCCTTGGCCAAGCTTCTTGGAGAAGCTTGGCCAGCTGTATTAGCTTCTCCAAGAAGCCTTGCACCTCCCTTTGAACCCCTTGACCCTTTCCTTAACTTAGCCTCTAAGTTTAGTGCTTATACTTGCCTATATAAGCACCTCTCCTCTCCCTTGAGCAAGGGTTGGAGCTTTGAAACAAAAACCAGCAGATATATATGTATATCTGATATATACATATATATCCCACCCCCCTCTCTCCATATCTCTTCCATACAACTTCCAAAGTCCATAGTTCTTGGGCCATTCCTTCATCAACCCATAGCACAACTCATACACACTCCATACCAACGACTTGGGGAACATTTGCAGAGCTTAGGAGCACCAAAACTTGGTCCATGAGGTGCTGGTTTGTTGGTCTACAAGGGTAAGTCTTCATCTTCCCCTTTCTAGCCTTTTCTTGCTTCATATCTTAGCCCTAGTTGCAAGCACTTTTGGGCTCCGACCCAAACTTCAAATAGTCTTGTTTTTGGGTCCTCTTCATGTTTGATTGAGGACCCCTTGCCATTTGGTGGCTGCATCTAGCACCTATCTCAATACCCCCTTGTATGCCATGATCTTTGCATGCTATTTTTGACTAATGTATAATCTGTTTCAGAGCATGATGTAAGCTAAGAGTAGGCTTATTTTGAGCCCTTCTTCAACATTGTTGAAGGGCTCAACATTGTTTGGATAATCCTTATGCTACTTGCTTTGAAATCCATGTGATTTACCGTAATCTTGCATGCTTTCTTAGCCTATCTTGCTTCCGTTTTTGTGGCTAGTCATACACTGAAAATGTGCTTATTTTGTCATGTATAAGATCTGTTTTTGGTTATTTAGGCCATCCATGACATGCCTTATATAGTCACTTTGCATTTTGGCTTGCTAGCCTTAGGTGTGTGAGTGTGTAGCATGCATTGCTTCCATTATTTCAGGGGTTTGGAACTACCCAACATGTTATTTCAGACCTTAATCCATGCTCACATGTTCATATTTGTCATCTCTTTCATGCTTTAAAGGTGTGTCCTTTTATGCCTCGAAATATCCCTCATGTATGCTTGTGTGTTTAGAGCTTTTGGGATGCCATGTGTGTGAGTTTTGGGTGTGTTTTGCATGCTGAAAATCTGTCATTTTGGGTTGCTTGATATGTGCCATGTTTGGTGATGAATAGGGGGAGGTTGAATACACCACTTTGTGCCTTTGCCTTAGGCCTTTGGCTTGTATGCTTACATGGTTGTTTGTCTACATCTTTTGGTCCATTTTGCCACTGTTTTGGGGAGGTTTGAGGGCTGCCCCTTTGTGGTCTAGTCCACCATTGCATGCTTGTCTTATGCTTATTACGTGTTTGGTTCATTAAGTGTTGTGATATGATGGTCACATTGCTTAGGTTGTCTACACTTGCATTACATTTGTATCTTGCATGTCTAAGCATCATACACTTGTCATGTTAGGTTGCATTGCATTTAGTATGCCTTGCATCTTAGTCCCATATTGCATCATTTGCTTTATGTTGCATATATGCATTTCATTACTTGGTTTGGGGTGTCAAACCAAGTGTGGAAAGTGAGGGGTGTTTGCACTTCAAGTGGCAAAACACACCTCCATTCCCAAGTCACCAAGGCCTTTGACTAGAGCATGATAAGGTCTTGGTTTCATGTGTTTGTTTGCATGCATTTTTACATTGAAAATGCAACCTTGGTCCTTAGGCTATCATGCACCAAGGTGCACAATTGATAACCCTAGAACCAAGTGCCATGCTTCCTTGAGTTCTACACATGATAGGGAGCATTGGCCATGCACAAATATGTCCAAATGTCCAATGCCATACCTTCTTTGTCTGCCGTCTTTATCCAATTTTCAGGAACTATTTAGCCGATCGGGCAGAAAATAGTGCCGAGATCAGTATTTCGCCGATAGATTGTTTTGCACTGGCCATCACAAGAAGCCGGTGGTAATTTCTTCCAGCCGGTGATGTTCTGAGGTACTCAGGGGGTCTGTCCCAAGACTTTGGCAATTTTCCAGAGAAGTAAGACAGCAAAACAGAGGCAGCAGTGGCACGGTGCGGATTCCCGGGCAAGGCGGACATCGAGCATGCATCATTCACAAGATCTCGAGGCGGGGTCAGGCCCCCATTTATTTCACATTTATTTATTAAGTAATTAGAATTCTGTAATAATTTATTCATTCATTATCTTGGACTGTATTATTATTTTGGTGCCTCCGAGTGAGGGCGAATTTGTAATAAGTGTGTGTGAGTGGGTGTATGTCTTCCAACCCCCATTTCTTTCTATCCCTTTTATTTACCTGCTTATGATGGTAGATTAGGGCATGTTTAATTTAGCACACCTTATGCAATGCATGCGTGCATCCATGCATTTGTTAACATGCATCAGGCTCGGTACATCATACAAACTGCATTGTACTTCAATTCCAAATTGAATACATGTTATTTGTAACATTTCACATGCCATGTTTAGGATAGCCGAGCCCCCTAGATTGCATCTTTGCATGTGTTGCATTAGACCTTTCACTATGCTTAGGACCATGCTTGGTTTTCTATTATGCTTCTGTTTTGGCTTGGAGTACTAGGTGAGCTTTTATGCTTTAGCATATCACATGCGTGTGAATGTTGCCATGATAGCATGCTTACCATGAGGCTAAATGCTTATATGATATAACTGCATGAATGCCTGTGGATGGAGGTTGAATTACCTAAATTGGGACAACATATTAAAACTGTGAGTTTTAAAGCCCACTAGATAGTGGCAAAACCGTCTTTTCTAAAAGCCCGCTGAGAGTGGCAAAACACGCATTTTAGCCTACTTATGAGTAGCAAGTCATTTTCAATACAAACTTACAATGTTTTGTTCCAACTTAGGCGATTTGGTCTATACTTGTTTGTCGCGCATAACATAGTAAATCTAGGCTAATAACCTAATAAGAACACGTAATGTTTTCAAAAGAGGATAGCATGGTTAGTAGAGGCCGGTCTTCGGACGGGGCGAAAGGTGGTGCTCATAGCTGACCTTCCTCGATCGTACCCAAGCACCCGAGCCAAGACAACTTTGGTGATGACGACACGTATTTTCGACCGAGTCGTGGTTTCCTAAATTCCCCATTTTAAAAATATTTAGGTGGCGACTCAGAATCCGCAAAGCACCATGTTTGGCACTACTTTTCAAAAAACTGCTTTCCTTAAAACGATTTGCCGAGGTGGACTCTTTGGTTCAGATGAACCGCAACAAACTTAAAGAGTCCGAAACAGAAGCGAGGTCCCTGCTTGTTACAGCTTCGCGACTTCTGGGAAGTTTTAGAGAGCTTGACTCGAACTCGTGATATCCTGTTTTGACTACACTTATGTGTTTCTTTGCATTGTATGTGCATTGGTGCGCCTAGGACACCGTGTTGGCCATCTGCTATTCCTGAGCGGTTTGCCGGAGGCTTGTCTTGTCAAGGCATGTCCGTAAGGTGACGGTTATGCTCTGCCAGTATGGGAACACAAACCCCGGTTTTACCGGGGCACCCTTTTCGACCATTCGACCTAGTGCATATTCGGATCCATAGTGACCATTCCAAATTAGGACAGGTTGCTTACCCGATGTTAGGTTGTTTGAAACCGCTGTGTGCGTAGTGAAACCCTAGCTCCTGACAAAATAGGACAGGGAAACCCTACCCCAACATAGGGGTGTTTTGGCTCTTTTTACTTGCTATGTGCTTTTAGAGTGTATCTCTACAGGGAATGCATACACCAATTTGCGGGCCTGGATATCCGGCCTGCAGGCACCAGTATCAGTTTTTTTTGAGAATCAGTCATATCTGCGGGTATCAGTTGATTTGGGCGATGATTTGGGAACAATGATCGATAATAGAATCTGATCGTTCACTCGCCGTGTCTGTTTTGGTGAAGTTGAGCTGAGATGCTGTCTGTTTTCCCTTTTGATAGGGTAGTCTTGGAACCATAGCTTCAGAAGGCTCCACTATCCTCTGGGTACATTGATTTGCGTTGGTAGACTTTGTCGTCGAGATTGATTTGCCAAAGCGAGTAAAAGGCGATCAAGCACGGGTCACCGGTTCAAGAAGCATTAAATCAAGAACCCTTATCCCTCACCGATGGATTGTCGTGCCGAGGTCTCGGTTTACACCACAGGATAGATATACCAATCCGATGGACCAACAGAATCGTCGGGGTAGAGGCAATGATCGTCCGATGCATGAAACTATGAAACTCATGCAAAGAAGACGCCGTCAAGCGGAATTCTCCAAGCGGTCGCAATTATGGCTCAATGAGCCGAGCTCATCACCAGTACCAAGACAAAGCGGCGCGTCTGCTTCACAACAAGTTCCTCCCCCAATAGGAGCTCCAGCACCTGGGGAGACGCCAAATGTCCAAAATGTCCAAGAGGATACAGATCTTCCAATCGGGGCGGCTCGCCCGATTCTACCAAGAACTATCCAAGGCGCCACGCCTATCAATGTCTGACTCTCCTTCGAGTTCAAGCGGACCCCACAAATACTGAGTAAGTTGGAAAAATGTTTAAGAAATCCCAAGGAGTCAAGTCCATCCTGATATCGAAGATGGATATACCGACGCCAATGTGACGCTGCGGATCGTTTCAAGATGCCTCACATTGACCGATTTGATGGGTCCGGGACCCCATGGTCCACCTAAGTTTGTTTCAGATGTTCTCGCCCGATGGGCTTGACAAGATTACGAAGCTCTCCCTCTTAGCAGACCTGTCGGTGTGCGCCAACCTGCACGCCAAACTAGAAGACTTCAAAAAGCGAAGGGAGGAGATGTCTGAGGCCTTCGTCGCACAATATTCATACAATACCCAGATCGAGATCACAACCCGTGATCTTGAGACAACCAGGCAAGAGCCGAAAGAGAGCTTCTCTGACTTTGTAACCCGTTGGAGGGCCAAGGCCTCAATGATGGCCGCTAGGCCGACGGATAAAGACCAGATTCGGATGATTGTGCGCAATCTTCAGCCGAAGTTAATGCAAAAGATGATAGTAGTCCCCTTCCCCACCTTTTCAGACTTACATGAGATGGGAGTACAGATCGAAGATGCTATGAAACAAGGCCTTATTGATCAAGAAAAGGAGCAGCCCAGGAGGACATTTACCCGCAGTTCGAATGCGACCACCAGTGGTGATGCAGCTGCAAGATCTTCTGAAGTGGGCATGGTCACCAACACCGCATCAAAAACAGCTACCCCATTTACCAGTGTGTCCGGAAGTAGCTCACAGAAAACCAAATATCCACCTCGAGTCAAGAGGGTTTTCACCCCATTTCATATGCCTTTGTCAAAGGCTCTAGAGGTCCTAATCCGGAAAGGACATCTGAAACCGTTGGAACAACGGCCTTTACCTGATCCTCTCCTCCAAAGCATGACAGACTAAATCGTGCGTACCATCAACAAACCGGTCATGAGACCGATAGCGCTTCGTCTGCGCCATGATGTACAAGATTTGTTTGACAACAACGTCATCACCGCACCGGCTCGAAGGTCCATCACCGGGTCGTGAACTTTGGGGATAAATGCGAATATGTGATCGGGGATGAACCACTGCGGCGGCACTCGTTTACTCGGATCGGCGTATGGCATGCCTGTTTTGAGCATTTTGAATGCTAGTTTTATACTTCGACTTGGGTATTGGGTCATCTTGTCGTTTTGTGTTGGGTCGATCTTTTTATCTTGAGTCGATCGGTCTGTCTTGTTGTATCGAGTCGATCTGTTTCGTCGAGTCGGGTGATTTTGGTGTTACCTCGGACATCACTTGCTTGTTTCAGCTCTGTCTTTTCATTTTGTTTTGAGTCTGTTTACGCCAGGAGCCAGGTTGTGCCAATGAATAAAAGAAGGATTTTCACGCTCTCGCATTTGTTTACGCTGTGCAGTTGTGCGAAGTTCTAAATGAGATGGCGATTTGACTAGAAGCTGTCTTTTACGTGCCTTGAAGTCATTGTAATGACCTAAGTTTTTCAAAACTTTTTCTAACCTTGTGAAAACAAAGAGGAGGAATTCCTCGAATTTGCAAAACTTTGATCGAATTGAGAGAAAGAGAGGCGTGCTAAGCCCTTAATGAATGAAATCATGCTTGTTAGTGTAAGTACTGAGAAGGACCCTAGCTTTGATCCAGATTGGTCCTACACTGTCTTCAGCGCGAGCGACTCGTCGCTTTCTTAAAAACTTTCAAAAATTGTTTTGCACGGTCCTGCGAAGACATGTGTAGAATCGCTCTTGAGATTGTGCAGCTTAGGATCGCTCTCGGCCTCGAGACTCAACCCCTTTGCTTTCAAACCTTGAACTTGGATTCAAAACGTTCAACGGTTAACTACAATGTGAGGCCTGTGTGGCGATTCAAAGCGACCCTCTAACAAGAGGCAAGAAAGTCAAATCAAGAAGATCGGATGTCATCAAGAGAGGCTTGGGAAGCTAGATCGAAGCCCCCTTTGAACTAGGGGCAAAAATATCCGATGTGCTCAAGAGCCGAAGATGGATCCTTCGCAAATCGATACAATGACCACTCTTTTGGATACAGATGGCTTCAATCTCGAAAACCATTTGGCATGGACTTGTTACACTTTTTACCCTTTGAGAGGCTCGCTGGGCCGAAAACCCGGAAGGGCGACCCAGGCAAAAGTTAGAGCAAGAGAAAAATAAAAATAAAAAAAAAAAAAATGCAAAAAATGAAAAAATGAAAAGGAATGAAAAGAATAGAAAAAAAAAGAAGAAAAAGAAGCTCGCAAGGTCGAAAACCCGCATCGGGCGCCTTGGCAAAAGTTAGAGCCAAAAAGAAAAAGAAAAAAAAAAAGAAGAAAAAAATGAAAAAGAATTGAAAAGGAAAGAAAAAGAAGCTCGCAAGGTCGAAAACCTGCAATAGGCGCCTTGGCAAAAGTTAGAGCATAAAAAGGAGAGGTTAAATACCCGAGTGTACCTTAACCCCGAACTACGTAAGGCTTGATTCCCATGTTTGGGATACGTAGGCAACTTCACTTTGAAGTCGGCCGTAAACACTTCCAAATCGATTGTGTCCATATAATGGTTTTGATCATCCTTGCCTTCTCAGATTCAGAGTTTGGTTGTCATCGCCACTCAAGATTGATTGCAAGATGCCACCGCTATCAAACAAGGGGCAACGTTCCGTTGCCATTCAATGCGCTGCGGTCCTATCCAAACAAGGGGCAACTTTCCGTTGCCATTCAAAATGCCGCGATGTCATTTCAAACAAGGGGCAACTTTCCGTTGCCATCGCATTAATCCAAGGGGCAATTTTCCATTGCTAATGGTCCGAGGTTGCGCATCTCAAGAGTAGGTTCCGTGCTCGTTGAGCGGTAGCCGTTTGCAAAAACAGTTTTTGAGAATTTTTACTGAGATTGACAATTCTCTCGAAAATTATTCCATATTTTCCAAAACTGGACCATTTTCTTGGACCCGAAAAAGGAAAATTTTCAGTGCTCACGGCCTAACTTGCATGATTTTCAAAATCAAAAAGTTGAATAAGCATGTTAATCTAACTTTCATGTTGGTCAAAATTGTTTTAAAACCAAAAAAAAAATGGTCAAAATGATGAACTAAGGGCACAGTTGAGTCAGGCTTCCTGTCTTTCCCCCGTCGCCAGCATACTTGCCAGAAAGGGCACAACTGAAGTCAACAACAAAGGGCTGAAAGCTCTCTAACCCTCCAAGCAGCGAGGTATTAAGTCAAGTGCGAAGCACGAATTGGAATGGATCAAGATGTTCCACTTCCTCATCTGACAGATCTAACCACGCCCAAACTCGGCGAGGCATCATCAACCGATGTTAGCTGTGGATTTGCTACACACCCCGTGGCACAACCCCTCTGGGAAAGTTCACTTTGTTGTAAGAAAAGAATCTAGCGAATGCTAGGGGCAAAAGCCCGCAACTCCTTGTCTATCCGCCAACCACCCAGGGGAGGGATGAAAAATGAGAGATTGAAGAATAGAGAGGTGCGCGATGAGAGAAAAAGTGAGAAAAGGGCTTTTTCAGAAAAATAGAGCTTGAGGGCCGAGTGATGTGAGGATCACAAATGAGAAAGTGGGAAATACTACCCGTGAAAGCAGGCTCCTGTGCACGTTTGAGTGTCGTGTCCTTTTGTTTGTCTCGATTCTTGTTTTGAGTCGTCTC
Organism: Camellia lanceoleosa; assembly: GCA_025200525.1. Lineage (NCBI taxonomy): Eukaryota > Viridiplantae > Streptophyta > Magnoliopsida > Ericales > Theaceae > Camellia > Camellia lanceoleosa. The sequence goes on from CM045758.1 coordinate 107,186,910, forward strand.
GAGTGTCACTCGATGTGTCTAGGTTATGTGCCTTTTATTTCCATGTTGAGTCGTGGTGTGCTGTGTCCAGTCGTAGACTCAATACCCAGTTGAGAACTCAATTTCAATTTCAAAATCAAATTATCTTGTGCTCAGAGTGCCGTGCCATTCTCCACATTTGTGCAAAACAGATTCGTTCTTTCATAAAACTGCAGGGTTCACCCCCGATAAGTGTGAACAGTAGAACCAGGACCTATCTGAAGCTATATAGGTTCCAGACTGCAAAGCAAAAGAAAAGAGGGAAAATTGAAGCATCTGAGTGTGTTTCACCTTCAAGAAATTCGAGACTACATCCTGTGTACCTCTTGAGCCTTGCCGCTCAAGTATGAGTGTACCTCTACTTCAAGCTCAAGATCAAGTCTACTTCAAGCCAGAATAGTGTATCAATTACACCTCATTCCCTTCGTGTATCAATCACACGTCTTTCACTCAGTGTATCTAACACACTTTATTTGCTTTAGTGTATCAATCACACCCCATTCACTTCGTGTATCTATCACACAGTCATTTGCTCCACTTAGTGTATCTAACACATTTCATTTGCCTTAGTGTATCAATCACACTTCATTCTCATTTAGTGTATCAATCACACTTCTTTCATTTTGTGTATCTATCACGCACATTCTCATTTTGTGTATCTATCACACACATTCTCATTTTGTGTATCTATCACACACATTCTCATTTTGTGTATCTATCACCCACATTCTCACTTAGTGTATCAATCACATTTCATTCTCATTTTCTCAGATCTATCACACACATCCTCATTTCGTGTATCAATCACACACATTATCATTTTATGTATCTATCACACCCATTCTCACTTTAGTGTATCTATCACACACTTCATTGCATCCAAGTATCAATCACACACTTCATTTCATTCGTATCAATCACACACTTCATTTCATTCAAGTGTATCAATCACACACTTCATTGCATTCGGTGTATCAATCACACACTTCACTCACCTTTAGTATATCAATCATACTCTGCTCACTAAGTGCATCTATCACACTTCGTGTTCACCCTTAGTATATCAATCATACTCTGCTCACTAAGTGCATCTATCCCACTTCGTGTTCACCCTCGAGATATCAATCATACTCCTGCTCACTAAGTGCATCTATCACACTTCGTGTTCACTTTTAGTATATCAATCATACTCCTGCTCACTAAGTGCATCTATCACACTTCGTGTTCACATTTAGTATATCCATCATACTTGTTCACTAAGTGCATCTATCACTTCGTGTTCACCTCTAGTATATCAATCATACTTGTTCACTAAGTGCATCTATCACACTTTGTGTTCACTTTTAGTATATCAATCATACTCCTGCTCACTCAAGGCATCTATCACACTTTGTGTTCACTTTTAGTGTATCAATCACACTCTGCTCACTCGGTGCATCTATCACACTCTGTGTTCGTTTTAGTGTATCAATCACACACATGCTCACCACACTCGCTTTGTGTATCAATCACACACGCCTCTTTGTGTATCAATCACACACGCCGCTTTGTGCTTTGTGTATCAATCACACACTTTTGCTTTATGTATCGATCACACGCTCGCTTTGTGTATCAATCACACACTTTCGCTTTGTGTATCTACCACACACATTCACTTTTTGTATCTATCACATACTCCCTTTGTGTATCTACCACACACATTCACTTTTTGTATCTATCACATGCCCCCTTTGTGTATCCATCACACACATTCGCTTAGTGTATCTACCACATATTTGCTTAGTGTATCCATCACACTCGTTTTGCTTTGTGTATCTGTCACACTTTGCTTCACTTAGTGTATCAACCACACTTTAGTCATATAGTGTATCCATCACACTCTCTTCACTTTGGTGTATCCATCACACGTGTTTGTCCACTTAGTGTATCTATCACACTTCGTTCACTTTTGTGTATCTAACGCACATGTTCGTGAGAATCGCATAATTCTCTTACATCCTTTCTGCATTGTAGTGTAGTCTGGTGTATGCTAGCTTAAAACTGTTGCATGTGTGCTTCGTTACAGCATCCTTTACATGATCATAAGTTATGCACTTGCATTGTGCATCACTTTGCATCCTGCCCCCGAACTACGCTGGTTTGATTCCTTGCAAAGGGATACGTAGGCAGCCTGCGGGCACAACCATTTATTTATCGATATTTTGTTTGTTTGTCCAAGTCTTGCCTTGTCAAAATGGGTCGCCTCGGGGCTTTGACATTCACTCCGTCATTGTTATGACTTTCGAAGTTCACAAAGAGGGCAACAGAGACACCCCATTTTGACCGCCCTCAAGACTTGGGCATTACGATAGTTTGCTCGGTGTTGAGAGATGTGCGGCACAGTTCAATTCTTCGCAAGAAGAGAGGCAAATCTTCCCAAACACTTTGTTTAAGGGTTTGGAGTTGAAGAAAAGAGGAAAGGAGAGGAGAAAACTGGTTTGGGAGAAGATTGGCAAAGATCCGGGTAGAAGGGAATCGAGCAGCTCTCGCTAAATCGGGCTTATTCAATTCAATACTTGGAGTTAAGCTATGAGGCCACCATCGTTGGAAAGAAGACTTCCGGGGCTTCACTTTGTACTCAAGAATCTCCCAGAGCCAAGTCCGGGTGGAGGAGATATGTTGGGTTGAAGCAGGGGATCATCCCGGTTGGATCGAGTCTGCGCGACTTTACGGAAAAGGGCATAACTTTTTGCACAGGAGGAATTTTGATGCAAGGTTTGCGCCATTGGAAAGCTAACTTCCGGGGCTTCGATTTGCATACCCACCGGCCATGTTTTGACCAAGGAATCATATGTCGGCACTCTATTTAGCCGACGGGCAGAAAAAGTGCCGACCGGCACTTTATTTTGGTGAAAATCAAATTGGCGGGTTGAACCCTTTGCACCCCCAAGCTGGTGCATGCCAGTGCCACTGGAGTGCATAGAACTCGACCCACGTGTATACATGTGCCTATTTTGCACCCTTATGACCCCTTTGACCCCTTCTCTCCTCTAGGAGCTTGAACCCTTGGCCAAGCTTCTTGGAGAAGCTTGCCCAGCTGTATTAGCTTCTCCAAGAAGCCTTGCACCTCCCTTTGAACCCCTTGACCCTTTCCTTAACTTAGCCTCTAAGTTTAGTGCTTATACTTGCCTATATAAGCACCTCTCCTCTCCCTTGAGCAAGGGTTGGAGCTTTGAAACAAAAACAGCAGATATATATGTATATCGATATATACATATATATCCCACCCTCTCTCCATATCTCTTCCATACAACTTCCAAAGTCCATAGTTCTTGGGCCATTCCTTCATCAACCCATAGCACAACTCATACACACTCCATACCAACGACTTGGGGAACATTTGCAGAGCTTAGGAGCACCAAAACTTGGTCCATGAGGTGCTGGTTTGTTGGTCTACAAGGGTAAGTCTTCATCTTCCCCTTTCTAGCCTTTTCTTGCTTCATATCTTAGCCCTAGTTGCAAGCACTTTTGGGCTCCGACCCAAACTTCAAATAGTCTTGTTTTGGGGTCCTCTTCATGTTTGATTGAGGACCCCTTGCCATTTGGTGGCTGCATCTAGCACCTATCTCAATACCCCCTTGTATGCCATGATCTTTGCATGCTATTTTTGACTAATGTATAATCTGTTTCAGAGCATGATGTAAGCTAAGAGTAGGCTTATTTTGAGCCCTTCTTCAACATTGTTGAAGGGCTCAACATTGTTTGGATAATCCTTATGCTACTTGCTTTGAAATCCATGTGATTTACCGTAATCTTGCATGCTTTCTTAGCCTATCTTGCTTCCGTTTTTGTGGCTAGTCATACACTGAAAATGTGCTTATTTTGTCATGTATAAGATCTGTTTTTGGTTATTTAGGCCATCCATGACATGCCTTATATAGTCACTTTGCATTTTGGCTTGCTAGCCTTAGGTGTGTGAGTGTGTAGCATGCATTGCTTCCATTATTTCAGGGGTTTGGAACTACCCAACATGTTATTTCAGACCTTAATCCATGCTCACATGTTCATATTTGTCATCTCTTTCATGCTTTAAAGGTGTGTCCTTTTATGCCTCGAAATATCCCTCATGTATGCTTGTGTGTTTAGAGCTTTTGGGATGCCATGTGTGTGAGTTTTGGGTGTGTTTTGCATGCTGAAAATCTGTCATTTTGGGTTGCTTGATATGTGCCATGTTTGGTCATGAATAGGGGAAGGTTGAATACACCACTTTGTGCCTTTGCCTTAGCCCTTTTGGCTTGTATGCTTACATGGTTGTTTGTCTACATCTTTTGGTCCATTTTGCCACTGTTTTGGGGAGGTTTGAGGGCTGCCCCTTTGTGGTCTAGTCCACCATTGCATGCTTGTCTTATGCTTATTACGTGTTTGGTTCATTAAGTGTTGTGATATGATGGTCACATTGCTTAGGTTGTCTACACTTGCATTACATTTGTATCTTGCATGTCTAAGCATCATACACTTGTCATGTTAGGTTGCATTGCATTTAGTATGCCTTGCATCTTAGTCCCATATTGCATCATTTGCTTTATGTTGCATATATGCATTTCATTACTTGGTTTGGGGTGTCAAACCAAGTGTGGAAAGTGAGGGGTGTTTGCACTTCAAGTGGCAAAACACACCTCCATTCCCAAGTCACCAAGGCCTTTGACTAGAGCATGATAAGGTCTTGGTTTCATGTGTTTGTTTGCATGCATTTTTACATTGAAAATGCAACCTTGGTCCTTAGGCTATCATGCACCAAGGTGCACAATTGATAACCCTAGAACCAAGTGCCATGCTTCCTTGAGTTCTACACATGATAGGGTGCATTGGCCATGCACAAATATGTCCAAAGTCCAATGCCATGCACTTTGCTCTGCTTTCTTTGTCAGCTTTTCTGCAGAACTATTTAGCCGACCGGGAAAATAGTGCCGACCCAATCTTGTATTTCTGGCCGATAGATTGTTTTGCAACCGGTGGCCATCACAAGCAGCCGGTGGTAATTTCTTCCAGCCGGTGATGTTCTGAGGTACTCAGGGGGTCTGTCCCAAGACTTTGGCAATTTTCCAGAGAAGTAAGACAGCAAAACAGAGGCAAAGTGGCACTAAGTGATTCGGGCAAGGCGGACATCGAGCATGCATCATTCGCGCATCCCGAGGCGAGGGGCTGTGGCCCCCATTTATTTCACATTTATTTATTAAGTAATTAGAATTCTGTAATAATTTATTCATTCATTATCTTGGACTGTATTATTATTTTGGTGCCTCCGAGTGAGGGCGAATTTGTAATAAGTGTGTGTGAGTGGGTGTATGTCTTCCAACCCCCATTTCTTTCTATCCCTTTTATTTACCTGCTTATGATGGTAGATTAGGGCATGTTTAATTTAGCACACCTTATGCAATGCATGCGTGCATCCATGCATTTGTTAACGTGCATCAGGCTCGGTACATCATACAAACTGCATTGTACTTCAATTCCAAATTGAATACATGTTATTTGTAACATTTCACATGCCATGTTTAGGATAGCCGAGCCTGCCTAGATTACATCTTTGCATGTGTTGCATTAGACATTTCAGTATGCTTAGGTCCATGCATGGATTTCTAATAAGCTTCTGTTTTGGCTTGGAGTACTAGGTGAGCTTTTATGCTTTAGCATATCACATGCGTGTGAATGTTGCCATGATAGCATGCTTACCATGAGGCTAAATGCTTATATGATATAACTGCATGAATGCCTGTGGATGGAGGTTGAATTACCTAAATTGGGACAACATATTAAAACTGTGAGTTTTAAAGCCCACTAGATAGTGGCAAAACCGTCTTTTCTAAAAGCCCGCTTGAGAGTGGCAAAACAGCATTTTAGACTACTTATGAGTAGCAAGTCATTTTCAATACAAACTTACAATGTTTTGTTCCAACTTAGGCGATTTGGTCTATACTTGTTTTGTCAGGCGATAACATAGTAAATCTAGGCTAATAACCGAATAAGAACACGTAACGTTTTCAACAGAGGATATCATGGTTAGTAGAGGCGGTCTTGGACGGCGAAGGGGGTGCTCATAGTCGACCTTCCCGATCGTACCCAAGCTCGAGCCAAGACAACTTTGGTGATGACGGACACGTGGCCTTCGGCACCGAGTCAGAGTTTCCTAAATTCCCCCATTTTAAAAATATTTAGGTGGCGACTCTGTAATCTGGCAAAGCAGTCCATGTTTGGCACTACTTTTCGAAAAATCTGTTTTCCTTAAAACGATTTGCCAGAGGTGGACTCTTTGGTTCAGATTTAGAACCGCAACAAACTTAAAGAGTCCGAGCTGTAGCGAGGTCCCCCCCGGGCTTGTTACAGGCACACGTGCCGACGCAAAATGAGGCACACGTGCCAATGCGAATGAGGCACACGTGCCGATGCGAAATGAGGCACACGTGCCGACGAGAAATGAGGCACACGTGCTGATGCGAACGAGGCACGCGTGCCGATGCGAACGAGGCACACGTGCCAATGCGAAATGAGGCACACGTGCCGATGTAAAATGAGGCATACGTGCGAATGTAAATGAGGCACACGTGCGAATGTAAATGAGGCACACGTGTCGATGTAAATGAGGCACACGTGCCAATGTAAATGAGGCACACGTGCCGATGTAAAATGAGGCACACGTGCCAATGCGAAATGAGGCACACGTGCCGATGTAAATGAGGCACACGTGTCAATGTAAAATGAGGCACACGTGCCAATGCGGACGGGGCATACGTGCCGATGCGAATGGGGAGGCACACGTGCCGATGCAAGTGAGGCACACGTGCCTGTGGGAGTGAGGCACACGTGCCTATAGGAATGGGGAGGCACACGTGCCGATGCAAGTGAGGCACACGTGCCTATGGGAATGAGGCACACGTGCCTATGGGAATGAGGCACACGTGCCTATGGGAATAGGGAGGCACACGTGCCGATGCAAGTGAGGCACACGTGCCTATGGGAATGAGGCACACGTGCCTATGGAAATGGGGCAAATGAAACACGCATGCCTCATAAGAATGCAAAATGATGCAAGTGTGACACACATGCCACACGGGATGTAAAATGATGCCAATGAGGTACGCGTGCCTCAAAGGATGCAAGATGCTGCCAATGAGGTACGCGTGCCTCAAAGGAGATGTAAAACAATGCAAGCGTGACACACATGCCACACGAAATATAAAACATTGCAAGTGTGACACGCATGCCACACGAAATATAAAACAATGCAAGTGTGACACGCATGCCACACGAAATGTAAAACAATGCAAGTGTGACACGCATGCCACACGAAATATAAAACAATGCAAGTGTGACACGCATGCCACACGAAATGTAAAACAATGCAAGTGCGACACCCATGCCACCCAAAATGTAAAACAATGCAAGTGCGACACGCATACCACATGAAATGTAAAACAATGCAAATGAACTCGAGTGCGCGACAACGCACGTCTTTTTTCTTTTTGAAATGCATTATAATGCAAAACAAGGAAATGCACGACAACACGAATGATGTGCAGGGTGACGTATGTATTGAGGTGCATGACAATACATGACAATGCTTGTAATAAAATGCATGACAATGCATGAGGGATGTGCATGACGGTGCGACGCAACGCACCAGACAACATGATGAATGCATGCAACACACGCGGGGCAACTTTTGAATCTTGTAAAAGGCAAAAGGATACAACATTGCATGAATTTGAGTGCCACACACAGAAGACACGGTCCGAGGTCAAAATGGAAGCCAGTTGAGCGTCGGAGATACACTTTCTTGCACTTTCTCGAGCTATGAAGACCCAAAACAACTTATATTGCCTAAACAAGGCTGTGGGAACACCACCGGCCGGGCTAGGAGGCCACCGGCTATCCACCGGCTAAAAAAGAATTCCATCGGCACAATATTCTGCCGGCCGGCACAAAATGTTGCCGACCGGCAAAAAGTTATTGAGTCGGGGCAGATTCGACTTTTCACCTCGGGTCTTTTAAAATAGGGTTTCTAAACCCTATTCTTCACTTCTCCTCCGCCGAAAAAACACACCCTCTCTCTAGGGCCTTTTCCCCCCTCATTCCCTCATTTCTTTGCGTTCTCGCGCCTTTTTCGTCGTTCGATTCGCGAAGTTCATCGCGTTTCGAACATTTTCGACCGATTGAAATTGCATTTCGGCACATCCTTTGCCATTTTCACCTTTTTGGGACTTGTTCCCCTCGATTTCCTCTTCATTTCCGTGCCTTTTCACATCCTGACCTTTCCGGCTATTTTCCACTCTCCCGGGGGTTGACTTTTCAGTTGACTCTTCGTATTCCGACCCTATTTTCATTCCTCGACCATTTTCCCATCATTCTCGATATGGCTGACGACATTCCACGCGGTGGGACTCCCTCAGATCACGAGATGGATCCCGAGGTCGAGCTCCTCCCGTTGAGCGAGCACCCGTTCGACCCGGCGACCTACCGGCCAGCGATTCACGTTCTACCACCCGACGGACTGCGCCAGTTCAGGAGTTTCGACATGGTGTTGGACCCCGAGCACTCTACGAGCTGTCTCCCACCTATCCTCCCAAGACTTCCGAGGTAACTTTCTTTCTGCTTTACTTTGCGATGTAGAATGTTTAATCGCCAATTATCATAGCCGTCGCATTCTTTAACCGCTTAGTTCGATACACGATATCAGACATTGTAGTCGATTACAAACACGTTTGCATCTAATTATCTGCTTAAGACTCACACGCACGCACGCCGCACTAGCCTTGAACCACTCAAACCACGGCACACACCGTATTTCACCGCAAACACCGACACCGATAATCCGTCAATCTCGAAAATATGCACGCATGCCACATTTGCACCGAGCCACAGATATCGCCGACGTATCACACGTTATAGTTTACTAAAAGCATACCGGCACCCGGTATCTGTTTGAATCTGATAAACTTGCACGCATGCCACATTTGCACTAGGCCACACAAACACACTGACGCATCATATGTTGTAGTTCACTATAAGCACACCGGCACCCGGTATCTGTTTGAATCTGATAAACTTGCACGCATGACAAATTTGTATTGAACCACTCAAACACGTTGACGCATCACATGTTGTAGTTCACTAAAAGCATACCGGCACCCGGTATCTGTTTGAATCTGATAAACTTGCACGCATGCCAAATTTGCATTGATTTACTGTTTTTTCAAAACTGTACATTTTATATTGCTTCGCAATTATTTGTTTGAAAATAAGGAGACTCCCATACCATCCGCGGGTCTGGGAATACCGTCGCTCGCGAGTGGTACGCCGAAGCTTCCAGACGATTCGCCAGACAGGACGAGGCTTTGGCGCTTTTGCAGGGACTCTCCGTGTTCACGACATGCACCTCTCGCTCGCTCTGGTGGAGAGGTGGTGGGACACCACCGATTCGTTTCATTTGTCGGCGACCGGGGACATGACGATGACCCCTTATGACTTCTCGATGCTTACCGGCATCGGGGTTGGGGGTGATCCGATCCCCTTCGACATTGATATAGATGAGTGGACCGCAGCTCAGGTCTACTTGCTTGGCGCGGCACCGCCTCTCGCGTGTCCCGGCTTCGTCCGGTACTCCTGGTTCGAGGTGCAGTTCCGGGTCCAGCCCCTCCTCGTTGATGCAGCTCCGATGACCCCAGAGACCATGGATAGATACGCACGCGGCTTCCTCATGTTCCTATTTGGGACGACCATCTTCGCCGACCGGGCGAACACAGTGCCTCTCTGCCTTCTCAGCGCACTGGTGGATGTCAGAGACATTTTACATTATGACTGGGGTGGCGCCGCTCTGGCCACCCTTTATGGATACATGAGCTCAGCCTCTCGTGGCAGCGGGTAGTTGTTCGGGGGTTACTGGCGTGCTTGGAAGGTACATTTCTCTTTTCTGCCTTTCATTTTAGTTCTATATTTTCTGTACTTTGCACACTGCTTGTAGTTCCGCTTTACATCTGGCCAGATCTTGTACACCACGCACACACATACCACCTTTACCTTGATGACCGCGCTCACATCGCATACACTCTGCACAATACACTACACAACACACGGCTCTGCTATTTCTGCCTTCTATTCTGTATTCTGCTTTATCTGATAAATGCACTGGTATTTATCTTGCAGTTGTGGGTTTACGCCTACTTTCCTAGGCTCGCTCCCGTACCCGACGCAGAGACCCCTCTGGTTGTCCCTTTTTCGCGTCGCTTTGACGGGAGATGCACCCGGAGGCCGCGGGAGACATTCAGCTTCTTCCGCCGCTACTTCGACACCATCACCCCCGCCGAGGTATGTTTTACTTGCAGTTCATTTAGTTTTCGCCTTTCCACTGCATATTTGCAATATCAGCAGGTAACAAACTGTATTTCATTTTCAGATCACCTGGCGGCCGTGGGCTCCACTGCCAGCGATGATGAGGGATCGGTTTGCCGGTGCCGATGAGACCTCACGTTACCGGATTCTGCTCGAGGGCCCGGTCTGTCGGGCTTGGTACCTGGGTGAGCGTTTCTTACGCCAGACCCTGGGCTTACCTGAGCAGATAGTCCCGGTGCATCCTCCTGAGCACATGCGGGATACGGAGAGGTTCACTGCCGAGCTGATGGCGGACTACACCATTGGCTGGGAGGCAGACGACTTCAGGGGCGAGGGCGATTACTCAGAGTACGTCCGGACCTTCATCATGCGACCTCTGAGCGGCGGCCACCGAGCAGAGAGAGAGAGAGCGCCCAATGGGCCGAGCGGGAGCGGAGGGGTTGGAGGAGCCCGGAGGGCTCGAGTCCGGTGGCAGGTGGAGTTCACTGAGGGCAGGTCCTGCCATCCCTATTCTGCAGGCGGCGAGCGCAGGGGTCTTTGGCCTATTCCGCTTTCGCTTCATTGACTTTCTGAGGGTAGGATGGGGCGACCTACCAGATCCCCTTTGCTCCTCCACCGGCTGACCACGAGCTTGTTGGTGTCCCCGACTTGCCTTCGGTATGTATTACTGCATTTTTGTACAGTCATTTCATTTCAGTTTATTTGATATTCCACAGAATACTGATGCATCTGATACTTTTGTAGGCGTCTTCTGGGTACACCCCGCAGTCATTGGAGATGAATGCCTCCATGATGGGGATGCTACAGCGGACATTCGACCTCCTAGCCCTCTACAGCATTCCGGTATGTTCTTTCTGACCATAGCCTCAAACCATATACAAACTGCTTTACATAATCTGATGCATAACACAACATCTGATAAATCGCTCCACGGACATCGATACACTCAGACTCACACATCATTCGTGACTGCGTTTCACTTTCACGATACATACATCAGATTCTCGTGACCGATAAACTGCTCACGACATTTACAGATCAGACTCATAATCGTATTTTGTAATCGATTCATCACATGATTCTGATGTATTTGCCTTTCTTGCTTTTTCAGCCTCCCTTCTCGATTCCTCCGGTGGGTGGCGCTCCGACTGGACCTCCCATTTCTACCCGGGATGGCAGAGTATACCCCCCCACTAGAGGAGGGCGCACTCATGTCGGGAGCAGCTGGCTCCGGGCCAGATGATGAGTCCGAGGCAGAGGCGAGAGAGGCGGTGATGGCTCGGACTTAAGCTCAGCGGCAATGCCTGCATCACTGTTGATGACGCCTGGACCTTTGTCCGTGAAGAGGACCAAGACTGATTGACCTTGAGCCATTTTGACATTTGATACAGATTTTGCTGTTTTCTTTTTCTTTTGCTTTTTTGCATTTTCCCCTTTTGTTAGTAGTTAGGGTACTTTTGTACTGCCGCAGGCAGATTTTGTTTCCCAAAACTTATGTACTTGAAAAGATGATATGAAATGAAACAAACTTTTTGTCTGAAAAAGTGTTTACAGTCATGTATATTTCATACCTTGCACTGTATTGCATCATATTACACCTCAAATGTAAATGATATCGATCTGTTGTCTGAAAAATGAACACTTGTGAATTGAGCACTTGCACTATGATAATCGGATAACCAACCAACTAACAGCAAACAACTCATACAAACCACTACTCAAACTGAATAATACAGCCCATACTCTACTGGGGATTGATTTGCATACAGCCTATAATACAGTACTCGGTTCATTCTGCACATAGCAAACCCTGAACAAATAGCCCCAATCTGACAAGACGGATCACAAAACTGACACGGTTGCAGTTGAAACACACTTGGATGTCCCAAATTTTCCCTTTCCTTCTCTTGCTTCGCACGAATGTAGAGAATGACCACAAGATTCGAGCACAAAGCGATTTTTGAAATAAGGAAGGGTTTTCAACCAGGGTATCGAGCCTACCACAGAACACAGCGAGACAGACTCAAACAACGAAACAAAAGGCACACAACCTAAAAGAACGAGAAAAGACTCAAAGCTAAAATCGAGACCGACAGGTCAAAAGACACGACACACCGACATGTTTACGAAAAGACCTCAAATCTCGAGGAGCCAATTCCTCCGGGTATTATTCCCACCCCTTTCTGATTTGTGATACTCACACCACTCGGCCCTCATGCTTGGTTTTTCTCTCAAAACCCTTTTCTTACTTTTCTCTCAACTTATTTCTCTCTATTCTTTATTCTATCATTTTTCATCCCTCCCCAGAGTGGTTGATAGGTAAACGAGAGGTGGTGGGTTCACGCCCAACACTGTTAGCTCGCGGCTATTCCTTCTGGTGAATAGAGCGCCTTTCCGGCGAGTATGTTGACCGGGGGGGGATAGAAGGCCTGACTCGATTGTGCCCCTAGTTCGTCACTTTGACCATTTTTTGTTTTCTAAAACAGTTTTGATCAAAAATGAGAGTTGGATTAACACACTTATTCAATTTTTGATTTGAAAATCATGCGAATCAGGCTGTGAGCACTGAAAATTCTCCTTTTTGGGTCCAAACATGGTCCAATTTTGAAAATGAAACAGTTTTCGAGAAAATAAGTCAACCTCAGTGAAAAATTTCAAAAACTATTTTTGCAAACAGTCAATGCTCAAACGAGCACGGAACTTACCCTCGAGATATGCAACCGCGGATGGGAGGCAATGGAAGATTGCCCCTGGCTTAAAGGGGGATAAGGCAACGGAAAGTTGCCCCTGGTTTGGACGGTAACTTATGGCAATGCATGGCAACGGAAAGTTGCCCCTTGTTTGGATGATGCCGTGGCACATTGTAAGCCAGTCCTTGTTGACGACGATCGGACCCTCGGACGCGGGGGAGACGAAGACGGTTTGAATCAATATATGGACACAGTCACCTGGAAGGTGTTGGTGGTTGGACTTCAAGATGAAGTTGGTCACGTAATTCCAGGTTGCTGCAATCAAGACATTGGATTCGGAGGAGGCAAAAGTGATCAAAACCATGACATGGACTGAGACGCTATGGAAGCGTTGCCGGACTTCAAGATGAAGTTGCCTCGATCCCAAACATGGGAATCAAGCCTCACGCAGCTCCTAAGGTATACTCGGGTATTTTAACCTTCAACCGCTTAGGCTCTAACTTTTGCCAAGGTACCCAATGCGGGTTTTCGACCTTGCGAGCTATGTTTTTTTTCTTCTTTCTCTCTATTCTTTTATTTTGCATTTTTTATTTCTTTTATTTCTTTTCTTTTGCTATTCTTTGTTCTTTTCTTTTCTTTTTGCTTCTTTTTGGTATTTTTCTTTTTTCTTTTCTTTTTCTTTGCTCTAACTTTTGCCTGGGCCGCCCTTCCGGGTTTTCGGCCCAGCGAGCCTCTTAAAGGGTAAAAGTGTAGCAAGCCCATGCCAAATGGTTTTGAGATTGAAGCCTTTCTGTGTCCAGGAGAATGACCGTTGTGTTGATTTGCAGAAAAGTCCATCACGGCTACTTCATGAGCCTTGCCTGGTGGGATTTGATCTTCTTGATCTGGCTTTGGTGCCTCTTGCTCGAGGGCTGCTTCAAAATGGGCCACACAGGCGTTTCATGGCACTGAATGTTTTGAACGGATTCCAGTTTGCAACAGATAAATTGAATCTTGAGACCGAGAGCGATCCTGGGCTGCACAATCTCAAGAGCGACTCCACACAGGTCTTCGCAAGACCGCGCAAGACATTTTGTTTTTGAAAGTTTTTAGGAAAGCGACAAATCATTCGCGTTGAAGATAGTGTGGAACCAGTCTGGATCAGACCAGGATCCTTCTCAGTACTCACGCCGACAAGCATGATTTCATTCATTAAAAGCTTAGCAGGCCTCTCTTTCTCTCAAAATGATCAAAATTTTACAAAACCCGAGGAATTACTTCCTCTTCGTTTTCATCACCACAGTGTTCGAAAAGGGGTTTTATGAAAAGCTTAGGTCATTACGACGATGTTCAAGGCACAAGAGAGTAGGCGAAATGTACTGTCGTTCCATTCACATCTTCTGGCATGGCTAACTCAAATAGCAACAAATACGGAACGTGATAGCCACAGCTCTTTCATTCAAATTTGTTGGTATAACTGGCTCTTCGGCAGAAACAGACTTAAAAAGAAAAGCGAAAACAACTAATTACAAGACAAAACGGTGTTTGAGGCAACAACCCCGAAATCACCTGGTATACTATACAAGAGGGACTGACTCATTACAACAAGACAGACCATGTAAGCAAAAAGACTGACTCAATACAGAGAGACAGACTCAAGACAAAACAAAAGACTAACTCGACACTCGAGCCAGAATTTACAAAATTAACAATAACAGATGCCCAAAAATGCGTGCCAAACGCCACATCCAAAAATGCACCAGACACTGCCCGCAGGCGGTTCACCTTCTGATTACATACTCGTAGTATCTGTGTCCTCAAAATCCAATAACTGGGTGGTGACGGACTTTGCTTAGGTGGAGGGGAGGATAACCTCGTTGTCAATCAAATCTTGCACCTCATGCCGGAGGCGGAAACAATTGTCGGTAGCATGGCCAGTCTGCTGGTGGTACGACAAAGATCAAGGTGGTCATGAGTATTAGGGAGATTCTTCGGGAGAGGCCGAGGCTCCAGGGGTTTAAGGTGTTCCCTCTCGGCAAGGATTTGAAATGCCTTGGACAATGGCATGTAGAGAGCATGGAAGACCCTACGCCCTCGGGGCAGGTACTTTGGAGCTTGAGCACTCTTGCTAGATGCACTAGCGAACGGATCGGCGGGTGGGGCCTTGGATTTCTGGTCCTTTCCGGATGCAAGGTTGGGAGCGAGAAGAACTGTTTTGGCATGACGGGGCCTATCTCGATTCTCTGATTGATTGCCCTCAAGAGGAGTGGAGAAAGCGTCCTCCATAGCTTTTGACACAACTACGGATATCTGTTGCTTGTTCATCCCCCCGGCTTTCATAGCCTCGACTGCCCACAGCAGTTGTTCGATAGGGTCGGCATCTGCCTTCGTCTTGCCTTTGTCTCTGGCCTCTACCTGATCTAGAGTTTGGTTTGATGCGTCGTTGCCATAGCTGGAGGCCATCTCCGGTTGGCTGAGTTCAATTACAATTCGTCCCAATAGCGGGGGTTCCTGGGGTATAAAGCCTCCAGCATATGGTGCGGCTGGTGGCGAAACAGACATTCCATATGCGAGATCCGCCACGGATCTTTGAAGATCACCTATCATTCCCATTAATTCAAATGTAGTAGGCTCGCGAGCCTGATATAGTTGAGGGGTCCAAATTGGGTGTGCGGCAGGCGACCTGGGAGGATGTGGCATATCAATATTAGCCTCACCTTGCGGGGTGATTCCTTGACTCAACGCGGCCGTCATGACCACGATCTCTTCTGAATTCTGCGTCATGCTCAGTCCTGCTTCAGCAAGGAGAAGACACTAGCTGTTTTAGATCGACCCTCTGAATCTCTGAACTGAAATGGAAAACAAGCAGTATTTCAGCCCCAAACAGATCAAACACGGGTGTAGCCGAACAACTATACTCTACTCTCGATCATCGTTCCGAATCACTGTTGATCGAATCGATACTAGCGCCCTCAGACTTGATGCTCAAACTTTGCAAACTGATACATGCGTTCCCTGCGGAGATATACTCTAAAAGCACATAGCAAGTAAAAGAGAGCCAATACACCCCTATGTTGGGGTAGGGTTTCCCTGTCCTATTTTGTCAGGAGCTAGGGTTTCACTACGCACACAGCGGCTTCAAACAACCTATATCGGGTAAGCAACCTGTCCTAATTTAGAATGGTCACTATGGATCCGAATATGCACTAGGTCGAATGGTCAAAAAGGGTGCGCCGGTAAAACCGGGGTTTGTGTTCCCCATCTTGGCAGAGCTCAAGAGTCAGCCTTATGGTCATGTCTTGACAAGACAAGCCTCCAGTAAACCGCTCAGGAATAGCAGATGGCCAACACGGTGTCCTGGCGCACCAATGCACATGCAATGCAAAGAGACACATAAATGAAATCAAAATAGGATATCACGAGTTCGAGTCAAGCTCTCTAAAATCCCCAGTAGAGTCGCCAGAAACTGTAACAGGTCCGCGAGGGAACTCACTAGTTACAGTTTGGACTCAATTTGTGTCACGGTTCTTAATCTTGAACCAAAGAGTCTAACTCTGGCAAATCGTTTTGAGAAAAACAGATTTTGAAAAGAAGTGCCAAACATGGATCTTTGCGGAATCTGAGTCGCCGCCTAAATATTTTAAAATGGAAAATTTAGGAAACCACGACTCGATTGAAGGCCACGTGTCCGTCATCACCAAAGTTGTCTTGGTGGAGCTTGGGTATGATCGGGAAGGTCACTATGAGCACCCCTTTCGCCTTGGTCAAGACCGGCCTCTACTAACCGTGATATCCGATTTGGAAAACGTTATGTGTTCTTGTTCCAATTATTAGCCTAGAATTACTATGTTATGCGCACAGCAAATAAGTATAGACTAGATTGCCTAATTTGGAAACAAACATTGCATATCCGTTTGTTTTGAAAACAGTTTCGGAATTTGCTACTCGCAAGTAGGCTAAAACACGGATTTCGACGAGTTTTTCCAACTCAAGCAATCCAACCTCCACCCACAGGCATTCAAACAGTTTATCTCATATAAGCATTTAGCCACATGGTAATCATACTGTCATGTTAACATTCACACGCATGCGATATGCTAAAGCATAAATACTTACATTGTACTCCGTGCCAAAACAATAAACCAGTTAGCAAACATGCTGTAGACGTCCCCGAACGCATCCCGGGGAAAAGGGAGTGTGAGTCCCCCCCCGTTCTGGTTCGATATTGGGTCACTACAGTTTGAAGGACTCAAATGTCACGGTTCTTAATCCTGAACCAAAGAGTCCAAATCCGGCAAATCGTTTTTGAAAACAGATTTTTTGAAAGAAGTGCCAAACATGGACTGCTTTGCCAGATACAGAGTCGCCACCTAAATATTTTTTAATGGGAAACTTAGGAAACCCTGACTCGGTGCCAAAGGCCACGTGTCCGTCATCACCAAAGTTGCCTCGGCTCGGGAACTTAGGTACGATTGAGGAAGGTCACTTCGTGAGCACCCCCGCTCGCCCGGTCAAAGACCGGCCTCTACTAACCATGATATCTATTTTTGAAAACATTGTGAGTTCTTATTCCGGTTATTAGCCTAGGTTACTATGTGATGCGCACAGCATACAAGTATAGACTGAATCGCCTGAATTGGAACAAAATATTTCATGTTTGTTTGTTTGAAAATGGTTTGATGGTGCTGCCCCCAGGTAGGCTAAGACGCGGATTTGCCACCCTCAGGTGGGCTTAGAAAACATGATTTTGCCACTATCTAGTGGGCTTAAAACAAATATTTGATGAATTGTCCCAATTTAAGTAACTCAACCTCCACCCACAGGCATTCAAGGCAGTTATATCACATAAGCATTTAGCCTCATGGTAAGCATGCTATCATGGCAACACTCACACGCATGCAAGGGTGCTAAAGCATAAAACTCACCGAGTACTCCAAGCCAAAATAGAAGCTACGTTAGAAATCATGCATGATCCTAAGTATACAGCAATGCCTAATGCAACACATGCAAAAATGCAACTATAGCAAGCTCGGCTATTCTAAACATGGCATATGGAATGCTACAGCTATCATGTATTCAATTTGGAATCGAAATACAAATGCAGTTTGTATGATGTGCCGAGCCCGGTGCGTGCAAAACAGATGAATGATGCAAACATGCTGTCATACTGTATGCTAATTGAAATATGCCCTATATCTAACCATCATAAGCGGGTAAATAAAAGGGAGAAAGAAGTGGGGGTTGGAAGACATACATCACACTCACACACCCTTATTACAATTATGCCCTCGCGCAGAGGGTCCGAATAAATAATAATACAGTCCGAATAAAAGAATATTACAGTCCGAATAAATATACAGATTCCTAATTAATTGACAAATTAAAGAAGAAAAATTGTAAACTGGCATGCAAGCCAGGGACTGCCTTGACTCCGCTGATGAATGATGCATGTTGGGCTGTCTTGGCGCTGAAATCCACGACGATGCCCCGATTAGCCTCTGTTTGCACTTTTTCTTGAAATGCATGCCAAGTCCCGAAAAATTGCTGATTCTTCATTTTGCTGCAACAGAGAGCAAGAAAGGGGCATAGCAATGTATTTCACAAATATATGTATGCCTCGATCCTCGTGCCACCAATCATGCATACTGATGCATGATGGCCGAGGAGTCGGATTGCACAACTCAATATGGGGTGAATGCAGATGAATGCTACAACAAAACCTAACTCCATCATGGATAATCCGGAGTGTCGGTGACTCGGGAATTGA
This sequence comes from Camellia lanceoleosa, assembly GCA_025200525.1. Taxonomy (NCBI): domain Eukaryota; kingdom Viridiplantae; phylum Streptophyta; class Magnoliopsida; order Ericales; family Theaceae; genus Camellia; species Camellia lanceoleosa. The sequence continues at coordinate 107,205,729 of CM045758.1, forward strand.
GACCTGTTCCGTCACTCGGAGTACGGAACGCCGCTGCTGCGTTTGCTAACTCCTATCCCGAACACGATGCAATATGCATGATATGCATGAAATGCAGCTAATATGCAATCCTAACATACACAACGCTATGAAAATGAGATGTCTCGGAACGCGTGCACATGGGCACGCAAACCGAGGCGATGATCCTAAAGCATGAAATGGCATACGCAATGCAAATGGACTTATACTAACATGAGAGAGCCTCAGCCACACTCACACAAGAGGCCGGCGGATAAAAGTGAGATGCCTCGAAATGCGTGCCCACAGGCACGCAAACCGAGGCAATGGCATAAAGGCATGTAACGGCCTGAAATATGATATACAATGAGACTAAAATGAGATGTCTCGAAATGCGTACCCACGAGTACGCAAACCGAGAAAATGGCTACGGAATGCAATGGGACTGAAAATGACATACAGAATGCAAAATGGACTTATACTAACATGAGTGAGCCTCAGCCACACTCACGTAAGAGGCCGATGGATGAAAATGAAGTGCCTCGAAGTGCGTGCACAAGGGCACGCAAACCGAGGCAACGGCATTAAAGTATGAAATGGCATACGCAATGCAAATTGGACTTATACTAACGTGAGAGAGCTTCAGCCACACTCACATAAGAAGCCGGGAGATGAAAATGAAGTGCCTCGAAATGCGTGCCCGTGGGCACGCAAACCGAGGCAATGGCCCTAGGTCATAAAATGGCATGCAAATGAGACGTGGCATATGGCATATGGAAAATGAAAATTTCAGCAGCCAAAATGATGCAAAAACAGCCCCCGAATTGTAGCAAAATTACACCCGATGCCCGAAATGCTATGCTAAGTACCCGAAATGACTTACAGCTATGCCAAACATGCACAATATGGACATGAAGTGTAAAGACAGATGCTAGGAAGTCCCTAAACTAGCATTTTTCCAGTGCAAAGCAAGGCCAAACAACAATCACAAGTGTGGCAAAAATAGCATGCAAAAATGGGGAAAAAGAGGGGAACAATGGAGCAAATGGTATACGCAATGCTCAAACTGAAAAATACAGTTCTAAAAAACTGAAGAGGGACAAAAAATATGCACATTTACAGTAGATGACAACCCTCAAATCTGTGTGCAAACTTGTTAAAAATGTCATGCAAGAATGAAGCCAACAAAGGCTAGAACATGAAGTATGCCTTATATTCATCAAACAGCCTTAGACCCTTAACAAAACATGACAAGAAGGCCAAAATATGGATATTTTCAATACTGATGATGGCCGAAAATAGAGTCTAGATAGGCCTAAAAAGCATGCAAAAATGGGGGCCAAGAGAGATATAAAGACAACCATAACATGGAGACCCCCAACAAGGTTGGTCCCTTCTACAATGTTGTAGAGGGACATAAAATAAGCTTACTCACAGTTCATGAAATGCTCCTAAACAAACTACACATAGTCCAAAAAAATCATGCAAATTTACGGTAAATATGAGGGATTGTGAAGCAAGTGCATGATAGAAAGGCCAAACAAGGTTGAACCCTTCTTCAATGTTGAAGAGGGGCTCAAAATAGGCCCACTCACAGTTTACATTATTCTCGAAAAAAGATCACTCACAAGCTAGATGAAGCATGCAAAAACAAGGGCAAAACATGGATTTAAAGCAAGTGACATATGGAGCATGAAAAAAAGGTTGAGACCTTCTTCAATGTTGAAGAGGGGTTCAAAATAAGCACAATATCAGTTCATGAGATGCTCCAAATCAGATCACACATAGGCCAAATATTCAATGCAAAATAATGGCATATAAGAGGATATTGAAACAAGTACAAGATGGAGGGCTCAAACAGGGTTGAGCCCTTGAACAAACATGAATAATGGCTCAAAACAAGGCCCCTTTCAGTTCTGGTCGGAGCCCAAAACAGTAAGAAAGTAGGCTTAAGAAATGAGGCAAGAAAGTGCTACAAAAGAGGGAATTTGAGACTTACCCTTGAAGACCTCTTTTTTTCTACTTCTTGGCTTGAGGAAAGTTGCTTCTAAGCCTCTGAGAAAGCTCTCCTTGCTTCTGGAAATGGAGTGGTGGTAGTGGTGCTTGAAGTTGATGAAGAGATGGCACCAAACTTAGGAAAAATGAGAGAGATAAAGATGGAGATGTGTATGTATGCTTGAGGGAAATTTTTCTAACCCTTGGGACAGAGCTGGGAGGTCCCTTATATGGGCAAAAAGAGGGGTGTAAAGGTGGAGGGAAATGCACCCAAGTGTTCCCCTCCAAAATATCCCCCGGATACAGATCTTTTCTGGGGGAAACAGCTGTATGGCTGTATGGCACAGGTTTCAAGGAGCATGGCCGGCTAGGCACTTTTACTGGAGGTGGCCGGCCGGCTACCCCCCATGGCCGGCCGGCCAGGGGCAAAAATGGAAGTTTGGAATTGCTGGCCGAGCACCAAAGGGTGGTGTCCTCCCATATGTGTACAACAAGGCTCTGTGGTTGGAATTTGGCAACTCTGAAGCAGGAGAGACAACAAGCCACCTCTAGGAGAGGTCCAAAAATGAAAGGAAGAATTACTGGCCGAGCACCATTTTTTAGGGTCCTCCCATGTGTGTACAACACAAATATGTGGTTTTGGCTTGAGGAAAATGGCCCTAGGGTGTTCAACATTAGCCCGGAAGTGAGAAAAACGGGCGCCGGGAGACGCCAGAGGAGCATAACTGGTTGTTGAGACAATTACTGTCCTCCCACCCTCCAGTGACCTTCCTTATGATAAAACAGAGGTACCTACCAAAAATGAACAAAAATCGATGCAAAATGAATGCTCGGGGACCAAAACACGCAGTTCGGGGTCCCGAAAACCGGCCGTTAAGCACCGAAAGTGGTGTTTGGCTACGAAGCGGGTATCTAGGACCCCAGTGTCCCTCGAAAGGGAGTAAATAAGATGTATGCCAGAAACCGGAGGAATTGGAGATGGTTGGGTGGTCCCGAACCGAGGCACACGGCCTGACGGCTCCGAAAACTGGGAACCGGGCTCCGAAATGGGAAAAATGGCGTACGGCCACGAAATGTAGCCCACAGCCACTGAGAGATGGTCTACGGGACCTCTCCCTCCCCTCAGGAACAAAAACAGAGAAAACCGAGCCTGGTTCGCAAACCGAGACAAGGCACAGAAGAGAGTTCGGGAGTTCGGAGGCAGGGCGCACGGCCGCGACTCTGAGACTTCTGAACGAGCACAGTATGCAATATCACCGAGCGCTCAATTGGTGACGTCTGAGTCTTAAGGTCGGTCAAAAATGAGGTGTCTACACATGCATGTCCTAGTTCATGTTAAGTGACTAATACATTGCATACAGGATGTGATTAGGATAGGCTCGGCTAACCCTAAAATGGCATGTGAAATGCAATCATTCGATGCACGTATTCAAGTTAGATTTGAAGATACAATGCAGTTTGTATGATGTACCGAGCCCGGTGCATGTCAACAAATGCATGGATGCACGCATGCATTGCATAAGGTATGCTAAAATAAACGTTCCATAATCTACCATCGTAAGCAGGTAAATAAAAGGGAAGGAAGAAGTGGGGGTTAGAAGACATACACACCACTCACGCACGCTTATTACAAATTTTCCCTCGCTCAGAGGGACCAAAAGAATATACAAATTAACTAACTACGCAAGCTAATTAAATATTACAAATTGCCTAATTAATTAACAAATTAACCATGCTACGGAAAACAGTAAACTGCCTCGGGGAGAGAGCTCATTGCATGCGCGCTCGGATTCCGCTCGGAATTGCACTGCCATGCCTAGCCTGCCTCTGTTTTCCCTGCTTTGCTTCTCTAAAGACTGCCAAAGTCTTAAGGATGCCTCTCTGGATACTGGGAATCACCACCGGCTAAGTAGGATGACCACCGGCAGTGAATTTGTGGTCGTCGGCACAAAATGAATCCACCGGCCATAGATTGACTGTCGGTCGGCACTAAATACTGCCAGCCGGCAATAAGTTCCTGCAGAACCTGCAACTCACAGCAGCAGAGGGCAAAATTTGCATAGCAGCTCAATTCAAGCAATGTATGCACCAAACACATTCCTTATCATATTTGTGACTCAAAGGAGAATGTGCCTCGATTCTCAGACCACCAATCACGCATTTCCATGCATGATGGCCCAAAGAATCAAGTGTGCACTTCAATTTCAAATGAAATGCAAATCAAACAGATAAAGGGGCCGAATTCCCATCACCAAATCAAAGGACAAGGCATGCATGTCTATGTGTGCAATCCTAAGCATGTCAACTAGTATGCAACATGGGATGCAAACAAGAATGCTAGTATGCAAACACACATACAAGGCAAGCATGCAAACCAAGTAAAGGGGTGGACTTAAACATGACTTAGGCAAATCCAATTAGGCCTAAAATCAGTGGCCAAAGTGCTCAAAAATGGAGGCTAAACACACACGCACATGTGCACACATGATGGTCCAAACTTTAAGCATTAAACTAGCAACTTTAAAACACATTTAAAAGAGGCTATCATGGATAATTTGCATGCAACATTAACTCTGAAAATCATGCTAGAATGTGGTGCCAAACCAACTCAAATGAAGTTAACATTAGCTTGCAAATGGCCCAAATACTTGAAGCAAGGTAATGAAGCTTTGAAGCACCTTTAGCAAAACAAACATGACATGCATTAAACAACTAAAAACAGATTTTTAGCATGTTAAAATAAGGCCAAAGGACCACTTAGATGGCATCTAAGTGGCTCAAATTCAAAGGCATGCACAATGGTCAAAACATAGAGCATACAACACATGCTCTCAAAGCAACAAAGAGGCAACTAAGGCAAGCATATGAGCATGCCAAAGGGACTGAAATTACATGTTAGATGGTTCCAAACCACCAAAATGGTGCAATCAACACATGCTACACATTCACATACTTGAGGCATACAAGCCCGACAAGCCACAAATGCAAAGGAGCTATACTAAGCATGCCAAAATCGATCCAAACAACTATGGACAGACCTAAATCATGGCAAAATAAGCACAAAACATTCACAAGGCTAAGCCTAAAATATGCTCGAACAAAGGCTAACAAGCTAAGGCATGTTAAGGGATCAATGAGGCATTACATGGCAACTATACTAAACATGCATGGAGTACCAAAACCAACTTAATACAAAGTTATAACATGGCAATATAAGCATAAAATACAGCCATGGCATGCTCAACACACACTTGAACAAAGACTTCCTTAAGAGACCAAAAATGGTCTCTTTCAAGGACAACAAGGAGAGGGGGTGGCCCTCCCCTTTTTGAATCTTCAAGGCACCATCCACCACTGAAATCCTCAAGATTTCAGTGGTGAAGAGGCCCAAACACCAAAGTCTCGAAACTTGCACAAAATAGCACAAAATGGGGCCTTTCAAGGCCTAAGGGTGGTCAAACACACCCAAACCACAAAACACTCTTAACAAACAATCAAGAGGGCCTAAAAATAGAACTTTTTTATGTTATACACTAAACACAAAAGCAGCTCTAAGATAGGTAGAAATATGATGCAAAAATGGGGTAAAAAAGGACTAGTTTCTTACCCTTGTTGACCTTCTTTACCAAGGGAGGACCAGCTGCCTCCTTGAGCTTAAACCAGCCCCAAAACTCTGAAAATAGTCCCTTAGAACCTCAATAGCCAAGGAAAGGTGTAATGGTAGGTGTTTGTATGCAATACTATGAACAAATGCACCTAGAACACTCAAAAGAGGAATAGATAGAGATAGAATGTATACGAGTTCTAACCCTAAAACCAGAGCTTCTAGCAATGTTTTCCTCTCTAAAATGTCTAACCTTAATGCCAAGAGAAGACTCTCTCCTATATAGGCAACCAATCTTGTAAAGCATGTCAAGAAAGCTAACAAGAAGAGCATCCCTCCATACACACCAAATGCCAAACAGCTGTCCCAAAATATCTGAAAAAGCAGATGAACAGTAGTCGGCTGGCCAAAAATGTCATTTTGACAAAAATGATTGCCGACCGGCAACAAAGAGTGCCAGCCGGCAATATATATTGCCGGTGGCAACAAAAAGCAGCCGGTGGCCTCTAGCTAGTGCCGGTGGTGTGTGGGGATGCCTCACAAGGCATTCCCTGCCCCTCCAAGGCAAAACACAAGTGTTTGGTGCAAAACCAGACACAAAACAGTCTAATTCGGAGATCCTGAGGCAAGGCGCGTAGCCGAGAACTCCGGGAACTCCAAACAAACACAAACATGGATAATCACCGAGTGTTCAAGCGGTGATGTCCAAGTTTTGAGGACGGTCAAAAATGGGGTGTCTACATGAGGGGGAATCACTGCGTAGCTTCGTTACTCGCTTCAACACCGAAGCCCTGCAGGTAGCGGAAAATGATGACAAGGTCATCCTCACGGCTTTCATGGCTGGTCTGCGGTCGTCTGATTTCTTTTTCTCCTTCTCTGAAAACCCCCCGACCTCAATGGCAGCCCTACTCTCCAAAGCCCAAAAATACATGAATGCCAAGGATTCACTAGCCACTCGGCAGGATCCAACAGCTAAAAACCCGACTCCCAGAGAAAAGAGAAAAGACTCAACCGAACGCCCAAAGATAATAGCCAAACCCTTCATATAGAGTAGACCTCTCGTGCACCGTCGGCACTTGACCGCCGGTCGGTTCGAGCGGTATACACCCCTCAATTCTCCCATGGAACATGTCCTCAACTAGATCCAACGGGACTACCCCCTCGAATGGCCTCCACCTCCGTGGAACCCTTCCAACCGGAAAGTCCAGTCCAAATATTGCTGTTTCCACCAGGACCATGGCCATAACACTGATGACTGCATCAACTTCAAGGATCAGGTGGAGACCCTAATCCGCCAGGGACATCTAAGCCGGTTCACGGACACCCGCCCTCAGCAGAGGCAAAGAACCGAACCCCACAGAGACAATCGCTGGCGCTCCCCACCGCGGCAGCCAGCTCAACCGAATCAAGGTCATGATCGACCTCTGTAACAACCTCGGCCACAAGGTAATCCACCCCCACTCGTTGGTGAAATTAGAGTTATTTCAGGTGGTCTTGCTTGTGGGGGACCATCTCGCTCGGCTCAGAAGGCAGAACTTAGAAAAAAAAGGTAGGGCTCAGACAAGGCAGTCACCACGGTAGACCGACCTCCCAAACAGCCCAAGCAGTGGGCAGAGCCCATCACCTTCACGGACGCCGACTGTACAAGCATCTGTTACCCTCATGATGATCCTCTCGTCATTTCTGCCATTCTCTCCAACTATAAGGTCAGACAAGTTCTCATCGACAATGGAAGCTCTTCAGACATCATATTTCTCAACTGTTTCCACCAGCTCAAGATCGGAGAGGAAAGTTTGTCTCCCCTCCAAACCTCTTTGGTTGGTTTTACTGGCGACCGAGTGACCTCCATCGGCTCCATTGATCTCCCCATCACCATCGGCAAATATCCACGGTAGACCACGAAGTTGCTTACCTTCCTTGTTGTTGACTGCCCCTCTGTCTACAACATCATCCTTGGTCGCACTGCCTTCAGCGCCTTCCAAGCGATCACCTCCACCTACCACCTGGCCATCAAGTTCCCCACTGCTCTCGGGGTCGGAACAGTGAGGGGAGAACAAACCGTGGCCAGAGAATGCTATGTCGCCTCACTCAAGGAAGTTAAACTGAAGGAGGCCATGATTATTGAAGGACTTGACGTTTGAGACGAAGATGAACTGGTTAGAGGAAAACCTATTGAGGAACTTGTTGAGGTTCCCATCGACCCCACCAACCCAATGAAAACTGCCAAGATCGGCAGTCAGCTATCCCCCTAAGCCAAGGCCGACCTTACTGCCTTCTTGATCGAGCACAAAGATGTATTCGCCTGGATTCATTCAGACATGCCAGGTATTGACCCATCCTTTATCACCCATCACCTCAGTATCGAACCTCATTTCCGACCCTACTGCCAGAAGCAGCGCATCTTCCATCTAGAGCGCAATACTCTTATTGCAGCAAAGGTCGACAAGCTCCTTGAGGCCCAATTTATCACAAACGTAGACTACCCTAAATGGTTGTCAAACGTGGTCCTAGTCCGCAAAAACAACGGCAAATGGCGACTCTGTGTCGATTACTCCGACCTGAATCGAGCTTGCCCCAAGGACAGCTACCCTCTTCCCCGCATTGATCTGCTTGTCGACGCCACAGCCAGTCATCAGATGCTCAGTTTCATGGATGCTTTTTCTGGATACAACCAAATCTTGATGCACCCGTCCGACCAAGAACATACCTCCTTCATTACCGATCGAGGTACTTACCACTACCGCGTGATGCTGTTCGGACTAAAGAATGCTGGGGCCACCTACCAACGGCTAGTCAATGCAGTTTTTCAACACCAGATAGGTCGAAACATGGAAGTATACGTCGACGACATGCTGGTCAAGAGCAAACTCTCCATTGACCATCTGACTGACCTCCGAGAAACCTTCGCCACCCTCCGTAAGTACCAAATGAAACTCAACCCAGAGAAGTGCGCCTTCGGTGTGGGATCTAGAAAGTTTTTGGGTTTTATGGTCAGCCAGCGCGGCATTGAAGCCAATCCCGAGAAGATCAAGGCCTTGATTGAAATGCAGTCACCCAGAACGGTCAAAGAAGTTCAAAGACTCACCGGCCGAGTGGCGGCCCTCAACCGCTTCATCTCCCGCGCAACAGATAAGTGTTTACCATTCTTCAAAGTTCTTCGGCAGACTTTTGAATGGACAACCGAATCCGAAGAGGCTTTTCAACAGTTAAAGCAATGCATGGCCAACCCTCCCCTCCTTTCACAGGCAGTTACGGGCGAACCCCTCTTCCTCTATCTAGCAGTGTCAAGCACCGCAGTCAGTGCAGCCCTTATCAGGGAAGACGGCTCAGTCCAACGGCCGGTCTACTACATCAGTCGAGCTCTTAGGGGAGCGGAGCAAAATTACCCATTGCTAGAAAAATTGTCCCTGGCCTTGGTCACCGCTTCTAGACGACTTTGTCCTTACTTCCAAGCCCATTCCATAGTGGTCCTCATCGACCAACCCCTGAAGAAGGTCATGCAGCAACTAGAACTTTCTGGCCGACTTATGTAGTGGTCAGTAGAACTCAGCCAGTTTGATATCTCCTACCGCCCTCAAACAGCAATCAAGGGAAAGGCCATAGCCGACTTCATCCTGGAATTCACCAACCCTACCCCAACCACTGTCTCTCCACCCCTACCAACTCCTGCCGAGCCAGAAGACCCCCATTCTTGGACTCTCAACGTCGACGGGTCATCCCGCAGGGAAGGTAGTGAGGCTGGCCTCATCCTCACCTCCCCTGAGGGTGGCTATTTCAAATGTGCTCTCCGCCTCTTGTTTGATGCCAGTAACAATGAGGCCGAATATGAGGCCTTGATAGAAGGACTTTGCCTTGCCAAGGACATCGGCGTCAGCCACATTTGGGTGTTCAGTGACTCCCAGCTCATCGTCGGCCAGATCACGGGGGAATTCGACGCCAAAGAGGACACAATGCGGGCTTACAGGGATCTGGCACTCCTTCTTGTTCGCCTCTTCAATACCTTCCACATCAAGCACATACCTCGGGCGAAAAACTCCAAGGCAGACGAGATGGCTCAACTGGCCTCTGCAGACTAGCCCAACCTCAGCCATGGAGTTCGCCTCGAATACCTAGCCCACCCGGCCATCTCGCCCGACTTACAAGAAGTACAGTTCCTCCAAAATGAACCCATCCCCTGGGCATCCGACATCATCTTATTTTTGACAACAGGGGAACTCCCAGATGATCAATAGCAGGCCGCCAAGGTCAGGGCTCGGTCGTCCAACTACGTTCTGGTCAATGGCGTCCTGTACAAACGTGGCTTTTCACGACCATATCTGCGATGTCTCAACTCAACTCAGGCAACCTATGTAATGCAAGAAATCCATGAGGGAATTTGTGGCAATCATTCAGGCGGTAGGTCTTTCGCCCACAAAATACTCCGTACTGGTTATTTCTGGCCGACTCTCAATCAAGATGCCACTGATTTTGTGCTCAAATGCGACAAGTGTCAGCGCTTTGCCAACATCCCCAATGCCCCTCCTACTGAACTGATCACACTCTACAGCCCCTACCCGTTCGCCAAATGGGGGATCGACCTAGTTGGTCCACTTCCCACCGGCCGAGGCCAGACCAAGTTCGCGATTGTCGCCATCGATTACTTCACCAAGTGGGTAGAGGCAGAACCCCTTGCGACCATCACCGAGCGGAACACAACCAGGTTCATCTGGCAGTCGATCGTTTGCAGATTTGGCGTTCCTCAGGCCATTGTCTCCAACAACGACAAACAATTCGACAACGCTAATTATAGGAAGTTCTGTGCCGACCTCCAGATTCAACCATGTTTCTCTTCCCCCGGTTATCCCCAAGCCAGTGGCCAAGTTGAGCTTACCAACTGTTCTCTCCTAAAGATCATCAAGACTAAACTTGAAGCTGCTAAGGGACTTGGGGCTCAAGAGCTACCAAATGTGCTATAGGCCTACCGCACCACCGCTCGAACTCCCACTGGGGAAACCCCTTTTTGTCTAACATATGGCGCTGAGGCGGTTATTCCGGTGGGAGTCGGTCTACCTACCCCCAGGGTTTTACATCCGGATCCACCACTCACCGAAGAACTCCGTCAGTGCATCTAGACCTAATTGAAGAACTCAGGGAGACCACTGCTGTCAGACTGGCCTTATACCAGCAGAAAATGCGAACACACTACAACCGCAAAGTCCGACCAAGGGAGTTTGCTGTTGGGGACCTTGTCTTGAGAGAAGCAACCCTTGCTACCAAGAATCCGACTGAGGGTAAATTGGCAACCAAATGGGAGGGACCTTATGTTGTGAAAGTTAGACCATGTCCAGGCACTTACCGAATTCAGGATCTGGAAGGTCGAGACCTCCCACACCCTGGAACGCCGAACACTTGAAACGTTACTTTCAATAAACTACTACTTTTGTATTGCTCAGTTATTGTATTTTCCTTTTGAAAAAAATCACACGTTTGAACATTCTTGTCATCTTTTCGTGCCAATGTAACTTTTTGACATTTATATACCTTAGTCGTCTATTTGGTGTCTCAATGACATTTTGGTTACAGTAGCAAAAAGCCTCAGCCAGACTGAGCACTAAAAGCCTCAGCCAGACTGAGCACTAAAAAGCCTCAGCCAGACTGAGCACTAAAGGCCTCGTTCAGATCGAGCACTAAACAGCCTCGTCCAGACCGAGCACTACAAGCCGCAGCCAGACTGAGCACTAAAAGCCTCGTTCAGACTGAGCACTAAACAGTGTCTTCAAGACCGAGCACTAAAAGCCTCAGCCAGACTGAGCACAAAAGCCCCAGCTAGACTCAGCTTGATGCACTTGGCCAAACCGATCCCCCTTTAGACCAAGCATTACAAGTCCCAACCGAACTGAGTGCCATCATTGTTGACCCAGAGTGAGTTACTTGCAACATTAATTCCGGGTCCAAACTGAGATAATCCTATCCTCAGTGAAACTCCATAATTATGGTATTAGTAAAACACTCAGTCACAATTTGACACTTAATCACAATTCCGGGCCAAAGTTTTTACACCACTCTTTACTTAGTCAAATTCCAAAGATGTCCTCACGTGTTTCATTTACTAATCAGATTATTTCCTCTACCATTTAGCGTAACTCCAAGAAACCACTCTTTTGAGCATTAGGGTGTTCTTTACTTTGCTCTTCATTGAATTTTTATACAAGTCCAATTTCACTCTGCGTTAGGGTGTTCTGTACTTTGCTCTGCATTGAATTTTTATATAAGTCCAATTTCACTCGACGTTAGGGTGTTCTTTACTTTGCTCTGCATTGAATTTTTATACAAGTCCAATTTTACTATGCGTTAGGGTGTTCTTTACTTTGCTCTACATTGAATTTTTATACAAGTCCAATTTCACTCTACATTAGGGTGTTCTTTACTTTGCTTTGCATTGAATTTCCATACAAGTCTAATTTCACACTGATTTATATACAAGCCCAAGCAATCGACCGAAAACACAAATGAAATTTTACTCATTCACAAATGTGTACACAAGTTCATTACATCAATTCAAAAAAAAAAAAAAAAAAAAAAAAAAAAAAAAAAAAAAAAAAAAAAAGAAGAAGAAGAAGAAGAAAAAAAGAAAAAACTCTTCATCATCCTCTCCAGTCATTCCTCCCCACTGGATACAAGATCTTCTTTTTCAACGCCTTCATCCAGGGGGGTCTGGGCCACATCGTCTTCCCCGATTGTCACACTACTGAGGTCTAAGTCTGGGAACAGTTCTTCAGCTCTGCGCTTGAACGTCTTCCAACCACTGTCCCAAAACTCAGCCATTTCGTGCTTATAGAAGTCCGACTACTAGAAGCTCTCAATAACTTCTGCCTCTGTTCTCCCTCCAACAGTCGTCCTTGATGGGCCCGCCCCCCCAGTTTCTTGCTGGCGACCGCAGCATCAACTGCCATCTGAAATTCGGGCGACCCTTTGAATTGCTCCACCGCTGCGACGCATAGATCGGGATAAGCTGCCCACTCAGAGGCTGCCTTTGCCCTCTTCTCGTCCAGCTCTTTCTGTACGGTCGCCCTCTTAGACGCAGCCTTGGCCTTCTCCTCCTCCAATTCTTTCTTTAGGCTCTCCTTCTCCGCCGACGCCCGCGATCTCTTTGCTTCCAACTCCTTCAGAAGCCTCTCCCTCTCCTTCTGCAGATCACCCACTTTGACATCGGCCTCATCCTTTTGCCTGACGAGCTCTTCATTATTGCTCATGGCCTCCTCATGTCGCTCGATCGCCACGGCGCAAGCTCTTTGGGGCTCCTCCAACTTCTTCTGCTCGCCAGAAAGTTGGAACTTGAGTGACACAACCTGGTGGCGTGTGTTCTCCTGCCCCACCTTGGCCGCTTGCAGATCAATTTGGGCAATTTCCCCACCTGCACTCTCCTTCTTCAATTTTGCAAGCTGGGCCTTGACTTCATCTGCCTTAAGTTTGGCAATTTCACTTTCTCAATAGGCCCCTCAAGTGGTTACCTCCATTTGGGTGGAGCATAACCCCCTCAGCAGCTCAGCTTCGTTGAATCTTGAAGCCGAGCGCAGGGCGGCCTCTTCTACGATTCCCACCAAGCAGTCTGCCTTTGCCCTAGCTGGGCCTTCCTCTTCCTCCAGCCACCACCACGCTGAAGGCGTAGATCGTGTGGCTAGATCGACCCTTTGGGGTACAGTGTCCCCTGGGTCGCTTTCTTCCTTCTTGTTCTTAAGGGCGTTCATGACCCCTATGGCGATCGCCGCCACCACTGACACCACCTCTCTCACCTCCGAAGCAACATCCATCACTTCTGGGCCACCTATCTTTCCTGGGGTCCCCCTACTTCTCCCTCTTCAAATTTCTTTGCAAAGATCTGGTTTCCTTCACACTTGTTCCTCCTCTTTTCTCAAGCGTGCTCTTTCTCACTCCGACTCAACCTCTTCTTCTTTCCAACGCCCAACGCCTCCATCTTTTTCAGAGACCTCTCCTTCAAAGGGTCCGTTCGGGGTGGCCACGGCACAAATTTGCCTAAGTTCTTCTCTCCCAAGGGTTTGGGGCGAGGACGAATCCTCTCCCTTATAATTGTTTTTTTGGGGTCGGTCGGCCTGGGACTCCTTGAATTTTTGGGCTTTAGCCAGGATGGCCTGATCTTCCGCCTCTTGAGCCCTTCTCCTCGCTTCCAACTCCGCTTGGTCGAGGTCCCCACTACTTGGCCTTGGACCCAACCCTACCTCAAACAATGCCGATGGCTGCACGAGTTCGTCCTACCTGGCCCCCTTCTTCTCCCTCCAGGCCTTCACTTTCTTTATTCTTTCCTCTGCTTCTGCTCCTAACTTTAGCTCCACAGATCTGGTGGGCACCTTCCACATCGTCCGTACCCCAGCCCCTCCAGAGGTGGACACATAGAACCACCTGGGTCTCCAACCCTTGATCGACGTTGGCAACCCCGCCATCAAACCCTTCCCTGCCGCTGCCTGCAGGGTGACCCAAGTCTCCTGCTGCCCTGAGGCCTTGTAGTAGCCAAAGAACACGTCCACTGTCATGGCCTGCCCCCCATTTGCCTTCGGCCATGCACTTGCGCAAGCTAGCAAGATCTTCCAGGCATTGGGCATTAGTTGCCCTGGTGCTACCTCTAGATGGTTGAGCATATCCACCATTGTTTGCGGTAGTGGCAACTTCAGTCCATCCTTTACAGCTTCCTCATAGAGGGAAAACTCTCCTGCCCTGGCGTTAGACGGCCTCTCCGTTGATGTTGGCAACGATAACTCCACTTCCGCAGGGATCTGGTACTTTTCGCAGATCGCCTCCAACTCCGCCGCCGTAATCGTGGATTTGTCAGCCTTCGTGTGCCAGTGGTCTGGTTCCACCTAGCTTATTGGCTTTGGCGCTGCTATCATGGTCGAACCATGGGATCGCACCACCAACTCCCCTACATTTTCTGACCTATACTGCGCCACTAGCTCCTCTGCATCATCGTCTCCAAGGGGGTCTACCTTCACATTCACAGCTCCTTCTTGCGCCATTTCTAGGGTATGTTTGCGAATCGCTTTTGATGCAGGAGCAAGGAAATTGAAGAAGTGTTGCAAAGGTGTATCGTGAACAACAAATGAAGTAAGACTTGGAATGTTTTGGTTTTTTGTAAACAAGTAAGTGAATCGCACGATGCCAAAAGCCCACGGTTTGCCCGTATTCCAAGGATCCTAATTAATTTCCGCCAGTTTGAAAACTTTTCAAATCATCCGCCAAAACTGCCTTTTCAACATCGATAATGACCTATCGTTTCATTTTTCCTCCAACGCCCAACTTTTCCCCCAAGATGTTGCCACGTGTTCGACTACGATGCATTGTCTCATCCCCTTACCTTGTCTTTTCCACTTCAAATCATCACATAACACGCCGCCTCTCGAGCCTCGCCCCCACCCGCTCGGCTCCCCTCGCGGTCGGCACTCCTCACGGTCGGCCCTCCCACTTGGCTCCCCTCGCGGTTGGCATGCCTCACGGTCGGCCCTCCTACTCGGCTTCCCTCAGGCTCGGCACGCCCCACGGTCAGCCCTCCTCCCGGTCGGCTCGTCCTCTCGGCTTTCACGCGATCAGCCTCGCGGTTTTCCTTTCCGCTCGGTCTTCGCGCGATCGCCCTCCTCACGGTCGGCACTCCTCACGGTCGGACCCTTTCACTCTCGGTCCGTTAACTCGACCCCCCCTGACGGTCGGACACACTTTTTTCTCATTACTATTCCCTTCATTTGACTGAAGTTGCACTTGGGAATGGGGGACTACTGACATGGATAGGTCCATAAAGGTCACAGTCTATAGTGAACAAACCCAAGCCCACCATTTGGACCTCATTGCATAACCCGGTTGGTAAAGTCCGTGACAGCTGGAGGCCAACTGGGCATGAATGGCCAATAGTATTCAGACATATGGCAGTGGTAGGACATGCCACATCAGCAGACAAAGATCTGTAAAGTTATTGCCATAACACATCACCATTAATGCGGCCCATCACAGCATTTATTACGACAACACCTCCCCGTCGGAACAGCGCCCCCTTACCCTGAATAAGGTAAGCTACAGCATAGGCTTTCGGCAATGTGGGCACGTTGGAAGGGACAGTGAAATGATTACCAAAGGATATAAGCAAGCATCGAAGACAAGAAGAAGGTTAACCTTTCTATCTCCAATCTCTCTATATACACTTTATCTCTTCTCCTTACTTGCTAACTTGCCCGTCGGAGGGTTTGCTAGGGGACTACCCCGTTCCCCATTGAACTACCTTGCAGGTCACCTAGTGGGCTTTACCACTCAGACGTGGGCATGAGGAGTTTGGATCGGTCCAGTCCATCCACCGGGGACGAACTGCATCATCATGTTATTTTCTGTCTAATTTTACATTCCCACTTTGGCCTTTCAAGTTTGTTTTTTCTCATTTTTACCCTTTATGTTTCAAGTTTTTTTCAGTTTACTCCTACAACTAATTTTTCTGAAAGAAAAATAGACAAAAAAATTTACCAAATGTATTAAAAAAAAAAAGACAGAAAATCACAAAATCAATTCTATAACAATGACCACCAATGCAAGTTATTTCCTTCACTGACGATTGACGTAGTTCTTTTCTCTCTAGCTCCTTCAACGTCTCGCAATCATATAAAGGCTCAGTGACCTTTACATTTAGAATGTAGGACCCAAAAGGACTAGCCAATTGCCCATAATTGAACAATGTAGAGTAGTACTTTAGCCCAAAGAGCCCTGATATGATTGTGAAAATCAATGGCAATTGCACACCAAATGAGAACCCAATGATCACTGACACCATATAGATTGAACTGGCGACTGGAAATGCGATGAAGAGAAAGCCAATGCACAACAAAAAAAGGACTAGTGTCGCCTTGGAAATTTGTACTTTGCGAGCAAGGTTTCAGAAATGAAGCCAAAGAAGATTTTGCCGAAGTAATTTCATATGCTTAAAAGCGAAAACAAATGTTTTTGTTGTTTTCTATGGGTATCCGAGTGACTTCCCAATCTGTCCTAAAATGTCTACAGTAGTATGACTTGAACCTAGACCGAAAAATGTTGCAAGAAACAAAATCAACATATCAGTGCTTAAAAGTGCTTGTAAGATTGCGTAGTCCTCTCATCTTTTGGGTTTATTAAAAAAGGTCTTTGCAAAGCAAGAAAAAATTTATCATTTTAAGTGTTTTTCAATAATTCACCTAAAATTGTTTTCAATTTTGAAAATTTTAACCTTTTATATGGAATAATATTCTCAATTTTTGTGATTGGACAGTAGCTTTAAAAAAAGATTGCCCTGTCTTAATACAGAGAAATTTATCTAGTTCGATTAAAAAAAAAAAAAATTCTTCATGCAGAAAAATTTGTCTCTCTTGACTCAAAGAAATTTCTTTTAAAGAATAATTAACTTCAAATTGTTCTCGATTTTGAAATTTTTAGGTTGAATTGTGTTTGAACAACAAAAACAATGAAAATTTAATGAAAATATAGTGAAATTTTACTGGCACTAAAATGATAGTGAAATTTCACTGTTAGATGATAGCAAGCTCAGTAAATCTTTGGATCGAATTATTTGAAGCACTTATTTGAATGGATTATTGGTACATTTGGTAAGAGGTATCTACTTTTTTTTTATTGATCATTGATCTTCATTTTTTTAAAAAAAATTTCTAGGCATAAATTGAAAATAATAAAATTTCAGTTAATCAGAGAATTTTCATTGGCTTTACTTAGTGAAAATTTCGTTAATTTTTTTTCCTGAAGTACATATTGATTATAGATTTTATTTGATAGATCTCATCAAGAGAATTTCAAAAATATATATTTTTAAAAAATGAAAATCTAAATCAAAAGTGATTAAATTTTTAAGTTTTGAAACACTCAACTAAACGGACCTAGTGTTTATTGGTAAGGGTATCCCCCCCCCCCTAAAAAAAAAAAGTGTACTATGTCATGGGCTTGATTTATGAAGTTTTGTTTTATATCCGTATATTATTAAAGAATTTTAATAAGGGAGTAAAATTAAACAAAAAAAAAAAAAAGAAAGAAAGGAATTTAAGATCAAGATATAAGTTGAAAAATAATTATAAATTAATGATAAATTTTATTAATATTAATAATTAAAATTATAAAAATTTCCATCCATATGTTAAAAAAAAATTCAACTATCCCCCAAGGAGTAATTTCCCTAATAAAAAATCCTCTTCTTATATATATATATATAAAAGAAATACTTATTAGATCATCTTTAACTTAGTTTGGGAAGACTAAATAAGTGCACTTTTTGACTTTTTATGAAATATGGATTGGGTTTGGGTTGGGTTTGAAGTGATGTGTTAGAGAGGTGATGTGACTTAAATAAGATGATGTGACTTAAATAGGATAGTGACTTTTTGACTTTTTGTCTTTTTTCAATCTTCCCAAACTAGATATTTCATCAAATTTGAATTTGATAAAAAAAAAAATGTCTATTTTTTGAGCTCCAACTGTGTCATCAAACTCATATAAAATGAAGATAAAACCAAAACTTTTATCAAATTAATGGAATGTTTAACTTTTCTTCAAATATCACAGGTGACCATTGATGGACGACCAGATTGGGAAAGATTTGATAAAAATTTACTCTAGTCTGGCTAGACGACTGACAAGATTTGATGAAATGATTAGAGTACATCATATCATATCAAGATTTTGCTCAAATTTGATAAAGTTTTAGAAATGAAAAATGCCTCAGACCCCCAGTGGGGGTCACTGGGGGTCCTGATCCTAGCCCTCCCATTGGTCCAAAAAAAAAAATTATTTTTTTTTTTGGAATTTCAGCCAACCCCAGTGCGCCACGTCACTGGGGGTTGACCCCCACTGGGGGTCTGAAGCAACACTGTTTAGAAATATTCTAACAAGACATTTAGAAAAGGGGGAAAAAAAATACTAAAGAGTGCACTTAAAGTATTATTGAATGTTAAAATTAAATTAAAAAGTAGTTTGGGATTTTTTGAAAATATTAAAAATATATTTATTTTAATAAAAATTATAATAAATTAAAAAAGTATCTCGTTTTTAAAAAAATCTCCTTAGGCCTTATCAACAGTTTTTAGTAAAAGTTGTCGTATCAAAAGAAAATCACAAAAAGTTAATAGAAGAGTATATGCAATGGCGGATACCCACTAATCTATTAACTACTATTGTAAAACAGCGAAGACTAGATGATATTTCCTACACGAGTGTTGTTATTAGTACCCTTTTAATTATTTTATACCTCTCATTTTTTGTTTTTTTTTTATTTTATTTACAATAATAATTTCAAATAAAATTATTAAAAATGATATTAATAATTTTGAAACACTTCATCTTACAATTAAGTCAACACACCTATTAAATCATGAGTTAGAATTTACGAGAGCACCCACCCCATCACAATCCATAATCTTTTCTAAATTCTACCTTCAAAATCTATCCAACTTCAAAACCTTGAAAACCTTTTGACGATAATATTTCGGTGTTAACGATGGTAACTATTTGATTACCTATACTTCTCTAGCAATAACAATGAGTGAAATTTTTTTCGGTAACCACAACTCCACGAGAGGAGTATAACAATAGAAGTTCAAAGGAGGTTCATAACTTTGATGGTATTATTAGCTTAAATGAGATTAGCTTTATAAGGGTAAGTTTCTTAAAAAAAATGACAGAAATATTAAAAACTGTTCGTCATTTTTTTGGGGACTGAACTCCTGAATATATTGCCGAAATTCAGGAACACAGACCCAAATATTATTTATTTGTTCAGGAACAAGTAATCGAATATTTATTTTCTCAGGCGATGAACAAGTATATGAAGATGAAGTAGTAATTACCTTTGTGAGTTTTGTTAGAATTTATGAGAGAGAGGGTTTTTGGGATGTGGGGGGTATACAGTTAATTGAATGGATAAAATATTTTTATAAAGATAATTTTAGTATTATTTGAGAAGAGAAAATAAATTTTAAGAATTTTAAAATTTATAAATAAGAATCTAAAAAAATAAAAAATCTAAAATAATTTATAAAGTATTAATAGCAGCCCTCTTTCTATACGGCTTTATTGCAGAAACAACCTCTTTTAGTGTTATATTTACTTGAAAATTGCAACCTAAATTACAACGTGAAGTGACACGACCACTGGAATACAATTCGGAACAATTATGTACAAAGGATACGCTTTGGTAACCCAAGTGACCTGTGGTGTAGTCGGAAATTCATCTTACATGTCAATTAGAATATTAATTTTTTGTTATATTATGATAAGTAATAATGAGATTTTATTATATATATATATATATTTTAATTTTTTATTAATCGGTGAGATAGAATATTACAATTATTCTAAGATTTAAATTAACGTGACTTATAAATTCACAATCAATAATTAAAATCTGTTAACCTAGCAATAGAGGGGAAAAAAAAAAAAAAACTAAATCTACAATTAATAAATTCAACTTTATCAACTCAACAAAGCGTCTTCACAATGGAGAAGAATAACTAATTAACAAATCCGAGGAAAGAAATTATCAGTTAATTCATTTTTTGTTTTGAGTATATATAAGAATGAATAAAATATTAAAATGTTAATATGCAAGTTTACATAATTTAAGAAGGGGGACTATTACAATTTTATAAGGATAAATAAAGCATAATTATTATATACAGGGGTAATAATATAAATATAAAAAATTTAGGGGAGGCTTGTGACCCCCTTAAGCCTAAGATAGCTCCGTCCCTAGAAGTGTGACATGTTAAAAGTTAGTTTTTCTTATTTTTTTAAAGTCATATCACATTTCTAATTTTTTTACACCTTAAAAAAAATAAATAAATAAAAATAAATAAAATAAAATAAGAAAGAGGTTCTTTCACATGTTTCTCATCCCATACAACTGCATGTAAACACGCAGTATCAACAATTCTTTAATCATGTACGGATATAGGATTTGAATTTTGGAGTGGTAAAAACGCATGTAATTTTTTATTGAAAAAAATTATTATAAAATTTTAAATTTTAATTTATACCAACGCAATATATATATATATATATATTACTATTAATCAAACATTCTTTGTCAACATAATTGAGAACAAAAATATAATTGGACATATTTTTTATTTGCATTAAATTAACAAAATATTAACAATTACTATATCTCTGTCTTGTAAAGTTAGCTATTTGAAAATATTGTAATCGCTATTTTTTATAATATAAATATATATAAACATCTATGATAAACTCAATATCAAGACCTTAATTAATATCTTTCTCAATAAATAATCAAATAACTACTTACAAAATCATCTTCTATCTTATTACGCAATTTAATTTAAAAAAAAAATTATAATTGAAAATGTATGTTTGTATGAGTATAATGATAATCCGTTTCAATAAGCGGTATTAAATTTTATTAACTTATTTTAATAATATCATATTGAATTGAAGTAGACAATATTTTTATTTTTAGACAATATTCCAATTTCTAGAGAATGAATGCAAAATAAGATGCATAAGAAAATTAAAGTGTGACTTATAAAAGAAAAAAAACAAAACATAAATGACATATGAACAAAAAAACAAGAATAGTAACAAATAAAATAATACACATAAGTTTAAATAATATAGAAATATAACAAATAATATAGATAATAAAGAGAATATATTGATATTTGATAATACTCAGTTTGGAAAATATTTTTAAAATTTTGTAATGTAATAATTTGAAGGGTGCGAATTACTAAAAATTTGAGGGTACGAAGTACTACAGTGTGCGTACCGGATTCCGCACTAGATGAAAGTGGATCGGGGCTCCGCACTTAGTTGGACTATCCAAGGACCGGGACTCCTGCCACAAGAAGCACCATTAGAGTTGCCTGGCCAGGGTTGGCCGGATAACCCCTCCAGCGTGGAAATCAGTGATCGGAGAAGGAATGTATGTTCAGAGAGATTAGAATAGTTCTCCTTAGTTTCTCTTGTTCGATCCCCTTCAATGTGAAGTTTATGAAGTATATGTAGTATTGCTTACTTGCTTCTCAAGGTGGTTTCATGGAGTGTAGATGCTGCCAGGTATCCTTTCAGCATTGCTCCAGATGGGGGACCACTTGGTAGTTGTCATTGATTGCATACTCTCATTATAGGCATGTTGATAACAAACCACATTCCTTTGGTTCAACAACTTTCGTGATTCTAGGTGTAGGGGACTAGCTGAGGTGGCAACCTGCACATGCTTGCACTCACAGCTCCCACGTTTCCTTGTGAGGTTTCTCTAGTTCGGTACTCATGTACTTCAGTTCGGTACTGATGTGCCTTGGCTCGGCCTTTTTCAAGATCCTTCATCGAGATGGGCTGGGCCATTATCTGTTCTGCCCACAGATTCCATTTCGCAGCTCGGCCTAGACCAGTACTACGGTTGGGCTAGCCTTTCCACTGCGGGTTGGGCCCAAGTGCTTGAGGACTTGGGTGGACTGTTGATCATGAAGTTGGGCTCAATTGGTCTGTTCATATACTCATATGACCCACTTGGATTTGGACTTTGTCGGATTGGGCCGGCCTAAGGCTTGGACCTGACCCATTTCGCATTTAGCCCATTTATTTGCCCTCTAGCTCGCGTTAAGGTTCCCTTCGGAGGGAGCTACTGTTCTGCTTTCCAAGCGTCGCGTCGTTTTGGTTCTTCCTCAGTTCGGCCTTGGTGACAGTTCAATCCTGATACACAATTCCTGCATGCGTCCTTTCATGTAACACGTGGCGACGTGTGATAGGTGTGCAAAGATAATGCGTCGACTCTATACCGAAGGTTGTGATTCGTGTGCCTGCGCGCCGACTGGTGTAATAAATGCTCAGGCTATCAATTCGAATCCCTTGATTTACTTTTTTCATTCCTCTAGTGAATTCCAAAGAGAGAGAAAGAGCTTCTTCCCATTCCTTTGGACCGATCTCGCTGGTGCTCTGCTTGGGCTTCTTCGCCGCTAATCCTGCTTTGCTATCACCGTTGTGATCTCTGTAAGTCCTCTCATGACTCTTCTTCTCTTTCCCCTTTCTGTTTTAATCATCTTGTTTGGCCCACTTACTATCCGTGTCCCATACTCTGTTATCTAAATCCTACTTCTGTCCCATTAGGTCAATCGAATGGGGAAGTTCCGTTCCTTGGTTGATACCTTCGAGGCCATGGCTATGTTCCGTCTAGATTACAATATTCCTCATGACGTTACCCTTTCACTGGCGAAAGTAGACGCCAAACGTATGGGTACGAGGAACACCGTTGCCTTTCCCATCGCGGCAATAATCGAGGGAGGGGTTCGGTTTCCTCTTGACCTGTTAGTGCGTCGTATTCTGCAGCAAGTCCAATTAACTCCAATGCAAGTATCTATGAACCTTTTCCGTGTTGTTTGCGACGTATCTGCCCTCAATAGACGACTGGGCCTGAACCTTGACATATGGGATATCTTGGGATGTTACACCCTTTCTCATAACAAAGACCATAGTACAAACTACCTGCGTGTTCACTCGGCTGATTGTCACTTAGTTACTGGATTGCCTGATTCGGATAAACACAATGACGATTTCCTACAAGTTGATGGAAATTGGGAGTTCCTTGCCGGAACCGAGTTTCAGCCTGAACGGATGCCACAGAAAGACGGTTACCCAGGTCCGGGCCTCTCCTTTTAATGCCTTTGGTGTTTCTTACTCTATTTTGAATATTGCTCTAATGGGTTGCTTTCTTTTTGCAGAGTCCTCCCGTTTCCAACAAAGGCCGAATTGAGAGAATGCTGAAGCCATCAAAGTTGCCTTGAGGTATAAAAAAAGATCTGCACATGAGTTATTGGACTACCAGTCAACTTACCGTTTTGTTATTCCAAAGAAGGCAAGGCTCATTGCTGCCCTTCTGGACTCTGATACCGAGACTGACACGTCTCTCACCCCTCTAGTCTCGAGACGTCGCAGGAGTCAAGATGCATTTTCTGAGAGGGCACCCTCCCCTGCCCCCAACTTCGCAAGGAGCGGGTCTGTGGCGAAGAGAAGGGTATTGGTGGATTTGGAGGCCGAGGCCTTCGGAGCCTCCGGCGCTTTGCAAACCCCTTTAGAGAAGACCGAGGTGAAGAGCCTCATGGAGGTAAAGATGGAAGTTGGAGCTGGGACCCTCAGGATCTTGGCCGAGCCTCACTTGCCAGACGAGCAAAAAAGAGGAGAAGGGAAACTGGCAAAGCAGTGGTGGGGGAAGCTTCTCAGGATCCTGCTGAGGATGATGCTTTTGAGAAATGGGAGCCGCCAATATTGTATGAGGGCAGGCCCATTTCCATCTCTGATTCAGTTGTCGCTTCACAAGATTTTGCCTTTAATTTGACCAAGTTTTTGTTGATGCCGGTTGATATGGTCGACCATAATGGGCCTCGTGAAATTCCTATCCTGAAGGGGACCCTTCAAATGATGACTCAGTAAGTGTTTTCGCTTTACTTAACTTCACCGCTATTTATCGCTTCTTGTCTTCCTTTTATTTATTTATTTTTTTAAGTTTCTTGTTGTCCTTTGCAGTGTATCCAGAGAATGCACCTGTCCATTACCCGTGCTGAAGAGTTGGAAATGGCCGTGCTGGAGGCTGCAATGGATGTAGAGACTGACAGTGAACTTGGAGTCAGAGAAGGAAGGACGCCGAATCACGAGAGGAAGCCTTTCGTTTGAACAAGATTGTCGCACGAACAATCAAGGAGGCGCCATTGGGACACAAAGCTCAACTCGAGGGAAGGTGGCCAACTGAGCATCGTTATGGCCGACGTTGGAGGCCAAGCACCGCAACAAGACCGATGAAGGGGTGACGATAAGGAAGAGGTTCTAATCGTGAGACAAGCTCTTTGTGAAGGGTTGGACGAGTGCCTTAGCCGCTGCGATGGTTCCTGAAGGCTCTTCCCTGTATCATGATGTCCCTATTTCTTCGAAATCCTTGGGTTTGAAGACCATTCCTATCCCTACTGTTCTGCCAGACGATGTTTCCCCAGAAGATGATTCTGTAAGCAAGACCCAGAGCATGAATGTTGCCGCTAAAACGGTAGACGTTGAAAGGGTTGAAACCCTAGTGACCAAAGCCATGGGGGATGTGGTTAAGGTGGCTCCTACTTCTCAGGAAGTTGGAGCTTCCTCTACTTTTCCTCCCGCAGATGGCCTAGACAAAATTGCTAATGTTGCTCCTGAGTTGCCCACTGTTGATGAAAATTGACATTAAAAGGATTTGAACTTTTTGCTTTTCTATTTTGGTGAAGACAATTTTTCCTTTTCTTTTTTTTTTTTTTGTTGCTGGTTGTGAGGCCTTCTGTGCGCTTTGCTGGATGATATAGTTTTCTCTTTGAACTTGCAATTTGATGTTGTTTGGCTTTTGTGTCTGAATATATAAATAGATGCTCTGTCTGATTTAGATCGCTTGCCCCGATCGGCCGTTGCTGGGACCTTGGGCGAATTGATGCTCGGTGTGGCACTGAACTATTTGCCCCCAGTCGAGCACTGTTGGGACCTCGGGGCCGAACTAGTGATCGGCGTGTCTAACGGATATGTGGTATGGCTGTGCTTTGAGTTAGGTCCAAGTTGGTTTCGAAGAAAACAATTGTTTGCCCCCACCGAGCTAAGTAAGATCGATACCAAAGAGTTGTCCCTTGTATAGAACTGCTTGAGTCTGTTTCAACTTTGATAGTACAAGTGCATTTAAATGAGAGAAATGCAAAGAGAGATGTCTTACTTAGGTCCAGGTAGGTTAAAAAAAACAATTGTTTGCCCCTAGCTGGAGCTGAGTAAGGCTGATGCTAGAAGTTTGCTCTTGACGTAGCTCCGTTGAGTTTGTTCCAACTCTGCTGGTTTGAATCAATACTGAAGTGTTGATGTGCTGATACTTAAGAAGTTCTGTAGGTGCAAAGATGTGTGCTTAAGATATGTCAGTGTAGTTTCCACCAAGCAATTCCACTTGGCTAAATAGAGATATTTTACTTAAGATACATTAGTGCGGTTTCCACCAAGCAATTCCATTTGGCTAAATAGAGATGTTTACTTAAGATACATTAGTGCGGTTTCCACCAAGCAATTCCACTTGGCTAAATTCCAATTTAGTTGCCAAATATTTTTCCACCAAGCTATACCACTTAGCATGTTTGAGTGCTAACCAAATTTAAATTCCGTTCAGTCGTTCTGAAACTGAGCCATTTGGGTTAAAACCAAAGTTAATTCCGTTTGACAAACATCAAAGCTAATTCCGTTTGGTAGAGACCAAAGCTAATTCCGTTTGGTAAGAACCAAAGCTAATTTCGTTCGGTAAGAACCAAAGCTAATTCCGTTTAGTGGGAGCCAAAACTAATTCCGTTTGATAAACATCAAAGCTAATTACAAGAATTGGATAAATCTGGTAGTACAAGTGCATTTGAATGAGAGAAATGCAAAGAGAGATGTCTTACTCAGGTCCAGGTAGGTTAAAAAAAAAAATTGTTTGCCCCCAGCTGGAGCTGAGTAAGGCTGATGCTAGAAGTTTGCTCTTGACGTAGCTCCGTTGAGTTTGTTCCAACTTTGCTGGTTTGAATCAATACTGAAGTGTTGATGTGCTGATACTTAAGAAGTTCTGTAGGTGCAAAGATGTGTGCTTAAGATATGTCAGTGTAGTTTCCACCAAGCAATTCCACTTGGCTAAATAGAGATATTTTACTTAAGATACATTAGTGCGGTTTCCACCAAGCAATTCCACTTGGCTAAATAGAGATGTTCATTTAAGATACATTAGTGCGGTTTCCACCAAGCAATTCCATTTGGCTAAATAGAGATGTTTACTTAAGATACATTAGTGCGGTTTCCACCAAGCAATTCCACTTGGCTAAATTCCAATTTAGTTGCCAAACATTTTTCCACCAAGCTATACCACTTAGCATGTTTGAGTGCTAACCAAATTTAAATTCGCTCACTGCTCAAATCGAGCCATTTGGGTTAAAACCAAAGTTAATTCTGTTTGACAAACATCAAAGCTAATTCCGTTTGATACACATCAAAGCTCATTCCGTTTGGTAGAAACCAAAGCTAATTCCGTTTGGTAAGAACCAAAGCTAATTTCGTCGTAAGAACCAAAGCTAATTCCGCTTAGTGGGGAGCCAAAACTAATTCCGTTTGATAAACATCAAAGCTAATTACAAGAATTGGATAAATCTGAGAGGAGTGGGAAAACATTTGCATTGGTCAACAAATAAGTGTCTTCACATCCTGAGAGAGAAGTTAGGGGATGATTCTATTGATAGTATTTCTTGAGGTTTGCTACGTTCCAGGGCCGAGGTATTGCTTTGCCATTCAGATCCTCTAGGTAGTAAGCTCCATTTCTAACAACGGCTGTGATTTTATAGGGACCTTCCCAGTTCGGCCCAAGTTTGCCCTCACCAGGCACCCGTTTGTGATCCATGACTTTCCTCAAAACTAATTCTCCTGGTATAAATTGCCTTGGGAAAACTTTTTGGTTGAAACTTCTGATGAGCTGCTGTTGATATGCTTCGAGTCTGATCAGCGCTGCCTCTCTTCGGCCCTTTGCCATGTCCAGTGCTTGCGCGATAGCTTCCTCATTACTAGAGCTTTCAAATAATTCAGACCGAAGGGTTGGGAGACCCACTTCGAGTGGGATGATGGCCTCCATTCCATAGGTTAAAGAGTAAGGTGTTTCTCCTGTGGGGCGTTATGCTGTAGTTCGGTAGGCCCATAATACGTGAGGTAACTCCTCAACCCATTTGCCTTTAGCATGTTCAAGCCCCTTTTTCACTCCGTTGATGATGGTTTTGTTCGACGCTTCTGCCTGACCATTGCTCTGCGGGTACCTTGGAGAAGAGTTCCTATACTCGATTTTGAGGTCGGCACAAAATTTTCTGAAGATTTCACCATCGAACTGTGTTCCGTTGTCCGCAATCAGTACCTGTGGAATGCCGAAACGCACTACCACATTTCTCAAAACAAACTGCTTCGTGTTTGCCTCCTTGATGCTTGCCAGTACCTCAACTTCAACCCACTTGGTGAAGTAGTCGGTTGCAACAATGAAGAATCGCCTGTTCCCAGTGTCTCGCGCCAGTGGTCCAACAATATCCAGACCCCATTGCCCAAAGGGCCATGGGCTGGTGAGGGGAGTGAGAGTTTTGGCTGGTTGATGAATGGGTGGAGCAAACCTCTGACATTTGTCACACCTTTGTACGTCCTGCTGTGCATCTTGTTGCATTCGTGGCCACCAATACCCGTGAGTTAGGGCTTGGTGTGCCAGTGACCTTCCGCCAACGTGGCATCCACAAATCCCATCGTGAATTTCGTAGAGAACATTCTCGACGAGATTTGGATGCACACATAGGAGGTAGGGGCCAAGGTAGGAACGTTTGTAAAGCTTCCCAGACGGTGAGATCCAGAATCGAGCTGATTTATGCCTGATCTTGTTGGCTTCCCTTCTGTCTTTGGGGAGTTTACTAGATTTCAGAAAGACCAAAATGGGATCCATCCAGCTCGGCTCTAAGTTGTTGCAGAGGACTGGAGATGCAATACTTGGTTCTGGTACGAACTCAACCCAAACTCCTCTGGCATCCTTTGTATCCACTGATGAGCCTAGGCATGCCAGAGCATCTGCGTGGTTATTTTTGTCTCGACTTATTCGTTCCACTCGTATGGATTGAAATTTTCTGAGTAGGTCTTTGGCCTTGCCTGCGTACATAGCCATTCTTTCATCTTGAGTTTCATAGACCCTAGAAAGCTGGTTTACCACTAGTTGTGAGTCGTTGAAAACAAGAAGCTGTTCTGCACTGAAGTGTTCGGCGCTACGCAAGCCAGCCAGTAACGCTTTGTACTCGGCCTCGTTGTTTGAAGCCTTCCAGCCTAGCCTAAGAGCCTGTTCCTAGATAAATCCTTCCGGAGAAATAAGAACTACTCCTGCCCCCGAGCCTCGGTTATTGGACAAACCATCGATGTAGAGTTGCCAGATGTTTCCGATAAAGAGTTTCCATGCTTCCAAAGCGCTGGGTTTTCCTTGTTCGGTGGCGCATGGCACCTGTGCCGAACTCAGATTCCTCGGTTCGGTACTCTGGGTGGGAGTAAATTCCGTGACAAAATCCGCCAAGACCTGAGCCTTGATTGCTGTCCTGGGTTGATACCGAATGTCAAACTCACCAAGTTCTACATCCCACTTTGCTATTCGGCCAGAGAAATCGGCTCGGCTGAATACAGATCTGAGGGGGAATTCAGTGAGAACGTTAATGGTATGCCTCTAGAAGTAATGTTGCAACTTTCTTGAGACGACAAGCAGTGTGTAAGCTAACTTTTCCAGTGGTAGATACTGTGTCTCGGCATCTAGTAAAGTCTTGCTAACATAATATACTGGTCCTCTGTTTCTTGTCAACTGCTTGAATTAATACTGCGCTCATGGCGTGATCTGAGACTGGTAGATAGAGGTACAGCTCTTCTCCCGGTTCTGGAGTGGATAGTAGAGGGGGTGTACTGAGGTATCTTTTGAGACTCTACAGTGCTTCGGTACATTCGCTACTCCATTCAGATGCTGCGTTTTTCTTCAAGAGCTGGAAGAAGGGCTTCATCCGATCTGAGGATTTGCTAATAAACTGATTCAGTGCGGCCGCCATTCCGGCTAGTTTCTGCAGTTCCTTAGACTTTGTTGGCACTTCGAGATCCTGTATTGCCCTGATTTGATCCGGATTCGCTTCAATTCCTCTGTGAGTGACCATGTATCCCAAGAACTTCCCTGTTCCTACCCCAAAGGCGCATTTTGAGGCATTGAGGTGAAGCTGGTGGTTTTTCAGGATGCTAAAAACTTGTCTCAAGTCTATGAGGTGGTTTGTAGCGAACTTGCTTTTTACTACCATATTGTCTATATAGGCTTCCATGGTTTTCCCCAGTTGGTCTTTGAACATCCAAGTGATTATTCGCTGGTAGGTCGCCCCGGCGTTCTTGAGGCCGAATGGCATTACTCTATAGCGAGAAGTCCTCTCGGTGATAAACGCTGTCTTTTCTTGATCTGGACCGAACAGTGGTATTTGATGATAACCGCTATAAGCGTCCAGAAAGCTCATGCCCTGCTATTGAGTCTACTAATTAATCAATGCGAGGCAGCGGAAAACTATCTTTAGGGCAGGCTTTGTTCAAGCAAGTGAAATCGACACAAACTCTCCATTTTCCGTTCTTCTTTTTGACTACAACTGTGTTAGACAACCATTGCGGGTACTGAACTTCTCTGATTGCTCCCGAGGCCAAGAGTTTTTCGACTTCGGCAATTACTGCTTCGGTGTGCTCAACTGAGGATCTCCGACTTTTCTGTTCGATGGGTCGAGCTGAAGGATTGATGTTGAGCTTGTGGCAAGCAAATTCTAGGTCCAACCCTGGAGTATCATATGTTGACCACGCGAATACCTCCATATTTTCCCTCAGTAGTTCTAGCAGCTGAAGTTTCTCATCAGCGCCTAGCAAGGTACCGATAAGGAAGTACTTTTCCGGGTCGTCTTCTCTTACCAAGACTTTCTCCAAATCCTCTACCATCTTTTCCTCTAGAGTTCCCCCCACATCTTCCAAGACTGGCTGTCCGGCCACTTCTACCGTCAGTGCACAGAGTCATGGCTTTTTTAATGTCGCCATGAAGCAATGTTTGGACGCAACTTGATCCCCGAGATCTGCTCTACTCAGGTTGGGGAAACGAATGTGCTGGTGATAGGTTGATGGGACTGCTGTCATTCGATGAATCCGCGGGCGGCCAAGTATGGCGTTATAAGGAGATGGTGTATTAATAACCAAGAACTCTATCTGAAGGGTTTTAGTCCCCATTACGACTGGCAATACTATTCTGCCGAGCGGCCATTTCGGCTGTGAATTGAAACCGACCATCGGCTATCATTGGTGAGATGTCGCTCGGAGAGGCCGAGCTTAAACAAATCATAATACAAAGATGTCTCAGACCGCCTCGATCTACTAGGACTTGTTTCATATCAAATCGTTTCCCAATCCCAACAATTATAATCAATGCATCAGTATGTGAGTGCTGTATGCCTTCTAAATCTTTGCTAGTAAATGAAACAAAGCATGGGGGATTTAGGTGCAGACGCATTTTTCGATGCTAGCTCTACTGACATGATTCGTTGAATTTGTGCAGCCTTAGCGATCTCTTCCTTCAGTGCCTCCTCAGATTCCTGAGCCGCTGTCCCATGGATCACATTTATTATTAGCCGGGGTGGATGCTCAATATTTGCTTCTGGAGGTGGGTTCCCCAGCTCGGCCACTTTCTTGCCCTGATCAATGTATTCCCTTAGGTGTCCAGCTGCCACCAGTTCTTCCAAGTGTTGCTTCAGTGCCCTGTAGTTCTAAGTCATGTGTCCCCTGTCTTGGTGGTAGGTGCATCTGAGCTTCTGATTGCGCCGAGCTGGATCTCCCAACATTTTCGGCGGCCAAACAAAGAAGGGTTCTCTCTTGATCTTTTCTACGATTCGATAGATTGGCTCTTTGAACACAGTCACAACAGCCTCGTGGGATTTGGACTTATCCACCTCATTCACTGCAATCCCTCAATGTTCTCCTCGATCCGTTTTCTTCTTCTGCCGGGCTGCTTGTTCTGCTGACACTACCTCGATGGGGATTTGATCGTCTTGGAGACGAGCGTACTGCTCAATCCTAGCACGCAAGTCTTTCAAAGCTGTGGCCGGGCACTTGGTAAGTGATTGTCTCAACTTACTTTCCGGGCGCAGATCATGTTTGAAGGACATGACGGCCATCTGCTCGCTGCACACATTTTCTTCCAGATCGTTATACTCTTCCCAGTATCTCCTAAAGTAATTGCACATTGTTTCCTCTTGCTCCTTCCTGAGGCCGAATAGCGTATCCGGCTCTTTCGGGATCTTAGTATTAGAGACGAACCTGGCTAGGAACTCTTCGGAGAGCTGCTTCCAGCCATGAATTGATCCAGCGGAGAGTCGATCGAACCATCGGAGTCTGGTTTCTTCCAAGCTAGATGGGAAGACTTTGCACATCAGTGCCTCATCTCGGCTCCATAGGGACATCATCTGTCTAAAATGGCTGATATGTGTCAGAGGGTTTGATTTCCCATTGTATGAAGTGAACTTTGGTGGAGTGAACTTCTTTGGAGGTCTTATGGTCTCAATCTCCGGAGAGAATGGCGAAGAGACGAGCCTATCCAGCGCTCGATGTTCTCTCTGGTGAATAGTACGGTCCAGATGATCTGGATGTTACTCGTTTTGCCTATTGCTAATCAGCCAAGTGCGAAGGTCCTGAGGAGGGTATTCAGTTTGTTGACTATCTGTCTTCTGCCTCTTGGCCCTCCTCCAGCGAGACCCACGGGTGTGGCTACTCGCCGCTTCACTCTGTGCTGGGATAGGTTGGCTTCATTGCCTGAAGTCATTCCTGGGGAATTTCTTCACTGGTAGTTCTCTAGACGAGCTCCTTAGTTGCAAACGAGAGGGCTCTGCTTCCATTCTCTTTTCCGTCGGATCACCCAACACCTTCTTAAGTTGAGCTTTCAATTCCTGTATCTCCATTCCCATGGAATCTATAATTCGATCTCTATAATCCTTTTCTAGAAGGAAATGATGAGAAGAACCTTCGGCGAAGGGCAGTCGATGCTCGACGGATTCGGGGGTTCGATTATTGTTTCCAGTTTGCTCCTCCAGAGCTGTCGGGAGTGCCAAACCTTTGTCCTTCGTCTTTTCCGTCTGTGGGGTATGTGTTGAAGGCGGAACGTCCTCAATCCCCATTGCCGGAATTGAATGCAGAGCTCAGAGATAAAAGTGATCCACGCTCACCACACCAATTGTGCATACCGAATTCCGCACTAGATGAAAGTGGATTGGGGCTCCGCACTCAGTTGGACTATCTAAGGACCGGGACTCCTGCCACAAGAAGCACCGTTAGAGTTGCCCGGCCGGGGTTGGGCGGATAACTCCTCCGGCGTGGAAATCAATGATCGGAGAAGGAATGTATGTTTAGAGAGATTAGAATAGTTCTCCTTAGTTTCTCTTGTTCAATCCCCTTCAATGTGAAGTTTATGAAGTATATGTAGTATTCCTTACTTGCTTCTCAGGGTGGTTTCATGGAGTGTAGATGCTGCCAAGTGTCCTTTCAGCATTGCTCCAGGTAGGAGACCACTTGGTTGTTGTCATTGATTGCATATTCTCATTGTAGACATGCTGATAACAAACCACATTCCTTTGGTTCAACAACTTCCGTGATTCTAGGTGTGGGGGACCAGCTGAGGTGGCAACTTGCACATGCTTGCACTCATAGCTCCCACGTTTCCTTGTGAGGTTTCTCCAGTTCGGTACTTATGTACTTGATTGCATCGATGTGCCTCGGCTCGGCCTTTTTCAGGATCATTCATGGAGATGGGCTGGGCCATTATCTGTTCGGCCCACAAATTCCGTTTCGCAGCTCGGCCCAGATCAGCACTACGGCTGGGCTAGCCTTTCCACTACGGGTTGGACCCAAGTGCTTGAGGACTTGGGTGGACTGTTGATCATGAAGTTGGGCTCAATTGGTCTGTCCATATACTCATCTGACCCACTTGGATTCGGACTTTGTCGGATTGGGCCGGCCCAAGGCTTGGATCTGACCCATTTCACATTTAGCCCCTTCATACAGTTTAAAATTATTTTACTAATTACTAATATAATGTACATAATTTTTAAAAATTTTAAAAGTGTAACCGCCCTACCGGCACCTCTTGGATCCATCATTGCCTTCAATAGTTTCATGGTTCTGTCTCATTTGTCAGGGTAACAAATGACACATTTCCATTCCATTCTTAGACCATAGGAAGAATTCACACAATTTTATTGCTTTCATGTCTAAATTTCTTTTAAAAATTACTCTCATTAATTAGAAGGGTAGATTTCCCTAATGTGACAAGAAGATTAAAGTATGAAATTAGTAAGGCTCCCTGTCAATTGTAGGGTAATGGTCATTTCATAAAAAGACGGATAAAATGATTATTCAATTTTATTCTATCTCATTCCAACGAACAAAAGAAAACGTAAGGTTCTATTTATAAGACACCAGTTCCTCTACCTAATCTCCTTTGCCTCACGACACTCACTTTTCGTAATGGAAACAACATACCAGATGAATGTGGTTCTTGAACCCGGCCACTGTAAGACATCGCCTTTGAAATTTAATAAATAAAATGTTATTTTATTTCCCATTCCATTTATTTTTGGAATATATATTTTATGCATTTGGCTACTGATGTTTTTCTCAAGCGTTTATGGAGTCATAATTGAGACGAAGCTTTAATGACTCATGCACTTTTTCTATTTTGGTAACTTTATTTTTTGAATGAATTTTGATGTTGATTGGAATTATGTTTGATTGTTTCCTCTTGTATTAAAAAAGAAAAATTGACTCAAGTTTGTTTATTGAATGTCATGTTATCTGTATAATTGAAACCATCATTCTTTTAGAACAAAATTTAAAATCATCATATTTAATATTAAAATAAGAAAATTATTCAATAATTCCGGAATACCACGTGACCATCAAGTCAATCACCAATTACTAAGCCCCATGTTAGTTTCCCATCCCAACATAAATCGTGGGTCCCTACTCCTCTCTACCAATTAAAACCTTATGGAGTATCACGTGCACATACTCCAGGAATACTGAATAATCACCCATTAAAATACATGTATACATACATTTGTGGATGTGTTTTTCCATGAAAATTGGTCATGTTATATGGGTTAAGGATGGTAGATAAATTTTTAACCAAATGTCTACGGTGTTGTTTCAAGGTTTGCTTTCTATATATGTTCAAAGATTTTACTTTCATTTTGTCATTTGCATAATTAACGATATCTTTCATCAAATAATAAATTCAGAACAAAGTGAACATTTGAGCACATGCAACTAAACATGCATATGCTCACATTAGCCTTCATGTATTACTAATCCGAAAATTTGAGGTTTTGGATTTTCCTTCCCAATCCTATGTGATTGTTATTAATATTAGAGTTATAAATAGAGTTACATAACTCTAATTGAAACTCTAATATTAGTATTATTTATTGTTATTGTCTTGGTTGTTCAAAGAAGCACAAGACTGCATCTTTTTTAAAAAATAATAATAATAATAATAATAATAATAATAATAATAATAATAATAATAACAAGACAACGCATTTAGATTATGGTTTTAAAAAAAAAATAAAATGTGAAAAAAATAAAGTTCATTTTTTTTTATTATTTCCTTCACCTTTTTTTTATTTTTATTTTTTATATTCTTTAAATCTATCAAAATTTATGGTCTAAATATTTTAATATTATTATCATTAATATTAAGGCACAGAAAAAAATATTCACGTGCAACGCACGTACACCACTACTAGCAATATAAAAGATACGAGATGTGTCATCTAGTAAAAGAGTCCACATTGCTATTGTCACATTGTCGTTTTTAATCCTTGATTAACTAAGTCATTTAATCTGATAGTTAGCTACAACCTCATCATTTTAATCCCTTAAAGTAGTTTTAACCCTACCAAGTTAAATTGTTATGTCATCCAAGGGCTGTTATGAATTGTAATCTTTATGATTAGTAGTTTTTGGTAACAATGTCATTTGCTTTTTGACCAGTATAATATGACAATGATGAGAATGAAGTGAAGTTTTTTTTTAATCAGCAAAAGGAAAAAATTTATTGATGAAAACGAAATAAACACTCTACGTCAATAAGTCAAGGTGACAAAATGTTTAATTACCGACTAAGCATATCCCAACTAAGTTGTCATATACAAAGCAAGCAAATCATGTGCACACCCAAGACAAAAATAAAAAAATCCCAAGATGGTTAGTAAGGTACCAACCAAAGACCTCCAAACAAAATAAACCAGCAAAACAAACACCATCTAGATGAGTCTAAACAATCCAGCCAACAAAACTCAACAAGGCCAACAACAACCTACCAAGTAAAAGAAGTCATCAATCCAAAGCAAGAAGCTGCCACCCACCCATTCTGATTTGCTCAAACACCAAAAACTGAAGACACCCTCGAAACATGAACAGACCTTGATTAACCTGTATCGTTACTACTCCTAGCAAGAATTTACAACCCATGGCAAAAAAATCAGAAAAACACTCACAAAACCAACCATCTATTTGCAAAAACAGACGATGCATGAACCTCTATCTGCTCAATCTGATTTGTTGAAAATTGAGTACAAAGTCATTCACCATATAATCCTTGAAAATATTATTGGCCTTGGATTAACATGCTACTCTCAATTTAATTGCTTCAGCAATGGAATCCCCAACTGGGTTGAATTCTTTCAACAACTAATTGATTTCTAGCAAACCCAATGACCATAAAATTGCTAAAGGAATTACCTTCCAAACAGCTCTATCCTTTTTCCTGATAGCAGTCCCTTGCCACTACAAAAACAAACCAAATCCTTGAAAATATTTTGAGTCCTTTAGACTTTTTTGTTTTCAAAACACTTGGAAGTCAATTTGCTGAAGCCTTCTTCTAGTAGTGTTTGTTACATTCTCTCATCTTTCAATTTGATTTTATGGTTGCTCACAGAAGTCAGAAGTTGGCCAAAAATTTAAGTAGTATGATTACCTGAGTTTGTACTAATTTTCTAGATAATTAATTATCAACCAATTTTCCCAAAAAACAGGAAAAAAACAGCCAAACAGAGCATATATTACAATTCTATACCTGACTCACTGCATGTAGAAAATAGATATGAATAAACCAAATTAAATAGCCACCTATCCACAAGCCAACTATAATAATCCAACAGACACATCATATATTACAATTCTATACCTGACTCACTGCATGTAGAAACTAGCTATAAATAAACCAAATTAAATAGCCACCTATCCACAAGCCAACTATAATAATCCAACAGAACAAGGGAACATTGCATCAGGTGATAAAAGGGAAGGAAAAAAAAAAAACATCATTCGTAAACTTCTTCAAGACAGAAAGACATTTCTTGATTACCAGTGCACGAACATTCCTAAATAACTTCAGGCCACCAAAAACACACATGGTGTATGTGTGGCTCCCTCTATATAAAATCCCTCCTTGACAACAAAATAGCAATCAACCTGTGCGCCAAAGAAAAAAACAAAAAAAAAAAGAAAAAAGAAAGAAAGAGGGAACAGTGAGTATAGCACAAAGAGAAGGATGCAATCACTGAAAAAGAACAGCGTATTATATATATATGAAAATAAATATAACAAACTAGCTAAATTTCAATACCAAAGGCCATGTTTAATTTACAAGACTAATAGTGAAGGTATTAATAATTCCGTCAAATTAGTGTGATATTTACTATCCAATTGGATTAGTAGGATAAATTATCCTCTTGTCCATTGTTTGATTTTGCATTGGATTAGTAGGTAAAAGAGTTTTTTTATTTTATTTTCCAACTTAGGATATATAATTCCACCCCTACCCCATTACCTGTGTTACATGGACTCGACACTTTGGGGCGAAGTACCTGTGTCGACACAACACGACACGACACGACATGACACGGGTGCGGGTGTGGGATCTGTGACGGATTCGCCTATTCTCTCTCGGACACAGCTCTTTATAGTGCAAAAGAAATGAAAGAGGTGAGAGCAAGAGAGAACCTGGTCGAACCAGTTAATCCAGTCGAAGATCAAAGACCTTGATTGAGTTCTATCCTTTCGATCCAGTTGAAGATCGTAACTCCATTAGTCGATTGAACAGCCGAACACCCAGACGACTTCAAAAAGCCTCTCTCTCTCTCTCTCTCTCGCTCTCTCCCTCTCCCTCTCCCTCGCGATCGCGATCGCAATCAATGGCTTCGCTTTTCTCTCCCTCTGTCTCTGTCGTTCGTCTCTGTTGATTTATATCTATAGCAATGCTAGGTATCATGAAAAGCTTTCATGAAAATAATCATGAAAGCTTTGTGGTCCTTGGATTATACTTAGAATAAAAAACCACACACTAATCAAGGTAATCCAAGGATCATAACTCTTTCATGATTATTTTCATGAAAAAATTTTCATGATCCCTAACTTTTCTCTTATATCTCTATTTGTATCTATCTATATATAATAATAATAGTAGTTTATATATAATAATAATAATAATAATAATAATAATAATAATAATAATAATAATAATAATAATAATAATAGTTAAGGAACTGAATAATAAATAATAAATAATAACTATTATTATATATTACATAATAATTACTATATAATATATAATACATTTATAAGATAATATATACTTATATATATTAATAAAAAAAATTAATTGAAACACATTATTTAAAAAATATAATAAATAAATAAAATAATTAATGTATATTAAAATAAAAATATTTATAAAAAAATTAAAAAATTTCCCGTGTCTCCTGTCGTGTCCATATCCCCATTTTTCAAAAATTGTCGTGTTCTGTGTCCGCGTTATAATAAATATATATATTTTTAAAAAAACTATTTAACGTATCCTCGTACTTGTATCCAAATTTGGATACATATCTACGTATCCTTAATTTTTAATTTTGAAGTGTCCGACTCCTAGATACGCACCCGCACCCGATACCTGTACCCGAGTCCGTGTAACTTAGCCCATTACTAATAATCGTATAAATTTGTTGGATTAATAATCTTGAAACAAAATTTCAAGACAAACACAGGATTATTGGGCCCACAGATTAATAATCTCAATCTCATGCTCTAATCTTATCAATCAAACATGTCCAAAATGACTCATCATGCGTAGATTAAAAAATAAAATTTGAAATATAACAAATTAAAATAGGTAAACACCGAGACATCTAAACTAGTTAATGAGTCTAATTTATATGATAAACTAGCATAGAAAAACAATTTCCTTGAATAGGATGAACAGATTAAACTATTATCTTAATTTAAATCATCCAATTTCTAGGCACCAGACAAAGAAAAACTGCTATCTACTCATTAATCTTCAAAATAGATTTTAAGTCAAAAAAGTAATAAGAAAAATAATTCCCTAGAAAGGGGACAAGAATTCAATTACATAATTGAAAATTTAGATATTACTAATAGTATTATTTTGGATTAGATATCAAACTAAACAACAAATAAACAAACAAAACAGGAATCAAGATGTGCGCTTACAACAGGGAGAGACGGATAGGCAGGAAATCTAGGAAGGAAGTAGGTTGACGGAACCCATAAGAATGGCAGCACCAGACAGATACACCGACTGTTGTAGAAATTCGAACTACGGTGCAATGAAGGAGAAGACTCTCATTGTCGAGCCACACAATGCAAAACACATCATCGGCCAGATGTGTTAGGGTCATGTTCATTGCATGGGTATCGTCAGTGTTGAGTATCCACACCATGCGTAAAGAATGGGGGCTACAGATTTGCTGAAGTTTGTCAAACCTAGGGTGGCTGTGTTATTAACTTTGGTAGTTGGTTGTTGGCAAGTAGAAGTTGGCAAGCAGAGGTTGATTGTTTTTCTTTTGGCTCTCCCGTTTGTGTATAAATAGGAAGAGAAGCGAGCTAAGTTGATATAGAAATCAGAGGGTAAAGAAAAAAGAGAGTTGTGAGAAGTATATGAGAGTTCTGAGTTAAGTAGAGAGAGTGAGATACTCCTCCTCCTCTAAATTGTATTTTTACACTGTTATAGTGCATTCTCTCTCTCTCTCTCTCTCTCTCTCCCTGACTCCCGTGGATGTTGGCATTGGGCTGAACCACGTAACTATTTGTGTCTGATTTGTGTGCGTAATTGATTGTTGATCATTTTCTAACGGTCTTTAATCACAACAAGTGGTATAAGAGCCTCATTGGTCGATTTTTCAAAAAAAAAAAAACAGGGTGTGTTTTTCAGAATTGCCTAGAAATCAAAATGGTCCTAATCCACTTTTTATCACACTAGATTAAAGATCTCGACAAGAGGAGTCTATACCCAGAAAAAAGAGGAAAAATCGTGGTCTACACGCGTTGGTCAAAACTTGGCACATAAAGTTAACTTTGAACTAGAAACCCATGCACGGCCAGAGGTTGAAGATCGCCATTTCGTAGCCAATCTAGATTTAAAATACTTGTCTAGGGAAACAATATCACAAGAGTCAGTGTGGCTCAGCGGTTAAGTCTTGTGGTCTACCCTTGGTTTGGCTTTCAAATCCCACAAACAACATTTGGAGAATTCTATTTCTCTTTTTTTTGGTATAGCTGATGTCATCGTTAGGTCATTAGTCTAGTCACCGTCACGTGTCCAACGCATCAGCGCCAACTCGGAGCCAAGTCATCATCCAATCAGTGCCACGTCATACGGCATCTGTCAGCCACGTCATCGACATGTGTTGCAATGTTAACACTAGGTCAACGCCACGTGTCATTGCCACGTAACTACCACGTTATCATACTAGTTGACCAGCCAATCTGTCGGGTTGACCCGACTCAACCTAGAGGCGGAGGGATTAACCATAGACAGCATTTGGAGAATTCTATTTCTCCTTTTTTTGGTATAGTTGACGTAATCGCCAAGTCATCAGTCCAGTCATCGCCACGTGTCCAACGCGTTAGCGCCAACTCACAGCCAGGTCATCATCCAATCAGTGCCACGTCATACGGCACTTGTCAGCTACGTCATCGACAGCACCACGCGTCATTGCTACGTGACTGCCACATCAGCATACTAGTTGACCAACCAACCCGTCGGGTGGACCCGACTTGACCCAGAGGTGGAGGGATTATCTGGTGCCCTGCGGTTACTGTACATCTACCGATTTGGACCGTTTAACCTGTTTTGGCTTGATCTAAGCCATTTTGAGTCTATTTTTGATGATCCAATAGTGCTTTCCAACTATTTGGAATATTCCAGACATATCCGTACGGTCAGATTTTGAAAAATAGATTAAAAAAATTTACAATTTTTATTTTGGCAATCCGAAGTGTTTTTCGGGCTAATTTGGCTAGTTTGGACTCACCCGCGAAGTCTGATCATTCAAATAGAGATCATTTTTTGTATAGACAATTATTGATGGAGGAATCAACTTTGACTTTGGGATCCATGATCAAGTTGAATGCTTTCAACTATGCAATTTGGAAGTCTAAAATGGAGGATGTCTTGTACTGCTGAGATTTGTTTGATCCTATTGAGCTCAATGGAGTTAAACCAGTTGCAGAGAAGGATGAAGACTGGAAGCGGAAGAACCGAAAGACCATTGGTCAGATTAGACAATGGATCGATCATAGTGTCTTCCACCATGTCGCCTAAGAGACTGATGCCTATGCTCTTTGGACGAAATTAAAAGGCATGTACCAGTCGAAGAATACTCGGAATAACGCCCTCATAATGAGAAGGCTTGTAAATTTGAAGTTGAAAGGCAGCATCTCTATTACAGAACACACCAGTGAGTTCCAAAATCTAGTGAACCAACTAGCAACTGTCAAAATGGAGCTAGATGATGAGATACAGGCCCTATTGCTGCTCAGCTCCTTGCCAGATAATTGGGAGATGTTGGTGGTGTCCCTCAGTAACTTTGCACCTAAAGGAAGACTGACCACGGACATGGTCACAGATACTTTATTTAGTGAAGAGGCAAGAAAGAAAAACATGGGTGGAGATCCTTCTCATGCCCTTATCATAGAAAATAAAGGTAGAGGCAGAGGTAGGGGAAGAAACAAAAGCAGAAGATGCAGGAGAGGAAAATCTCAAGACAAAGGGAAGTCCAGAGAAGGTACGAGCCGGCCAAGATTCAAGTGTTACCATTGTGGCCGGGAGGGTCACATAAAGAAATATTGCTATGCCTTAAAGGGAGAACAAAAACATTGAGTTCTTCAGTACGCACCAAGATGGAGATTTTCATACAGTGAAGATGGATAACTCTAGTTTTTTGAAGATTGTGGGAATTGGTGATGTTTGCATCCAAACCAAAGTTGGGTGCATGATGGTGTTGAAAGATGTTAGGCATGTTCCTGATTTATGCTTAAATTTTGTTTCAGGGATAGTCATAGATCGACAAGGCTATGAGAACTACTTCGACAAAGGCATGTGGAAATTGAAAAAGGGATCTTTAGTGGTAGCCAGATGACAAGCAACTGGTACGTTGTACAAGACTTATGTGAATGTGGTTTCAAATAGTCTCAATGCAATAGAAGATAAAGCATCACCAAATTTGTGGCACTAAAGGTTGGGTCACATGAGTGAGAAAGGGTTGCAAATTTTGGCAAAGAAGTCTCTAATTCCCTTTGCCAAAGATGCAAAATTGAATCTTTGTCGTTTTCCACTCATCATCCGGAAGACAATCAGAGTTGTTGAGCAGAGTATACTCTGATGTATGCGGTCCCATAAAAGTGGAATCTTTGGGTGGCAGAAAATACTTCTTGACATTTATTGATGATGCATCACGGAAGGTATAGGTTTATGTCCTAAAGACCAAAGCTGAGGTGTTCCATCATTTTCGGACATTACATGCTATGGTGGAAAGGGAGATTGGAAAGAAGCTGAAGTGTCTCTGAATAGACAATGGAGACGAGTACACGTCAAAGGAGTTTGAAGCCTACTGTGCTACTCGCAGTATCCGGCATGAGAAGACTGTTCCTGGAACCCTACAACACAATGGCATAGCTGAGAGAATGAATCAGACCATTATGGAGAAGGTCAGATGTATGCTCAAAATGGCAAAGCTGCCAAAGTCATTTTGGGGAGAAACTGTTCGTGTTGCTTGCTATTTGATCAACAGAATGCCATCAATTCCACTAAATTTTGAGATTCCAGAAAAGGTATGGTCTGGAAGGGAGATTTCTTACTCTCACTTGAGAGTGTTCGGGTGCAAAGCATTTGCACATATATCTAAGGAGCACAGGCAAAAGCTGGATGATAAAGCTACTCCATGCATTTTTATTGGGTATAGAGATGAAGAATTTGGATACAGATTGTGGGATCCAAAAAACAAGAAGGTCATTCAAAGCAGAGATATGGTGTTTCAAGAAGGCCATACTTTAGAAGACTTTGGGCAACCAGCCAAACCCAAAGTTGATGATGTTTCAGAAATTGTTCCGAATCCTACACCATCATATGATGCCACTGATGAAGAAGAACTACCACAACATGCAGCCAATGATGTACAGTTGTAGGATGGATTTCCAAAAGAAGAAGATCTAGAAGAAGAGAGTGTTGAGTATGGGGAGCCGCGACCCCCATCTGCTAGAGACTGTTGATCCACAATTTTGAAGATCAACAAGAGAGCCTAAGTCATCGTCAAAATACCCTGCTTTTGAGTATAGTTTGCTTACTGATAAGGGGGAGCCATAAAGTTTTCAAGAAGCTCAGAATCATAAGGAAAAGAGTAGCTAGCAGCAAGCTATGCAAGAAGAGATCTAGTCCTTGCAAAAAAATCAGACTTATGATTTGGTAAAACTTCCCCAAGATAGAA
Organism: Camellia lanceoleosa; assembly: GCA_025200525.1. Taxonomy (NCBI): domain Eukaryota; kingdom Viridiplantae; phylum Streptophyta; class Magnoliopsida; order Ericales; family Theaceae; genus Camellia; species Camellia lanceoleosa. The sequence continues at coordinate 107,248,740 of CM045758.1, forward strand.
AAGCACTAAAGAACAAGTAGGTATTCAAGTTGAAGAAAGATGGCAGCGGAAAGCTAGTCAAGTATAAGGCTCAATTGGTTGTCAAAGGTTTTGGGCAGAAGAAAGGTATTGGTTTTGATGAAATCTTCTTGCCAGTTGTGAAAATGACATCCATTTGAGTAGTTTTGGGACTAGCGGCCAGTTTGAATTTGGAACTTGAACAAATGGATGTGAAGACGACATTTCTCCATGGTAATTTGGAGGAAGAAATTTACATGGAGCAACCAGAAGGTTTTAAAGTAAAAGGGAAAGAAAACTTAGTTTGTAGATTGAAAAAGAGTCTCTACGGCCTCAAAAAAGCGCCGAGACAGTGGTACAAGAAGTTTGACTTATTTATGGTGGGTCATGAATACAAGAGAATTACTGCAGACCAGTGTGTATGTGTCAGGAAATTTCCCAGTGGAAACTTCATCATACTTCTGCTCTATGTTGATGAGATGCTGATTGTTGGACAGGATGCCACAGCAATCAGATTACTGAAGAAGGAGTTATCACAATCCTTTGACATGAAGGACCTAGGCCTTGCACAACAAATTTTGGGTATGAAAATTATACGTGACAGGAAAGCCAAGAATTTTTGGTTGTTACAGGAGAAGTATGTTGAACGGGTGCTTGAAAAGTTCAACATGAAAGATACCAAGCCAGTTAGTACTCCGCTGGCTAATCATTTCAAGCTGAGCAAGAGTTCTTATCCTTCTTCTACAAAAGAAAGAGAAGAGATGGAGGCAATTCCCTACTCATCCGCTATAGGGAGTTTGACGTATGCAATGGTGTCCACCCGACTATATATTGCTCATGCTATTGAAGTTTTGAGCAGATTTATTTCCAATCGAGGAAAAGAGCATTGGGAAGCAGTCAAGTGGATTCTAAGGTACCTTAAGGGTATATCTAAAATGTGTTTTTGCTTTGGAGAGCTAAACCAGTCTTGGAATGCTATGTTGATTCAGATATGACAGACGATCTTAATGGTAGAAAATCTACATCAGGATTTTTGTTCACTTTCGCAGGGGGAGTTGTCTCTTGGCAGTCCAAGTTATAGAAGTGTGTTGCTTTATCCACAACTAAGGTAGAGTATATTGCTACAGCGGAAGCTGAGAAAGAGATGTCGTGGTTAAAGCAGTTTCTCCAAGAACTGGGACTAAAGTAAGAAAAGTTCACGATACATTGTGATAGCCAAAGTGCCATAGACCTGAGCAAGAATTCTATGTACCATTCTCGCACAAAGCACATTGATGTGCGGTATCATTGGATACGCGAAGTGATGGAAAAGCAGTTATTGGAATTAGTCAAGATCTACACATATAAGAATCCAGCTGACATGCTTACAAAGGTGGTCTCGAGAGACAAACTTGAAGTATGCAGGGACATTGCTGGGATGGACTTCTAGTAAGGCTCCTATAACTCATAGGTGTGGAGGGGGAGAATTGTTGAGTATCCACACCATGCGTCAAGAATGGGGGCTATAGATTTGCTGAAGTTTTTCAAACCTAGGGTGGCTGTGTTATTAACTTTGGTAGTTGGTTGTTGGCAAGCAGAGGTTGATTATTTTTCTTTTGGCTCTCCCGTTTGTGTATAAATAGGAAGAGAAGTGAGCTAAGTTGATATAGACATTAGAGGGTGAAGAAAAAAGAGAGAGTTGTGAGAAGTGTGTGAGAGCTCTGAGTTGAGTAGAGAGAGTGAGATACTTCTCTTCCTATGTTTTGCATTTTTACAATGTTATAGTGCATTCTCTCTCTCTCTCCCTCCCGTGGATGTAGGCATTGGGCCGAACCATGTAAATACTTTTGTCTCATTTGTGTGTGTGATTGATTTTTGATCATTTTCTAAGGGTCTTTAATCATAACAGTCAGAAGTGTCACTTAGATATTGGCAAATCTTGAAATCTACAATGGGCATCGATAACTTGTTTCCATGTACAAAATTACAAATATGAAGTTGTGTAAAATCATATTCAATCTAGTAAATTTGAGTGCCCACGACAATCGGCTTGCTTATAGATTGCCCAAAGTGTACATCAAGAGCAATTTTTTTGCCAATATTGGTTTGCAATATCAAACATAAAAAGAACTTTGGATGCTTTAGCACCAACCAAAATCTTTCCATCAAGAGCAGCTATTGCAAATAAATCATTACAGTCAAGAGAAGATGAATCATCACGTTGCAAAGGACTCCACTTGTCCTTCCTCTTTCTCTTTCTATTGTCGACCACCAAGACTTGATTTTTATAGAAGATTAAACTTTTACAGAAACCACAACTTTGCAAAATTTAAAAAAATATATATATATGAACAAAAAACTGTACAAAGAAAATAGGACGCATAATACATACTTGAGTAGATTGAGTTGTCGGAGTCGAAATCATTCAAGGAAGAAACGATTAAAAGAAAGAGAAGGTGTTATGGCCGTCAGATCTTTTGAGTGATAAGAATCTGTGGCCACTGGTGGGATATTGCAGCGGTAAGGGCTTTGGGGAAGCAAATCGCTATGGTTGAGGTAGGGAAAATATATCACAGTGGTGGATATTAAAGGAAGAAGATCGACAAAGAGAGAGGTGTAGTAAGAGGGTTTTACGTTTGGTTTGGATTTAATACATATCATTCCTGAAGTTTAAGAAATTAAATTAATCCCCTATCATTATAATTATTTAGGCGGAATTAAGACACTGAACTCATACACTCTCTCTTTTCTTAATTTGCTTTACTTTTTTTTTTCTTTTTTTTTTCCTTTCCTTAATTTACTTTACTTTTTTTTTTTTTTAAATATAATTTTCTCCGTTTTTCTATTAAGAGTTGTTTCCTTTCATATAAGTAAGGGTTTGTAAAATGAGACTATTAACCATAGGGGTGGGAATGCAATTTCCAGAACGTCAAGAGGTGAAATGTAATTAGATCAAATCTCAGGGGTGTTAGTGTAATTTACATGTTTGGGTTCTGGTTCAGGTATGGATGGACTTGGGTTCTGGGTTTCGATGGATTTGGGATTTGGGTCTTAAGTTTTAGAGTAATGTTAGGAATCCCAAATATTTTGATAAGGCTATGAAGCCATTGTAACATTATCAACAATTGAAACCTTTGTCTCAACAGTTGAAGCCTCAGCTTAGTGTATCAAGCATAGCTGTAAATAGATATAAATATCAGAGTTGTAGTAGTGGTGGTTAGGATGTATATGTCAGTTAGAGTTTGTTATAACAAACTCCTAACCAACTCTTGTATCAAGTATAAATAGGTGTATGATTGATTAAAACGATCTATCAAAAATAAAAGATCTTTTCTCATTTCTTGTTTTGGTATCAAAGCCATAGCAACTTTCACGAGCAATGTTCATCAATGGCTGTTTCACCATCTTCTTCAACCTCTCTACCACCAAATCTTAGTTTGCTCATCTCGAATTTCAATTCTCTAGTAATAGTAAAGCTTGGTGCCTCGAATTTTCTTATCTGGAAAAATTAACTTCAGAATGTGCTTAGAGCCACATATTTGCTTGATTTTGTAGTTGGAATGATTCCATACCCAGTTTCTCAGATCCTTGATACATCTGGAACAGTAATTGCTAATCTAGAATTTACGATGCGGAAGATCAAAGATGCACATCTGTTAAGTTGCATTACTGCAACTCTCTTCTCCCCTTTGTTTTCAACTGTTCTCCATTACCAACATTGTGCTCAAGTATGGAGTGCTCTAGAGAAGAGATTTATCTCACTCTCTTGATCTCATATTTATCAATTAAAGAATAAACTCCAATCAGTCCCAAAGAAATGACTCTCAATGGAGGAGTATTTGGATCAGATTAGAGATATTGCAAATCAACTCAATCTTGCCTCCACCACAGTTGAAGATGAAGATCTGGTTCTGTTAACACTCAATGGATTATCAGATGAGTATGAGGCACTGAAAACTACCATACGAGCTAGAGTAGAGGTTATTAATATGGAGGACTTGTGTTCATTACTATGTTCTGAAGCAATATATGTGGAAAATAAAACTAAACATGCTCTTATCAATGATTTGCCAATGGCTTGTGCTGCAACTAAAGGATCTGAGTGTAGTTCTGCTTTATATCCTCGGTATACTAGAGGATATTCATCTGGAAATCAAGGTAGATATCAATTTTATGGTACTAGAGGAGGAAGATACAGAAGTAATGGAAGGTATACCAATCGCAGTTTCAGAGGTAGATATGGAGGAAATTCAGGGAGATATGAAAGAATTCTTCACATTCTGGTTGTCAAATTTGTGGAGGTCATAATCATAGTGCTCTTGATTGCTGGTTTTGAATGGATCCAACCTATCAGCCTTCTCAGGTTTCTTTTTCATCTAATTCTCAGTCCTTTCCTAATTATGTACCACCATCTAGAGCTTACTCTGTCACGACAAATCAATCTTCTTCTAATTAGTCCTTCGCTCCATCTAGATCACCTACTCCTTGGTACATAGACTCAGCAACTACTAATCATATCACAAATGATTTGGCTAATCTCCAACTCTATCAAACTTACCAAGGCTCAGATCAAGTCACTGTTGGTAATGGTCAAGTTGTTCCCATTCAACACATTGTTAAGGGATTGCTACCTACTCCTTAGTATTCTTTTTGTGTCAATAATCTTCTTTATGTGCCTCATATTTCCTCTAATTTGTTATCTGTTCATCAACTAACTAAGGATAATAATTGTTCTGTTACTTTTGATTCTAACTCATTTGTGGTTTAGGACAAGCATACAAACAAGGTTCTGCATAAAGGACCTAATATTCAAGCACTCTATCACTTTTCTCCTTCATTTTCTTCCATAATTCTTCAGGCTCATTGTTACTTAGGCACAATCGCAAGTCTCTATGTCTACTTGGCATCAAAGACTTGGTTACTATTTTGCTTTAAAATTTCATCATATTGTTCAACACTTGTCTGCTACATTTCACCATAAAGATTGTATTTCATTAGCTTGTACTTCTTGTAGTGTTGCTAAGATACATAGGCTACCTTTCAAATTGTCTACTTCTACTATTAATAAACCCTTTTATCTTGTGTATAGTGATGTTTGTGGACCATTTCATGTTTCTCTGTCTGGGTATAAATACTATCTCTTGTTTGTTGATGATTTCAGAAGGTTTACTTGGATCTATCCTCTTTACATTAGGAGTGAAGTCTTTTCCATTTTTCTTATGTTTAAAGTGTATGTTGAAAAACAATTTGATACATTCTTGAAAATTCTAAGGACTGATAATGGGACTGAGTTTGTTAATCATCAAATGGATAGTTATCGTGCTCAAAATGGTATTAGTCATCATCTTACTTGTCCTTACACTCAAGAACAAAATTGCATAGCTGAAAGGAAACATCAACACATTGTTGAAACTGGCATTGCATTGATGTATCAGTCTTGCTCTTGCATACTGGTTTAAAGCTCTAGCTACAGCCGTGTTTTTCAAAAATAGAATGGCTAGTTTGTCTCTTCATAATAAATCTCCTTTTCAGCTACTCTTCCATGCTATACCAGATTATGCATTTTTTTAAGGTGTTTGGTTGCCAATATTTTCCTTGGCTTCGACCTTATATTGATCATAAATTTCAACCAAGATCTTCTCCTTGTGTTTTCTTAGGCTATTATCCTTCAACTAAAGGATACAGGTGTTTGGATCCCTCAAATGGAAAAATTTATTTGTCAAGACATGTCTTATTCAATGAGTCATGTTTCCCATTTGCTACTCATACACGTAGTTCTCCTACTCTACCTACTTTTATATCCTTTTTCTGGTCTAATTTTGAGTCTACAGCTCTCCATCACCTATACCTGCCTCTTCTCCATCACTCTCTTCAATAGGCCTTATATTTTGCCATCTTATAGCACCTGTTGCTTCTTCCTCTCAACCTGTAATTTCTGTTCCTGCAGTGCCTGACTTACCTGCAATACCTGCTTCTTCTCTTCCTTCCTCACCTCAACCAATTATTTCTTCTCCTATTCCTATTGAGTCTATCTCTATTTACCTACCATTCATTCCTTCTCACTCTTCTTCAATTAACACTCATCCTATGGCTACTAGGTCTAAAGCTTCTTTGCTATCTTATCTCCTAACTCCTTCTTGTCATCTTACTCACACTCCTTTTGTGGATCTTACTTTTACTAAGCCTCAGAGTGCTACTCAAGCTTTAACTTCTTCTTTTTGGGTTAATTCCATGAATAAAGAATTTCAGGCTTCACATAAACAAGGTACTTGGACTCTTGTTCCTCCCCCTTGTACCAAATCCGCCATTGGTTGTAAATGGGTGTTTCGTATTAAAAAGAATTCTGATGGCACCATTGCTAGATACAAGGCTAGGTTAGTTGCTAAGGGTTATTTGCAACAAGAAGGTGTGGATTATGATGAAACTTTTAGTCCTGTTGCTAAGCAACCCACTATCTGAATTCTTTTATGTCTTGCTCTTCAAAATCAGTGGGCTCTCAAGTAGTTGGACATATCCAATGCCTTCTCACATTGTAAATTGGATGAAGAAGTCTATATGGTGCAACCTCAGGGCTTTGTTGATTCCAACTTTCCTCATCATGTGTGCAAACTGAACAAAGCCTTGTATGGCCTCAAGCAAGCTCCTAGGGCTTGGTATTCAACCTTCTTATCTTTCTTACTTACTCAAGGTTTCAGTCATAGCTATTTTGATCCTTCTCTCTTTGTCAAGAAGACATATACTAGTATCACTATTCTTTTTATCTATGTAGATGATATTTTGCTTACTAGAAGTGATCCTAGTTTGATTCAAGCCTTACTTGCTCAAATGCATGTGGCATTTTCCATGAAGGAACTAGGAGATGTCTCCTATTTTTTGGGGATCTCAGTCCAATCCCATTCCACTGGCTATTTTTTATCTCAGTAAAAGTATGCTCAAGAGCTGCTACATGAAGCTGGCATGGATCATTGTAAGCCCTGCTCCACACCAATAGCTCTTAAGTCTTCTGTTGTTTGTTTTACCATAGATGAACTTCCTCAGCCTTCTTTTTATAGAAGCTTAGTTGGTGCATTACAGTACTTAACCATTACTAGGCCTGACATTGCCTTTGTAGTCAATCAGGCCTGTCAGCATATGCAAGCCCCAACTAATGCCCATTTTGCACTAGTTAAACACCTGTTGAGATATATTCAAGGAACTATTTCTCATGGTCTTACTTTTAGACAAGGGTCCTATGATCTTCATGCTTTCACTGATTCCAATTGAGCAAGGGACTGGAAGGACAAAAGGTCCATTTCTAATCTTATCTCTTGGTCTACCAAGAAGCAACCCACAGTCTCAAGATCTTCCACTGAAGCTGAATATAGGTCTATGGCTCACACTACAGCAGATATTTGTTGGATTCAACAATTGCTCAAAGATTTATCTGTTCATTCTTCCTCGGTGCCTGTGTTATGGTGTGACAATGTCTTTGCCATGGCCTTAGCTTCCAATCCAGTATTCCATTCTAAGTCCAAACACATAGACGTGGACTGTCATTTCATATGAGAAAAAGCAGTTTCTAAGAAAATTCCTTTGGCTTATATTGCTACTGATGATCAGATTGCTGATAGATTTACTAAGCCCCTCACTTCCTCTTGGTTTCTTTATCTCAAATCCAAGCTTCTAGTGCTACCCGACCTCATCATCTTGAGGGGAAATGATAAGACTATGAAGCAATTGCAGCATTATCAACAATTGAAGCCTCAATCTCAGCAGTTAAAGCCTCAACATAGTATATCAAGTATAGCTGTAAATAGATATAAATATTAGAGTTGTAGTAGTGGTGGTTAGGATGTATGAGTTAGTTAGAGTTTGTTATAACAAACTCCTAACCAACTCTTGTATCAAGTATAAATAGGTTTATGACTGATTAAAACGATCTATCAAAAATAAAATATCTTTTCTCATTTCTTGTTATATTTTACCAAATATTCTATCAAATGTCTTATATAAGTGTAGAACCCACATGGGACCCCACATGGTGTGGGTCTCACACCTATATGAGACATTTGGCAGAACATTCGGTAAAACATTTGGGATCCCTAGCATTTTTCTAAGTTTTATTTGTACATTGGATTTTTTTATGCCACATGGCATTTGACATCTAAATTCTAGGTTGAAAAGTAAATTGAATTTTTTATTATTATTAATTTTAAGGTCTAAAGTAGGGAAAAAAAAATTTAAAGGACAAAGGGAATTTTTTTTAATTTATTAGATAAAAATAATTTAAATAAGTTAAAAATTTATACTCCATCCATTTTAAAATATTAGTCCCTTATTTCATTTTTCATTGTCCCAAAATATTATTCCATTTGTAAAAATCAAGTACAAAAATAATATAAATTTCCTAGTTTGTCCTTCTTTTAAATTCTATAACAACATAAAAAGTACAATTATGATATTGATATTCCCTAAAAAATGTACTATCAAAGGGTAATTTTGGAAAATTAATTTTTTTAAAGTGCAATAATTGTATTACCAAAAAAGGTTGAATTCTTCAAAAGAGACCATTATTTTAGGACGAAGGGAGTATATTATATAAGTAAAAGGGGGTTTTCAATTTACAAAACCTCCAAAAGCTCCAATATCCCTATCCAAAATTTGATTTTTAAAAGTTTTAAAAAATTTCTATTGCGTAACTTTCATTCAAGAAAAAAAATATAGTAAAAATAAAAATTAATATCTCTTGATTTATGACTTTCAAATAGAAAATATATCGAATCTAAAAAACTGAAAAGTATACTGATCTATTTGAAAATTCAAATTTGAGGGCCACTAAATATGGAAAATAATGAATTAATTTAAATTTAAATTTGACACAATATAAATATAAAATTATAATGATCTATCCCATGATTTATAAGTTTTAAATACAAATTTAAAATTATCATAATTAGTTCATAATTTTTGTATTAAGGAGCAATAACAGTAACATTTAGGTTATCTATATATCTATATATCTATATATTTTACAAAAAAAATACTTTTAAGAAGAGATATTATGAGAGTTTCAAAACTTCATACAAAATTATTTTTAAACTCAAAACCTCTATTGACTACCTTATTTAACTATTGTGGGAGTTGAATAATGGGCTTTGAAAATGGACAAGTTGATACATCCAAGCCCATATTAGATGCGCCCGTAACTGTCAAAGCCCACTAGATTCAAAATAGTGCCGATTAGACGTCTCAGCCGAATAAATGCTTCACAATCTCGATGAATGCCGAATAGGTACAAATCAACAATTAGATCCGAGTAGGATAAGTCAGTCGGCATCACTATCCTTTTCTTTGAGGATCATAATATGAAAGTGGGTTCAAGCAAGGTAATGAGGAGAATGAATATGGAGGTGAAAGATTCTATAAAAGGTAAAAGAGGTTGAAGAAAGGAAGGAGGAAAACCTGGGCATTGAAAGAGAGGAAAGACTCTTTTCCATACAAAATCTAACTTGTTCGTCGGAGTGCTAACTCAGACACCATCGACTGGAGCTGTTTCTTTATTTCAAGTGACATCGCAATGATCTTGAAGGCTTGTTTGGACTCGAGGAGTATTTCCAAACCCATATCCCCACAATTGGTGCCATCTGTGGGGATACTCAAACTCATCCATGGCAAACCCAACGCAAGATCCTTCGCCAATAGAAGATGATATTGTACCAGGAGCAATATTTGGTCCGGAAAATACCCCTGCGCAAAGATCTTTGAACTTTGACCTAGTAACCCTTTCTGTGCCTTCGACCTTAGTGGAAGATACCATGCAGACTTTGATAGACCAAGCAAGAAGAAATGAACAACGGCTGGAAGATATGGCAGCTAATAATGAGTGTCTGCGCCAGGAGCTGACAAAGTACTAGCAAAATGCACCATGAGAGTTAAGCAACAATGTGGCATTAGAGACATGATAGTAGTAATACATCAGATTTATCATCTGAAGAGCCCAGAAAGAAGGGTCGAGTGGACACTCCAAGCTCATCCAAAGGAAGTCTACATGTGCAACGTGGGTGTAAAAAATGAGGTGATGATTCAGATTTAAAAGATAAACACGATCCCTTCGTGTGACGTATTGCCAAAGTCGTTTGACCTAAAAAGTTCAAGTCATCAACGTTTACTCAGTGTGATGGCAAGTCGGACCCTACAAATCATATTTGTCATTACAAAAAAGCAATGACATTACATGTAGACAATGAAGCACTCATGTGCCGGATATTTCCTAGTAGTTTAGGGTCATTAGCCGTCAGGCGGTATTACAAACTTGAACTGGCTTTTATTAAGAGTTTCCATTAGCTCCAAAAATCTTTCAGGGCAAGATTCATCACCAATGAGACTCAGCCAAAGCAAGCAGACTCATTGTGGGCAATAAAAATCAAGCCAGATGAAACTTTGTGAGAATACTTAGTGCGCTATTGGGAGTGCTTTAATCTGGTTGAGGATGAATGCAACGATTCCATGGCCATTACTGCTTTTAATATGAGATTGCATCCTGATAGCCCACTAAGAAGTTCATTGACTGGAAGGCCTTACAAGATAGTCTAGGCCTTAATGAAGAAGGTTGAAGAGTACTACAAGATGGAAGATGATACAATCCGAGTAAAGGCAGGCCAACAAGTTTTAGAAATGGCAACACTAGGCTTGGTACAACTGTTAAGCACAACACCACTAGAAAGAACGAGAAGTTCGGAGCCAAGAAGCTGGTCAAGAACAAAGAACCGATGAGAGTTTCGTCGGCCGAATAAACAGTATCAAGTGGAAAGTAAGTGCCCAAGGCAGTTAGATAAGAAATATGTGGAGCTAGCTGAGCCAATCAGCAAGATTCTATCTAAAATCTAGCACTTGCCATTTTTTAAATGGCTTGCTAAGATAATCAAACCCCCTGACACGAGACGAAGAGATTAGAGGTGTCATATCACAAAGAACATGGACTTGAGACTGATAGATGCTATGCCTTGAAGGATCGCCTAGAGGAATTGGTCTAAGATGGCCGACTGTCAGAATATCTCAAAAGTAGTCTGCCAAACGCAGTGGCTTCATACCTAGATTTGCCTCAACTCGGCATAATTCATATGATATATAGCTTGCCGCACCCAAATAAAGTAAACACAATCCAGCCACAACAATTAACCCCATCTAAGCCATATACGCCAGCCAAACTGTAACGGTTGTCAAACGAGATTAGTTTCTCCGATGTCGATCTCAAATGAGTAATCCTCCCGCACGATGATGCCCTCGTGATCAAATTGTGGGTGAATAAATTCGTCGTCAAACGTATCCTGATTGATCAAGGCAGCACTTTCGAGATAATGTATTACAAGACGTTCCAGAAACTTGGCCTTAATGATTCGGATCTTCTGCCAGTTGATTATCCCCTATTTGGCTTCAAGGCCAATCTAGAGTACCCTTTGGGGAAGATTACATTACCAGTGCGCATGGGCACCAATCACTGGAAGTGGAATTCCTAATCATTAAGCTTCCATCACCTTGCAACATGATCATGGGACGAACCTGGTTACATGCGATGCAGGCCATACCAAGCACTTATCATCAGCTTTTTAGTTTCCCAACTATGCATGGCATCGAACAGATTCGGGGCTCTCAGAAGTTGGCGAAGGATTGCTATCTCATCGCTTTGGTGAAGAAGCCTAGGGAACTGGAAGTACACTCAATCTAAGTTTCAGATCGGGAGAGCCTGGAGGATGTTGGCAAGACCCCGATTGAAAAGGTTGTCGAGGATTTGGGTTGAGTAGACATCAATGATGATCCAAAGAAGTTCTTCTTGGTTAGCACCTGTCTTAGTATAGCCGAGTGACAAGAGTTTGTCTCCTTCTTACTCGACAACATTGATGTTTTTATGTGGACACCTTATGAGATACCAGCGGTGGACCCCAATGTAGCCATGCACAGCTTCAATTTTGACCCAAAAGTCAAGCCAGTCATTCAGAAGAGCCACCAATTAGTTGTCGAGTATGCTTTGGCCATAGTTGACAAAGTGGACAAACTCTTGGAAGCTTAGGCAATTTTGGAAGTAACTTACCCCACGTGGTTGTCCAATACCGTGGTAGTAAAGAAGAAAAATGGATCATGGCGTATTTGTGTGGACTTCACCGATTTGAATAAAGCCTGCCCTAATGACTGCTTTCCTTTGCCCCGAATCAATTAACTCGTGGATGCCACTACCCAAGATCAGTGCATGAGCTTTCTAGACGCTTACAGGGGCTATCACCAAATCCGCCATGGATCCAACTGACCAGGATAAAATGACATTTCTCATTCCAAGGAGAACCTACTGTTATAAGGTCATGCCCTTTGGACTAAAAAATGCCAGGGCAATATATTAATGACTGGTGACCACTATGTTCAAAGAAGAAATTGGCCGAACCATGAAAGTGTACACTAATAATATGGTGATGAAATCCAAAGAGAAGAATGCTCATTTAGCCGACTTAGCCGCAACCTTCGACATTCTTCGAAAATACAAGATGAAGCTCAACGCCTCAAAACGTGTATTTGGCCAGTATGACATCCAATTTTCACCAAGAATGGCTATCAAAGGGCAAGTTTTAGCCAACTTTGTCGTCGAATTTACGGGGTGTCATGAAGACTTAAGCCCCAACCAGTTGACCCCTAAGCTTCAGCTAGAATGAAGAATATATGTCGGGGATATTTGGCAGATGTATTGTGACGGGTCATCCAATTAGCTTGATAGTGGGGCGGGAGTAGTAATCATGACCCCTGAAGGTGCAATGATTGAGCAGTCAATCAAATTAGGCTTTGATGCCTCAAATAACGAAGTTGAGTATGAAGCCTTGTTAGTTAGCCTCCGAAATGCCCTTCATCTAGGAGCAAGGTGCTTGTCGGTTTTTTGTAACTCAAAACTGGTCATCAATCAATGGAAAGGGGAGTATGCAGCTAAAAATGACCGCATGGTAGCTTATATGAAGACGGCTAATTCCTTGCTTATGAAGTTTGACCACCATAAATTGAATCAAATTACTCGCAATTAGAATACACATGTTGATGCCCTCGCTTGTTTGGCTTCGGTTGTAAATTCAGAAGTTAAGCGAACCATCGAAATGGGTTTTATTCTAGAGCCGAGTATCAATATCCCTAAACCCCTGATCGTAGCTACTATCAAAAGAAGGCCAAGTTGGATATATCCCGTTGTTGCATTTCTTTTTTCAGAACAGCTACCAGAAGACAAGAAAGAAGCCCATAAACTATGAAATAAAGCTCTGTGTCCATCTAGACCAAGTGGAAGATTTTCTGGCCGAACTACATGAAGGCAGTTGTGGCGACTATTCCAGAGGATGGTCATTGGCCCATTGAGCAGCCACTTAGGGGTATTGGTGGCCAACTATGCATATTGACGCTGAGGGCTACGTGAATAAATATGAGCAATGCTAGAAGTTCTCTTCCCTTAGTCAGCTGCCTGCCAAAGAACTAAATTCAGTCACCAGTCCTTGGCCTTTCGCCCAATGGGGCCTGGACATAGTTGGACTGCTGCCAAGGGCTTAAGGAAATAAACGGTTCCTAATTGTTACAACAGATTATTTCACAAAGTGGATCAAATCAGAACCATTAATGTACATACGAGATGTAGATATCGAGTGTTTTGTCTGGAAGAACATTATCACTTGATTCGGCATACCTGGAGCACTTATTTCTGATACCGACACTCAATTTGACTACAGCGTTTATCGAGACTTATGTGACATGTATGGTATTTGGCCCCATTTTTCTTCACCAGCTTATCCATAGAGTAATGGCCAAGCATAGGCTTCTAACAAAGTAGTATTGGACGACATAAAAAAACGATTGGAAAAGGCCAATGGGAAGTGGGTTGAGGAATTGCCAAGCATATTATGGGCTCATCGTACCACACCCCGGAGATCAACCGGGGAAATACCATTCGCCTTGTGCTTGGAACATAAACTATCATCTCTCTCGAGATTGGTTTGCTGAACCTCATATCAAAAGCCTTCGACACAGGCCAAAACGATTTGATGTTGGCCTTGGACCTGAATCTACTCGAAAAATGCCAAGATCGGGCCCACGTGAATATGCCACGATATCAGCAACAACTTGCCAAATCATATAATCAGCGAGTGTAGTTACGTAGATACACACTTGGAGAGTTGGTCCTAAAAAAATACTTTTGGTTGCCAAAAACCCTGCGGATGGAAAACTCGGCCCCAATTGGGATGACCTTTACCAAATTGATTCAATTACGAGCGTAGGGACATACCAACTCTCGGATATGAACGGCAAGAAATTGCTTCGACCATGGAATTCAACTCAGTTGCTCAAATTTTATCATTAATATCTTTGGCTATTTTTGTTTTTGTCTTATTTGTGCAGTTTATGCTTGGGTTTACTACCTCACTTTGTATATATATAATTATCCACCGACGCAATTCATTACTTCATCTATGATTATTTTTCTCTTTTCTTACCTGGTTAGAAAAAGCTTCTGAATTCGAAGTGCGCTTCGTGCTCGACACAATTGGTAATAAAAAAAAGTCTCCGAATTCGGAGCACCCTTTGTGCTCGACACAATTGGCCATAAAAAAAGCCTATGAATTTGGAGCACCCTTCATGCTTGGCATGATTGACCATGGAAAAAGCCTCTAATTTGGAGCACCCTTTGTGCTCGGCACGATGGGCCATTGAAACAGCCTTCGAATTTGGAGTGCCATTTAAAACATTCAAAAGCGTACTTAGGACATATTGTAAAATGCCGAAAAGGGTAATTCAATATTCATTACAGTAACATTCAATTCAAATACATTTAATCTATAGCCGATTGGTGCCCTAAATATTTGACGGACTGAATATTAGATGGATCATTAGTCTCTTCCTTGTCATCTGACTTCTTGGCATCATAAGCCTCAAACGGCATTACAAAACTTTGGTACAATTATGAAGTCGAATCTACTCCCACCGTTTGAAGTGCCTTGATCCATTCATGTTTGAAGCCACGATTTTTGCATCGGCACAACTCATCGGCTAGCTTCTTTATTGTCTTGTTAATGTCGATTTGTCTTCCTTAAAAAAATCCCTTGTTGTAAGCTCAGGTCTCTATGGCATCTTTAGCAAAAACATTGGCTGTATCACGATCGGCTATTGCATTATCCATGAGGCGTTGCGTAACAGTGTCCCTTGATGTTGATCATGCCGCCTTAATTTCTGCTAGCTTAGCCTTACGAGCCTCGTTTTTGGCCTTCTCATCGGCCTTCTTGAGTCAGCATTCCAGATTTTGAATCTGCCCATCTTAATGCTCAATCTCTTTATTTGTGGTATGAAGACACATGCCGATCTCGTATGAAGACACATGCCGATCTCGTATGAACTATAAAGTCCTCTAATCGCCCCGTGGACCCCTTCTTTGAAAACTTCATAGTCTCCCTGATTGTTCATCGACTATTGGACTTCAGGAGGAGAGATTTGCTGAGTAAACTCAACCGCCACATTTAGGTCGCAGACGATCGAATCGGCTTCAATTATCGGTTTATTTCCAATGAAAACTGAAAAACTCAATGGACATGGTGGTCTACTCGGCTCACTTTGGGATGGGGCTTGAGCACCAATAGCTATTGTGCTCCCCCATTTCTTAGGTCCTACTTCTTGGAGATCTATTTGCATTATCCCTTCTTGAGGATCTGCTCTAACGCCTTGGCGATCGGCGTCTCTCTCGCTTCCTCACGTTCTCCATTCATGCAGGTTCGCTTCCAATTCCTTGGCGTATTTCTGTGTCTAGCTCAGTCAAACTTCTCACTTCACCCTTGTTGTTGAAAAATAACCTTCCAGACATGCAATCTTGCCAACTTCAGACAACAATGAGGACTTTCAAATTTACTGTCGCTCCTGTGGCTGCTTTTACACATGATGCCCTTTCGTTGGATGTCCAACATCTATTTAAAGGACTCAGGCTATTTATGACTTGTTGTGCCATACATCAACTACAGATGCATCGCTCTCGATACTAGCACAGATGATGCCACGTCAATAGTTATTTGTTGTATATAAATACTCTTATTCGATGCCTACTCTTTCTACATTAGTTGGCGTTATCTTTCTATAACTGGGGCAGGGGCTGATATATGAATATATTCGGCCTTATATCTGTTGAACACAGCATATTCAACATCATCAATTATGGAACACCCTGGGTGCCTGCTATCAATCCTGTAGTCAGCATTGTCCTTCTAAAACTGGGGCAGGGGCTGATATATGAATCTGTTCGGCACCATCGATTGTTGACGTTAGTGATAAGTCGAATTACTACCATGCCCCACTTGAGTTGGTGCCTAGATTATGTCATATTCAACATTATCAATTATGGAACACCCTGGGTGCCTACTGTCAATCTTGTAGTCAGCGTTGTTCTTCCACAACTAGGATAGGTGCTGATATATAAATCTATTCGGCACCATTGACCGTTGACGTCAGTGATAAGCTGAATTACTACATTAATACATTATGCCCCACTCTAGATTATGTGTCGATTAGCTGGATGGTTGCATTCACATTTAACAAGTTCTTTGGATCACTATAGAAACATTTTCATTGATAAGCTGAATGGGTACATGCATTAATCATTTTATACATGAAAATGGGCCTAATATATCAACAAATCAGTAGTATAAAACAAATAAAAAAGAGACATACAAATACTCAAACTATAGCCTAAGCCAAAAAAGACTACTACAAATCGTGTTGCCTTTATTTTTCGACTTCAGAAATCCTCAAGGTCTGACTCTAGTGGCTGAACCTCTAACTGCTCAAAAGGAATTGGCATGTCGGGCTTCACTTTTGCGGCAGCCAAGGCTTTGAGCCAGCCGTGTTTGAAGCCGTATTTTTCAAATTTTAGGGCTTCATTAGCATACTTTTCCATAGCTAATGTTTCCCCAGCTTCAAAGGCTTTGGCTGCTGTCGACTGTGCTTCCTGGACCGCCTTCTATGCCTCTTGTAGGTCGGCCCTAAGTTTCTCCAAATCCTTTTGTGTCGATTTGAAGACGGCATCTAGGATGTTTGCTTTCTCTTCGGCAGTGCGACGAAGTAGATCTGCATGCTTTATTTTGTTTTCCTCCACAAAGGCTTTGGCACGCTCTTCCTTGTCTCTCTTAGCCTTAGTTTCAGCTCTCTACGTCGCTATAGCTAAATCAACCATTGCTAACTTAGCTTTGTTCTGCTCGGCCACCACTTCAACTTGAAGTGCCCTTATTTCGGCAATCCGTTTAGTAGCCTACAACAAAAACAAAATAAGATCACCAAGGCAACATAAATGTACACAAGTCTTGTTTTAAAACTCACCAAAATAGCCGATTACAGAGCTAAGGCAATGGAGATGATGTCTGGCTCGACACGGAATGCAATTTTTTCCAAGGGCAAAGTAATGGCCGAAGCCATACTTAGAGCCATAGCGGGCTTTTTTGCAGTAGAAGCGCCGGTCAATCGGCTAATCGGTTGTCTTAGCAAGACATTTTTCACCCCGTCGTTCGGTTGTCATTTATTCAATAACCAGCTCCAAGTCCAGTGCAGCCTCAATAACTGTTTGTGCCGATTCAATGGAAGCAATTTTAGTGTCAACCCTTTGAACCACTGTTGGCGGGGAGAACTCTTGATTGCCCCCACGCTTCTAAATTGCATCCTTACCATCATTTTTTCGGCATTCCTTATCCTCATAAATTAGGCAAGGGATTCACAAGCCATTTCTGATTTGCTGACGTTGGGCAAGTCTTTAAGATCAATGAAGATATCTTCCTTCCGATTGCTGCAACCTACACGGCAGACTTCTTCGCCGAAACTGGTTCAAAGGAAAGATCGATCTCCCTATCTAGATCTTGCTCCTTAGCTGAATGACTTTCTGACGCAGAGGCAGCGTTTGAATCGGTTTGGTCTGGATGAATTTCTTGCTTGAGGGCTTGTTTGGTGTCTTGTCTGTCGTTTCGTCCGCTTTGATCACTAGCTGACGATTCTTTAAGTCCAATATCTCTGATATTGAGAAAACTTGGAAACACGAGAGTTGCAAGTTGTTGTTTGCCTTTCAAAACTGGGATGTAATCGGTTGCATAAAATGTGGAGTACGAAAGATTGTATTAGAGCAAAATGTGGACGGTGCGTTCCTGTCCCTGAAGATTTGGTCGACCAACATAGTCAAGAATGGCTTTCACTTGGGTGAGTACGGCTTCGTCCACTGATGCAAGGGTTTTCCTAAGATTATTTCCCGCGCAAAGAGGCAATGGTCAACACAAGTTAAAGGCCGAGTAAGCAGCTGAGTTTGTTAAGAGAAGTATTCGGCTACTTGGTTCACCCTTCTACCTGGGGATAGGAATTTAGTCCTCCCCTTCGCTGAATTCCTAGCTACCTCAAACAACAACCGTTACATAAATTTCGAATGGCGGGAATTCTAAAGTCTAAGTGGAGACGATGATTCAATTCTACAATGCCCATTACTATCTGGTAAAAATTTACATTACGCTGAAATGGAATTAAACCCCAATATTAAAGAATAGATCAGAGGATGAGATAGAAAGGGAAATGGACTCCACCTTCAACAATTGCTAACAAAGGAAAAATGATAGTGTTGGCCTCAGTTCTTTCCATATTAACCTCTTCGTCTTCAACTAGGGATAGTTGAACGTTGTCTAGAATCGCAAAATGATGACGAAAACTAGAGATTCTATCCCTTAACATGAGGGCTTTTAGGTGGTTGGCCATTGCAAAAACCCATACGAACCTAGAAGCAAAAACGAAGGGAGGAAAGAGAAAACAGATATATTGAAAGTTCAAAAGAAAAGTAAACAATGGGACTTAGAAAACTTACAAGTTGAAATATGGAAATGCTGTCACACAAATGTTGTCTTGAAAATAGGAAGTTATAGTGGATGGGTATATGCACAAGGTGAAGCCTTTCAAAATATGAAAAAATGGAGGAATTTCAAATCACATTAAATGAACAGGGTACGAAGAAGCGGGAAGATATAATCGTTTCACATCATTGTAGTTGACCCCTCAGCAATAAGGGCTGTCTACTGCACGCTTGAAATCCACGGCATCGGAAGAGACACCGAATGAAACAGTCCTGGATAGTCGGGCACAAAGCCCATTTGACATAAACACCGGCTTGGTGCTCGGGGAGCAATTGTGGGAGCTGAATAAATAAGCTCCGAAAATGGACAAGTCGATGCATTAAGCTTATTGTAGATGGGCCTGTAGCCGTCAAATCCCACTAGATTTGAAATAGTGCTGATTAGATGCCTCAACCGAATAGATGCCTCACAATCTCTATGAACGCTGAACATGTACAATTCAACCGTTAGATCTGAGTAGGATAAGTCAGTTGGCATCACTATCCTTTTCTCTGAGGATCACAATAAGAAAGTGGGACCGGGCAAGGTAATGAGTAGAACGGATATCGAGGTGAAGGATTCTATAAAAGGTAAAAAGAGGTTGAAGAAAGTTGGGGGGAAACCTTGGCACTGAAAGAGAGGAAAGACTCTTTTCTATACTTTTCAGTACAAAATCTTCTTTTCCATACAAAATCTAACTTGTTCGTCAGAGTGCTAACTCTGGCACCACCGACCAAAGCTATTTCTTTATTTCAGGTGACATCGTAAGGATCTCGAAGGCTTGTCTGGAGTCGAGGAGTATTTCCAAACCCGTATCCCCACAAGTATAAAATTTAAATTCGTAATCTATGTACTATTATAATTGCAAAATATTGTCATCTCATTAATTAATTTTATTTATTATTTAAAAAAATAAATTAACAAATAATTTTATATATTTATATATAATTTTGTTTTGATTGTTGTTATTTGGCGTCTTAAAATCTTAATATCATATCAGCGAAACTTGAGTTTGATTTCAGTGGCACGTGTTAGCGCTTTACTAATAAGATAGAAAGGGCTTTTTCTTGCTTGTTTAGTAAAGTCTCACTTTTCAAGTCTTTTTTCTCCTTGCTCGTCTCCTTTAAAGCTTCACCAGCATTGAAAGACAAATAAAGATTGCTAGAGCAAACTTAAGGATAATACCCCACCTTAGTAGATTTGTGACAAAGGGAAAAGCTTGAAGGACTCTCCAAACTCTTTGGATAATCAAATTTCTCTCTTGACTGACCACCTTATCACCTAGAACTGGGAGGTTTTTTGAAATGTCTTTAAAAGGAAAGGCATACTACTTTCTAGAATTGAAGGAACAAAAAATGCCATTGCCAACAACCCCTGTGATTTTCTCCTTAACCTTGAAAGATCCATATTTAATTTCTACTAATGGGTAGGCTACTCTAATCTTCCAAGATCACTTTTCTAGTTCCATCATTTGATTTGCTTTTGTTTCCTTGTTGAGACAAAGCATAATGATAAACAATGGAGATTCATGTCGAGCATAGCGGCATCTTCCATTGGCGCCATTCCCAGACCTAGCAGCAGACGAGCAGGTCATGCCTGAATTCAGACCGGACCAGACTCTTCTTTGTTTGAGTTGCTCCCACGCACGTAGGACACTCATCATTCAATGAGTGAAAGATGCGAAAATGCTGATGCCAGTGTTTCCTAAGAGGTGCCATGTGTGTCTTACAAGGATAAGACAAGGAAATGCTGATGAGTGAAAGATGAGGAAATGCTGATGAGTGAAAGATGAGGAAATGCTGATTCTAGTTTGACAGGATGAACCTATTGATAAAGCCATTGGGTAAGGCCCGTCTTCTTTTCTTCCTTTAATTCTATCCTAAACGTTAGTCAAAGTCTTTAGGCCTATTTTGTAAGTGAGCAGTCTTTGGTAGGCCTGGAGATTTTGTTAAGGGGAGTAAGGGTTTACTATGTTACACAGGTTGTGCACACTTTATTGGCACCGGGCCCATTTTGTAAGGGCCACACCCATATGCATAAGGCCCATTTTTTCTTCATTTTTATTTTTTATAATGGTAATAAGGATTTTCTCGTTTGTTTGAGACCTCATATTATCTTTCTTTGAGTCATTTGTGACCTTTTTAAGTTCTGAAAGATTGTGAGGTTTGGAACTTATGCCCATTCTCTCTCTGGACACAAGCAGGAACATCAAAATTTTAAACAGAATACATGTACAAGACGTAACGACATATTAAAAACTATGTAATCCGATTTGATAGGCTGCCCACAGAAATAGTTTGTCGACTGAATGACAATTCATTCTTGTGTGTAGCGCATGGGGCCATGTCTCCACGTTGAATAAGAAATTCATTAGTACATCAGTTATAATTCCCAATGGTGGTATACAACATCCAATCACAGCTGGGAAGTCTCTTTTATTGGAATAAATTTTATGTGTACAGTTGTAACATGTAATAATTGCACCAAATATATTACCAAATTATAATAAAAATATAACATAAATTGTTTGGGTTAGACCAAACCAAACGATACCATATATCGAGAACCAAAAATATTTATAGAGAAGTAGAAAACTTACAAATAGATTGTAAAAATCTAGAAATGAAAAACAATTTGATCGAGGCTTGTATTGGACACAATTTCCTTAAGACAAATTCGTCCATCGCTACAGTGCTCACGAGTTTTTATTGGACGTTTATCTCCAACCTTGTAGAAGCAGCACTACCATGGCAAGCCTGGCAAACCTTACTGTGCATAATTCTCTTACAGAAAAGACAGAGTGTAGAAGAAAAGAAATACAAGATGAATTCCATACAAAATTATAGCGATTCCGATTTTAACTCGTCACTTGTTGTATTCCGGACTCGGGTTTGAATGGTTTTGAATGGTGATTCATATCTTGTTTTCCTTGTCTCCTCTCTATTTTGGTTATTGGATTGTAGTTGTGTGTTTGGAACAGGTTGGTTGCTTGTTTTTCCAAACCTTTGTTGTCCAAAATTTTGCTTCTCCACTCGAGCGGCCATTCTTGCGCTCGAGTGGGCTTTATGAACTCTCAGTACTTTGCAGGTCTGCAAAACTACTAGGAGAGTGTTTTCTATGCTCGAACGGCATTTCCTATGCTCGAGCGGGTGGGCGCTTAAGCGGCCTTTCTTACGCTCGAGCATTTGTTTGTTGCTGCAAAACTTCTGGATGTGTGTTTTTTATGCTCAAGCAACAAATTCTTGCGCTCGAGCAGTGAGCATTCGTTGTATCTTGACGCTTGAGTGGCCTTTGTTACGCTTGAGCGGAACAACTTTTTGTGTCTGACGCTCGAGCGTCAACTCCTTCGTTCGAGCGAACTGTGCGTATATCAGATTGTGAAAATGACATTTTATATCACTTTTTCATTATTCTCTCTCTCTCTACAACTTTTCAAAACCTAGATCTTGGCTCTCTCTCTCTAAAACACACACACACACACACACACACACTCTCTCTCTCTCTCTCTACATTTTCGCCTCGATCTTTTGGGTTCTCTATCCTAGTGTGTTTGAGAAAAAAGTTAGAGCATTCCAAGAGCTTCATTTTGATCTGATTGGAACTTGGTCTCGGCATTGTTGAGGGTTCTACCTTGCTTTGCTTGGTCTTCTCTTCTTGAGGTAGGGATTTTCTATACTTTAATATGGTTTTTAACTTAGTTATTTGTCGTTGTGTAATAATGGTGGGATTTGGGGTTAATGTGAACGAACCTAGGGTTTGGGTGTAAAATGGAAAGAGGGGGTTTTTGATGAATAAGAGATAAATGATTGTGGGGTTTGAAAATGATGTTGTATGGTGTCAAAATTGTTGATTTTGGTACTTGGTTGAGAGTTGGGAAGAGAGAGAGTTTGCCCTAAAATGATTATGATATTTATTTTGTATAAATAAATGAAATTGGTGTGGTAAACATGAAATTGGACGAGTATTGAAATACATGGTGGAATTGAGTAGATGACACGTCTCATCTTTGGAAATTTTAAATAAATTGTATGTCTTGAGATTGTATATCTGTTTAGAAATAACTGTATTGGGCTATCATTGGAGGATATCTATGATTGTTGTAGAAATTGTGTGAGGATTATGTGAATTAAAACTAATCCATGGTTGGTTATCATTGAATATGATCATGTTGTAAATACATTGTATATGTATAATTGTTTAGGAGGAGAAATGGGATGTACTCCATGTATGATTATGTGTTTAAATACATTGTATATGTATGATTGTTTGGGAGGAGAAAGGGGATGGACTCCATCATAATTAAGTTGGCCAGAGTATCCTGGGTGAAAGTCCCGAAATTTATAAATGGGTGTCGATCCCGCGGACGAAATTTTCATAAAATGGCAGATTGAAATGTTTGTGTGGTAATTGTGTGATTGTGGAACCATTGAGTTGTAGTCTCAATTGAGTTATTAAAAGATAATGAAATTGACTCATGTGTTGAAATGAATTGAATGGGAATGGATTGAAGATTTGGATTTGGTACCTTTTGATATATAAAATATGAATGTTTTGTCATAGGCATTGTTTATGCATATTGTACTTATATTTTTGTTAAATCTCATATATTGTGTTAGATTATTCCTACGGGGCTGTGGCTCACCCTATTTGGGAAAAACCATTTTCAGGTGCTAGTGACATGTCTCCGCCAAAGTAGTAGCTTGGAGAAAGTTTGGAGCAAGTGCTTCATTTTTGTAGTGTTTATTTTGTATAGCCAAGGGCTTAAGTTATATTGAGTTATACTCTTCCTTTTGTTGTAACCAAGCAACGTCTTGGAAAGATGTAAGCCCGTAGGGTATTTATTTTGTTGATTATCAACTGGTATTACATGCTATATATTTAGGATGAACATTTATGAATGTATATTGCATGTGTTATCTTTTGTAATGCAAACTCTGATGAACGAAAACATTTTGTTTCTATTATTCTTCCACTTATGAGTTGGGTTCATTTTATTATTTTGGGGGCGTTACAAAAATGAATGCAATGGGGGCCTGTTTATATAGGTGAATTGGTGGCTCTTCGAATGGTTATGGTGACTTTTCAAAAGAATCAGTTATGAAAAGGTGCAACAAAAAAAAAACATAATTATTTTTTCAAAAGAATTCGAATTCTGAATTGAATCCTGATTAATTTTGACTAAAAAAATTAACGAATTTATCTAAATAAAATCAAAATTTTAATTAAATAAATTTCGTCTTAAAACCATACTCAAATGGTTGACTTTGGGGTCAATTTCTCATTCACCTATTAATGGTTTCCAAATAATTTTTCCAACAATCCCTCACATGAATGAAATGATGGAAAAGTATGCCAGACTCAATGCAGACTCAAAGAAAATTCAATTGGAAATATTCTGAATGGGGATAGGTAGCTTTTGGTTTTGAACCTTCCTTAGTGAAAGACTATTGGACTTACTAGCTAATTAGTGGACGTGATGGCTGAACAAAGCCAAGACAATAGAATTAATATAGAATATCTCCAGACACAGCTTAGTTCTCATGGTTGTGCCCGTTTTGGCCTTGGGCATGTTCTGGTGTTTCATGAGTGCTTTAGAGAATTTAGCCTTATCAAATCTCATAGAAGCGGCCCCTTCACACTCATATAGGTGATCCTTATTTCAAATCTCTTAAATATTCCTCTTGAAAATTTACCCTTCTAGGTTTTTCAAGATGTAAGTGATCATTAAAAGTATAGCTTACCCTAAGTTCCCTACATACAACACATGTTGCATATATCACTCCCATCATAGGAATGGATAGGAGATGGACTCCCTTAGTGATTTCTAGTGAGTCATCCATAATTCGGTTGTCCCTTGGAACCTAGATCTTGGGATCTCCAATCAGTTAGGTTGGTTGCCATTATGGTGCCTCAAAATTAATAGGCTTTAATCACATTCCCCTTGATAAACTTTCCCTCATTTGCTCTCTGGTCAAACCTTTTGTTTAGCGACTGTTATTTTTCATTTGACCTTCTTAGTTATATGTTATTGGGTAGTTCGTGGATTTATCCTTAGACAATATTAACAACTGAAAGCTAATGTCCTACGGTATTAAGTCTTTGATTACATCAAGACTTACCGTTACTCTATGTCACTCTCATTTTTAAATTTAAATAATAAACATAGTGGTGTTCCTTAGGAGTTAATGAAACTAATTTTGCTTCTACTCTAACTTTGTCTTATAAAAAGAATTGAGATTCTTTGTGGATCTACTATCGGAACCATTACTTTGGTAAATCTTTCAAGCACCCCCACATTTTAAGTACTTTAAGAAAGATTAATTTTTTTATTAAGACATTACCATACGAAAATATCAATACACCTCCACAATTCTGGTAAAAATTAGAATATAACATTCATCACTTTATTGATTATCGTGTGCTTGAATAATAACATTCTAAATCAAAATTATAAAATAGAAACCCAGAATAATTATGACTATACAAGTCAAAATTTAATGCTTTAGACAAAATCATATCCTCATAAAATTTTGCCCAAGAACCAAACAAATTAAGATTCAAACTCTTAAATTTGAGTACTTTTATTTGAATTTTTGTGGGTAGCTTGTCATGAATTATGATTAGAAACAATTATGCTTCTCTCCCCCATATTTATGATAATACATAAATTAGCACAAAAATATAATTCATTGTTTGACAAGTATCACTGTCACAACTAATAACTTATTTTTGATAAATTCATACGTTATTTATTCCATAATATGTTGACAAGAAAATTAAATTATCTTTGCTAATTCAAAAGATAAATTCCCACGTTAAAATCACGGTTAATGGTTAAACCAATTCTACTACACAAGGTTTATAATTATTTATGACAACCTATGTCACAACATTCAAAACTATGAATATTAATAAAATAATAATCTATTCATTTGCATGGTTATCAAAAGATTTCACGATTTGTATCCGATTAAATGGAACAACACCACTATTTAAATCATCATGTTTAAATTTCTCTAGTGTTAAAGATTGTTTTGATGTTGCAAGAATACAATTAGCACAATCAAATGGAATATATATATATATATATATATATTTTTACACGTAAAATATGCTTTTCCATATAATACTCTAAGGCTCCATTTGGCAAGAGCTTTTTTGGCTATTTTAGCCACAAAAGACAAAATAGACTATTTTAGTCACAACAAACAAAACATCACATCCAACCCATAATCATTACACTCTTCTCTCACAAAAAAAAAAGTCAAAAAAGTCAAAAAGTCCTTCCTAAACCAAACTTTTTAGCTTACGCTAAAATAGCAAAAAAAGTCAAAAAGCCAAAAAGCTAACCTACTTCCCAAATGGAGGCTAAAAGAACCCCATTGGTAGTAGCATGGATGTCATAATCACCACCACAAATTGATTGAAAATTTTCACAGTTTTTTTTTTTTTGAAAAAAAAAAATTAACACATCACACAATATGTCCTAAAAATCCATGGCAACATGACGTTATAAAATCCATTTCAAATTAACCAAAATTAATACGCTTATGTAAATGACATTAAAAATATTTACAAGAACTTTTACTTTTGGCGACTAAATTTTTAGTCGCCAAAAGTCATTTTTTAGTCGCCTATAGCCTTTAGCGACTAAATTTTTTGGTCGGAAAATTAGTAGCCGAAGAGTAGTCAGGAAAGCTAATTGGCGACTAAACTTAATTTAGTCGCCAAATGTATCCATTTGCCGACTAAATATTTAGTTGCCAATAGGTTGGAAAATTAATTAAATAATATATTTTTGCCAACCAATTTTTTTGTCGCCAAAAGCCAATGATTTAGTCGCGGAAAAATTTTTAACTACTAAATTTTTTAGTTGCCTAAATCAAATACTAGTGTTTTGGCTACTAAAATTTTAGTCGCCTAAATTCAATCTTTTTTGGCTACTAAAATTTTAGTGGGCAAATACTATTTCTTTTGGCTACTAAAAATTAGTTGCGTAAACTTTCACATTTTTGGCTACTAAATTTTTAGTCACCAAAAATATTTTTATTCTTCAATTTTTAGTTGCCAAAAGTATTTTTATTCTTAAACAAATACTAATAAAGTCAACAAATCTATTTATTTATAATAATATGAAATTATTTTTAACCATAAATAACATGAGTTGATAAATAATTCTCATGAATAGATTAACATAAATAAATTTATCATGTATCATACCACATGGAATCCGGGAATGGATCTTAGGGGCATTGAACCAATAATAATACTAATTATTTAAATCAAAAGGAAACTAGTGGCGAAACAAACTAAACACCCAAGTTGGTCAAATAACCGACATACCTTTAACCATCATGCCAACAGTTTGTCCCATGACTATTCCAATGGTGCAGAAAATGACTTTTGTTATTTTTGCATAACATACAGTAACTCACATAAAATTTATTTCAAATCCTTCAGCAATGCAAAAAATTTACCTCACACGAAATTGAACCAACGAGATTTATTAAACAACTTCAACTTTTATGTGAATTTGATGAGTGAAGTTTCAGAACAAACCCAATTGACTCAAATACAAATTTTTTTTTCACAAACAGATTACGATAGTAAAGATCCAAATATATATAAAATTTTCAATTTCAAAAATTTAGAGAGAATTTAAATCTTGCTTATAGAAAAACAGATATACACTCTGAACTAGTAATTAAAATATTATATATAATGAAATTATGATTATCAATAGACTGGCACTACATTTTTTTGCAAAAACCCCAACATGCAAACAGATTATATATATATATATTTTCCTTTCGTTTTTCCATAAAAATTGTTATGTATCCATCACGTCAACATTAGCAAATAGAAGGAAAAAGAAAAACAATTCTAATATGTTTTCTTTCTTAACAACGGTTAAAAGAATTTACAAATCAACAACTTCTTATCCACCATAATAATTAGATTCAATAAAACAATAATATAAATAAAATAAGAAGACTGAATAAACCAGGATTTCACATCTCAATTGAAATAGTGAATAAAATAAGATTAGACAGTTTGTAATAACAATACAACACAAAGTAGAATCATATTCAAACACTCATTCAGGTAAAAACAGTACACAACGAAATTTAATATATATGCATTTTGTATTAAACTAGAATCGCGAATTTGTCTTAAGATTGTTGGAATAAATCTTATATGTATAGTTGTAACATGTAATAATTGCACCAAATATATTACCAAATTATATAAAAAAAATATAAGTTGAATATAACGTAAATTGTTTGGGTTAGAACAAACCAAACCATACACCGAGAACCAAAAATATTTACAGAGAAGTAGAAAACTTACAAAGGGATTGTAAAAATCTATAAATGAAAAACAATTTGATCGAGACTTGTGTTGGATACAATTTTCTTAAGACAAATTCGTTCCTCGCTATAGTGTTCATGAGTTTTTATTGGACGTTCGTCTCCAACCTTGCAGAAGCAGCACTATCACGACAAGTCTAGCGAACCTTATAGAATTCTCTTACAGAAAAGACAGAGTGTAGAAGAAAAGAAATACAAGATGAATTCCATGCAAAATGAATGCAATGGGGCCTATTTATATAGATGAATTGGTGGCTCTTCGAATGATCATGGTGACTTTTCAAAAGAGTTACCTCTTTTCCATGAAAGGGTGCAACAAAAAAAACATAATTATTTTTCAAAAGAATTCGAATTCTAAATCGAATCCTGATTAATTTTGACTCAAAAAATTAACGAATTTATCTAAATAAAATCAAATTTTTAATTAAATAAATTTCGTCTTAAAACCATACTCAAATGGTGCACTTTGGGATCAATTTCTCATTCACCTATTAATGGTTTCCAAATCATTTTTTCAAGATCTTCCACCTTCATTTGGGATAGATAAAGATATGTATTTGTTAACTATTTCCATGAGAAAGCCCACTCAAATTTAATTTGAATTTTTGAATTTTTGTATAAGTTCTTATTTAATTAAAAATTATGTTATTTAATCTTTAAAAATTTTTAAGTTGGACTCGAGTTGTTTGTGTTGAACTCACCTAAGTTTACAATTCTAAAAATTAATAAATAAATTGTGATAAAATTGTGAAACTTAAATTGTGAAGTTCAATCTTTTATATATATTTATATATACAATTTTGTTGCTATTATTTAGTGTCTTTGCCCAAGTCTACTCAAATTCAATTTGAATTTTTAAATTTCTACATTGGTCCTAACTTAATTAAAAACTATGTTCCTCAATTTTTAAAAAATTTTAAGTTGGACTTGAGTTGTTTGGATTGAGCTCATCCACGATTGCAATTCTAGTAAGGAGGTTGAAAGTTATAGGATTGAATTTGTGACAAATTAAAAATTAATAAATAAATTGTGATAAAATTATGAAACTTAAATTACAAATTTCAATCTTTTTTGTTTTCATAATTTACGTACAATAATTTAACTATTTATATTATTTTGTATAAAAATATATTATTAATTTGTTTTTATTTTTTATTTTATTTTTATGCTCGTGTTGCCACTAGTAAATGATTATTTGAAAGGTGTATTTTTTGACTTGTGCCTTTTGAATTATCAACTTTTAGCTTACAATATGTTACACATTCTCTATTCCATAATCTAAATTTGAGGCTGTTATTTGTGCATGTGGTGTTTATCACGTGTCATGTTCTGATGATCTAAATTGTTCATTTTATATTGCTACGATTATCGAATTGACCTAATTATTATTTTTTAATTTATTTTGTAAGTAATTAATGTAGAACAAGAATTATATATATTTTTTATGTTTTTATTTGGGACAATTACAAAAAAAAAAAAAAAACACTCCAAGATTTGAGTCTTTTAACAAAATAAATCATGAGTTTCAAATTTTGTCAATTTAAACGCTAATATTTTGATTTATTTTCATTTTAAACCAGTCACCTATTTTCATTATGTAAAACCAATTGAAAAATAGTATTTTGGTTATTAAATTCAATGTAGATATACATAAAATATCTAAAATATCATTTTTTTCATTGAGTTTAATGACCGAAATATAATTTTTTGATATGTTTTACTTAATGAAAAATTAAATTCAATGTAGGTATACATAAAATTTCTAAAATATAATTTTTAATTGAGTTTAATGACTAAAATATAATTTTTTGATCAATTTTTCTTAACAAAAATAGACAAATAATTTAGGTTGAAAATAAATCAAAAGTTTAGGATTTAAATTGATAAAATTAAAAATTTAGAATTTATATTATTACCAGGGTTAAACTTCGAATTTTTTTTATTTTTATAATTATCCCTTTTTTTTTTTAATTTTAGAATTAAATTTTGCATAGGATTTTAAATAGTTTAGATTTTTAATTTCATTTTCTCTTTAGTTTCCTAGTTTGTATTGATTTAAGTTTCCTAATTTATTTATAATTATATTTTCTACAAGCATTTGTAATTCATTCATTCAATTAATAATATAAATACTTAATGACGGTAAAGATGAGAAAAATTAAAATTTTTCTTAATGGAATGGAGGTATAATAAATTCATATTATTTAGGGATATTTACTAATAAATCTCATCTTATAAACAAGTACTCCAATTAGTTCTAAGTTTTTTCTATTGATCTATTAAGTCCTATTAGTGGAGAGTTTCTTTTCATATGGTCTTATTTTTTATTTTTGTAGTGTTTTGGTGGACAACTACCAAAATACGGGACTATATGGATTACAAGTCAAAAATATGAGACTTATTGGTCAATCTCCATTGTTTAATATATAAATAATAAATGTTAAACGAGTTAGATAACGAGCCAAGCTTTAATATGTTTGGTTTTATTTATTACAAATTTAACGAGCTCGAGCTCGAGCACAAAATAAATAAAATAACGAACCGAGTTCGAACGAACTCTTATCAAGCCGAGTTCGAGCTTGTTCAAAAATGCTCTATTAATTTGCAGCCTTATTTATAAATAAATTTTTAATTATTTTTTTAAATAAAATTTTCATCTTAATCGAATATTTGCAAGAAAAAATATATATATTTTTCTATTTCTTTTCTTTTACTTCATTTGATTTCAATTTCACTTTCTACCAAATTTCCTTTTTAACCAAATGAAACCTTAACAAATTTAGTAGTTTTCAGTGTTGAATTGAGATATCAAACACCAACTTAGTAGACAACATACTTTTCATCTGTGTTTGAATCATGAATTTGGGTATGGATTTGGAAAATAAAAAGGAAAAAATGAGTGAAATGTGAATAAAATATAACTACGTTTCACACGCCTTTTGCACACTTTTTCTCTCTTCCTTTCTAAATCTCTATCCAAATCTATGAACCAAACAAATCCTTTGGCTATGTTTGGTTTGGTTGGAGGATTTGATGAGGAAGTGGAAAGTAGAAGTTAAATACACTACAAGAATTTACACTTTTGGAGACTAAATTTTTAGTCGCCAAAACTATTTAGCGACTTGTTGGTCGCCAGAGTAGTTGCTGAAGGATTGTTGGGAAAGGTAAAATGCCGACTAATTTTTTAGTCGCCAAAAATATTGGAAAAAAATTAAATATCACTTTTTCTGCGACAAAAAATATTTTGTCATGAAAAACCTTACTTATATCTAACTACTAAAAACTTAGTCACCAAATTTTTTTTTGTTTTTCCTATTTTTTTTTAGCTACTAAATATATTAGTCGCCTAAAGTGTGATTGTATTTTTAGCTATTAAAAGTTTAGTCACCTAAAGTCTGACATTTTTCGCTACAAAATTTATTGTCGGCAAAAGTGTTGTTGTTGTTCATCAAAATTTTTTTGGCTACAAAATATTTTAGTCGCTAAATGTCGGATTGTTTTTGGCTACTAAGGTTTCAGTCACCTAAAGTCTGGTTTTCTTTTTGGCTACTAATTTTTTAGTCACTAAAAGTCTGACTCTCTTGGCTACTAAGCTTTTAGTAAGCAAATATTTTGTGTTTTGCCTATTAAACATTTAGTCGGCAAAAGTTTCACATTTTTCACGGAAAATGTTTTTCATTTTTTGGCTACAAAATATTTTAGTCCCCAAATGTCTAATTTTTTTTAAAGTTTTAGTCACCTAATTTCTACTTTTTGTTGGCACTAAGCTTTGTAATTGCGATAATTGTGTTCCAAAAATTTTTATTTGGTTTTAGTTGCTAACATTTTAGTCATTGAAATATGTACTTCCTTTTTTAGTACAAATTGTTTAGTCGCCAAAAAAATGTTCTTATGTTTTATCACAAAATTCTAATTTCTTCACAACCTGTCTGTATTCCGTGCAACCTGTAGTATGTATAGAAACAAAACAATACATATTTCATCAATCATTTCACAATGTAAAATTATCAATCATTCCACAATCCATATTACTTCCAACCATCCAAAAATGAATAACTTTAAATGTATATATTCCATACAAACCAACTATTATCCAAACTAAAATTATATTTCCATACAAAAATCCAACCTTCCATATACAAAAAATTTATTTACTACCATGCGATATGGCCATTTGGCGTAGTACAAATTACCATTTTAATTTGTCCCACGACAAAATGTGATCTATATGTCACACCAACAACTATCAATTGGACTACAAAAGTTATATGTATCAGTAATACTAATCTACACAAAAGCAATGGACGACAAAGTTAGCAGGATTATACAAAAGTGTCAAGTGTCCTCGATAAACAAAAATATAGACTATCCACAAGTCCACTCCAAAAGCCATATACAAAAAATAAAAACAAAATTGCACCTATCAATTGATTCAGACATAAGAAAAAGGTTGTAATAACATGCATTTAAGGTAGAACAATCTATAAAAGCCTTTTTTTTGAAATACAATCATATGTATGTATTATGAAAGATTTATTCCAAACTTGATTTCAATTTATAAAAAATACAATTTTTAGGAGCATACCTCTTCATAAAATAAATGCTTATTGCTAGAATGTTTTGGTTGTAAATTTATTTTAACTCTTTTTCATTCCCATTTTCCTAGTCAAAGTAAAATAAATGAATAATCTACGGGGTTATCGCCATAACCATATCATGCTTTCTTAATACGTTTACCACCCAAATGATGACCGTATATGATGAGACAATGGCATCATTTACAATCAAAATGTTGAACATTTATTGGATGTCAAACTCTCTTTTTTTCGAATAAGTTTATGGCATTTTTGACAGTAACTCCCAACCTACGCGTGCTAATTACATTTCGTCTATCGTCACAGGTCCTATTTCTTATGGGGAAGCTGGCCATGACATTTCTACGGTGGTTCTGGGGATGTTTTGCATTTTCGCCCCCTTAACGCCCTTTTTCGATTAAGTTTTAGGCGTTTTTGGCTTTAACTCCCAACCTATGTGTGCTAATGACATTCTGACTATTGTCACAAGTCCTATATGTCATAGGGAAGCTGTCTGTGACATCCATATGGTGGTTCTAGGGCTGTTTCTCTTTTTCGCACCCTTAACGCCCTTTTTCGATTAAGTTTAAGCCATTTTCGGCTCTAACTCCCAACCTACATGTGCTAATTACATTCCGTCGGTTGTCAAAGGTCCTATTTGTCACGGGAAAGCTGGCCGTGACATCCGCATGGTGGGGTTGTTTCGCAGTTTTTCCACCTTAAAGCCCTTTTTCCATTAAGTTGAATGCGTTTTCGGCTCTAACTCCCAACCTACACGTGCTAATTATATTTCGTTTGTTATCATAGGTCCTATTTGTCATGGGAAAGGTGGCTGTGGCATCCGTATGGTGGTTTGGGGGCTGTTTCACATTTTCACCCCCTTAACAGCCTTTTTCAGTTAAGTTTAATGCGTTTTCAGCTCTAACTCCCAACTTAAACGTGCTAATTACATTCCGTTTGTTGTCAGGTCCTATATGTCACGGGAAAGCTGGTCGTGACATCCATATGGTGGTTCTGGGGATGTTTCACATTTTTGCACCCTTAACGCCATTTTTCGATTAAGTTTAAGGAATTTTCGGCTCTAACTCCCAACCTACACGTGCTAATTACACTCTGTCTATTGTATTTTTCATAGGGAAGCTAACCGTGACATCCATATGGTGGTTCTGGGGCTATTTCAGATTTTCGCACCCTTAACACCATTTTCCCATTAAGTTTAAGGCGTTTTCGGCTCCAATTCCCAACCTACACGTGCTAATTAGATTCCATCTATTGTCATAAGTCCTACTTTTCATAGAGAAGATGGCCGTGACATCCATATGGTGGTTCGAGGGCTGTTTTGCATTTTCGCCCCCTTAACGCCCTTTTTCGGTTAAGTTTAAGGCACGTTAATTAAGGTGTTTTGCCACAGGTCCTATGTATTTGTTTTTAGGTTTATCATTTAACGGAATTCCATCTTTGTGATAACATAGGAAATTTGCATCATTAAATATTCTCTCCACTCCTCTCCTTTTTTTTACATAGTTGATGATTTATTTAACAAATTAATGTCACATTTCTTTTCTCCTCTTATTTGTATAATGTCAAAACAATTCCAAGTTCTCCAAAACAATATTGTCGATATGTGTAGTATTTTTGTAGAACTTTTACTATCATATGAATGAAATTCTTCTTACCAAATAGGACGATGACCATCTGAACCTTACAACAAAGTTGTGAGTCGTAAAACCATGTTGTTTAGATGATTACGTTGTTCTTGTTGCGCCTCCCTTTCTTTTTTTTCCTTCTTCTACTTCTTTCATCATCTCCTCCCTTGCTTTTTTTTTGTTCCTTCTTCTACTTGTTTCATCATCTCCTCTCTTTCCCTTATCATTTCTTCATGATCTCTTCGGCGCTCTTCTTTCTCTTGCATAAACTCTTTGTGATCTTTTTCGCATTCCTCACGAAGTACCTCCATCTTAGCTCTCATTGCCTCATATGTTTGTCACGAGCTCGTGCTACACTATCATATGGCGAAGAGGGTCATGGGCCAATGCCAAATCCACGCAAATAATTCTTTTTCGGGCCAAGCACTTATTGTGAGAGTGCCTCCTGTCTCAATGGTGTCCCCCCTTCCGTGGCTACCACTTGTAGATTCACCATCTCATCCTATAAATTACACACAAAAAAAGAAAGAAAGTAGATGACGCAACAAATACACAAGGAATAACATGCAATTTTGTGCCAAGATACTAATTAATATTAATTACAATTGCACAAAGAGTTCAATACTTACATGTAGCTCACCGCATTTGGGATGAATCCATTCATTAGTCTTCTTTGACTTGTGTGATTTTGCATAAAATTCTGGAAAATCCAACTCTCCATTCTCAAAGTATTAACCATGACTTTTGGTTACATGAGTGATTCATATATTTTTCAAACGAACAATTTCTCATCATGTTCGACATTGCTATTGGAAATGATCGAGATCCACTTATATGATTGTATGGTAGCATACTCCTGTTTGCTTTACCGACTTTTGATCGTTTCTAAAAAAATGTAGAGATTCAACAATTATTACACATCAAGGCATAATACAATTTTAAAGCAATAGAGTGGTTTATAAATGTTTCGTACCAAACGACAATCATCTTTCCAAGCCACGTCAATCATATGTTTCCAATCTTCCAAGCAAACTCCTGTAGGTGGATGACTATAGGGGTCATCAACACCCTCTTCTTCAAGTTCGAGGAAGTATTGCTTTAGGTTGTACCCCCAATCCTTGTACAAAAGATATGCCTTTCTATCAACGATCTCTTGAGCTTGTTCGTCAGTATGAAAATCGTCACCAATATCAAACTTGTCCTCCAAGCATACATGTGCGAAGTATTACATAAATTAATTGCAGCAATTACAAATGTAAGTAATGAAGACATTTAGTTCAAGGTCAATAATTACTAGCACAACTTTTACAACAACATCTTTGATACTCTGATCAATTTTGTTCTATGACTTCACACCCTTGAGAGGGCACAACTGCCTAATTTGCAATCCCAATTCATTTGTTGTTGGCGTGGCATTCCCTTCAGTCATTGATTCAATAGGCAATTGACATAAACATGTAGTTTCTCCCCTTTCTTGCTAGCAAAATTTTTTTTTTTGCACTCCTTTCCTAGGGTAGGTCCACGTACATGAATTAACCTAGTTTTCCCTGGTAAAAAAAGGGCAACAAGTCACACATTTAAATTTAAAATAGTGTCCCAAACGTATAATGCACTTTAATTGAGTACAATGGTCTTATGTACACCATGAGCCTGTGTCTCTTCCACAACTGTTTGTATGTCATCCTGTGGCTGCGTCTCATCGGAAAAGGTGAGCGGGGTGGCAATGTCATGTGCAGATGTTGCTGAGGCTGATGCATTATTGCCACTTGCTGGTTTCTTACCCCGACCTGTCTTAAACCCAGGAACCATGCTACTAGCTGCAATATATTTTGCAAACATGATATACATTAAGTAAAAACATCACATACATCATTGATATTTTTAGCAATTTGATTATTTGCAGAAGCTAAATCATTCACAAAATTACCATGTAAAACAATAAAAAAAAAACATCATCATGCTTGTTAAAGAAAGGTGTTGTACGTAAACCAATGGCAAGCATAAATTTCAAATGAAGAAGTTCATCAACTTAAGAGGTTCAACATTGCAGAAAATATTACAACTACATCTTGAAAATGAAAAACATGATGTCTCATCGCACTACATAAAAGATAAAGAACAAAAGAAGTCACATCCTTTTCCCCATTACATCAACAAAAGAAGGACAAAAAACAAAATGAGATTCATCTTTCCAACCCAATTATGAATTTAGTCTTTTTCTTTGTGGCCATCCATTCCAAGATTGTTATGACTTTTCTAATTTCTTCTTCCTTCTAAATCATTGAAAGATAATTTGGGAAACAATGTATGGGCTTTTTGAGGATTTGTTTATATATAGAAGATGGCATGTAAGGAGCTAAATGATGTGCATTTTAGTAACATTTGTTGGTTTAGAATGTTAATAAATTTTCAAGGATTTTAAAGATAGGTATAATCACTATGCTTGGTCTTGTTATTTGCACTTTCCATTATTTCCCAATTGAGAATATATGATGTTGGATTTTCTTTCTTTGATGTTAGGTTCTCAAGGTATCCATCTGAAACTGGATTAATCCCTACTGTCTTTAGGGGGAACAAAATTATGGATATGCTGTAATAAAGCCAGATAAATTTTGGAATAATTTGGTTAAAGAATTAGAGAATCTGGCAATTTAACTCATTCCACATTTGACTTGGAGTTTGAAGCTGAAAATTTTAGAAACTTGACTTAGTTTCTGTAAAATTTGAAAGTTGAACCTATGAATATGACTATTTAATGTTTAGATCAAATGAGATCTGGGCAAAAATTGACCTTTAGATTTTTATGAATTGAAGGCATATAAATTGAGTTTATTTGCATTCCAAAGCTTGTTTAGAGCAAGTAATTTGATTTCATGTTCTTAGAAATAAGATGCATGTAAAATCCTGAAAGACTAGGACACCATTGCCATTGGTCCGAGACTAAGTAATTATCATGATGTTAGTGATAAGGGTTCTGATTCCACGACTCTTTCTTGTTGCAGAACTTTTGTGATGCCTTCTAGGATGTGTATTAGTCCAATACATAACAAGAAAGGAATTCTTTATCAGTCAGACAATGCAACTACACAAGAAAGGTAAGTTTCTTGTGGCTTATTTTGCAATGAATCTTTTGTTAGAAGTTAGTGATATTGCAACACTGGTAAACTATAAATTATTTTATTTGCGGTTGCGATTCTTTGTTAAAAAATAACAATTTAAGGCTTATGGTTCAACTGACAGAGGATTGGTGTCTTACATGCATATCAGGTGTTTCCTAGTTTGCTTATCAATAAAATGAACTAGGACATGATTGTTGCACTTGAAATTGAACTTGTTTTTGAAGCCATGTTTCTCTTTGTGTGTTCCAAAGGGTGGCTAACAGACCATCTCTCTTCCCTAACAATCGGTATGGTGAGCTTTCTTGGCAAGTACAGAGGCATTACTTTCTCTACAAAATATTGCAAAGGGGTATTTGTAATTTACCCCAAGTTGTGATTCTAATTTTAGAAATCAGACAAATGCATCCATTCTATCCAAATACATTAAACATGGAGCACTTTCAAAACAGAATTATAGATACACTTTGAAAGTGTATATATCAGCAACAAACTCATAGCCAAACTAATGAAAGAGAAAAGGAAAAAGATGGGGAAATGTATGAAACTAGTAAAATCAAACCATATTTAGGACATCAAACCCATACTAGTTTAGAAATTAATCCACAACAGCCAAACCCATTTCAAAAATGAACACCAAATTCAATTGGATCAAGCATATAAAATCCTAAAGCCAGAATCAGAAAAGAGGGAAACAGAGGAAAGGGGGGAAAGAGAGAGAGAGAGAGGGAACCTGTGATCTACGGTTGTGTCGGTGTTGGTTTGCGGTGATGGCAGTAACTGTAGCCTTGGCAATGTCATCCATACAGTGGGCTGTGGTGAGGTGTTTCTCTCAGAGGTTGGGTGTCTAATTGTCTTTGTCTGAGAGGTTTGAATGTTGTTTTGTGTAACAGAGAAATGGGAGGGCAGCAATAAAAGAGTTCGCGCCCCAAAAAATTTCAACATTTAGTGACTAAACTTAATTTTTGTTGGTAAAAGGGTGCTTATTGGCGACTATCCTGTTTGGTAGCCACAGGTAAATCAACGACAACTATTGTATTGGTCGCCAAAAGTATTTGGCGACTAAATCTCCATTTGGTCACCAAAAAATAATATTTGCCGACTAAATTTTTTAGTCACGAAAAAGTAACCATAAAATATACCTGGTTTTTGGTGACTAATATATATTTTGTAGGCAAAAAATAATATAAGACGACTTTAAAAAATTAGTAGCCTAAAATTCAGACTAACGGCAACTAATATTCTTTTTAGTCGCGAAAAGTGACATTTTTGCAAACAAAAAAATAATTTTGTTGCCAATAAGTAATATTTCCCGACTAAAAAATTGTCGTAGCTACATCCTAAACCAACGCTGACTAATACATATTTTAGTTGTCCAAAGTGACGTTTTTGGCGACTAAATTCCTTTTAGTCGCCAAAAGTGAAAATTTTTGTAGTGATAGAAAGAAAATGAGAAACAATTGATAGGATTCAATTTCCAAATTATGTTTGGTTGAGTTAGGTATTGAAGAAAGAAAATGACCTAAGTGCACCCAGAAGATAAAAAATAGGATTGCATTTTCCTTTCACTATTTTTTTTTTTTTTCCCCCTTGTATTTTCCATTATAACAAAATAAGAAGTGAGATTGTATTTTAGATTTCTCTTTCTTTTTTCTCAACAAATGCTCCCACCAAACACAGCTTTCATGAAGGCGTCATTTAGAAGACAAACCATGAGTGCCAAGAACTAGGCAGAACCAGAAGCAAAAAGGGTGAAAAAGAGTGGGGAGATGAGTGAATTTTGGATCCGGCAGCAAACTGTAATTTATAGCAACAAAACCAATACCCCATTTTGGAGAAGTGAAATTTATTGCACTAGCTAGGGATAAAGAAAATTAATACTAGACATAGAACAGTCCTCAGAAGGAAACATCAGTATGTGAAGAAGAAGAGGATGATGAAGAAGTAGAAGAAGAAAGAACAGAGAAGGAAAAAAAGGCCAAGAAAATTCTGAAAGAGATGCTCAACTTGCCGAGTAACCTGAATAGGAAGTCAAAAGCACTCATCCCTTGACATTTAGATAATCAAATTTTTTTTTTTCTTTTTTAAATAAACTGCCCCAAACAACTCTACAAGAACTAAATCAATTTTGTTTGATAAAAAGAGTTTGATTAAATAAATAAATAATAATGCTACAAATGTAAAAGAATTTATCCAAAAGAACACGTTGTGGATCATAATTATTTTAAGTATGACTCACATCTTATTAACTTTAAATTAACACCATACAATTTGTCTTAAAAAAAAAAGTCAAAATAAATTTTCATGGCTCAATAATGTATATTTCATAAACAAACACTACAACATATAAAAATTTTAGAGACCAAATTTTTTAGTCTCTAAAACTGAAAATTTTATTGTAAAAGATATTTAGGGACTAATTTTTATCGTCGTGAGGATAGTCACTAAAAGGTCATCCCGAAAAGTAAAAAATAAGGCTTTTAGCGACAAAATTTTGAAAATCTCGTTAATAAACAGGCTTTTAGGGACAAAATAATTTGGTCTCAAAATGGTTTATTTTTTGAGACAAAAAATTTGGTCTCAAAAGCATAATAATTCATCACTAATGTTTAATTTTCGTTGCTAAAAATATAATAACAACACTTTTCGTAACAAAAATATTGGGTCCCTAAAAAATAATTTTGTCCCTAAATTTTAGTTTATAAAATCTTAATTTTTTGTAGTAAAATAATGCTATATTTATCATCTTCTTATTCTATATATTACCTACTGTGGGTACATTTGATTGCGTCACTATTAGTTGGACTGAAAGTAACATGTGGGGTTCGGTGCTTAATTGCAGGATAAGGAGGAAAACATCTGGGTCCGACCGGATAGTCCAATTTGGTATATGTTTTGCATGGTATTAAACCTCAGACAAATTTAGTATGGAAAATTTTAAATATACATAAAATTTATATAAAAAATTTAACAAGAATTATGTGACATTACTATTATTGTAAATAAATTCAGCTTTAATGATGTTTTGTTTTGAAGTGAAAAATCCATAATAAACCACATTGTTATGTATGAATTTTTTGTTTGTATAGCAAAAAATGAAAAGTTAAATAATAATATAAGTAGTGTGGTATTAAAAAGATTAGGCTTCTCTAGATTATTTTTTTTTCCCTTTATTACAGCCAAATACTTCACTCATTCTATCAAACTATTTATTCCATCTATTATCCCATGGTATAACTTATCGCTAACAATCCTATCCTAATCTTATCATATATTAAATTGTTCATCCCATCTAATCGCATGGTATTAACTTATCATTCATAATCCTATCAATAATCTCATCATATCGAATTTCATAAAAAATAATCCAACAATCAAAAGTGATATTGAATGTGGAGGAAACATATGCAGCGCATTGGATTGTTACTCCGGTGTTTGATTGTGGAACAAGAAGGAATGGATGGAAAGTGAGAAGGGAAACACAATGGTACTCATATGCACTATATAACTATAGAAAAAAAATCACATAACTTTATACTTTCTTAGTCAAAACTAAAAAAATAAAAATTCATAACTAAATACAACATGAGGTATAACTAAAGATCTCATGAGTTATAACTAAAATAATGTCATAACTAAAGAAAAAAATTAGTCATAACTAAAGAGGAAATTGACATAACTAGGGGTGAATATGGTACACCCTTCTAAGGGGTATGTCTATTAGAATTTCCCAAGTGAGAAACATGTGGATTCCACCAGATAATCCAATCCAATCCGGTATTTTTTTTATATGGTACTAAATTTTGAATAATTTTAATACTGGTGTGGAGGATTAAATAGAAGAATATGAGGGGATTAAATAATACCATAGGTAGTGTGGTATTAGAGAAATAGGGCATCTTCTAATTATTTATTATTATTATTTTTTTTTATTTTCATCTAATGGTTAAAAATAATTATTGTATACACAATAATGGCTAAAACCGAGAGAGAGAGAGAGAGAGAGAGAGAGAGAGAGAGAGAGAGAGAGAGAGAGGGAGACATTGAGATCAAGCAAGGAATTGAAGAGAATTTTGAGGAATTAGTTTGGGAATTCAAAGTGTTGACCCTCTAGACTCTAATTGAAGAATTGAGGTGAGAATTCAACCCATAAACTAAGTGTATGAGTCAACAAGAGCATGAATTCTAGTAAGGTAGTTAGTTAATGCATGAATTCAAGATAGTTAAGCTAAAAAAAACAAGAACTAAGCTAATGAAGGTCATAACATACATGAATGCACAATTCATGGATGTTGAGTTTTGATTTCAACAAATTCTTACATGCAAGAGCTTCTTTTTGCTATATTATGAGAGCTCATTGTGGTTTTTTACTTAAACACTCCATTTGTGCATGTTTTGGAAGCTAAGATTTCAAGTCATTGCTTGCATGTTATGTTTTCAAAATGTCAAGTTTGCATTTGAGTAATTCATATGCGTTTGAGCTTGATTTTGGCAAAATCGCCTTCAATTCATGAAGTCTTATGAGTTTACAAATGTTTTCTCAAGTTTTGGCCCAAAAGGATGTGTTTTGGTTCTTTGAAATCAAGTTTTGAAGTTGGGAGTGCAATATGGAAATTCCAGAATTCATAGGCTTCACTCGAGCAGCGGAATCTACATTGGAGAGAAGAATGCAAGCTCCAAAAAGTTTTGCAGAGTTTGGGGGTTGGTTCAAGCGAAACAAGTTGCTCTCGAGCAACCACTCTTATTTTTGAACCTTAGTTCGAGCGTAAAATTCGAGCTCCCAGTACTTTTACAGACATTGGCCTAGGCTGGAGCAATGGAACCTACGCATGAGCGGCCACCCTTTGTTTTCCCATCTTGGCTCGAGCTACCCAGCTCTCCGCTTGAGCGTAAAATGAGAGCTCCCAGAAGTTTGACAAACTAAGGGATCCGCTCGAGTGACCAAAGTTGCGCTTGAACGAACTACCTTGTTTTCAGAATTTTGGCTAAGTGCTTTAAAGTGAATTTTTGCATCCTCATTACATAATTCCTAAGCCTTAATTAAGACATAATAAGGAGGATAAAGATTAGAAACACACCAAGATAGAAAAGAAATGAGTTAAGTGTTTTCCCAGAGTGTGTTTCAATATGTATCCATTATGTGTTTGTGTAGGTCATGCGCCATAGATTGTCTGGTCCGACTGTTTTGACTATTTTGCTACCAGAGCTATCTATGAGTAACAACTTTGTAAAGCTATATTTGATTATAAGTAATTTCACAATGATAAGATATGATTTGGTTTTTGAAATGCTATTTTGTGAATCATGAATGAATATCCAATTTTCCAAAATGTATTTGTGGCATCCTTAGTTCACGTGGCCCTCGCCTGGAGGAAACAATACCGTGGCCAATATGCACATGGCCCTCGCCCAGGGGAAACAATACCGTGGCTTATGATCATATGGCCCTTGCTTGGGGGAAACAATACCGTGATCTATGTTCACATGGCCCTCGCCTGGGAGATACAATACCATGGCTACTTGCGCACAAGATATGGACCTTTATGGTCGTCGGTACCAACTAAGCATGTAGGTCTCATGA
This sequence comes from Camellia lanceoleosa, assembly GCA_025200525.1. NCBI lineage: Eukaryota > Viridiplantae > Streptophyta > Magnoliopsida > Ericales > Theaceae > Camellia > Camellia lanceoleosa. The sequence goes on from CM045758.1 coordinate 107,291,888, forward strand.
CCAATTTGATTTGATAGCTAATGGATGTACCACATATAACTGTTTATGACTTCTGGTTATGTATGTGAATTTGAATCTGCTTAAGATATGAACTCTGATTTTTAAATTTGTTTTGGACATCATTCATAAATCCTTTACTCTGTTGTTATTCACTGGGCTCTAGTTCATTGTATTATTTATGTATGCAGGTGACCAGGCACGTGACCAGGATCAAAGTTTATTGCCTGGAGTTTCATTCTGTCAGCCAACCACAGTGCCTCCTGAAGAGGTTTCCATTTTGAAGTGGTCAAGTTTTTGAGAACCATGTTAAATCCCTTTTTGTATTTCTTTTGTTAAGTCTAAACATGTCTTTTGTTTGTCTGTATGTATATATCATGACATGGGAATGACTTCTTAATTATGTAAATTAAGTTTAAAATTTTCTATCTCATATTTGTCTACATAGCTCTATGGACATTATATTCTGATATTTGCTTCTACTAGCTCCTTAATTTTATTTAATATGTTCAGAGGCCTTCGATAATCCCAGGATTATTGGCCAGTTACAATGCTAAACCTACAGGGGGTGGGTTTGGGTTGTGACAAAGTGGTATTAGAGCACATGTTCTACTTCACACACAAGTCCATATGAGCTATAGGTTGTCTTAGAAAAGAATTAAAGACATTACATCTGCATGTGTGAGTGTGTGTGTAAAGCATCTGAACATATCTGAATTATAGTGAGATGACATGAACATATCTGAATTGAACATGAACATTGAGGAACTGTAAAGAATTGTTTGGCTGTGTTTCTTAATGCTTTGTTTACCTATAACAATGGAAAATACAAGAAGTACTGATACAACTAAGTCTTTTGAGGCCCGATTGAACTGCATGGAACGGACATTAGAGGCCCTAACATAATCACTGAGACAACAACAAGGACAACAACCTCTGCCTCCCCTGCCCCCTCCAGTCCAAGTAGAGCCGGTCAACAATGACATTCTCAGTTTAACTAAAAAATTTAACATGATGAAGCCACCAACTTTTCTGGGTGGTATTGAACCACTAAAAGCCGAGACATGGATATTAGAGACTGGGAAGTTATTTGAAGTGTTTTCATGCTCCGAAACTCAGAAAGTACTGTTGGCTAGTGTAGACACCCCATTTTTGACCGTCCTCAAGACCTGGACGTCACCGCTTGAACACCCGGTGATTATCCATGTTCGTGTTCGTTTGGAGTTCCCGGAGTTCTCGGCCACGCGCCTTGCCTCAGGACCTCCAAACTTGACCGTTTTGTGTTTGGTTTTGCATCAAACACTTGTGCTTTGCCTTAGAGGGGAAGGGAATGCCTTTTGAGGCATCCCCACACACCACCGGCAGTGGCTAGAGGCCACCGGCTGGTTAGTGTTGCCATCGGCACTATATTGTGCCGGTCGGCAGTCAATTTTGTCAAAATGATAATTTTGCCCTGCCGACTACTGTGCAGTTGCTTTCTGAGATATTTTAAGGCAACTGTCTTGCATTTGTTTCCCCTCCATACACGTGTATGGAGAGATGAGCCTTTGTTTTGCTTAGCTTGTAAGCTTTGTTGCCTATAAGAGAAGGCTCTCTTCTCTTGGCTCAAGGGTTAGCAAAGTTAGACATTTTAGAGAGAAAAGACAGAGGAGAAGCTTTGGTTCTAGGTTAGAAGTTTTGTATCTATCCTATCTCTCTTCTTCCCTCTTATTTGTACACTAGGTGTTTGTGACTCACTATTGCACATAAACACCTAGTGTTCCACCTTCCCTTGATTACTGAGGTTCCAAGAGGTTGTCTTGGAGGTTTTTGGCTGGATTTGAGCTCAAGGAAGCAACAACATCATCTTTGGTGAAGAAGGTCAACAAGGGTGAGAAACTTGCTTTATTTACCCCATTCTTGCATTCCATTTTTACCCATCTTTGAACTGTTTTTGTGCTTGGTGTTTAATACAAAAAAGTTCTGTTTTTTTAGTCCTCTTGATAGTTTATTAAGGGTACTTTGTGCTTTGGGGAAGTTTGGTCCCTCTTAGGCCTTGAAAGGCCTCATTTTGTGCCATTTTGTGAGAGCTCCGGGATTTTGGTGTTGGGGTCTCTTCACCACTGAAATCTTGAGGGATTTCAGTGGTGAAGATGATGCCTTGAAGTCCCAGGAAGGAGGGGGTCACCCCCTCTCCTTCATGTCCTTGAAAAGGACAAGTTTTGCCTCATGAGGGAGCATTGTGCTTGAGTGTGTGTTGAGCATGTATGGACTGTTATTCATGCTTAGGATATCATGATTTAACATTGCTATGTGTTGGTTTTGGTCCCTTATGCATGCTTAGCATAGTTGCCATGTAATGCCTTGTATTGCCTTAACATACCTTAGGTTGTTAGCCCTAATTTGAGCATGCTTTAGGCTTAGACTTATGAATGTTTTGTGCTTATTTTGACATGTTTTAGCTCTGTCCATAGTCATTTGGGTTGATCTTGGCATGCATTATATAGCCCCTTTGCATTTTAGGCTTGCTAGCCTTTGAGCATGCATATGTAGCATGTGTTGCTTACCTCATTTTGATGGTTTGGAACCATTTGGCATGTCATTTCAGTCCCTTTGGTGTGCTTGTATGCTTACCTTAGTTGCCTCTTTAATGCTTTAAAAGCATGTATTGAATGCTCCATGTTTTGGTCATTGTGCATGCCTTTGGTTTCAAGCCTCTTAGATGTCATCTAAGTAGCCTTTTGGCTTTGTTTTAACATGCTAAAAACCTGTTTTTAGTTGTTTAATGCATGCCATAATTGTCTTGCATAAGTATAGTTCAATGCCTCATTGATTTGCTTTAAGTCTTGGTCCATTTGCATGCTTTGTTTGGCCTATCCTGAGTTGGTTTAGCACCACACTTTGACATGATTTTAGAGCTCATGTTGCATGCTAATCATCCATGTTATCTCCTTTCAAGTGTGCTTGAGAGTGGTTTGTTTAATGCCTAAGTTGTGTGCCTTAACATGTGTACATGTGCATGTGTGTTTAGCTCTCATACTTAGCATTTTGGCTACTGATTTTAGGCCTAGTTAGAGTTGCCTAGATCATGTTTAAGTCCACCCCATTTTCGGTTTACATGTTCGTCTTGTAGGTGTGTTTGCATATTAACATCCTTACATTACATTGTCCATGTTGCATGCTGGCCAACATGCTTAGGATTTCATTGCATTCACATGCATGCTAGGCCTCTTGAGATAAACATGATAGAGGTTTGGCACCCTTGTTTGTTTATATGGTTTGCATGCACTTGAAATTGAAAGTGCACATTTGGTTCCTTGGGCCATCATGTATGGAAATGCGTGATTGGTGGCCCGAGAATCGAGGCACATGCCCCTTTGAGTCACAAATATGATAAGGGGCATGATTAGTGCATACATTGTTGGAATTATATTGCCATGCAAGTTTTTGCCCTCTGCTGCTGTGAGTTGCGTGGCCAAGAAGTGTTTAGTGCCGACCGGCAGTCAACTTATGGCCGATGGATTAATCTTGTGCCGGTGACCACATACTTCAGCCAGTGGTGTTTCCCCTCAGCCGGTGATACCCCCCAGTGCCTTGAGAAGCGGTTCTGAGACTTTGGTAGTTTTCAGAGGGGCAAAGCAGGGAAAACAGAGGCAAGCTAGGCATAGCAGTGCGATTCCGAGCAGAATTCGAGCGCGCGTGCATTGAGCCCTCGTCCCGAGGCGGTTTACTGTTTTTCTTAGATTAATTATTTTGTTAATTTAATTAATTTGTAATATTTAATTAGCTTGCGCAGTTAATTAATTTGTATTATTCTTTTGGTCCCTCCGAGCGAGGGCAAATCTGTAATAAGTGTGCGTGGGTGTGTGCATGTCTTCCAACCCCCACTTCTTTCTCCCCTTTTACTTACCTGCTTTTAATGGTTAGTATTAGGGCACGTTTATTTTAGCATACCTTATGCTATGCATGCGTGCATCCATGCATTTGTTGACATGCATCGGGCTCGGTACATCATACAAACTGCATTGTATTTTCAATTCCAAATTGAATACGTGCATCGAATAAAGTGCATTTCACATACCATCTTTAGGGTTAGCCGAGCCTACTCTAAATTGCATCCTTGCCTGTGTTGCATTAGCCACTTAACATGACCTAGGGACATGCATGTCTGCTAACTAGTTTCTTGTTTTGGCACGGAGTACGATGTAAGTATTTTATGCTTTAGCATACCACATGCGTGTGAATGTTGCCATGACAGTATGCTTACCATGCGACTAAGTGCTTATGTGAGATAAACTGTTTGAGTGCCTGTGGGTGGAGGTTGGGTTGCTTGAGTTGGGAAAACTCGTTGAAATCCGTGTTTTAGCCTACTTGTGAGTAGCAAATTCCGAAGCATTTTCAAAACAAACGGATATGCAATGTTTGTTTCCAAATTAGGCAATCTAGTCTATATTTGTTTGCTGTGCGCATAACATAGTAATTCTAGGCTAATAATTGGAATAAGAGTATGTAATGTTTTCAAAAACGGATATCACGGTTAGTAGAGGCCGGTCTTCGGACCGGGCGAAAGGGGGTGCTCATAGCTGACCTTCCCCAATCGTACCCAAGCTCCCGAGCCAAGACCACTTTGGTAATGACGGACACGTGGCCTTCGGCACCGAGTCAGGGTTTCCTAAATTTCCCATTTTAAAATATTTAGGTGGCGACTCTGTAATCTGGCAAAGCAGTCCATGTTTGGCACTACTTTTCAAAATCTGTTTTTCTTCAAAACGATTTGCCAGAGTTGGACTCTTTGGTTCAAGATTTAGAACCGCAACACACACAAAAAAAGGGAGTCCGAACTGTAGCATAGAGGCCCACGCGGGCTCTGTTACAGCTAGCTATACTCTAAAGGAAGAAACTCGCCGTTGGTGGATACTTATTCGACATGACAATGAAGCCATGACCTGGGATCAATTTAAAGAAATCTTATATGAGAAATACTTCCCTTAGTGTTTTAGAGACAGAAAAGTGTCAGAGTTTGAGCAGTTGAAGCAAGGTAACATATCTGTAGCTGAGTATAAGGCTAAATTCACCGAGTTACCCCAATTTGCTCCTTACATGGTAGACAATTATAAGAAAGCTCAGAAATTTGAAGGAGGGTTGAATCCAGATGTATTTGATCGAATTGGTGTGTTAAAGCTGCCTAAATATGTGCATATACTTGACCAAGCTCTAATGACGGAAGCTAATTTGGCTGTAATGAAACAGACGAAAGCTCCAACAACTGAATGAAAGGGAAAAAGATTTGGGTTTAATTCCAGAAAAGGCGAGTCATTTTCAAAGAAGCAAAATACAGGGTCCTCCAGTAGTTCAAGTCAAAGTGGTGGTGCAACACATACTTGCTCAGAATGTGGAAGGAAACACAAGGGCCCCTGCCACAGATCAACAGGAGCTTGCTTCCGGTGTGGCAAGATTGGCCACATAATGAAAGATTGCCCACTCACAGCTGAAAATGTCAACTATCCTGTGGTAAGTTCAACCGAATCCACTCCTACACCAAGAACTAATACTAGAGCTAACACTAGAAAGAAAAGTTTGAGACAAGGCCTAGTTTTTGCACTTGTGTCTGGGAACATCCAGAACACCGACTCTGTGGTGTCAAGTATACTTCTTATTTGTGCTGACAATGCATATGTCTTAATAGACTCTAGATCTACCCATTTGTTTGTGTAGCATATTTTTTTCCCAAAAATTGATTAGACCTTTAGAAATTATGAACTACCTTCTATCTGTATCTACACCATCTGGGGGTTCTATGATATGTGCTTATGTTTACCCCGGCTTGTGATATTTTGATTGGTGGTATGATGTTATATGTTGATTTGCTGCCCCTGGATATTAATTATTTTGATTGCATATTGGGTATGGATTGGCTGACAAAATATCATGCTACCATTAATTGTGTTGCCAAATCCGTTGTGTTTCGGCCACCGAGGTTGCTTGAAAATGTATTTTTTGGGAATGGTGTAGTCCTTCCTTCATATTTGATCTCCACTATAAAAGCGAACAGACTGCTTAAGAAAGGATGTAGGGGTTATTTGTGTTGTGTTTTGAATATGTCTACGGATAGCGTTAATGTGGAAACTATTCTCGTGGTCAGTAAATTCCCTGATGTTTTTTCTAATGAACTACATGGAAACTTGATTAATAGAGAGATCGAATTTACTATTGAGATAGTACCTGGAATGCAACTAGTTTCCAAAGCCCCATATAGAATGTCAACCTCCGAAATGAAAGAATTGAAAATTCAATTGCAAGAACTGTTAGACAAGAAATTTATCTGTCTGACAAGAAATTTATCTATCCAAGTACTTCACCTTGGGGTGCTCCAATTTTTTTTGTTAAAAAGAAAGATGGGTTTTTGAGGCTATGTGTTGATTATCGGGAATTGAATAAAGTAACTGTGAAAAACAAGCACCCACTGCCCATAATAGATGATTTGTTTGATCAACTCTAGGGATTCCAAGTATTTTCTAAGATTGACATTAGGTCCAGGTATCACCAATTAAAAGTTAAGGTAGAAAACATAGAGAAAATTGCATTTTGACTAGATATGGGCACTATAAATTTTTAGTAATATCGTTTGGGATAACCAATGCACTTGCCGCTTTCATGGACCAAATGAATAGAATTTTCAAACCATATATAGATGAATTTGTTGTTGTGTTTATTGATGATATTTTGATTTACTCTAGAAGCAGGGAAGAACATGAAAGTCATTTGAGAAATGTGCTACAGATTCTGAGGGAAAAGAAATTGTATGCAAAATTCTCCAAATGTGAATTTTGGCTTGATAGTGTGACGTTCTGGGGCATGTAATTGACAAGGATGGCATATCAGTTGACTCGCAAAAAATCGAAGCCATTGTGAATTAACCAAGACCAATAAATGTAACTGAAGTTAGAAGTTTTCGGGGACTTGCCGGCTACTACATAATATTTGTAAAAGATTTCTCCAAACTTGCCATGCCATTAACACAGTTGACATAGAAAAATGTATTGTATGATTGGAATGATCAAAGGCAATTCGCTTTTCAAGAATTGAAGACTAGATTGGTGACTGCACCAATTTTGACTTTGCCTAATGTTACTGTTGGGTTCCAAATCTACAATGATGCTTCATACAAAGGCTTGGGATGTGTGCTAATGCAAGATGGTAAAGTAATTGCCTATGTGTCATGACCCGAACCCGCCCCTGTGGATTAAGGACATAACCGGCCAGTAATCATGAGATTACCTACGGCCTCAAACCAAACCAAACGTATTTTAACAGAGTTCATGGCGGCCAAACGGAAGCAATTTGAAACTTTGTCCATAGAGCCATACTTATATGCACATCATCACATACATATGTTAATAACTCACATCAGAAAATGCAATAACATAAAATTTCGTACAAACAGGATCACTAAAATCTAAGTCAGCCAAACAAATCTACATACAAACACATTCAAAGACTTCGCCAACCTGAAAAAATATAAATACATAACAAAAGGGTGAAGACGTGTCTCGTGCGTGAGACGCAAGGGCTGACTCCTTAAAACCTTAGTTGTTCCAAACTGACTTCCCTGAGACCGGGTCTGGACCCCTCTTGGCTCATCTACAAACACATGAATGAGTGTGAGCGAAAACCCAGTGAATAATATCAAATAAAAAATATACATTGGAACAATATACATCAAACGGCCTTGGGTCCAATTTGCATTTCTAACTAATACATACATACATAGACATACGTAAGTTAAGTAACTGAGGTTCCAAACACATCATACGGCCTCGGGCCCAATTCATTCATGTCCATCGGCCTTTGGCCCAATCGTCTATGTCAATCGGCCTTTGGCCCACATTTATATCAAACGGCCTCCGGCCAACATTTTATCAATCGGCCTTCGGCCCACATTTATATCAAACAGCCTCCGGCCCATATTTTATCAATAAACCTTCGGCCCACATTTTTTCAAACGGCCTTCGGCCCATATACACTTTCGTGTCAAACTGGTCTTTCGACCTTTCAAACTTTCCTTTTAAACTGGCATTTAAGCCTTTCAAACTTGTCATATCAAACTGGCATCTAAGCCTTTCAAACTTTCATTTCAAACTGGCTCATAGGCCTTTCATATCAAACTGTGTCCACCATTCAAATTAACGAACTTTACAAAACTTACATAGAAGTAGCAATTGGACAATAACATATGTTAAATATTACTCACAGTGATCGACTTGTGGATTTGCCCTGGAGTTTGACCCTACATATCACATAACACATATGGGTCACAATTAATTCAATCCGTTCTTTAGTTCACATATTCCACTTTAGGCTTCATTCTTATCTCTTTAATTCAATTAAAATGCTCAATGCATGCCTAAGAGTGCTTGGAAGTGAAAGGAAACGGAAAACAAAACACAGAATGCATAAACAAAATTTCTGCAAAACAGGGTGCCCGCTCGAGTGTGGACTTCTCCGCTCGAGCGGACCCTTAAGGCCTGCAAAAGTGCTGGTTGCGTCAAAAATACGCTCGAGCGTGAAATAGGGAGCTCGAGCGGAAGTCCTGTCTAAAAGGTTCCCCGCTCGAGCGTGAAATTACTCGCTCGAGCGGACATCCAAGTCTGCAAAAATGTTGGGAGCACGAAAATCACGCTCGAGTGACAGGTTCCCCGCTCGAGCAGACATAAAATTTCTAGGTTTTCCAGATTGAGTTCTTGAATTCCTTTCAACATTCAAACCATCATTTCTTGCCTTTAATGGCTCCAATTTCACATATACTTGTACTAACATGGTATAAACACCAAAACACATCTTCATGGAGCCCAATTTCATAAATCAAATACATGCATGGCTCAATTTAGTTCAAGCTCAATTCTATCATACACATTCATGCATTCAAAGCTCCTATCTTTAATTATTCAAACATGCATGCTAATCTTGACTTCATTTTCATTCCAAATAATGCAAATGGTGTTCATTCTCATGGAGCTCAACAAAAACATGCTTGCATGTATGATTCAACACTCACATTTCCATATTCAACTTAATACATGCTTGATTATGCAAAATCATGGTGATCCTACACATGCATGTGCACATTAGCTTCAAATTCATCAATTGTAGCACAACTCTTGTTCTTGATCACCAATTAATCTTTAATTCACAAAATTACAAGTTCAATCTCATGAATTTACTCACCTAGGAGTTTAATCTTCCAAACCCTAGTCAATTCTTGGACTTAATCTTCAAGATTCCCAAGCCTTGAGCCAAAACCACACAACTCTTCCCCTTCTCTCTCTAAGGCCGATCCTCTCTCTCTCTATTCTTGAGTTCAAAATCAACCAAAGTGTTAAAAAGGGGTGGAATTGAAGTGTAATGGCCCTTATGTATAAGCCCACTAATCAAGTTTAATAATAATAAATAATATGGCACTAATTCATTAATTAAATCAATTTAATCTGTCCTGAATCAGTTTTTCAATTAAATTTCACCGTAGGCTCTAAAAATTACGCCAATCATAATGGCGTAATCAATTTCAGGTTCTATGGCCAATAAGGCCTCCAATTTAATTTCCGAAGCGGTAAAATCAAACAGATATTCCTACGGTAAACAGATAGAAATTCAAAACCACATATTTTCACATAATGGCCTACAAAATCATAACAAACACATAATCATATACAAATTAAGGACCAATTAGCATAATACGGAACAGCGGTATCACAGTCTTCCCCCCTTTAGAAAGTTTGGTCTTCCAAACTTAATTTACCTTTAGCTAAAAACAATTCGGAATACCTTCTTATTCAATGGTTCCAATCCTTTTGATAGTTAGCTGCTTAGTCTCAAAATCGAGCAACACTCTATTTTCAATCAGTTAGAGACTTACCTTTTCCGCCATACAAGGCTTGTATGGTGCCATACCGAAACTAGAGTGTGAGCTGTTGTTGTAAACAAAGTTTGCCAACGATGGATAGATCTTTCCAATTCCCCGAAAATCTAACGCACACATTTGGAGCATTTCTCCCAGAATCTAAAAAGTTCTTTCTGATTATACATCAATTCGCGGATGGAAAACAGCGCCGAATCATAATTTAGTCCCCATTGCCCCTTGAAGGCTTGTCAAAATTCAAACACATTTTAGAATTTCTATCTAAAACAATGTATTCCGGGACTCCATGCAAACAAACAATCTTGACGATGTAAACAGTGGCTAGTCAACTAGCATCATACAAGAATTTTACAGGGAGGCAATGAGCAAACTTAGTAATTCTACATACAATAACCCAAACGGGACTTATACCTTGGGTGCTCAAGGTAGCCCCACAATGAACTTCGTAGTCACATATCCCTATTTCCATTCCGAAATAGGGAAAGATTGAAGTAGTTCTGCCAATACCCGACATTCAACTTTGACTTGTTGGCACTAAAACATTCAGACACAATTCAACAATTTCCCTCTTCACAATAGGTTGCCAACATATTTATTTCAAACGTCAGCTAACTTTATCACAGAAGTTCGGTCTATTTCCTTGTCACAAAAGTTCAATTCGTTCTTCAATAATTCCACAATTCACAATCTGATTTGGTATTTAGTCCAGTGACTCATCACAGTCATCCAAGGTCAATCAAAAGTCTTCAGGAACATAAGGTGGATCTAGACACTGATTCCCGAGTCAACAAAGATAACAACGAAGTAATCAATCACAAGACATACGTAACTCATATATTCTCATAGTACCAATTGTAAAGCTCAATAACACCGATGCAGTCGACTTCTAACATAATACACGTGTTCTCGATTCATTCAACAGTTTACAGTTTGCAATTCAGTTCAATATTCAATTCCCTGTTCCCTCGGATCTTTCCACATTATCTGATGGTCATCAAAACAGAAGGCAATTCATATATTAATCCCCATGGCGTGAAAGGTATTATTAGAGACAATCAATTACACGTTGAACACAATTTACACAAGGCGTACTAAATTCACACACTTTCGGATAGTCAGGGTTTTTCAAAGCTTCTTGGATGTTAATAACATCTACATAATACCAAGGGATGAAATTTTGGACAGAACAAAGGAATAATCGCCTCGGAATCAAAGCACACCCATTCACGACCGTCAGTGGCCGACTCGAGATCAATTAGATAAACCCACCCGTACAAAACCGTCAGTGGCCAAAGAGATATCTCAACAATGGTGCTACATAGGCTTAATATCCCCTAGCACGAAAGGATGTCTCAAGAATGTCATCAAAACAAACACAATACCGCTCACCATAACCTGATTTCCCAAAGTCCGATAACACTGAAGCAACTATTCCCCCGCACAAATCATACTCTAATCAGTCAAAGACAATTGTTTAGTACTGTCTATAGTCAAATCAATCTACCATCATCGGCTCCCATAGCGTCGAATAAACAAGAATAAGGTAATACAGAAGCATCGTTCCTTGAGACACCCAATCACAGGGTTTGTACAATTCTGTTCATTTATAACACATATGTCCCAAATAGTTAAAGGTTGGTTGTCAATGGTGTTCATGGGTAGATCAATTTGTTGATAGTCCACAAAAGGTTTTTCAAATGAGTCAAGTATTCCAAACGAATTCAAGTTTTGGGTCTATCAGTTTTTCTGCCTTATTTGCAAACAATTCTTAATCCTCTCTAACAAAATCAAATTAGATAGAGGGCTTTATCAAATCAATCCAAGCAAAGGTCTCATCAGATTAAATCAAACAAAGGTCTCATCGAATCATATCCAATGAGGGTTCTATCAAGGCTAATCAGACAAAGGTTCTATTGGATCGAATCAGATAAAAGTTTTCTCAAATGGAGTATTTGGTTCTGTAAGGCACACTTCGTTTACTTAGGTACATGGTTGATAATTTCATAACTGTCCTAAGTTCATCAGTTCTCAAAGTCAAATCGGAGTCATTTATCACAAATGTTCATGTCAAAGTATTTCAAGTCGTGTACAATATGGCATTGTTCACATAAGTTCAGGTGTAGTTGCATATGCAGGCGTTCATATCAGGGGCAGGATAGCAGTTCTCAAATAGGTCTTATATGCAAGCACATGGTACACCGCAACACATTTAACAAGGTTCTTTGGTTACACATAATATATAGGATTCGTCACGCAGGGGTTCCAAATCAGTCACAAAACAAAGGCTTACGAGTCAAGCTCAGTTTAGTCACGTAGTTTAGCTAATTTTCTACCAGTCCACATACATGGTCCGTAATTTGCAGAGTTTATTATTTGGGGTGCTCAACTCAGTTATACAATCACAAGGTCACAATTCCAGTGGTTTAGTCGTTGAAGACAGTAATATAACAAATCACCCTGAGCATAGGTTTAGATGTACAGGTGCATGTGCAGAGTTAATCAATATCCCAATACATATTTCACAATTTCTCCAAATGAAGCATATACATTCAATGAATACGGTCTCGATCTGATGGGTCTAACCAATCTAGATACACATGCAACAGATATGAAGGAATATGCCGATCCGAATCAAATAATATCCCAAGCAAAAATGTACACATGTACTAATTCAGAACCAATCAACACATAGACATTTGTTTATAAACAGTATAGATACCTGGGATAATGGTTGCAGTATTCTGAGTGCTTTCTGGGACGAGTGCAATTACTCTATCTCGATTAGTAATTCCTACCATTGGTACGAATTCAACTGAGGCAGAAAATTTATTCACATTTGTTCAGTTCGGGGACAGTTCCTTACCATATGGTCCATTTTACCACATCTATAACGAGGCCCAGAAAATCTGATAACAATTCTTCGGTGTTTCTTACATTGGTGGTGGCAAAGGTCCTTGCTGTAGCGGCAACTGACGCTGTTGTCTTAAGATCTCTGTCATTTCTTGTACTACTCTTTCTAGACTATCAAGTCGGGCTGTGGAAGAGCCTTCTAATCCGTATGCTCTTGCCTTATCCATACTCTACACAAACTCTCATTAAACCTCGCCAATTACCGGGATATCCAATACAAACATAAATACAGATACACATGGGTACATTCGCACATAGGCACATTGTTATATTCTCATTTCAAATATCGTACGCAATTAATCACATACGTAACAGATAATTGCATACTTATCAAATATCGCATGCTGAACATTTACTAAGTAATGATATACTCAAATCATGTTCGTATTCCACATAGACACCCATTGGCAGAATCGAATGCACATAAGCAACTTTTCATGGTTCATTTGTTCATGTATGTGCATTATAACAAAACAAACTTGTTGTACGCATTAGTGTAACAATTCATATCTCATATTCAAATCATATGTGCTATTTCCTTTAGCGTAACATATCATGTTGGTCAAGCATAACAAGTTCCATAATGGAACCTTCGGTACCGGGTAATATATCTCATTCATAGGCCACGGTATTGTTTCCCCCGGGCGAGGGCCTGTGCCACGGTATTATTTCCCTCAGGTTAGGGCCTCATGACCATAAGCCACAGTATTATGTCCCTTGGGCAAGGACCTCTGCTAAGGACACCACAGTTATGTTCAAGGAAAATTTGGCCAATCTTTCTTTCATACAAAACATGGCATTTCAGGGAACTTGTCATTCCATATCATTAGAAAATAATTAAAGTTAAACATGACTTCAGAGAGTTATTACTCAATATCTGATTACTTGCATTATACTTCATACAAAAGATTCAAAAGTATGCATATACCAGAGGGCATACATATTCAAATGGAAATTCACAGATTTATAGTACATCACTGTTCATATCGAAACACTTAAGCATATTCTTGATGCCTTTAGATTCATATTTATCACATGAATGCATCATATATCTTTTCTAGACACTTATTGCTCTTTTGGACAAGTGTGTGAGTTATTAACTCGTGCTCTGATACCACTCCATCATGACCTGAACCCACTCCTGTGGATTAAGGACATAACCGGTCAGTAATCATGAGATTACCTACGGCCTCAAACCAAACCAAACGTATTTTAACAAAGTTCATGGGGACCAAATGGAAGCAATTTGAAACTTTGTCCATAGAGCCGTGCTTATATGCACATCATAACATACATATGTTAATAACTCACATCAGAAAATGCAATAACATAAAATTTCGTACAAACAGGATCACTCAAATCTAAGTCAGCCAAACAAAACTACATACAAACACATTCAAAGACTTCGCCAACCTGACAAAATATAAATACATAACAAAAGGGCGAAGACGTGTCTCGTGCATGAGACGCAAGGGCTGACTCCTTAAAACCTTAGTTGTTCCAAACTGACTTCCTTGAGGTTGGGTCTGGACCTCTCTTGGCTCACCTACAAATACATGAATAAGCGTGAGTGAAAGCCTAGTGAATAATATCAAATAAAAAATATACATTGGAACAATATACATCAAACGGCCTTGGGCCCAATTTGTATTTTTAACTAATACATACATACATAGACATACGTAAGTTAAGTAACTGAGGTTCCAAACACATCATATGGCCTCGGGCCCAATTCATTCATGTCCATCGGCCTTTGGCCCAATCGTCTATGTCAATCGGCCTTCGGCCCATATTTATATCAAACGGCCTTCGGCCCACATTTTATCAATCGGCCTCCTCTCTCTAAGGCCGACCCTCTCTCTCTCTCTCTCTCTATTCTTGAGTTCAAAATCAGCTAAAGTGTTAAAAGTGGAGGAATTGAAGTGTAATGGCCCTTATGTATAAGCCCACTAATCAAGTTTAATAATAATAAATAATATGGCACTAATTCATTAATTAAATCAATTTAATCTGGCCTGAATCAGTTTTTCAATTAAATTTCACCATAGGCTCTAAAAATTACGCCAATCACAATGGCGTAATCAATTTCAGGTTCTATGGCCGATAAGGCCTCCAATTTAATTTCCGAAGCGGTAAAATCAAACAGATATTCCTACGGTGAACAGATAGAAATTCAAAACCACATATTTTCACATAATGGCCTACAAAACCATAACAAACACATAATCATATACAAATTAAGAACCAATTACATAATACGGAACAGGGGTATCACACTATGCTTCTCGGCAGCTTTGTCTGCATGAGAAGAACTATCCGACCCATGTCCTTGAACTTGCAGCTGTGATTATTGCATTGAAAATCTTGCGCCACTATTTGTATGGAGTGACTTGAGAAGTATACATCGACCACAAAAGCCTAAAATATTTCTTTACTCATAAAGAGAAGAACTATCCGACCCATGTCCTTGAACTTGCAGCTGTGATTATTGCATTGAAAATCTTGTGCCACTATTTGTATGAAGTGATTTGAGAAGTATACATCGACCACAAAAGCCTAAAATATTTCTTTACTCATAAAGAATTGAACATGAGACAAAAAAGATGGCTCGAGTTGATTAAAGATTATGACTTGCAGATTCTGTACCACCAAGGAAAGGCAAATACATTTGCAAATGCTTTGAGCCGAAAATCCATTGAAAATTTGTCATATTTGCTCACTAGCCAGAAAGAGTTGTGTGACTTAGAAAGAAATGAAATTGAAATTGCATTGTGTGAATAAGGTGGAGTCCTAGCTGCCATTTCTGCACAACCAGCTATCATTGAGGAAGTTGAAGAAAAGCAACTACAAGATGAATTTCTGAAGAAGATTGTTGAAGAAATTTATTCAAAACTAAGGCCGGGATTTATGTATGAAAATAATGTACTGAAACTTTAGGATAGACTTTTTGTACCAGATTGTTCAGAATTAAGGAAGCGCATTATGACCAAAGCTCACAATTCAAAATTTGCTATGCATCGAGGGAATACAAAAATGTACAAAGATTTGAAACAAAATTTCTGGAGGCCTAGAATTAAGTGAAAGCCGAACATCAACGACCCACTGGATTACTTCAACCACTTCTAATACTAGAATGGAAATGGGAGCATATTACGATGGACTTCATTGTTGGATTACGTCGCTCCTCTCAAGGTATGGATTCTATTTGGGTCATTGTTGATCGTTTAACTAAGTCTGGTCACTTTTGCCTGTGAAAACTTTTTATAATGCGGATAAATTGGCTAACATTTATGTGAATGAGATTGTGAGATTGCACGGAGTACTAGTATCCATTGTATCTGACAGAGATTTAAAATTTACTTCAAGATTTTGGCAGAGTTTGCAATAGGCTTTGGGAATTAAACTGAGACTTAGTAGTGCTTATCATCCACAAACAGATGGTCAATCAGAATGAACCATTCAAACCTTAGAAAATATGCTCAGAATGTGTGTGTTAGATTCCAATGAATTTGGAAACCTATCTAACACTAGCCGAATTTGTGTACAACAACAACTATCATTCAAGAATTGGGATGGCTCCTTATGAAGCTTTGTATGGAAGAAAATGTCGATCCTCGATTTGTTGGGTTGAAGTAGGCAATAGACTATTATTGGGATCAGAACTCGTGCAAGAAACACCTAAGAAGGTGAAATTGATTCAACAACGTTTGAAAACCGCTCAAAGTTGCCAAAAGAGTTATGTAGATGTTCAGAGGAGAGAAGGAGAATATGAAGTAGGCGACCATGTATTCATCAAAATAACTCCTATGAAAGGCCAGACACGATTTGGGATTAAAGGCTAATTGGCACCGCGATATATTGGCCCATATGAAATTATTGAGAAAATTAACCATGTAACTTACCAAGTGGCTCTACCTTCGGTTATGGAGCAAATGCACAATGTGTTTCATATCTCTATGCATCGGGAATATTTACGGGATCCGCATCATGTTATTGAGCTGACACATGTGCTTCTAAAGAATGACTATATGTATGAAGAACGTCCAATCCAGATTGTAAACCGTCGAATCAAGAGATTAAGAAATAAAGAAATTCCGTTAGTAAAGGTTGATTGGCAAAATCATGGAGAGACGTATGCAACTTGGGAAACCGAAGAGGATATGATGAAGAGATATCGCGATTTGTTCCCTCTGGATCCAACATTCTTCCAAAATGAAGGTAATTCGAGTTTGGAGAACCAAACTCTTTAAGATGGGGAAGACTATAACAATCCCAACTTGTGATTAGCCTATAATCCTTAATTAAGAATGCCAAATTAGTAATTAAGAGGAAATTCTGAGCTAATTGTGTGTGCTATGTGTTAATTGTGTTTGTATTTGTTTATGGTACGAATATCTGTCTGTGTTTCTGTTTCGGTATGTGAATTAAAGGCCTTGTTAGCATCCGATGACGAATTTGCCTAGGTTAATGTGTTATTTAGAATTTTATGGTAGGTTTAATTGAAATTCGATTCAAAATCAAATAATTAGAATAAAGTAATTATAATTGCTTAGCTTAAATAAGAATTAATTAAGGCTCTCTAATTAGGCCTATATAAGGCTAATGGTTACTTAACAACATGTTCTCTTCATTTCTTTGAGG
The DNA here is from genome assembly GCA_025200525.1 of Camellia lanceoleosa. Taxonomy (NCBI): domain Eukaryota; kingdom Viridiplantae; phylum Streptophyta; class Magnoliopsida; order Ericales; family Theaceae; genus Camellia; species Camellia lanceoleosa. The sequence continues at coordinate 107,309,331 of CM045758.1, forward strand.
CTAAAACCAAGAGAGAGAGAGAGAGAGAGAGAGAGAGAGAGAGAGAGAGAGAGACATTGAGATCAAGCAAGGAATTGAAGAGAATTTTGAGGAATTAGTTTGGGAATTCAAAGTGTTGACCCTCTAGACTCTAATTGAAGAATTGAGGTGAGAATTCAACCCATAAACTAAGTGTATGAGTCAGCAAGAGCATGAATTCTAGTGAGGTAGTTGGTTAATGCGTGAATTTAAGAGAGTTAAGCTAAGAAATGCAAGAACTAAGCTAATGAAGGTCATAACATACATGCATGCATAATTCATGGATTTTGAGTTTTGATTTCAACAAAATTCTTACTTGTAAGAGCTTCTTTTTGTTATATTGTGAGAGCTCATTATGGTTTTGTACTTAAACACTCCATTTGTGCATGTTTTGGAAGCTAAGATTTCAAGTCATTGCTTTCATGTTATGTTTTCAAAATGGCAAGTTTGCCTTTGAGTAATTCATATGCTTTTGAGCTTGATTTTAGCGAAATGGCTTTCAATTCATGAAGTCCTATGAGTTTACAAATGTTTTCTTAAGTTTCGGCCCAAAAGGATGTGTTTTGGTGCTTTGAAATCAAGTTTTGAAGCTAGGAGTGCAAACTAGAAATTCCAGAATTCGCAGGCTTCACTCAAGCAGCGGAATCTGCGCTTAAGCGAAGAATGCAAGCTCCTAGAAGTTTTGTAGAGTTTGGGGGTTGGCTCGAGCGGAACAAGTTGTGCTCGAGCGACCACCCTTATTTTTGAACCTTGGCTCGAGAGTAGGAAGTTGAGCTCGAGCGTAAAATTCAAGCTCCCAATAATTTTGCAGGCATGGGCCTAGGCTTGAGTAAAAGAACCTATGCTCGAGCAGCCACTTTTTGTTTTCCCATCTTTGCTCGAGCGACCAAGCTCTCCGTTCGAGTGTAAAATGAGAGCTCCCAAAAGTTTTGTAGACTGAGTTCAAAAAAAGAAGTTTTGTAGACCAAGGGGTCCGTTCGAGCGACTAAAGTTGTGCTCGAGCGAACTGCCCTGTTTTCAGAATTTTGGCTAAGTGTTTTAAAGTGTATTTTTGCATCCTCATTACATCTTAGGTATTCCTAAGCCTTAATTAAGACATAATAATGAAGATAAAGATTAGAAACACACCAAGATAGAAAAGAAATGAGTTAAGTGTTTTTTGAGTGTGTGTTTCAATGTGTATCCACTATGTGTTTATATAGGTCACACGCCATAAACTGTCTAGTCCGAGTGTTTTGACTATTTTGCTACCAAAGCTATCTGTGAGTAACAACTCTGTAAAGCTATATTTGATTATAAGTAATTTTAGAATGGTAAGATATGATTTGGTTTTTGAAATGCTATTTTGTGAATCATGAATCAATGTCCAATTTTCTGCAATGTATTTATAGCATCCTTAGTTCACGTGACCCTCGCCTGGGGGAAACAATACCGTGGCTTATGATCAGATGGCTCTTGCCTGGGAGAAATAATACCGTGGTTTATGTTCACATAGCCCTCATCTGGAGGATACAATACGATGGCAACTTGCACGCAAGATACGAACCTTTATGATCGTCGGTACCAACTAAGCATGTGGGTCTCATGACTAATTTGATTTGATAGCTAATGGATGTACCACATATAACTGCTTATGACTTCTAGTTATGTATGTAAATCTGAATCTGCTTAAGATATGAACTCTGATTTCTCAATCTGTTTTGGACATCATTCATAAACCCTTTACTTTATTGTTATTCACTGGACTCCAGCTCACCATATTATTTATATATGTTAATGACCAGGTACGTGACTAGTATCAGAGTTGTTTGCTTGGAGTTCCGTTCTGTCAGCCAACCACTGTGCCTCCCGAGGAGGTTCCCGTTTTGAAGTGGTCATGTTTTTGTGAACCATGTTAAAGACCTTTTTGTATTTCTTTTATTAAGTCTGAACATGTCTTTTGTTTGTCTTTATGTATATATGGTGACGTGGGAATGACATCTTAATTATGTAAATTAAGTTTTAAATTTTCCATCCCATGTATGTCTACACAGTTCTATGGACATTATATTCTGATATTTGCTTTTGCTAGCCCCTTAATTTTATTTAATTTGTTTAGAGACCTTCAATAATCCTAGGATTACTGGCCATTTATGATGCTGAACCTATAGGGGTGGGTTTGGGTCGTGATACTTTCTCTTACTTGATGTAGATTTTTGTCTCTACAAATTGTTTTATGTATGTAGAATTTGTGTAATGCCCCAAAAATCAAGAATATCAGAGAATATATTAACAAATAAATACAGGTTTATCTAAGGTTACAAGAGTAGGAAACGTTACTAATGAGTCATTTGGCTAATAACCAAGCAAGATCCTAGGAAGGTCGAATGAGTCAATATAGTCTCCCTTCTAAGTCCAACCACCTTAGATAGCAAAGCTACCTTTTTTTACAGATCTTGACAAAGCATTAACACAAGGCTTACATGAGTTGACAGAGTATAAGGATAGGTTACAAATGATATATATGATGATTACAAAATCATGTCATAAATACAACAAGCAATTAATCACTTAGAATCTCAAAACGTGTTTACAAAACTAGTTCCTAACTCTCATAGGGTAGCCATACGTCTTCAAATACTTCAGCTTTGCCTTTGACCGGTCTAATAGTCTTCAATACCTGGCATGAAATGCCGTGAGCTTTGAATGCTTAGTAAACACGCACACACCCAATCTCTTTTTTCCAATCCAATACACCATTACAATTATAACAAGCAAGTAATGAAGCATGATAATCATTCAATAATAAAGGATTACAAGGTTAAATGTTAGTAATTTAGAAATCTCTCAAAGAGATTTCATCCTCCCAATCGCAAGAATTGGACATCGGATTATTCGGAACTCCCCCTTTTGTTGCTTTGCAGAACTTACCACAGATGCCTCCAATGGTTACATACCACGCAGCGCCATCGGTGGATCTCAAAAGGGACGGTGAAAAGAAAAAGGTTTTATCAACCTGAATCCAACCTTATCCTTCTAAAAAAAAATTTTATTCTCCTGAATGTCCCATCTAGACCCAAACTTATCTCATCAAATCAAAAAGAGTCCGAATGTGTCTGTTCCATTCTAGGGTTTACACGATAACTGGTTGCGCAAGACTTAAGCTTTAATTAGGAAGTACATTCCATCAATCCATGCATAACTCATTATCATCTCTTTATTATTCAAGTGATCAAAAACCCAATGCCACCCCAATTAAGGTTTCCGTTGAGTTAGATGTCTTAAATTAAGTTAGAACAACTTAACAAGATAGTAACATCCACATAAGCCTGAGCATCATCAAATGCAGAAGATATGGAATATAACTATAACACATGCAATATCATACCAAGACATGATCATATACTAATAAGCATATTTATAAAGACAAAAGCATAGAACACCAATGAAAAACTAAATTTCCAAATTCAGTTCCATTTAAAGATTAAAATCAAAGGACCATTTTCAGATTTTTCTGGAGCCTGGCTTCCAATTGTTCATAGTGAATTTTATCTAGTTTTCAGAACATTTTTCAGAAATGGAATAGCTTTTCTAGATTTTTAGTTATTTAAGAAACACTCCAGCGCTGTTCAGATTCGTCGACCGTTACAAAAATTGGATTTTCTTTCAAACCACTCACTTTTTTTCAATGAAACCAATATTCATTGAAAGCTAACTATTTAAGGACGTTTTTGACATAAAATATAGGTTTAGGAGATTTTTCTATATTTTTATAAAATATTTGAAAGTTGGCTATACAATAGGTTTTTCATGCATAATACTCAAAATAAGAAGATTAGTGAGAAAAGAGGCCAACTAAGGGAAAATTTTCACTTCTTTTGTGATTAAAACATACTAAGTAATGTATCAATAACTCATATTTTTAGAGTGATGGTGTGCCTTTGGAAATAATGTGAGATATGGGAAGAAAAAGGTAGCTTTGCATCTATTAAGAGAAAATATAAGTAGAAGAAAGATCAAGGCTCAACTCATCAACTCTGAACATATGAACACCATTACAAAAAATCTAAAAATATGATTTTAAACTTCTAATAACATGTATTTGAAAAAGGAAATAGAAGGAGAGATGGCGATATGGCTTACTTGAGACTTGGTTGAATTGCTAACTAAACCTTCTCTTTCTCTCCTTTCCTTCACCAAGCTCACTATCTTGCTCTCTCTTCCTCTCAACCGAATATATTGTTTGAGTGTGTGTTCTTGTGTGTAAAATGCCAAGGGAGAAGTCTTATTTATAATAAAATTGGTGTAAAAGGTCCAAATTGCCCATTGGTTGGAAATGGATTGGATATTTTGGATTTAGTTTGAACTTAATAGAATAGTGGATTATTAGAGGCCTCAATTATGCAATTAATCATGACCTAGCTAGGCTTTAGTTAGGATGGGACTTGAGGTGGAAATAAGGTTCCATGTTTTAGGGTGTACTAGAACACTTTTTCCCATGGATTCATGGGTTTGTTTGAAAAAGTTGTATATATTTCTTTTCCCTAGTGGGGCCGGCCAAGTGAGGTGGATTTGAGGGGATTTTTATTTTTATTTTGTGTGCAAATGAATATATTTATTATAGATTTTGTATACAAAAAGAATTGAATATGATTAAAGGTACATATATGTATATAATGGTACTAGTTTGGGGTCAAAATGTGATTCAAGAAAAATATAAGGGCTAAAATCTTAGTTTATGAATTTGAACATTTAATTAAGTGTAGTATTGAATTTATTTCAGGTCTGGAAATTTAATTCGGTTAAGTTTCTTTGTTTCGGATTAAACGGTGAATCATACTGAGAATCAGAAACCTAGAATTTTTGTGTGTAAAATATTATTAGAAAATTAATTTAATTATTTTTAGGGTTTTGGAAATGATGCCTAAGCTCCGGGTTCAATCGGGGTTTTTGAGTTTTCGATTGGCGAGCATTTTTGATTCTATAACTAAAATTGAAGACAAATAAGGATTTGAGGGTCTTTATTGAAGTAATTCAAAAATCAAGGACTTAATAGGTTTTACAAATGTTAGGGGTCTCACAATTTGTATAGAAAATTCTAGTAGAAATCACCCCTATTTATAGGAATGGATGGAGAAAAGTCTTAATAGACTTTAACTTCTATGATAATTATCTCTAATTTATTTATAGATAAATATCAAAATATCACTTTAATGGTGTGCCATAATTTTATTAGGTTGACCACCTCAATGTGACAAGTGGCTTAATTTAATTAGTCAAAAATTTATTTGATGCATCACTATGACTTAATTTGATTAGTCAAAGACAACTGTATCATTTTAACACATGGCAATGTTTAATTTGACCACCATACAATCTTGATTTGAGACCAATTAGACACATGCTAATATTTAATTTGCCAATAATTGTGTTATATTTTGCAGGCCATTGTAGTACGTGGCACTATGTAATTGGCAAAAATTATTCATTCTTACAATTATATCTTTGGGTAAATTACATTGACACACCTTGAGGTTTTTGTTTAATACAGATCCCCCCTCACATTTGAAAAATTACACTTACCCCATGTTAGATTAAAATGACATATTTGCCCCTTAGCCTTTATATATATAAAATAATAAAATAATAAAAAAAATATTCTTGTCATTTCGAGGGAAATAACAATCATCTTCTTTGGTTTAACTCACACAAAAAATGAGTTTTGTTTTTTATTGAATTTTTTTAATATTTTAATATTTTTTATTTTTTATTTTTTAGATACACCAAACCTAGATATACTTAAGAAGTATAATATTTTGTAATTTTATTTTTAAATTCACCAAATACAAGTATATATATATATTCAATACATTATCTTGTTTTGTTGCATTCAATAGATTTTTTTTAAAGTTTTTTGTACAAATTTTATACTTTTTGAATATATTTAGATTAAATTGATATAATCTAACTATAATGGCAGAAATAAAAATGAAAAACTATATTCATATATAAAAATTTATACAAAAAATGTCAATAAAAATGTCGTGATAGTGATATTGTTTGTAAATATAAATCATGTATATGGATGTTTTGTTTTAAAGTAGAAGGTCACCATTTCATTGTATTTGAAAATTCTATATAAAATTTATATTTATATATCATCACTCAATAAGAATATGTTTAGATCTAATTTAATGATGGAAAGTTGTAGAATATAGTCACAGTGATAGAAAAAAGAATGGTAGAAAAAAAGGCAAGATGGTCATGTAGAAAATTTTAGGGCATGACATTAGCAATCTATAGGATAATTTGTAATAAGATTACAAACTTCAGAAAGAGAAATGTAATTTTTCAAATGTAAGAGGGGATCTGTATTAAACAGAAATCTCAAGGGGTGTTAATGTAATTTACCCTATATCTTTTTATTTTATTGTAGCAAAATATAATACTTCACTCTTTCTATCAAATCATTTATTTCATCTATTATTGTGTGATATATTATTTGTTAATTTAGAGATAATTACTTGTCAATGTATGGGTACAAAAATATTTTCAAATCAATGATATCCTTATTATGACTTTTGTAATTTTTGGTTATTATCTATCGTGATGTCAATTATGACTCTTGTGATGTTAGTAATGATCCAAAGAATCTTTAGTTATACCTTATGTGATGTTTGATTATAATTATAATTTTTTTAATAATTATAATTGAAGAGAAATAAGTTATGGCATTTGTGTTAAGCAACACTACAAATGTTATTAACTTGCATATGGTAGTGAATTGGAACATTTTTTAAACTAATAAATAATTTAGAAAAATTACCTATACCGATTCTGGTTTAGACACGACCCATTTGATGTCTTGGATTGTGGTTTCATTGTCTTATATGGTTGTTCATATCTTGTTCAACTTATTCCTTCTTGAGTTTGGTTATTGGAGTATCTTGGTTGTATTTGGAACAGTTTGGTAGCTTGTTTTCCAAAACTGTTATTGCCCATATTTTTGTCTTTAGGCTTGAGTGAAGCTTCCTTTGCTCGAGCGGTCTTTGAAAACTCTCAATACTTTTGCAAGTCTACAAAACTACTGGATGGGTGCATTGTATGCTCGAGCGGTTACTTCCTATGCTCGAGCGGTCCCACTTATTGTGCCTGGTAGCTCGAGCGACACTTCTTGCGCTCAGACGGTCTATGCGTATATTAGTCCGCAAAAGTCACTTTTTGGATCACTATTTCATCTCTGTTTCTCTCTAAACATTTCAAAATCTCAGATTTTTGTTCTCTCTCTCTCTCAAAAACTCTCATTCTCTCTACAAATACACCTAGATCTAGTGGTTTCTCAACCGTGGCCCTTTGGAAAAAAAAGGTAAAGCTTGCCTAGAGCTTCTATTTGATTTGAGTGGATCATGTTTTTGACCCCGGTGGATTTTCGATTGTTCTCATCTACGCTTTAAGAGGTAGGGATTCTTGAGCTACTTTTCAATACTTCACTATAGATAGACTTGTGGTAGTTTTTTATGGCAATTAAAAATATATAGTTCTATAGTTGATTTTATTAAAAGCATATGGATTGGTTTGGGTTTAATATTGGTGGTTTATGGATTATGTTTACAATATATCATGGGTTGCAAAAGCATGTTTAGGATGTGGGTTTGGAAGGTTTGGTATTTCATTTGTAAATTTTGGAATGTTAAAGAGAAAGATCAATGTTGAATAAAAATTGGGTTATGTTGTGGTGGTTTATAAATATTGGGGTTTTGGATTAATATTGGTGGATGTTGGCTATCGTTGTGCTTGTTGGGATTTAAAGTAGTGAGGTTTTGTTTTCAAAATAAAGTGGGACTAATTACCTTTCATAAAACATGAGAGTTTGCAATGAATGGGAATATGGAATTACCTAAGGGTGTATTTTTTGTCTTGATTACATAATTGGTGCCTAGAGTTTTGTCCTTGGCCATCGGTGAAGGATGGTATTTCTTGTTGTTAGATATAGTTTATGAGTACCACTGTAGGGTGAGCTATGTAATGTAGGATGGTATGTTGTTGATTGTAAATGGACAACGTGAAAAGATAATTTCATTGTTAAGTTATGGATTATGCTGTTAAAGAGGTAATTGGAATGCCTATAAATGTTATTATGTTATGAGACAGTCGTTGGATAGCATTATTTTGGTGTTTAGTAATTCCTATTGTGTTTTGGAAACATTTTTAAAATGTAAGAAAACCCGTTGTTGAGCGGCGGTGCGTGGACCACATTTTGAAGGAAGTGGGTTAATGTATTTAATTGTTAATAGTTGGGATTGTGATAGTTGGATTAGGGGTATGTATTACACCCGTGTATTATTAATGTTGGTTAGCTTATTATGCTTTCAATGTGATGTTGTTTGGGGGTCTGTTTCCTGCCGTATCTGAGCTGGCAAAGCGTGGCGCCTTGACAAAGGTTTCCTTGTCCCTTCTGGTTTGCGCCCAGTAAAGTGTGAAAAAGGGTCTGTTTCCCTTGTGATAGGTTCTCCGTCCCTTCCAGTTTGCACCCAACAAAGTATGACCTGAGGGGCACCCCCTTCCGGGTGAGTTCGGTAAAGTGTTATGCATTATCTGTGTTGTGGAATCTGCGATTCATGTTGTGTGTCGTTGGAGATGAAATTAGTTGTATGTATTATTCTCGGTTATTAATTTTTAGATATATGCGTTATTGGTTTTTGTGTCATGGTTGTCTTTTAGCCCTTGGGCCTATGGCTAGGGAAGACAGTAGGTGTATTGGTGTGTAGATGCGTACGATGTATTGAGGTATGGGGTTAAGTTTATGTTTTGCATGTGTGGTTATATTTTTAGAACAGATGTTTAAGTTAGATTCATTTATTTTAACGTGGAAAGTTTTATCAAAGAAAGGATGGGGTTTTGAAATATTTTCTTTTGGAAGTAAAATGATTGTGTAAAGGAAAAATGAATGATTTTTATACTGTAATGTGTCAAGAGGGGTATTTTTTTTTTTTTTTGAGAGAGAAACATATTTACATGAGTATACTTTTGGATATTAACTGTAATACTACTTATATGATATATTGTGGTGCATGCATAATCATTTTTATCTATATGTTGTGATTGGTTTGGAACTTTGGGCTCTCTACTGGGCTTAGTACTCATCTCACGTGTTGACAAATTTTTTAGGTACAAGGCTAGACTATTGTGCATGACTTGAAATCTTTAATGGTTGACCACAACACCTTATATTTGTTAGCGAGAGCCATGTATTGTATAAGGGTAAATCCGTTTTGTTCTATTTATTATTTATTCAATGTAAGCCTGAGGATATTGTACCACGTCTTATTTATACATCATCATCATTGTCGTGAGAGAATGTTACTATTTATTTTGTTCATGTTCTTGAACGAATGCAATCCTTTAAAATGGTAATAATATAAGGATTTGGTAATGAATTCGGGTAATAAAAATCGGGGCGTGAAAAATTGGTATCAAAGTGAGCCGGATCAAATACTTTGAGCTCGTGGGAAGTAGTTTTATGGTAGTGGGGTTTGCTATGCTTGGTGAGGATGTTTCATATAGATAATTTATGTGTTAGGACCTTATGTGTTGCATTTATGTGAACATGGGGTCAAGTTTCCTAGATAATTCTCACTGGTGAACTTACTTTGATGTTCAATTGGAAACACGCCTGATCAAAATGGTTTCTAATAGGAATTCCTTGAGAGTTTTGGGGTGAGTAGTTATCTTGTGGACTTGATTTGATTATGTGATTAAGCGTTTAATTGTCTATATGTAATAGAAGTATTTGTTTCGGGGCTAAGCGTGTCTTGCAACTTAGCGGAGGTAGGTGTGTGCCTCAGGCAAGGCCGTTGGGTTATTTACTAAGTTGTTTTGGTTTTGGCTTTGGTTTTATAGGATGGCTTCTCGAGGGAGTAAAGGTCGTGTGAGGAATGGAAGTATCGGTAGAGGCACAACTGTTTCGTTAGTACCGGTCCATGTAGCGTCGGTTGTGGGCAAGGAAGTTGCATACAAGATTGTCAGAGTGGTGAGAGATGCTCTTGCTCGCAATGATAGGAACCATAGGCATAACCTTACGTTGACCAAGGAGTTTCTTCGCTCCAATCCACCTGTGATTTTGGGAGAGCCTAAGCTGTTGGAGGCTGATGATTGGTTAGAGTAGATTACCAAGACTCTTGATGTGCTCAAAGTTGAAGACAATGAGTTGAGGGTTGTGTTGGTTGGCTTCCAACTGAAGGGAGACAACGGTTATTAGTGGAAGTCTGCGCGAGTTTCTATGGGCATTACTTGGGTTGCTTTCACTGAGGCCTTCTTGGCTATGTATTTGTCTCCTTCCGTTCAAGAAAGATGAAGGAACTAGTTTATTGAGTTGTGTTAGGAGAATACTCCTTTGGCACAGTTTGAGGCTAGGTTCACTAGTTTGTCGAGGTTTTGCTCCAGAGTTGGTTGCTACCGAGGAGCGACGTTTTGAGTTTGACCAAAGATTATGTGACTTTATTTAGGAAAAGGTTGTCGGGGCAACGTATAGAGATTATCACGCCTTGGTGTGTGGAAGTCATCAATTGTAGTGTTGGTTATGATGAGGAGGAAGTGGTCATACCAGCAAATTCGACTGTTCGGAGAGGTAGTAGACCTAGTAAGAATTGGAGATGGGCAAGATGTCAGGCACAAGCATAGTTAACGACTCAAGCTACTTTTGTTTCTTCAGACTCATCCCTTGGAGGGTGTAGTCGGACTCAGGTGTCCTCGAGTCAATCTCAGAATAGGGGCCCACTTATGTGTTCTAGGTGTGGTTGGACAGGCCATGTTTGGCGTCGTTGCCCTCTACGAGAGCGGAGCCAATTTTAGTAGTCCAAGCGGGGACAGTAGCGAGGTTGGAGGTGTGAAGGAGTTGTGGTGCTTTGTAATGTCGTATGATGTTATCTCATGTAAGGCTATAAGCCTATGCATGTTGTTTATGCATGTGTGCATGTGGTCGTAAACCCAAATGGTGTGGTTTTGTAATTAACCTTGCATTTATTGTAATGTGTTGAAAGATTTTGTAAGGATTAGAAATCCTAGTTTTATTATGCGATGTTGATGTATTGGGGAAGCGTGTGTTGGCTTCTGATGTCGTAGATGGGTTTTGTATTGTTTGTTGATAAGCAGGGGTGTGCTTTGCATTTAGTTGAGTCTTGGGGTGGTAGAAATGAAGTGGTATAGTGGTAATGTTTTGTTTCGGACAGTTGGGTTGTGAGAATAGAGAATTGATGGGTTGGTTGTATGGTATTCGAAGTTGACTGTTGGGTTGTGAGAATAGAAAATTGGTGGGTTGGTTGTATAGTATTTGAAGTTGGTTGACACATAGTCACCTCGAAAATTGTTTTCGATTTTAGCAAATGGTTATAAGGTTGAGGGGTACTTTTATTATACTTGGGGGCAGGGGCAGGGGCATTAAGCCTCGCTTATGGGTGTGTAGAACCTCTTGAGTTGGGGTAGTGTGTTAGTGTGTCAATTTTGCGAATGCTTATGCGTCATTGAATTATGCAGATTAATATTATTGATGTTTGTATTTGTTTAAACTTCTGGGATTTGGAAAGCTGTGTATACTGTATTATATCTCATAGTCCTGTGTTTATTTTTATTCATTGTTGTTATAAAAATGTGTTTGTTACATGTAGAATAACCGTTGGTATGTTGGATGTGGTTGGGTGATGGTTGAGATTCATCGGATGTTGTTGAGAAATGAACTAGAGAGCGAGTTTGGTTTTATGGTCCCTTATGGCATTTTGTTTCAACTGAAAACATTGGATATGAAATTTCATAGGTTGTTTTGGGGAAAATGTTTGCAAAACAATTGGTTTTCTTGGAATTTTGGAACAAAATTTTGTCTAAAAATGGTATGAGTTTGAATAACTTTTGGGAAAAACGGTGTAAGTGATAAATGAGTTTCCAAATTAACAAGAAAACAGCTGCTTAAATTGATTTATGTGATTGTTTTGTTTCAGCTTGTAAGGGTGAATTGTGTTATAATTTGGTTTTAGTTATTAGAGACGTGTTTGGGTTTGAGCGAGTTTGACGTTAGTTGTTTTTGGTTGTGCTAGAGAGTTGTCTCTGTAGACCATGGTTTGTGGGTGTAGTACTCTTTTCAGTGAGAGTTGCTAGAGAATTTTTGGTTGTAATTGTGGTTTTCCCTTAGTGTTCAAACATGGAGTGCTTGGTTTTTGTTTAGTTGGTTGTGGGCAGTTGGAACGTGTTTGGCATTTGGGAGTAAGCAGTTTGGTTATTTGGGTTAGACGTGTCGATCCCAATAGGTTATGTAGATCAAAGACAAGGTTGCGGTTTATCTCTTGTGTGTGTTGCTTGGGAGTCTTTGGGGCACCGAGGTGTTGGACCAAAATCCATGAATGTATTCTGCATATGGATTTAGTTTCGGGTTGGTGGGTATATTCCCTTTTCTATGGTGTACCCGTTGTGTTCGGCGTTTTCTCTAATTTCGGGGACGAAATTCCTTAAGGGAGAAGGTTATAGCGATTATTGTTTAGACTCGACCCATTTCATATCTTCGATCTAGGTTTCATTGTCTTACATGGTTGTTCATGTCTTATTCATCTTATTCCTCCTTGAGTTTGGTGATTGGAGTATCTTGGTTGCATTTGGAACAGTTTCGTAACTTGGTTTTCAAAACTGTTATTGCCCATATTTTTGTCTTTACACTCTAGCAAAGCTTCCTGCACTTGACCGGCCTTTGAAAACTCCCAATACTTTTGCAAGTCTGCAAAACTACTGCAAGGGTGCATTCTATGCTCGAGTGGTCACTTCCTACGCTCGAGCGGTCCTACTTATTATGTCTGGTCGCTCGAGCGACACTTCTTGTGCTTAAGCGGTCTGTGTATATATCAGTCCGTAAAAGTCATTTTTTGAATCACTATTTCATCTCTCTTTCTCTCTAAACATTTCAAAATCTTAGATCTTCTTTCTCTCTCTCTCTCTCTCTCCAAAACTCTACTTCTCTCTACAAATATACCTTGATCTAGTGATTTCTTAACCATGGCCTTCTGGGAAAAAGGGTAAAGCTTGCCTAGAGCTTCCATTTGATCTGAGCAGATTGTGTTTTTGTCCCCGGTGGATTTTCAATTTTTCTTCTCTTCACTTTAGGAGGTAGGGATTCTTGAGCTTCTTTTCAATACCTCACTATAGATAGACTTGTGGTTGTTTTTATGGCATTTAAAAATATAGAGTTTTATAGTTGATTTTGTTAAAAGCATATGGGTTGGTTTGGGTTTAATTTTGGTGGGTTTATGGATTATTTTTACAATATATCATGGGTTGCAAAAGCATGTCTAAGAGATGGGTTTCGAACGTTTGGTATTTCATTTGTAAATTTTGGAATGTTATAGAGAAAGATCAATGTTGAATAAAAATTAGGTTATGTTGTGGTGGTTTATAAATATTAGGGTTTTGGATTAATATTGGTGAATGTTAGCTATTGTTGTACTTGTTGGTATTTAGAGTAGTGAGTTTTGTTTTCAAAATAAAGTGGGACTAATTACCTTTTATAAAACATAAGAGTTTGCAATGAACATGAATATGGAATTACCTAAGGATGTATTTCTTGTCCTTGGCCATCGGTGGAGGATGGTATTTCTTGTTGTTAGATATAGGTTATGAGTACTACTGTTGGGTGAGCTATGTAATGTAGGATTGTATGTTGTTGATTGTAAATGGACATTGTGAATAGACAATTTCATTGTTGAGTTATGGATTATGTTGTTAAAGAGGTAACTGGACTACTTATAAATGTTGTTATGTTATGAGACGGTCATTGGAAAGTATGATTTTGGTGTTTAGTAATTCATATTGTGTTTTGGAAACATTTTAAAAATGTAAGAAAACCCATTGTTAAATGGGGGTGCGTGGGGCACATTTTGAAGGTAGTGGATTAATGTATTTAACTGTTAATAGTTGGAATTGTGATAATTGGATTAGGTGTATGTATTACACCCGTGTATTATTTATGTTGGTTAGCTTATTATGCTTTTAATGTGATGTTGTTTAAGGCTCCGTTTCCCACCGTGTCTGAGCTGGCAAAGCGTGGCACCTTGAAAAAGATTTCCTTGCCCCTTCCGATTTGTACCCGATAAAGTGTTAAATGGGGTCCGTTTCCTGCCATATCTGATTCGGCAAAGCATGGCGCCTTGTGACAGGTTCTCCTTCCCTTTCGGTTTGCACCCTGTAAAGTATAACCTGAGGGGCACCTCCTTCCAAGTGAGGCCGGTAAAGTGTTATGCATTATCCGTGTTATGGAATCTGCCATTCATGTTGTATGATGGTGGAGATGAAATTAGTCGTATGTATTATTCTTGGTTATTAATTTTTAGATATATGCGTTATTGGTTTTCGTGTCGTGGTTGTGTTTTAGCCCTTTGGCCTATGGCTAGGGAAGACAGTAGGTGTATTGGTGCGTAGATGCATACGATGTATTGAGGTATGGGTTTGAGTTTATGACTTACATGTGGGGTTATATTTTTCAGAATAGATGTCTAAGTGAGATTCAATTATGTTAACATGGAAAGTTTTATCAAAGAAAGGATGTGGTTTTGAAATGTTTTCTTTTGGAAGTAAAATGAGTGTGTAAAGGAAAAATGAATGATTTTTATACTGCAATGTGTCAAGAGGGTGTTTTTTTTTTTTTTTTTTTTTTGAGACAAACATATTTATATGAGTATACCTTTGGATATTAACTATCATACTACTTATATGGTATATCGTGGTGCATACATAATCATTTTTATCTCTACTGGACTTAGTGCTCATCCCATGTGTTGACAAATTTTTCAAGTACAAGGCTAGAGGATTGTTCATGACTTGAAATTGTGAATGGTTTGCTACGGGGCCTTTTATTTGTTAGTCGAGAGCCTTGTATTGTATAAGGGTAAATCCATTTTGTTCTATTTATTATTTATTTAATGTAAGCCTAAGGGCATTGTACCATCTCTTATTTATATATCATCATCATTGTCATAAGAAAATATTACTATTTATTTTTTTTATGTTCTTGAATGGATGCAATCCTTTAAAATGGTAATAATATAAGGATTTGGTAATGAATTCGGGTAAAAAAAGTCGGGGCGTGACAACTTGGTATCAGAGTAAGCCAGGTCGAATACTTTGGGCTTGTGGAAAATGGATTTACCATAGTGGGGTTTGCTATGCATGGTGAGGATGTTGCATATAGATGATTTATGTGTTAGGACCTTATGTGTTGCATTTATGTGAACATGGGGTCAAGTCTCTTGGATAATGCTCACCGGTGAACTTATTTTAAGGTTCAATCGGAAACAAGCCTAATCAACTTGGTTTCTGATAAGAATTCCTTGATAGTTCCGGGGCGAGTAGTTATCTTGTGGACTTGATTTGATTATGTGATTAAGTGTTTAATTGTCTATATGTAATAGAATTATGTGTTTCGAGGCTACCTTGTCTTATAACTTAGCGGAGGTAGGTGTGTGCCTCGGGCAAGGCCGTTGTATTATTTACTAAGTTGCTTTGGTTTTGGTTTTGGTTTTATAGGATGTCTTCTCGAGGGAGTAAAGGTCGTGTGAGGAATGAGAGTGTCAGTAGAGGCACAACTAGTCCATTAGTACCTGCCCATGCAGCGTCGGTTATGGGCGAGGAAATTACACGCGAGATTGTGACAGCAGTGAGAGATGCTCTAGCTCATATTAAGAGGAACCGTGGACATAACTTAAGTTGACCAAGGAGTTTCTTTGCTCCATTCCATCTGTATTTTTGGGAGAGCCTAAGCCATTGGAGGCTGATGTTTGGTTAGAGTAGATTAACAAGACTCTTGATGTGCTCAGAGTCGAAGACGATGAGTTGAGGGTTGTGTTGGCTGGTTTCAAACTAAAGGGAGATGCCAATTATTGGTGGAAATCTATGCGAGTTTCTGTGGGCACTACTTGGGTTACTTTCACTGAGGCCCTCTTGCCTATGTATTTGTCTTCTTCCGTTCGGGAAAGATTAAGGAACTAGTTTATTGAGTTGTGTTGGGAGAATACTCCTTTGGCATAGTTTGAGGCTAGGTTTACTAGTTTGTCGAGGTTTTGCTCTAGAGTTGGTTGCTACCGAGGAGCGACATTTTGAGTTTGACCAAAGATTATGTGACTTTATTTGGGAAAGGTTGTTGGGGTAACGTATAGAGATTATCACGCCTCGGTGGAGACAACAGCTCACATGGAAGCCGTCAATTGTAGTGTAGGTTATGATGAGGAGGAAGAGGTCATACCAACAAATTCGACTGTTTAGAGAGGTAGTAGACCTAGTAAGAATTGGAGACGGGCAAGATGTCAGGCACAAGCATAGTTAACGACTCAAGCTACTTTTGTTTCTTCAGACTCGTCCCTTGGAGGGTCTAGTCAGACTCAGGCATCCTCGAGTCAATCTCAGAATAGGGGCCCATCTATGTGTTCTAGGTGTGGTTGGACAGGCCATGTTCGGTGTTGTTGCCCTCTACGGGAGCGGAGCCAATTTCAATAGTCCAAGCGGGGATAGTAGCGAGGTTGGAGGTGTGAAGGAGTTGTGGTGCTTTGTAATGTCGTATGATGTTATCTTATGTAAGGCTGTAAGCCTATGCATGTTGTTTATGCATGTGTGCATGTGGTCGTCAACCCAAATTGTGTGGTTTTGTAATTAACCTTGCATTTATTGTAATGTGTTGAAAGATGTTGTAAGGATTAGAAATCCTAGTTTTATTATGCGATATTGATGTATTGGGGAAGCGTGTGTTGGCTTCTGATGCCTTAGATGGGTTTTGTATTGTTTGTTGATAAGCAGGGGTGTGCTTTGCATTTAGTTGAGTCTTGGGGTGGTAGAAATGAAGTGGTATAGTGGTAATGTTTTGTTTCGGACTGTTGGGTTGTGAGAATAGAGAATTGATGGGTTGGTTGTATGGTATTCGAAGTTGGTTGACACATAGTCACCTCGAAAATTGTTTTCAATTTTGGCAAATGGTTGTAAGGTTGAGGGGTACTTTTATTATACTTGCAGGGGTCATTGAGCCTCGCTTATGGGTTTGTAGAACCTCTTGAGTTGGGGTTATGTGATAGTGTGTCAATTTTACGAACGCTTATGTGCCATTGAATTATACAGATTAATATTATTGGTGTTTGTATTGGTTTGAACTTTTGGGATTTGGGAAGCTATGTATGTTGTATCATATCTCATAGTCCTATGTTTATTTCTATTCATTGTTAGAGAAACGTGTTTGTTACGCGTGGAATCATCGTTGGTATGTTGGATGTGGTTGGGTGATGGTTAAAATTCACCAGACGTTGTTAAGAAATAAACTAGAGAGTGAGTTTGGTTTTATGGCCCCCTATGGCATTTCGTTTCAACTAAAAACATTGGATTTGAAATTTCACGGGTTGTTTTGGGGAAAATGTTTACAAAACAATTGGTTGGAATTTTGGAACAAAATTTTGTTGGAAAATGGTGTGAGTTTGAATAACGTTTGGGAAAAATAGTGTAAGTGATAAAAGAGTTTCCAAATTAATAAGAAAACTGTTGCTTAAATTGATTTATGTGATTGTTCTGTTTCACCTTGTAAGGATGAATTGTGTTTTAATTTGGTTTTAGTTATTAGTGACGTGTTTGGGTTTGAGTGGGTTTGACGTTGGTTGTTTTTGGTTATGCCAGAGAGTTGTCTCTGTGGACCGTGGTTTGTGGGTGTAAGCAGTTAGATTATTTGGGTTAGACTTGTGGATCCCATTGGGTTATGTAGATCAAAAAGACAGCTGCGGTTTCTCTCTCATGTGTGTTGCTCGAGAGTTTTTGGGGCACCAAGATGTTGGACCGAAATCCGGGAATGTATTCCGCATATGGATCTGGTTTCGGATTTGTGGGTATATTTCCTTTTCCATGGGTGTAACCGGTGTGTTGGGCGTTTTCTATAATTTTAGGGACGAAATTCCTTAAGAGGGGAAGGTTATAGCGATTATGGTTTAGACTTGACTCATTTGATGTCCTGAATCCAGGTTTCATTGTTTTATATGGTTGTTCATGTCTTCTTCATCTTAATCCTTCTTGAGTTTGGTTATTGGAGTATCTTGGTTGCGTTTCGAACAATTTGGTAGCTTGTTTTTCAAAACTGTTATTGCCCATATTTTTGTCACGCTCTAGCGAAGCTTCCTACGCTCGAGCGGCCTTTGAAAACTCTTAGTATTTTTGTAGGCCTGCAAAAATACAAGGAGGGTGCATTCCACGCTTGAGCGGTCACTTCCTATGCTCGAGCGGTCGCACTTATTGTGTTTGGTCAGTCGAGCGACACTTCTTGCACTCGAGCACCTCGAGCAGTCTGTGCATATATCAATCCGTAAAAATTACTTTTTGGATCACTATTTCATCTCTCTTTCTCTCTCTCTCTCTCTGTCTAAACATTTCAAAATCTTTGATCTTCTTTCTCTCTCTCTCTCTCTTTCCAAAACTCTCCTTCTTTCTACAAATACACCTTGATCTAGTGGTTTCTCAACCATGGCCTTTTGGGAAAAAGGGTAAAGCTTGCCTAGAGCTTCCATTTGATCTGAGCAGATCGTGGTTTTGTCCTGGATGGATTATCAATTTTTCTTCTCTTCACTTCAAGAGGTACGGATTCTTAAGCTTGTTTTCAATACCTCATTATAGATAGACTTGTGGTTGTTTTTATGGCATTTAAAAATATTGAGTTTTATAGTTGATTTTGTTAAAAGCATATGGGTTGGTTTGGGATTAATTTTGGTGGGTTTATGGATTATGTTTACAATATATCATGGGTTGCAAAAGTATGTCTAAGATGTGGGTTTAGAAGGTTTGGTATTTCATTTGTAAATTTTGGAATGTTATAGAGAAAGATCAATGTTGAATAAAAATTGGGTTGTGGTGGTTTATAAATATTGGGGTTTTGGATTAATATTGGTGGATGTTGGCTATTGTTGTGCTTGTTGGGATTTAAAGTAGTGAGGTTTTGTTTTCAAAATAAAGTGGGACTAATTACTTTTTATAAAACATGAGAGTTTGCAATGAACGAGAATATGGAATTACCCAAGGGTGTATTTCTTGTTTTGATTACATAATTGGTGCCTAGAGTTTTGTCCGTGGCCATCGGTGAATGATGGTATTTCTTGTTGTTAGATATAGATTATGAGTACTACTGTAGGGTGAGCTATGTAATGTAGGATGGCATGTTGTTGATTGTAAATGGACATTGTGAATAGACAATATCATTGTTGAGTTATGGATTATGTTGTTAAAGAGGTAACTATTCGCTTATAAATGTTGTTATGTTTTGAGACGGTCATTGGATAGTATGATTTTGATGTTTAGTAATTTGTATTATGTTTTGGAAACATTTTTAAAATGTAAGAAAACCCGTTGTTGAACGGCGGTGCGTGGAGCACATTTTGAAGGAAGTGGGTTAATATATTTAACTGTTAATAGCTGGGTTATGATAATTGGATTAGGTGTATGCATTACACTCATGTATTATTGATGTTGGTTAGCTTATTATGCTTTCAATGTGATGTTGTTTGGGGGTTTGTTTCCCGCCGTATTTGAGCCGGCAAAGCGTGACACCTAGATAGAGGTTTCCTCGTCCCTTCCGATTTGTGCCTAGTAAAGTGTGAAAGGGGGTTCGTTTCCCACCGTATCTGAGCTAGCAAAGCGTGGTGCCTTGTGATAGGTTCTCCGTTCCTTCCAGTTTGTGCTCGGTAAAGTATAACCTGAGGGGCACCCCCTTCTAAGTGAGGCCGGTAAAATGTTATGCATTATCTGTGTTGTGAAATTTGCCATCCGTGTTGTATGTCGATAGAAATGATATTAGTCGTATGTACTATTCTCGATTATTTATTTTTAGATATATGCGTTATTGGTTTTCGTGTTGTGGTCGTCTTTTAGCCCTTGGGCCTATGGCTAGGGAAGACAGTAGGTGTATTGGTGCGTAGATGCATACCATGTATTGAGGTATGGGGTTGAGTTTATGACTTACATGTGGGGTTATATTTTCATAACAGATGTTTAAGTGAGATTCATTTATGTTAACGTGGAAAGTTTTATCAAAGAAAGGATACAGTTTTGAAATGTTTTCTTTTTGAAGTAAAATGAGAGTGTAAAGGGAAAATGAATGATTTTTATACTATAATGTGTCAAGAGGGATATTTTTTTAATTTTTTTTTGACAGAAACATATTTATATCAGTATACTTTTGGATGTTAACTGTCATATTACTTATATGGAATATCGTGGTGCATGCATAATCATTTTTATCTATATGTTGTGATTAGTTTGGATCTTTGGGATCTCTACTGGACTTATTGCTCATTGCACGTGTTGACAAATTTTTCAAGTGCAAGGCTAGAAGATTGTTCATGACTTTAAATCATTAATGGTTGGCCATGAGGCCTTTTATTTGTTGGCCGAGAGCCTTGTATTGTATAAGGGTAAATCTGTTTTGTTCTATTTATTATTTATTCAATGTAAGCCTGAGGGCCTTGTATCATATCTTATTTATATATCATCATTATTGTCATGAGAGAATGTTTCTATTTATTTTGTTCATGTTCTTGATTGGATGCAATCCTTTAAAATGGTAATAATATAAGGATTTGGTAATGAATTCGGATAATAAAAGTTGGGGCGTGACATTATCTATCAGTGGTATTTCAAAAAATTAATTACAAATTCATAAAATAAAAAATAAATAAATAAAATTATGATTTTACATTTTAATTTTTATAAAAATTTTCCATTTATTTGAAAATATATTTTGTAATATACTCTGAAATGTAATTTCTTCAAGAGTAAATTCTACATACACACTTTCAACCCACAAATTCACCCACAATGATGTGGTAAGAGGGTGAGATCCAATTTTATTAAATGTATAATAAATTAAAAGTTAACATATGTAATATTACATTATTGTGAATACAATTATAGAATTTTTTTTATTTTTTTTAAAATGATTCTTGAACATTTTACTTTCTCCAAATAATTTTCTGTTTTTTCTTCGTTTTATCATTATTTGAGAAAAGGACTACACTATTACACTAAAATATTTTTGTCCAAAGGACAAAGTGGTTAGCGGATGTTAGAGGGTAGATAGATGATGGCGTTGGTTTTGAATAAAAACTTTACTCTCATTGAATAAAAGATTTTACTTATTTCAATTTGAAAAAGTATTTAGATTTGATAGGTTTATTTTGAGATTAATTTTAGTGATTCAAACTATTAATATTTTATGACTTGTTGAGAATATTATTCATACAAAAAAATCAATGTGATTGAAATTCAGTAGCTATATGTTTAAATCATATTTGTTTTTTTAAAAAAAAATATACGACAAATATAATTTTAAGAATAGTCATTTATTTTTTATAATATAAATTTGATTTAAACATATAACTATCGATATCTAATCTTCTTAATTTTTTATATAAATATTCTAATCAATGAATCTTAAAAACTGAATGGTTTGGATCACAAAAATTAGTCTCAAAATAGGCTTATTAAGCTGAAACGCTGTCTCAAATTTAGATTGCCATATTGAAAGACCCCAAACCCTTAAATAAACGGGATAAGCTCCCTTCCATACCTTATCTTTCCATACTTCTTTTATGGGTTTTAATTAGAATCCGCACTGATGATCTGATCATCCATGCAAAAATTAAGTTTTATCGGACAACTATAAACATGGGAATAAATTACATTTTGTTTTATAAAATAGATGGTTTAAATTTAATTGTATTTATCATTCATTTTACAAAACAAAATTCGATTTATTTTTGTATTTATAGTTTTCTGATGAAATTAATTTATTGCATGGATGACCAGTCTATAAGATAGACAGTTCGGATTATCGATGCTAGTCAAGATTGAAAAAGATTTTAAAAAGCGGTGTTTAGTAATAGTGCGGCCGTTACTTAACGGCTGCGGTGGTAGGTGCTTCCTGTTACACCCGCTTTTGCGGTGTGACGGAAATTTGCATATATAACCATCGTTTCAATGTTATATAATGGTTGTAGCGATACCGTAACGGCCCGTTACACACCTTACAATATTCTAAATAGTTTCATTTCCAAAATAAAGCTTACAAAAAAAGAACGAATACTCAAGTGATCCAAATCTAAAGAAAAAGCATTGTATGAATTTTTTTTCTTTATAATTTATTTTTAAATTTTTATTTCATTATACTAGCATTTAAAATGAAGAATATATAAATAGTGGTTGCATTTAATTTTATAATCATTTCATTTGATATTCAAGTGTAAATATTTTTTATTTTGTTACTGTAATATGTTGTCTAAGAAATGTCTTTTAAAAAAAAAAAATAGTAGTTCATAACTAATTTTTGCCTGTGTCACAATTTTTATTTTTATAATCATTTCATTTAATATTTAATTGTAAATAATTTTATTTAGTTAGCTGTAAAGTGTTGTCTAAAAAAATGTTTTTAAAAAAAATCATTAGCTCAAAAATGATTTTAGTTTGTGGCACAATTTTTATTTTTATAATCATTTCATTTAATAATTGTAAATATTTTTTACTTAGTTCAGGCATTGGTCAAAAATAATTTTGTCGATATTTAAAATCAATCATTCTTAAAATCATTAAGTATTGAAATAAAATGTAAAAAGCTCGTGATTTAAGAATATGAAATATATTGAATCATACTTAAAAATTATTAAAAATTGATCAAAATCTATTTTAAATCCTAATAAATATAATTCTAAAGTATGTGTATCGGCAAATTCTTTCAAATTGTGCAAAAAATTAAAAAGTTTACGGTTTTAGTTACTACAACCGTTACGCTACGGCCTTTACAATTCACAACCGCAACTGCACTACCACAACCGTTACGGCGACCTCAACCACTTTTCAAAACCCTGATTGAAATCTATAAAAAGAATATGAAAAAATATGGAGAGATAAGGTAGGAAGGGAACTTATCCCTAAATAAACTTATCTTTCTTTTTCTTCTTTGCTGATCCATTAAATGTTCATCTACCATTTTGGTAATTAAGAAAGCTCGTCTCTTGTCTTGTATGCTCATCTATCTTTATTAATACAAGACTCAGAACAGTCCTCAGAAGGAAACATCAGTGTGAAGAAGAAGAAGAAGAAGATAATGAAGTAGTACAAGAAAGAGCAGAGAAGGAAAAAAGGCCAAGAAAATTCTGAAAAAGATGCTCAACTTGATGAGTATTTTGAATTGGAAGTCAAAAGCACACATCCCCCCATATCTAGATAATCAAAAATAAAATAAAATACAATAAAATTTGGTTTTGTCTTTTTTTTTAAAAAATAAATAAAATAAGTTGCACAAACAATTCTATAACAACTTGCCAACTTTTTTTAATAAAAAAGTTTGATTAAATAAATAAATAATAATGCTACAAATCTAAAAAGAATTATCATGAACACATTTGTGGATCATAATCATTGTAGGGTGACCCACATTTCATTAACTTTAAATTTACATCATACAATTAGTTTTAGGATAAAATTCAAAATAAAATTTCATGGTTCATAAGATATATTTCATAAACAAATAATGTTATATTTATCATCTTCTTATTCTATATATTATCTAATGTGAGCACATTTGATTGCCTCGGATTGTTAGTCTGGTGCTTGATTGCGGGATAAGGAGGAAAGAATTGGAGGTAGGAATATCTAGGTTCCACCGGATAGACCAATCTGATATTTGTTTTGTATGGTACTAAATTTCAATAAATAAATAGTATTGGTACAAAGGATTAAATAGAGGAAAATCAAAAATTAAATAGTAAAATAAGTGGTGTGGTATTAGAAGGATTAGGTTTCTCTAGATTATTTTTTTCTTTCATCTAACGGTAAAAAATAATTATATATTTTTTATTTCATTATAACCAAATACTTTATTCATTTTATCAAATTATTTATTGTATGATATAACTTATGGTTGATTGTAATGATTCTGATTTAGACCTGACCTATTTCCTGCTTTTGAATCCAAGAATCCATGTCCTTAACAATTGTTCATCTCATTTCCATCTTGTTGCTTATTGAGTTTGGCTATTGGGAGTTTTGGTTGCATTTGAAACAGGTTGGGAACTTAGTTTTTTAATGAGTTGTTGCCCAGATTTTTGCCTGTTCGCTCGAGCGGTCTTTTACAGTCTGGAAAACTACTTGAAGTGTGATATATTCGCTCGAGCGGTCTTTTGCAGATATAAACTTTTGGGACAAGGTCATTGTGTGCTCAAGCGGTGGTTTTGGTTGCTCGAGCGGTGTTTTAGTCGCTCGAGCGATTTACACATATATCAGTCCGAGAAAAGGCCATTTTGAATCACTTTTTCATCTCATTCTCTCTCTAAAAATTTAAATCCCTAAATCCACACTCTCTCTCTCTCTCTCTCTCTCTCTCTCTCTCTCTCTAAGTTCTTACCTTCTAGCTCTAAATACCCTCAATTCTTTGATTTCTTCACCCTAGTCCCTTAGAGAAAAAGATAGAGTACGTCGAGGGTCTTGTTTCAATTGGAGGGGTTGTGGTTTCGGCTCCTCCAAGCTTCTACCTTTATTTCCTCTTGTTATTTACTTTGAGGTAGGGATTTTTTTTTTATCTTTAATATGATTTTTAACTTAGTTATTTACTCTTTGAAATGGGCTAGTGATTTGGGAATTTTTGGAAAAGCCTAGGGTTTGATTTTTTGAGAATGGTTGTAGGGATGTGTTTATGGTTGAGATATGTTAAAATGGTGAACATCCTTTCTTAAAATTAATTTTGCAAGTAAAGGAGGTTTTTGTTCTAAAATTTGGAATATTTGGATTTGTGAAAAGAAATGGAAAATGATATTGGGTTTTATAAGATTGGAACAATGCTTATATTGATGATGGTGGTGGAGTTGGATATGTAATATCACTCCTATTGTAAAGTGATAGAATTATATATTTTGATTGGAAACTATCAATTGTATAGAAATATCTATTTTGGGCTATCAATGGAAGATAGTCTTGATTGTTGTAGACATTGCATGAAGATTAGGTTAAATTGAACTAATTTATCATGCATTGTGCATTGAACATCATTTCATATTGAATATTGTAAATGTATTGATTTTTAGGGAAAACAGGTGAATACATTGGTGAATCTGATTAGGGGGTGTGGTTATGGTTATAATGTTGGCCTGTGTGTCCTTTGTGAAAGTCCAAAAACTCGTGCGGTTAGTTGTCGATCCTTCTGGTTAATACTACTAAAATGGTTTTGGTAGTGCTTGTATAACCTACTGGCAGACACAAACCTAAAGATTCCCAGTGTTTTATATCCACTGTCTTGTTTTCTGCTGTAAAAAGATTATTTTCATGAGTTGATTTATAATCTGGCATTGCATTGTTTTGAGATAGAAAACGAGAACTGCTTGAGAAATGGCATGCATGCGTATTTATTTTATAATTTTCCTAAGATTCAATTACTTTGTTAGAGTATCTCTACTAGGCTTTGGCTCACCCTACGTGGAAAACACTTTCAAGTACTGATAATATGCCTCTACCAAGGACATAGCTTAAGAAGACTTGAAACTAAGGGCTTCATTTTTGTTTATTGATGTAATTATTTTTGTTTAAGCCTCGGGCTATGTATTTAGTTAAACTCATTTTGTTGTACTCAAGCATCAGCTTGGAAAGTTGTAGCCATCATGGTATATAATTATTTGGTTTTACTTTTACTTTTATTCATGTATTCACGCCATATGTTATAGATTTAGAATCTATGATTTATCAATGTGTATAGCATATATCATCTTTTGAATTGATCAAAGTCATGAATGAAATAGAAAATATGACGTTGTCGATCATTTGTAAGTAATGTTGTGAGTTGGGTTATTGTTATTTATTTTGGGGTGTTATAACTTGGTATATATCAAAGCTACTGGGTTTGAATACTTTGGAATTGTGGGATGTGGTTTTTACCACAATGGGTTCTCTTGCTAGATGATATTAGAAATAGACTTGGTATGCTATGTGATAACATGCTTATGTGACTAAATGAGTATGTGATTTAATTTCTTAGATATTGATTGGGTCTACAAGTTTCTAAAAGTCCTATTAGAATAGCACTTGATCACTACTATTTCTAACTAGAACTCTAGCAGTATCGCGGGACGGTCACTATCTAGAAAGGAAGTTCATTTGTGTTTATATGATGAGGTGCTTATGTGGAGTGAATTAATCGTTGCCCACCGTATTAGGACGTGAGTAAATTAGCTTCAACACATTTGTGAATGTGGCCTAACGGTTACTCACAAAGTTCAAATTCAAAATCATGAGGGAAGCCTAACTGCAAAGGTGGCATAGTGGGACTGACTGTGAGAAAGAATGTTCAACAATTATGGGAGGACATTTCGACAGTTAGAAGCCCACTTCGACGGTTATCATTGAGAAGTATAAATAGCAGAGAAGGCCCCAGAATGAAGCATCCAGACTCAGATCAAAAAACTAGTTTTATTTACTTTGTTTTCCCTTACAGTTTTTACAGTTCTTTACATTTCTATACTTTAAATTCTTGTACTGCACTTCATTCATAGAAGTAGTTTCAAATAGCTTGTTGTTGTAAAACTCTACGAGACTGGGTCAGATCATTGTAAGTTTTCATTTTACTTAATGAAATTCTGAAATTATTCTTCACTTAATTGTTTTTTACTAAATTCTCCTAAACAAGCCACCAGTAAAAGTCCTCTTCATTGAGGCTGCAAGAACTAAAGTACAATCGTCGGATAATTGGTTGGCAATTAATCTTCTGTAAGGACTACTTGATCCTTGCTGGTACGCTTAAAATTACAATATTAACCTTCGAAAGCCAAAAAAGCCAACATATATTTTTGGCATGTCCAGTGGGACTAATTGAAATAGCTAGATATAGGGGACAAGGAATGAACGCCTAGAAGAAGGTATGGAAAGAGAGGTAGAGGTACCTAATCTAGAGTATAATGTGATAATACATCCTATGAAAGCACCTATCTCATCAGAACCTATGGTCGAACAGACCAGTAATTCAGCACATGCACCACATGTTCAAAATATAGGACAAGGCCATGGAATTGGACCATCCACTGTTCCATCTACTCAGCCAATGAATCCATAGAGAGGCTTGGTAGATGCCATGGGACAGCAGTTAATAAACATAATGGAAAGATGGGCAATATCTTTTATGGATCGAAAGAATTCCTATCAACCAGCTAACACAAGGCATATGGAGGAAAATTCAAATGTTCCTCAGCAAAGATTAGCTAGAGATAAACAACCTATGCAAAGTAATGGACATACTAATGGTTAGGCTAGTAATCAAAATTATGAAAGACCATCACTTATACCTCAGTCTTGGTATGAGCCTCTTTCGAGGCCTATGGTAAATCAAAATGCCTCATTACCTAACAGCGAAGCCATACAAATTGGTGGATCTGGCCAAAACAAGAAAATGGCATGAGAATGTTTCCAAATTCCATGTTCAAAGTCGTACCTGGCACAAGGGGGTTCACTAATCCCTTGTTCGAATTCACACTTGGGGGGTTGGAAGGGTTTCCTATGGCTGGGAGAGAAACAACACCTATTCCTCCTATTACAGCACTTTTCGTAGGTCCTTTCGTAGGACAGGCTTAGAGAGGTCAACCATACCCTCAACAACAGCCAGTACCACAGGGACAGCCAGTCCCAAATATACCTCCCTATGGACCAAGAGGACCTCAGGCACAAGGGTTTTCACCAAATCCTGTGTTTGTTCCTCCAGTGGTAGTCCAACAAGCACAAAATATGATTCCTAGGGACCAAATTGCTGATATTGTCAGAGAAATGTGTGGACCTATGGCTCGGGAGGTTCAAACTCCTGTATATAGGAAGCCATACCCAGAATGGGTGGATACGGTACATGAATACCCAAAGAGGTTCAGAATACCAGACTTAGTTTTTTTTTTTTTTTTTTATGGAAATGGAAACCAGTCAACAGTAGAACACATTGCTAGGTTCGCAGCCCAATACGGTGAATTTACCAATAATGATTACATGAAGTTAAGACTTTTTCCAAATTCTCTAACTGGGGCAGCTTTTGTATAGTATATTAACCTTACACCTGGCTCTATCCAAACTTGGCAGTAAATGGAGGAGGCATTTCATGCCCAATTCTTCCAAATGGAGCCAGAAGTTTCCATGGCAGACTTGGCAAGGTTAAGTCAAATGCCTAATGAGAAGGCTATTCAATTTATTGCCAAATTCAAAAGAGAATGAAACAAGTGTAGGGTCATTCTACTGGAGCTTGACTTTGTGAGATTGGCTCAAATAGTTTAGAGTTTAGGCTTCGAAAGAAGTTCAACTCAACTGAGTTTCAAGACTTAGTGGAATTAACCTATAAGGTGTTTAGATATGAATCATTACTTGAGGAAGAACAAGATTGAAGTAATGCATCATATAAGACTTATTATAGAGACCTTAATTACAAGATTGATGTAGCAGAGATCGTAGGGAAAGAGCCTATGACCTGTGAGGTGTTAATTCATAAGAATACTACAATAGACCCGCAGTTTAAAAAGAAAAACCTTCATAGGAAATACTCTTTCGATTTAACAAAGGCAAATGACATTTTGGATCATTTGTTTACAGCAAATTTCCTAAAGTTACCAAAGGGAGTTAAAATTCCTTCTCCAGAAAAATTTAAAGGGAAAATGTATTGTAAATGGCACAATTCTTGGTCTCACTCAACTAAAAATTGTATTGTTTTTCGGGACAGAATCCAAGAACATATTCGAAAGGGGAGTTTAAAGTTCCTAGCCAAAGCAGAGAAAGCTATGGGGATTGACACTAACACATTCCCAAAGATTGAGGAAGTTATAGCCAATGTTGGTGTGCCTGACTTCTAAAACTTATCCTTGAAGAAATTGGAGGAGGTTAATGTGCAGATGCATGTTGCCAGTCAGAATGCTTCCAAGAAAGATATCAGAAGTTCACCAACAGATGGATAGAGCTTTGCAGACGAAAAAGAGGACTCTGGTGAGGAGGCGTTAGATGATGACTCTCTAGAGACAACTATCATGCAAGGATGTGTCCCAGATGCAGGTTAAGTTACAAATGGTTGAAAGGTCTCCTAATTGATGGAAAACAGTATTACAAAGATGTGCAGAGACGTCCTAAACCAACCAGTATTTACAACAAGAGGCCATACCCAATTGGTCCTAAACAGCAGCCATTCTTGGTTGGACCACCAGCCGTTAGAGTGCACTCCAAGGGTAAGAGACCTCTGCATAAGTTCAGACCACCCAACTACTATAGGATGGAGGGAAATCATCTTGAGAGGAGGCCTAAAGTGGGCTCAAGTCAAGAAATCAGAGCCATAGATTGGCCTCCTAGATCAGTCTCAAACAAGATAGAAGGTAACCGCCTTGATAGAAAGCCTGAATTAGGCTCAAGACAGGGGATCAGGACCAAGCAGTGGCCTCCACAGGTAGTTTCGAAGCTAGCTTCGAAGGCAGAAAGAGCTAGTTCAGCAACTGAACTAGTGAGTTCAACCTGGGGTTCCAGATTGGTTTGTCATGCAGAACAAGCCTAAGGAAATGTCTACCCAGTGAAGTGTTGTTGGAGACTAGGGTATAATGGTTAAACCTCCCTTGGTAGCTCTAAATAATTGGGTGTTACTAAAGCACCCTGTAGACGTCCCCGAACGCATCCCGGGGAAGGGGTGCGAGTCCCCCCCCCCCCCGGTTCTGGTTCGATATTGGGTCATTACAGTTCGAAGGACTCAAATGTCACGGTTCTTAATCTTGAACCAAAGAGTCCAAATCCGACAAATCGTTTTTGAGAAAAACAGATTTTTGAAAAGAAGTGCCAAACATGGACTGCTTTGCTAGATACATAGTCGCCACCTAAATATTTTTTAAATGGGAAATTTAGGAAACTCTAACTCGGTGCCAAAGGCCACGTGTCCGTCATCACCAAAGTTGCCTCGGCTCGGGAACTTGGGTACGATTGGGGAAGGTCACTTCGTGAGCACCCCCGTTCGCCCGGTCAAAGACCGGCCTCTACTGACCATGATATCTTATTTTGAAAACATCGTGCATTCTTATTCCAGTTATTAGCCCAGGTTACTATGTGATGCTCGCAGCAAACAAGTATAGACTGAGTCGTCTGAATTGGAACTAAAACATTTCATGTTTGTTCGTTTGAAAATGGTTTGATGGTGCTACCCGCAGGTAGGCTAAGACGTGGATTTGCCACCCTCGGGTGGGCTTAGAAAAATGTGATTTTGCCACCATCTAGTGGGCTTAAAACAAACATTTGATGAATTGTCCCAATTCAAGTAACTCAACCTCCACCCACAGGCATTCAAGGCAGTTATATCACATAAGCATTTAGCCTCATGGTAAGTATGCTATTTATGGCAGTCACTCACACGCATGCAAGGATGCTAAAGCATAAAACTTACCGAGTACTCCAAGCCAAAACAGAAGCTTATTAGAAATCCATGCATGATCCTAGATACACAGAATTGCCTAATGCAACACATGCAAAGATGCAAATTATAGCAGGCTCGGCTATTCTAAACATGGCATATGGAATGCTATAACCAATATGTATTCAATTTGGAATTGAAATACAAATGCCGTTTGTATGATGCGCCGAGCCCGGTGCGTGCAAAACAGATGAATAATGCAAACATGCTGTCATACTGTTATGCTAGTTGAAATATGCCCTATATCTAACCATCATAAGCAGGTAAATAAAATGGAAGAAAGACGTGGGGTTGGAAGACATACATCACACTCACCCACACTTATTACAATTTTGCCCTCGCGCAGAGGGTCCGAATAAATAATAATACAGTCCCGAATGAAATAATAATACAGTCCGAAATATTACAGTCCAAATAATATACAAATCCCTAATTAATTAACAAATTAACTAAGAAAAATCAGAATCATCATGCAAGCTGTGGCCGCTTGACTCACCCGGATAAGGAAATGATGCATGTTTGGACTGCTTTGCGCGGAAATACACTGGGATGCCCCAATTAGCCTCTGTTTGCAATGTTTCTCAAAATGCGTGCCAGACTCCAGAAAGTTGCTGATTCTTCATTTTGCTGCAACAGAGAGCAGGAAATGGGCATAGCAATGTATTTCACAAATATATGCATGCCTCGATCCTCGTGCCACCAATCACGCATATCGATGCATGATGGCCGAGGAGCCGAATTGCACAACTCAATATAGAATGAATGCACATGGAAATACAACTAGACCTAACTCCATCATGGATAATCAGGAGTGTCGGTGACTGGGGAATTGAGACCCGTTCCGTCACTCGGAGTACGAAACGTGCCTCGTTTCCCGTGCCCAAGCTAACTCCTATCCCGAACACAATGCAATATGCATGATATGTATGAAATGCAACTAACATACAATCCTAACATACACAATGCTATGAAAATGAGATGTCTCGGAATGTATGCACACGGGTACGCAAATCGAGGAAATGATCCTAAGGCATAAAATGGCATACGCAATGTAATTGGACTTACGCTAACATGAGAGAGCCTTAACCACACTCACATAAGAGGCCGTCGGATAAAAGTGAAGTGCCTCGAAATGCGTGCACACGGGCACGCAAACCGAGGCAATGGCATACGAAATGTAATGATGCTAAAATGACATAAACAATACAATATGGGCTTACACTAACATGAGAGAGCCTCAGCCACACTCACATAAGAGGCCGAGAGATGAAAAATGAGATGCCTCGAAATGCGTGCACACGAGCACGCAAACCGAGGCAATGGCATACACTATGTAATGAGACTAAAATGACATACAGAATGCAAAATGGACTTACACTAACATGGGTGAGCCTCAGCCACACTCACATAAGAGGCCGAAAGATGAAAATGAAGTGCCTCAAAATGCGTGCACACGGGCACGCAAACCGAGACAATGGCATCAAGGCATGAAATGACATAGAGAATGATATGCAAACATGCCAATGGAATTTCAGCACTGAAATATGGGAGAAAACAGTCCCGAAAGATGGCGAAATGACACCAAATGCAAGGAATGGTCCCGAAATGCGAATTTAGGCACCCGAAATGGCCTATAGCTATGCAATGCATGCACAATATGGACATGGAATGAAGATACAGTAGCAAGGAAGCCCCAAAACAAGCATTTTCTAGTCTAAAACATGGCCAAACAGCAAGCATAGATAGGGCAACAATGGCATACAAAAATGGCTCCACAAGGGAGGCTATTGAGCAAGTGATACATGCAACGCCCAAACAACAAAATACCCTTCTACAACACTGAATAGGGACCAAAAATATGCACATTTACAGTAGATGACATCCCCCAAATCAGTATGAAAACATGCAAAAAATGCCATGCAAAAAATAGGCCACAAGAGGGTATAACATGAAGTAGGCCAAACATTCATCAAAAAAGAAAAGACCCTGCATGAAATATATCCAGGAGGTCAAAATATGACCATTTTCAGTTCTGATGATGGCCGAAAACAGAATCTAGATAAGCCTAAAAAGGCATGCAAAAATGGGGGCCAAAGAGGGGTATAATGGTAGGTACAACATGGAGGCCCCAAACAAGGTTGATCCCTTCTACAATGTTGTATAGGGACACAAAATAAGCTTACTCACAGTTCATGACATGCTCCAAAACAATTTAAATATAGGCCAAACAAATCATGCAAATTTACGGTAAATAGGAGAGATTATGAAGCAAGTGCAAGATAGGGGGCCCAAACAGGGTTGATCCCTTCTTCAATGTTGAAGAGGGGCTCAAAATAGGCCCACTTACAGTTTACATTATGCTCGAAAACAGATCACTCATAGGCTAGAAATTTCATGCAAAAATGTGACATATAAGATATATTGAAGCAAGTACAAGATGGTGATCTCAAATAGGGTTGAACTTTCAACAATCATGTAAAATGGTTCAAAATAATGACCCTTTCAGTTAGGGTCGAAGCTCAAAACAACAAGCAAATAGGCTAGAAGAATGGTGCAAAAATGAGCTACAAAAGGGGGAAATGGCAACTTACCCTTGTAGACAAGTCTTGGCTGCCTTTTGCTTGAAGAATGGATGCCTCCTAGCTGCTGGAAAGCTCTCCTAGCTGCTGGAAATAGAGTAGTGGTGGTGGTGCTTGATGATGATGAAGAAATTGAACCAAAACTTGAGAATTTGAGAGAGATGGAGAGAGATATGAATGTGAGGCCTCTTAGGGATTTTTTTGTAACCCCAAAACAAGAGTTGGGCAGCTGGTTATATAGGCCAAAGAGAGGGAGCAAGGTAGGAGGAAAATGACACCAAGTTTCCCTCCAAAAGCTTCCCCCGGGTACAGGTATTTTTGGAGGAAAACAGATATACAGCTGTAATACACCCCCACTGAGGAAGCAGGCCGGCTAGGTATTTTAGTTGCAGGTGGCCGGCCGGCCACCCCCCATGCCCGGCTGGCCAGGGTCAAAAGGTCCAAGCCATAAAACTGGTTGGCCACGTATCCCTTGAAGTTAGCTTTCCAATGCCGCAAACCTTGCATTAAAATTCCTCCTGTAGAAAAAGTTATGCCAGTTTTCGTAAAGCCGCGCAGATTCGGTCTAACCAGACTTCAACCAACCACATCTCCTCCCCCCGGATCCGGACATAGGAGATTTTTGAGTGAAAAATGAAGCCCCAGAAGTAAGATTTCCAATGGTGGTGGCCTCATATTTTAATTCCTCTTGTGCAAAGAGTTACGCCCGTTTCGGTGAAACCGCGCAGACTTTTCTCCTTCCCGGATTCATGCTGAACCACTTTTGACCAAACAAAAATTTGGTTGTCAAAACAATTGCTGGCCTCCCACCCTCCTACATGCTTCCTAACTATGAAAATAAGGCCTCCACCAAAAATGAGCCCAAACCGATGCGAAATGAAGGTTCAGGGGCCAAAACGCGCAGTTCGGGACCCCGAAAACTGACTGTTGGGCACCGGGAGTGGTGTTCGACCACGAAGTCGGTCCCTCGGACCCCAGTGTCCCTCAAAAGGGAGCAAATAAGATGCATGCCAAAAATCAGAGCAATCGGGGATGGTTAGGCGGTCCCGAACTGAGGCACATGGCTTGACGGCTCCGAAAACGGGGAACCGGGCTCCGAAATGGGCAAAATGGCCTACGGCCACGAAAAGTAGCCCATGGCCACTGAGAGATGGTCTACAGGACCTCTCCCTCCCTTCAGGAACAAAAACAGAGAAAATCGAGCCTGGTTCGCGAACCAAGGCAAAGTACAGAAAAGGGTTCGGAAGTCCGGAGGTAGGGCTCACGGCCGAGACTCTAAGACTTCTAAACGAGCACAATATGCAACATCACCGAGCGCTCAATCGGTGACGTCTGAGTCTTAAGGTCGGTCAAAAATGGGGTGTCTACACACCCAAAAACAAAGGAACCAAATACGGTTCTAGTAATTTCTAGGTCGCAAAGGAGGAAGATCCAGCGAAGGTACACTCAGTACTAAAAGCATCTGAAGAAAAGTAGAGATAGTTCTTCATTGGGCCAGCCAAAAGGCCAAACAGAGAAAAGAGAAAGTCCAAAATTGGATCATAGTCCAAAATTGACTCCTCAGAACAAAAGAAGTTTCAACAAAGAACAGTTGGCTAAAGTTCACTCTGAATTGAATGCCAAGAAAAGATCCAGCTTAGCAGGTCTTGAAAAGGCCTTGATGGAAAGCAACAGTGAGACAGAATGAGAAGTTGACCTAGGCCAAAGGAAAGAAATGGTTGAGGAGGAGATGTTTGAAGCCTTCATGGCTGAATAGACATTTTTGGTCAAAAAACCAACAAGAACAGATCATTCGAAGGAAGTCACTAGTATTGAAGTGTCAGAATGCAGCATGGAAGATGCTTCTGAAATAACTGAACAAGTTAGCCTAGAAACGAAGCAAGTGCAGCCAGTAGTTCAATTTGGCTCATTTCCTCCAGTGTCAGTGAATATGGTGCATATACTACCACAGGAGTTCCAGGCTGAAGATGGAAACCAAGAAGGTTAGGAGATTGACCCTATCCCAGTTTCTAGTGAAGATTCACAGGTTAGCATGGTTTAAGATGAATCTAAAGTGGCCACACCAATGGAAACTAAGGACGAGAGTAAGGAAGTGAGTATTAATCTCTCATATCCTTTTGAGTATCCTATAACATCCATAACACAGCATGCCAAGCCCTTGTATATCGAGACTTTTTTTGATGGGATACAAATGAATAGGGTATTAGTGGATAACAGGGCAGCAGTGAACTTGCTTCCAAAATCCTCTTTGAAGAAACTGGGAAAAAGGAACCCTAGATTAATCCCAACCAGCACAACCATTACTAGTTTTGCTGGGGATAAGCGGATGGCTCAGGGTATTTTGCCCATCAACCTAAGTGTGGGAACCAGAGATTACATGACGACATTCTTTGTTATTGATAGTAATGCTAAGTATAATGCTTTACTTGGTAGGGATTTGATTCACACCAACAAATGTGTGTCTTCCTCTCTACATCAGAAAATAATGATGGCCTTATGCAATGGAGAGACAAATGAGATCAATGCAGACCCTCAACCCTTTGTCGCTTGTATTAACTTTGTAGAAGCGAAGTTGTATACTGAAGGAGTGACACCACTCAGTATATTGAGAAAGCCTGATGGTTCAGCCAAAGTGACGGCTAATGAAGAAATAGCGCACCTAAAGCACTTAGTACAGGAGAGTGCTGATGAAGAATTCGTTATAAAAAATGATAATGATGCCTGGTTGTAGGCAACCAAGAAGCCATACCCTTGGCTTTAGTCAAGTTTTCAGCATTGGACTTAAAATCAATATTCCAAAAAGTTTAGGAACAAAAGAAGGAAGCCATGGTAGTTGGCTATAAGTAAGAATAACAACAGGTCAGGCCTTTGACCTTTGATAAATACTGTGCATTGGATATCGAAACAAAAGTCTTGGAAATACAGGAAGAAGAAGCCGTATGTATAGAATGTGTCTATAAGGAAGAAGGCAAAGATGTTGAATCAGAGAAAGTGGGAGCAGAACAAAGCAAAGAAATTGCTTCGAGGGCAATAGAAATCAAAAGAGAAGCATTAATGAGTTCTCAAATACAAGACCCCTTGGAAGAAGTTAAGTGCTCTTGACAGGGACCAGTTATTGATGGTCTTAAATAGATATAAAGATTGTTTTACATGATCTTATAATGAACTGTCAGGATTGGATTGGTCATTAGTGGAACATAGGCTCCCTATAAAGCCTAATTTCAAGCCATACAAGCAGAAGCCAAGAAGGATAAGTCCTGAAGTGATTCAGAAGGTCAAAGAGAAAATTCTTAGGCTCCTTAAGGTAGACTTTATTAGAACAGCCAGATATGTTGAATGGCTATCCAATATTGTGCTTGTGGTTAAAAAGAATGGTAAAATGAGGGTATGTATCGATTTTAGAAACCTGAATTTAGCAACTCCAAAAGATGAGTACCCCATGCCCATAGTAGACTTATTGATGGATAGTTCAGCAGGGCACAAGATTTTATATATTATGAATGGGCATTCTGGTTACAACCAAATCTACATAGCAGATAAGGATGTCCATAAGACAACATTCCAATGTTCTAGGAACATTGGCTTGTAATGCCCCCAAAATAATACAATAAAGATAACTCATATGCGGAATAAATATGAGAAACAACATACTTTCATATATCAGAGTTCACTGTTTAACAACCAGTTAATTGCCATGTAGGCGTACATCTTTCCAAGACATTGCTTGGTTACACAAATTGAGTCTCACTTATTACATCTTAAGCCCTTGGTTTTATAAATAACAAACATACACACATAATGCATAAATAAGAAGCTCTTACTTCATGAAAGTCCATCCATGCTATTGCCTTGGAGAAAACATCTCGCTTGCACCTGAAAATGATATTCCCGTATAGGGTGAGCCAACAGCCCAGTAGAGATAATCTAACACAATATATGAGGTTTAGCAAATGTATAAATACTACGTGCATAAACAATACCAACACTAAAACATTCAGAAGGCCTGCATATTCATATGCCACTAAGACCAAACCTCATTTCCATTTTCCTTCAATTCATTTCAAGTTCATATATGATACTCAATTCATGAGTTAAATTCATTATCTTTCAACAACCAAAATGAAACTACAACTCAATGGTTTCCAATTATGCAAAACATACATAAACACTTCAAATCTGTCATTTTACAGATATTTCATCCGAAGGAATCGGCACCCATGTATATTCTCTCAAATATGCCATTTTACGGATATTTCGTTCACAGGAATCGGCACCCATATATATATATATATATATGATTTTGGGTCTTTCACCCAGGACACTCCGACCAGCTTGCTTTCAGTGGAGTCCATCCCCTTTCTCCTCCCAAATAAATATACATATACAATGTATTTATAAACATAGTCATATGCAATGACGACCAACATTTGATTAGCATTAAATTGCCTAATCCTCTTGTAATTTCTACAACAATCATAACTATCATCCACCAATAGCCCAATACATTTATCTCTAAACAGATATTCAATCTCAAGATAAATAGTTTATTCACAACTTCCAAAAGTGTAAGATAATACATATCTAATTTCACCATCTATACTTATAACCTTCCAATTTAATATTTTCAATGCTAATCCCAATTATTTATACAAAATAATAATTTAATCAAAATTAGGGCAAAAATCCGTTTTTACCAAATATCAACCCAAACACCCAAAATAACTATTTTGGCACAATACAACCTTGTATCCAAACCTCAAACGCATTTATGCCAATTTCATCAAAAACCCCTCTTTTCCGTATAACACCCAAGTCTTAGATTTGTCCAAACCACAACCAAATCTCATTATCTATAAACAATAGCAAATAACTAAGCTAAAAACTATATTAGAGTGTAGAAAATCCCTACCTCAAGGTTAGAAAAGAAGATGAGCAAAACAAGGTTGAAACTCC
This sequence comes from Camellia lanceoleosa, assembly GCA_025200525.1. Taxonomy (NCBI): domain Eukaryota; kingdom Viridiplantae; phylum Streptophyta; class Magnoliopsida; order Ericales; family Theaceae; genus Camellia; species Camellia lanceoleosa. Next base: position 107,347,341 of record CM045758.1, read on the forward strand.
AAAGTTGTCGAAACCAACTTCTACTTGGATCAAAACGAAGCTCTTAATAAGCTCTACACTTAATCTCAAAGGAGCAAGGCAAGAGGATGCTTCAAAGTGTGTAGATCTAAAGATCTTTGAGCAAAAAGTGATTTTGGAGAGGATGGAAGAGCCTCACGGCTTGGAGAAGGAAAAAAAAGAGAAAAGGTAAAGAATAGGTTAAGTGAGGGACCTATTTATAGTGCTAGGTCAAATTAAAATGAAGTCCCAAAGTCAACTCAAAAGATCAAGTCAAAATCCCCAAAAAGATAGGCCCAAAACCGAATTGAAATTTGAAAAAAATTCGCAGGTGTCGACCCTTATGAAGAAAAGCTGGAGCACTAAGTTTGATTGCACAACAGGTGTTGACCCTTCCCAGGCTGGTGTCGACACCAAAATGCAGTGAGCAATTTCAAAACAAGGGTCGACCTTTCCCAGATTGGTGTCGACCCTTGAGGCCAACTCAAAGAGAAGGTGTCGACACCACCAAGATCGGTGTCGACCGCAAAACATGATTTTCAAGTTTTCAAACAACTTTTCAACGTGAACAAGCATGAACAAGCAATCCCAACAAGTTTAAATCAATTTATACACCTCCAAAACTAAGGTACAACAACACCAAAAATTCCCAAAACGAAATAACGGATTCAAATACACTTCCCAAAAGCTTTGAAGGACACAAGTGTTACAACCTCCCCACCTTAGGAAATTTCGTCCCTAAAATTACAAATCAGACTCTAAAACATAATTGAACTATTCACAACCACATTATTCCCACAAGTTCAACACCATGACCCATTGTTCGGTCATCTATTCACACCGACTTGATTCACAAGTCCCAAATTAAAATGAAATTTTCAATTTCCCAAAACATTTACAATGTTTAACCAAAGTCCAAATTTTCAAAAATCGTGCATAGCATATACAATGCTTCCAAAAATGATACAACATCATCAATATTCCAAATTTTCAAAACATAGCAATGTTTATATTGAATCCATGTTCTTCTTAAACAATCATAACATATACAATGTTTTCATAAGTTAAAACATATACAATGCGTAGACTTTTCATTAATACAATAAATTCTCAATACATGCTCATGCATCAACAAACAAATCCGGATATTTCTCTCGGACTTCTAATTCGCGTTCCCAAGTCGCTTCCTCGACTCCGTGATGTTTCCACAATACTTTTACCAAGGGAATTGTCTTGCCTCGCAAAACTTGATCCCGTCTATCCAAGACTTCCACCAGTCTCTCCTCATACGAGGTATCCTCATCTACCTCTAAATCAGTCCAATCCAACACGTGCGATGGATCCAGCTCATATTTTCGAAGCATACAAATATGAAACACGTCATGAACCCTGAAAATTTGTGGCGGTAATGCAAAACGGTAAGCAACCTCCCCAATTCGTTCAAGAATCTCAAAATGGCCAATAAACCGAGGGGACAACTTCCCACTCTTCCCAAACCTCATCAAACCCCGTCTAGGTGATATTTTCAAAAAGACATGATCACCCACCTCAAATGACAAAGGTCTCCTTCTACGGTCGGCATAACTCTTTTGGCGACTTTGGGCCGTAGCTAGCCTCTTACAGATAAGTGCAACTTTCTCCATAGTTTCCCAAACCAACGCTGGACCTAACAAAGGTGCATCACCCACCTCTGCCCAACACACAGGGGATCTGCACGGTCGACCATACAAGGCCTCAAACGATGCCATGTCAATACTCGATTGGAAACTATTGTTATAGGCAAATTCCACTAAGGGCAAATGACTCTCCCATGAACTCGAAAAGTCAAAGACACAGCCTTGAAGCATATCCTCAAGGATCTGAATAGTACGCTCGGACTGCCCGTCAGTCTGAGGATGATACATAGTACTAAAAGTCAATCTAGTGCCCAAGGCACTCTGCAAACTCTGTCACAACCGAGTAGTGAAACGCGGATCTCTATCCGAAACAATCATCATAGAGATCTCGTGTAACCTCACTATGTCCCTAATATACAAGTCAGCAAGATAATCTATCGAGTCACTTACGCACATGGGAATAAAATGCGCCAATTTAGTCAACCGGTCAACAACCACCCAAATGGCATCACTACCCCGTTGAGTCCTCGGAAGGCCTACAACGAAGTCCATCGTAACATGCTCCCACTTCCACTTAGCTATAGGTAAGGGTTGCAACAAACCTGCTGGCCTCTGATGCTTGGCCTTCACTTATTGACAAGACATTTCAATACGAACACAGCCACATCCTTTTTCATACCTCTCCACCAAAACTGGCGACTAAGATCATGATACATCTTTGTGCCTCCCGGATGCACCGCAAGGCGCGAATCATGAAACTCTCAGAGTACTTCCTCTCGGCAAGACTCCGGTACGAATAAGCAATCATGGTATCTCACACTTTGGTCGGGATACACAGTCAAACCTCTTTCTACCTTCCCATTGGAAATCTTCTCTCGGAACGATCTCACCTCAAGGTCATCTTTTTGCGCTTCCAACACTCGATTCACAATTGTAGGTTGTGCAATTACTAAAAACAAAGCCGCAGACGTAACAGACTCGCCCAGTTGCAAGTCAAACCCATTAAGAGTACCCAACATTTCCCATTCTCGGATGGCGATAGAAGCTACACTGCTAACTGGCTTTCTATTCAAAGCATCAGCCACAACATTGGCCTTCCCGGGATGATAATGCAACTCAAAATGATAATCCTCTATGAATTTCATCCACCTCCTCTGTCTCAAATTTAAGTCTTTCTATGTAAACAGAGATTTCAGATTCTTGTGATTAGAGAACACTTCAAATTTCTCACCATACAGACAGTGCCTCCAAATCTTCAAGGCAAATATCACTGCTGCTAACTCTAGGTCATGGGTAGGATAATTTCCCTCATGTGTTTTCAACTGTAATGAGCCATAGGCTACCACTTTACCCTCTTGCATCAATACACAACCTAAACCTTTCCGTGAAGCATCATAATAAACTAAATAACTCAAACCCCTCTCCGGTATAATCAATATTGGAGCAGTGGTGAGTCTAATCTTAAGCTCTTGGAACGACCTTTCACAAGTCTCACTCCACACAAACCTGATTTCTTTTCTAGTCAACTTAGTCAAAGGTGAAGCTAGTCTAGAGAAATCCTTCATAAACCGATGGTAATACCCAGCCAACCCCAAGAAACTACGAATCTCGAAAGCATTTCTAGGTTGTGCCCAATCTTGCACTGCTTCTACCTTGGATGAATCTATAGTCACCCCTTCCCTTGACACTACATGCCCTAGGAATTTAACCTCTTCCAGCCAAAAGTCACATTTCCCAAACTTAGCATACAGCTTATGGGCTCTAAGTAACTCAAGTACTACTTATAAATGTTCCTCGTGTTCCTCCTCAGAAGGTGAATAAATCAAAATGTCATCCACAAAAACAACCACAAAAAGATCTAGGAATTCACGGAAGATCCGATTCATTAAATCCATAAACACAGCTGGAGCATTAGTTAGCCCAAAAGGCATCACAAGAAACTCATAATGGCCATACCGCGTACGGAATGCCGTCTTCGAGATATCCTCCTCTCTTACCCTCAACTAATGGTGACCCTGATCTCAGGTCTATCTTAGAGAAACAACAAGACCCCTTTAACTGATTAAACAGATCATCTATACGAGGCATTGGGTACTTATTCTTAATAGTAACTCGGTTCAACTTCCTATAATCAATACAAAGCCGTAATGCTCCATCTTTCTTTTTAGAAAAGAAAGTCGGCGCTCCCCAAGGTGAAGTACTAGGGCGAATAAAACCCTTATCTAACAATTCTTGGAGTTGAATCTTCAACTCACTCAATTTAGCAGGTGCAAATCTATATGGAGCCATAGAAACCGATACCGTGCCAGGCACTAAATCAATAGAGAACTCGTTCTCTTGGTGAGACGGTAAACTAACAAGATCCTCGGGAAAAACATCCGAGTATTCGCAAACTACCCTCAGCAATTCAACCCGAATTTCATCACTTACTACTCAAAAAGCTAGCAAGGAGAGAACTAAGTTCACTCCGCTCACGCGGATCATATACCAGCGATAAAACTCTATCCACACGGTCACCTAAGAAATAAAAACAATCACCGTTCAAGGTGCATACAGTAACCTTCTGACGATAGCAATCTATAATAGCCCAGTATGACGATAACCAGTGCAGACCCAATATGTCATCAAAACTATGCATGTCAATCAATACAAATGCAAAAGGTAATTGACGACTAACAACCTCAATGTCACAACCCCGACATCCCTATGTCAAGACAGTTTGACCACCAATAGGTAACTCTACACAAATAGGAGATGCTAACTGTGCCAACTCGAAACCCAAAATTGATGCAAACGCATACAAAATAAAAGAATGGATGCATTTGTATCAATCAATACATTAGCAACTGAATTGCAAAACAAAGAAGTACCTCTCACCACAAAAGGATCAGGTACAAGATCTGGCCCTACAACTGTATACATACGTCCAGTAGACCTCTGCTCAACCTACTCACCCTTCAGAGCATAAGCCTGATGCACAGACTGAGCCGAAGAGACTCCCTGATTGGCCCTCGAGGCCTGTGCTGACTGTGACGGCTGGTAACTCTGTGTCTGTCTCAAACCAGACACACCAGGTGTACTACCCAACTGTGGGCAAAACCTCTTCAGGTACCCCGCCTGCCCGCACTAAAAACAAGTGAGCGGTTGGCCTCTTCCCTGACTCTGGCTCTGAAAAAGAGCTGAAGATGATGTTGCTCGCTGTCCTCTTCCTCTCTGAGGACAAGCTGGAGACTTGTGACCCAACAGACCACACTTAGGCCAAGTTTGGCATCTACTAAATAATACAAAAAGTCAAAAAGTCACTATCCTATTTAAGTCACATCATCTTATTTAAATCACATCACCTCTCTAACACATCACATCAAACCCAACCCAAACCCAACCCATATAAGGCAATAAGTCAAAAAGTGCACTTTTTAGAACATCCCAAACCAATCCTTAAATCAAGTAAAATCTCCCTGCCCACCTCTCCCAGAACCTGAACTTGGTATTGGAAAAGTGGACCTCAACTGAGTACCCCGGGACTACTGAGGGTGGGAACCCCTCTGCCTCTTACTGTCACCTTGACTATCCTGACTCCTCCTGGAGCCCCTCATCCTTTCATCCTCTACCTGCATAATAGTTTCAAGATGGTCTGCAGACTGCACAAGATGCCCATAATCTCTAGTCATGGAACCGGCAACTTTATACATTAGCCCGGTCCTTAACCTCTTTTCAAACTCCAAACAACGGTGCTCCTCAGTCACCACCAACTCAGGTGCAAACCTCGACATACTAGTAAAGGTTGCCTCAAACTCAGCCACTGGCGTGTTCAACTGCAATAATTTAAAGAGTTGATCTCTCAACTTCTCCCTAACCATGGGAGGTAGAAATTTGTCCTGGAAAGCCTCAACAAAAGCCTCCCAAGTTCCTCCAATGTGCCCACGCGCATACTTCCACCACTGACCCGCATCCCCCTTCAACTGGAAAGACGCCAAGGTCACTTTCAACTGATCATCCTCGATGCCAAACATCTCGAATGTCTTCACTAACTATTCTAGCCACTCATCTGCCTTCAATGGCTCCTTAGGATCACCTAGAAACTCATCCAAATTTGACCGAAAAAACTCCCTCTTCAGAAAAGATGGCTCTGCTTCAGCTACTCAGGCTTGGACCTGATTCTCAACCCTGAGAATGTCCATAGATTCCCTCAATGCTCCGGTCATTTCACGGGCTAAGGCACCCATAGCCTGATGACCAACGGGTTCAGCCACGTTGGCTTGACCAATTCCTCCCTCCTGTGTAGGAATATCATCCGGTAACGGCACCTCATGCCTCCTAGGCCTACGACGTCTACCACCACCACGTCCATGTCCAGACATCCTAATAAAGGTAACAACAGGATTAGCACATTTATAAATGTGACGACTCTAACTCACTTGTGTCCTAACACATTGGACAACAATAAATCATTCCATGTAAGCACATAGTCACAGAAACACATACGAATTTTATTCCCAGATGATGACCATCCCACGGCGTTGCTAGAGCTCCAATTAGAAATAACAGTGATCAAGTGCTCTTCCAATAGGACTTCCAGAAAATCATAGACTCAATCAACATCTTAGGAACCAAATCACATACTCACATAAGCACATAAGCACATAAGCATGTTATCACATAAGCATACAATATATGCTAACGTCTCAATCAAGCGAGACAAACCCATTGTGGTATTAACCACTTCCTACGTACCCAAAGTATTCAAACCCGGTACACTTTGATACCAAGTTGTAACGCCCCCAAAATAATACAATAAAGATAACTCATATGCGGAATAAATATGAGAAACAACATACTTTCATACATCAGAGTTCACTGTTTAACAATCAGCTAATTGCCATGTAGGCGTACATCTTTCCAAGACATTGCTTGGTTACACAAATTGAGTCTCGCTCATTACATCTTAAGCCCTTGGCTTTATAAATAACAAACATACACACATAATACATAAATAAGAAGCTCTTACTTCCTGAAAGTCCATCCATGCTATTGCCTTGGAGAAAACATCCCTGCACCTGAAAATGATATTCCCGTATAGGGTGAGCCAACAGCCCAGTAGAGATAATCTAACACAATATATGAGGTTTAGCAAATGTATAAATACTACGTGCATAAACAATACCAACACTAAAACATCCACAAGGCCTGCATATTCATATGCCACTAAGACCAAACCTCATTTCCATTTTCCTTCAATTCATTTCAAGTTCATATATGCTATTCAATTCATGAGTTAAATTCATTATCTTTAAACAACCAAAATGAGACTACAACTCAATGGTTTCCAATTATGCAAAACACACATAAATACTTCAAATCTGCCATTTTACAAATATTTCGTCCGAGGGAATCAGCACCAACGTATATTCTCTCAAATATGCCATTTTAAGGATATTTCATCCGCGAGAATCGACACCCATATATATATGATTTCGGGTCTTTCACCCACGACACTCCGGCCAGCTTGCTTTCAGCGGAGTCCATCCCCTTTCTCCTCCCAAATAAACATACATATGCAATGTATTTATAAACATAGTCATAAGCAATGACAACCAACATTTGATTAGCACTAAATCGCCTAATCCTCATGCAATTTCTACAACAATCATAGCTATCCTCCACCGATAGCCCAATACATTTATCTCTAAACAAATATTCAATCTCAAGATAAATAGTTTATTCACGACTTCCAAAAGTGTAAGATAATACATATCTAATTTCACCATCTATACTCATAACCTTCCAATTTCACATTTTCAATGCTAATCCCAATTATTTATACAAAATAATAATTTAATCAAAATTAGGGCAAAAATCTGTTTTTACCAAATATCAACCGAAACACCCAAAATAACTATTTTGGCACAACACAACCTTGTATCCAAACCTCAAATGCATTTCTGCCAATTTCATCAAAAACCCTTATTTTTCGTATAACACCCAAGTCTTAGATTTGTCCAAACCACAGCCAAATCTGATTATCTATACACAATAGCAAATAACTAAGCTAAAAACCATATTAGAGTGTAGAAAATCCTACCTCAAGCTTAGAAGAGAAGATGAGCAAAACAAGGTTAAAACTCCAAAGTTGTCAAAACCAACTTCTACTTGGATCAAAACGAAGCTCTTGATAAGCTCTACACGTAATCTCAAAGAAGCAAGGCAAGAGGATGCTTCCAAGTGTGTAGATCTAAAGATCTTTGAGAAAAAAGTGATTTTGGAGAGGATGCAAGAGCCTCACGGCTTGGAGAAGGGAAAAAAAGAGAAAAGGTAAATAATAGGTTAAGTGAGGGACCTATTTATAGTGCTAGGTCAAAGTAAAATGAAGTCCCAAAGTCAACCCAAAAGATCAAGTCAAAATCCCCAAAAAGATAAGCCCAAAACCGGACTGAAATCTGAAAAAAAAATTCGCAGGCGTCGACCCTTGCAGCATAGGTGTTGACCCTTATGAAGAAAAGCTGGAACACTAAGTTTGACTGCGCAGCAGGTGTCGACCCTTCCCAAGCCTGGTGTCGACACCAAAATGCAGTGAGCAATTTCAGAACAAGGGTCGACCCTTCCTAGATTGGTGTCGACCCTTGCGGCTAACTCAAAGAGAAGGTGTCGACACCACCAAGACTGGTGTCGACCCCAGAACATGATTTTCAAGTTTCTAAACAACTTTTCAACGCAAACAAGCATGAATGAGCAATCCCAACAAGTTTAAATCAATTTGTACACCTCCAAAACTAAGGTACAACAACACCAAAGATTCCCAAAATGAAATAAAGAATTCAAATGCACTTCCCAAAAGCTTTGAAGGACACAAGTGTTACAACTGGGACCTTCGAATAGGTTAAAATGCCATTTGGCCTAAAGAATGCTAGTGCTACATATCAAAGGGCAATGAACACTATCTTTCATGATCTCATTAGAGGGTATTTAGAGTGTTACATTGATGACATTGTAGTAAAATCCCAGTCCATGGAGGAACATTTGGTTCACTTGGAAGTAGTTTTCGAAAGAATGAGAAAGTTCAAGTTGAAGCTTAATCCTCTCAAATATGCTTTTGGTGTATCAGCTGGAAACTTCTTGGGCTATGTAGTACACAAGAAGGGAATACAGATTGATCAGAATAAAGCCAAAGCTATCATTGGGGCTAAGCCTCCATCAAGTAAGAAAGAAGTACAAAAATTCCTTGGACAGGTTAATTTTCTTCGAAGATTTATTTCTAACACTACAGGGAAAACTAAGGTATTTTCTTCCTTATTAAGGTTAAAAGATGAAGAGAAGTTTGTGTGGACAACAGAGTATCAAACTTATTTCGAAGAAATTAAAGCCTACTTGGCCAAGCCTCCAGTGCTGATGCCACCAAAGAGTGACAAACCGTTGAAGTTATACATTGTTGCAGCAGAAGATTCATTGGGAGCTTTCCTAGCCCAGGACAATGAAAAAGGCAAGGAGCAAGCAGTTTATTACCTTAGTAGGTTTTTAAATTCTTGTGAATGTAAATACTCAGCTGTAGAAAAGCTGTACCTTGCATTGTACTTTACAACAATGAAATTAAGATATTATCTTTTGCCTAATATTGTTTTGGTAATTGCAACCACAGACTTGGTTAAGTATATGTTATCTAGACCAATGTTGAGAGGAAGAATTGGCAAGTGGATATTGGCCTTGTCAGAGTTTCATCTAGAATATGTCCCCCAAAAGGCAGTAAAAGGACAAGTTTTGGCTAACTTTTTGGCAGATCATCCATGTCAAACAGAAAGCCAGGAGATAATGGATCTTGGTATGATCAATGTTGAGCCTTGAAAGATGTGGTTTGATGGGTCAAAGGCCAATGGTCTAATTGGAATTGGTGTTGTAATTAAGTCACCACAAGGGATAGAAACCACACAGGTTTTAGAAAGGATGAAACTACTTGTTCCAATAATCAAGCTAAATATGAAACTTTAATAATGAGACTGGAAATGCTTATCGGATTACAAGCTTATGCGATGTACATATTTGGAGATTCTCAATTGGTGGTCAAGTAGGTGAAAGGAATTTTCAAATGTCAAAGTGCAAGCATGTTGCCATACTATGTTGTTACATTACATTTGCTTTCTTAATTTCAGATAGCAAATGTGACTTATATCCCAAGATTCATGAATAACAAAGCCAATGATGTAGCTCAGAAAGCTTCGAATTTCAGGAGAAAGGATGACACTCAAATGAACATAAGTCAAACAACATATCAAAAATTAATACCACCTTTAACTAAAAGGAATGTGGTGTTAGAAGTCAATCATAATGACTTACAAGATCAAGATTGGAGGCATCCAATAATGCAGTACTGGCCCATCTTCGAAAGCCAGCAGAAATATCAAATTACAATCTATGCAATACATAGTGTATGGTAATGCTCTTTACAAAAAGAGAGCAGATGGATTGTTATTAGAATGTCTAGGGCCGAAAGAAGCATTGACAGCCATGTCTGAAGTTCATGTAGGCATTTGTGGTGCCCATCAGCCTGGTGTGAAGATGAGATGGTTGCTTCGAAAGCATTTTTACTATTAGCTAACCATCCTTAAAGATTGCATGGAGTATGCTAGAAGTTGCCAGGTATGCCAAAAGCATGGCATGATAAGACATGTACCAATAACTGATTTACATGCAGTTATGAAGCCCTAGCCATTTAGAGGTTGGGCTATGGATATGATAGGGAATACATCCACCCTCTTCAAAGCCCCATTGTTTCATCTTAGTGGCCATAGACTACTTCGCTAAGTGGGTCGAAGCTAAACCATATAAGGCTGTGGACCAAACTGAAGTTATTGGGTTTATTAAAGATTTGATTCACAGGTTTGGCATCCCATAGACCATAATAGTGGATAATGGGACTGTATTTGATGGAAAGATGGTAAAGTCTTTCATGGCAGAGTTTGGAATTAGTCCTGTTAATTCCACCCCTTATTATGCACAAGTAATTGGTCAGGCCGAATCATCCAATAAGTCTTTGAAAAAAGGAATACAGAGAGTTATGGAAGACAATCCTAGGGATTGGCATAACTTGTTGTTGGATGTATTGTGGGCTTATAGGACTTCTCCAAGATCAAGTACAGGAGTTACTCCTTATGCCTTAGTATATGGGCATGGTGCAGTATTACCTGTAGAAATTAAAATTAAGTCCTTGAGGATGAGATGCCAAGCTTAGTTAGCTCCTAAGCAGTACCATCAGAGCATGTTCTTGGAATTAGAAAATGTGGATGAAGTTAGAATTTTGGCATTAAATAACATTCTTTTTCAAAAGAAGAAAGCAGTCAAAAACTATAATAAGAGAGTCAACCACATTAGCTTTGATGAAGGTGATTTGGTATGGAAGACAATACTCCCAATAAGAATTAAAAGCCATAAGTTTGGCAAATGGTCATCTAATTGGGAAGGACCATATCAAGTTCATAAAGTCTTGCCTTGGGAAGCATACCATTTGAGAAATTTGAATGGGTATGTACACCCTAAGAAAATTAATGACAAGTACTTGAAACCTTATTATCCAACAGTATGGGAAACACAAGGAGTATAGAAAATACTAAACAAGAGAAGCATGAAAACACTCAAATAGTAAATAAAGATTTCATTTCATAAGGAGTTAAGTACATGTAGCCATAGATTAGCCCAAAAGTCAGTGCAATGTTTTAGTTGTTCCTTTACAATTGATTCTCTACTCTTAAGGGATGGGAACAACTAAATGGCTGTAGTCATCTCCTGCCTGCGATTAGCCAGCCCTTGGTTGGTGATTTGCAGCTTTGTAGCAGTTCGATCCAAAGCCAGGTTAGCTGCTCTAATAACTCTTCCTCTAATTGAGCTTTCTTCTCCAAAAGTTGGGTTCAAAATTAAGAGACAAGGGAATGTTGTTCTTTCAATTCAAACACCTCGGCATGTATATGGGAAAAAAATTCCTGGTCTCTCAATAATTTCTCATCTGTAACTTTGGTAACATGGCAGATGTTGACATAAAAATCTATGGTAGCTGCTACCTGAGACAAGTGACTTGAAGTAGTCATGTTAGATTGCTCAATGACCTTGCAGCACTGGAGGAAACCATTCTTGATAATAGGTCTTTGCAAGGCTTCGAATAGGATACTCAAGAATAATGTCAACAACTCCAAACAGATGCTCAAGTTCAGTGAAGGTAAAGAAACCCTACTGATGGTTTAAGAACTCTCAAAAATTTTCAAGAGAGAGTCAGCTAGAACCAATGGCTCAGTTTCATTACTAGCTACTGGAATGGTAGAAGGCATGTCAAAAAGGCTAGCTAGTCTAGCTTTGAAAATGTCCATCTCTTCCATTGACATTGGTGGCGCAGAAAGGGCTCTAGTGGAAGGAAGAGATGGCTGCATTGGGATAGAAGAGAAGGATGAAGTGTCCCTAACAATTTCCATAGTCCTGGCCACCACTAAGTTAAGAGAAGAAGGGCTGGAGCTGGATAGTGATGGTGGACCAAAAATTAGTGAGCTACCATTATCTTCTCTGGGAGAATTAGCTATCACTAAAGATGAAGTAATAACTGAGATTGCCTCAGGAGGGAAAGAAGCAGCAAGGATTGTAGGGAGAGTAAATTGAGCTAAGTTAAAGGTTAGATGAGAAAGATATGGAGTTAATCTAAAAGATAAAGATACAGGAATGCTTTGCCTTAAAAAATGTGTGAAAAGTGTAGAACCAGGAAGTGAGAGTATTGCCTGAATGGGCTCTACACTTAAAGGCACTTTAGTGTCAATTTTCTTCCTCCTTTTCGAGGGTGTTTCTAATGGTCTTTCAACTTCAGATAAGACTGAAGAAACCCTTATCGAAGGAGGAGGTAGAGTAACTGTTGCTGCAGAATAAGAAATATGAAGCAATGTTAAGTTTCAGTATTGAAAACTTGAGAAAGAAAACTAGAGACACAAAAGGAAATTACTAGTTTCAGAAGTGGTAGCAATGGTTGGAGAATTGCGAAGGGTATAATGTTCAACAGTTTGTTGCCTCATTGCAGCTTCTCTTTGGAGTGCATCAGCAGCAGCAGCTTCATCCCTTAGTAGTTACTGCTATCTCCTTTTCTCAGATCTCTAAAATACAATAATTTCTTTGGAGTGCTCCTCTTCTACTGCTTTGGTAGCTGCTTCATAAGTAGAGTCCCCAATACGGTCAGGGGGGGAAACTGTCATTTTCTTCTTTCTTTTCAGTGGTATCTCTTTCTCTTTTTCTGTTTCTTCCTCCTCTTTAGGTACTTCCTCATCTTCAGGACTAAGCGCAAGTTTTCTCTTCTTTTGCTGTTGTTGCTTATCCTTAGGAATGTTTAGGGCTTGAGCCTTTTGAGAATACTCTACTTGTGAAGCTCCTGCATAAAGAGAAAACTATAAATAAAAAATTAAGCATTATAAGGAGAAGAAAAAAGAAAGATAAGGAATGCATGCCTTTCTTCGAAGCAGCCCTAGTAACTCTAGGAGAAGGAAGAGAGACAGAAGGAGCTCTCTTTGTAGTAGCAGGAGCAGAAACTGAGATGGAAGGCACTGTAGAAGGACTAATGAGCCAAGTCCCCTTAGGCTGGGTCTGAGAAAGCAAGTCCAGTCCCACCAGCAGGTCTTTGGGAGGTATTGTCAGGAGCACCTCCATATTTGCTGACCACCAGTTCTGATGCCTTTTCAGTACAGTGCTTTGTGGAATGAAGGGAATGAACTGAAATTCGATTAAGTCCTGAATGAGTTTGGAGGTTGCCTCCTCTAGCCTGGGTCTTTGAACTTTCAGCTCTATGGTGGTAAGATTGGGGTTGGTTTGACTGTAGAGGGGAATAAGGATCCCTTGGGTAATCCCAAATTGCCTAGTAAATTGAGCAGGGCAGTAGGCTTCTACTATGCACTTGTAAGCTCTAGGATTTAAAGTGCCAATAAAAAGCTCTCTAGGAGTTAAAATAGAAGCCCATATATCCCTGTGCTGAGGCTGGGAACAGTTTCTATCAGCCAAGAAAGTCCTTAACCAGGCTAGGCCAGTATTGGCTTCGAAGGGATAGAAGAATGTATGAAAAGAAGGGGAAGTTAGGAGTTGATGAAAGAAAGTAAAATAGAAGGCAAAAGTGGAAAGATAAAGTGAAACTCTGGCATATTTTATTCCATAAGAGGTAGGGTTTGATAGCAAAAATTTCAAACACTTAGAATGCAAAGCAGTGAAATGAGCAAAAAGGCAGAGCTGTAATATCCAGAGTGGCCCCCATTGATTAGTATCTAAAGGTTTTTCACAAAATTGGGAGCATGCTCTATATATATGGCCCAGAACATACGAAGCTAAGGCTATTTTCTTCCCTGAAGCTAGAGCCTTAGCAAGGGGAGCAAACTCAGGCATAATCCTCTGAGAAGATGTACAAAATAAGAATTTACAAAGTCAGCACAAAAGAAAGGAGAAGAACTCTCTGTCTGTCACAGGGCCTTCTTTTGGATTTTTAGACTTCGCAAAATCACTAAATGAGGAGTTCAAAGGAGGGATGGAAAAGCACACATTAAGATCGGGATAGTCAAGACCAAAAGGAGTGCCAATGGGGGAATAAACCTAGAAGATGGCATATATCCAGAATGGTAGAGGCCATCATACTGCATCGAAATTGGAAAAAATTAAAAGAAGAATTCCAAAAACATAATGCAACAGGTATAAGGAAAGGGTTTTCAAGAATAGAAAACCTGGCCAGTCGAAGGGCATCAAGGAGGCAGAGTTCTTGAAGATCAAGTGTCCTAGCAGGGACAACTCAGTCATACCATTCTTTTCATTTAGATCTCATTATGGGCCAACAGCGGTGGGGGTAACCTCCAATTTCCCCAGTCAAAGCCCCCCTTGTAGAGTAAGCAATGATCCTCCAAACGAGGGTATAAGGCAGGAAGCTGAGTGGGGGCTTCCTTGAAAATGGGTCCAAGTACATACTCTTCTTGAACATGACAGCGAGGAATAAGAATGCGTCCATCAACAGCATACCGTTCACCAGCTTTGTACTTTTCACATTCTTCATTGATGAGTCTTCTTAAAGCTATAGAGGGACTCACACACTCAACGGTTTGCACTTTCAGAGAAGCCATTACTGAAGGGGTGAAAAAGGAAGGTAAGTAAGAAGCAAAAGTTACAGACAAGTTCAAAAGGGAGAGAAAGGAATTTTTGAGCAAGTAGATAGGTAGAATACGAATGAAAGAGGTTTTTAAACCTTTCTGTCCAAAGTTTACCCAAACAAGTTGAGTGGGTCAGGTGGATCCGAAATGATTATTTTATAATTTGGGTCTATGTGAAATTAAAACCCTTATTTTAAAATATGGAGGGTCCCAAATTTAAAGTGAAATTTTTTTTTTGGAGGGAAACGTATGTCCAATATCCGAATTGGCTTCGAAAAGCAAGTATTTGGCTTCGAAATTAAGATTTGGCTTTAAAGCCAGACGGCCAACATCCTACAAGGGCTTCGAAAGCAAGTAGTTGACTTCAAAGCACATTTCATACCTAAGAGTACAAGAATGCTCAGGTTTTTGTTTGCTTCAAGGGGGATTAAAGACTTGCTTTTAGGTTTCTTGTTGAAAATAAAATCTTTCGAAGTAAACATTGAAATACTCTGCAGCTAGAATTTGTGTGTTTTAGACTTCGAAGTGGCAAAAAACCAATATTTGGTTAAGCAATGAAAGAACCTAAAGGGACTCACTCAAATAAAGGGGTTTAATTCCTAAGGGAAGTTTCCATACTTCAAAACACGTAAATTGTTTTTTCGTAACAAAGATAGTTAATTCGAAGCTGTTGATTGCGTTAACCATATGATTGGAATGAGAAGACCTAAGGCAAAGATTGTCAATTTACTCCATATGTTGGAGATATTCAAATTAGGCTTCAAGTATTCCATTGAAAATGTTCAAATCAGGTTTTGAAAGACAAAATTGGTGAATTCAAAGTTCTAATTTTGTTATAGAATGGTTGCAAGTATGCAATTGGAATATAAAACCAGACCATGCCGAATAAAGAAAGGAAAAAACCTAGCTTTATTAATGAAAAATAATTACATTAGAAGGCCTTCTTGGCTACAAATTCAAGTTCATAAAAATGAGGAATAGAATGAATAACAAGGTCATGAAATTTGCCCCAACAGTGGTCAACAAATTTATGTTCCTTCTTTATTCTGTCCTCTGTCCTATCCAAGCCAAGTTGCTGTAGCTGATATGTTCTTATTTGATAGAAAAGCTGTTCAGCTTTCATTTCGAATTCCATTTCCTTCAATCCTTGTTCCATCTAATCCATATCTAGATCATCCCAGTATGCAGAATCCTTATTCTTGAAGTCATTATATTCATCAATAAGATTTTCAGCTTCATACTGGGTTTGAATTCGATGTGCTGAGATTCTGTCCAAAGAATTATTGGTGGCCAAAGAAATTGGGTACCAATAGAGACGAAGCGGAAGTTGGTCCAAAAACATCTGAAGTTCTGCTTGAGCAATGGGGTTGAGGACGTGACCCCGAGTCATAATGTCACATGCCCATCGAAAGTTCTTAAGAGGAATATCATCTCCAAGAACATTGAAGAGCAAGTGAGAAAAGGCTACGAGCAAAAGCTGAGCTTGATATTGCTCAAGTATAGTGGGAAGATCTGGAGGTTGGTAGAAAGGAAGAAAATGATTCTCGAAGAGAGTAAGTTTCAGTTCCTCCATCCAGTGAAGATTATGAGAAAGAGGAGGCGCAAGAGGGTCCACCCCAAAAGAAAAAGGAAATTGGGGATTATTCACACATTCAAGCCAGTTAGAAAAGTGAAGTTTTGCTCTCTTGGCCAAGAATGACTGTAGACACCCCATTTTTTACCATCCTCAAGACTTGAACGTCATCGTTTGAACACCCGATGATCATCCATGTTCGTGTTCATTTTGAGTTTCCAGAGGTCTCGACCGCGCGCCTTGCCTCAAGATCTCTTAACTGGACTGTTCTGTGCGTGGTTTTGGACCAAAAACGTGTAAGTTTTTGCTTCTGAGGGCAGAGAATGGCTTGTCAGCCATTCCCGGATCCCACCGGCCAAGACATGATGTCACCAGCCATGTTCTCTTGCCACTGGCCATTGGTGATGGCCGGTCGGCACCTTTGGTGGTCAGCCGGCCTTTAATTTGGTCAATCGGCCATACTTTCTGGCCAGGACTTCTTTTTTTCCTTTTTTAGGCAATGTGCATGCCAGCTGTGCCAGTTGGAGCACACAGATTTGTCCTCCATATGGAGGATTTGCACCCTTTGCACCCTTTTGTTCTAAGCTTCTTGAAGAAGCTTACACCCTTTGCTCTAGTTTCTTGAGGAAGCTTGGGCCTTTCTCTTAGCTTCCTTAAGAAGCTTGAACCCTTTGTCTTAGCTTCCTCAAGAAGCTTGACCCCCTTGACCCCTTTTGTTTAGATTCTCTAAGAAGATTAGGCCCTTGTCTTCCTCTATAAAAGAAGTCCTCTCTTCTCCTTTGAAGAGGTTCAGCAAATCAAAGATATATATGATATATACACCACTATCTCTCTATATCTCCATCTCTCTCTACATTTGTGTGTGTTAGAGTGTCCAAAAGTGAGTTTTATTCTTAGTTTTGCACTAAGACACCTAGAGTTACACCATACCTTGGTTTTTGAGGTGTTGAGAGGTTGTTCTTGGAGCTTTTGAGTTGGTTTTGATCAGAAAAGGGGGCTGGAGTTTTGGTTCTTGAAGTGTTCTCCAAGGGTGAGTACTGTTGCTTTATATTCCCTATTCTTGCACTAGCTTTTAACCTACTTTGCATGCTGTTTTGAGCTTTGTGTATAACTCATAAAAGTTCTAATTTTTCATGTTTAAGATGTTTCATTAAGGTCATTCTTGTGTTTGGGGCCGACCTCCCCCTCTTAGGCCTTGTTTGGCCTCTTTTGTGCCTTCTTTGTTGAGCTTTGGGAACTTTCGTGTATTGGCCTTCTCACCACTGAAATCCAGAGGATTTTCAGTGGTGATGATGTGGTTTTGAGGTCTTGTATAGGGGAGGGACACCCCTCTCCCCTTATGTCTCATTTGCTTGTGTTTTTGGCTCATAAGGGTAGCATGTATGCTTAGTCGATTTTGGCTCCATTTCAGTGGGTATTTGGTGTTATTTGATCATGCTTTACCTCTGTTTTAGGTTGGTTTGTTGACCCCTTGCATGCACCATACACTTGCCTTGCATTCCTCTATTTTGCCTAGAAATGCATCGTGCATTTAGACCACCATGCTTACAAGTTTTGACTTGGCCTTATGAAGTTTTTAGTCATGTTTTAACATGTTTAAGTTCTGTTTGGTGTCAATTTGGTCATACTTTCCATACTTTATATAGCCTCTTTGCATTCTAGCTTGTTGGCTTCGGGTGTGTGAGTCATTAGCATGTTTCATTTGAGCTATTTTAGTGATTTGGCATCACTTGTCATCATATTTCAGTCCATATTTCGTGGCCACACACTCGTATTTGTCACCTATTCCATGCCTTGGAGAGTTGTTGTTTCATGCTCCTTGTTTGGACCATTGCATGTGCCTCCATGATTTGGTCTTTGGGAGACCTTCTCATTGGGTTTTGGGGCTTATTTTGGTGTGTTATAACTCTAATTTTATTGTCCTAAGTCATGCCATGAATGGTTGTATGAGGTGTAGTGCATTTGCCTTTTTAGGCCTTGTATGCATCATGTTTTTTGCCCATCTTTATGGCATGTTTTGGCCTCACCCCACGCATGTTCTAGCCTTATTTTGACCTGCCCTAGGACTGTCCTAAGTCATTTTGCCTCTTTGGGGCTTGGTTGATATAGCCATGGTTCAAGTACTGTAGCTAGCTTTGAGTTTTAGCTCCATTGGCATGTCATGTTTGCATTGTGTAGTCGATTTGGCATCAGTCGATTTGGCATCGTTCTTCATGTGATTTCAGAGCTCATTGTAATGCTATATCCTCATATTTATCATATCTCGCTCGTGTTTGAAGGTTGTGCATTGTGGCCTAAGCAATGGGCCAATATGTGTGCATGTCCGTCTTGCATTTTGGTGCCTTGATTTTGGTATTTTGGCCACTGTTTTGAGGCATGGCTGAGGTCCCCCATTCCAGTTTAAGTCCACCTTTGTATATAATTGCATGTTTGACATGTTGCATTACATTAGTTGCATGCTTGCACTATATCATGTTTGCATGTTTACATGTTGTTTAGCTAATTGCATTGCATAACCTTGTTGCATACTTGGCATATTAATATGACATTAGTTTAGCTTGCATGATAGGTTGCATTGCATCTGGCTTGCTTGTTACCTTATCCTCATGTACATACTTGAGCCATATTGCATACATACATTACATTGTATTTAGTTTGGGGTGTCAAACCAAACACAAGGATCGAGGGACGTTTCATACTTGAAGTGACGAAACGTACCTCAATCCTCAGTCGTCGACGCTCTTGATCTCAACATGATAGGGCGTGTAGCATTCATTTGTTTTGTTGCATTCATTTACATTGATTTGCAAACTTGGTACCTTCGGCCATCATGCATCGAAATGCGTGATTGGTGGCCTGAGGACCGAGGGCCACACTCCCTTGAGTCTATAGAATGATAGGGAGAGTGGCCATGCACATATTGCTTTGAAACCTCCTTGCCATGCACTGTCTGTCCTCTGTTGTTGTCAAAACAGGATTCTGCAGGAAGATTTGGCCGACCGACCACATACAGTGCCGACCGACCAAAAATATATGGCCAATCGCCTCATAACTGGTCGATGACCATTTATCAATGGCCGGTGGATCTTTACCTTGGCCGGTGGCATCCCAAAATGATCAGGGAGTGGTTCAGAAGCATCAAGAATATTTTCATAGTTCTCAGAGGTGCAGAACAGTGCTGACAGAGGCAACAGTGGCATGGCAACGAGTTTCCGAGCAAGGCGATCGAGCATGAATCATTCAAGCATTCCGAGACGGGGCTGCGGCCGCCTCGTTTTGTAATTAATTTATTAATTGATTAGGATTTTGTAATATTTAATTAGCCAAGGTAGTTAATTATTTATTCAGTTTGTATTATTTAGTCGGACCTTCCGAGTGAGGGCAATTGTGTAATAAGTGTGCGTGTGTGTAATGTATGTCTTCCAATCCCACGTTTTTCTCCCTTTTATTTACCAGCTTGTAATGGTTAGTTTAGGGCATGTTTCAATTAGCATACTTATGCTTGCATGTTTGCATTCATTCATCTGTATTGCATGCATCGAGCTCGGCGCATCATACTAATTGCATTGTATTTCAATCCCGAGTTCAATACATGCTATATGTAGCATCTCATATGCCATCTTAGAACAGCCGAGCCTATTGTAGTTGCATTTTGCATGTGTTGCATTAGCCATCTTAACATGAACTAGGATCATGCATTGATTACTAACTAGTTTCTGTTTTGGCTTGGAGTACTCGGTAAGTGTTTATGCTTTAGCATCCTTACATGTGTGTGAGTGACTGCCATGATAGCATACTTACTATGAGGCTAAGTGCTTATGTGATATAACTGCCTGAATGCCTGTGGGTGAAGGTTAGATTACTAGAATTGGAACAATTTATTGAAATGTGAATTTTAAGCCCACTTGATTGTGGCAAAATCATGTTTTCTAAGCCCACTCGAGGGTGGCAAATCCACGTCTTAGCCTACTTGCGAGTAGCATCATCAAATCATTTTCAAATAAACAAACATGAAATGTTTTGTTCCAACTCAGGCGATTTATTCTATACTTGTATGTTGTGTGCATCACATAGTAATTCTAGGCTAATAAATCGGAATAAGAGCACGTAATGTATTCAAAACTCGATATCATGGTTAGTAAAGGCCGATCTTTGATCGGGTGAGTGAGGGTGCTCATAACTGACCTTCCCCAATCGTACCCAAGTTCCCGAGCCGAGGCAACTTTGGTGATGACGGACACGTGGCGTTAGGCACGAGTCATGTAACGCCCTCAAAATAATAACATTGAAACCCATAAATTTAGACATGCATTGATATAAAAGGTAAATATTCTTCTATTCATCAGAGTAGTTCATTACAATGAGTATTACATGTTAACAACAAAAGCAAATGCCCTACGGGCTTACAGCTTTCCAAGTTAACACTTGGTTACAAAAAGGAGAGTACTAACTCAAATACACATTAAGCCCTTGGCTTGAATTTACATGTAATACATCCAAAAGATAACAAAACGACAAAAAAGTCTGTCAGCCTCTAGCCTTCCAAGCTATGTCCTTGGAGGTGGCATGCTACCTGTACTTGAAATGATGTCCCATAAAGGGTGAGCCACAGCCCAGCAGAAATACACTAAACCAGCTATGAACAATGACTAAAAGATTAGCAGTTTATAGATGGTCAACACTGATACATCCACATTTATCACACTCCGGTTTCATGACATTAAGTCCATATTACATTTCATTTCCCAGTTCTTTTTCAACTTTGAGTTTGAAAACAAGGCTCAATACCTAGCCAAATAACTTAATGAGATTAAGACTCATCTTTAAAACACTTTCGAAATTTATGATGGATACACATTTTAATGTTGTATCGATAACACATAAACTATTTCCACACTTTACGAAAGATACATATTTTAGTGTTGTATCAACATAACATAGAATCACTTCTATACTTCACAATTGATAACGATATACATTTTAGTGCTATATCAAATCAATTCGAACACTTCCATAATCAACGCTTGATACACATTGTAGTGTTGTATCAATGTCACACAAAATCCGGTTTAGAGGTCCATCCCCTATCTCCTCCCATACAACACATGTATATAAACAAAGATCATATACAATCACTCAATACATAAAGTTAATGTATTATTTTAGTCGCTATATTCGATAGCATACTCAATCGATTAGTTTTAGTTTGCCTAATCAACATGCATTGTTTACAACAATCAAGACTATCCTCCACCAATAGCCTAAGGTAGTTATTTCTAAACAAAAGATAAATGCACCAAATGAATATATTATCAACATTCATAATTCAATTCTTCATTTCTTCAAATTAATTATACAAATTACTTTAACTATGTAATTAGGGCATTTTTCCCATAAGTTACATAACAACCCTAAGGTTTCATTTTCATCCATAATCCAACATTTAACTCATTTCTCCCTGTCAAACATGCATATTGGTTTATTATAAACAAAACCCCAACTTTTGTAAAATTACACAAAAGACCCAAACTTTCTCATAATTACACAACAACATCCAACTTATCAAAATACCAAAATTCAAAGACAAAGCTCATGAGAAGGAGTAGGGTATCCCTACCTCGAAGTTTGAGCTCAAATGGAGATGAAGACCAAAAACCAATGTGCTCCAAATCCCAAGTTTTTTAGATTAAATCAAAGCCCAAGTCACCCTCTATCTTTTTAACAAATGACCTAGGATAGATTCACACTAGAGGGAGATGAAATCCTAGAGAGAAGACAAGTCTAGAGAGAGAGGCTCTCGGATCTAGGGTTTGAAAAGAAAAGGGAATGAAAAAGTGATGTTAAAATCCCTGCTACGATCTGATATAAAACAGGCTCGCTCGAGCGAAGGATTTGTCGCTCGAGCGAAGAAAGTCTCGCTCGAGCCAAAAACTCGAAGCTTCAGGTCTGCAACCCAGAAGCACGCTCGAGCGACAGAATGCTCGCTCGAGCAAGGAAACTCAAAACATACACCTTGCTCGTTCGAGCGAAGGAAAGCTCGCTCAAGCCAAGAAACACAGCTCTTAGGTCAAAATGAGACGCAGACGCATGCTCGAGCGCAAGACTTCTCGCTCGATCCACCAGACACAAAACTCAACTCTCGCTCGAGCGACCAAACCCTGGCTCGAGCGAAGGATCTAAAACAAAGAGCTCGCTCAAGCGACAAACTTCTCGCTCGAGCGAAGGACCAAAATTCTGGGCAGCAACCATTTGCTCCCAAACACAACCAACCTGTAACAAACTTGCCCAACATATCCTATAATTCAAATACAAAGTATGAAAGGACGTAAACAAGATTTAAACAACTGCTAACATCCACGGACACAAGTCCGAATCACTGTACAACAAGGGATAAAATTCGGAATCGATATAAGTCAGGGTTTCCTAATTTTCTCCCAAAATAAATATTTAGGTGGCGACTTTGTATCTGGCAAAGCAGTCCATGTTTGGCACTTCTTTCTAAAAATTTGTTTTCAAAACGATTTGCTGGATCTGGACTCTTTGATGATTTATCGGTCTTGCATTGCACTCTACGAGATTAGATACAGGACCATGACATTGAGTCCTGAACTATAGTGAGCCCAATGAACAAAACGGGATTTCTCCCGGGACGTTCGGGGACGTCTACAATGACGAATTGTATCCTTGTGCTTCCTTTGGACGAGGAGCTGCTCACACTATCTTCGTAGGCATGGAAGATGTGTACCATACTACAAGTAAGTTGTCCTCCAAACTACGTCGGCGATCGATGGATACATAGGGATAAACCACCGAGCTCCGAGCAAAAGGAGGGATAAACAGAGAATTAGTGAATTCGACGAATCGATGGTGAATTCGCTCCCTTAGTTTGGATTCATCAGGTTCTGGCCAGCTTCCTTAACCAGTAGATCTGGAGGAAGAAGGAGCAACTGTGTTCCATGTAGAGGTTGGTGGGGTAGAGGAAGAAGCAACTGTGTCCCATGTAGAAAATGATGAGGCGGAAGAAGAGTTTCCAAGATCCATTTTTGCAAATGCTTGATCCAAGAGTTCGTAATTGGCAAACTTTGGATCTAAAGATTGGTACATTACAAAAGTTCCATAACTTGCATAAATGAAGGCAGATAAGTGTAATCAATAAATGCATGGAGATTCTTTTCAGGCCTATAATCATCTTCCATAGACTCCTTGTATGCTCAATCAATATAAGAAAATGTTTGCTTGGCTATGAGAATTGTATCAGTCTTTTCGAATGTTCAGATAGTGAGAAATGTTTAAGACGTAAAAGAGAATTTAATGCAGTACAAACATTGCAATGATGGACGTTGGTTGCATTTATAAGAAGATGAAAAACCCATGCACGTCCTAGGATGTGGGTAAAATGCCTTGATCCACTAATATTACCAAATATTAGGTATATTAGTGCGGGGGGTAATGTTGGTTGACTAATTTGTAAAAGCCAATCACAACTCAACATGTGGCATGAAGAGGACAATTTAGGGAGTTAATACAAGTTGCCAACCAAAGTCAGATACGTGTCAGCCCGTATTGATAATAATATATTTGCGTAACACTGGAACAATTAAGGGATATAGGGTGATGTGGCCTAATGATTACTCACAAAGTTCAAATTCAAAATCAAGAGGGAAGCCTAACTGCAAATGTGGCATAGTGGGACTGACTGTGTGAGAGCATGTTCAGCAATCATGGGAGGACATTTCGACGATTAAAAATCCACTTCGACGGTTATTATTGAGAAGTGTAAATAGCAGAGAAGGCCCCAGAATAAAGCATCCAGACTCAGATAAAAAAATCAGTTTTATTTACTTTGTTTTCCCTTCTAGTTTTTACAATTTTGTACTTCAAATTTCTGTACTGCACTTCATTCATAAGAGTAGTTTCAAATAGTTTGTTACTGTAAACCTCTACGAGACTAGGTCAGATCATTGTAAGTTTTCATTTTACTTAATGAAATTCTGAAATTATTCTTCACTTAATTGTTATTTACTAAATTTTCCTAAATAAGCTACCAGTAAAAGTCTTTTTCATTAAGACTAAGAGAATTAAAATATAATCATCTGATAATCGATTAGTAATTAATCTTCTATAAAAATTAATTGATCTTTACTAACACGTCTATTCGAAAACTAAAAAACCCAATAATTACTGAACACGAAAGAAAGAGTTGAAGCTGTGGAAATTATCCACTACTAGTCTACCACCATTATTGAAAACCAAACTTGAATTTATTTAATTCTGCACTGCCCAACACCTGCTTCTCATTTGCTGCTCTGAACAACATAAAATTCATCATTAATTTATAACTATTTTTGAAATTATATATTGAAGTAAAGTTTTTCATATTAGAATAATATTAGAAATCTTAAATATTTTATCAAATATTTTAATAACTATCATATATCAGTTTAAGACCTGTATAAAATTTACATAATGTAAATTTCACACTCAAATAAAATATTTAATAAAATATGTAGAAATTCCTAACATTTTTTTTCATATTATTTTCCTCTTCTTTAAACTGCGCAAGCGCATCGTAGGTCGGCGCTCTGCACGCTTATTTTTTTTGGGTTGACCATGTCACGTGGTTTGGCTTCTCCGCTCAACTCTATTTGGAATTGTTTGGATTTGTATTTTTTTGGTGATTTTTTTATTGATTTATTTTTATTTTTAGTGAATATTTTTTTAATTTAAAAATAAATAAAATTTTAAATTCAACTGAAAAATTAAATTTTTAAAAAATTCAAGAAAACTAAACCGAAAATTGTAGTTTTTTGGCTTTTTTTCTAAAAAAAAAAAATTCTAAAATATTTTCTTTTTAAATTCATTTAAGTAAGAAATTTTAAAAAAATTTAAGAAAAAAAATTACTAAAGACAAAAAAAAAAAAACTTTTAAAAAAAGGGTGACTTGCAAGTTCCTAAACAATCCACTTATTTGGGAGCTCGCAATAGAATTAGGGAGCGAAGCTTATCTCTGATTTTAGATAATTGCTCCACATCACTCAAAATAAAGTAAGATTTTTGTCCTATTATTTTCTTTGCAAAATCACAGAAGTGGTGAGGTTCATTATGTTAGCTAATCAAATTTAAATTGAAGTACAACAAAAATTTACTCCTAAAGTAAAATATAAAGAACTATTTTAGAAAAATGGTTAAAAATTATTTTTTAGTTTTTAATATATTTTGTGTTATATTATCTCTCTATTTTTTTACACATTTTTTCAAAAAAAAAAATTTAAAAAAAAAACTAAAAAATTAACTTTTAACAATCTTTTCAAAACAATCCAAAAATTCAAATGAGCATTTTGCGGTGTCAATGTTGTTGGTGTCGTATCATTTTGAGTTTATATTAAAATTTTATTAATGTCAACTCAATTTAATTAATTATTTGTATCAAATATATATATATATATATATTGTACTTATGCGGGCCGATCAAAAAAAATATTGTACTTATGCAGATTCTGTCTTGAAGATTTGAACGATTCATTTTGTAATGCTCTTCTTGTAAATCATTCTTGAAAATATCGATCTGCAACCTTTTATTTTTATCGTGTTTGTCTTAAAAATAGACGAATAGTTTTAAAAATAGACTATCTATTTTTTGAACACAAACATAACAAAATAAAAATATTACAATTATCTGATCAACATATTTTTTTTTTTACAGATGATATACGTGGACAACCTTACAAAATAAATAAGTAGAATTATGGAAATAGAACCTATAATAGGCCTTACGGCCCTCAAATTATCTTAAATTCATATTTAAATTTAAAAGGTTCTCAATCCTATAAGATTTCCCTCTTTAAGATTATTTATTAATTAATATTTGACACATTATCTCTTAAAATTTTATAAATAATGAAAATTAATAATTTATTCATTTGAAGTACTACTTAAATTTATTTTTGAAATATTGAATAATTATTTCTAACAGCATCCATATCAGGACTATTATGGTTTTAGGATAAAATTTTGCTTAAAGGTGCGAAATCACTTCTCCAGTAGCCTTGCTATACAAAATTAAATTGATATTTTTATAGTAAATCACTACATGCAGGCTTTGTTTGGAAATAATGGGTTGGGTGAGTTTGGGACTATTTTAGTCATAAAAAGGTAAAATAGATTTTTCAGTCTAATTAGCTTATTTTAGAAAGATGGTAAAAAGTGACTTTTCAGCTTTTAACCAAACTGTTGGTTTTTTTAAACAAATGATTTGGAAAGTTAGTAAAAAGTGACTTTTGACTTTTTTGATTAATATTTGTTTATGATGTCAAATCATAATCAAATGACCAAACTAACTCTATTTAGTTTAAAATATTACAACTTCACCCATGTAACATAGTTTGACTCATGAGAGGTAAAATTGTAATTTCACCCTTGGCTAAAAACCACATTCTCAAATGAAAAAAAATTCAAAAAAGCTAACTTTTAGCTTTTGCTACCAACCAAAAAAAGTGGCTAAAAGCCAACTTTCCAAAACAAGTCAAAACATCACATTTTACTCATAATCATTATATTCTTTCTCTCACAAAAAGTAAAACAAGTCAAAAAGTCATTCTCAAACGAGGCTTTTTAGCCTTAAGTTAAAATAACTAAAAAATAAAAAAGTCAAAAAGTCAACCCACTTCTCAAACAAATTCGTAGCGATACATTATTCACATATAATATAATATTTTATCATTTATTTTTAAGAGTAACCGGACATTTTATCGATCATCTAATTGAATATTCTGTCGGACGACCGACTGCTACATCATTTTTTAAAAAAATATAAAATATAATATTTTATCATCTATTACCCGATATCCGGCCAAACATCTTGTCAGATAATCAGCTATGCACTATTATTTTATTTTTATTTTTTTGACAAGAACCTTGTAGAAGCTACTTTGGGCAATTGTTAACATAATCCAGTAAATCATAAAAATGAATATTTTATAAAATAAAATTTGAAGATGAAGAATCAGATAAAGGTCTATATACAAAAGATAAAAAAATAATAATAATAAAATAAAATAAATTTTCAGTTATAATTTAATTAAAAATTTATTAAAACTAATGTGAATGCTTTCACAAATCTTATGCGTGATGTAAATAAAATGGTGGAATTAAATGAAGTGGACCAAACATTCATGGGGTATCTATATCTTGCAATGTGTCTGAACTAAAAATGTGCAAACGTAAGTGCATATAATAAACTTTTCTCGTGATTTAAATAGGGATGTAAATGCCCTAGGGGTCCAGATTATATAGCCTACACCTAATTTGATGCAGAAGAGAGATTATTAATCAGAGGTGGTTGGTCTAGTAAGTATTAATGGGGATTGGAGGTTTGTTTATTTTCAAGTGTCAAATTTGAATCTTTTAGGTAGCAAATGTTTATTTTATGTTTATTTTGGGATTACGGATTGCAAGGTATAAGTGTTTTTTGGCTTGTTCAGACTGTAGGGAGTTAATTTGGTGTACAAAAACTAGCCCAAAATACGCTAAAAAAAAAAAAGATTATTCAGTGGACTGGGCATGATCAAATGAGAATTTAGGCCTCTTTTGAGAAGAATATAAAAAATTAAAAGTTAGTTTTTAATTTGTTTTAAATTATATTATCCTTTTTATTTTATTTTTTTAAAAAGTCATAAAAAGTTAAAATATTCACTTTTAATCAAATTCTTAAAATAATTCTTAGTGTCACTGCTATGTGATGTACAATGATGAATGTTATGTAGTTTGTGGGACTTATTTAGAATCTTATTTTAATAATTTGAGCAGTTTATTTTTTAAAAAATATAATATAATATATTTATAAAAAATTAAATTGATTAGATATCAATAATTTTTTTTATTAAATCAAATCTACATATATATATATATATATAAATGAATATGTATGTATCAAATTTAATAAAAATGAGATTTAATACAAAAGTTATCGATATCCGATTAACTTAATTTTTTACAGATAAATTCTTCTCAATATTTCTTAAAATTTGAATAATTCAGATTATGAAAATAAAATTCAAAATTAGTGTCGCAAGCAGTACAATAGTCACCATTGTGCACCGTGCATAGTAGTGGTACCAAATCTCTCAAATGATATCTCAAAAATGTTGTGATTATTGAAGAGTGGAGTTTACGATTTATTTTATGTTAGGATATGAAAATTTTAAATAAACATAAAAATTGATGATTGACAGGTAGTAAGGATATGTAATATCTTTTAAACATTTAATAATTTATCCATAACCCATCATAATTAGATCTCTTTTGACAAAGAGGTTAAAATAATTTTTTGACTTTTAATCTCTTTTTTATTTTTTACACATTTTTTAAAAAATGTCAAAAAAAAAAAATTTAACTTCTACTCCTCAAAACAACCCTTAATAACTCAACTATGCCTGGGAATGGTGAAGATTTTTTTTCAGAAGAATGAGTCATCATAGGTAATAGCTCAGCTGCGTCTGGGATAAAGGTGAAGATTTTCGATATCAAAAGTTAATGTGATAACAACTAAGGCCAAATTTGGGGAGACTGAATAAGTATATTTTTTGACTTTTTATAAAATATAGGTTAGATTTGGGTTGAGTTTGAAGTGATTTGTTAGAGAGGTGATGTGACTTAAATAAGATGATGTGACTTAAATAAGATAATGACTTTTTGATTTTTTGAATTTTTTTGAGAATGGCAAACTTGACCTAAATATAAACTTATATTTTATTTGGTTTACTAGAGCGAGGTAGAATAAAATAAAATGTTTATATCTTAAATTTTTTTATGAAATAAATCATTTATTTAAATAGATAAATGATGATTTTATTTATAATTATTTATTATTATTATTCTTTTAATCAATTAAACATAAAAATAAATAAATATTTTAATGAAATAATTATTCCATTTCACTTCATTTCAATAAACCAAAACTAACTTAGGAATCATAATTGACTAGTTTTTGTCATGAACTTAAAATTAATACAATCTGATAACAAGAAAAATAAAAATATCATGCAAGTGTTATCATATTTAATCTAATTATTATAAAATTTCCTTGCTTGTTTCCACTTTTTAAAAAACACTTTCAAAAAATTCTACTTTCTTATTTTTCGTATTTTTTTTATATTTACTAAATTTTTTAAATATTTTAAGCAATTTTTTTTTTTTACTTTTTAGACACACCTAACATAAATACACTTAAAAAGTAAAAAATTTGTTGTTAATCATATTATTTAATTTTGATTATGTCTAAAATATTATTTGTAACAAAATATTATCTTTTTAAAATATATATATATATATATATTTGTTAAATATTAGTTAAATAAAAATATTTTTGAAAACTTTACTATTCACTTTTTGAAAAATTAAGGTCGATCACTATTCACGTTTTGACCAAATTAAAAATTGATTAATTATATTATTTTGACAAAAATGATGGGTTTGTTGTATTATTTTGACAAATTTAATATTGATGGATTGTCTTGTGTTGACAAAATTAATATGGAATGGTAAAATATATTTAGTTTAAAATCTCTTCAACATATACAATATTTTAAAGATGGCATATATTTTCAGATCCATCATAAATATCATTTAAAGAAATTTTTTTTTATATGCAAATATTTGATTAAAACATTATATATATTGCATATAATATAAATAGAATACATCACGTACGCTATTAAATTTTTTACATTACATTGATTATATCATATCACACTACACTACATTGATTATATCTTATTATAATTAAACAAGAAGAAAAAGATAGAGTTATATATATATATATATAAATATATTATAAACTAGATGGAGAAAATTATTTGTTTGTTTGAAAGTTGTGAACTTTGTATTAAATTGTCTATAAAAACGATGGCTCCATGTTTGAAAAAACAAAAAGAAAAAAATTAGTCTTATTTTTATCTTTTTAATTTTTTATCATTTGCTGACTATTCAAAATCAAAAAGTGTGCTTATGTAAGCGATGACATCAAGAGTGTACTTATGTAAGCCATGACGTCAGGAGCGTACTTATGTAAGCCATGACGTCAGCAAGGAGCGTCCAACGGGTATATTTTTGTGTATACATAGAAGTGTTGTGTGTGGAGAAAAAATCAAAAACTTGAAGAGAAAATTTTCTGAAAGCTCCAAATTGTATTCTGCTCTTTCACTTTCAGATTTAAGTCTAACATTTGTTCTTACACTTTCATATCTACTATTTGTGAGAGAAATATTGTAAAAGAGGGTGTAAATTACCTTTATTCTTATTCCTTATTTTTTAGAGAGATTTTGTAAAGGTAATGCTTTTATTGTTGAGTGAGGCTCAATAGATAAGAGTAAGTCCTGTGCCAAATCCACAAGCTTGGTGGTGTATTTATTCAATTGATAGTAAAAAAATTCTCAAGGAAGTTCCTTGGGGAGTGGACGTAGGCCGGCGTGCCGAACCACTATAAATCGCAGTGTTTGATTTTCTCTCTCTATCTCTCTTACGTTTATATTGATAATTATTATTATGTTTTTTTTATTTATTAAAATTCTGAATATTGTGTTAATTTTAATACTGTGAAATTTTTAATAATTCAATTCACCCCCCTTTTAGGTTGCCTATCTGGGATAACAATTGTAAAAAAAATCTTTTAAAAATTCATTAAATACCAAAAATATAAAAAAAGAAAATACAAGAGTTCAGTACATTTTTTGTATTTTTATGTATTTATAATTTTTTAAAATATTTTTTCACAAATTTTTTACTTTTTAGATATATCTAAATAAGGTGAATCTAAAAAAATAAAAAAAATATTTAAAATTTAAAAAATATTCACTAAAAAAAAAAAACACGAAAATCAAAAAAGTCAATATTCAAAAAACTTAATTCAAAAAATTCAAACCAAACACACTGATTAGATTCACCATTTTTTTTGTTAAAATCTTAAAAGATACTATGCAAAATATCAATTAATAAATAGTAAAAATCATTAACGTATTGAATGTTTTTTCCCTAACTACCCATTTTTGGTTTATTTCATTTAATTCCACCCACCATGACAAGACAATTGACAGAAGTTTTAATAACGACATTCATCAATACAAATATATTTTGGCAATGACTACATTTATACTTAGGGTTTTGTTAACTAGTAAGGATGTATTAGATCCTCTTAACCACTTTTATTATCATAAAATATATAAATAAATTTTGCTATAGGCTAAACTACATTTTTTCTTTTTCAAATCTTTCTATTTTAACAATATATATTTTTCATGATGGAGTTTTTTTTTTTTTAACATTTTTTTTTATCATAAAAGTAAATGTCTTTTATTTTTAAATGACAATTCGTGGTTTTTTTTTTTTTTTAAAAAAAAAAATTGTTTAATACCTTTTTATTTTCAATCATAATTAAATTATATGGTTAAAGAAAATGAATTTAAAAATTATAACAAATATTAAACAAAAAGATTCATAAGATCAATCAACAAAGGAATAAGAATTTATCACTACAACAAAAACATACTTTAGTGGCACTACACTAGTGGCATATTTTTAGAAAATGCCACAAAAAATGATATTTAGTGGCACGTTTTTGAAAAATGCCACAAAACGACAAACATAAAAGGCTCTAGTGACATTTCAATGAACAAGTGTCACAAAACTACAACAAAAACATACTTTAGTGGCACTACAGTAGTGGCATATTTTTAGAAAATGTCACAAAAATGATATTTAGTGGCACGTTTTTTAAAAATGCCACAAAACGACAAACATAAAAGGCTCTAGTGACATTTCAATGAACAAGTGTCACAACACTACAACAAAAACATACTTTAGTAGCACTACACTAGTGGCATATTTTTAGAAAATGCCACAAAAATGATATTCTTTTGAAAAATGCCACAAAACGACAAACATAAAAGGCTCTAGTGACATTTCAATGAACAAGTGTCACAACACTACAACAAAAACATATTTTAGTGACACCATACTAGTGGCATGTTCTTAAAAAATGTCACAAAAAGAATATTTGGTGGCATTTTTTAGAAAAATGTCATAGAGTCACAAACTTACAAGGCTCTAGTGACATTTCAATTAAAAAAAAGTGTCATTTCACTACAACAAAAATGTCACTACAACAAATTTACACTTTAGTGACACTACACTAATAGCATGTTTTTAGAAAATGTCACAAAAATAAAAATTGGCATTAAATGTTTTAGAAAAATGCCATAGAACCACAAAACATATAAGGTTCTAGTGGTATTTCAATAAAGAAATGTCACATCAATTTTATGACATTTTATAAAATAATGACACAAAAAATTATGTTCGTGACATTTACCAACAGATGCCACTAAACTTTAGTTGCAATGGCATTTTTTAAAAAATGTCAGGACACTAGGTAGATGCAAATTACTTTTTATGGCACTTAGGTGAAAAGTGTCATAAACAAATATTTTATAGCATTTTGAGAAATGCCACTAAGCCAAAAACTTTCCAAGCTTATAGTGACATTTTTGAAAAAACAAAAAATGCCAATATATTTTCTAAAATTTTAAAAAGCAGTAAATGATTAAAAATAAATGAATTAAACTCAATATACACTACAGAAAAAGCATATTCGGCGACTAAATTTCCAGACAAAATTTGGTCGCTAAAAGTATAGCTTTCAACGACCAAAACAACATTAGTTGTCAAAAGTAAAGTTTTTTGGCGACTAAACAATTTTAGTAGCCAAAAGTCTACAATTGGCGACTAAAACTAAGTTTGGTAGCTGATTATATGAGTTTTAGTGACTAAAAAATTTTTATTAGCCCAAAGTAAAGCTTTTTGGCGACTAAAAAAATTTAGTAGCCAAAAGTCTACAATTGGCGACTAAAAATAAGTTTGGTCGCTGATTATATGAGTTTTACCGACAAAAAAAATTTTAGTAGCCAAAAGTAAAGCTTTTTGATGCCAAAAAAAATTTTAGTAGCCAAAAGTCTACAATTGGCGACTAAAAAATAAGTTTAGTCACCAAAATGGTCATTTTTAGCACGGGAGAACTAAAATCCTAAGGCGGGAATAAAATTTTTTGGTAACCAAAATTTTGGTAGCTGAAAGTGCATCTTCGGCGACCAAATCCGATTTTGGTCGACAAAAGTTAAATTTTTTAGCAACTAAAAAATAATTAGTAGCCAAAAGTATAGAATTACTAAAAAATATTTTTAGTCGCCAAAAGTGGTCTTTTTTTATTTTGGTAGTAAATAGTTTATTTTACATAAATTATGTTCAATAAAATAATTATGTTTATACATATACTTTTATATTAATATGGATGTATATACTATATAAATAATATATATTGCATATATAATCATGTGGTGCTATAGAGGTGTAGTGGGAAGAGTGTGGTGTATAAGGTTTATGATGCGAGAGGTTGGCGGTTCGAGTCTCCGCAAGAGCGGATCAAATTGTTCTACAATGAATTATCATCACGAATGGCACTTGATAGCGTTACGAATAGTGTCTACCATGACATTAAAGTGTCACTGAAAGGTTTTAGTCTTGATGGTGTAATGACACTTATAAGTGTCACTAACTCTTTTTTTAATGGCGCTTGATAGTGCCACAAATAATATCTACCATGACATTAAAATGTCATTGAAAGTTTTTAGCCATGATGGTGCAGTGACACTTGCAAGTATCTACCGTGGCACTCGTATCTACCGTGGCACCGATAGAAGTGGCACTTGTTCAAAATGCCACAAGACCAAAAAATGTCATTAGAAGAATAGTTTTGTGGCACTTTCAAATGTCACTAAACTAAGAAAATGTTGTAGTGTATATAAAAACAAATGCAATAACATCGTCATTCAATATCACCATTACATATTATGGTTCAAGGGTTAAAATATCAATACATTTTTAATATTTCAATACACTTTTTGATATATTTTTGACATATGTAAATATCTTTTTTTTTTTTTTTTTACATATATATCAAAATTAGTCCGACTTATAGACTGTCTTTAGCATTTTTATAGATATATTGTTAAAAAAAAATAAAAATTAAATGAATGAATGAATCAATTCACAAACTACATTTATAGAAGCCCTAATTAGTGTAGGTACACCATCAATAATGTTGTGTATCCTATTACGTGCCACATGTACCAATTGATATATTAATTAGTGTATCAATATATATTATGATATTATCACTTCAAAACAATGGCACATCCGTTAGTATATTAATTGATATACTAATTGGTACATATAACTTTATTCTTAAGGAAATTGAAAAGTTTGACGATGAAGGAAAATAAAACAAAAACAAAATAACCAGGAAAAAAAAGAAGGGAATTTGATATCTAGCAATGCACATTTATAACTTATTCAAGTTCTTATGATAGTGGGGACATTTAGGGTTGGTTTGGGGTGTCCTAAAAAAGTGCACTTTTTGTCTTTTTACGAAAAGATGTGCAAAAAAGTAGAGAGGTGATGTGATGGAAAAAAGATAAAAAGATAAAAAGATGGATTATATAGGTTATGCCAAACAAGGCCTTAGTATCATTTAATACATTCTTGACGAGTGACCTAACAGTCCTATTGTAATCATTTTCATTACAAATATATGTAATGGAAAGGTTTTAGTATCTCATTTAATGGTAAATATAATGATTTTTTCTTAATTTAAAGTAATTATAAATTTATATTATTATTTTATAATTATTAAATATGTAATGAAAAAAAAATTATTACACAAATATAATGGAAAGGACAAAAATCTGGTTAGCAAATCCACACAAAAGCCTTAGAGCATCTCCAACCTACTAGGTATATTATGCTTGTTAGTCAAAATATCTAGTATAACTTATTTTTTTCAATTTCAATGCACTAGGCATAGGATTAGGCATTTTAGCTCAACTCACATTCACTAGCTACATGTAGCTAGCTTTCAAGGTTAAGCAAAATGTGTTTAATCATTAGTATCATTTTCCTCCATCTTTGTTATTGATGTGACATTTTATAAAATTAATAATATTTAAATGAATAGTTAAAATAGAAAATATGATTAAAATAGAACATAAAAAAATTAATAAATAAAATAAAATATATACTTTATAATAATATTGACATATATAAAATACATATTACCGTCGAAGATGCTCTTACCGTCGAAGATGCTCCTACTAAAGTTTACAAACCTCCAGCCACCAACCATTTCAAGAGAATTGAAATTGTAATAACTACATTCATCCGTACAAAGATATTTTGGCAGTAACTGCATTCATACCCTCTTGACCTTTTCATATTATAGGATTCCATCTCACTGACAATTTCCTGTTGGACGTTTTGAAAGAATTTAATAATGGTAATCAAACCAAACCAAACCAAACCAAATCAACCTTAAATTCATTAAATGATATTGATTATTTGAATTTTTTTTAGGTAATATTATAGTGTATAACTTACACCTTACATCTTTTTGTATTTACTTACATCTTACACTTACACCTTTTTTACCTTGCACTTATACCTTTTGTGTAAGTGGCACATGGTGTGCAACTTATACATTTCATTTATACCTTCCACTTACACTTACACTTTACACTTACACCTTTTGTGTGAGTGGCACATGGTGTGCAACCCACTTACACCTTTTGTGGGTTGCACACCTAAGAAAACTCCTTTTTTTTTATTCAACTCTATTTAAGGTTATATTATTAATTAATTTAAAAATATTTATATCTTTATTTATTATATTAGTTTACGTTAATTTAGACATGTTCATTCTTCTAACATTTTCATCTACTGTTACTGTATCACATCTATTCAGTACTCTCTCTCTATTGGTCTCCGTTATATATAATCAAACTATCTCAATCTATTTTCCTTCAACTTTATCTTTTATCGGTACTAGTTTTACTAATTTTTTAAATATATTCATTTATGACTCCATCATTTCTAGTTTTGTCACACCTCTACTAAGAATTTAATAATGTGGGAAAAAAAAAATTGAAACTACAATATATATTTGACATATATACTTAATATATTTTTTTACACGCACTGTAATTCAAGCCAAATCTACATTGCTTGCACAATTCAGATAGGCCCAAAACACTGATCAATCAGTAAGTTTTGAGCAAACTACGTTGATATTGTTTGAGTTTGTTGCTTGTTTTGGGAAGTAAGAAAAATAGTTAGTTTATTAAGAGTTGGTTTGGGATGTTCTAAAAAAATATACTTTTTAACTTATTGATGGGTTTAGGTTGGGTTTAATGTGATGTGTTAGAAAGGTGATGTGATTTAGGCTTGGTTTGGCAAGGGCTCATTGGGTTTTTTTTGGCTCAATGAGCCACAAAAGACAAAATAGGCTCATGAGTCACAACAGACAAAACATCCCATCCAACCCCATAATCATTACACTCTTCTCTTACAAAAAAGTCAAAAAAGCCAAAAAACCAAAAATCCTTTCCAAACCAAGCTTTTGAGCTTAGGCTCATATAGTCAAAAAAAGTCAAAAAACCAAAAAGCCAATCCACTTTCCAAACGGAGGCTAAATAAGATGATGTGACTTAAATAAGATAGTGACTTTTTACCTTTTTGACTTATTTAGTACATGCCAAACGAGTCCTAAATTCTTTTATTTTTACTTGTTTTAATGTATAAAAAAAATAAAAAGATGATATGACTTAAATAAATCAATAAGCCAAAAACAACTTTTTTCTTACTTTCCAAAATATATATTATTCACTCACATTTTGAAAATTATATTGATCTCTTGGGAGTTTGTTGGGAGCTTCTATTTACACACCCAAAATACTTTTTTTACACATCTCCCTCTCACGCACTTTTTACACACTCTTTCATTAAGTGTGTGTGGAGAGAGGGTTTGGTGTGTGTGAATAGAAGCCCCCGAGTTTGTTTCTTAATTGTGTTAATAGAAAGCTAAAATTACCTTGTTACCCTCACATGCTAAAAGAAAATGGTCAGTGTTAGAAAAGTTACCAGTGCCCAACAACAGACAAGTAAACACATGGGTAAATATGTGGACACGTGAACATACAAGTAAGACACGTTGACAAATACGTAGGGCATACTCGTTCAAAAAAGATAAGTAGGGCATATACGTAGGGCATACTCGTTCAAAAACGATAAGTGGGCATACATACCGGTGTACATATTTATTGATAGAAAGCGATATTAATGATTTTTCAAATTATTGTCCTTACAAATAAAAAACAAAATCAAATAAAAAAAACAAATAGAGCTTTGAGCAATTTCTCCAATGGTGAAATTTAAACTTCTGGTTTGAGAACCTTTTTTAACTCTTATTGAATATAGATATAGATATTGAATATAGATATACGTATGATACAGTGAGAGACATACAAGACACGGAAAATAAATATCCTTATTTTTTATTTTTATTTTTATTTTTCTAATTTTAAATACACAAGTGATGTGTCAAATAAGTATCTAACTTTTTTTTCAATTTTTTATATTTTAATGTACCAAATAGCTATCTAATTTATTTTATATTTTATTTTGTAAAGGTCAATTCTCTCTCTCTCTTCTATTTCTATGTCTCTTCATATTTTTTTACGATTTGCACAGTCATTAATTTATTCTCCTATGTAGATCAATTTCTACTTTGTTAATTAGCCTTGCCATTATGTGTTAATTTGAAAAGAAACCCAAAAAAACACAGTTCACACTGTTCTACTTTTTAATTTGTTTATATCATTATATTATTTTGTTTTTAAAATTTTTTTAGATATTATGATTTAGGACTATTGTTATAATTGCTTAAAATTTTTTAGAATAAATATACTTTTGCATTGGATTTTATTTTTATACATATCACATTATCAAAAATTATAAAAATTATTTTATTTTACAAATATATTCTAACCATATTCACATTTTACTATTTTTTACATCACGATATTCATATCTCGTATTTGTATCCCTACTTCTTAACTATTAAATAATTAACTAAGCATATGTTTGGGAAGTTGGGTTTGAAGATTTTTTAGACTAAAATAGTCACAAAAAATAAAATAGTTTTTTTAGCTCAATAAGACAAAATATCACATCTAACCCATAATCATTACATTCTTTCTCTTACAAAAAAAAAATCAAAAGCCCTTCTCAAACCAGGTTTTTTAGCACCAGGTTAAAATAATCAAAAAGTCAACTCATTTCCCAAACAAAGCCTAATAGTAATATCAAGGATCTTAAATAATTTACTAAATGTTTTACTATGTGCTCGTTTGTCACTAACTTTTTTAGTTGGTTTTCTAACTTTTTTAACTTTTTTAACTTGAGACTTTTTTGGTCGTTTGATATTCTTGTTTGGCTTTTTAACTTTAGAATGATAAATTTTTTTTTTTTTTGTCTTTTTGTGATTTTTTAGCCCAACTCAAAAACCAAACGACCCCTAAACTTTTCACATAGGTGTGAGACCTACACACATGTAGATTTATATAAATTTCATATTCATGTGAGAAATTTGATAAAAAATTTAATAAATTATTTAAAAATCATAACATTTTCCATTAGTTAATGAGGCAAACTAAAACATTTCCCAATCACATTCCTAGGCATACCACCCACCGTCTTTCATTTTGGTCGGTGGGGGAGCTCCCCTGTTAAAGAGAAGTCGAATGGGGCACGCAATCGCATATTTGTTTGGTGATATAATTAAGATTGGGCTTCCAACCAGTTTATAATTTAGATTGGAGAATACTATTTAAGTTTGTCGTATTTATTATAATTTTTATTTTGATGATCTAAATTATTAATTTTATAGAGTTTTTGGTGTATGTCATCTATCCAAAAAATTAAGTCATCAAAAAAATAGATGGTCTATTTTTAAAAATATATTTGTTATTTATTTATTTAGATACAAATGCGATAAACTGAATAAATTATGATTATCGGATCAATATAATTTTTTTTAATAATTATATACACGAAATATTTTACAAAATAAACGATTTAAATTATTAAAATATGATCTATGGTGAGCCCAACGAGCCAAGATAGCACCTTCCAATCGAAATTATGACGAGAGGGAATCAAACTCCATATAAATATATCTTTAATCCATTCCCCCCCCCCCCTCTCAAATCTCCCAAATGACGTGTTAAGTAAAATTTAAAAAATTAACTCATATTTAAATATTTTTTCAAAACTCTCCTTACATATATTTTGTCTTGCCACTTTATTAGGGGGATTGTAAAGTAAAAAAAAATTATATAAATGTAATACTACTGATCTTTAATTAGGTAAATAACATATATATATATATATATATGATTCCTATTTCATAGTCATCTATATTATATATTAAGCAACATGGAGTTTCCAATGAGAAATAATGTGAGAGCTCTAATATATCATGCTAAATTTTTTGATTTTCTTAATTTTAAATAATTAAAAAAAATATCCATTGACTAGTTTCTATTTAACCATATAAAAAATAAAATTCTAATTACTCCATGACTTATGGCTTTTAAAAGGAAAATATATTAATTCTCTTCAAAATGTGTATCTATGTTGCTATTAAATGTATGAAGCAATTTATCAAAATAGAAAAAATAAAGTTTCAAATTTTAAATATTCAAAAATTGACTTCCTGTGCATATATATTTCTATCTTTTCATGATTTTTCTCAAATCTAAAAAAATAAAAAAATAAAAAAATAATAAATAATAAATAAAACAAACACATGAGTTTTCTTTAGAATAAATTTTCAAATCTCTTATTCACACACACACACACACACAAAAGAGAGGAAAAAAAAAAAAAAACTTACAAATTTCAAAAATCTTGTGCTACACACAAAATTACAAAAGTAAAAATAATTAAATATTTTTAAAAAACTTTAATAAATTTCATCTGTATTTATATCTATCTATAACACAAAGCCTTATCAGAGCTCTAGAATCGCATATCAAAGTGACATTCTATTGATAAGCCTTTTAGAGCTCAAAAACAATATACTTAATTTCTTTGAACTTTTTTTAAAAAAAATTTTAAACAATTAAAAAATTCCATTAGTTAATTATTTCATGATTTATAACTTTCAAGAAAAGAATATACTGATCTATTTTAAAATTCAATTAAAATAGAAACATTTTCTATCGTAAATCCCATGATTTAAGATTTTGATTTGCTATGATACTATTCCATATTTACCTATACTATACACTATGTAGCTATATATGCAACAATGTAGTCATTCAAAAAAAAAAAAAACCAAAGCATACATTGTCAATACAGAAATCATAAACTATTATAGCAGCTATATTATCCAGAGATTTCAATCTCTTCTCCACCATAATATGACATCAACATCTATTTCAATCTTTTTCCAATTTTTCTGATAAATGTTTTAAATATTATTCATTTATTTTCTTTTATTTTATTTTTTATGAATGTTAAACCATGTGATATTATAATATTTTTATACAGATTTCTTTTCTTCTACATTTTTTTTTTTTTTTTGAAGATTGTGGCATTTGAGAGTTTTAGGGGTATTGATTGGTGAAAAAGGTGGAATATTGATTATTTGTGTTGAGTGATTGAGAAATATAAGGTGTTATAATAAATGGTGATTGGTAAGGGAGTATGGCTACGTAATACTCTGGGATTATTGTATAATTTTCTTTTAGATTTGTATGCTTCTTCTTTGTAGTCAAAGAAAGATGATAATAGAAGGATGGATTTACAATAATTAAAAAAAAAATGCATGTTTTAATTTTAATTCCTTCAATTTTGATTTTAAGTGGTTTGTTTTGAGTATTTTTTAATTTCACTACTTTCAGCAAAACTTGCGATGATGATCACCGAGATTGACGTGTAAAGCTTTGTTTTTATTTTGTTTTATCTTTTGTTTTTTAAATTTTTTGAAACATAGATGTCATATATATATATGATTTTTTTTCAAAAAACATGATTTAAATTTATCTATTTATTATTTTAATTTTTATTGTGGTTTCACAAACCATTTGAAATTTTTCATGAAAGTCCTTGAATGAAAGGCAACTCAAAGCAATCTGTCAACAACTATTACTTAGTATATATGTATGATTATTTATCATATTATTATCAAATATTAGAAGGGGAAAAAAAATCTTGCTGAGATTCAAGGAAATGGACAAGCAAGGAGGAAACGGTAGTTGGATTTCGGTGGTGAATCAATAGAGAAGAAGCGGAGCACGAGAAAAAGAAGCAAGGAATGGACTAGTTACTGTGTTTGTGGACAATCTACCAAGGTCAATGGATGCCAAATCATTGTTCAAACTTTTCACAAAGTTTGGTATAGTAAAAGATGTCTTCATCCCTTTCAAAAGACGGAAAATGTCAAACTCAAGATTTGGTTTTGTGAGATTCGACTGTCATGTAGTTTCAGATATCGCAATACAGAAAGCAAATGGACTTTTGGTGGATGACAGGGTACTTGAAGTGACGTATGTCATTCATGACAGGAGCTCCAAGGATGTGCACAGCAAGAGTCGACCCCAGACCATCAGAGAGGCTTTTGACTCACACAGAAGCAAGGGTAAAACACCTTATATTGGCCACAGATCATTTGCAGAGGTACTCCAAGGCGTCACAACCATCTAGTGGAACAGCAAACATGACCATCAAAGTCAATGAAGTTGGTCATGGTTGGTTATACGAAAGTGTAATTATCAAACTACATTTGGATTACTCCACTAACAGCATCAAAAAGGCCCTGAAGGAGAATCGGTTAGATCAAGTTGAGGTCAGAGAGGGGGGAGGTCGTGATGTAGTCTTGACTTTCAAATCCCAGGAGGAGTTAAAATCCAATATACACAGTATCAAGGAATGGTTTCAAGACTAGAGTCAATTTGTATTAGAATGGAAGCTAGGAGTCCATATAGAGCAAAAGAGATATGTGTGGTTGAGGTGTCAAGGTATACCTTTAAACCTCTGGAACATGAACAAACTAAACAACATTGGAGCCTTGTGGGCGTTAGTCCTTAACTTGGAGGGTGATATTAGCCATCCAAAGTCATTTTCCTATTCTAGAATCAAAGTGGTTACTTCGTGCATGGAGCTCATCAACAAAATCATAAACCTAGAGTGCAAGGGTAAATTACACCCAATTCTTGTCTATAAAGAGCATTTTCTCAATCCATAGGAGTCTATTAGCTCGAAACATACTGGGATGGAAGATTGTAGCTCCAATGTTAACTTAGACAGGGTAGTGGAAATTAATTCTACAGAGGTGTGCTGCAAAGAGAAGAAAGATGAAGCTGAGATGGCTGAAGGGTATGACCAGTCTGGTGCTTCCCCCATTGAGGTGGCACAAAGGAAGGAGCTCACTCACTACTACAGTGAAAAGGAGGTGGACACAGTAGTTGAGGAGACACCATGTGATGTGGAGTTCAGTAGGCCTAGTGCAGTAGGCGTAAAGGAAACAATGATGGAGGAGTGTGCACCTTGCCCAAAGAGCAATGATAATTCTGAGATGTGTGTTGAGCAAGCTTTAACACCTAGCTTTCTCAAAAGTCTTAGTGGACCAAAAGAGGGCCTTGGGCCTAGCATTAATCTTGAGGTGGACTTGGCCCACCCATGTGGTGAGCAGTTAGTTCCAGGTCCTATTAATATGCCATACGAACCACAGAGTATCAAGCCCAACAGTAATTGCTTGATGCTTGGGTGCCAGTCTCTTTTGCTTTTTAAATCCCTTGGGCCGCATACAAATATTATTACAAATGGGTCGGTCATTCTGAGCATACAAGATCAAGGCCAAGTTAGATCACCTGCTTTCACCCTCAACCCTTTGTGGAATGCCAAGAAAACAGAGAAAAAGAAGGCTCAGATGAAGGGCTTCTCTTGCTTAGCTAGACTTTACGGCTACAAAGCAGCAGTTACCAATAAACATACCTCCAAATCTATTATCTTCAGACCAACAGCAGTTGCTCTTGCACAATTAGATCTCTCTGATGGTGATTCCAGCTCACATAACTATCTCCTCAAAAAAGCTAAAGCTACTGTTCACCTGGGGGAAAGTCTTGGAATAAACTTCCGAGGGAAAGAAGATGTTATGGTAGATAAGATCATTGATCTGGAGCTCAAGGACAAAGAGAGAATTATCAAGGATGGTAAGGCTAAGTTGTAATAACTGTAGCTGAGGGGATGTATAATGTTAATTCGTTTCTCCATGAAGCTTCTATCTTGGAATGTTAGGGGTATTTGTAAGCCTAAGAAGAGGGTTCGAATTAAAAAGCTACTAAAAACTAAAAAGGTAGTGGTTTCGGGCACTGTGGCTAGAGGTCATTGGGGGTAATAAGAATATGGAGTTCTTGTTTGTGGACCCTGAAAGAACTACATGAGGGCTTCTGTGCATCTGGGATCTAGGTGTTTTCCAACTAGCTGGCAGCTGCTGCAACAGGAGGTTTATTTTACTCTTAGGTACATTATACAACTCTTTTCATTGTGTTTTGGTTAATATATATGCACCTAATGATGTCAGCAACAGATCCTCCTTTTGGAATACTCTACTTAACCTCAAGGTCTCTTTTCCCTTTCCATAGTGCTTAGGAGGTGATTTCAATGAGATAACGCATATGGAATAGAGAGTAGGCTGTTCTAGACAGGACAAGGGTATAAAACAATTTAATGAGTTTATAAATAATTGTGAACTAAATGATTGTAGACGTCCCCGAACGCCCCGGGAGGATGAGTCCCGTTCTGTTCATTTTGGGCTCACTACAGTTCAGGACTCAATGTCACAGTTCGTAATCTAAACCAAAGAGTCCAAATCCGGCAAATCGTTTTGAGAAAACAGATTTTTTTTTTTTGAAAAAAGTGCCAAACATGGACTGCTTTGCTAGATATAAAGTCGCCACCTAAATATTTTATTTTTGGGGAAATTTAGGAAACCCTGACTCGTTTGCCTAAGGCCACGTGTCTGTCATCACCAAAGTTGCCTCGGCTCAGGAACTTAGGTACGATTGGGGAAGGTCACTTCGTGAGCACCCCTGCTAGCCCAATCAAAGATCGGCCTCTACTAATCATGATATCTAGTTTTGAAAACATTATGCGTTCATATTCCGGTTATTAGCCTAGATTTACTATGTGATGCGCACAACATACAAGTATAGACTGGATCGCCTGAATTGGAATAAAACATTTCATGTTTGTTTTTGAAAGATGGTTTGCTACTCGCAAGTAGGCTTAAAATGCAGATTTTGCCACCTTCAGGTGGGCTTAGAAAAGATGGTTTTGCCACTATCTAGTGGGCTTAAAACTCACAGTCGATGAATTGTTCCAATTCAGATAATCCAATCTTTATCCACAGGCATTCAGGCAGATATATCACATAAGCACGTAGCCTCATGGTAAGCATG
Organism: Camellia lanceoleosa; assembly: GCA_025200525.1. Lineage (NCBI taxonomy): Eukaryota > Viridiplantae > Streptophyta > Magnoliopsida > Ericales > Theaceae > Camellia > Camellia lanceoleosa. Next base: position 107,392,060 of record CM045758.1, read on the forward strand.
CTATTCATGGCAGTCACTCACACGCATGCAAGGATGCTAAAGCATAAAAACTTACCGAGTACTCCAAGCCAAAACAAAAGCTAATTAGAAATCCATGCATGACCCTAACTATACAGAAATGCTTAATGTCTATAAAAGAGGGGCTCTTCTCTCTTGTTTTGGGGTTAGACAATTTAGATAACATTTTCAGAGCTTGAGCTTTAGGGTTAGGGTTTGCATATATCCTCTATCTCTATATCTCCCTCTTCTTGTGTTTAGTGTGTGTTTAGTCTCATTTTTGTGCACAAACACCCACCATCACACCTTTTCTTGGTTACTGAGGTACCAGAGGTCTTTCCTTGAAGCTTTTGGACTGGTTTGGAACCAAAAAAGCTGCTGGAACATTGTTTGTGAAGAGGGTCTACAAGGGTAAGATTTTTGTCCATTTTTACCCCATTTTTGCAAAGCTTTTTAGCCTATCTTGCATCTTTTTTTGAGCTTATCATATAACATATAAAAGTCTTGTTTTTGTCTACTCTAAATAGTTTGTTAAGGGTGTTTTAAGCTTTGGGGTTGTTTGACCCCTCTTAAGGCTTGTTTGTCCGTTGTTTTGTGCCATTTTGGTTGAGCTCCGGGACCATTGTGTTTGGGCCTCCTCACCACTGAAATCTTGAGGGATTTCAGAGGTGAGGATGGTGCCTTGAGGTCCTAGGAAGGAGAGGGCCACCCGCTCTCCTTGTTGTCCTTGAAAAGGGCTATTTTTGCCTCTTGAGGGAGCATCTAGTTGAAGTGTGTGTTGACCATGCCTTGACTGATATTTATGCTTATTTTTCCATGAAATAGCATTGTGTTGAGTTGGTTTGGACACACCTTACATGCTTTGCATACATGTCTTGTAATGCCATCATTTAGCCTTAACATGCATCTAGGCTTTGACCCTTGTTCAAGCATGTTTTAGGCCCTGCTTTGTGAAGTTTTTGTACTTGTTTTTCCATGCTTAAGGTCTGCCTTTAGTTCTTTTGGTCGACCATGGCATTCATTGCATAGCCCCTTTACATTGTTTAGCTTGTAGGCTTTAAATGTGTGAAGTGTTGAGCATGCATTGTTTGATTTATTTCAGTGGTTTGACACCACTTATAGCATCATTTCAGTCCTCATGGCATGCTTGTATGCTTGCCTTTGATGCTTCTTTGATGCCTTATGAGGTTGTGCCTTATACTCCATGTTTGGTCATTGTGCATGCCCTTGAATTTAAGTCATTTAGATGCCATCTAAGTGGTCTTTAGGCTTTGTTTTAATATGCTAAAACTCTGTTTTAGGTCATTTAATCCATGCCATGTTTGGTTCTGTTAAGAGTAGTTCAATACCTCCTTAGCTTGCCTTGAGTTTTGGACCTCTAATTGCATGCTTATGCTTGTCTTGTTGGCTTGGTTTGGGACCATTTTAACATGATTTTTAGAGCTTATGTTGCATGTCATTAGTCCGTGTTTTTGTGCTTACAAGTTGTCTTTATGTGCTTAAGTGTTAGACCATATTTGCATGCGTGCGTGTGTGTGTGTTGGACCTCACTTCCATAGTATTGGCCACTGATTTTGGCAAGCTTGCAAGCTACCCATGTTAGTTTAAGCCCACCCCTTTTCATGTTGTTCTATGCCCACCTTGTATGTTGTTGCATATTTGTGTATTGTTGCATGATTGAATGAAGTCACATGCTTGCTTGTATGCTCAAACACCCGCATTGTGCCTTGCATACTTGTTAGTTGCATTGTCTCATGCCCTTTGTCTTGCATGACCATTGTATGCCTTGTATACTTCTTAGCATTGTCCATGTTGCATACTAGTCGACATGCTTAGGATTGCATTGTATTGGCATGCATGCTTTGCCTCTTGAATTGCTTGTGATAGAGGTTGAGTTCAATTTTCTTGATTATGTGCATTGCATTCCATATCAACATGCATACTTGATTTTTTGGGCCATCATGCATGGAAATGCGTGATTGGTGGTCCGAGAATCGAGGCTCATCCTCCTTTGAGTCATACACATGATAAGGAGTGTGGTTGGTGTATACATTGCTTGAAATGCATTGTCATGCCAAGTTCTGTCCTCTGCTGCTATCAAACCAGTTTTTGCAGGAAGATTTGGCCAGCCGGCCATCTTAAGTGCCGACCGGCCATTCATTGTTGGCCGATAGGTTATTTTGTGGCCGGTGACCATCATACATGGCTGGTGACCAATCCCTTCAGCCGGTGGTATTCTACAGCACTCAAAGAAGCAACCTTGGGACTTGTGCAGTCTTTAGAGGAGGATAACAGCCAAAGCAGAGGCATCTTGTGCATGGCAGTGACTTCCAAGCGGAACCAAGCGCGCATGCATTGGACCCTCTTTCCGAGGCTGCTGTTTACTATTTTCATCATATTAGTTAATTTGTTAATTAATTAATTGATTTGTAATATTTAATTAGCTTGTTGGTTAGTTAAATTGTATTATTCTTTCGGTCCCTCCGAGCGACAGCAAATTTGTAATAAGTGTGGGTGCGTGTGTGCATGTCTTCCAACCCCCACTTCTTTCTTCCTTTTACTTACCTGCTTTTGATGGTTAGTATTAGGGCATATTTAAATTAGCATACCTTATGCTATGCATGCGTGCATCATTCATCAGTATTACATGCACCGGGCTCAGCGCATCATGCTAATTGCATAAGTATTTCAAATCTAACTTGAATACATGTTACTTGTGCATTTTTGCATGTCATTCTTAGATTAGCCGAGCCTATTATATGCGATATTTTGCATGTGTTGCATTAGCCATCTTAACATGAACTAGGATCATGCATATGATTACTAACTAGTTTCTGTTTTGGCTCGGAGTACTCGGTAAGTTCTCATGCTTTAGCATCCTTGCATGCGTGTGAGTGTTGCCATGACAGCATGCTTACCATGAGGCTATTTGCTTATGTGATATAAACTGCTTGAATGCCTGTGGATGGAGGTTGAATTACCTGAATTGGAATAATACATTAAAATTGTCAGTTTTAAGCCCACTCGAGAGTGGCAAAAACTACATTAATCTAAGAAAGCAATAAATTGCACGCAAATCCGTGGACCGCCTCAGCTCTATTCCGAATGATGGATAATGCATGCTTGAGTTGCCTTGCGCGGAAATCCATTGCGATGCCCCAATTAGCCTCTATTTACAATTAAGCTCGGAATATTGCACGAAGCTCCAAAAGACTACCGGTGTCTGATTTGCTGTAACAGAGAGCAAGAAAGGGGCATGGCAAAGTATTTTCACATATGTGTACATGACTACTCTTCAGGGAGTGTAGTCCTCGATCCTCGTGCCACCAATCACGCATATCGATGCATGATGGCCGAGGAGTCGAATTGCACGACTCAATATGAAATGAATGCACATGAAAACACAACAAGACCGAGACTCCATCATGGATAATCTGAAGTGTCGGTACCGGGAATTGAGACACGTTCCGTCACTCGAAATACGAAACGTCCCTCGTTTCCCGTGCTTGGGCTAACTCCTATCCCAAACACAATGCAATATGCATGACATGCATGAATGCAATCCTAACATGCAACCTAGCATACTCAATGCTATAAGATGGCATACACAACGCACGATGTAGTAAGGCATACACAATGCTCTAACATATATCCTAGCATACACAATGCTATGAATTGAAATGGCATACACAATGCATAATGGACTTACACCAACATGAGTGGACCTCAGCCACACTCACATTAGTGGCCATTAGATGAAAATGAGACTATCGAAATGCGTTCACACATGCACGCAAATCAAGGACCGAACCTAAGGCACAAAATGCCACTCTAACAAGGCATGGCAAGGCATGAAACATGGCATTCAAACATGCAAATTCCAGCACTAAATTATGATGCAAAATGATCCCGAATCATGGATATATGTCATACAATGCATGGAATGGTCCCGAAACTCAAAACTAGGCACATATATTGACTTATAGCTATACAAAGCATGCATTATTTGATTATGAAGCACAAAGACAGAGCCAAGACAGTCCCAAAACATGAACATTTCTATTTCAAATCATGGCCAAAAGATGCTAGCAAGATGGACTAAAATAGCATGCAACTTTGACTAGCAAACATGGTTTACATGGCATGTATATGAAGCATATGAAATCTCACCAAACCAGCAAAAATCAGTGAACAAAACATATGAAAATATGTCCAAATAAACATGGAAATTCAACCAATGCATGTAAAAATGAGGGGCTCCTTTGGAAGGGCATACAAGGAGTTATTAAGCACATGCATCAAAGACACTTAGCATGGAAAAATTAACTCTAGAAATCAAATATGATAGCCCTAAAACGCATCAAATTGGCCCTAAAATCAGTCAACAAAGCATGCAAGATAGGGCCTCTTTAGAAAGCCAAAAAGACCATCAAGCAAAACAAGGTGAGAGGGGGTCACCCCCCTCTGCTTTTGAGGCTCAAAATAGTGTGTTAGCCACTGAAAATTTAGTGGCTAGAAGGCCAAACAAAGCATGCAACAAGGGCTTAGTTGTAAGGCCCAAAATAAGAGGCAATCAAGCATACAAGGAAGCATATGACCTCAAATGAAGGAATGCCCTGAATCAAACATCAAGAGGGCCTCAACACAAGACTTTTTCTAGTTTAGGTTGAGGTCCAAAAGGGCTCAAAAATAAAACTAATGTATCATGCAAAAACAGCCCTAAAAGAGAGATTGGACAAACAGGGAAGTAAAAGGCCTCAAACAGCCAAGTTCCCTTCAACAAAGTTGAAGAGGGGCTCAAAAAAAAAATACTTTACCGTTTATGGAAAATCTCGAATATGCTCACAAGTAAGGCTACAATATGATGCAAAAATGGCCCTAAAAGAGAGATAAAGGGCAAGAGGTGGTAGATGGTCTCAAAAAGAAAATATCCCTTCAAAAAAGTTGAAGAGGGACTTAAAAAAAGATGGTTTATAGTTTGGCTCAAAGCCGAGAAATGCTCAAAAATAAGGCTAATATATCATGCAAAATAAGCCATAAAAGAGAGATAAAACACAAAGGGTGAGTAGAAGACCTCAAACAGAGAAAAGTCCTTGATCAAACATGAAGATGAGCTCAAAATAAGACTGTTTTCAATTCAAGCCGAACCCCAAAAATGTAAGAAAAAGGAGCTAAAATATCATGCAAAATAAAGCAAGAAAAGAGGAAATAGGGACTCACCCTTGTAGCACAGATTTTCAGCAGCTTTTGATCCAAGAAAAGGAGCTTTCAACCTCTGAAAATCAAGTCCAAGGGGCTGGAATGGATGATGGATGTGATAGGCTATGGGTTGGTGTGTAAATGATGCAAGGTCAAGGATGTTTTGAAGCTTGGATGAGATAGATATATGGTTGTATGTATCAATGCCCCAGCTGGTTTTCTAACCCTTAGAAATGGAGGTGGGGTGTTGGTTATATAGAGGAGAGAGGCCAAGGAAAAAGGGGGAAAAAACCAATTCAAATTTCCCCCCCTCTCCAAAGGAGCAGACCCTCGGGCAGGGGTCTGGTGCAAAACAGCTGGCACAGCTGGAATACACCAGGAGAGAGAAGTTTGGCCGGCCAGGTTCAAGAGGTTCAGGTGACCGGCCGGCCACCTCCCCTGGCCGGCTGACCAGGTTCAAAAGGTTCAAGCAAAATTGTTGGCCGGCCACCCCAAGAAGGTGGCCTCCTAGGTGAGTGTAACACAGCTGCATGGAGAAAAACCAGAAAATGTAACCCAAGAGAGAGAAAAACCAACTTTTTAGAAAGGTTCAAAAGGGTCAGCGGGAATTAATGGGCGGCCTACCCATATTGGTGGCCTCCCAAGTGTGTACAACACAATGGTGTGGTGGAAAGTCAGAAAAAGTGGCCTGGGAATGGGAAAAGTCAGCTTTCTAGTGAAGAAAACGAGCAATAAAGAGCGATGAAGGAATAAAGCTGGTTTTCAGAACAATTGCTGGCCTCCCACCTTCCTACAACCTTCCTAATAATGAAAATAAGGTCTCCGCCAAAAATGAATCCAAACCGATGCAAAACGAAGGTTCGGAGGCCAAAATGCGCGGCCCGGGGCCCCAAAAACTTACTATTAAGCACCGGAGGTGGCGTTTGACTACGAAGTGGGTTTCTCGGGCCACAGTGTCCCTTGAAAGGGAGGAAACAAGGTGCATGCTAAAAACCGGAGCAAACGGAGGTGGTTAAGCGGTCCCAAACCGAGGCATACGACCGACGGCTTCGAAAACTGAGAACCGGGCTCCAAACGAGAAAAATGGCCTACAACCACGAAATGTAGTCTATGGCCACTGAAAGATGATCTACGAGACCTCTCCCTTCCTTCGGGAAGAGAAAACAAAGAAAACAAGGCCTGGTTCATAAACCGAGGCAAAAACACAAAAGAGTCCGGAAGTCCGGAGGCAAGGCTCGCGGCCGAGACTCGGCTCGCGGCCAAGACTCTGAAACCTCAGAATGAGCACAATATGCAACATCACCGAGCACTCAGTTGGTGACGTCTGAGTCTTATGGTCGGTCAAAAATGGGGTGTCTACAGTTGCCCCTCGTTGACAGAACTCGAAAGTCATAAGTGACGGGTGTGAATGTCAAAGCCCAGAGACGACCCATTTTTGACAAGGCCAAAGATTCAGACAAACAGGCGAGATAAACAAAAAGATGTGCCCGCAGGCATGCCCTCAGGCAAGGGGCAAAATGCAAAGCGATATGCACAAAGCCGGATGTAACTCAATGATCATGCGAAGCAGCAAGCTGTAATGAAGCAAATATTCGCAATAGATGTAACAGTTTTAAGCAAGAATGCAAAGCAATACTACATTTCATGCAGTTGAAGAATGCGGAGAATCATTGAATTCTCACCACGTCTCACATGGAGAAGATACAATACCTGTGTGGCACGTCTGGTCGCACCAGCCTCAAATGAACCGTACATACAATATCGTGCCTGAAAAAGGAAGAAACTCAACAAGCACAACATAGTTAGTAACATATGTTCAGTGTGATATCGAATGCAGGCAAACGCGGTGTTGATGGGTGAGTGCATCGCAATGTGAGAAGCGACGCGCGTGACAATGCAAGTTAAGCACAAGGGTATGACAATGCTCGTGAAACATGCAGAACAGTGCAAGTGGTGTGCATGGGAATGCAAGTGACGTGCATAACAATGCAGGGTAAGTGCAAACTCAAATGCACATTTTAAAACAAAACAATGAGCAAAGCAATGCAAGTTTCGACGAAGGTGGCTCAATTGCGACCTCCGGTTTACCTCCCGGAGGGGTCACAACATATTCAAAAAGGATACACCTTGCTTTTGACGAGTAATGATGAGACACGCATCGAAAGTTGGAGTTGAAGTTCATGCAGAGGGATTTCGCGACGAAAAGTGTACTTTCCTTGTACTTTCTCGGGTGTCGGGAACTCCAATCATCACCAAAATTTACAGGGACCTTGAAGACCACCTTGGGAATGCTGCCAGCCATGTTTGGTCCAAGGGGGAGGCTGCCGGCCAGGGGTGAGGGAGAGGGGTGGCTGGCCTACCAAAAAAGGTGGCAGGCCGGCCACCTAGTCCAAATCCGGGGCAGTTTGGTCCTTTTGCTCTCATTACTTTAAATCCACTTATCCAAACACCTTTTCCTCACAACTCTAGCTCTGAAATCAGTCCCTCTACCTTCCTAGAGCATTTTCCCTTTCAGATCTGTGCTCCATACGCGTTTTCCAACGCCCCACGCCAAGTTGTTTCGCGAAAACTTTTAGTTTTCTTCACTTTGGACCGATTAAATTTTGATTTCGGTGCTTCTTTTCTTATTTTTACCACTTGAGGTAAGTTTGTCTCAATATTTGGAAGATTTTCTCGGGGGTTGACTTTTATTGACTTTTTCATTTCCTGAGAGTTGACTTTTGTTCACTTTTTCCAATTTTGCTCGTTTTTGCAGATTTTTCAAGATGGCGGGTCATTTTCCCCAAGGTGGAGGTTCTTCAGGTGCGGGGGGTGGGCCAGACATCATGTCTTTACCCCTGAGGATTCGGCCATTCATTCCCCGAGAGGTACGACCCGCCGGCGCTGTAGACGTCCCCGAACGCCCTAGGAGGGTTAAGTCTCGTTCTGTTCATATTGGGGTCACTACAGTTCAAGGACTCAAATGTCAAGGTTCTTAATCTTGAACCAAAGAGTCCAAATCTGGCAAATCGTTTTGAGAAAACTGATTTTTGAAAGAAATGCCAAACATGGACTGCTTTGCCAGATACAGAGTTGCCACCTAAATGTTTTTTTAATGGGAAATTTAGGAAACCCTGACTCGGTGCCAAAGGTCACGTGTCCGTCATCACCAAAGTTGCCTCGGCTCGGGAACTTGGGTACGATTGGGGAAGTTCACTTCGTGAGCACCCCCGGTCGCCTGGTCAAAGACCGGCCTCTACTAACCATGATATCTGATTTTGAAAACATTGTATGTTCTTATTCTGGTTATTAGCCTAGGTTACTATGTGATGCTCACAACATACAAGTATAGACTGAGTCGCCTGAATTGAAACAAAACATTTCATGTTTGTTTGTTTGAAAATGGTTTGATGGTGCTACCCGCAGGTAGGCTAAGACGTGGATTTGCCACCCTCGGGTGGGCTTAGAAAACATGATTTTGCCACTATCTAGTGGGCTTAAAACAAATATTCGATGAATTGTTCCACTTCAAGTAACTCAACCTCCACCCACAGGCATTCAAGGCAGTTATATCACATAAGCAGTTAGCCTCATGGTAAGCATGCTATTCATGGCAGTCACTCACACGCATGCAAGGATGCTAAAGCATAAAACTCACCGAGTACTCCAAGCCAAAACAGAAACTAATTAGAAATCTACACATGAATCCTAAAAATGCAGAAATGCCTAATGCAACACATGCAAAGATGCAAACTATAGCAGGCTCGGCTATTCTAAACATGGCATATGGAATACTACAACTAACACGTATTCAATTTGGAATTGAAATACAAATGCTATTTGTATGATGCGCCGAGCCCGGTGCGTGCAAAACAGATGAATGATGCAAACATGCTATCATACTGTATGCTAATTGAGATATGCCCTAATCTAACCATCATAAGCAGGTAAATAAAAGGGAAGAAAGACGTGGGATTGGAAGACATACATCACACTCACGCACACTTATTACAATTATGCCCTCGCGCAGAGGGTCCAAATAAATAATACAGTCCCAAATGAAAGAATAATACAGTCCAAATGATACAGTCCAAATAATGTACAAATTTCTAATTAATTAACAAATTAAATAAGAAAGCTGTAAAAACTGGCATGCAAGCCAGGGACTGCCTTGATTCTGATGAATGATGTATGCCCGGGTGCCTTTGCGCGAAAATCCACGGCGATGCCCCGATTAGCCTCTATTTTGCAATTATTTCTTGAAAAGCGCGCCAAGCCTCGGAAGACTGCTGATCCTTGATATGCTGCAACAGAGAGCAGGAAAGGGGCATAGCAATGTATTTTTACAAATGTATGTATATCTCGATCCTCGTGCCACCAATTACGCATCTCGATGCATGATGGTCAAGGAGTCGAATTGCACAACTCAATATAGGATGAATGCATATGAATACTACAACAAGACCTAACTCCATCATAGATAATCCGGAGTGTCGGTGACTTGGGAATTGAGACGCGTTCCGTCACTTGGAGTACGGAACGTACCTCGTTTCCCGTGCTCGGGCTAACTCCTATCCCGAACACGATGCAATATGCATGACATGCATGAAATGCAACTAAGATACAATCCTAACATACACAATGTTATGGAATGGCATACACGCTATACGAGGTGATACACAATCGAGCATACACAATGCTATGGATGAAATGACATACGCAATGCAATAATGGGCTTACACCAACATGAGAGAGCCTCAGCCACACTCACATAGGAGGCCATCGAAATGCGTGCCCGCGGGCACGCAAACCGAGGACGGACCCTCAGGTACCGAAATGCCACTCTAATGAGACATGGAAAAGACATGGAATATGATATGCAAACATGAAAAAATCAGAGGCAAAATGACATGCAAAACGGCCCCGAAATATGGCGAAATGAAACCCGATGCAAGGAACGAGTCCCGAAACATGGAATTAAGCACATGAAATGGCCTATAGCTATGCAATGCATGCATAATTTGAATGTTAAATGTAAAATCAGAAGCAAGGCAGCCCCAAAACTAGCATTTTTACAGTATAAAGCATGGCCAAACAGCAAGCACAAGTAGGGCTAAAATGGCATACAAAAATGGGCCCGCAAGAGGGGTGATGAAGCAACTCACAGCTTCTGGCCCCAAATAGGAAAGGGGCCTTCTAAAACATTTAATAGGGGCTAAAAATATGATGTTTTTCAGTAGATGAAAAGCCCCAAATCAGTATATAAACATGCTCAAAATGCAATGCAAGATTAAGGCCAACAAAGGGGCAAAGAAGTAACTGATATATGGGGGGCTCAAACAAGTGAGGGACCTTCAACAATGTTGAATAGGGTCCCAAAATATGGCATTTTACAGTAGATGATTAAGCCCAAATCAGTATACAAACATGCTCAAAATGCAATGCAAGATTAAGGCCACAAGAGGGCTATAACACAAAGTACACAAAATATTCACAAAACAGCCAAAGAACCTTAATGAAACATGAAAAGGGGGTAAAAATATGGACACTTTCAGCTCTGATCATGGCCGAAAAATAGAAGCAAGATAAGCTAACAAATCATGCAAAAATGGGGACCAAAGAGGGGTAGAATGGCAAGTGATATATGGAGGTCCCCAACAGTGTTGAGCCCTTCTTCAATGTTGAAGAGAGGCTCAAAATAGGCCTATTTAAAGTTTACATCAGGCCCTAAAACAGATCACACACAAGCTAAAAATGTCATGCAAGAAAATGGCATTCAAGAGGGCATTGAAGTAAGTGCAACATGGGGGGCTCAAACAGTGTTGAGCCCTTAATGAAACATGGAATATGGCTCAAAAAAATGACATTTTCAGTTTTGGTCGGAGCTCAAAATAGCAAGAAAACAGGCTAGAAAAATGTTGCAAAATTGAGCTCAAAAGAGGGGAAATGATGTTTACCCTTGAAGACTACCCCTTGGATGCTTCTTGGCTTGAGAAATGCTGCCTCCTAGCTTCTGGAAAGCTCCCCAAGTTGTTGGAAATGGAGTAGTGGTGGTGGTGTTTGGTGGTGATGAAGAAATGAGGTGTAGGACTTGGTGTTTGAGCTTGAAAGAGAGAGATGGAGGGAGATGTGTATACAAGGCTTAAGGCAACTTTTGTCAACCCTAAAAACAGGTTTTTGCAGCTGGTTATATGGACCAAAGGGAGGGAGAAAAGGAGGGAAAAAGAGGAGGGAAATTGCATCAAGTTTCTCTCTAAAAAAGTTCCTTCCGGATACAAGTTTTGGAGGGAAAAATAATGCATAGCTGTAATGTACTCACCCTGAGGAAGCTGGCCGGCCAGGTATTAGAGCTGCAGGTGGCCGGCCGACCACCCCTCATGGCCGGCCGGCCAAGGGGAAAAATGGTCAAATTGAATTTCTGGCCGGCCACCAGATATTGGTGTCCTCCCAGGTGTCCTCAACACAACCCTGTGGTTCAAAACTGGCAACTATGAAACAGGAGAGAGAACAAGCCATTTTTCAAAGGGGTTCAAAAGGTTCAAGTGGAATTAATGGCCGGCCATATAATATTTGTGTCCTCCCAAGTGTCTACAACACAAATATGAGGGTTAGGATTGAAGAAAGTGACCCTAGGGTGGTCAACATTGGCTTAGAAGTGAGAAAAACGGGCGTCGGAGGGCGCTGGAGGAATATAACTGGTTGCTGAAACAATTGCTGGCCTCCCACCCTTCTACGGCCTTCCTAGTGATGAAACAGAGGTACCTGCCAAAAATGAACGAAAACCGATGCAAAATAAAGGTTCCGGTCAAACGCAGCATTCGAGGCCCCGAAATCGATTAAGCAAAGTGGCGTTCGACCACGGTGGGTCTTCGACCTCGGTGTCCCTCAAAAGGAGTAAACAAGATGCATGCCAAAAACCAAGCAATCGGAGATAGTTAGGCGGTCCCAACCGAGGCGAAGACGGCCTAACGGCTCAAAATCGAACCGGCTCCGAATGGTAAAATGGCCTCACGGCCACAAAATGTAGCCCACGGCCATCGAGAGACGGCTCACGAGACCTCTCCTCTCCTCGGAAAAGAAACAGAGAAAACCGAGTCCGGTTCGCAAATCGAGGCAAGGCCTGAAAAAGGGTCTTAAGTCCGGAGGCAGGGCTCACGGCCGAGACTCTGAGACTTCTGAACGAGCACAATATGCAACATCACCGAGCACTCAATCGGTGACGTCTGAGTCTTAAGGTCGGTCCAAAATGGGGTGTCTACAGTTGCCCCTCTTTGACAGAACTCGGAAGTCACAAGTGACGGGAGTGAATGTCAAAGCCCGGAGACGACCCATTTTTGACAAGGCCGAAGACTTAGACAATCATACAAGATGAACAGAGATATGCCCGCAAGCAAGGGGGGCAAAATGCGAAGCGATATGCACAGAGCCAGATGTAACTTAATGATCATGCAAATGCAGCAAGCTGTAATGAAGCAAGTATTCGCAAATAGATGCAACAATTTTAAGTAAGAATGCAAAGCAACAACTACATTTCATGCAGTTAGGAATGCGGAGAATTGTCCAATTCTCGTCGCGTCTCACACGGAGAAGATACGATACCTGCGCGATTCGTCTGGTCACACCAGTCTCAAATGAACCGTACATACAATATCGTGCCTGCAAAAGAGAGAAATTCAACAAGCACAATATGCTAACAACATATATTCAATGTGATTCCGAAAGTTTGACACACGCAGTGCCGGTGAGTGAATGCATCGTAATGCGAGAAAGGAACGTGCGTGACAACGCATGCTCAAGCACAGAGGTATGGAAATATCAAGAAATGTGCATAATAATGCAAGTATGCTCATGAGAATGCAAGTTATGTGCATGATAATGCAAGTTATGTGCATGATAATGCAAAACGAGCATAAATCAGGTTGCCCGTTTGTTACGAAACAACGAGCAAGGAAACGCGCGTTTCAGCGAAGGCGACTCGATCGTGGCCTCTGATTCACCTCCCGGAGAGATTACAACATGTTCAAAAAGGATACACTTCGATTTTGATGAATAACGATGAGACACGTGTCAGAACTTGAAGTTGAAGTTCCGGCGGAGCAATTTCGCGACAGAAAGTGCACTTTTCTTGAACTTTTTTAGGTCCCGGGAACTCCAATCTTCCCCAAAATTTGCAGAGAGCTTGGGACCCACCTAGGGATCACCACCGGCCAGTTATTTTCCCCAGGGGAGGCCACCGGCCAGTTTTCAAAAAGAGAATGGCGGCCCGAGAAAAGGTGGCTACCACACCGCCCAAATCATGAGCAAATTGGTCTTTTCACCTTGTTTTCTTTATATTCTCTTGCTCAATCACTTTGAGCTCATAAACACAGCCACGAAATCTCCTCCCCTTCCTTCCCAAACCATTTTCCTCTTCAGATCTGAGCTTCATACGCGTTTTCCAACGCCCCACGCAAGTTGTTTTCGCAAAAACATTCGATTTTAAGCACTTTGAACCGATTAAATTTTGATTTCGGTGCTTCTTTTCTCATTTTCACCACTTGAGGTAAGTTTGTCTCAATATTTGGAAGATTTTCTCAGGGGTTGACTTTTGTTGACTTTTTCATTTCCCGAGAGTTGACTTTTGTTGACTTTTTCCAATTTTGGCTCATTTTTGCTCCTTTTTGCTCCTTTTGCAGATTTTCCGAAATGGTGGGCAATTTTCCTCATGGTGGAGGTCCTCCAGGTGCCGGGGATGATTTTGATGTCATGACTCTGCCTCCAAGGGTTCGACCCTTCATTCCCGAGAGGTACGCCCCGTCGGCACGCGTTCTTCCCCGGGCCATTTTTCGTCACTTCACTGACTTTAGTGATCAAGCACCTGGAGATCTACTTCTGCGAAAGCCAGAGCATCACCTCTCCCACGAGGCACGAGAGGTATTTTACTTCGTTTTCTGCATTTTTCGCGCATTTCGTGCCTTTGCCATGCTTGAACACACAGTTTAGCCTATGACATAGTACTTTGTTTGCACCCAGAACATGTGGCTTAAACACTTGAATTTCTGAACACTCGGCTCATTAATTGATTGTGAACGCACGGCACACATTAGTGAGGAATTGAACACACGGCTCAAACACTGATTTGTTGAACACACAGCCCGAATTTGAAGGTGAACACACAGCACACACTCACTAAGAGTAGAACACGCAGCCCAAACTCTAATTTTCTGAACACACAGCTCGAATTGATGGTGAACACACGGCACACACTGATTGGGATTTGAACACACAGCCCAAACATTAATTCTCTGAACACGCAGCTCAAATTGATGATGAACACACAACCCACACTGATTTAGAGTAGAACACGCAGCCCAAACTCTGATTTTCTGAACACACAGCTCAAATTGATGGTGAACACACGGCACACACTGATTGAGAGTAGAACACACAGCCCTAACTCGGATTTTCTGAACACACAGCTCAAATTGAAGGTGAACACGCAGCACACACTGATTGAGAGTAGAACACACAGCCCTAACTCGGATTTTCTGAACACACAGCTCAGATTGATGGTGAACACACAGCCCACACTGATTGAGAGTAGAACACACAGCCCTAACTCGGATTTTCTGAACACACAGCTCAAATTGAAGGTGAACACGCAACACACACTGATTGAGAGTAGAACACACAGCCCTAACTCAGACTTTTCTGAACACACAGCTCAAATTGAAGGTGAACACGCAGCACACACTAATTGAGAGTAGAACACACAGCCCTAACTCGGATTTTCTGAACACACAGCTCAAATTGATGGGGAACACACGGCACACACTGATTGAGAGTATAACACGTAGTTCGCTTACTTTACTTCGCACGCAGCCTCTTTACTTGCACACAGCTTGTTCATTTCATTTGCACACAGCTTATTCATTTCATTTGCACACAGCTCATTTATTTCATTTGCACACAGCTCATTCATTTCATTTGCACACAGCTCATTCATTTATATTGACACATGTATTCATTCTGAATGCAGGTTGGTTCTCGCACCGTGCGAGGATATGGTTCCACCACTGCTAGAGAGTGGTATGCTGAACTCCCAGAGGCTGTCCGGGATTTAGTTGATTTGGCAGGGTTCGGGGCCTTCTGCGTTGGGTTATCACATTGTCCTGCCAGGAGGACACTGTTGGCAGCTTTGGTGGAGAGATGGTGGGACACCACCAACTCCTTCCATTTTTTCGCCACCGGGGATTTGACTATGACCCCGTTGGATTTTGCTGTACTGACCGGCCTGGACATAGGAGGTTGGCCCATTCCTTACGACGAGGACATGGGCGAATGGGAGGCCGCTTGGATACATCTGCTGGGGGCCCGCCCGCCTGTGGATAGAGCTTCAGGGAGAGTCCGATACACCTGGTTCTCTTCCCATTTTCGGAGGGAGGGGATGGAGCCCAGGACTCCTGAGGAGGCGGAGCAGTATGCCCGTGGTTTTCTCATGTTCCTCTTCGGGACTACTCTGTTCGCCGATAGAGGGAACACGGTTGGGCTATATCTGTTGAGTGCTTTGGTAGACCTATCACAGGTCGGACGGTACGACTGGGGTGGCGCCGGCCTGGCTACCCTTTACTGCTATATGAGCGCGACCTCCCGCGGGCAAGGAGACTTACTTGGCGGCTATTGGAGAGCCTGGGAGGTACTTTCTGTCCTCTTGATTTACATTTCTGCTCCTCATTACTTGTACATTGCACACACACAACGCACTTTACACTCTGTATCTTGCCCTCAGCACTTTGTATTTACATTTTGCACTGCTTTCTTCAGTTATGGGTCTACGTATATTTCCCGACGTTAGCCCCAGAGTTGGTGGTGGCAGGGCCCCTCATGACCCCATACTCACTGGTATTCGAGGGCCAGCATCGGCCGAGACCCCGAGAGACTCTCTTTTATCTGCGGCAGTATTTTGACACTGTGCGGACGACAGAGGTATTTCAGAACTCTCAGTTCCTTCCATTTTCATCCTTGATCTGCCCCATATATTCCCGGTATCTGATTGGTTTATGCACTTGTTATCCGCAGATTACATGGCAGCCCTGGGCGCCTTTGGGTGATGGTCTCCGATTTCAGTATGCCGGAGGATCGGGCACCTCCCAGTACAGGATCCTGCTCGAGGGACCGGTTGGTAGAGCATGGTTTCTGGGGGAACGCTTTTTGCGTCAGGTATGGGGATACACTTCTCAGGACCCTCCCGCAGCACCTCCAGTCAGTATGCGAATTGCTGATAGGCTCTCTACCCAGGATGTCGTTAGTGCTATGCTGGGCACTGATGCTTTGCTACATCTTACGGAGGGGGACTACGCCACTTATCACCATACATATCTGACGCCTTTCTTGACGGGAGTGCGTACTCCATCACTGAGGCCTACTGGTGTACCATCTTCGAGTTAGGCTCGTGCTACGGATATCCCTTATTCCAGCAGGGTTGGTACATCCAGAGGTGGGCGCGGGTTCATTCCCCCTGATTCCTCCGACCCTTCATCATCTTGGGTGGCTAGACATGCCGACCGAGTTGACGAGTTGGCAATTTGGGACTCCTTACCAGGTCTCGCTGGAGCCTCTCCTTCCTGACCACAAATACGTCAGAGATCCTGATTCACCATCGGTATGTTTTACAGCTTTGATTTATCAGTCGGATACTTGGACATTCATTCATTTACTGATAGTTTTGCATTTGTATCTGTAGCCTCCAGTTGAGTACGTGGATGAGATGCTTGGAATGCTGGCCACTTTTGAGGGCATGATCTTGCGGAGGGAGGCACAGCTAGCCATTATGGGTGTGCAGGTACTGTTCATCTTTCCTGTATTTGTCATATTTCCTGATAACACGCTGGTTTTGAACATTCTATTGCATTGATAGGCTGTTTGTGTAGAACACATCTGACACACACCCCACTCACATACTGTACTTGCATCTGATTTCCATATTTGAACTGATGTATTGAACTTTTCACTTTCAGATGCCTTCTGAGGGAGGTCGATCGTCTGGATCTTTTCGAGGTGCTGGGCCATCTGGGCCCTTTCGAGGAGCTGGGCCATCCAGGCCTTTTCAGGGAACTGGGCCATCCAGGCCTTTTCGAGGAGCTCGGGGAGGGTCCTCTCGTAGGCGCAAGGCACATATTATAGAGGCGGAGCCCGATGAGGAGGAGGAGGAGGAGGAGGAGGAGGCCACAGACCGTCAGTCGGAGACATCCGCTGAGGAGGGGGATTTCGGTCTTGGTTCCGGGGGTGGAGACGAGGCTGAGGGGGATCCTGAGGATGACAGCTCTGACCCAGATGGTGATGGTGGTGCAGAGGTTGTCCCGCAGAAGAGGATGAGGGGGGCTCCTCATTCCCACTCCCGAGGACATTGATGCTGCTGTTTCCTGCTTTATTTTCCTTTTTGCTAGTAGTTTGTAGCACTTTGCATTTTGTTAGGCAGTTTTATTTTCCGTAAAACTTGTACCTTTGTTTGTTGTAAAACATGATGGAATGAAACAGCTTTTGAAAAGGTGTTTGTATTTGAAACTCTTAGCATCGCATCGCATTATTTTGCACCATAAATGAGATTGAATGGAAATGTGCACTGTGTATTTACCGGGTCAGGTAATGAACCGACGCAATAAACTAAACAATTCGACTCACTAAGAAATACCAGAATCTTAGCAAGCAAGTTTACAACTCGATAAGCAAAATACAACAATGTTAACGACTCGATAAACAAGACTTAACAAAATTGCGTAAACAAAGAGTAACAACTCAAAACACAAAATGCGACAGCTCGAAAAAACTTACAACTCGATAAACAAAATGACAACTCGATAAGCAAAATACAACAATGTTTAAACAAACAAAGCATACTTCGGACGATCTGGGTGATGGAACGCATTCGAAACTGAGAGAAATAGAGGCCTTCAACATTCCCGATGCATCGAAATGCCTCGAACTTCCTTCCGGAGGGCAAAACAGGACCAATGAGCATGGCCGGCCACATTTTGCATTTGGGGATTGAAAGGTGGCCGGCCGGCCAGTTTTTTGAGTCAAAGGTTGCCGGCCTGCTAGAATAGGTGGCCGGCCGGCCACTTTTCCCTGCAACCCACAGAATTCTGACACTTGTCCTTCGAATAGTGTTTCGCCCCCCTATAAAAGCTCCAACTTTGGAACTCATTCATTTCATCACTGCTTTGCACAAAAATGGAGGCATTTCTCATAGAAAATCTCACATCTTGGATCTCCTTTTTAGATGGTTCGAAAAAGTTGAACTTCCGAGGTTTCGGCTTGAATGCACTGTTCATGTTGAGCCGGACTCCGCTACACCTTCCTTTCCTCTATGCCGCGGCGAGGTTTTGAAACCCAGTGACGCATGTCTTTAGCTTCGGAGGGCAAGAGGTATGTCCCACTTTTGAAGATTTACAAGTTTTGATGGAATCCGAGCGAGGTGAGGAAATCTTGCCCCAATTCAATTTTGGCTATGCCCAAACCTTAGGGCGGATGTGCGGACTCAACGCGCATGATGCTCGATCCCTGATTTGTAACGGAATGTTGGATATCCCAAGCCTGATTTACCGGTTCTCCGACGCTGGTGACCACAGCGACCATCATTGGCAAGGCTTCCGGCGATACGCCCTCTGTTTATGCATGTTATCTCATTTTCTATTTGCCTCAAGCTTTGGAGGATCCAGCGTCCGTCTGATTGAAGTGGCTCAAGGCTTGAAAGAAGGAAAGAGTTGCATTGCCATGACATTAGCTGAGACACTGATGGGCTTGGATGCTTTCTACCGTCGGGAGACAACCAAATTTGCAGGGAGTCCACTACTGCTGCAGGTAATATTTCCCACCCAAGCTCACATATGTATTTGCTCACATCACTCGGCCCTCAGGCTCGATTTTTCTCACAAAACCCTTTTCTTACTTTTTCTCTCATCGTGCACCTCTCTATTCTTTACTTTCCCATTTTTCATCCCTCTCCAGGTATGGTTGATGGATAAATTGCAAGTTGTGGACTCTTGCCCTGCTTACTCGGCCTGCGGCTACTTCTTTCACAACGCCTAGTCGACGCCCTTGATGAGGGATGGTGGTTTGAATGGATGTGCAATTCGTCGGCAGATCGCATTGCTTGGAGTTGCCCTGGGCTCAATCTTCCAACAATGAGCTACAGTATGTCCCGGCACGTCGGGATTCGATTAATCGGCTTGACTCACTGCGTATTCTACTTCCCATTCCGTATTCTGCGCCAGTTTGGCCATGATCAGACTTGCCCACCAGAGGGGATAGAGTATCCGGCTACATTCCCGGTTCAAGGCGCACAGCTGGCTCGGCAGGCCGCAGCGTGGAGAATTAGAGAACTCCTGGCTCCTGCTCCCACTTTTAGTTGTATTTTGTCTGATGAGTGCTGGGATTGGCTCAATGAGGAGGCACAGACCGGGCCCAACTTGGCATCAGAGGCTTCGACTAGCTCTGGGAGGGGGCGCAGGGACACCTGACTTGACTATGCCCTAGATTTATTGCTTTATTAGTACTTTCAAGTTTTCGTTATGAGTGTAATAAAAAGCAACTTCAATTGTATGCAAGAGCAAGAGAACTCTGGTTTGAAATCAACGAAATTGAAGGTTGTGGTACTGAAAATTTTCCGCTTTGGTCCAAAAATGGTCTTAATTGTGAAAAGATTAATTTGAACAAAGTCAACTTTTATTAAAACTTTTCAAAACTATTTTCGATATGGATCAGAACTGGATACGTTTGAGATCTGTCATTGAGATGCACAACCCCAGATCCTAGCAACTGGAAAGTTGCCCCTAGTCTGAATAGTGCCTCGGCAATTCATGGCAACGGAAAGTTGCCCCTAGTCTGAATAGCACTGTACCGGAGATCACAATAAATGCTGATGAATAGAGATGACTGAGATGATCAAATGGACAACGTTGATCGGGGAAAAGATTGTGGCTGAACTTCAAGATGAAGCTGCCTACATATCCCAAAGATGGGAATCAAGCCTTACGTAGTTCAGGCTTAGGTTCGCTCGGGGTATTTTCATTCTCCTTTTGCGCTCTAACTTTTGCCAAGGCTACCCTTTGCGGGTTTTCAACCTTGCAGCTCAGTTTTTATAATTTCAAATTTTTTTGTGCTCTGAGTTTTGCCTAGGTCGCCCTTTCGGGTTTTCGGCCTAGCGAGCCTCTCAGGGGTAGTATTTCTTCAACTTGTCCATGTTGATCGGTTGGGAAAACTCTAAGCCATCTAGATCCATCAGAACCACAGCTCCACCTGACCAGATTGACTTGATGATGTAGGGACGAGTCCAATTGGGTCTGAACTTGCCCCTTGGGTCGTGGATGGGAGCTTGGTTGTCTTTGAGTACCAAATCTCCTTCTTTCAAATTCCTAGACTTAACCTTTTTGTTAAAAGCCCAGGCAATTCTTCGTTGATAGCCTTGAATGTGGTACAGCGCTTTCAGTCTTCTTTCATCGAAAAGCATGAGTTCATCGAATCTACTCTGTTGCCAGTCTGCCTCGGCTATTTGACACTCGGCCAATACTTGTAATGACGGAACCTCAATCTCAATAGGTAGAACGGCCTCCATTCCATAAACCAGTGAATACGGAGTCGCCCCAGTAGAAGTTCTGATTGAAGTCCGGTAGCCCCACAGAGTAAACGGCAGCTTATCTAACCAGTCCCGGTAGGTTTCCACCATCTTCTGCAGTATGTGCTTGATATTCTTGTTGGCGGTCTTGACCGCTCCGTTGGTCTGCGGCCGATAGGTAGATGACTTATGAAAAGCCACGTTATATTTCTCCAACAAATCAATCACCTCCTTCTTGAAGTGGGAACCATTGTCTGAAATTATTTCATTTGGGACCCCGTAGCGACAGATGATGTTGTTTCTGATAAATTTTGCGACATGCGAAGCCTTCAACACCACATAAGATTGGGCCTCAACCCACTTTGTGAAATAATCTATCGCTACCAAGATGAACTCATGCCCATTCGACCCCTTCGGCGTAACAGCTCCGATTACATCAATTTCCCAGACAGAAAACGGCCATGGCGAAGTCATGTTGCACAGCTTTGACGGCAGAATGTTCATGCGATTTGCATGAATCTGACATTTGTGACATCGCCGGACGAAACCAATACAATCCTCATCCATGGTGGACCAGTAATAACCCTGTCTGAGGATCTTCCATGCCAACATCACCCCATTCATGTGCGCACCACATTCTCCCCTGTGGATGGCTTCCATCAGATGCTTTGACTCTTCGGCATCAACGCAAAGTTTATGCATTCCCAGATGACCCCGTTTATACAGTTTACCCCCGCAGATGATGAACTGAACTGCCATTCTCCTGATTGCCCTTTTGTCTTTAGCATTTACCCCTGGCAGGTATGCTTCTTTCTCCAAGAAGTTCCAGATGTCGTAATACCAGGGGTGTTCGTCCTGAACTTCATCTATGGCTGCAATCGACTCGTAGGCAGGTGCAAATTTCTGGTCGACGATAACTGGATGCATCCGGACTCCACACGGGATATCTATCATAGAAGATAGAGTTGCTAAAGAATCTGCGAACCTGTTGTTCTCTCTTAGTAGATGAGTAAAACTTAGCTTCTCAAACCGAGGAATCAGCAAATCCAAGGTTTGGTGATACATCATCATCTTTTCCTCTTTTACTTTCCAGTCTCCTTTAGCTTGAGACACAACAAGGTTCGAGTCCCCAATGACGTCCAACCGTCTTGCCCCTAGTTCCAGGGCGGCTTCTAGACCAGCGATGCACGCCTCATATTCTGCTTCATTGTTCGAGACTTTGAATCGGATTTTGAAGGCGAGAGGGATACGGGAATTGTCGGGTGCTATCAGCAACACTCCTATCCCATACCCGTATTGATTTGACGCTCCGTCAAAGTACATCGTCCAACTTTCATCGTCGATATGCAGAATTGATTCATCCGGGAATAGGTACTCAACTGCTTCATCCCCTTCAACCGGGTGGTCGGCAAGGAACTCGCCATCGCTTCTTCCTTTCATCGACTTGCGTGTCGTCGTGAGATCAAATTCGGAGAGCAACAGCAACCAACGAGCTAGCCTACCTGTAAGTGCTGGTTTCTCGAAAAGATATTTGATGGGATCAAGTCGTGAAACCAACATTACAGAGTGAGCTAACAGGTAGTGCCGCAGCTTCCTAGTAGCCCATACCAAAGCTAAGCAAGCCTTTTCCAACGGTGTATATCGGGTCTCATACTCCAGCATCTTTTTGCTGAGATAGTAGATGGCTCTCTCCACCTTGTCTTCTGATTCTTGTGCAAGCATGCAGCCCATCGTGGTCTCAGTCACTGACAGATACAAAATCAACGGTTTCCCCGGTTCTGGTGGCGATAAAATGGACGAGTTCTGTAGATATTCTTTAATCTGTTCAAATGCAGCTTGACATCGGCCGTCCCATTGAAACTTCTTTCCCTTATTAAGGAGGCCAAAAAGTGGTTCACAAGTCAAGGTTAATTTTGAAATAAACCGTCTTATGAATTGCACTTTACCCAGAAAGCCTCGCACCTCCTTTTCAGTCCTTGGTGGTGGCATTTCTAAGATGGCCTTGATTTTGGAAAGGTCGACCTCAATGCCCCTTTGTGTAATCAGAAACCCCAGCATTTTTCCCGCTGTAACACCAAATGTTCATTTTTGAGGATTCAGCCGCAACCGGAAGTCCCTGATCCTTTGGAAAAACTTGTGCAAGGCGGTGTAGTGGCCCTCTCTTTCTTTGGACTTGACAATCATGTCGTCCACATACACCTCAACCTCTTTGTGGATCATATCATGTAGTATTGTGGTCGCGGCCCGTTGATAAGTAGCTCTAGCGTTCTTCAACCCGAACGACATTACCCTGTAGCAGTATGTCCACCACAGGGTGGTGAATGCAGTCTTTTCCCGATCTTCGGGTGCCATCACTAGCTGGTTATAACCTGAGAAGCCATCCATGAATGAGAGCAAAGCGTGCCCCGCTGTGAAATCCACCAACTCATCGATGTGCGGTAGGGGAAAGTCATCATTCGGACTAGCTCTGTTCAAATCCCTGAAATCCACACATACCCAGATCCTGCCATCCTTCTTCGATACTGGAACAATGTTGGCCAACCAAGTCGGATATTCAGATACCAGCAGGAAGCCTGCGTCGATTTGCTTGGTGACCTCTTTCTTAATTTTGAGAACCCAGTCCAGGCGGATCCTCCTGAGTTTCTGCTTGACAGGTCGGGCCTTGGGGTCAAGGGGGATCCGATGCTGTACAATCTCAGGATCGATTCCAGGCATGTATTCGTAGGACCACACAAAAACATCTTTGAAATCTTTTAATAAAGCGACTAAGCGCTCGTGTTCCTCCGAAGACAACGTGGAGCCGATCTGGACCAGCCGCGGGTCCTCCTTAGTACCAATGTTCACGGTAGTGATTTCGTCCACTAAGGGTTTAACAAATCTTTCCTGCTCTTGCTCAATTAATCGTTGCAAAACCGGAGGAACTTCGTCCTCGTCGTTTTCAAAATTTTGAAAGTCTGAATTAATGCAATAAATTAAGGGCACAGAAAAGTACTCGGAAACCACATTCACCTCATTCTCATTAAGTTCATCCAAATCGTCTGATTCATTTACAACAGACTCAAATGAAAAGGAAAAAGACGACCTAGATAGGACTGTGGCATCCGGGTTAACATCTCCAGGAGTACCAGACTCAGACTCAGTCGAGCTAGAATCTAATTCCGACTCACAAGACTCGGTGGAATTAGATTCCGGCTCACTACCTGATCCGGTGCTGCTGGACAAAAATCCCTCCTCGTATTGCCAAATGAGAGAGGGTGCGATAGATGCATCCAAGATAGTCTTTGGTTGGCTCATGACCGTTTTATCCCCAATCATGGAAACCGCGAAGTTATCCCCCAAGCACTTATGGTCGATCGGAGGATCAGAAAGTAGACATGCCAGCGCTACCCGCATTTCAAATTCTGTGCCCTCAGGATCCACTATTTTACACTGTTCAGCCCCAGCTAATGGGTCTGTCTGCTCTGTGGCAACGTCATCCCCGGATAGTTGCAGGTCGAAGAAGATCTCGAAGCCTGGCACGCGCTTCTTCTCCGCATTTATCCGCGGCTCTGGGAAGCCGCAAAATGGAAAATCCTCCCCCTTCCGGACAAAGCGTCCGTTCAGGGTACCCTGAATAGGCCTGTGCATTAATTCAAAAGGCTTCCCAGCCTGCTTTGCTCTGGCTCTTCCGGCCATTTCTTTTCCCTTCCTCACCCAGTCCTCTTTGGTGGGCAGATAACCCAAGCCAAGGGTATGAGGGTTGTGTGGCACTTCGGCCAATACTGCAACGCCTTTCCGGCCGCTTCTTCCTAATCCCATCCCGGGGATGTGTTGTAGCTTGTTCATGAGGTAGACGGATTGAGCACTAACGTACACATCTTCATTCACAGCCATAATATTTTGCACCACCGGGGCCTCAGCCAAAGTGAACCCTGATAAGAACACATCCTCCGTGCCATGCTCGATTTCCAAAACAGGCGTAGACACTTCCGGCGGCGGATGGATGGATGAATTTCCGAAGACAATAGCTACCCCCTTCCCGTGAGGGTATTTCAACATCTGATGTAGAGTGGAAAAGACTGCCTTTACTTGGTGCAACCACGGCCGCCCCAAGAGTAGATTAAAGGTTGCGGGAACGTCCAAGACATGAAATTCAATGTTGTGTTGTCTCGGACCAACCTGAGTCTGAATTTTGACAGTCCCTATCACTTCTCTGCTAGTATTATCATATGCTCTGATCACCTGAGTAGTCGGCACGAAATCTGCGGGCTTCAACCCGATTGCATACGCTGTTCTGACTGGGCAGACATTGATGACAGACCCGGTATCAACAAGTACCACCGGTATCCACTTGTCTCTACACTCCACGGAGACATAGAGAGGTTTGTTATGATTTGTGCCCTCAGGCGGTAGTTCTTTGTCTGAAAAGGTTAATGCCGGGGAACCTCCTCCCGGAAAAACCAAATTTCAACCAAATGGTGTAGTGTCTATAGAGAGTTTGGCCTTGTCCATAGCAGATAGGACAGCCTGTGTGTGTACTCGCGACGCCATAAGCAGTCCCCAGATGGAGATGTCTACTTGTATCTTCTTCAATTGCTTGAGTACAGCTTCTTCTTCAATCTGTTTCTCCTTCTGTTTCTCAGCTTCTTTGTCTTTCCCTGATGCCTCAGGTTGGTCTAAGTGCTGGGGCTTGAAATATCGCCCACTTCTTGTCATATGAGCGATCTCGTCAATATACCAGGTATCATCTGGTTGGTTACTTCCCTAATCCTCATCTGTGTGGGCAAGACATAAGTCATCGTCTTCCCACTACATTCCGTCGGCAGCCGACAGACACCTGTCCGGCTCCGGTATGATCGTGCTCACAGCACCTTCAGTCCTCATGCCCGCAGCATTTCCTGTTCCCGTGCACACAGCACTCTCGACCCTCACATGGGCCTTAGCTTTTCTGATTCTCTCGGAATCCTCAAATCTTTGTTGTTCCAACTGCGTCAGTACAGCTGGTTGGTCAATATTCCCTGTGTTTACAATCCCCAAATTCTGAGCGAAATTATTAGCACCGGCGCTCTCCGGCGGTGTATTTTGACTCTCGGCCCTTCTGGCCATCATTGATACTCTCGCCCCTACCGGGCCTTGTTCTGGTTGAAATTCTACAACGTTTGGCTGATCATCTAACCATCCGGTTACTTCTGCCGACTCCTCGTAGTCGAACCAGTTGATTGCGGCATCTCTTGATTCTTGGTCACTGAAGAACTGGAGGTTGGCAAGGTCCTCTCCCACAGCTGTTAGATCATCTATTCCCCTTTCAAGTCTGTCCCCCTGAATCACACATAACTCTGCTTTTTCTGGCAGTCCCACACTTGGCTCAGATTGACCCACTGATAAGATGTATCCGCTTGGATCATAGGCTCCTCCAGCAAGATTCCCAGACTGTTCAATCTCAGACTCAGCAACCCCGCTTTCCTCTGAAACCTGCCCTGTCCCATCTTCGGTGGTCACCACCACTGGCTTAGATTGGGTTGTGGAGATGTCCATCATGCACAAGTCGGTGCAGATAGAAAGGATCACCTCCAGCTTAGGTAGGTGGGATGGGGTGATATAGCTACTAGGATCGTAAGACACGACCCCAGTTTGGATGAAGTTGATTCTGTTGGGAGGAGGGGCTTGGTTATGTGGTAGGAGAGGATTCGTCGCGACGTTGGGTTTTTCGGGAGGCGCGATCACCTGCTTGTCAATAAGATCCTGGATCTCATGACGCAATCTGAAATAACGGTCGGTGTCATGACCGTGCTGTTGGTGATACGCGCAGTATTTTGCTGGGTCATGAGAGGGAGGGAGTGGATTTGGCAGTGGCCTCGGCTCTAGGGGCGTTAGATGTTTCTTCCTGATTAATACCCCCAGAGCTTTGGACAGGGGCATATAGAGGGGAGTGAAGGTTCTTTGGCCTCTGGGTGGATATTTGGTGTTTTGGGTATTACTTCCAGATGTGCCAGAGAAAGGCATGGCTGTCGTGGGTCTTGGGGGAGGGGGAGTGGTGGTGACTATGCTCACCTCTGAAGCTCGTGCGATTCTTGGCGCCACTCGAACTGCGTTGTTGTTACGGTTGAAAGTCCTTCTGGGTTGCTCCTTATCCTGGTCGATCAGACCTTGTTTTATGGCATCCTCGATCTGTACCCCCATCTCGTGTAAATCTGAGAAGGTAGGAAAGGGAAGTACGATCATCTTCTGCAGTAATTTCGGTTGGAGATTGCGCACAATCATCCTGATTTGATCTTTATCTGTAGGCCTCAAAGTCATCATCGATGCCTTTGCCCTCCAACGAGTTACGAAGTCTGAGAAAGTCTCCTTGGGTTCCTGCCTCGTCGTTTCGAGATCACGGGTGGTAATCTCGATCTGTGTATTGTACGAGTACTGTGCGACAAAGGCCTCAGCCATCTCATCTCAACTTCTTTTTACGTCATCTTCTAACTTCGTGTACCAAATGGCTGCCACACCCGACAGAGTTCGGCCAAACAGGGAAAGCTTTTTTGGTCGGGTTAGGCCCATTGGCCGTAGGATGTCTGAGAATAGCCGAAGATGGACCATGGGATCTCCGGACCCATCGAAGCGGTCAATTTGTGGCATCTTGAATCTGTCGGGTAATATTACAGCTACATCGGTGTACCCATCTTCGATGTCTGGAATGGCTTTCACCCCTTGTGACTTCTTGAAAAGCTTCTCCAGCTTACTCAGTTTTAGAGCTGTATGGTCGATTTCGAACTCAAAGGGAGAGTCCGGGTGGTTGGGTGTATGAGTCTTGGATAGTTGAGGCGGAAGTGGGGGCGGAGCCAGCCCCGTTGGAAGGCCTGTGTCCTCTTGAGTATTCTGGACATTAGGTAGGGTATTCTGGGTGTTCGGGAGGGTATTCTGAGTGTTCGGGAGGATATTCTGACCAGTAGGTGCCTGCTCGGGTAATGGAGCCCCGGGTGGAAGAGGAGCCTGATGTGAAGCAGATGCCGCATTCTGCTTAGTGATCTTCGACTGCTAGTGATCAGGCTCGTTGCTTAGAAAATTTCGCTTGGTGGATGGCATCCTCCTGCATCTATCTCATGCTCTCTTGCATCTGACACATCATTTCCTCTATCCCGGTCATATTTTGTTGGTCCAGCTGACTGACCGGTAAATGTATCTCTATGGAAGAAACAGGAATCTCAACCTGACTGTTTGCTGCTAAAGTAGCCCGCTGCCCCGGTAATCCCTGCTCTGATACACTGCGCCTCCTCGGCCTTCTTCTAACAACTGGGGGTAGGGAGTGGAACACTGGATGTCCGTCAACCAGATCCTCGGATCGATTAAGTCGGCGACCTCGTGTCCAAAGTGTTTGGGGAATATCTACTGGTTCGGAAGCAATCGTGCTAAAACTACCCCTAGCAAAAAGATAAATAAAGCGAAAAGGAAATAAATAACCAGATAAACAGACAGCATAACAGCTTAAATTAAATACACAACACACAGTCGGGCATACAACACACGGTTGATAAGCTGAAAACACACTGTCCTCAATCACCGATCACTGTTCCTATATCACTGTTCCCCAAAACTGAATCTGATATCCGCAGACAACTGATTCTCAGATATTGACCGATGCCCGCAGGCCTGATGCCCAAACTCATAAACTGATACATGCATTCCTGTAGAGACGCACTCTAAAGCACATAACAGATAAGTGAGAGCCAAAATAACCCTATGTTGGGGTAGGGTTTCCTTGTCCTATTTTGTTAGGAGCTAGGGTTTCACTATGCACGCAGCAGTTTCAAACAACCTATAAACGGGTAAGCAACCTGTCCTAGTTTGGAATGGTCACTATGGATCCGAATATGCACTAGGTCGAATGGTCAAAAAGGATGCCCCGGTAAAACCAGGGTTTATGTCCCAGAGCCGATCAGCCTTATGGACATGCCTTGAGAAGACAAGCCTCCGGAAAATCGTTCGGGAATGGCATATGGCAAACACGGTGTCCTAGGCGCACCAATGCAAATGCAATGCAAAGAAACACACAAGTGTAGTCAAAACGAGATATCATGAGTTCGAGTCAAGTTCTCTAAATCCCCAGCAGAGTCGCCAGAAACTGTAGACGTCCCCGAACGCCCCGGGAGGGTTAAGTCCCGTTCCGTTCATATTGGGGTCACTATAGTTCAAGGACTCAAATGTCACGGTTCTTAATCTTGAACCAAAGAGTCCAAATCCGGCAAATCGTTTTGAGAAAACTGATTTTTGAAAGAAGTGCCAAACATGGACTGCTTTGCCAGACACAGAGTCGCCACCTAAATGTTTTTTTAATGGGAAATTTAGGAAACTCTGACTCGGTGCCAAAGGCCACGTGTCCGTCATCACCAAAGTTGCCTCGGCTTGGGAACTTGGGTACGATTGGGGAAGGTCACTTCGTGAGCACCCCCACTAGCCCGGTCAAAGACCGGCCTCTACTAACCATGATATCTGATTTTGAAAACATTGTATGTTCTTATTTCGGTTATTAGCCTAGGTTACTATGTGATGCTCACAGCATACAAGTATAGACTGAGTCGCCTGAATTGGAACAAAACATTTCATGTTTGTTTGTTTGAAAATGGTTTGATGGTGCTACCCGCAGGTAGGCCAAGACGTGGATTTGCCACCCTCGGGTGGGCTTAGAAAACATGATTTTGCCACTATCTAGTGGGTTTAAAACAAACATTCGATGAATTGTTCCACTTCAAGTAACTCAACCTCCACCCACAAGCATTCAAGGCAGTTATATCACATAAGCAGTTAGCCTCATGGTAAGCATGCTATTCGTGGCAGTCACTCACACGCATGCAAGGATGCTAAAGCATAAAACTCACCGAGTACTCCAAGCCAAAACAGAAACTGATTAGAAATCCATGCATGAATCCTAAAAATGCAGAAATGCCTAATGCAACACATGCAAAGATGCAAACTATAGCAGGCTCGGCTATTCTAAACATGGCATATGGAATACTACAACTAACACGTATTCAATTTGGAATTGAAATACAAATGCAGTTTGTATGATGCGCCGAGCCCGGTACGTGCAAAACAGATGAATGATGCAAACATGCTATCATACTGTATGCTAATTGAGATATGCCCTAATCTAACCATCATAAGCAGGTAAATAAAAGGGAAGAAAGACGTAGGATTGGAAGACATACATCACACTCACGCACACTTATTACAATTATGCCCTCGCGCAGAGGGTCCAAATAAATAATACAGTCCCAAATGAAAGAATAATACAGTCCAAATGATACAGTCCAAATAATGTACAAATTCCTAATTAATTAACAAATTAAATAAGAAAGCTGTAAAAACTGGCATGCAAGCCAGGAACTGCCTTGATTCTGATGAATGATGTATGCTCGGGTGCCTTTGCGTGAAAATCCACGGCGATGCCCTGATTAGCCTCTGTTTTGCAATTATTTCTTGAAAAGCGCGCCAAGTCTCGGAAGACTGCTGATCCTTGATATGCTGCAACAGAGAGCAGGAAAGGGGCATAGCAATGTATTTTCACAAATGTATGCATGCCTCGATCCTCGTGCCACCAATCATGCATCTCGATGCATGATGGTCGAGGAGTCGAATTGCACAACTCAATATAGGATGAATGCATATGAATACTACAACAAGACCTAACTCCATCATGGATAATCCGGAGTGTCGGTGACTTAGGAATTGAGACGCGTTCCGTCACTCGGAGTACGGAACGTACCTCGTTTCCCGTGGCCGGGCTAACTCTTATCCCGAACACGATACAATATGCATGACATGCATGAAATGCAACTAAGATACAATCCTAACATACACAATGTTATGGAATGGCATACACGTTATACGAGGTGATACACAACCGAGCATACACAATGCTATGGATGAAATGACATACGCAATGCAATAATGGGCTTACACCAACATGAGAGAGCCTCAGCCACACTCACATAGGAGGCCATCAGATGAAAACAAGACAACTTGAAATGTGTGCCCGCGGGCATGCAAACCGAAGACGGACCCTCAGGCACCGAAATGCCACTCTAATGAGACATGGCAAAGACATGGAATATGATATGCAAGCATGCAAAAATCAGAGGCAAAATGACATGCAAAACAGCCCCGTAACATGGCGAAATGAAACCTGATGCAAGGAACGAGTCCCGAAACATGGAATTAAGCACATGAAATGGCCTATAGCTATGCAATGCATACATAATTTGAATGTGAAGTGTAAAAGAAAAAGCAAGGAAGCCCCAAAACTAGAATTTTTACAGTATAAAGCATGGCCAAAAAGCAAGCACAAGTAGGGCTAAAATGGCATACAAAAATGGGCCCGCAAGAGGGGTGATGAAGCAACTCACAGCTTCTGGCCCCAAATAGGAAAGGGGCCTTCTAAAACATTGAATAGGGGCCAAAAATATGATGTTTTTCAGTAGATGACAAGCCCCAAATCAGTATATAAACATGCTCAAAATGCAATGCAAGATTAAGGCCAACAAAGGGGCAAAGAAGTAACTGATATATGGGGGGCTCAAACAAGTGAGGGACCTTCAACAATGTTGAAGAGGGTCCCAAAATATGGCATTTTACAGTAGATTATTAAGCCCAAATCAGTATAAAAACATGCTCAAAATGCAATGCAAGATTAAGGCCACAAGAGGGCTATAACACAAAGTACACAAAATATTCACCAAACAGCAAAAGACCCTGAATGAAGCATGACAAGGGGGTCAAAATATGGACACTTTCAGCTCTGATCATGGCCGAAAAACAGAAGCAAGATAGGCTAACAAATCATGCAAAAATGGGGACCAAAGAGGGGTAGAATGGCAAGTGATATATGGAGGTCCCCAAAAGTGTTGAGCCCTTCTTCAATGTTGAATAGGGGCTCAAAATATTCCTATTTAAAGTTTACATCAGGCCCTAAAACAGATCACACACAAGCTAAAAATATCATGCAAGAAAATGGCATTCAAGAGGACATTGAAGCAAGTGCAACATGGGAGGCTCAAACAGTGTTGAGCCCTTAATGAAACATGGAATATGGCTCAAAAAAATGACATTTTTAGTTTTGGTTGGAGCTCAAAAAATCAAGAAAACAGGCTAGAAAAATGTTGCAAAATTGAGCTCAAAAGAGAGGAAATGATGTTTACCCTTGAAGACTACCCCTTGGATGCTTCTTGGCTTGAGAAATGCTGCCTCCTAGCTGCTGGAAAGCTCCCCAAGTTGCTGGACATGGAGTAGTGGTGGTGGTGCTTGGTGGTGATGAAGAAATGAGGTGTAGGACTTGGTGTTTGAGCTTAAAAGATGGAGGGAGACGTGTATACAAGGCTTAAGGCAACTTTTGTCAACCCTAAAAACAGGTTTTTGCAGCTGGTTATATGGACCAAAGGGAGGGAGAAAAGGAGGGAAAAAGAGGAGGGAAATTGCATCAAGTTTCCCTCCAAAAAAGTTCCCTCCGGATACAGGTTTTGGAAGGAAAAACAATGCATAGCTGTAATGTACTCACCTTGAGGAAGCTGGCTGGCCAGGTATTGGAGCTGCCGGTGGCCGGCCGGCCACCCTCCATGGCCGGCCGGCCAAGGGGCAAAATGGTCAAATTGAATTTCTGGCCGTCCACCAGATATTGGTGTCCTCCCAGGTGTCATCAACACAACCTTGTGGTTCAAAACTGGTAACTGTGAAACAGGAGAGAGAACAAGCCATTTTTCAAAGGGGTTCAAAGGTTCAAGTGGAATTAATGGCTGGCCATATAATATTTGTGTCCTCCCAGGTGTCTACAACACAAATATGAGGGTTAGGATTGAAGAAAGTGACCCTAGGGTGGTCAACATTGGCTTGGAAGTGAGAAAAACGAGCGTCGGAGGGCGCCGGAGGAATATAACTGGTTGCTGAAACAATTGCTGGCCTCCCACCCTTCTACGGCCTTCCTGGCAATAAAACAGAGGTACTTGCCAAAAATGAACGAAAACCGATGCAAAATAAAGGTTCCGGGGCTAAAATGCGCAGTCCGAGGCCCCGAAAAACTGACTGTTAAGCACCGAAAGTGGCGTTCGACCACGAAGTGGGTCTCTCAGACCTTAGTGTCCCTGAAAAGGGAGTAAAGAAGATGCATGCCAAAAAATGGAGCAATCGGAGATAGTTAGGCGGTCCCGAACCGAGGCACACTGCCTGGCGGCTCAGAAAACCGGGAACCGGGCTCCGAAATGGGCAAAATGGCCTACGGCCATGAAATGTAGCCCACGGCCTCTGAGAGACCGTCTACGGGACCTCTCCCTCCCCTCAGGAAAATAAAAAAAAGAAAACCGAGTCTGGTTCGCAAACCGAGGCAAGGCACAGAAAAGGGTTCGGAAGTCCGGAGGCAGGGCTCACGGCCGAGACTCTGAGACTTCTGAACGAGCACAATATGCAACATCACCGAGCACTCAATCGGTGACGTCTGAGTCTTAAGGTCGGTCAAAAATGGGGTGTCTACAGGCGCACATCCTCCCGCAGGCAGTTTTCTACCACTTTACTGACTTCGATGAGTGAGCGCCTGGGGATCTGCTTTTGCGAGAGCCGGAGTCCCATCTCTCTCATCAAGCACGAGAGGTATTTACTTCACTTTTACATTTTCTGCAATGTATTCTGCATTTTCCGTGCATTTCGTGCTTTCGCTATGTTTATCTGCTCACTCAAGCACACAGCTTGTTTTGAATGTTTAGTCTATAGCACTGTATTCTGTTTGCATCTTGAACACACAGTTCAAACACTCTAACTT
Organism: Camellia lanceoleosa; assembly: GCA_025200525.1. Classification (NCBI taxonomy): domain Eukaryota; kingdom Viridiplantae; phylum Streptophyta; class Magnoliopsida; order Ericales; family Theaceae; genus Camellia; species Camellia lanceoleosa. Next base: position 107,425,593 of record CM045758.1, read on the forward strand.
TCTGAACACGCGGCTCGTATATTGATTGTGAACACACAACACACACTTGTTGAGAATTGACCACACAGCCCAAACCTTGAGATGAACATACAGCTCACTGATTTTGAAATCAGAACACACAGCTCAAATACTTGACGTTGATGTTGAACACGTAGTTCGAACTTTGATGATGAACGCACAGCCCATTTTTCTGATTGTGAGCACACAGTACACACTTGTTTGAGAATTGAACACACAGTCCAAACTTTGAGATGAACACACAGCCCACTGATTTTGAAATCTGAACACGCAGCTCAAATACTTGATGTTGAACGCACATCTCGAACTTTGATGATGAACACACAGCCCATTTTTCTGATTGTGACCACACAACACACACTTGTTTGAGAATTGAACACACAGCCCAAACTTTGAGATGATTACACAGCCCACTGATTTTGAAATCTGAACACACAGCTCAAATACTTGATGTTGAACACACAGTTCGAACTTTGATGTTGAACACACAACCCGTTTTTTCTGATTGTGAGCACACAGCACACACTTGTTTGAGAATTGAACACACAGCCCAAACTTTGATGTCGAACATATAGCTCGTTGTCGAGGTGAACACACAGCACACGCTGGTTGACAGTTGAACACACAGCCCACACTGATTGAGAGTTGAACACGCAGCCCAAACTTTGAGATGAACACACAGCCCACACTGATTGAGAGTTGAACACGCAGTCCAAACACTTGATGTTGAACACACAGCTCGTTGTTGAGGTGAACACACAGCACACACTCTGTATCTGATTTGATTTTGCACACAACTCATACATTTCATTTGCACGTAGCTTATTCATTTTATTTGCACGCAGCTTATACATTTCACTCTGAAACTGAACACATGTGTTCATCCTGAATGCAGGTGACTTCTTGTACTGCGCGAGGATATGGCTTTATTACGATGAAGGAGTGGTACGCAGAGCTCCCGGAGGCTGTCCGGGATTTGGTTGATGTGGCAGGGTTTGGGCCCTTTTGCACTGGGAAGTAGGACACTGATGGGTGCCTTGGTAGAGAGATGGTGGGACACCACCAACTCCTTCCATTTCTCTGCCACCAGGGATATGATTATGACCCCATTCAACTTTGCCGTACTGACGGGCCTTGATGTGGGAGGCTCGGCCATCCCATATGACGAGGACATGGGCCAGTGGGAGGCCGCTTGGATATACTTATTGGGAGCTCGCCCGCCAGTTGACAGATCTTCGAGTAGAGTCCGATATACTTGGTTTTCTTCCCATTTCAGGAGGGCGGAGATGGAGCCTGAGACTCCTGAGGAGGTGGCACAGTACACCCGCGAATTCCTGATGTTCCTTTTCGGGACCACTCTGTTCGCCGATAGGGGGAACACTGTCAGGCTATATCTGTTGAGTGCTCTAGTGGACCTATCGCAGGTCAGTCGGTATGATTGGGGTGGCGCCAGCCTGGCTACTCTCTATTGCTATATGAGTGCGACCTCCCGCGGATGGGGGAACATGGTTGGCGGCTATTGCAGGGCCTGAGAGGTACTTTCTGCCCTCTTGATTTACATTTCTGCTTCTCATTACTTGTACATTCCACACGCAGCGCACTTTACACTCTCTACCTTGCACTTTGCTCTCAGCATTTTGTATTTACATCCTGCACTCAAAGATTCTCAGATTCTCGATGGCTATCTGTTTCTTCTGACTATGGGTCTACGTGTACTTCCCGACACTAGCCCCAGAGCTTGAGGTGGAGGTGCCCCTCACGACCCCATATTCACTTGTATTCGAAGGCCAGTACCGACCGAGACCTTGGGAGTCTTTCCTCTACTTACGGCAGTACTTTGATACAGTGCGGTCGTCAGAGGTATTTCAGAACTCTCAGTTCTTCATGTTTTCAATCTTTGATTTATCTTGCACATTCACCATTTCTGATTAGCTTATGCATTGGTTATCTGCAGATCACATGGTAGCCCTGGGCGTCTTTAGGTAGAGACCTCCGATTCCAGTTTGCCGGAGTATGGAGTGCCTCTCGGTATAGGATCCTATTTGAGGGGCCAGTTGGTAGGGCCTAGTTTTTGGGGGATCGCTTCTTGCGTCAGGTATGGGGCTACCCTGATCAGGACATTCCTTCGGCACCTCCAGACGATATGCGGACCACTGATAGGCTCTCTCCCCAGGATGTCGTCAATGCTATGGAGGGTACCGATGCATTCTTACATTTGGAGCAAGGGGAGTATACGACCTACCGTCACATATACTTGATGCCCCCACTAACGGGAGTCCGTACTCCGACGAGGAGGTCTGCTGGTATGCCCTCATCGAGTTAGGCTCAGACTGTAGATATCCCTTTCACCAGCAGGGCTGGCACATTTAGAGGTGGGGCTGGACTGGTGCCCCCGATCCCCCTGACTTATCATCATCCTGGATGGCTAGATATGCCGACTGAGTTGATGGGATGGCGATATGGGACTTCCTACCCGATCCCGATAGAGCCTCCGATGCCTGACCACCGATATGTCAGTGACCCTGACTCACCACTGGTATGTTCCACTGTTTTTCGTTTATCACACAGATACTTTGGCATTTGTTTATTAATTGATGACTTGAGCTTGTATCTACAGCCACCCAGGGAGTACATGGATGAGGTGCTCGGGATGGTAGCCTTACTTGAGGGCATGGTCTTGCGGAGAGAGGTGCAGTTGTCCATCATGGGTGTCCAGGTACCCTTTAGTTTTCTTGCATTTATCATACTTCTGATGACATGCTGATCTTGAACATTTTACTGCATTGATAGGCTGTTTGTGTAAAGCACGTCTGACACACACCACACTTACATACTGTACCTGCATGCACCCACTTCATGTAGCTTTATTGCATCTGTATCTGATATACACATTTGCGCTGATGTATTCAAATTGCATTCTTCATTTTCATATGCCTCTGGTATATACTCAGTCACAGGCCGGGCCATCCAGGCCTTCCCGAGGAGCCGGGCCATCTAGACCTTTTCGAGGAGCTGGGAGAGGGGAGTCATCTCGCGGACGAGGCGGGCGCAGGGCGCACGTCATAGAGGAGGAGTCCAGCGATGAGGAGGAGGCTGCAGATCCCCAATCAGAGACATCTGCTGACAGGGAGGGTGGCTCCGACCCCGATTCCGGTAGTGGAGATGAGGCCGAGGGGGGTTCCGGGGATGGCAGCTCCGACTCAGACGATGATGATGGTGATGATGGCGCCAAGGCTGTTCCGCAGAAGAGGACGAAGAGGGCCTCTTATTCCTGCTCTTGAGAGCATTGATGTAGTTGTTCCCTGCTTTATTTACCTTTTTTCTAGTAGTTGTAGCACATTGTACATTATTAGGCAGTTTTATTTTCTGTAAAACTTGTACCCTTGTTGTAAAATGTTGTAACAAAGGAATTATGATGGAATGAAACAGCTTTTGAAAAAGTGTTGTATTTTATGTTCTTAGCATCGCATCGCATCTTTTTGCACGAAAATGAGATTAAATAGAAATGTGCATGGTGTATTTGCCAAGTCAGGTAGTGAATCGACGCAACAAACTAAACAACTTAACTTACTAAGAAATAACGAAACCTTAGCAAGTTTACAACTCGATAAGCAAAACACAACAAAGTTGACAACTCGATAAGTAAGGCACAACAAAATTGTTTAAACAAAAAGTAACAACTCAATGCACGAAACTCGACAGCTCGACAAAACTTAACAACTCGATAAACAAGACATCTCAACCAACAAAACAACAACTCGATAAGCAAAGCAACAACTCGATAAGCAAGACTTAACAACAACTCTATAAACAAAGTGCATTTCAGACGATCTGGGTGACGGAACGCATCCGAAACTGAGGGAAATGGAGGCCTTCGACACTCTCGATGCATGCAAATGCTGGGAACTTCTTTCTAGAGGGTAGAACAGGACCAAAGACACATTTTGCAGCATGGCCGGCCACCTTTGGGAGCTGGCCGACCAACTTTTTGCATTGGAGGGGAGAGGGGTGGCTGGCCTACCAGAAAAGGTGGCCGGCCGGCCACCTAGCTTGGCACCCATCAATTTTTCGACACGTGTCCTTCCGAACAGTGCATTATCCTCTTTAAAAGTCCTAGCTCTGTGGTTGATTCATTTCATCTCAGTTTTACATCAAAATGGAGGCGTTTCTCGTCGAAAATCTCACAGCTTGGATCGCTTCTCTAGATGGCTTGGAAAAGTTGAACTTCCGGGGCTTCGGCCTAAATGCACTATTCACGCTGAGCCGCACTCCGCTGCACCTTCCCTTTCTTCACACCGCGGCGAGGTTTTGGAACCCGGTAACACATGTTTTTAGCTTCGGCGGGCAAGAGGTATGTCTAACTTTCGAAGATTTTCAAGTTTTGATGGAATCTGAACGCCATGAAGAAATTTTACCTCAGTTTCGCTTCGGCCACGCCCAAGCTTTAGAGCGGATGTGTGGGCTCACCATGCATGACGCTCGGTCTCTGATCTGCAGCGGGGAACTGGACATCCTTGGCTTGATTCATCGTTTTTCTGATGCTGGTGACCGCGGCAACCATTATTGGCAAGGTTTTCGGCAACACGCCCTTTGTTTGTGCATGCTATCTCACTTTTTGCTTGCCCCAGGCTTTAGTGGATCTAGCATTCGTCTGATTGAAGTTGCTCAAGGCTTGAAGGAAGGAAAGAGCTGCATCGCTATGACATTGGCCGAGACATTGATGGACTTCGACGCTTTCTATCTCCAGGAGACGACCAGATTTGCGGGGAGTCCATTACTGCTACAGGTAATGTTTCCCAACCAATCTCACATATGTATTGCTCACATTACTCGGCCCTCAGGCTCGGTTTTTCTCACAAAACCCTTTCCTTACTTTTCTCTCATCGTACATCTCTCTATTCTTTATCCTCTCATTTTTCATCCCTCCCCAGGTGTGGTTGATGGATAAATTACAGGTTGTGGACTCTTGCCCAGCCTACTCAGCCCATGGCTACTTCTTCTGACAACGTTTAGTCGATGCCCTTGATGAGGGATGGTGGTTCGACTGGATGTGTAATTTGTCTACAGATCGCATTGCTTGGCGCTGTCATTGGCTCAATCTCCCGGCAATGAGCTATAGTATGTCCCGGCAGACCGGGATCCAGTTGATTGGTCTGATCCACTGTGTGTTTTACTTTCCGTTCCGATTCCAGCGCCAGTTCGGTCATGATCAGACTTGCCTGCCAGAGGGGATAGAGTATCCTGCCACATTCCCGGTTCGAGGCGCATAGCTTGCCCGGTATGCCACAGCATGGAGGACTAGAGAGCTCCTGGCCCCCGCTCCCACTTTCAGTTGCACTTTGTCTGACGAGTGCTTGGATTGGCTCAATGAAGAGGCACAGATTGGACCCAGCTTGGCATCAGAGGCTTCGACCAGCTCTGGGAGGGGACGCAGGGACACCTGATTTTTCTATGCCCGGATTTATTGTTTTACCAGTACTTTCAAGTTTTCCTTATGAATGTAATAAAAAAGCAACTTCAATTTGTATGCAAGAGCAGGAGAACTCTGTTTTGAAAACAATGAAATTGAAGGTTGTGGGTACTGAAAATTTTCTGCTTTGGTCCAAAAATGGTCTTAGTTGTAAAAAGATTAATTTGAACAAAGTCAACTTTTATTAAAAATTTTCAAAACCATTTTCGATATGGATCAGAACTGGACACGCCCGAGATTTGTCACTGAGATGCACAACCCCAGACTCCTGCAACTAGCAAGTTGCCCCTAGTCTGAATAGTATCGCGGCACTGTGTAGACACCCCATTTTTGACCGTCCTCAAGACTTGGACGTCACCGCTTGAACACTCGGTGATTATCCATGTTTGTGTTTGTTTGGAGTTCCCGGAGTTCTCGGCTACGCGCCTTGCCTCAGGATCTTCGAACTCGACTGTTTTGTGTCTGGTTTTGCACCAAACACTTGTGCTTTGCCTTGGAGGGGTAGGGAATGCCTCTTGAGGCATCCCCACACACCACCGGCACTAGGTAGAGGCCACCGGCTGGTTGGTGTTGCCATCGGCACTATATTGTGCCGGTCGACACTCTTTTGTGCCGGTCAGCAGTAAATCTTGTCAAAATGACACTCTTTGCCAGCCGGTTACTGTGCAGTTGCTTTTTGAGATATTTTTAAGCAGCTATCTACCACTTTCTTCCCCTCCATACATGTGTATGGAGGGATGAGCCTCTTGTTTGCTTAGTTGCTAAGCTTACAAGATTGCCTCCTCTATAAGAGGAGGCCTTGTCTTCTTGGCTGAGAGGTTAGCCATTTTTGAGAGACCAAAAACCAGAGCTCACATACCTCTCTCTCTATATTTACCATCTCTCTCATCCTTGTGTGTGTTCTAAGCCTAAAAGGTGTGTTTTACCATACTTTTGCACCATTACACACTCCATTACACCTTAGCTCGAGATTGAGAGACTTAGAGGGTTTTTTGTTGAAGTTTTGGACTGATTTTGATCACTAGAGAGTGGCTGCTCCACCTGTTCTTCAAAGGATCTTCAAGGGTGAGCTTGTTACTTTAGTTTCCCCATTCTTGCACTAGCTTTCTACCCCTCTTGCTTTGTGTTTTTGGATTTGTGTTTAACATAAAAAAGACTTGTTTTTCCTTGCTTAAGAACATTCATCAAGGTTGTTTTGTGGTTTGGGTAGAGTCTCACCCTCTTAGGCCTTGCTTTGGCCATTTTGGAGCCTTTTCTTGAGGCCTTGTTTACTTGGTGTTTTTGATCCTCTCACCACTGAAAACCAGTGGGTTTTCAGTGGTGAGGAAGATATTTTCAAGTCTCATATAGGGGAGGGACACCCCTCTCCCCTTTGTCCCTTGTTTGCCTTTGTTTTGGGCTCAAATAATAGCATGTATGCATGGTTGGTTTTGGCTTCATTTCAGAGCATATTTGTGGTTCATATGACATGTTATGCCTCTGTTTTAAGTTGGTTTTATGGTCCTTAACATACCTCTTATGTTTGCTTTGAAATGCTCTCTTATGCCTAGAAATATGCCCTATTATGCCTAGAAATATGCCATGCTTTGAGGCCATGTTTCCTTGTATGTTTTAGCTTAGTTTCATGGAGATACTAACATCATTTTGCCATGTATAAGGGCTGTGGGCCACTGTTTTTGTCATATTTAGCATGCTTGACATGGTTGTTTTGCATGATGGCTTGTAAGCCTTAGGTAGGTGATCCATGTACATGCATTGGATAGTCTATTTAGATGATTTGGGATCATTTGACATGCTATTTCAGACCTTAATCCATGCTCATATGTTTGTACTTGTCATCTCTTTCATGCTTTAAAGGTGTGTCCTTTTACGCCTAAGAATAGGCCTTGTGTATGCTCCCATGATCAACGCATTTTGGGGGTGCCATGTGAGGGGATTTGGGTGTCATTTTGCATACTAAAAATCTGTTTTTGGTTGTTAGATTCATGCCATGAGTGATTGTGTAAGTGGTAGTAAAATGCTCTTTTTGGTGCCTTAGGTTTGGGCCCATGAACTTGCATGTTTGTGTAGTATTATGGTCATCATTTAGTGCTTGTTTTGCCACTGTTTTGGGGTGGTTTGAGGGCTGCCCCATTGAAGTTAAGGCCACCATTGTATGTTCATTATATGCTTGACGCATGCTTGGTTCATCGAGTGTTGTAGTAGGTTGGTTCCATTGCTTGATTGGCCAATGTTTGCATGCCACTTATACCTTGCATGCTCTAGCATTTTGCATGCCTATTGTGATAGTTGCATGACACTTGGTATGCCTTGCATCTTAGTCCCATTGTTACGTCATTTGAGCCATGTTGCATACATGCATTCCATGGCTTGGCTTGGGGATTGTCAAGCCAAGCATAGGATTGAAGAGAGTTCACACTTCAAGTGGTGCAACTCGTCTCAATTCTTGGTCACCAAGACCTTTGACTAACACATGATAAGGCCTTGGATTTCATTTGTTTGTTTGCATGCATTACCATTAAAATGCAACCTTGGTTCCTTAGGCCATCATGCATCAAGATGCATAATTGATGGCCCAAGAACCAAGAGTCATGCCTCATTGAGTCCCCAAGTATGATAGGAGGCATTGGCCATGCTTACATATGCTCAAAATCCGTGCTATGCCTTCTTGGTTTCTTCATCCGTCAAACCGCCCTCTGCAGAACTTTTTCCGCCGGCAAAGACAATGTGCCGACCGGCCCACTTTTTGTGCCGATAAACTCTACAAGAAGCCGGTGGCCAATTTAAGCAGCCGGTGGTCACTTCCTCCAGCCGGTGGGGTACTGCAGTTCATATAGAAGGTATTCTAGGACTTTGGGAATTTTTGGAGAGGCAGGGCAGTAGAAACAGAAGCAACAGTGTCATGGCACGGGTTTTCCGGGCAAGTCGGATCGAGCATGCATCATTCACACATCCCGAGGCAGGGCTGAAGCCCCCTTCTTTTTACATATGTTTTTTTTTTAATTTGATAAATAGAAATTTCTGTAATAATTAATTAATTTATTATTCGGACTGTAATATTTATTCGGTCCCTCTGTGTGAGGGCGTAATTTTAATAAGGGTGGGTGAGTGGTGTGTATGTCTTCTAACCCCCATTTCTTTTTCCCTTTTATTTACCTGCTTATGATGGTAGATTAGGGCATTTTTAAGATTGGCATACCTTATGCAATGCATGTGTGCATTCATGCATTTGTTTACATGCATCGGGCTTGGTACATCGTACAAACTGCATCGTACTTTCAATTCCAAATTGAATACGTGTTATTTGTAGCATTCCATATGTTTAGGGTTAGCCGAGCCTACTCTAAATTGCATCCTTGTTTGTGTTGCATTAGTCACTTAACATGAACTAGGACATGCATGTTTGCTAACTAGTTTATTGTTTTGGCATGGAGCACGATGTAAGTATTTTACGCTTTATCATACCACATGCGTGTGAATGTTGCCATGAGATATGCTTACCATGCTAAATGCTTATGTGAGATAAACTGCTTGAATGCTGTGGGTGGAGGTTGGATTGCTTGAGTTGGAATAACTCGTTGAAATCCGTATTTTAGCCTACTTGCGAGTAGCAATTTCAAATTGTTTTCAAAACAAACGGATATGCAATGTTTGTTTCCAAATTAGGCGATCTAGTCTATACTTGTTTGCTGCGCGCATAATATAGTAATTCTAGGCTAATAATTGGAATAAGAGCATGTAATGTTTTCAAAAACGGATATCACGGTTAGTAGAGGCCGGTCTTCGGACCGGGCGAAAGGGGGTGCTCATAGCTGACCTTCCCCGATCGTACCCAAGCTCCCGAGCCAAGACAACTTTGGTGATGACGGACATGTGGCCTTCGGTACCGAGTCAAGGTTTCCTAAATTTCCCATTTTAAAATATTTAGGTGGCGACTCTGTAATCTGGCAAAGCAGTCCATGTTTGGCACTACTTTTTCAAAATCTGTTTTTCTTCAAAACGATTTGCCAGAGTTGGACTCTTTGGTTCAGATTTAGAACCGACACAAATCGAGTCCGAACTGTAGTGACCCCAATACGAACGGAACGGGACTTAACCCTCCCGGATGCGTTCGGGGACGTCTACAGTTTCTGGCGACTCTGCTGGGGAGTGATCTGAGAGCTTGACTCGAACTCGTGATATCCTGTTTTGACTACACATATGTGTTTCTTTGCATTGCATGTGCATTGGAGCGCCTAGGACACCGTGTTGGCCATCTGCTATTCCTGAGCGGTTTGCCAGAGGCTTGTCTTGTCAAGGCATGTCCGTAAGGCTGACCGGTTGCGGGCTCTGCCAGTATGGGAACACAAACCCCGGTTTTACCGGGGCACCCTTTTCGACCATTCGACCTAGTGCATATTGAAATCCGTAGTGACCATTCCAAACTAGGACAGGTTGCTCACCCGATATTAGGTTGTTTGAAACCGCTGCGTGCGTAGTGAAACTCTAGCTTCTGACAAAATAGGACAGGGAAACCCTACCCCAACATAGGGGTGCATTGGCTCTCATTTTTCTGCTATGTGCTTTTAGAGTGTATCTCTACAGGAACACACATGTCAGTTTGCAGGATTGGGTATCAGGCCTGAGGGCACCAGTAACGGTATTTTGGGGAATTAGTTATCTGTGGGTACAAGGTTCAGACTTGGGGGCAATGATTCAGAAACAGTGATCAGTATTTGAGGAACAGTGTATCGAGTTCAACGTGTTATCTAAACCGTGTGTTGTGTGTTTATTTTATGCCGTCGTGCTATCCAATTGTCTGTTTATTTATACGCTTTATTTGTCTTTCTATTAGGTAGTTGGGCACGATTGCTACCGACCCGATAGATATCCCCCAAGCACCCTGGGTTAGAGGCCGTCGACTCCTTCGATCTGAGGATCTGATAGACGGACAACCAGTGTACTACTCACTACCCCCGGTTACTAAACGGAGGTCAATAAGGCAGAGGACATCAGTACAGCAGTCAGTTCAGAGGGTTTATCTACCCCACCTGTGTTCAGTAGGGATCGGGATTCTATGTCACCGACAGAGAGAGAATATATACCAGTAATCCAACCAGAGCAGGATAGCATGGCTAGTTTGGAGGAGATGGTGCGCCACCTTCAAGAGAGCATGAAAGCAATGCAGCAGGATGCCGTCCGTCAGGCAGATTTCGCCAGCAAAGAGCCCGCCATTGTGAACAGCAGAGACAAGTGCCATCTTTGGAACAAAGAACCGGAGACTGCCCGCATCAAGCTCCTTCCCCACCAGGAGTTCCTAACGTCGGGGAGACAACCAATTTTCAGATCGACATGAGCGCCCACAGGACCACCCCCGCCTCCAACCCTACCTCAAATCCAACCTCAGCTATCAAAAACACCCACCAATCTACCGGACTCTCCCTTTGAGTTCGAGACTGATCCCACCGCACTCAAGTTGAGCAAGCTTGAAAAGTTGTTCAAGAGGTCCCAAGGGGTCAAGACTATCCCCGACATTGAAGATGGTTACACTGACGCAGCTGTGACGTTGCCCGACAGATTCAAAATGCCTCATATTGATCGATTTGATGGGACCGGGGACCCCATGGTACACTTAAGACTGTTTTTGGACGTTCTAAGGCCAATGGGCCTCAGTAGGCTCCAGAAGTTGTCTTTATTTGGTCGGACCCTGTCAGGTGTGGCATCCGCATGGTATGCCAAGCTAGAAGATGACGTCAAGAGAAATTGAGACGAAATGGCTGAGGCCTTCATCGCGCAGTACTCATACAACACACAGATTGAGATCACGACCCGTGATCTCGAGACAACTAGGCAAGAGCCTAAGGAGAGTTTTTCAGAGTTCGTAACCAGATGGAGGGCCAAGGCTTCGATGATGACCTTGAGGCCTACGGACAAAGACCAGATTCGGATGATTGTGCGCAATCTGACAAGTTGATGCAAAAGATGATAGTAGTCCCATTTCCCACTTTTTCTGACCTACATGAAATGGGGGTGCAGATTGAAGATGCCTTAAAGCAAGGCTGGATTGATAATGATCGGGAGCAACCCCGAAGGACCTTCAACCGCAACACTAATGCAGGCCCGAGTGGCGCATCCACTATGAGAGCCTCCGAAGTGAGCATGGTCACCACTAACTCCCCACAAAGAAATACTAAGACTTCACCATTCTCCCAGACGTCCTAAGCAACCGTAAACAACCAAATACCCACCGAAACATCAACTTTCTCCACTCTATATGCCCCTATCCAAAGCTCTGGGGGTTTTGATCAGAAAAGGGCACCTGCAGCCCCTGGAGCGGCCCCTACCAGAAAAACTCCCTCCTACCCATAACCCGGCCAAGTATTGCGCGTTTCACGGAAGACGGTCACGACAATCACGAAGCTATCACATTACGGCATGAAATTCAAGATCTCATCGATAATGGGGTGATCTTGCCTCCCGAAAAACCCAATGTTACTACAAATCCCCTCCCCATACATAACCAAGCTCCACCACCCAAAAGACTTAATTTCATCCATACCGGGGCCGTGTCCTACGACCCTAGTATCTATATCACACCTACCCACCTGCCTAAACCAGAGGTGTTCCTCCCCGATTGCACCGACTTGTGCATGATGGACATCTCCGTAACCCAACCTAAGCCAGCGGTGGTGACCGCCGAGAACAGAAGAAAGGAGACCCCGAAGAAAAAAAGAGTTGTTGAGTCAGAGTCTGCGGAATCTGGGAGTTATATGGGTAAGACATACAGTCTGAGTGACTACATTTCATCGATAGGCCAGGATAGGCCCGGGATAGAATTGCCAATAGGGGGAGAGTTGTGCATGATCCAAGGAGATAGTCTGGGACAGGGAACAGATGAGGTAACAGCTGCGGGGGAGAACCTGGCCAATCTCTAATTTTACAGTAACCAATACCCAGAGGACGCAGTAGTCGCGTGGTTCGATTATGAGGATTCAGTAGAAGCTACCGGGTGGTTGGACGATCAGCCCGATGTGGTAGGAGAATTTCAGGCAGAGCACAGCTCAGTAGGAATGAGAATATCAACGACAGCCGGAAGGGTCGAAGAGCAGAATACATGGCCGGAGGGCGCCGGTGTCAAGAATTTCGCCCGAGATTGGAACATTTTGAGTATGGAGATGATTGAACAGTCAGTTGTGTCGGAACAAGTAAGTTTTGAAGATTCCGAGAGAATCAGGAAAGCAAAGGCCCATGTGGGGGTTGAAACTGCTGTGTGCACAGGAACCGAGAATGCTACAGGCAGATGGATGGAAGGTGCTGCGAGCGCAAGAACAGTCATACCAGAGCCGGATAGGTGTCTGTCGGCCGCTGATGGAATGTGGTGGGAAGATGAGGACTTATGTCTTGCCCACACGGATGAAGATTGGGGGAATAACCAACCCGATAACACCTGGTACCTTGGAGAGGTTGACCACATGACACGGAGTGGGCGATATTTCAAACCCCCACACTTGGATCAACCAGAAGCCTCAGGGAAGGATAGGGAAGTCGAGAAGCAAAAGGAGAAGCAACTTGAGGAAGAAGCTATTCTCAAGCAGCTGAAAAAGATACAAGCAGACATCTCCATTTGGGGATCGCCATGGCCTCATGAGTACAGTCGCTTTTGATGTACCATGGATAAGGCTAAACTCTCCATAGAAACTACACCAGAGCAACTGGTTGGACTGGTCTTCCCGGGAGGAGGTTCCCCGACATTGACCTTTTCGGATAAAGAACTTCCGCATGAGGGCGTAAATCACAACAAACCCCTCTACATTTCTGTGGAATGTAGAGATAAGTGGATACCGGTGGTACTTGTCGACACCGGATCCGCCATCAATGTCTGCCCAGCTAGGACAGCATATGCGATTGGCTTGAAAATCGCAGATTTCATATCAACAGCCCAGGTCATCCGGGCGTACGACAACACAAGTAGAGAAGTAATGGGAACAGTTAAAGTTCAGATAAAGGTTGGGCCGGGACGACACGAGATAGATTTCCATGTCTTAGAAGTTCCCGCAACTTTTAATTTGCTTTTGGGGCGGCCGTGGCTGTATCAAGTGAAGGCAGTGTCATCTACTTTGCATCAAATGGTGAAATACCCCTACGGGAAGGGAGTAGCCATCGTCTTTGGGAATTCATCAATCCACTCACCACCGGAAGTATCCACGCCTGTTCTAGAAATCGAGCACGGCATGGAAGATGTGTTCATATCAGGTTTTACCTTGGCCGAGGCTCAGGTCGTACAGAATATCATGGCCGCTAACGAAGAGATATATGTCAGTGCTCAAGCAGTGTATCTCATGAACAAGCTCCAATACATCCCCGGGATGGGATTAGGGAAAAGTGGCCGTAAGGGCATTGCAGCGTTGGCCGAAGTGCCGCACAACCCTCATACCTTCGGCTTGGGTTACCTGCCCACCAAGGAAGATTGGGTAAGAAAAGGAAAAGAGAAGGCTGGAAGAGCCAAAGCAAAACAGATGGGGAAACCTTTTGAATTGATGCATCGGCCCATCCAGGGTACCATCTGAGCGCGTTTAAATGGGAGGAAGACTTCCCATTCTGTGGTTTTCCGGAGCCATGGCTGAATAAAGAAAAGAAACGCATGCCGGGATTTGAAATTTTCTTCGACTTGCAGTTATCTGGGATGATGTTACTAAAGAGCAGACAGACCCGACAGTTAAGGTCAAACATAGCAAGGAATTGGAGTCTGCGGACACAGAATTTGAAATAGGGGTAGCACTGGCATGTCTACTGTCAGATCCTTTGATCGACCAGTTGTGCTTGGGAGATGACTCCTCGGTGTCCACGATCGGAGATGAAACGGCTGCGGGCCTACCATTAGCTATTCTGGACGCATCCATCGCACCCTCCCTCACCTGGCAGTACGAGGAGGGATTTTTGTCAAGCAGCACCGGGTCAGGTAGTGAGCCAGAATCTGATTCCACCGAGTCTTGTGAGTCGGAATCAGGTTCCAGCTCGTTTGAGTCTGAGTTTGGTATTCCTGGGGGTGATAACCCGGATGCCACAGTCCTGTCCAGGTCGTCTTTTTCTTTCTCTTTTGAGTCTGTTGTAACAGAAGAATTGGACGGTTTGGAAGTACATAATGAGAATGAGGTGACTGTGGTTTCCGAGTACTTTTCTGTGCCTTTGGTTTATTGCTTAAATCAGGACTTTCAAAATTTTGATGAAAACGACGAGGACGAAATTCCTCCAGTTTTGCAACGACTAATTGAGCAAGAGCATGAGAGGTTTGTTAAACCCTTAATGGATGAAATCACTACCGTGAATATTGGTACTGAGAAGGACCCGCGGCTGGTCCAGATCGGGTCCACGTTGTCTTCGGAGGAACGCGAGCGCTTAGTCGCTTTATTAAAAGATTTCAAAGATGTTTTCACGTGGTCCTACGAAGACATGCCTGGAATCGATCCTGAGATTGTACAGCACCGGATCCCTCTTGACCCCGAGGCCCGACCTATCAAACAGAAACTCAGGAGGGTCCGCCCTGATTGGGCCATTAAGATCAAGGAAGAGGTCACCAAGCAGATTGACGCAGGCTTCCTGCTGGTATCCGAATACCCGACTTGGTTGGCCAATATTGTTCCAGTGCCGAAGAAGGATGGCAGAATCCGGGTGTGAGTAGACTTCAGGGATTTGAATAGAGCCAGTCCGAAGGATGACTTTCCCTTGCCACATATCGACGAGTTGGTAGATTTCACAGCAGGGCATGCTTTGCTCTCGTTCATGGATGGCTTTTCAGGCTATAATCAGATCGTAATGGCACCCGAAGACCGGGAGAAGACTACTTTTACCACCCCGTGGGGTACATATTGCTACAGAGTGATGCCATTTGGGTTGAAGAACGCTGGGGCTACATATCAACGGGCTGCAACCACAATATTACATGACATGATCCATAAAGAGGTCGAGGTGTATGTGGACGACATGATTGTCAAGTCCAAAGAAAGGGAGGGCCACTACACTGCCTTGCAAAAGTTCTTCCAAAGGATCAGGGAGTTTAGGCTGCGGCTGAATCCTCAAAAATGCACATTTGGTGTTACAGCGGGGAAAATGTTGGGATTTCTGATTACACAAAGGGGCATCGAAGTCGACCCTTCCAAAATCAAGGCCATCTTAGAAATGCCACCACCAATGACTGAAAAGGAGGTGCGAGGCTTTCTGGGTAAAGTGCAATTCATAAGGCGGTTTATCTCAAAACTAACCTTAACTTGTGAACCACTTTTTGGTCTTCTGAAGAAAGGAAAGAAGTTCCATTGGGACGGCCGATGCCAAGCTGCATTTGAACAGATTAAAGAGTATCTACAGAATCCGCCCGTGTTGTCACCACACCGGCCGGGAAGCCGTTGATATTGTATCTGTCAGTAACTGAGACTACAATGGGCTGTATGCTCGCACAAGAGTCGGAAGATAAAGTGGAAAGGGCCATCTACTATCTGAGCAATAAGATGCTGGATTACGAGACCAGCTATACTCCGCTGGAGAAGGCTTGTTTGGCCTTGGTATGGGCTACCAGGAAGCTGCGGCACTACTTGTTAGCTCACTCTGTAATGTTGGTTTCACGACTTGATCCCATCAAATATCTTTTCGTGAAACCAGCACTTACGGGTAGGCTAGCTCGTTGGCTGCTGTTGCTCTCCGAATTTGATCTCAAGTATGTGACGCGCAAGTCTGTAAAAGGGAGAGCGGTGGCAGAGTTCCTTGCCGACCACCCAGTTGAAGGGGATGAAGCGGTTGAGTACCTATTCCCGGATAAAGATATTCTGCACATCGAAGATGAAACTTGGACGATGTATTTTGACGGAGCGTCAAATCAGTACGGGTATGGGATAGGAGTGTTGCTGATAGCACCTGACGATTCCCGTATCCCTCTAGCATTCAAGCTTCGATTCAAAGTCTCAAACAATGAGGCAGAGTATGAGGCATGTATCGCCGGTCTAGAAGCTGCCCTAGAACTAGGGGCAAGGCGATTGGACGTCATTGGGGATTCGAACCTAGTTGTGTCTCAAGCTAAAGGAGATTGGAAAGTAAAAGAGGAAAAGATGATAACTTACCACCAGA
The DNA here is from genome assembly GCA_025200525.1 of Camellia lanceoleosa. Taxonomy (NCBI): domain Eukaryota; kingdom Viridiplantae; phylum Streptophyta; class Magnoliopsida; order Ericales; family Theaceae; genus Camellia; species Camellia lanceoleosa. The sequence continues at coordinate 107,442,175 of CM045758.1, forward strand.
CCTTGGATTTGTTAATTTCTCGGTTTGAAAAGCTAAATTTCACTCACCTAGTGAGAGAGAACAACAGGTTTGCAGATTCGCTAGCAACTCTATCTTCCATGATAGACATCCCATCTAGGGTCCGGATGCGTCCAGTCATTATTGACCAAAAATTTGCACCTGCCTACGAATCAATCTCTGCCATAGATGAAGTGCAGGATAATAACCCTTGGTATCACGACATATGGAACTTCTTAGAGAAAGAGACGTACCCACTAGGGGCAAATGCTAAGGACAAGAGGGCGATCAGAAGAATGGCTGTTCAGTTTATCATCTGCGGGGGTAAATTGTACAAAAGAGGTCATCTGGGAATGCACAAGCTGTGTGTGGAAGCCGAAGAGTCGAAGCGCCTGATGGAGGCCATCCATGGAGGAGAATGTGGGGCACATATGAATGGGGTGATGCTGGCAAGAAAGATCCTCAGATAGGGCTACTACTGGTCTACCATGGAGGAAGATTGTATCGGTTTTGTTCGGCGATGCCACAAATGCCAGATTCACGCAAACCGCATGAACATCCCACCGTCAAAGCTATACAACATGACGTCGCCATTGCCGTTTTCAGTCTGGGGGATCGATGTGATTGGAGCTGTTGCCCCGAAGGGGTCGAATGGACATGAGTTTATCTTAGTAGCAATAGATTACTTTACAAAGTGGGTCGAGGCCCAATCTTATGCCGTGTTGAAGGCTTCGCATGTCGCAAAGTTTATCAGAAACAACATTATCTGCCGTTATGGAGTCCCGAATGAGATCATTTCGGACAATGGTTCTCACTTCAAGAAGGAGGTGATTGATTTGTTGGAGAAGTATAATGTGGCTTTTCATAAGTCATCCACGTATCGGCTGCAGACCAACGGAGCAGTTGAGGCCGCCAACAAAAACATCAAACACATACTGCAGAAGATGGTGGAAATCTATCGGGACTGGCCAGATAAGTTGCCATTTGCTCTGTGGGGCTACCGAACTTCAATTAGAACTTCTAACGGCAACTCGTATTCCTTGGTATATGGGATGGAGGCCGTTCTATCCATAGAGATTGAGGTTCGTCTTTCTGATCTTGGTGAGTGTCGAGATAGTCAAGCAGATTAGCGGAGAGCGGTCGAGGAACTCATGCTCTTTGATGAAAGGAGATTAAAAGCACTGTACCATGTCCAAGGATATTAACGCAGAATCACCCGGGCTTTTAACAAGAAGGTTAAGTCCAGGAATTTGAAGGAAGGAGATTTGGTGCTCAAAGACAACCGAGCTCCTATCCACGACCCAAGGGGCAAGTTCAGACCTAATTGGACGGGTCCCTATATCATCAAGTCTATCTGGTCAGGTGGAGCTGTGGTTCTGATGGACCTAGATGGCCTAGAGTTCTCCCAACCGATCAACATGGACAAGTTGAAGAAATATCACCCCTGAGAGGCTCGCTAGGCCGAAAACCCGGAAGGGCGACCTAGGCAAAATTCAGAGCACAAAAAAATAGAAAATATAAAAACTGAGCTCGCAAGGTTGAAAACCCGCAAAGGGCGGCCTTGGCAAAAGTTAGAGTGCAAAAGGAGAGTGAAAATACTCGAGTGAACCCAAGCCTGAACTACGTAAGGCTTGATTCCCATCTTTGGGATACGTAGGCAGCTTCATCCTAAAGTTCAGCCATAAACTTTTCCCCGATCAACTTTGTCCATTTGATCATCTTCGTCACCTTTGTCCATCAGCATTTGTCGCAATCTCCGGTACAGTGCTATTCAGACTAGGGGCAACTTTCTGTCGCCATACAAATGCCGCGGTACCATTCAGACAAGGGGCAACTTTCCAGTTGCTAGGATCCGGGTTTGTACATCTCAGCGACAGATCTCAGGCGTGTCCAGTTCTGATCCATATCGAAAATAGTTTTGAAAAGTTTTAATGAAGATGACTTTGTTCAAATAAATCTTTTTACAACTAAGACCATTTCTGGACCAAAACGGAAAATTCTCAGTACCACAAACCTTCAATTTCATTGATTTCAAATAGAGTTCTCTTGCTCTTGCATACAATTGAAGTTTCTTTTTTATTACATTCATAAAGAAAACTTGAAAGTACTAATAAAGCAATAAATCTGGGGCATGGTCAAGTCAAATGTCCCTGCGCCCCCTCCTAGAGCTAGTCGAAGCCTCTGATGCCAAAGTTGGCCCCTCCTGTGCCTCTTCATTAAGCCAATCCAAGCACTCATCAGACAAAGTGCAACTGAAAGCGGGAGCGGGGGCCAGGAGTTCTCTCGTCCTCCATGCTGTGGCATACCCATTGTCAGCGCCTCGAATCGAATGTAACTGGTACTCTATCCTTCCGTGGACAAGTCTGGTTATGACCAAACTGGCGCAGGATACGAAATGGGAAGTAGAAGACACAATGAGTCAAGCCAATCAATTGGATCTCGGGTTGACGGGTCATGCTGTAACTCATCATTGGGAGATTGAGCCAAGGGCACCGCCAATGCGGTCGCGGACAAACCGCACATCCATTCAAACCACCAACCTCATCAAGGGCGCTAACTAGGCGTTACTCAAGAAGTAGCCACGAGTTGAATATCTTTGGGCAAGAGTCCACAACCTTCATTTTATCCACTAACCACACACAGAGGGATGAAAAATAAGAGAATAAAGAATAGAGAGATGTACGATGAGAGGAAAAGTGAGAAAAGGGCTTTTGTGAGAAAAACCGAGCCTGAGGGCCGAGTGATGTGAGCAAACATAAAATGTGAGATTGGGTGGGAAACATTACCTGCAGTAATAGTGGACTCCCTGCTAATCTGATCGTCTCTCGACGATAAAAGGCGTCTAAGCCCAGCAATGTCTCAGCCAGGATCATGGCGATGCAGCTTTTTCCCTCCTTCAAGCCTTGGGTAACCTCAATCAACCGGACACTAGGCCCTCCGGAACCGGAGACGAACAGAAAATGAGATAGCATGCATAGACAGAGGGCATGTCGCCGAAAGCCTTGCCAGTGATGGTCGCCGCGATCACTAGTCTCAGAAAAACGACAAACCAAGCTCGGAACATCTAATGTCCCGTCACAAATCAGAGAACGAGCATCGGGCATTGAGAGCCCACACATTTGTCCTAAGGCTTGAGCATGGCCAAAACGAAGTTAGGGCAGGATCTCCTCATTGCGCCCAGATTCCATTAGAGCTTGGAAATCTTCAAAAGTGGGACACACCTCTTGCCCGCTAAAGCTAAAGACATGTGTTACCGGGTTCCAAAACCTTGCCACGGCATAGAGGAATGGAGAATGCAGTGGGGTACGATGCAAAGTGAATAGTGCGTTTATGCCGAAAGCCCGGAAATTCAGCTTTTCCGAGCCATCCAAGTTGTTAATCCAAGTTGAGAGATTTTGGGCAAGAAATTCTTCCATTTGGAGCAAATCAGTGTGGAAATGAAGAGAACCACGAAGCTGAGACCCTTTTGAAGAAGATAAGGTTGAGTGAAGGACAGATGTCAACATTCTGCTGGTGCTGACAGTTTAGTGCCGACCGGCCGATTTTAGTGCCGACCGGCCATCTGTTTTGGCCGATAGATCATCCTTTCGGCCGATGGCCATTCCTCAAGGCCGGTAGCCTTTCTGCTAGGCCGGTGGTTCTTTCCCTTGTCCTCTGAGCTGTTTATGCTAGGAATTTGGACAACCCCACCACTTTCGATACCCTCCAGTGATCAATTCTTATGAGGGTGCGCCCATTTGCTTATCGAATTGTTGCATATGTGCTTATCGAGTTGTATTTCACTCTCTTTAAGTCTTTGTAATGTTTATCAAGGCGTACTCGCATTTGGCTAGTTTGCTGAGTCCCCCTGTTTTGCTTATCGAGTTGTAATTGGTTTACTACCTGATTATTACGATGCGATGCTTTGGTTTTCAAAACACAGTTTCAATTTCAGTCACATTGTTGTGTGATGCCTTGCGATGCGATGCATAGAACACGCAAATGTAACACCTTTTGAACAAACAATTTTCATTTCCATCATATGTTTTACAAAAAAAAAAACACGCTTTTGAGAAATAAAACACGCTTAGGCGGTAATGTAAACTCCTAGTAAAAAGGAAAGTAAAGCGTAAGAATAGCAGGTAGCAGTGTCTTTGGGTTTGACACCGGTAACCTCCCCCTTTCGGTCATCGTACCTTTTGCGCCCTTGTTCGGGTCAATTGTGTGGTTTGGCACCTTCATCACTCAAGGCAATACAAGAAAATGCACTGTCAGAATGAAAGTGGACTTTCGAGTTGACCTCAAGCCATGACTTTTTACGGGCGATGCTCGATACATGCGAAGGGCGATCCTTCCGTATCCTTTTATATCTTGTGAATTCCGTAAATCATTTCAATCATCTTGTGTTGCAACACGCTATGCGTTCAAAGATCATGTTTTACCATGTTCAATTTCAAGTTCCTTTTATACACATTGCATTGTATCGTGCATTGCTTTATTGATATGTGTTCAAGTTTCTCTATATACACATTGCATTGTATGCGTGCATTGCTTCTTGATATGTGTTCAAGTTTCTCTATATACACTTTGCATTGTATGCGTGCATTGCTTTACTGATATGTGTTCAAGTTCCCTCTATATACACATTGCATTGTTTGCATGCATTGCTTTACTAATATGTGTTCAAGTTCCCTTTTTATACACATTGCATTGTATGCGTGCATTGCTTTTCTGATATGTGTTCAAGTTCCCTTTTTATACACATTGCATTGTATCGTGCATTGCTTCTTGATATGTGTTCAAATTCCTTTTATACACATTGCATTGTATGCGTGCTCTGCTTCACTGATATGTGTTCAAGTTCCCTTTTATACACATTGCATTGTATGCATGCTCTGCTTTACTGATATGTGTTCAAGTTTCTCCATATACACATTGCATTGTATGCGTGCATTGCTTTACTGATATGTGTTCAAGTCCCTCTATATACATATTGCATTGTATGCGTGCATTGCTTTACTGATATGTGTTCAAATTCCTACCTATACATGTTGCATTGTATGTGTGCTTTGCTTTACTGATATGTGTTCAAGTTCTTTTCCATACACATTGTGTGCACGTGTGCATTGCTTTACTCACATGTGTTCAATCCTACTATCTTGCTGTACACATTGCATGCATTGTCACGCACTTTCGACCGCCTTGTCATGCATTTTGCTGACAATATTGTACCTGTTAAGTTTGCTTTCTTTGCAGGCACGATATTGTATGTATGGCTCATTTGAGGCCGGTGCAACCGGACGAGCGGCACAGGTATTGTATCCTCTGCGTGAGACATTTTGAGAATTGCATAATTCTCTTACATCCTTTCTGCATTGTAGTGTAGATTGGCGTATGCTAGCTTATAACTGTTGCATGCGTGCTTCATTACAGCTTTCTTTGCATGATCATAAGTTATGCTCGGCTTCTTGCATCGTCTTGCATTTTGCCCCTGCCTTCGGGCGCATACCTTGTTTGTCTTGCATGTTTGTCCAAGTCTTCGGCCTTGTCAAAAATGGGTCGTCTCTGGGTTTGACATTCACTCCCGTCATTGTTATGACTTTCGAGTTCTGTCAAAGAGGGGCAACTGTAGACACCCCATTTTTAACCGTCCTCAAGACTTGGACGTCACCGCTTGAACACTCGGTGATTATCCATGTTTGTGTTTGTTTGGAGTTCCCGGAGTTCTCGGCTGGCGCCTTGCCTCGGGATCTCCGAACTCGGCTTTTTTGTGTCGGTTTTGCACTAAACACTTGTGCTTTGCCTTGGAGGCGGGGAATGCCTCTTGAGGCATCCCCACCGGCACTAACTAGAGGCCACCGGCTGGTTGGTGTTGCCATCGGCACTATATTGTGCGGTCGGCACTCTTTGTGTCGGTCGTGATAAATCTTGTCAAAATGACACTCTTTGCCGGCCGGTTACTATGCAGTTGCTTTTTGAGATATTTTTAAGCAGCTGTCTACCATTTTCTTCCCCTCCATACATGTGTATGGAGGGATGAGCCTCTTGTTTGCTTAGTTGCTAAGCTTACAAGATTGCCTCCTCTATAAGAGGAGGCCTTGTCTTCTTGGCTGAGAGGTTAGCCATTTTTGAGAGACCAAAAACCAGAGCTCACATACCTCTCTCTCTATATTTACCATCTCTCTCATCCTTGTGTGTGTTCTAAGCCTAAAAGGTGTGTTTTACCATACTTTTGCACCATTACACACACCATTACACCTTAGCTCGAGATTGAGAGACTTAGAGGGTTGTTTTTTGAAGTTTTGGACTGATTTTGATCACTAGAGAGTGGCTGCTCCACCTGTTCTTCAAAGGATCTTCAAGGGTGAGCTTGTTACTTTAGTTTCCCCATTCTTGCACTAGCTTTCTACCCCTCTTGCTTTGTGTTTTTGGATTTGTGTTTAACATAAAAAAGACTTGTTTTTCCTTGATTAAGAACATTCATCAAGGTTGTTTTGTGGTTTGGGTAGAGTCTCACCCTCTTAGGCCTTGCTTTGGCCATTTTGGAGCCTTTTCTTGAGGCCTTGTTTACTTGGTGTTTTTGATCCTCTCACCATTGAAAACCAGTGGGTTTTCAGTGGTGAGGAAGATATTTTCAAGTCTCATATAGGGGAGGGACACCCCTCTCCCCTTTGTCCCTTGTTTGCCTTTGTTTTGGGCTCAAATAATAGCATGTATGCATGGTTGGTTTTGGCTTCATTTCAGAGCATATTTGTGGTTCATATGACATGTTATGCCTCTGTTTTAAGTTGGTTTTATGGTCCTTAACATACCTCTTATGTTTGCTTTGAAATGCTCTCTTATGCCTAGAAATATGCCCTCTTATGCCTAGAAATATGCCATGCTTTGAGGCCATGTTTCCTTGTATGTTTTAGCTTAGTTTCATGGAGATACTAACATCATTTTGCCATGTATAAAGGCTGTGGGCCACTATTTTTGTCATATTTAGCATGCTTGACATGGTTGTTTTGCATGATGGCTTGTAAGCCTTAGGTAGGTGATCCATGTACATGCATTGGATAGTCTATTTAGATGATTTGGGATCATTTGACATGCTATTTCAAACCTTAATCCATGCTCATATGTTTGTACTTGTCATCTCTTTCATGCTTTAAAGGTGTGTCCTTTTACGCCTAAGAATAGGCCTTGTGTATGCTCCCATGATCAACGCATTTTGGGGGTGCCATGTGAGGGGATTTGGGTGTCATTTTGCATACTAAAAATCTGTTTTTGGTTGTTAGATTCATGCCATGAGTGATTGTGTAAGTGGTAGTAAAATGCTCTTTTTGGTGCCTTAGGTTTGGGCCCATGAACTTGCATGTTTGTGTAGTATTATGGTCATCATTTAGTGCTTGTTTTGCCCTTTGTTTTGGGGTGGTTTGAGGGCTGCCCATTGAAGTTAAGGCCACCATTATATGTTCATTATATGCTTGACGCATGCTTGGTTCATCGAGTGTTGTAGTAGGTTGGTTCCATTGCTTGATTGGCCAATGTTTGCATGCCACTTATACCTTGCATGCTCTAGCATTTTGCATGCCTATTGTGATAGTTGCATGACACTTGGTATGCCTTGCATCTTAGTCCCATTGTTGCGTCATTTGAGCCATGTTGCATACATGCATCCCATGGCTTGGGGATTGTCAAGCCAAGCATAGGATTGAGAAGAGTTCACACTTCAAGTGGTGCAACTCGTCTCAATTCTTGGTCACCAAGACCTTTGACTAACACATGATAAGGCCTTGGATTTCATTTGTTTGTTTGCATGCATTACCATTAAAATGCAACCTTGGTTCCTTAGGCCATCATGCATCAAGATGCATAATTGATGGCCCAAGAACCAAGAGTCATGCCTCATTGAGTCCCCAAGTATGATAGGAGGCATTGGCCATGCTTACATATGCTCAAAATCCGTGCTATGCACTGCTGGTTTGCTGCTGCTGTCAAACTGTCCTCTGCAGGAACTTTCTGCCGACCGGCAGCACAATGTGCCGACCGGCCCACTTTTTGTGCCGATAAACTCTACAAGAAGCCGGTGGCCAATTTAAGCGACGGTGGTCACTTCCTCGGCCGGTGGGGTATCTGCAGTTCATATAGAAGGTATTCTAGGACTTTGGGAATTTTGGAGAGGCGAGGCGGTAAAGCAAACAGATGTCATGGCACGGGTTTTCCTGCAAGTCGGATCGAGCATGCATCATTCACATCCTGAGGCGGTGAAGCCCCTTCTTTTTACATATGTTTTTTTTTAATTTGATAAATAGAAATTTCTGTAATAATTAATTAATTTATTATTCGGACTGTAATATTTATTCGGTCCCTCCGTGTGAGGGCGTAATTTTAATAAGTGTGGGTGATTGGTGTGTATGTCTTCCAACCCCCATTTCTTTTTCCCTTTTATTTACCTGCTTATGATGGTAGATTAGGGCATTTTTAAGATTGGCATACCTTATGCAATGCATGTGTGCATTCATGCATTTGTTTACATGCATCGGGCTTGGTACATCATACAAACTGCATCGTACTTTCAATTCCAAATTGAATACGTGTTATTTGTAGCATTCCATATGTTTAGGGTTAGCCGAGCCTACTCTAAATTGCATCCTTGTTTGTGTTGCATTAGTCACTTAACATGAACTAGGACATGCATGTTTGCTAACTAGTTTATTGTTTTGGCATGGAGCACGATGTAAGTATTTTACGCTTTATCATACCACATGCGTGTGAATGTTGCCATGACAGTATGCTTACCATGCGGCTAAATGCTTATGTGAGATAAACTGTTTGAATGCCTGTGGGTGGAGGTTGGATTGCTTGAGTTGGAATAACTCGTTGAAATCCGTATTTTAGCCTACTTGCGAGTAGCAATTTCAAATTGTTTTCAAAACAAACGGATATGCAATGTTTGTTTCCAAATTAGGCGATCTAGTCTATACTTGTATGCTGCGCGCATAATATAGTAATTCTAGGCTAATAATTGGAATAAGAGCATGTAATGTTTTCAAAAACGGATATCACGGTTAGTAGAGGCGGTCTTGAATGGCGAAAGGGTGCTCATAGTGACCTTCCCGATCGTACCCAAGCTCCGAGCCAAGACAACTTTGGTGATAGCGGACATGTGGCCTTGATGCGAGTCAAGGTTTCCTAAATTTCCCATTTTAAAATATTTAGGTGGCGACTCATGTCGGCATGATCCATGTTTGGCACTATTTTTCAAAATCTGTTTTTCTTCAAAAGCGATTTGCGAGTTGGACTCTTTGGTTCGATTTAGAACCGACACAAATCGAGTCGAACTGTAGTGACCCCAATCTGAGCAGGCGGGACTTAACCCTCCCGGATGCGTTCGGGGACGTCTACAGTTTCTGGCGACTCTGCTGGGGAGTGATCTGAGAGCTTGGCTCGAACTCGTGATATCCTGTTTTGACTACACATATGTGTTTCTTTGCATTGCATGTGCATTGGAGCGCCTAGGACACCGTGTTGGCCATCTGCTATTCCTGAGCGGTTTGCCAGAGGCTTGTCTTGTCAAGGCATGTCCGTAAGGCTGACGGTTCTGCTCTGCCCGATATGGGAACACAAACCCGGTTTTACGGGCACCCTTCGACCATTCGACCTAGTGCATATTGAAATCCGTAGTGACCATTCCAAACTAGGACGGGTTGCTCACCGATATTAGGTTGTTTGAAACATTGCGTGCGTAGTGAAACTCTAGCCCGACAAAATAGGGCGAAACCCTACCCCAACATAGGGGTGCATTGGCTCTCATTTTTACGCTATGTGCTTTTAGAGTGTATCTCTGAGGAACACACATGTCGGTTTGCAGGATTGGGTATCGAACTGAGGGCACGATGCGATATTTTGGGGAATTAGTTATCTGTGGGTACAAGGTTCAGACTTGGGGGCAATGATTCAGAAACAGTGATCAGTATTTGAGGAACAGTGTATCGAGTTCAACGTGTTATCTAAACCGTGTGTTGTGTGTTTATTTTATGCCGTCGTGCTATCCAATTGTCTGTTTATTTATACGCTTTATTTGTCTTTCTATTAGGTAGTTGGGCACGATTGTTACCGACCCGATAGATATCCCCCAAGCACCCTGGGTTAGAGGCCGTCGACTCCTTCGATCTGAGGATCGATGAGCGGACAACAGTACTACTCACTACCCCGGTTACTAAGCGAGGTCAATAAGGCGAAGGACATCGATGCTGATCGATTCGGAGGGTTTATCTACCCCACCGTGTTGATGGGATCGAGATTCTATGTCACCGACAGAGAGAGAATATATACCGATAATCAACGAGCGAGGATAGCATGGCTAGTTTGGAGAGATGGTGCGCCACCTTCAAGAGAGCATGAAAGCAATGCGGCAGATGCCGTCCGTCAGCGATTTCGCCGAGCGGCGAGCCCGCGATTGTGAGGAAACGGCGAGACAAGTGCCATCTTTGGAGCAACAAGCGAACATCTGCCGCATCAAGCTCCTTCCCCACCGGAGTTCCTAACGTCGGGAGACAACCAATTTTGATCGTCTGAGCGCCAGGACCACCCCGCCTCCAACCCTACCTCAAATCCAACCTCGGCTATCAAAACACCCACCAATCTCTGGGACTCTCCTTTGAGTTCGAGGCCATCCCACCGCACTCAAGTTGAGCAAGCTTGAAAAGTTGTTCAAGAGGTCCCAAGGGTCAAGACTATCCCGACATTGAAGATGGTTACACCGACGCCTTGGTGTGGCGTTGCCCGGCAATTCAAAATGCCTCATATTGATCGATTTGATGGGACGGGGACCCCATGGTACACTTAAGAAAGTTTTGGACGTTCTAAGGCCAATGGGCCTCAGTAGGCTCCAGAAGTTGTCTTTATTTGGTCGGACCCGGTCGGGTGTGGCATCCGCATAGAAAGCCAAGCTAGAAGATGACGGCAAGAGAAAATGAGACGAAAAGGCTGAGGCCTTCATCGCGCAGTACTCATACAACACACAGATTGAGATCACGACCCGTGATCTCGAGACAACAAGCAGAGCCTAAGGAGAGTTTTTCGAGTTAAGTAACGGATGGAGGGCCAAGGCTTCGATGATGACCTTGAGACCAACGGACAAAGACCAGATTCGGATGATTGTGCGCAATCTGCAGCCGAAGTTGATGCAAAAGATGATAGTAGCCCCATTTCCACTTTTCTGACCTACATGAAATGGGGGTGCAGATTGAAGATGCCTTAAAGCAAGGCTGGATTGATAATGATCGGGAGCAACCCCGAAGGACCTTCAACCGCAACACTAATGCAGGCCCGAGTGGCGCATCCACTATGAGAGCCTCCGAAGTGAGCATGGTCACCACTAACTCCCCACAAAGAAATACGGCAGCTTCACCATTCTCCGGTACGTCCGGAAGCAACCCGTAAACAACCAAATACCCACCCAGAAACATCAGAACTTTCGCTCCACTCTATATGCCCCTATCCAAAGCTCTGGGGGTTTTGATCAAAAAATGGCACCTGAAGCCCCTGGAGCCGCGGCCCCTACCAGAAAAACTCCCTCCTACCCATAACCCGGCCAAGTATTGCGCGTTTCACCAGCAGCACGGTCACGACACCGACCAGTGCTATCAGTTACGGCATGAAATTCAAGATCTCATCGATAATGGGGTGATCTTGCCTCCCGAAAAACCCAATGTTACTACAAATCCCCTCCCCATACATAACCAAGCTCCACCACCCAAAAGACTTAATTTCATCCATCTGGCCGTGTCCTCGACCTAGTATCTATATCACACCTACCCACTGCCTAAACGAGGTGTTCCTCCCGATTGCAAACTTGTGCATGATGGACATCGCCGTAACCCAACCTAAGCCAGCGGTGGTGACCGCCGAGAACAGAAGAAAGGAGACCCCGAAGAAAAAAAGAGTTGTTGAGTCAGAGTCTGCGGAATCTGGGAGTTATATGGGTAAGACATACAGTCTGAGTGACTACATTTCATCGATAGGCGAGATAGGCCGGGATAGAATTGCCAATAGGGGAGAGTTGTGCATGATCCAAGGAGATAGTGCAGGACGAGGAGCAGATGAGGTAACAGTGGGGAGAACACAGCCAATCTCTAATTTCTGATAACCAATACCCGAGAGGACGCAGATAGTCGCGTGGTTCGATTATGAGGATTGATAGAAGCTACCGGTGGTTGGACGATCGGCCGATGTGGTAGGAGAATTTCAGCAGAAACCTGTTCGGAGGAATGAGAATATCAACGGCAATGGAAGGTCAAGAAGCGAGAATACATGGCCGAGGGGTGTCAAATTTACGAGATTGGAACATTTTGAGTATGGAGATGATTGAGCGATCGGTTGTGTCGGAACAAGTAAGTTTTGAAGATTCCGAGAGAATCGGAAAGCAAAGGCCCATGTGGGGTTGAAGCTACGTGTGCACGAGGCGAGAATGCTGGCGAGATGGATGGAAGGTCTTTGCGGCGCAAACGATCATACCAGGCGGATAGGTGTCATCGGCGTGATGGAATGTGGTGGGAAGATGAGGACTTATGTCTTGCCCACGGATGAAGATTGGGGAATAACCAACCCGATAACACGGTACCTTGGAGAGGTTGACCACATGACACGGAGTGGGCGATATTTCAAACCCCCACACTTGGATCAACCAGAAGCCTCAGGGAAGGATAGGGAAGTCGAGAAGCAAAAGGAGAAGCAACTTGAGGAAGAAGCTATTCTCAAGCAGCTGAAAAAGATACAAGCAGACATCTCCATTTGGGGACTGCTCATGGCCTCATGAGTACCAGGCGGTGTTTTGTGACCATGGATAAGGCTAAACTCTCCATAGAAACTACACGAACAGCAATGGTTGGGTGGTCTTCGGGAGGAGGTTCCCCGACATTGACCTTTTCGGATAAAGAACTTCCGCATGAGGGCGTAAATCACAACAAACCCCTCTACATTTCTGTGGAATGTAGAGATAAGTGGATACCGGTGGTACTTGTCGACACCGGATCCGCCATCAATGTCTGCCCAGCTAGGACAGCATATGCGATTGGCTTGAAAACCGCAGATTTCATATCAACAGCCCAGGTCATCCGGGCGTACGACAACACAAGTAGAGAAGTAATGGGAACAGTTAAAGTTCAGATAAAGGTTGGGCCGGGACGACACGAGATAGATTTCCATGTCTTAGAAGTTCCCGCAACTTTTAATTTGCTTTTGGGGCGGCCGTGGCTGTATCAAGTGAAGGCAGTGTCATCTACTTTGCATCAAATGGTGAAATACCCCTACGGGAAGGGAGTAGCCATCGTCTTTGGGAATTCATCAATCCACTCACCACCGGAAGTATCCACGCCTGTTCTAGAAATCGAGCACGGCATGGAAGATGTGTTCATATCAGGTTTTACCTTGGTCGAGGCTCAGGTCGTACAGAATATCATGGCCGCTAACGAAGAGATATATGTCAGTGCTCAAGCAGTGTATCTCATGAACAAGCTCCAATACATCCCCGGGATGGGATTAGGGAAAAGTGGCCGTAAGGGCATTGCAGCGTTGGCCGAAGTGCCGCACAACCCTCATACCTTCGGCTTGGGTTACCTGCCCACCAAGGAAGATTGGGTAAGAAAAGGAAAGAGATTTGGAAGAGCCAAAGCAAAACAGATGGGGAAACCTTTTGAATTGATGCATCGGCCCATCCAGGGTACCCTGAACGGACGTTTCGTCCGGGAGGGGGAAGACTTCCCATTCTGTGGTTTTCCGGAGCCATGGCTGAATAAAGAAAAGAAACGCATGCCGGGATTTGAAATTTTCTTCGACTTGCAGTTATCTGGGATGATGTTACTAAAGAGCAGACAGACCCGACAGTTAAGGTCAAACATAGCAAGGAATTGGAGTCTGCGGACACAGAATTTGAAATAGGGGTAGCACTGGCATGTCTACTGTCAGATCCTTTGATCGACCAGTTGTGCTTGGGAGATGACTCCTCGGTGTCCACGATCGGAGATGAAACGGCTGCGGGCCTACCATTAGCTATTCTGGACGCATCCATCGCACCCTCCCTCACCTGGCAGTACGAGGAGGGATTTTTGTCAAGCAGCACCGGGTCAGGTAGTGAGCCAGAATCTGATTCCACCGAGTCTTGTGAGTCGGAATCAGGTTCCAGCTCGTTTGAGTCTGAGTTTGGTATTCCTGGGGTGATAACGGATGCCACGATCTGTCGGTCGTCTTTTTCTTTCTCTTTTTAGTCTGTTATATGAGAAGAATTGGGCCGGTTTGGAAGTACATAATGAGAATGAGGTGACTGTGGTTTCAGTACTTTTACGTGCCTTTGGTTTATTGCTTAAATCGGGACTTTCAAAATTTTGATGAAAGCAGCGAGGCGAAATTCCTCCGGTTTTGCAACGACTAATTGAGCAAGAGCATGAGAGGTTTGTTAAACCCTTAATGGATGAAATCACTACCGTGAATATTAGTCTTGAGAAGGACCCGCGGTGGTCGGATCGGGTCCACGTTGTCTTCGGAAGAACGCGGGCGCTTAGTCGCTTTATTAAAAGATTTCAGAGATGTTTTCACGTGATCCTACGAAGACATGCATGGAATCGATCTGAGATTATGCGACCGGATCCCTCTTGACCCCGAGGCCCGACCTATCAAACAGAAACTCAGGAGGGTCCGCCCTGATTGGGCCATTAAGATCAAGGAAGAGGTCACCAAGCAGATTGACGCAGGCTTCCTGCTGGTATCCGAATACCCGACTTGGTTGGCCAATATTGTTCCAGTGCCGAAGAAGGATGGCAGAATCCGGGTGTGAGTAGACTTCAGGGATTTGAATAGAGCCAGTCCGAAGGATGACTTTCCCTTGCCACATATCGACGAGTTGGTAGATTTCACAGCAGGGCATGCTTTGCTCTCGTTCATGGATGGCTTTTCAGGCTATAATCAGATCGTAATGGCACCCGAAGACCGGGAGAAGACTACTTTTACCACCCCGTGGGGTACATATTGCTACAGAGTGATGCCATTTGGGTTGAAGAACGCTGGGGCTACATATCAACGGGCTGCAACCACAATATTACATGACATGATCCATAAAGAGGTCGAGGTGTATGTGGACGACATGATTGTCAAGTCCAAAGAAAGGGAGGGCCACTACACCGCCTTGCAAAAGTTCTTCCAAAGGATCAAGGAGTTTAGGCTGCGGCTGAATCCTCAAAAATGCACATTTGGTGTTACAGCGGGGAAAATGTTGGGATTTCTGATTACACAAAGGGGCATCGAAGTCGACCCTTCCAAAATCAAGGCCATCTTAGAAATGCCACCACCAATGACTGAAAAGGAGATGCGAGGCTTTCTGGGTAAAGTGCAATTCATAAGGCGGTTTATTTCCAAACTAACCTTAACTTGTGAACCACTTTTTGGTCTTCTCAAGAAAGGAAAGAAGTTCCATTGGGACGGCCGATGCCAAGCTGCATTTGAACAGATTAAAGAATATCTACAGAATCCGCCCGTGTTGTCACCACCGAAGCCGGGGAAGCCGTTGATATTGTATCTGTCAGTAACTGAGACTACAATGGGCTGTATGCTCGCACAAGAGTCGGAAGATAAAGTGGAAAGGGCCATCTACTATCTGAGCAATAAGATGCTGGATTACGAGACCAGCTATACTCCGCTGGAGAAGGCTTGTTTGGCCTTGGTATGGGCTACCAGGAAGCTGCGGCACTACTTGTTAGCTCACTCCGTAATGTTGGTTTCACGACTTGATCCCATCAAATATCTTTTCGAGAAACCAGCACTTACGGGTAGGCTAGCTCGTTAGCTATTTGTTGCTCTCGAATTTGATCTCAAGTATGTGACGCCAAGTCTGTAAAAGGAGAGCGGTGGCGAGTTCCTTGCCGACCACCGGTTGAAGGGATGAAGCGGTTGAGTACCTATTCGGATAAAGATATTACGCACATCGAAGATGAAACTTGGGCGATGTATTTTGGAGGCGTCAAATCGATGCGGTATGGGATAGGAGTGTTCTTGATAGCTTTTGGCGATTCCGTATCCCTCTAGCATTCAAGCTTCGATTCAAAGTCTCAAACAATGAGGCGAGTATGAGGCATGTATCGCGGTCTAGAAGCTGCCCTAGAACTAGGGGCAAGGCGATTGGGCGTCATTGGGGATTCGAACCTAGTTGTGTCTCAAGCTAAAGGAGATTGGAAAGTAAAGAGGAAAAGATGATAACTTACCACCGGACCTTGGATTTGTTAATTTCTCGGTTTGAAAAGCTAAATTTCACTCACCTAGTGAGAGAACAACAGGTTCTTGATTCGCTAGCAACTCTATCTTCCATGATAGACATCCCATCTAGGGTCGGATCGTCCGGTCATTATTGACCAAAATTTGCACGCCTCTGAATCAATCTACGCCATAGATGAAGTGCGGGATAATAACCCTTGGTATCACGACATATGGAACTTCTTAGAAAAGGCGTACCCACTAGGGGCAAATGCTAAGGACAAGAGGGCGTCGGAAGAATGGTATTCGGTTTATCATCTGCGGGGTAAATTGTACAAAAGAGGTCATCTGGGAATGCACAAAGGCTGTGTGGAAGCGGAAGAGTCGAGGCGCCTGATGGAGGCCATCCATGGAGGAGAATGTGGGGCACATATGAATGGGGTGATGCTGGCAAGAAAGATCCTCAGATAGGGCTACTACTGGTCTACCATGGAGGAAGATTGTATCGGTTTTGTTCGGCGATGCCACAAATGCGATTCACATAAACCGCATGAACATCCACCGTCAAAGCTATACAACATGACGTCGCCATTGCGTTTTCGATCAGGGGATCGATGTGATTGGGCTGTTGCCAGAAAGGTCGAATGGACATGAGTTTATCTTAGTAGCAATAGATTACTTTACAAAGTGGGTCGAGGCCCAATCTTATGCCGTGTTGAAGGCTTCGCATGTCGCAAAGTTTATCAGAAACAACATTATCTGCCGTTATGGAGTCCCGAATGAGATCATTTCGGACAATGGTTCTCACTTCAAGAAGGAGGTGATTGATTTGTTGGAGAAGTATAATGTGGCTTTTCATAAGTCATCCACGTATCGGCTGCAGACCAACGGAGCAGTTGAGGCCGCCAACAAAAACATCAAACACATACTGCAGAAGATGGTGGAAATCTATCGGGACTGGCCAGATAAGTTGCCATTTGCTCTGTGGGGCTACCGAACTTCAATTAGAACTTCTACCGGGGCAACTCCGTATTCCTTGGTATATGGGATGGAGGCCGTTCTATCCATAGAGATTGAGGTTCCGTCTTCTGATCTTGGTGAGTGTCGGATAAATTTGAGCAGATTGGCAGCAGAGCAGATTCGAGGAACTCATGCTCTTTGATGAAAGGAGATTAAAAGCACTGTACCATGTCCAAGGATATTAACGCAGAATCACCCGGGCTTTTAACAAGAAGGTTAAGTCCAGGAATTTGAAGGAAGGAGATTTGGTGCTCAAAGACAACCGAGCTCCTATCCACGACCCAAGGGGCAAGTTCAGACCTAATTGGACGGGTCCCTATATCATCAAGTCTATCTGGTCAGGTGGAGCTGTGGTTCTGATGGACCTAGATGGCCTAGAGTTCTCCCAACCGATCAACATGGACAAGTTGAAGAAATATCACCCCTGAGAGGCTCGCTGGGCGAAAACCGGAAGGCGACCTAGGCAAAATTCAGAGCACAAAAAATAGAAAATATAAAAGCTGAGCTCATAAGGTTGAAAACCATAAAGGGCGGCCTTGGCAAAAGTTAGAGTGCAAAAGGAGAGTGAAAATACTCGAGTGAACCCAAGCCTGAACTACGTAAGGCTTGATTCCCATCTTTGGGATACGTAGGCAGCTTCATCCTAAAGTTCAGCCATAAACTTTTCCCCAATCAACTTTGTCCATTTGATCATCTTCGTCACCTTTGTCCATCAGCATTTGTCGCAATCTCCGGTACAGTGCTATTCAGACTAGGGGCAACTTTCCGTCGCCATACAAATGCCGCGGTACCATTCAGACAAGGGGCAACTTTCCAGTTGCTAGGATTCGGGTTTGTACATCTCAGCGACAGATCTCAGGCGTGTCCAGTTCTGATCCATATCGAAAATAGTTTTGAAAAGTTTTAATGAAGATGACTTTGTTCAAATAAATCTTTTTACAACTAAGACCATTTCTGGACCAAAACGGAAAATTCTCAGTACCACAAACCTTCAATTTCATTGATTTCAAATAGAGTTCTCTTGCTCTTGCATACAATTGAAGTTTCTTTTTTATTACATTCATAAAGAAAACTTGAAAGTACTAATAAAGCAATAAATCTGGGGCATGGTCAAGTCAAATGTCCCTGCGCCCCCTCCTAGAGCTAGTCGAAGCCTCTGATGCCAAAGTTGGCCCCTCCTGTGCCTCTTCATTAAGCCAATCCAAGCACTCATCAGACAAAGTGCAACTGAAAGCGGGAGCGGGGGCCAGGAGTTCTCTCGTCCTCCATGCTGTGGCATACCCAGCCAGCTGTGCGCCTCGAATCGGGAATGTAACCGGGTACTCTATCCCTTCCGGCGGACAAGTCTGATTATGACCAAACTGGCGCAGGATACGGAATGGGAAGTAGAAGACACAGTGAGTCAAGCCAATCAATTGGATCTCGGGTTGACGGGTCATGCTATAACTCATCATTGGGAGATTGAGCCAAGGGCACCGCCAAGCAATGCGGTCCGCGGACAAACTGCACATCCATTCAAACCACCAACCCTCATCAAGGGCGTCAACTAGGCGTTGCCTGAAGAAGTAGCCACGAGTTGAATATGCTGGGCAAGAGTCCACAACCTTCATTTTATCCACTAACCACACCTGGAGAGGGATGAAAAATAAGAGAATAAAGAATAGAGAGATGTACGATGAGAGGAAAAGTGAGAAAAGGGCTTTTGTGAGAAAAACCGAGCCTGAGGGCCGAGTGATGTGAGCAAACATAAAATGTGAGATTGGGTGGGAAACATTACCTGCAGTAATAGTGGACTCCCTGCTAATCTGATCGTCTCTCGACGATAAAAGGCGTCTAAGCCCAGCAATGTCTCAGCCAGGATCATGGCGATGCAGCTTTTTCCCTCCTTCAAGCCTTGGGTAACCTCAATCAACCGGACACTAGGCCCTCCGGAACCGGAGACGAACAGAAAATGAGATAGCATGCATAGACAGAGGGCATGTCGCCGAAAAGCCTTGCGGTGATGGTCGCGCGATCACTAGTCTCGAAAAAGCGACAAACCAAGCTCGGAACATCTAATGTCCGTCACAAATCGAAGAACGAGCATCGGGCATTGAGAGCCCACACATTTGTCCTAAGGCTTGAGCATGGCCAAAAGCGAAGTTAGGCGGGATCTCCTCATTGCGCCAGATTCCATTAGAGCTTGGAAATCTTCAAAAGTGGGACACACCTCTTGCCGCTAAAGCTAAAGACATGTGTTCTGGGTTCCCAAAACCTTGCCACGGCATAGAGGAATGGAGAATGCGGTGGGGTGCGATGCAAAGTGAATAGTGCGTTTATCTTGAAAGCTTAAATTGACTTTCCGAGCCATCCAAGTTGTTAATCCAAGTTGAGAGATTTTGGGCAAGAAATTCTTCCATTTGGAGCAAATCAGTGTGGAAATGAAGAGAACCACGAAGCTGAGACCCTTTTGAAGAAGATAAGGTTGAGTGAAGGACAGATGTCAACATTCTGCTGGTGCTGACAGTTTAGTGCCGACCGGCCATCTGTTTTGGCCGATAGATCATCCTTTCGGCCGATGGCCATTCCTCAAGGCCGGTAGCCTTTCTGCTAGGCCGGTGGTTCTTTCCCTTGTCCTCTGAGCTGTTTATGCTAGGAATTTGGACAACCCCACCACTTTCGATACCCTCCAGTGATCAATTCTTATGAGGGTGTGCCCATTTGCTTATCGAATTGTTGCATATGTGCTTATCGAGTTGTATTTCACTCTCTTTAAGTCTTTGTAATGTTTATCAAGGCGTACTCGCATTTGGCTAGTTTGCTGAGTCCCCCTGTTTTGCTTATCGAGTTGTAATTGGTTTACTACCTGATTATTACGATGCGATGCTTTGGTTTTCAAAACACAGTTTCAATTTCAGTCACATTGTTGTGTGATGCCTTGCGATGCGATGCATAGAACACGCAAATGTAACACCTTTTGAACAAACAGCTGTTTCATTTCCATCATATGTTTTTACAAAAAAAAAAAAAAAACACACGCTTTTGAGAAATAAAACCTGCCCGAGGCAGTGCAATGTGCTTAAACTCCTAGTAAAAAGGAAAGTAAAGCAGAAGAATAGCAGGGTAGCAGAGTGCTGGGTTTGACACCGGTAACCTCCCCCTTTCGGTCATCGTACCTTTTGCGCCCTTGTTCGGGTCAATTGTGTGGTTTGGCACCTTCATCACTCAAGGCAATACAAGAAAATGCACTGTCAGAATGAAAGTGGACTTTCGAGTTGACCTCAAGCCATGACTTTTCTGAAGCGATGCTCGATACATGCGAAGGACGATCCTTCCCGTATCCTTTTATATCTTGTGAATTCCGTAAATCATTTCAATCATACTGTGTTGCAACACGTTGCGTTTCAGCATCATGTTTTACCATGTTCAATTTCAAGTTCCTTTTTATACACATTGCATTGTATGCGTGCATTGCTTTATTGATATGTGTTCAAGTTTCTCTATATACACATTGCATTGTATGCGTGCATTGCTTTACTGATATGTGTTCAAGTTTCTCTATATACACATTGCATTGTATGCGTGCATTGCTTTACTGATATGTGTTCAAGTTCCCTCTATATACACATTGCATTGTATGCATGCATTGCTTTACTAATATGTGTTCAAGTTCCCTTTTTATACACATTGCATTGTATGCGTGCATTGCTTTACTGATATGTGTTCAAGTTCCCTTTTTATACACATTGCATTGTATGCGTGCATTGCTTTACTGATATGTGTTCAAATTCCCTTTTTATACACATTGCATTGTATGCGTGCATTGCTTTACTGATATGTGTTCAAGTTCCCTTTTATACACATTGCATTGTATGCGTGCTTTGCTTTACTGATATGTGTTCAAGTTCCCTTATATACACATTGCATTGTATGCGTGCTTTGCTTTACTGATATGTGTTCAAGTTCCTCTATATACACATTGCATTGTATGCGTGCATTGCTTTACTGATATGTGTTCAAATTCCTACCTATACACGTTGCATTGTATGTGTGCTTTGCTTTACTGATATGTGTTCAAGTTCTTTTCCATACACATTGTGTGCACGTGTGCATTGCTTTACTCACATGTGTTCAATCCTACTATCTTGCTGTACACATTGCATGCATTGTCACGCACTTTCGACCGCCTTGTCATGCATTTTGCTGACAATATTGTACCTGTTAAGTTTGCTTTCTTTGCAGGCACGATATTGTATGTATGGCTCATTGAGGCGGTGCAACGGACGAAGGCAGTATTGTATCCTCTGCGTGAGACATTTTGAGAATTGCATAATTCTCTTACATCCTTTCTGCATTGTAGTGTAGATTGGCGTATGCTAGCTTAACCGCTGTTGCATCGTGCTTCATTCTGACTTTCTTTGCATGATCATAAGTTATGCTCGGCTTCTTGCATCGTCTTGCATTTTGCCCCTGCCTTCGGGCGCATACCTTGTTTGTCTTGCATGTTTGTCCAAGTCTTCGGCCTTGTCAAAAATGGGTCGTCTCTGGGTTTGACATTCACTCCCGTCATTGTTATGACTTTCGAGTTCTGTCAAAGAGGGGCAACTGTAGACACCCCATTTTTAACCGTCCTCAAGACTTGGACGTCACCGCTTGAACACTCGGTGATTATCCATGTTTGTGTTTGTTTGGAGTTCCCGGAGTTCTCGGCTACGCGCCTTGCCTCAGGATCTCCGAACTCGACTGTTTTGTGTCTGGTTTTGCACTAAACACTTGTGCTTTGCCTTGGAGGGGCAGGGAATGCCTCTTGAGGCATCCCCACACACCACCGGCACTAACTAGAGGCCACCGGCTGGTTGGTGTTGCCATCGGCACTATATTGTGCCGGTCGGCACTCTTTTGTGTCGGTCGGCAGTAAATCTTGTCAAAATGACACTCTTTGCCGGCCGGTTACTATGCAGTTGCTTTTTGAGATATTTTTAAGCAGCTGTCTACCATTTTCTTCCCCTCCATACATGTGTATGGAGGGATGAGCCTCTTGTTTGCTTAGTTGCTAAGCTTACAAGATTGCCTCCTCTATAAGAGGAGGCCTTGTCTTCTTGGCTGAGAGCTCAGCCATTTTTGAGAGACCAAAAACCAGAGCTCACATACCTCTCTCTCTATATTTACCATCTCTCTCATCCTTGTGTGTGTTCTAAGCCTAAAAGGTGTGTTTTACCATACTTTTGCACCATTACACACCATTACACCTTAGCTCGAGATTGAGAGACTTAGAGGGTTGTTTTTTGAAGTTTTGGTGATTTTGATCACTAGAGTGGCTGCTCCACTGTTCTTCAAAGGATCTTCAAGGGTGAGCTTTTTACTTTAGTTTCCCCATTCTTGCACTAGCTTTCTACCCCTCTTGCTTTGTGTTTTTGGATTTGTGTTTAACATAAAAAAGACTTTTTTTTCCTTGCTTAAGAACATTCATCAAGGTTGTTTTGTGGTTTGGGTAGAGTCTCACCCTCTTAGGCCTTGCTTTGGCCATTTTGGAGCCTTTTCTTGAGGCCTTGTTTACTTGGTGTTTTTGATCCTCTCACCATTGAAAACCAGTGGGTTTTCAGTGGTGAAAGATATTCAAGTCTCATAGGGGAGGACACCCTCTCCCCTTTGTCCCTTGTTTGCCTTTGTTTTGGGCTCAAATAATAGCATGTATGCATGGTTGGTTTCGGCTTCATTTCAGAGCATATTTGTGGTTCATATGACATGTTATGCCTCTGTTTTAAGTTGGTTTTATGGTCCTTAACATACCTCTTATGTTTGCTTTGAAATGCTCTCTTATGCCTAGAAATATGCCCTCTTATGCCTAGAAATATGCCATGCTTTGAGGCCATGTTTCCTTGTATGTTTTAGCTTAGTTTCATGGAGATACTAACATCATTTTGCCATGTATAAAGGCTGTGGGCCACTGTTTTTGTCATATTTAGCATGCTTGACATGGTTGTTTTGCATGATGGCTTGTAAGCCTTAGGTAGGTGATCCATGTACATGCATTGGATAGTCTATTTAGATGATTTGGGATCATTTGACATGCTATTTCAGACCTTAATCCATGCTCATATGTTTGTACTTGTCATCTCTTTCATGCTTTAAAGGTGTGTCCTTTTACGCCTAAGAATAGGCCTTGTGTATGCTCCCATGATCAACGCATTTTGGGGGTGCCATGTGAGGGGATTTGGGTGTCATTTTGCATACTAAAAATCTGTTTTTGGTTGTTAGATTCATGCCATGAGTGATTGTGTAAGTGGTAGTAAAATGCTCTTTTTGGTGCCTTAGGTTTGGGCCCATGAACTTGCATGTTTGTGTAGTATTATGGTCATCATTTAGTGCTTGTTTTGCCACTGTTTTGGGGTGGTTTGAGGGCTGCCCCATTGAAGTTAAGGCCACCATTATATGTTCATTATATGCTTGACGCATGCTTGGTTCATCGAGTGTTGTAGTAGGTTGGTTCCATTGCTTGATTGGCCAATGTTTGCATGCCACTTATACCTTGCATGCTCTAGCATTTTGCATGCCTATTGTGATAGTTGCATGACACTTGGTATGCCTTGCATCTTAGTCCCATTGTTGCGTCATTTGAGCCATGTTGCATACATGCATTCCATGGCTTGGCTTGGGGATTGTCAAGCCAAGCATAGGATTGAGAAGAGTTCACACTTCAAGTGGTGCAACTCGTCTCAATTCTTGGTCACCAAGACCTTTGACTAACACATGATAAGGCCTTGGATTTCATTTGTTTGTTTGCATGCATTACCATTAAAATGCAACCTTGGTTCCTTAGGCCATCATGCATCAAGATGCATAATTGATGGCCCAAGAACCAAGAGTCATGCCTCCTTGAGTCCCCAAGTATGATAGGAGGCATTGGCCATGCTTACATATGCTCAAAATCCGTGCTATGCACTGCTGGTTTGCTGCTGCTGTCAAACTGTCCTCTGCAGGAACTTTCTGCCGACCGGCAGCACAATGTGCCGACCGGCCCACTTTTTGTGCCGATAAACTCTACAAGAAGCCGGTGGCCAATTTAAGCAGCCGGTGGTCACTTCCTCCAGCCGGTGGGGTACTGCAGTTCATATAGAAGGTATTCTAGGACTTTGGGAATTTTTGGAGAGGCAGGGCAGTAGAAACAGAAGCAACAGTGTCATGGCACGGGTTTTCCGGGCAAGTCGGATCGAGCATGCATCATTCACACATCCCGAGGCAGGGCTGAAGCCCCCTTCTTTTTACATATGTTTTTTTTTTAATTTGATAAATAGAAATTTCTGTAATAATTAATTTATTTATTATTCGGACTGTAATATTTATTTGGTCCCTCCGTGTGAGGGCGTAATTTTAATAAGTGTGGGTGAGTGGTGTGTATGTCTTCCAACCCCCATTTCTTTTTCCCTTTTATTTACCTGCTTATGATGGTAGATTAGGGCATTTTTAAGATTAGCATACCTTATGCAATGCATGTGTGCATTCATGCATTTGTTTACATGCATCGGGCTTGGTACATCGTACAAACTGCATCGTACTTTCAATTCCAAATTGAATACGTGTTATTTGTAGCATTCCATATGCCATGTTTAGAGTTAGCCGAGCCTTCTCTAAATTGCATCCTTGTTTGTGTTGCATTAGCCACTTAACATGAACTAGGACATGCATGTTTGCTAACTAGTTTATTGTTTTGGCATGGAGCACGATGTAAGTATTTTACGCTTTATCATACCACATGCGTGTGAATGTTGCCATGACAGTATGCTTACCATGCGGCTAAATGCTTATGTGAGATAAACTGTTTGAATGCCTGTGGGTGGAGGTTGGATTGCTTGAGTTGGAATAACTCGTTGAAATCCGTATTTTAGCCTACTTGCGAGTAGCAATTTCAAATTGTTTTCAAAACAAACGGATATGCAATGTTTGTTTCCAAATTAGGCGATCTAGTCTATACTTGTTTGCTGCGCGCATAATATAGTAATTCTAGGCTAATAATTGGAATAAGAGCATGTAATGTTTTCAAAAACGGATATCACGGTTAGTAGAGGCCGGTCTTCGGACCGGGCGAAAGGGGGTGCTCATAGCTGACCTTCCCCGATCGTACCCAAGCTCCCGAGCCAAGACAACTTTGGTGATGACGGACATGTGGCCTTCGGTACCGAGTCAGGGTTTCCTAAATTTCCCATTTTAAAATATTTAGGTGGCGACTCTGTAATTTGGCAAAGCAGTCCATGTTTGGCACTACTTTTTCAAAATCTGTTTTTCTTCAAAACGATTTGCCAGAGTTGGACTCTTTGGTTCAGATTTAGAACCGACACAAATCAAGTCCGAACTGTAGTGACCCCAATACGAACGGAACGAGACTTAACCCTCTCGGATGCGTTCGGGGATGTCTACACACTGCACGGCAACGGAAAGTTGCCCCTAGTCTGAAAAGCACTACACCGGAGATCACGATGAATGCTGATAGACAAAGATGACTGAGATGATCAAATGGACAAAGTTGATCGGGGAAAAGTTTATGGCTGAACTCCAGGATGAAGTTACCTACGTATCCCAAAGATGGGAATCAAGCCTTACGTAGTTCAGGCTCGGGTTCACTCGGGTATTTTCACTCTCTTTTTACGCTCTAACTTTTGCCAAGGGCGCCCTTTGCGGATTTTCAACCTTGTGAGCTCAGTTTTTATAATTTCAAATTTTTTATGCTCTGAGTTTTGCCTAGGTCGCCCTTTCGGGTTTTCGGCCTAGCGAGCCTCTCAAGGGTAATATTTCTTCAATTTGTCCATATTGATCGGTTGTGAGAACCCTAGGCCATCTAGATCCATCAAAACCACAACTCCGCCTGACCAGATAGACTTAATGATGTAGGGACCAGTCCAATTGGGTCTGAACTTGCCCTTTGGGTCATGGATGGGAGCTCGGTTGTCCTTGAGCACCAAATCTCCTTCCTTTAGATTCCTGGACTTAACTTTCTTGTTAAAAGCCCGAGCAATTCTGCGCTGATAACCTTGAACATGGTACAGTGCTTTCAGTCTTCTCTCATCGAAGAGCATGAGTTCCTCAAACCTGCTCTGCTACCAATCTGCTTTGGCTATTTGACACTCAACTAGTACTCACAATGACGGAACCTCAATCTCGATAGGTAGAACGGCCTTCATCCCATAAGCCAATTAATACGGAGTTGCCCCAAAGAGAAGTTCTCGATCGAAGTCCCAGAGGAGTAAACGGCTTATCCGCCACCCGGAGGTTTCCACTATCTTCTGCAATATGTGTTTGATATTCTTATTGGCGGCCTCAACCGCTCCATTGGTTTTCCAACAAGCCACATTGTATTTTTCCAACAAGTCAATCACTTCCTTCTTGAAGTGGGAACCGTTATCTGAAATTATCTCGTTTGGGACTCCGTAGCGACAGATGATGTTGTTTCTGATAAACTTCGCAACATGTGAAGCCTTCAACACCGCATAAGATTGGGCCTCGACCCATTTCATGAAATAATCTATCGCGACCAGGATGAACTCATGCCTATTTGACCCCTTCGGAGTGATAGCCCTGATCACATCAATTCCCCAGACTGAAAATGGCCATGGTGAAGTCATATTGTACAGCTTCGACGGCGGAATGTTCATGCGATTTGCATGAATTTGACATTTGTGGCATCGCCGAACAGAACCGATACAATCCTCCTCCATGGTGGACCAGTAGTAACCCTGCTTGAGGATCTTCCGTGCTAGCATTACTCCATTCATGTGCGCACTGCATTCCCCTCCGTGGATGGCTTCCATCAGACGCTTTGATTCTTCGGCATTGACACACAGCTTATGCATTCCCAGATGACCTCTCTTATACAGCTTACCCCCACAGATGATGAACTGAATGGCCATTCTTCTGATTGCCCTTTTATCCTTGGCATTTACCCCTGACGGGTATGCTTTCTTCTCCAGGAAATTCCAAATGTCGTGGTACCAGAGGTTTTCGTCCTAAACCTCATCTATAATAGCAATCGACTCGTAGGATGGCGCGAATTTCTGGTCAATGATGACTGGATGCATCCGGACTCCGAACGGGATGTCTATCATGGAAGATAGAGTTGCTAAACAATCTGCAAACCTGTTGTTCTCTCTTAGTAGATGAGCAAAGTTTAGTTTCTCAAACTGAGGAATTAACAAGTCCAAGGTCTGGTGATACATCATCATCTTTTCTTCTTTGACTTTCCAGTCCCCTTTTGCTTGAGACACAAAAAGGTTTGAGTCCCCGATGACGTCCAACCGTCTTGCCCCTAGTTCCAGGGCTGCTTCTAGACCGGTAATGCATGCCTCATATTCTACTTCGTTGTTCGAGACTTTGAACTGGAGTTTGAAGGCTAGAGGGATACGGGACTTGTCAAGTGCTATCAGCAACACTCCTATCCCATACCCGTATTGATTTGACGCTCCATCAAAGTACATCGTCCAAAATTCGTCGTCGATATGCAAAATGGCCTCATCTGGGAATAAGTACTCAACTACTTCACCCCCTTTTACCGGGTGGTCGGCTAAGAATTTTGCTACTGCTCTTCCCTTGACTGACTTGTGTGTCACATATTTCAGATCGAATTCGAAGAGCAACAGCAACCAACGAGCTAGCCTACCCGTAAGTGCTGGTTTCTCGAAAAGATATTTGATGGGATCGAGTCGTGAAACCAACATTATGGAGTGAGCTAACAGGTAGTGCCGCAGCTTCCTGGTAGCCCATACCAAGGCTAAGCAAGCCTTCTCTAACGGTGTGTAGCGAGTCTCATACTCTAGCATCTTCTTGCTCAGATAGTAGATAGCTCTCTCCACTTTGTCCTCTGATTCTTGCGCGAGCATACAACCCATTGTGGTCTCAGTCACTGAAAGGTACAATATCAATGGTTTCCTCGGCTTTGGTGGTGACAACACGGGCGGGTTCTGTAAGTATTCCTTGATCTGTTTAAAAGCAGCTTGGCATCGGCCGTCCCATTGGAATTTCCTTCCTTTCTTCAGGAGACCAAAAAGTGGTTTACAAGTCAAGGTTAATTTTGAGATAAACCATCATATGAATTGCACTTTACCCAGAGAGCCTCGCACATCTTTTTCAGTCCTTGGTGGTGGCATTTCTAAGATGGCCTTGATTTTGGAAGGGTCGACTTCGATACCTCTCCGTAATCGAAACCCCAAAGATTTTTCCTTCAGAACACCAAACGACATTTTCGAGGATTCACCAAGAAATTCTCTGATCCTTTGAAAGAACTTTTGCAAGGCAGTGTAGTGGCCTTCTCTATCTTTGGACTTGACAATCATGTCATCCACGTACACCTCAACCTCTTTGTGGATCATGTCATGCAATATTGTGGTTGCGGCTCGTTGATAAGTAGCTCCAACGTTCTTCAACCCAAACAGCATCACTCTGTAGCAGTATGTCCCCCCCGGGGTGGTGAATGCAGTCTTTTCTCGGTCTTCAGGTGCCATCACTATCTGATTGTACCCTGAGAAGCCATCCATGAATGAGAGCAAAGCATGCCCCACTGTAAAGTCCACTAACTCATCAATATGCGGCAAGGGAAAGTCGTCCTTCGGACTGGCTCTGTTCAAATCCCTGAAATCCACGCATACTCGGATTCTGCCATCCTTCTTTGGCACTAGAACAATGTTGGCCAACCAAGTCGGGTATTCTGATACCAGCAAGAATCCTGCATCGATTTGCTTGGTGACCTCTTCCTTGATCTTGAGAGCCCGATGCGGATCCTCCCGAAGTTTCGTTTGACTGGTCGCCTCGGGGTCAAGAGGGATCCGGTGCTGTACAATCTCAGGATCGATCCCAGGCATGTCTTCGTAGGACCACGCGAAAACATCTTTGAAATCTTTTAATAAAGCGACTAAGCGCTTGCGTTCCTCCAAAGACAACGTGGACCCGATCTGGACCAGTCGCGGGTCTTCCTCAGTACCAATATTCACAGTAGTGATTTCATCCATTAAAGGTTTAACAAATCTCTCATGCGCTTGTTCAATTAAGCGTTGCAAAACCGAAGGAATTTCTTCCTCGTCGTTTTTATCAAAATTTTGAAATTCTGAGTTAATGCAATAAATCAAGGGCATAGAAAAGTACTCAGAAACCACAGCTACTTGATTCTCATTAAGCACATCTAAATCGTCCAATTCCTCAGTTACAACAGACTCAAAAGAGAAAGAAAAAGACGACCTGGACAAGACTGTGACATCCGGGTTAGCATCCCCAGGATTACCAGACTCAGTCGAGCTAGAACCTGATTCCGACTCATAAGACTTGGTGGAATCAGATTTCGGCTCACTACCTGACCCGGTGCTGCTGGACAAAAACCCCTCTTCGTATTGCCAAGTGAGAGAGGGTGCGATAGATGCATCCAAAATAGTTGCTGGTAGGCCCGCAGCCGTTTCATTCCCAATCATGGAAACCGAGAAGTTATCCCCCAAGCACTTCTGGTCGATCGAAGGATCTAAAAGTAGACAAGCCAATGCTACCCCCATTTCAATTTCAGCGCCTTCGGGATCCACTTCCTTACACTGCTCAACCTTAGCTGATGGGTCTGTCTGCTCTTCGGCAACGTCATCCCCAGATAATTGTAGGTCAAAGAAAATCTCGAAACCTGGCATGCGCTTTCTCTCTGCGTTCAGCCACGGCTCTGGGAAGCCACAAAACGGAAAGTCCTCCCATTTCCGGACGAAGCGTCCGTTTAGGGTATCCTGAATGGGCCGGTGCATTAAGTTAAAAGGCTTCCTTACCTTCTTCACTCTGGCTCTCCTAGCCATTTCCTTTCCCTTTCTTATCCAATCTTCTTTAGTGGGCTGATAACCCAATCCAAAGGTATGAGGGTTGTGTGGCACTTCGGCCAATGCTGCGACGCCCTTCTGGCCGCTCTTTTCCAATCCCATCCCAGGGATGTGTTGAAGCTTGTTCATGAGGTATACAGATTGAGCACTGACATATGCTCCCTCATTAACAGCCATAATATTTTGCACAACCCGAGCCTCAGCTAAGATAAACCCTGACACAGACACATCTTCCATGCCGTGCTCAATTTCTAGGACTGGTGTAGACACCTCTGGCGGTGGGTGGATCGAAGAATTCCCGAACACAATGGCTACTCCCTTCTCATGGGGGTATTTCACCATCTGATGTAAGGTGGACGACACGGCCTTCACCTGGTGCAACCACGGCCGCCCCAAAAGCAGATTGAAGGTTGCCGGAACTTCTAAGACGTGGAAGTCTATCTCATGTTGTCCTGGCCCAACCTTGGTCTGGATCTTTACTGTCCCCATGACTTCTCGGCTCGTGTTTTCATATGCCCGAATTACCTGGGCTGTCGATATAAAGTCCGCGGTCTTCAGACCGATTGCATATGCTATCCTTGCCAGGCACACGTTGATGGCGTATCCGGTATCAACAAGAACCACCGATATCCATTTATTTCTACACTCCACAGAGATGTAGAGTGGCTTATTGTGGTTCGCACCCTCAAGTGGCAGTTCTTTCTCAGAAAAAGTCAGCATTGGGGTAGCTCCTCCCGGAAAGACTAATCCTACCAGTTGCTCCGGCGTGGTTTCTATCGAGAGTTTAGCCTTGTCCATGGCAGATAGGACAGCCTGTCTGTGCACTCGTGATGCCATGAGCAGTCCCCAAATGGAGATGTCTGCTTGTATCTTTTTTAACTGTTTGAGCATAACCTCTTCCTCAAGTTGTTTCTCTTTCTGTCTCTCAGCTTCCTTATCCTTCCCAGATGTCTCTGGCTGGTCTAGGCACGGGGGCTTGAAATACCGCCCGCTTCTTGTCATGTGATCAACCTCATCGAGATACCAGGTGTCGTCTGGTTGATTATTCCCCCAATCCTCGTCTGTGTGGGCAAGACATAAATCATCGTCTTCCCACCACATCCCGTGAGTAGCCGACAAACATCTGTCTGGCTCCGGCATGATTGTACCCGCAGTACTTTTAGCCCACATGCTCGCAGCATCTCCTGTCCTTGTGCCCACAACATTTTCAGTCCCCTCATGGGATTTGGCTTTCCCAGTTCTCTTAGAATCCCAAAATTTTTCTTGTTCCACCTACGTCGGCGCAATTTGTTGTTCAGCTTTCCCTGCATCCCGAGCGAAATTCTTCAGTCTTGGCGCTCCCAAGAATGTACTCGACTTCCGCCCTTCCGCCACAATCGATACCTCGCCCTGCCGCCCTCAAGAACTCTACAACATCCGGTTGATCATCTAGCTATCCGGTAGCCTCTGCCGATTCCTCATAATCAAACTAGTTGACTGCTGCGTCCCCTGATTCCTGGTCATTGAAAAACTAGAGGTTGGCAAAACCCTCTTCTACAGCCGTCAAATCATTCGTTCCCTGCCCCAATCTATCCCCCTAGATCACACACAGTTCTGCTCTCTCTGGCAATTCTATACTTGGCTCAGAGTGGCCCACTGACAGGATGTAATCACTTGGATCGTAGCCTTCCCCAGCAAAATTCCCAGACTGCTCAAACCTTGACTCAACAATTCTATCCTCCTCTGCAATCTCCCCTGTACCGTCTTCAACAGCTGCCACTATTGGCTCAGGTTGGGTTGTGGAGATGTCCAGCATGCACAAAAAGTCAGTGCGGTCGGGAAGGAGCACCTCTGGCTTAGGTAGATGGAAAGGAGTGATATAGATGCTAGGATCGTAAGATACGACCCCAGTCTGGATAAAGTTGATTTTTTTGGGAGGTGGAGCTTGGTTGTGTGTAGGAAGTGGGTTGGTTGTGACATTGGGTCTTTCTGGTGGCAAAATCACATGTTTGTCAACAAGATCTTGAATCTCGTGACGCAATCTGAAACATTGGTCGGTGTCATGACCGTGTTGCTGGTGATATGCGCAGTATTTGGCTGGGTTGTGAGTGGGGAGGAGTGGATTTGGTAATAGCCTCGGCTCTAGGGGTTTTAGATGCCCTTTTTTGATTAAGACCTCTAGAGCTTTGGACAGGGGCATGTACAATGGGGTGAAGGTTCTTTGGCCTCTGGGTTGGTATTTGCTGGTCTATGTACTGCTTCTGGATGCACCGGAGAAGGGTGTGGCTGCCATGGGCCTTGGAAGGGGAGGGGGAATGGTGGCGACCATGCTTACCTCCGAAGTTCTTGCAGTTGCAGCGCCACTCGGGCCTACATTGTTGTTGCGGTTAAAGGTTCTTTGAGGTTGCTCTCTGTCTTGGTCAATCAGACCCTATTTCATTGCATCTTCAATTTGTACTCCCATCTTGTGCAGATTTGAAAAGGTGGGGAAGGGGAGCACAATCATTTTTTACATCAGTTTTGGCTGGAGATTGCGCACAATTATCTTGATCTGGTCTTTATCGGTAGGCTTTAGAGTCATCATCGAGGCCTTCGCCCTCCACTAGGTCACAAAATCCGAGAAGCTCTCTTTGGGCTCTTGTCTTGTTGTTTCAAGATCACGGGTTGTAATCTCGATTTGGGTGTTGTAAGAGTATTGCGCAACAAAGGCCTTGGCCATTTCATCCCAACTTCGCTTGACATCATCCTCCAACTTCGCATACCAGATAGCAGCCACACCCGACAGGGTCCGGCTGAATAGCGAAAGCTTCTGCGGTCTAATTAGGCCCATTGGCCGTAGTATATTTGAGAATAGCCGAAGGTGGACCATGGGATCCCCAGATCCGTCAAAGCGATCGATCTGCGGCATTTTGAATCTATCCGGCAACGTTACAGCCACATCGGTATATCCATCCTCAATATCCGGGATAGCCTTTACCCCCCAGGATTTTTTGAATAGCTTCTCGAGCTTGCTCAATTTCAGTGCTGTAGGGTCTACTTCGAACTCAAAGGGAGAGTCCGGGTGGTTGACGGGTGTATGTGCATTGGATAATTGAGGTGGAAGCGGGAGCGGAGCTAGCCCCGTTGGAATGTCTGTGTCCTCCTGAACGGCATGGACATTTGGCAAAATGTTCTAGGCATTAGGCAAGACATTCTGGGTAGTTGGTGTTTGCTCGGGTATTGGGACTCCTAGTGGGAGAGGATTTGGATGTGAGGCTGATACTCCAGCTTGCTGCTATAGCCGGGTAATTAGTTCCGCCTGTTGGGCCATGATTGTGGCCTACTGTTTAGAGAACTTTGCTTGGCGGACAGCGTCCTCCTGCATTTGCTTCATACTCTCTTGGAGTTGGCGCATCATTTCTTCCATTCCGGCCATATTCTGCTGATCTTATTGACTGACTGGTATGTGTATTTCTATGGCAGAAACTGAGACCTCAGCCTAACTGTTCACTGCTAGAGTAGACCATTGCTCTGGTAACCTCTGCTCAGACACACTACGCTTTCTCGGCCTCCGTCTAACAACCGGGGGTAGAGAATGAAACACTGGTTGTCCGTCAACCAGATTCTCAGATCGATTGAGCCGACGACCTCTTGTCCAAAGTGCTTGGGGAATATCTGCTTGGTTTGAAGCAATTGTACTAAAACTGCCCCTAGCAAAAAGATAAATAAAGCAATAAGGAGATAAATAACCAGACAAACGGACAGCATAACAGCTTAAAATAAACACACAACACACAGTCGGTGAGCTGAATACACTCTATCCTCCAACACTGATCATTATCCTCAATCATCGTCTCAAAATCAATCCGATACTGCAGATAATCGATTCTCAAAATAATCGAATCGATGCCCGCAGTTCGATTCTAAACTCAGAACCGTTACATGCATTTCAGAGAGACGCACTCTCAAGCACATAACAGATAAGTGAGAGCCAAAACACCCCTATGTTGGGGTGGGGTTTCCCTGTCCTATTTTGTCAGGAGCTAGGGTTTCACTACGCACGCAGCGGTTTCAAACAACCTAACATCAGGTAAGCAACCTGTCCTAGCTTGGAATGGTCACTATGGATTCCGAATATGTACTAGGTTGAATGGTCAAAAGGGTACCTTAAGAAACCGGGTTTGTGTTCTACATCTTGGCAGAGCTCAGAATCGTAAGCCTTATGGCACGCAGCCTCTAGCAAACTGCTCAGGAATAGCATATGGCAAACACGGTGTCCTAGGTGCACCAATGCACATGCAATGCAAAGAAACACATAAGTGTAATCAAAACAAGATATCATGAGTTCGAGTCAAACTCTCTAAATCCCCAGCAGAGTCGCTAGAAACTGTAGACGTCCCCGAACGCCCCGGGAGGATGAGTTTCATTCTGTTCATTTTGGGCTCACTACAGTTCAGGACTCAATGTCACGGTTCGTAATCTAAACCAAAGAGTCCAAATCCGGCAAATCGTTTTGAGAAAACAGATTTTTTTTTTTTTGAAAAAAAGTGCCAAACATGGACTGCTTTGCCAGATACAGAGTCGCCACCTAAATATTTTATTTTTGGGGAAATTTAGGAAACCCTGACTCGTTTGCCTAAGGCCATGTGTCCGTCATCATCAAAGTTGCCTCGGCTCGGGAACTTGGGTACGATTGGGGAAGGTCACTTCGTGAGCACCCCCGCTCCCCCGATCAAAGATCGGCCTCTACTAACCATGATATCTAGTTTTGAAAACATTATGCGTTCTTATTCCGGTTATTAGCCAAGATTTACTATGTGATGCGCACAGCATACAAGTATAGACTGGATCGCCTGAATTGGAACAAAACATTTCATGTTTGTTTTTGAAAGATGGTTTGCTACTCGCAAGTAGGCTTAAAATGCAGATTTTTCCACCCTCAGGTGGGCTTAGAAAATATGGTTTTGCCACTATCTAGTGGGATTAAAACTCACAGTTGATAAATTGTTCTAATTAAGATAATCCAACCTTCACCCACAAGCATTCAGGCAGATATATCACATAAGCACGTAGCCTTATGGTAAGCATGCTATTCATGACAGTCACTCACACGCATGCAAGGATGCTAAAGCATAAAAACTTACCGAGTACTCCAAGCTAAAACAGAAGCCAATTAGAAATTCATGCATGACCCTAACTATACAGAAATGCTTAATGTAACACATGCAAAAATGCAACTGTAGTAGGCTCGGCTATTCTAAAGATGGCATATGGGATGCTACAGCTAACAAGTATTCAACTTGGAATCGAAATGCAATGCAGTGAGTTATGATGTGCAGAGCCCGATGCATGTAAAACAGATGAATGAATGCAAATATGCTATCATACTATATGCTAATTGAAACATGCCCTAATCTAACCATTATAAGCTGGTAAATAAAAGGGAGAAAGACGTGGGGTTGGAAGACATACATTATACACATGCACACTTATTACAGTTGTGCCCTCACTCGGAGGGTCTGAATAAATAATATACAGTCCCAAATGAATAATACAGTCCGAATAAGTACAAAACCCTAATTAATTAACAAATTAATTTAGGAAAGCAGTAAATTGCATGCAAATCCGTGGACCGCCTTAGCTCTGTTCCGAAGGATGGATAATGCATGCTTGAGTTGCCTTGCGCGGAAATCCATTACGATGCCCCAATTAGCCTCTGTTTACAATTAAGCCTAGAATATTGCACGAAGCTCCAAAAGACTACCGGTGTCTAATTTGCTGTAACAAAGAGCAAGAAAGGGGCATGGCAAAGTATTTTCACATATGTGTGCATGACTACTTTTTAGGGAGTGTAGTCCTCGATCCTCATGCCACCAATCACGCATATCGATGCATGATGGCCGAGGAGTCGAGTTGCACGACTCAATATGAAATGAATGCACATGAAAACACAACAAGACCGAGACTCCATCATGGATAATCTGGAGTGTCGGTGACCGGGAATTGAGACACGTTCCGTCACTCGAAGTACAAAACGTCCCTCGTTTCCCGTGCTTGGGCTAACTCCTATCCCAAACACAATGCAATATGTATGACATGCATGAATGTAATCCTAACATTCAACCTAGCATACTCAATGCTATAAGATGGCATACACAACGCACGATGTAGTAAGGCATACACAATGCTATGAATTGAAATGGCATACACAATGCATAATGGACTTACACCAACATGAGTGGACCTCAGCCACACTCACATCAGTGGCCATTAGATGAAAATGAGACTATCGAAATGCGTGTACACATACACGCAAACCGATGACCGAACCTAAGGCACAAAATGCCACTCTAACAAGGCATGGCAAGGCATGAAACGTGGCATTCAAACATGCAAATTCCAGCACTGAATTATGATGCAAAATGATCTCGAATCATGGATATATGTCATACAATGCATGGAATGGTCCCGAAACTCAAAACTAGGCACATATATTGACTTATAACTATACAAAGCATGCATTATTTGACTATGAAACACAAAGATAGAGCCAAGGAAGTCCCAAAACATGAACATTTCTATTTCAAAGCATGACCAAAAGATGCTAGCAAGATGGACTAAAATAGCATGCAACTTTGACTAACAAACATGGTTTACATGGCATGTATATGAAGCATATGAAATCTCACCAAATTAGCAAAAATCAGTGAACAAAACATGTGAAAATATGCCCAAATAAACATGGAAATTCAGCCAATGCATGTAAAAATGAGGGGCTCCTTTGGAAGGGCATACAAGGAGTTATTAAGAACATGCATCAAGGACACTTAGCATGGAAAAATTAACTCTAGAAATCAAATATGATAGCCCTAAAACTCATCAAATTGGCCTTGAAATCAGTCAACAAAGCATGCAAGATAGGGCCTCTTTAGAAGGCCAAAAAGACCATCAAACAAAACAAGGTGAGAGGGGGTCACCCCCCTCTACTTTTGAGGCTCAAAATAGTGTGTTAGCCACTGAAAATTTAGTTGCTAGAAGGCTAAACAAAGCATGCAACAAGGGCTTAGTTGTAAGGCCCAAAATAAGAGGCAATCAAGCATACAAGGAAGCATATGACCTCAAACGAAGGAATGCCCTGAATCAAACATCAAGAGGGCCTCAACACAAGACTTTTTCCAGTTTAGGTCGAGGTCCAAAAGGGCTCACAAATAAGACTAATGTATCGTGCAAAAACAGCCCTAAAAGAGAGATTGGACAAACAGGGAAGTAAAAGGCCTCAAACAGCCAAGTGCCCTTCAACAAAGTTGAAGAGGGGCTCAAAAAAAGATACTTTACAGTTTATGGAAAATCTCGAATATGCTCACAAGTAAGGCAACAATATGATGCAAAAATGGCCCTAAAAGACAGATAAAGGGCAAGAGGTAGTAGATGGTCTCAAAAAGAAAAGATCCCTTCAACAAAGTTGAAGAGGGACTTAAAAAAAATACTTTACAGTTTGGCTCAAAGCCCAAAAATGCTCAAAAACAAGGCTAATATATCATGCAAAATGAGCCATAAAAGAGAGATAAAACACAAAGGGTGAGTAGAAGACCTCAAACAGAGAAAAATCCTTGATCAAACATGAAGATGAGCTCAAAATAAGACTATTTTCAGTTCAGGATAAAGCCCAAAAATGTAAGAAAAAGGAGCTAAAATATCATGCAAAATAAAGCAAGAAAAGAGAAAATATGGACTCACCCTTGTAGCACAGATTTCCAGCAGCTTTTGATCCAAGAAAAGGAGCTTTCAACCTCTGAAAATCAAGTCCAAGGGGCTGGAATGGATGATGGAGGTGATAGGCTATGGGTTGGTGTGTAAATGATGCAAGGTCAAGGATGTTTTGAAGCTTGGATGAGATAGATATATAGTTGTATGTATCAATGCCCCAGCTGGTTTTCTAACCCTTAGAAATGGAGGTGGGGTGTTGGTTATATAGAGGAGAGAGGCCAAGGAAAAAGGGGGGAAAAACCAATTCAAAATTTTCCCCCAAAAGGGCAGACCCTCGAGCAGAGGTCTGGTGCAAAACAGCTGGCACAGCTGGAATGCACCAAGAGAGAGAAGTTTGGCCTGCCAGGTTCAAGAGGTTCAAGTGGTCGACCGGCCACCTCCTTTGGCCGGCCGGCCAGGTTCAAAACGTTCAAGCAAAATTGTTGGCCGGCCACCCCAAGAAGGTGGCCTCCCAGGTGAGTTCAACACAGTTGCATGGAGAAAAACCAGAAAATGTAACCCAGGAGAGAGAAAAACCAACTTTTTAGAAAGGTTCAAAAGGGTCAGGGGGAATTAATGGCCGGCCTACCCATATTGGTGGCCTCCTAGGTGTGTACAACACAATGGTGTGGTGGAAAGTCAGAAAAAGTGGCCCGGGAATGGGAAAAGTCAGCTTTCTGGTGAAGAAAATGGGCGATGAAGGAATAAAGCTGGTTTTTAGAACAATTTCTGGCCTCCCACCTTCCTACAACCTTCCTAATAATGAAAATAAGGTCTCCACCCGATACAAAACGAAGGTTCGGGGGCCAAAATGCGCGGCTCGGGGCCCCGAAAATTGACTATTAAACACCGGAGGTGGCGTTTGACTACGAAGTGGGTTTCTTGGGCCATAGTGTCCCTCAAAAGGGAGGAAACAAGGTGCATGCCAAAAACCGGAGCAAACGGAGGTGGTTAAGTGGTCCCGAACTGAGGCACACGACCGACGGCTCCAAAAATCGGGAACCGGGCTCTAAACGGGAAAAATGTCCTATGACCATGAAATGTAGCCTACGGCCACTGAGAGATGATCTACGAGACCTCTCCCTCCCTTCGGGAAGAGAAAACAAAGAAAACAGGGCCTGGTTCGCAAACCGAGGCAAAGCACAAAAGAGTCCGGAAGTCTGGAGGCAAGGCTCACG
The DNA here is from genome assembly GCA_025200525.1 of Camellia lanceoleosa. Lineage (NCBI taxonomy): Eukaryota > Viridiplantae > Streptophyta > Magnoliopsida > Ericales > Theaceae > Camellia > Camellia lanceoleosa. The sequence goes on from CM045758.1 coordinate 107,481,086, forward strand.
GCCGAGACTCTGAAACCTCAGAATGAGCACAATATGCAATATCACCGAGCGCTCAATTGGTGACGTCTGAGTCTTATAGTCGGTCAAAAATGGGGTGTCTACAATGATCTACCTCTTTATGGTAGAAAATATATTTGGTGTAATGCTCAGACGGCACAGAAGTGGAGCAGAATTGATAGGGTCTTGCTAATCCTCGAGTGGTTGATTCATTTCAACATGAAGCTTTGAGGATTGCCTCGAATTATATCAGATCATTGCCTTTTATTGATGATGGAAGATGAAAGAGATTAGGGCCCCAAACCCTTCAGATTTATCAATGCTTGGACCTTACATCCCAATTTTTTTCATTTCTTTACTACTTGCTGGAAGAATGCTAATTTTGTAGGTTGGGCTGGGTTTATCATCAAACAAAAACTAAAGCATCTAAAGTTGGAATTAAAGAAATGGAATACTGAAGTGTTTGGCTATGTCTTCTCTAAACTCAAGGCTTCAGAGGATGAATTGCATGCACTAGACATCACTGCTGAGGCAAGAAAACTGCTTGATTCAGAAAAGGTTAGAAGAAGGGAGGTTAGAGGTGAAGTGTGGAAGCTCTACAGAAGGGTGGAGTGGTTATGGCATCAACAATCTAGATTGCTTTGGTTCCTGCAGGGGGACAAAAATACTGGGTATTTTCATGCTATTGAAAGTACTAGACAAAGTAGAAATATGATCAATTCCATTTTAGTCAATGGAGTGTCCTATGAGGAACCTAGTAGAGTCAAGCATGAGGTTTTCCTTCACTTCGAGGAATCAATTCAAGGAAAGTTGGGTAAATAGGCCTGTTTTGGGTGGGGAGTTCAAATCAATTAAGGATAGTTCGGTCTCTCACCACCTGGTATCTGATTTCACTGAAGCAGAGATTTTGGCAGCCATTAAAGAGAGTAATGGTAACAAAGCTCCGGGCCCGGATGAGTTAACTTGTTGTGCTATCAGAAATTTTGGAAAGTCATTAAACAAGAGATCATGCAATTCTTTAGAGATTTTCACAATCACAACAGGCTCACCTATGGTATCAACAGCTCTTTCATTACCCTCATTCCCAAGCTAAACAATCCCATTAATTTGACTGATTATAGACCCATTAGCCTGGTTGGTTCCCTACACAAAATTTGGCAAAAGTCTTTGTGCATAGGTTGAAGCAGTGATGCTCTCAATTATTGGTGAGACTCAAACATCTTTTATAGGAGGAATTAATATCATAGATGGGATGTTTATTGCCAATGAAGTAGTTGATGACTGGAAAAAGGCCAAACGACAAGGGCTGATTATCAAGTTGGACTTTGAGAAAGCCTTTGATTCAGTAAATTGGGCATTCTTGTTCTTTATGATGTCCAGCTTTGGTTTCGAGTCTAAATGGACCTCTTAGATGAAAACATGTGTGTCTTCAGCCCGAATCTCCATATTAGTGAATGGATCACCAACTATTCAGTTCTCTCCACAAAGAGGCCTTAGGCAAGAAGACCCATTATCACCATTCCTATTCAATATTATGGCTGAAGAGCTAAATATTCTCCTTATCAGAGCACTTAATCTTGGCATTCTTAAAGGAGCATTGGTTGGGGCTAATGAGGTCCTTGTTTCACATCTTCAATTTTCTAACGACTCTATTCTTTTCTATGAAGTAGATTTGGATCAGGTGATTATTATCAAAAGAACCCTTAGATGCTTTGAAGTTATATCCGGGCTGAGAATCAATTACCACAAAAGTGTTGTATGTGGAGTTGGTGTGGCGGATGAGTCACTGCATACTTTTGCAAACCTCTTGAATTGCAAGGTGCTTAACTTATCGTTGAAATTTTTGGAGCTGTCTTTAAGTGCCAACCCAGGTAGAAAATCAACTTAGAAACCTATGATTGACAATATTAGAGCAAGACTTTCAGGATGGATGAGGAAAATGTTGTCCTTTGTTGGAAGATTAACTCTAATAAAGTGTATCTTATCAAGTCTACCTGTGTACTATCTTTCTCTCTTTAGGATGCCTGAAGGTGTAGCTCATGACTTTGAGAAAATTAAGGCTGCTTTATTGTGGGGTGGTAATGATCTAAAAAGAAAAGTTCATTTCGTGAATTGGTTAGAAGTAACAAAGAGTGTTGCCTAAGGGGGTCTGGGCATTCGAAGGATTAGGGATGTTAATGCGTGTTTGCTTCTCAAATGGTGGTGGAAATTTGGAAATCAAACTAATGCACTATGGAGGAGAGTTATCTGCAGTAAATACAAGGTAGAGGTAGACTGCTGGCATCCTCCTGTGAAATCTTCTTACAAGCATTCTAGGGTGTGGAAGGATATTATCTTCATTCGGGTACAGAGTAAGAACATTTTTAACTTCTTCTTGGATAACTGCCTAATTAAGGTGGGAGATGGCCACAAAATCAGATTTTGGCATGATAAGTAGTGTGCAGTCACTTCCCTCAAGGATGTGTTCCCTTCTCTATTCATCCTCTTTTTTGCTAAGAATGGTTATCTTCACCACTTTAATGCTATGAAAACTAGTTCTAGTGTTTGGAACTTCCTATATAGAAGAATTTTGTATGCTTGGGAATTGTCTGATTAAGTCAGACTGATTGCTTTGTTATCCTCTGCTCCTCCATTAAGTCAAAACAGTGTTGACAGACTGGCTTGGGCTGCTGGGTCGGGTTATTTCTCTGTGTCTTCTTTATATTCCTTTAGCACTTCTCTTTTTGGGCCTCATCTCAACATTAGCAAGTTTATCTGGAGTAACACCTTACCTCCCCTCCCCCAAAGTCCACTTCTTTGGTTGGTTAGCTTGGAAAAACAAAATTAAAATAGCTGAATTCTTACACAAACTTGGCATTCTTGGTAATAACTATTCCACCTCTTGCATATTCTGTAAATCAGTTCATGCATCTGCTCATCATGTGTTGCTTTATTGCACTTTTTCTTGGACCATTTGGTCATCTATGCTTCATGAATGGGGACTTCAATGGTGCATTCCAAAATCTGTGGCAGGTTTACTCACCTGGTGGATGGGGCGAAATACGAGTGTTTACTCAGAAAATTTTGGAGAGCCATTCCCCTAGTAGTTCTCTGGTTTCTTTAGAAGCATAGGAATGAGTGTGTCTTCACTAATGTCCATCCTAACTCGACTAACCTGTGGGAACTCATCAAGATCAGATTAGCCTTTTGGCTCAAAGCCTCTCTTAAGGACTTCCCCTTCTCAGTAAATTATGTTATTCTCAATTGGAGGCAAATCAGGAGCTGTTATTGAGTTCTACATTTGTTAATAAGAGTGGTGGTCGAACTGTCAAGTTGGTTAAAGATGGTTGATCTGTTTTGATGGCTGGAGGGGTTATCTTGTTGTTTTGTTGTCCTGTATTTGTTACAGCTGCTAGGTTGCAACTTTTGGTTATTTTTTGCTGGTTGGAGCTTCTGCTATCTGTTGCTGTTTGTTGTTTGCTGGATTGTGATGCTATTTGCTGATGTTGATGGCTAGAGATAAGTTCTGGTGTATATAGCTGTGGAGATGTTGGGTGAACTCTAGTTCTCTACTGTGAAGTCTTTTTGGCTACATAGTCTTCGTGCCTATTAAGAGTGGTGATGGTTAAAGTGATCTGTTTGGTCTGCTATGCTCAGCAGTGGCTGCAACTCTTGGCTATTTTTGTTTGCGGGGTTTTGTTTGCTGGTTTTTTGCAGTTTGTTACTTGATGGGTTGAGATGCTATTGGATGCTATTGTTGAGTGGTTAATTCTTATAGTTTGTCTTTGCTTTTGATCTATTTGTTGGTTCCTCTCCAACTTGGAGGCTGGAGCTTGATCCACCTCCAAGCTCCTCTTTATTGATATACTTCATCATATTTTGTATGTGTTTCATCAATAATTTTTTTTTTTGCCAATCAAATATATATATATATATATTATCAAATATAAATATCTAATCATGTTACTTTTTAGCTTTGGTACATACCCATTATTTCGATAATACTTTAATAATTTTTTTTTTCCTTTTGAAATTGCTTGCAATACTTGAACATTAATTTGTCTAGCAAATTGGTTGACATGTCTATTGATTATTTTGTCATCATTTATATAAGTAATATTATAGGTACATGACTATGATCATTACATTTTGGATTATTTTAAAAATTAATTTTTTTTTGGCACAAACAAATTTAATGTCACTACAAGAAAAAACACTTTCCGTGACCAACATTTTGGTCGTGAAAAGTACCATATTTGGTCGCTAAAACCTTTTCGCGACCAAAATATGTTGGTCGCGAGTTGGTCGCCAAAGCCTCGTCACAGATAGTTTTCTGCGACCAAAAAAGCCTTTGGTCGCTAAAAGTGACCATTCGCGACCAACTTTTTTGGTCGCGGAAAGTCCAATTTATATTAGTCAAAAGTAAACTTTTAGTGACCAAAGATAAGTTGGTCGCCAAAAGTCAGCGCCTTGATCCAAAAAAAATAATTCTTTTGTGCTACCTGGGACTCGAACCTGTGACCAAGGAGTCACCATGCACCCAATCCACTCTGCCACTAACATGCTTCTTGTTCATATTTGGCAAAACATATATATAACCCATAAAAATTGGGTTATATATTATTTTATAAAACTTTTAATGCCTAAACAAAAAAATAGCATGTAATTACAGTAGTATCATTTTTTTTTTAATTTTAACCCGCCATAACTTTCCGCGACCAATTTTTTTTTTGGTCGCCAAAGGGTAATCTTCCGTGATAAAAAAAAACCTTTGGTCGCCAATAGTATACTTTCCGCGACCAACTTTTTTTTTTGGTCGCCAAAAGGTGATCTTTCGCGACCAAAAAAAGCCTTTGGTCGCCAATAGTATACTTTCCGCGACCAATTTTTTTTTTTTGGTCGCCAAAGGGTATACTTTCTGTGACCAACCTTTTTTTTGGTCGCCAAAAGGTGATCTTTCGCGACCAAAAAAAGCCTTTGGTCGCCAATAGTATACTTTCCGCGACCAACTTTTTTTTTTGGTCGCCAAAAGGTGATTTTCCGCGACCAAAAAATTGTGGTCGCCAAAAGTTAAATTTTAGTCGCAGAAAGTGGACTATTTGCGACCAAAAAAAATATGTGGTCGCCAAAAGTGTTTTTTCTTGTAGTGTGTTGATATCATTCGTTCATAATTTCTTCAAATCTCTAACTAATTTTAAAGATTCACAAATGGCATACAACCTCAAGTACCACAAAATTATAGAGACAAGTCGAATGACTTACTCAATCTAAATAGGGGTTTTTTTTTTTTTTTTTAAGGTCCATCGTATTAAGATTTTATAGCATAAAGGACATCTAATATTTTCATAATGTCTAAGGTCTCTCAAGTTGATCCAGAGAAAATTGGTCTAGAGAAAATTAGTTCAGAGAAAATTGGTCCAGAGAAATTTTAATTTCTCCAGACAACGTAAATCCTTCAATTGTGAATATATATATATATAACTATGACTGTCAATTAAGTGGAATGAGAGAAAATGGAAGGAAAGAGAGAAGGTATGGAGGAAGCTGCTGTGAGGAGGGGAGGGAAAGGAAAGGAAAGGAAAGGAAAGGGAGAAGGTATGGAGGAAGCTGCTGTGAAAATTGAAAAAGAAAGGGAGAAGGTTGGTCCAGAGAAAATGAATGAAGAATTTCTCTGGATCACTTTAAGCCAGAGAAATTCTCTCAAAATCAATGAAATTCTTAAAGAAATATTTCCAGAGAAATTCTCTTTAACCTAGGGAAATTCCCTTCCAACCTAGAAAAATTCACAAAAACTCAGAGAAATTTTCAAAAATTCACAAAAACTCAGAGAAATTTCCCTTGCACGATTTCCTCAAAAACTCATTTTAGATTGATGTCCATCCATGGGATTTGAATGATGGATAGGCAGACAAAACAATGTATTGCATCATAACCATCAACACGTCTCGGCGGGAAAAGGTACGAGAGTTCACGCAACAACACCTTCAAGACCCACACTCTACATGAGCATGACGTTTATCTCACCATCACTGTATCATCGGTGCCAGATTTGGAATGTGACGCCATGGCCAAGACTCCCATGCATGAACCATCAAAGCCCCAACAATAGCATCAGCACTTTATTCCCAACAAAGAATCAATGCCGGCAACCAACTACACCTCAAGAGATGTACTCACCATCGGTAAACACGAAGAGCCACGCTTCATCTTCATCCACCTAAACACAACCAACCATGATCAGTGAACCCCCAGAATAGGGAAAAAAAAACCTTCAAGCTTAGCCACACCTATGTCTCTCTCTCTCTCTGCCATGTATCTGTCTTTTGATTTTGGATACAACACCTCTGGCATCATCCCGATGCAATACTGTGCTGTTCATTGAAGTCGCTACCAATCCTTATGTTACAATGCACGATCAGTGTTGATTATTGCTTTTCAATTCCCATTTGAGAACAATCTGCAGTATAATATCGCTGCAATGGCTCGCCAATATGTCCGTAGCGTGATTTCCTCTGTGCAAAGGGTTGCAATGGCCATATCTCCATCAGGATTGAGCCCTACTGTGGGATCAAAGCTACCAAATTGGTGTTGAAACGGTTCATGGTTGATCGAATTAGAGAGAGAGAGAGAGAGAGAGAGCAAGAGAGAGAGAGAGAGATTACATTTAATGGTGGAAGTGAAAAGCTTAGAAATGTGTTCATGTGTGTAGAAGGAGAAAGCGAGAAACTGGAATCTCTCTAGATATATGGGTGTAGGATTTAGGGACCTTAGATATCAAAAAAAAAAAATTTGTGGATCTCTTCCATTATGAAAAGTGAGAGAGGGACCCTAAACTAATTTTCCCATCTAAATATTATAAATTTGTTTTTTGTATGCCTAATCCTATAAGATAGAGATAAGGAAATATAATCAAGATATGCTAATGTTTTTCGAATTACTTAATTTATAAATAAATAAGATTTTTTAAATTGATTTTAAGATTTTATTGATGTAAGTCATGGGGTGAGAATGGCATCAATTAGTCAAGCTCAAGAATTTTCTTAAAGCATTAAAATGACTGAAAGGATAATCATGAATATGATGAATCAAGCATAAATTATTATTATTATTATTTGAAGACTTGCATTTGGGGGAAAAAAAAAAATTCACGTTCAAATCAACTTGGTTAATCTAGAAAATAAAAAACACAAATTTTGATTATAATTTTTTAATTAAAATGAATTTTCATACTTTTTAAGATGCAAAACTAATAATTAAGCCTCTTTTTTTTTTTTTTTTCCAAGTTGTTTAATGCATCATTTTGTTAACATGATAAGATTTTTTAAGAAGGTACTCAAAGTATCATCCACAAGAACATCTAATAAATCGAGAGGGTTCTTAGCAACATAACCACAATATTAGCAGCCTTGCCTTAAAAAAAATCCTTACATAATTCTCACCAATGCCCTAGAAAGCTACATATACAGTAGCAAAGTTAGAGTAAGACTAAGGTAAAACAGATGCACACAAAAAAATTCCTTGCCAATTTTGAATTACCTACCTATCCCACATTAAATTTGATCACCATGTTAAATTCTTACTATAATCAAATTTACTAACATTATATATCAAATTTGCACCCCAATCAAAATCACATAATTCTCTCCTTCTCTCGCTGTCCAATTTTAATTTTTTCACAAATCCAAATATTTTTAATAAAATATTAAAGATTAAAAATATATATTATGACGGTATAAAATATTTTTATAAATAAATCTCTATATTTTTTGTTATTTTTTAATTTTAAAATAAAATTTTAAACTTTCCGTACATAATACAGATTTTATGCTAGTTAGATATATAATAGAAATCTTGCATTTGAATAACGCTTGTTTTTTTTGTTTTTTTTATTAGCAAAGAAAATCTTTTATTGATGAAGAAAACATATATTAACAAGGAAGACAAAAAAAAATAATAATAATAAAAAAGAAAACCAAGTATAGCATTAGTGAAAAACCAATAACGCTTGGTAATTGACAATTGAGAACTCTATCAGATGTTGTCCAAAAAAGACACTTGGACCGTTGCATGCGGGATGTTCATGTGCTTATTTTTATTTATTTATTTATTTATTTTTTTTTTTGAACATATGCTTTATTAATGCTCCACATGTGCTAATTAATGCTCTACATGTTTGTATCCAAATTTGAATTCTCACACGCGCGCACACACACTCACACTCACTCACTCATTCACTCACACTGAAGACTCACTCAAGTATATAAATAGATAGATAGAGATTGAGATATGAGATAAAAGTAAAGAAGTGAGTTGAAAGAGTAAAAAAGAAACAAAGGTTGAGAAAGATGGCAGAGATTGGAGGGAGCTTCTTTGCTAGTAGTAATTTGCAGTTGAGAAGCAGCATGAACAACACTAGTAGCAGGAGTCTCTATAATATGCCATTTCCTAGCTTGCTTTCTTCAAGTGGGTATTCTCACTTCTCTCTTTTTCCATCCTCATTGTCACAGCTAGGATTCTCATTTCTCTCTCTCTCTATATATGTATGTGAGAGAGAATGTGTGACCTTACTTTAAAAAAGAATATTAACTTCGTTGAAAATGTTTGAGATCTCAAAAATTATCTTTAATATAACAAATGGGTATTGATTTAAACCCCCTTAAAACACACACCCCACAACTCCCTCACATACATAGATGTTGCTCAACTTTATTCATAACAAAATATGTATTAATTTTTAATTTATTATATACTTAATGTTAATGTTAATGTATGGCCATTTTTTTTTTATCTCTCTTTATTTGTTGTTTTGTCTTGTTCTTTCTATTCTTTTTAAAAGTGGAACACTTTAAACAAGTGGAACACTTTATTAATTGTTGATTTGTTTTGTTCCGTCCTTTCTCTTCTTTTTAAAAAAGTGGAACACTTTATTAGTTGTGTTTTAAATTTTTTTATTTTCGCTTTTTGTATTTTCATAAATAATTTTTTTTTAAATAAAATATAAAAACAGAAAACAAAAACTCAATTAAAATTGTGCTTATCTACCAAGATTTAAATCTTGTAGGCTATAAAAAGGAAAATGCTAGGACAGATACGCGAGAAAATTTTGTTGCGGCTAAACTACTAATTGCGCAAACCTAATTAAAATCTTGTGTATCCACAGTTTAAAGGGGAAATTTTAATGCAGTGTAGGTTTTAAAAAAAATTACAAATAAGTGGTAAACTATATAAGAATTAATAATTAAAAACATAAATTTTTTCATTAAACATGTAGTGAAACTATACAGAGTTGTGTTTTAATTTTTAATGTATATACATACTACGGTTAAATCAATTAATCTTTTTAATGCCATTAATGAATGATTTTATAGACTTATCATTTTACCATTTATGTCCATTACTAAATTCCAACTCAACAATAGTTGGTAGACATTCGGTGTCGTCCAAAATTCGTGGTTAGACTTTTGGTGTCATCCAAAATTATTGGTTAGACTTTTGGTGTCACTCAACCAATCTTTAACATTGTTCCATACCTGCGTCTATAAGAGAACTAAACTTGAGCCAGAGGAGAAAATGATATATATGATGGATTTTTGCTCCAAAATGCACTCCAAATGTGAGTTAATTATGTAGATTAAAAATTGGTAGGAAGTGGGCTACACCCAAAATAATTATCATTCATAAACATAGTATTTTTTTATTTTATTTTTTGGGTACTTAGGATTATTGAGATTTAAGATTTTTCTTCAAAATTTTGGGCAAAACTCAACATTGACACTACGTCAAAATTTTAGAGATGTTAAACTCAAGACTCAACTCTAGCACCATCTCAAAATTTAGAGATGTTAAACTCAAACCAATTTACGATAAATAGATAGGCTATATAAACCATGGTTTAGTGATTTAGGGATTGTTTGGAATGATTTAAATAAATATATATTTTTAACTTTTTATGAAATATGAGTTGAGTTTGGGTTGAGTTTGAAGTGATGTAACTTAAATAAAATGATGTGACTTAAATAAGATAATGATTTTTTGACTTTTTAGCTTTTCTCAAATATGCCAAACCAAGCCTTAGAAATAGAATGTTGGGCAAGTTTTTAACACTCTCATACATTAAAAAAATTAAAATTAAATGTCTTTAATAATTCTATTACTCGTCATATGAACTTGTATTAATTTTTCTTGTCATCCTCAGGAGGACAGAACAAGAAGAGACAACTGAGAAGAACAATGGCGGCTTCCCTAACAACATCAGCTCCGAAACGAGAAAAAGATCCGAAGAAACGAATCGTGATAACGGGAATGGGGCTAGTCTCAGTGCTTGGAAACGACGTGGATTCATTCTACGAAAAACTTCTCAATGGGGAGAGTGGGATAAGCTTAATCGACAAGTTCGATGCTTCAGCATATCCTGTACAGATTGCTGGCCAGGTCCGAGGTTTCTCCGGCGACGGCTATGTCGACTTGGAGAAATATCAGAATATTGATGACTGCTGGAAGTATTCATTGTTTTCAGCGAAGACAGCTCTTCAAGATGCCAACCTTACTCCTCAAGTCATTAAAAATGTAAGTATGTACTTCCACTTCCATCACTTGTGTCTACCACCATCACCATCACCACCACTACCCAATCATCTTAAGTCAACCATTTTTCTCTATAAAATACGTGCAAATTAGGGTTTGTTTGGTGTAATTTTATACAAGGGTATATAATTTTTTTTAAATTTACATTAGAGTGTTTGGTGCATTTTTATTGACATACTTAACTTAGATAAGTTTAGAAAATAAATAAATGAGTATTTTTAACTTTTATTTTTTAATTTGTAAGAACTTGAACCAAACATACTCCTAGGCATATAAAAATGAGATATGAAAAAATATACAAAAGTTGAGAATATGTTACTTTGATAACTTTTTAGTTAAAATGAGATAAACAAATTAATATGTTTAGAATGATTTTTTATTTGTATGAAAAAACGTGTAAAAAATAGAGAAAAACTAGAGTTTTTTTTTTTTTTTTTTTTGTATATTTTGTTGGCTTTTTGGAGACTTTTTAGCTTTTAGGTTAATAAACAATTCATAAGGGTAAGTTTGGAACTCCCTATAATAGTCAAAAAATTAAAAAGCTAAAGAATTATACAAAAAAATTAAGATTTTCTTTTCTCTCTATTTTTGACACTTTTTTTGAAAAAAGTAAAAAGCATCATCCTAAGCATACTAATTTTTTTTACCACATATTTTAATTAAAAAATTAAAAATTACTAAAATAATCTATTCCTAAATATCAATCACACGATATGCACTTTATGTGTTGTAATTAGGTGAAAATATTTTGGCAAATGGTAACAAGGTATGAGCCCACTAACATAGTTTTAAGCAATACCATTGTAAATAACAAAGATGACAATATTCCAAATGAGATTAATAACCTAAAATTTACTTTCCATCGAACTTAATAAAAAGACCCAAAAAATTAAATAATATTATATAAACAAAAAATTTATATATAATTTTCATACATAATAATATGACTTATTGTAGATATTTTATTTCAAAACAAAACACCATTAAAGATAAATTTATTTACTATAATGTAATTATTATATCATTCTTATCAATTTTTTGGTATGAATTATATATATAAGTAAAAAAAAATCATAAACAAAATTACATATATTTTTAAATTTTTAAAAATCTATAATTTTAAATTTTAAATTTTAAATTTATATTTTGGATCTCCCAGAAGCACTCTTTTTTTTTGACAAGGGGTGTATAGGTTATTTTTAAAATGTCAAAGGATTGATGTATTTTTTTAATTAAAATTGAAGGATTTTTATATAATATTTTTTAATATTTATTTTTTGAAGGCCGTGCATGGCATGACATAAATTTTCCGCAAGTTCCATGTACATTCAAAACATTACATTCATATGGAAATAAGTTTATTCAAGCAAAAAATAAATAAATAAATAAAAACTATATTCTTAGGGTTTTTTTTTTTTTTTTTTTTTGTATCTTTAATTCTAATAAAATAAGAAGCAAGAAATTTTAAAATTTGATTTTACATGAAGATTAAAATCGTCACTAAAAAAAAGTATACTCACATTTATGGATTCTTTTAATAAATATGATTATATTTATTACAACTTAAGATAATTGTTAAGCAAGACCTGATATTTTCGACTAATGCAATATGCACCAATTAGTATATTAACTAGTGTACCAATTAATGATGTAGTATAATTTAAGATATTTTTTATATTTGTAATTTGTATAATGAGTGTGGTCAATAATAATGTCATAACTAGTGTTGGTACATTAATTAGTGTATGTAGTATCTCGATATTTTCTCATAAAAATGAGTAGTTGACAAATGTAAAATCATTTAATACACATTCACAAAAAATCAATATTATTTACACATGATTTAAAAAAAAAAAAAAAAAAAACGAATTCTATGGTACAAATCTCTAAAAAGATATGTATCATATGTTCCAGTTACGATCTTTGTGATATTTGCTTATGATTTATTATAATCTTAGTTATGACTTTATTATATACATTGTAGTGTTACTATAACTCATTGTGATATTGATTATGAGATTACTTTAATTATAAATTTAAAATGTCTTAGTTATACCTAATATAATATTTAGTTATTACTCAATATTTTTTTTAAGTTATAACTGAATAGGATTTAATTATTAACACCATAAATGTCATAACTTACTTATGATATAATATTTAATAAATGATTAAGATTTATTTAAAATGTGAGTTGTATCATTCAAAAGTTTAATAACACATTATATTTCTAGATATATTTCGGTATATAATTATGTTAACAAAAATCTGCACGTTAAACCTCAACTCATCGTTTTACACCTGCTTAATTATTAGGGTAAATTACAAAAACACCTTATGTAGTTTGCTTACAAATTATTTTTATAGATTTGAAAATCACATCCCGCATCAAGTTTCTAATCGCATAACAAATAATTCTTTTTATTAATAAATCATTCACTCAATTAATAATTTTTAATGATGACAAAAGTATATATCAAGCAATTTTGTTATTGTATAGGATAGTGGTTAGGACTTTCATTTTTCTGTTAATTCTATTAAATATATATATATATATATTGATAATGAGATATTTGTTATTTCTAAAATTATAAGAAAAAATACATATTTTAAACAAATTTCATAGAATATATTTGTAATTTACCCAAATTATTATTATGCTATCTTTGGGAATAACTAATGAAGTCACGTTTTTCCCTAACATTTTTATTTTTAACAAGAATTTTTAAATGTCTTATAAGTTTTTACATTTTTGGTCAATCTAATTTAAAATGATGCAAAAGGCAGCTTTTTTTTTTTTTCAAATAAATCTAAAAAAAGAGTCCATTTTTAAATTAAAAATTTTTTTTTGTCTTTAGTTTTTTTTTAATTAATTAATTAATTTACTACTTTTTAATTTAAGGTAATCTAGTAGGATGTAATAGTGAATTTTTTAAATTCACTGTAAAAAAAATTATTAAAAAAAATCAATTAAAACATTGATAAAAATCAGAATTGTCAAATCAAACCTTAGAGGATCTCCCATCATATTTTAGTGATTTTAATGAACTAGTTATTATAATAATTATTTTAACAAAATTATTCAAGTTATTACATATATTTAAAGAATTTTGAAAAGCTATTTAAATAAATTGTATGTATAAATAAGTAAAATAAAGTGTAATGTATATAGATAATAAAATTAAAAAAAAATTAAACAAATTTTTTTTAATATATTTTAAGTAGAAAAATTACAAAATATGATTAAAGTTGCTCGGAGCCATGCATAAAAATGAACAACTGTGATAGAGACCCTTACAACCTCCACTCTCATCCCAACCACTCATAATATGAAATTCACACATATATAAGTAGACTTCACACGCACAACAAAGATCAAGATCAAATTAAAGGTTATGAAATTCCTAAAAAAGGGGTACAAACATTTCTTAAAAATGCAGCTGAGTCCTACATTTTATTTTCTGCGTACATTTACTCAACTCCTAGAGATAGATGCTCATTAGTAGTGGTTGTCCAACATTATCCTACCATAAATGATGGCAACCTAGTTGCAATAACTCCATTAAATATAGAGCGTTGATGTTCAAAATTAAAAATTATATTTAATTTTTAAATTTGGTGATATGATAATTAATTAGAATATTAAAATTAAATTATCTTTTATATTTTTTTAATTATTAATTAATCATATCACTTACTTATTATAAAATTTTAAAAATAGGTTTAAATAATATATTTATATATCATTTTTATTAGTACAGTAATGATATAGATTCTCATAAAACACAATTCCACAACCTCTAAAATAATTTGACCCTAGTGGTGGTGGTGTTTGGGAAGTCTTAGACTTGGGTTTTTTTTTTTTTTTTTTTTCACAAAAAGACAACTTTTTTGTAAAACTAAAAAAAACACATCCAAACAAAATATCACATCTAACTCCATAATTATTTCACTTTTTCTCTCACAAACATCACATTCAATCACAAAAAAAACCTAACTATCTTCCCAAACATAAAAAAAAAAAAAAATTCTCCAATAATATCCTACAACTAAAAAAATTTACATAAAAATTCACTTCCCAAACACCCACTATATCACTATCAGACACAACTCTAAAAAAAAATTCAAATACATTAATGATCAATACATTAACGAGGATCATAAGTCCTCTTTTGTGATGGTCCCAAACATGTTCTTTCGTTAGTACGTGTAGCATTGTTAAATATTAATAGTAAAATATTGTTAAATATTAATAGTAAAATGTTGTTTGGGTTGATTGGAAACAGCTAGACAGGTCAAAAATGGGAGTAGTGGTGGGATCAGGTGCAGGAGGTATAAAAACGTTATGCAATGCAGTAGACGCACTCCTGAAACAAGAGTACAACAAGATATTAACCTCTTACTACCCAACCAATATGGGCCCAGCACTGTTAGCAATTGAAACCGGGTTTAGTGGGCCCATTTACTCCATCTCAACGGCCTGTGCCAGCGGGAATTATTGCCTGTGTGCTGCCGCAAACCACATCAGAAAAGGGGAAGCAGAGATCATGCTAGCAGGTGGAACAGACGCTGGAGTTATTCCCAGCGGTATCTGCGGATTCATGGCCTGTAAAGCACTGTCAACCAGGAATGATGAACCCCACAAGGCTTCTAGGCCTTGGGATCAACATCGTGATGGTTTTGTTTTGAGTGAAGGCTCTGCTGTCCTGGTATGTATCTAACTCCATCCAAGTGGTTGGCTCATTGAATGTAACTTAGGATTTAAAGGTGTACGTTTTTTTGGTTCCCAGAAGTCTTGTTTGGATTAAATTATAGGGGTACTTACGTGTAGGTCTTATTAACTAGACTTATTTACTTACAGGTCTTAACTAATAAATTTAACATTATAAAAATAAAAAATTGATAAATTTATCACTATAAATTTATTCATAAAAACAAAGAGACTGATAAATTTATCACTATAAATTTATTCATAAAAATAAATGACTGATAAATTTATCTTTATCACTTAATAAATTTGTCAACAGGACTTAAAGAGTAATAAGTTTCAAAAGTAGGACTTATTAGTAGTTTACCCTAAATTATATAGAAAAATCTTAGGAATTCCTAATATTTTATCAAATGTTCTATTAATAAATGTCTCACATAAGTGTGAGACTCACAGAATGCTAGTTCTACACTCATGTGAGACATTTAGTAAAACATTTGAGGTTCTTAACATTACTCAATTATATACGTATACTTTTTTGTTTAAGTACATTTATTTGGAAAAAATCAATCAGTATCTCCTCTTTATTTTTTTATACACCTTTTTTATAAAAAAATTAAAAAATATATTTATTTAAACCAACTCTTAACTTTCTTAAGATTAATTGAAGTGCGTGTAAATTGTCCCAAATATCCTAACATTAAAAAAAGAAAAAAAAAAAAGAAAAAATATCAATATCAAAAGTACAATGTTTAGCGGTTGATATTTAAAATGCTGAGTATACTTTTGGTGCTTAATAATTGATTAATTAATGCTATGAATATAGAAATTCGTACATAGACAGATATTTAGGTTATAATGTGTATTTACTTTAAGTAGTATGAATTTTCTTATCTTAAACTCAAGATCATGGATTCAAACCTTATCTATCTCTTTGTGTAATTTTTTTTTTTTTTTTTTTTAAAATAAAAAATATTGTCACATGATATGAGGAGAATAAAAATTTCACTATACCAATTGAGACATTCACTTAATAATAATACTAGTAGATATGTAATAAAATTCTTTTAATTAATTTGACAATCTAACCAATTTCCCCTGCAGCACTCTTTATTAGCACTAGTTGCAGCTAAGTTCACATCTCAACAACCCTATTGTGTTATACATACATATATCTGTATCTATATATACACGCCTTAGCCGGTGGCATATGTGATGTGTGCAATTCACATAAGTAAGAATAAAGATAAATAATAAACAAATTAATATCATAATATATATAAGTTGCTTAAATGATAAGTGTATTCTTAATGAAACTTAAGAATTTGGGTTCAAACATTACTTGCGTTGTTGTATAATATTTTTTTATTTTAGCATTTAAAAATCTGCCATGTGACATGAGAAGAATGTCTGCAGGTTTGGACACCAAGGCGATCTTCATTGACTTTAATCAATCTGAGTTGAAGTATCTTGGTGCATGTATAAATTCACTAAAAGTCGAGTAATAGGTTGTCATTTTAAAACTTAATGAGGTTCGAAATGAGTTTAAAGTTGATTTACTTATATAACAAGTCATTTTCAATGGATTTAACAAATTGATCTTGAATGAATTTTTCATGAACTGAACATGTGTGGAGCTCCAGTAATTTAGTTTATTTGTGTGCATAGTTCAACTGTTAATAGATATAAATGCACAAATAACCTAGCAACAAAGGGGTTGCTAGACCCTGGGATGAGCTATAAACCCAGACATCCTAGGCTTGACTCACTAATATCTCTTGGGCTTAACTAATATCTATGATCTAATATGGTCTTACCTTGAGAGGTTCCTTGTTATTAAAAAAAAAAATAACAATAAAATAAAAATAGAAGAGCCAATTGTATCATCATATTGCAAAGTTTTTTTTAGTGTAGTCTATTGCTAGTCAATAGTATAGGCACTAAATTTTAAATGGCAATGAAGGTGTCGTTGAAAATGCATATTGTTTGAAAATTGATAGTTGATGGTGAAAATGTTGATTTAGGTATTGGAGAGCTTGGAGCATGCAAGGAAGAGAGGAGCAAGGATAATAGCAGAATACCTAGGAGGAGCCATAACATGTGATGCTCATCACCTCACTGATCCTCGCTCTGATGGACTTGGTGTTGCTACCTGCATTTCCAAGAGCCTCTATAATGCTGGTGTCTCTCCTGAAGAGGTCCCCCACTCATCTATTACATGCTTTTTTCTTTTTTCTTTTTTTTGCTCAATATAGTTAGATTACAAGAAAAGATTTGTCGCTACTCCATCAGCTCGAATCCTTAACCTCCCCCTCACACAATACCCTAAAGTGTGACTATAGGATCATTGGGCCAAATCCCAAGGTCTTTGTCAGATTGTTGTCCTTGTGCTTGTGTTTTCTATTTTCTCATTTTATATATTTTTTTAAAAAATAAAAAATAAAACTAATTTGACAGATTTCTTAAACTATATTTGAAAAAACTTTTGAAAACATCCCAACTTTAAGATTTTTTTTAAAAAAAAATGTGTTTGAATTTTCAAAAATTATTTTTACGCAGAAATGAAAACCATGTCTATTTTCAAACTTTTGATTAATTTTATTTTTCAAGAACACGAAAATAAAAATGAAGAAATGCAATAATATGAGTATGTCCACAAAATTTGATCACAGAGTTGGCGTATGATCCTGTAATCAAATTATATGCACTTAAACTTGTTTATATAGTATAGTTTGTACTCAAAAAATAAAATATAAATAAATAAAATCTAACTTGTAAGTTGTGAGATTCACTCTTTTGTGTCTTGTAATAAATAAATTTGATTAAAAATCTATTTATTTATAACATTTTTATGACCTTTGGTGATTTTGATTTGTGATACATATGAGGTGTGTGATAAATGAAATACAGGTGAATTACATAAATGCTCATGCAACATCGACGCGTGTAGGAGATTTAGCAGAGGTCAGTGCCGTCAAGAAGATTTTCAAGAACCGGCTCCACCAAATCAAGATGAATGGAACTAAGGCAAACAATTCTACTTTTTAATTGCCTATTTAATCTCCTCAATCTATTTTGTTTTTTAAAAATAAATTAATCGTGTGTTTTAAAGACACATGTTAAGTTAAGTTTACGAATATTTTTTATTACACTTACTTTTATATATAGAATGCATATTTAAAATTTAAAAGGCAAATTAAACAATTAGTTTAAGTACTTTAACTCTTTTGTCATTTTAATTCATATAATTTTAATTGATTCAATTTGAATTTTGTCTCAAATTGGTCTAATTAATTAAAATTGCTAGAGATAAACTCATAAATTTGATCAATTCAGTGAGTTAATCTCAATTAATTAAGTGATTATTTTTTGTCAAAAATCCTAATATTATCAATTGGATCGAATTGACACAAAATTTAAAATCTGTGGTCAAAATTGAGCTAATTAAAAGTATAGGGATCAAAATGATACAAGTAGCAACATATAAGGACTATTGGTATAATTTGTCCAAATTTAACTATGCATTCTAAGAATACATGTTAACAATACCTTTATTTTTAGGAGGATGATTCCCTCATAATTTGGATCGGAGGACGTTGTTTTGCCCCATGAAACCTAATACGGATTCCGTTTCAATTATTTGAACCTTTTTTTTTTTTTTTTTGGTGTGTGTGTTTATTTCTTATATTTCATTCACAAAAAAATTAAATTAATTTAATAATTATAATATATTCAATTTATCACATTTGTTATAAAAAAAAATAAACGATAATTGTGTTTTCAAAAATAAATTATGTATTCATTTTTAGTGACAAATATAATAAATCAAATAGATTACGAATATCAAATCGATCTAATTTTTATATGATAAATACATAAAATTTTTAACAAAATAAGCCATTGTTTGGGAAGTGGTTTTGGATGGATTTTGGGACTAAAATAGTCACAAAAAATAAAATAGGCTTTTTAGCCTTAATAAGACAAAATATTATATCCAATCCATAATCATTATATTCTTTCTCTCACAAAAACACTAAAAAAACCAAAAGTCCTCAAATCAGGCTTTTTAGCCGTACGTTAAAATAGTCAAAAAAGTTAAAAAATTAAAAAATCAACCTACTTTCCAAACCAAACTTAAATAATTTAAATCATTGAAACAAAACGCGAATTTTACCGACTCCAACAACATCATTAGTCAATCTATCTCCTATTTCTATTTTTCTTTTATTTTTAAAATCAATAAAAATATTAACTTTTTTGAAATTGCAGTCAATGGTTGGACATGCGATTGGGGCCGCTGGTGCATTAGAAGCCATAGCAACTGTAAAAGCAATTGCCACTGGTTGGCTACATCCAACGATCAACCAATATGTATTCATTTCTCATTAAAATCTCCATCCTCTCTCCTCATCATCATCTCTCCATTAAAATCTCCTCTGAAATTAATTGTTTATTGCTCGAATTTATTTATTTATTTATTTTTTGCAGAACTTAGAACCTGAGGTTACAATAGACACTGTGCCAAACACCAAGAAAAAGCATGATGTTAATGTCGGTATGTTTTGTTTCTTTTCATGTAATAATGTTCCTAATTCCTACCAGCACAAAAATGGGGACAAACAGTAATGCTAGCACATCAAATACTAAATACAAAATTAAACATAAAAATTGTTTCATTGGACAATTGGTTGATTGTTCGGAAGACAGTATGACAGTCGCGGTTAACACACTATATATAGCCACAACAAGTTCTTCTCGATCGAACACAAACAACACACTTTTTTTTTTTTTTTTGTTTAGATATCATATTGATCATATGTGCAGATTTTTTTTTTAAAAAAAAAAAAAGGCACCATCCATGGTCCCAAGCTCTAAACATCAATCATTTTTCATTATATAATAAGGGTAATGTTTTGTGTTGTGCATATATATTTATTATTTATGTAATTATAAATATATATATATATCATATAAATTTACAACATAAATTCTACATAAATATTAAATTTTTTGATTTTTTTAAATTTTTTTTAATTTTTATTTGTAAAAATTTACGAATTTTTATTTTATAATATTTAATATATATTTGTAAAAACTACATGATATATATATATATATATTATAACTTATTAAAAAAAAAAATAACTCATTTAACATTAATTTAGTGGTTTGAGACTGAGATGAGAGAGAGAGAGATATATTCTTTATTTTTCAATCAACATAAAATAAATCAAAAATAAATCCTTGATGTGTCTGGACCGTAAAAAAAAAAAATAAAAAAAAAAAAAAAAAGTGTAGAGAGAAGACTATATTATAAAAAAAAATAAAAAAAAATAAAAAAAAAAAAAAAAAAAAAAAAAAAAAAAAAAAAAAAACAAAAAAAAAGTAGGAAAATCTAAAAATTAGAAATTGTTCAAAATTATAACAAATTTGAAAAATAACTATTACTTTTTTTTTTTGTTATCCCCTTTCCATTCTTCTTCGATGATGAATGGGAGAATTTTTTTCTGTAGTTAGAATTAGAATCAAAAATCAAAAATTCAACAACCAACTTTATTCTCTTTTAAATAAAATAATAATTTTATTATTAAGTCTTTTTTTGAAAGGGCATGAAGAAAATTTTCCTTAGGGTACAATAAAGAACCTAAACAAATTTTATAAATAAAAATTTTCACCCTTAATAATAATTATTTTCAAAAAATTGATAAAAGGGATTTAAATTTCTAAAATCCTTTCCTAGTCATCCATCACCATTTTCATTCCCTTTGCTAAAATCTTAACTCTCCACTGTTCCTCAACTTCCCCCACATGACACCTAAGCCACCATATGTTCCCTTTTCCCTTTCCCCCCAACCCACTGTCATCCATTCGCCTTTCCTCCCCCATTGCAAATCCCATTTCCTTCCATTCTCAAAACCCTTAACCTTAGCATCACCACCACCAATACAGAGAGAGAAAGAGAGAGAGAGAAGAATAAGTCACATGCATAAAGGAAATGCAAGCGTACCAGAGTTAGAGAGGGATTGAGAAGGAACTGGCGACGGTGACAACACTACAAAAAAATTAAGGTTTTAGAGATCAAGATTTAGGGACGATTATTTTTTAGGGACCAAATATTTTTATTGTGAAAATTGTCATTATATTTTTAGCAACGAAAATTAGACATTAGTGATGAATTATTATCTTTTTTGGACCAAATTTTTTGTCTCGAAAAATAAATCATTTTGACACCAAATTATTTTGTCCCTAAAAGTGTATTTATTAGTGACATTTTTAAAATTTTGTCGCTAAAAGACTTATTTTTGACTTTTCAGTGCGACCTTTTAGCGACTATCCTCACGACGATAAAAATTGGTCCTTAAATATCTTTTGTAACAAAATTTTCACTTTTAAAGACCAAAAAATTTGATCTTTAAAACTCTCATATGTTGTAGTAGAAGGAGAATGGGGGTTAAGGGATAGCGGTTGGAGATGGGGAGTAGCGGGGGAGCTAGTGAGGGTAAGGAAGGGGTTGGGGTGGTTACTGGAGGTAGTATTGGCCAAAAGTGAAGGTGGTGGTTGAGGGTGAGGATATAGAGAAGTGGAGGTTTATGGGGAATTAATTTTTTGTCTTTGTCGATAAATTGACATAGGGGTATAATAGTATTAAAAAAATCATCAGAGGGTGGCCAAAAGTGAAGGTGGTGGTTGAGGGTGAGGATATGGAGAAATGGAGGTTTATAGGGAATTAGTTTTTTTGTCTTTGTCGATAAATTGACGTAGAGGTATAATAGTATTAAAAAAAATCATCAAATGCAGACTGTGTAACAATATTTTTAGGGTGCATCTAGAGACTCCTTGAGAGTTTGGTGTCCAATTTGAAAAAATTATTTTCCTTTTAAATAAATTATTTTGTCCTTAGTTTCTGTCTAATTTCTTAAGCAATGTTGTCAATTGAATTAAATTGACACTATGTGAGATATTAAAGTGCCAAATGAAAGCAATTGCAATTATAGAGACTAAATTAATACAGAAGACAAATTACAAAAACCACTGATATAATTTATCTATAAGAATTTTATTAGGGCATTAATATACAAACTAATACGGTTTCTATTTATTTATCCATTGATCAATAGCTATCTCCAACTCATTTGGCTTTGGAGGACACAATTCAGTTGTGGTTTTTGCTCCCTTTACATCCTAAGAAGGGCTCTCAAGGGTTAGAACAGTTTCCTCCCAGCAGATGCACAGAATTAAGTGAATCACAGCATATGTTGATGCATGCATGACCTTGGGCAATTATGGGCGACATGATCTCCACCTCTACAATATGATTAAGGTTTACCCATTATGGTTGTTTATTATCAGGGACTGACCCAGGAATTTACCTTTTTTCAACATAATAGTAAAATATATTATATTTCAGATATTAAAGGCATTTTTCATTTTTTTTTCCTTTCCTTTTATATATTTAGAAAGATCAGTAAACAAAAGATTAGTAAAATATCTTATGGCATGTACTTGTGTTCTATTAGGTTTTAGGGTCCATTATGTAAGTTGTTTGGAAGCTAATATATATTTTTGGGGAGTTTTTATTTAGACAACACTATAAGCCTATTTGATTGGATAGATTATAGTATAGAATTAAAATTATTAATTTATAGGATTCACATTTTATTATTTAGTTATAATTTTTATTATCTCAATTAGATTTTGATGGACATTCTAAAAAAATAACGTCCAATTACTACATATTAATGTATGTTTTGGAGGAAAAAGATTGAGTACACACCTAACAATAAAATTGAAAAATATTTTAAATCTACAACTAATAATGCAAAACCAACATATAGTTGAGATTATATATTTTCATATCCATTACAAAATAAACATGAACAAGAGAGAATTATTTATCTTGATAGCCTAGTTGGGTAACCAATTCTAAACTAATAACATAAATTATTAATCTCCTCACTATTAATCAATTTTCTATTTACTCCATTTTCCAAAATTTAAAATTTCTATTTATAATTCTAAAAATATCACCATCCCTAACCTCAGAAAATGCACTTTTGGCGACTAAAGTTTTAGTCGCCAAAAGTAAGGTTTTTTGTCGCCAAAGCCTTTTCCCGACTAAATATTTTGGTTGCTAGATTTGTCGCGAGAAAATGGTCGGGGAAGGTTGTGGTGACTAAAAAAAATTTAGTCTCCAAAAGTCCTACAAATAGCTATTCATTAGTAGGGAAAAGTACGAGGTATTAGAGACTAAATATTTTTCAGTAGTCAAAAGTCATAAATTGGCGACTAAATATTTAGTCGCCAAAAGTTTTCAAATAAAATTAAATTTCATTTTCAGCGACTATAACTTTTAGTCGCCCAAAGTGTCATTTATTATTAGCTACTAAATATTTAGTCGCCAAAAAAAAATTAGTTTTCATATATTTTTTTTAGCTACTAAACTATTTAGTTGCCTAAAGTCTCATATATTTTTTACTACTAAATTTTTAGTAGCCAAAAAATCTTTGGTTTGTTTTTGGCTACTAAATTTTTAGTAGCCAACAAGTTTTATTTATTTTTTTTGGCTACTAAACATTTAGTCACCAAAAACTTTATTTAGTGTTTTTTTATTATTATTATTATTATTATTAATTTTTGCACAACCTGTATTTATTTCGTGCAACCTGCACCCTGTATATAAACAAAACAATACATATATCTATTTCTATTTCACTTTCAACCATCTAAAAATTTAGTCTTGTAACATCAAATTCTATACAAACTAAATATAATCCAACCCAAAATAATAATTCCATACAAACAGATAATCATACAAAAATGATGTCCTCCGTATACAAAAAAAAAAAATATCCACTAGTAATCTATACCACCAGAAAATAACTTCATCTCTGTTGGATCAACAACTATTGCAGTAATTGATAGTGGAAAAGCTCGAGTTTGTAAAAGTCTTCCAGTAACAAGATCCCATACCTACAATACGAAAATAAGTCATTTCGAGAAACAAAATTATTCATGCTAGGAAGATATTATTATGAAACATTTAACATAATTAAGGGGTTGTTTGGGATGTCCTAAATAAGTGCACTTTTTGACTTTTTAAACTAAAAAGTTAAGGAAAAAAATATGATTGTTTGGGTTAACTTTTTGACTTTTTATGAAAAAATGTGTATTAAAAAATTGTATAAATTAATGTGTAGGGAAAAATTAGGATTAGGAGTTGCGTAGCCGTACTTTTTGACTTTTGGTGAATAGTGATAACTTTTTAACTTTTTGAGTAACTTTTTGGGCACATGCCAAACTTGGCCTAAGTAACCTTGCATATGCCATCGAGGGAGCTTGATAAAAAAGGACTAGTCTTCAATTCTCAAGAAATTCTAGTGAAAAATAAATAAACAAACAAAATACAAGTAACTTAGCCCTCATGCCGCAACCATGTTTCATTACCAAAAAAAAAATCAACATTTCCATTCTAACTATGTTAGGGTTGTCTGAACTTTTGCTGTTGCATTCAGTGCCATGGCTGCGATGGGTGATCTAACCAATTAACATTCATGTTGGGTTGAAATTTAGGCAAAACTGAATCCCATAAGCCAAAATCTGAAAATATGGTTTTTCAAGGTGTGGAGCCATTTTTTCTCCCCACACAAGGGAGTTTCCTCCGGACTAATCCCCTAGGTCTGTAACCACACATAAAACATGTAATTTTCGAGCAAGTTGAAGTCATTTTGAATCCACAAAAGGTTTTCTTAACCACCTACTACTGTGAACATTAAAGCTATGAGTTGAAACTGATACGCTGAAACTGATACCTCATAATGCCTAAACCTATACCTATCACTAGGCATTGGTAATGTAAATGTGTTTTTAGGCAAAAGTCCAACGATTAGTAATCACAAACAAGCAACCCAGTAAATATTTGAGACTACAAAAATAGTTCACGTCAGGTCCAAACCATTCTGCTAGAAGATCTCACACATGTTTCGCACCTCATGTCCTAATCAGAACTGCAACTACAACAAAGCCAGCCAAATGATACAAAGCCCCCCTAATCATCATCCTCCGGATCAAAATCCTTAACCTTCACATCTGCATCTTCTCCATACTGAATGCAGTTGTCAATTTGTGATAAGACGTATTGTATACTGTCAATGGAAAAGAAGAGAAAAGACTATTGTTAGTCAAATGACACAAGCACGCAGGAAACCAACAGATGTATTTCAACTCTGACAGCAAAACATGAGACTCTGGATTCAAATAACTGAGAGCAACAACGATACAAAAGGATTAAAAGTGAAGTAAGATGAACATGAACAAGTAGAAAATAGTAGCAAAATGTAAAAGGACTTACTCTTCAATGTCTCTTTTGTTTGTCACAAGATCCATTTTGGAGAGAATGTTAACATGGGGCAGTTCAAGTTGAACCATGGCAGAAAGTGAAGCCATGCAACCACTAATAAACTTGGTCACATCAGTCATGAACTGGCACACAAAAAGAAATTAGAACTCTTCAGTTTCAGTAAAAAGACATGGCATCCATGACCAATGGTGAAAGTAATTGAAATTAAGGTGGAGAAAACATATACAAACCTGTGAATCAAGCAAGTGCACAGCACAAACATTGAAGTTCTTACGCTTTAAGTGCTCCACAAAGTTCTTAAGTACAGGAACATGTGAAAAAAGTTCTATTTGGCCTATAAAGTAATTGAAGTTCAAAGATTAAAACATAATCCAGCCAAATAAATAAACAAATAGAACACTGAACAAATCCTAACTAACACACCATACTCCATGCAAATAAAAATAAATAAATAAAGGTAGACAACTATTTATATTATTAAATTTTATTGTAAATAATTTCAAGAAATTATATTCTTTTGGAAATGTTACATATATATGAGTTAGTTGACTGTAACTTACATAACTAACTCTAGTCATCAGTTGAAAGTAGCCAGAATGAGTTTTACGAATTGGGATTGTTTTAAGTTTAGAGAACAAATGAAATATGCATAGCAAATCTCCAAGCATAGTCAGGATTTAAGGCCATACAAACTTGGAATCCAATATCAAATTAACAAAAAAAACAGAAGGTTCTTTACACAATAAAATAAATTATCCCTCACAAGGGATGTCAATCAATGCCTTTATGCTCCTTGACAAAACCGGCTCTAGCCTTACTAGAAATAATTAAGTGACAACACAATCTAAGATGAGAGAAGAAAATGATTTACAAAAACATTAAAACCCAAATGCAAAGGATACTCCATGCAATATAAAAGGCCACCATTTGGACCCAATCCAAGCTCCTCCGTAACATCATCCAAAGATATGAGTTCCCTGATATCTGCAAGGAAAGCAACACTTCATTGCTCTAAAACCAAAGGAAATGAATCAATATAACTTACTACGGAATTGAGGGGGGAGAAGGTGAACTCTAATTACCCATGGTGACAGGATAATTAAAATTTTCAGCGACAGGATCTCAGTTCACAATATGAATTGTGTGCCTCATTGTTTGACAGTGTTCATATAGTTCCTGAATTTGGGATTTCCCAAACCAGCACAATGAATATGGTTCCTGAATTTGGGATTTCCCAATCCCCAATCATTTCCCAATCCCCAATCATGTCCCAATCCCCAAATCAACACAAACCCTATACCAAGTGTGGGAAATCAACACAACATTAACTCAAATTCAACACAAAATTAAACAACAAAAATCATATAAAACCCTACAACAAGTGTGAAATGGGGAAATAGAGGAAGGAAGAGAGAGAGAGAGAGAGAGCTCCATCGACAGATAGAGATAGAGACTGAGAGTGACAGAGAGGGAGAGAGACCGAGAGCGATAGAGCGAGAGAAACATACATGTGATTAAGTGGCGCTGGTGCTTTGCAGGTGGAGGTGGCGATGTGCGATGGTCTCTCTCGCCGGTGGCCAACGACGGTGGTGAGCGGGGTGAGGCTTGGTCATGTCGAAAGAGAGGGAAATTTGTTTGAGACAGTGTATGTTTAATTTAAGATTTTGGTCACCAAATCAGCTTGTTCAGCGACTAAACTTAGAATTAGTAGCGGAAAATATTAACTTTTGGCGACTAATTATTTTTTAGTCGCCTATAACTATATGTTTCGCGACTAATTTTTTTTTTTAGTCGCCAAAAAACAATGTATGTCGACTAAATGAAAATGGTAGCCAAAATTTGAACCTTTGGCGACTAAAAAAAAAATTAGTCGCCAAAAGGACCATTTTTGGCGAGTAAAATTGTTTTAGTCGCCAATTTTGGTTGCCAAATATGTAAATTCTTGTAGTGCTCCTACCTTCTTTATACACCCTCAAACATTTAAAATCATCACTGTTACACCCACCCACCCTAAATTCTCCTTACCCAAACATTTAGGACCATCTCCTTTACCTCCGACCATACTCCCAACCTTGCCCACCCTGCAAGCCCCCTTTTTCTTTTCTTTTCTTTTTTTTTTTTTTTTTGAGGAAACATAAAACTACATATATATATAGCTACTCCTCAGCAGAGGAGCTTTAGCCGCATCATGTGCAGGTTGAACAACATCATGTTGTACCTTAGTGATACAAACATAGTCCATTGCCTTACAAATAGTACATATATCAGCTATTACATATTGAGAAAACCAATCAACAATCTTACCCGAGCTACCACCCACCACTCCTTAAGCCCTCCATCCCCCACAACCCTTACCTTCGCAACCCTTTATAAAGAGGGAGAGATGTCATATCTAAGGTTTGGAGCAATGGCGAGAGACACAAATCAAAGCTAGGGTTTAGGGCATTGATAGGTGCCCTTGAATTAAATTTGACTATGCTCACTACTTGCCATGCTGACGGGTGACTAGATGCACGTATTTTTTTTTTTATCGGCAAAAGGAAAGACTTTATTGATGATAAACACATACAGAGTATGAATAATTATATCAATAAAGAGGAGCTTGAAACTAAAAAACCTCCAACCTCCTAGTTGGTGAGAGATCAACAAAGAGAAACAAAAAACCAGAAGTAAACAACAACTAGAGCTAGACATCAACACCTCACAATAAGGCATAGCAAAACAACAGAGCGAACATAGCAGAATTGTGACTAGGTGCACGTATTTGACAACACGTCATTATGAAATTCCATCTTGAAAATATAATTTCAAATGAAACGACTTCTTTAATATACGATTTCAAGAACTATTATAATAGTTTGAAAAGTGTAGTGTTTTTATAAATAAAATTTTTACTTTACAATATTTAGACCAAAAAAAACTCTCAAATTTGCTTCAATGTTATTTGTGAAAACCTAATCATTTTTTTATTTTTTTTTAACGTTATTGCTTGCCTGTTCTTCCTTTTGGATCACTCAACTGGTTGAGAAGCCGCATGAGGTCAACTTATCTTAAGCTCCAAAAGGAAAATTATCCTACTTTTTAGATGATGATCAGGAAAACCATTGAGTTAATTGAATTCTAGATTTGTTGGTGGCACCTACTGAAAGTGGAAAAGAGGTGTATACCGGTTGTGATGGTATATAAAGAGAGGAATTAATTGAATAAATACTCATTTTATTCAGTCACAAACAAATTATAAAAAATAGAGCTATTTCTATGTTAACTCTCAAATTCTCTACTCTCTTAGAATTTTCCTTATTTTGAGATGTTGTGTTTCTCTCTAGAGATTACATTTTTCTCCGACTTTATCTAAAACAATCACATAACCTATCTATTTATAGATTTTCAAGTCGTGTACAAACCATGCGTGCACAGTGTTTCCTCATCCTTAAGCTTCAATAATGGAGCTTCCATGAAACTTCCTTTTCTTCTTCATTTTGGCTTCCTCTTCTTCTCTTTGAAACTTTCCAGCAGTCTCTTCCTTGTTCTCCTCTTCTCTGAAATTCTCATTCACCAAACTCAAATTGAGTTTCTCTTTTCAACATCCCCTCAAACTCAATTTTTTGGATTCTCTACACAATACTTAATATATGCTCGAGGATATCCTCTTGTCTAGTCTTTGTAATCAATCCTCTATTGACTTTTATCTCTCTTTGAACAACCCCCTATTGTTCAGGGCTATCAACGTCCTGTTGATATATTCTCTCTTCAATGTTTTAGAGCAACCACCTATTTTCTTGTCTCGTCCACGATATTTAAGACGTCTTCTATCACCTTTCTGTGATGTCTTCTTTGTTGTATTTTTCGACTCCCCCTTCGAAGAATATTTTTTCACTTCATATCTTCAAATAAATTATGCAAATTACAAGTGTATAATTTGTAAAATCTAACCGTACGAATGTGTCCAAAATATTCCAAATAGTTGAAAAACACTATTGGATCGTTGCGATTGGACTCTGAATTGCTTAGATTTAGCTAAAATAGATTGGACGGTTCAAATTAATGGTTCCAATTCAATCGCGAAGCACTAAATAATTTCTCTTGAATGTTCTACAACTTTAGAATTCTGGGAAAGACGAGTACTATGGAGTCCAGATCCTCTGCAATTCTTTCTTGCAATCCTTTCCTGTATTGCCCCAAAACCACGTCGTTTTGGGAAAAAACTTAAAATATATATATATATATATATAACCATTAGCAGCAGATAAACCCACAATTGTCTTTTCTCTTCTGGTTTACAGAGAGATTTTCATCTTCTTCATTTCTCTCAGTTCTTTCAATTTCACACATACATCTTATTGATAATTTGATTTCGATTCAAACCTACAATGTTTAGAGATAATTTTTGTAGTTGATGATGATGCAAATCACCATCCTTCCCTATGTTTGTAATTGCAATATCTTGTATAGTCTTTTAGATCTTGTCATAAATTCCAACTTCCATGAAATAATTACTCCCCTTCCTCCTTCTTCTTCTCTAAAAACTATCAAGAAGACATCTTTTAGCATCAATCTGCTGCCGCTTTGAATAGTTGGACCCATGATCAATAGACTCTGTAGCAGATATGTCAATTAAATCTCTTGGATTATCACCAACCATCCACTCCATAGTCAAAACTCTCCTTCGACTTAAATGCTGAAGAACTTTTGGCACACGAATAAATGGAAAGGAAGCATAAGCTTGTTGTAGACCTAGAGAAAAATAGTTAAATCTAAACTCTGGAGCCATAACCTTTAAGCAAGGAGAGCTTCCCTCACTGTGCCACAACAAGAATACCACAAATTTGGTAGCAATAAACTAAAAGCTGATACCCCTGTGGACAATCTTTTCCCAAAACATTTACAGAAAATGGCCTAAAATTTTCAGATCTTTCCACACAACAAATTCATATTGGAATGTTTACATTTCAAGAAATTAAGTTACAAAAGTTCAGGCGCTTTCAAGAAAATGGCCTAAAAATTCATGGTCATGAAATAGAATATTGTCCTCTTCATCATAAATGTGCAATATTTTAATTTTCTACCCTTTCGTTACTCAATATATGTGATTTCACTTCTTTGATTAAACCCACTTCTCTCTCTAACTTCTAAACCCACAAAGCAAACCCATATTAAACTCACTTTTTAATTGTAGCCATCATATAAAGCAAACTCATCTCTTTTCTACTCTCAACTAAACCCACTTCTGTGATTTCAATTTTTTTTTTTTGGGGTCAAATCATTTGTATATTTGTTTGTTTTGATATATATATATATATATATCTTCTCTATGTTTGTCTAAATCTAGAAGGAAAAGAAAGAAAGAAAGGAAGAGGAAAAGAAAGGAGGGGGAGGTGCGGCTGGGGAGGACCATCGGAAGAAGAGAATAATTGAGGGAGAGTCGTTGAAGGGATTAGGGGTTGCCGAAGCTACTGGGGGAGGTGGCCAACAATGGGGCTTTTGTTTTGGTTGTGTTTTATCTCCTGATGCTGTTTTTTTTTTTTTTTTTTTTTTTTTTTAAGTTTTGCCCCAAAACGACATCGTTTTGGGGCACTGTAGGAAAGAATTGCTAGAAAAGCTTGCAGAGGATCTGGACTCAATACTATGTACGCACTCAACTTCTCGGTAGCCATATAAGTTTATTCGGAGTTCGTTTGAGTCGTTCTTTATACTGTCGGAATCCTCTTGACGAGTACTTTAATCTGGTATACACAAAACTAAATTTCAATAATTTTGAATAATTTTTGTTTTCGGATGTCGCATTTCCCGGTAAACTTCACCTACTTCTTGGCTCTTCTGGTTAATGGTTCTGGACTCCTCTAGTCGACACAAACCATTTGGCATATTCAGATATTGATTTCGACACCTTTGAAATCTGAGCAAATTTGAAAACTCTTTATTTCTTCTATATTTCTTCGAAATTTTGGCCCAAACTAGCTCTTCTAGCTCTGATATCACTGTTGGTGGGCTTTTATATATTTTGTATGAATTTCTGATGTCTCACACACAAGCAATTGAAAGAATTTTATTTCTCAGAATAACAAATACAATTTTGTGGATTCTTATCTCTCACCTCTCTATCTCTCAAACCTCTTATGGGTTTCTTAATTGTGGGATTTTTATTGATTTTAATACATTAAACTATCATCATCTATTTATAGATTTTCAATTCGTGTACAAACCCTGTGCACAATGTTTCTTCATCTCTAAGCTTCAACAATGGAGCTTCCTTGAAACTTCCTATTCTTCTTCATTTTAGCTTTCTTTTCTTCTCTCTAGAACTTTCCAGCAATCTCTTGCTTGTTCTCATCTTCTCTGGAATTGTCCTTCACCAAACTCAAATTGAGATTGTCTTTCCAACAGCACCAACTTTCAAAAAATCTGATTCATCAATATATTTTTGTTTCTAGACTTATTATATCATTTATAATGAGAAATTTAATATTGCAACAGTAAAGACTATATAAATTAATAAAAGACAAAAATATTCACCTGATCTCATTATGTATGTTATTGACTGGTAACATATGACATCTCATTCCATCCAATATTTTTTGAAAAAATTACCCATAAATTTTATACGGGGCAATATTGATCCATTTAGTTTTAAGAATTTTTTTATGAACCAATTAGTCCTTTTTGTTTTGGAAAGTTGTATATATTTGATTTGATACCATTTGTGTAACGCCCTCAAAATATTACATAAAACCCATCACTTTACACATGCATTGATATAAGAGAAATCAACCATTTATATTCATCAGGGTGGTTCTTACAACAGTATTACATGTTAACAACAAAAGCAAGTGCTCTACAGGCTTACAGCTTTCCAAGTTAATGCTTAGTTACAAAAAGAAGAGTACTAACTCTATACAGATAAGCCCTTGGCTTGATACACATGTAATACAAACAAAATAACCCCAAAGAGAGAGTCTTCAGCTCCCACAACCATCCAAGTTATGTCCTTGGAGACGGCATGCTACCTGTACCTGAAAATGATGTCCCATAAAGAGTGAGCTAACGCCCAGTAGAGATATGCTAAACACAATATGAACATCAACTAAGACTTTAGCAGTTGACAAATGTTTAATTCCCATAAATCAATTCATACACCATTTCCATTACATGACCACAGTGTCTGTGTTTCATTTCATTTTCCATCCCTTAACAAGCTCAATTCACAACAGCGACTCAGAACTTGGCCAATAACTTACATGAGACAAAACTCATTTTAAACGATTCTCATTTCACAATAGATAAGCCTACTAGCTGTATCAACAAATCACCAGATAAGCATATAAGCTATATCAACACTTCCAAAGATAAGCATATGAGCTGTATCAATACATAAACTGACAAGCATATGAGCTGTATCAGTGGAGTCCATCCCCTATCTTCTCCCAAATAACATCGGGTATATATAGAGGTCTATCCCCCATCTTCCCCTAAACCGTAGAGTACATCCCCTATCTCCTCCCACACACACACAATGTATATATATATAAGTCATATACACAATCAATCAATACATAACGTTAATGTATTCTATCAACCGTTGTACTCGATGACACGTCCAATTGATTAGTTTTAGTTTGCCTAATCATCATGCATTGTCTACAACAATCAAAACTACCCTCCACCGGTAGCCCAAGCAATTATTTCTAAACAGATAATAAAAGCTCCAACTGATAAATTATCAATGTTTTCCAAAGTAAGCGATTAATAAAGCCAACTCCACCGTTTCACAATATAATGAATCAATTTCATTAATTTTAATTTAATTCCATAAATCTATAACTTCCCAAATTAATTATACCAATTAATTTATATACAAATTAGGGCTTTCTTCCCCAACTCTCAATATAAACCCATAGGTTCATATATTAACAACCAACACCCAAATCATCATTTTGAGACCCAAAATACAAGTTTAAGAATCAAAATGACAAACCCTCTATTATAACATTTTGAAACCCTAAGTCCCAAAATCAACCAACTTCAACACTTTATCAAAACAACCAAAAGTTTATGTCAAAGACCATAAGAGTGAGTAGGAATCCCTACCTCAAATTCGGAGCTACAAAAGGAGAGAAGAGACCAAAACCAAAATGCTCCAAACTCCAAACTTTTCGGATCAAGACGAAGCCCTCGACGATCAACCCAACTTTTACAAAGGCCGAAGAGGAAGAAAACACTCTAACTAGATCAAACCCTAGAGAGAAGGGAGTTTCTAGAGAGAGAAGGTCTCAAATGGTGTTTTTGAAAAGTAAGAGAGAGAATGAGGTTGTAAAAAGTGATCTAAAAATGTCCGACTGTGTACTGATATACGACATGTCTGCTCGAGCGGAAAACACAACGCTCGAGCGTCAAGAACAAAAATCTAGGTACGCTCGAGCATAAGAAGACCCACTCGAGCGCCAAGACACATGAATAAAGTACATCCGCTCGAGCGCAGATTTCCTCCTCCCAGAACTTACACCAACAATGTACTACCCGCTCGAGTGCCAACAAGCCCACTCGAACGCAACCCGCTCGAGCGCAGGAAATCTGCTCGAGCGTAGAAATCACATCTGTAGGAGTTTTGCAGAAAACAAAATACTGTGAGTGTGTCAATCCCGCTCGAACACAAGAAGTCCCGCTCGAGCGGACAACCAAAAACCAAACCCCGCTCGAATGTAACACCAAAAACCTAGACAACTAGATTTGAGACTCAGGCTCAACCAACCTGTAACACACCTATCCAAAACATCCCAAAACTCACACAAATGGAATTAAGGGACGGCAACAAGATAGACACAACTACCAACTCCACGGAACCGAGTCTGGAGTACAACTGAACAGTAGAGGGAATACCGGGATCGCCATAATTTGAGTTTAAGTGAATGCCCTTTTGTACTTCATTTTCTTAAATTTTTTTGATTTATTTTTTGGATGAGAATGGAAAGGTGAGGTGTGGAAGCTTCTTTTTGAGAGAATTGATAGCTGAAGTATTAGTTGTCTAGCATGAAAATCTATATTTCTGTTAGTGTGATTTTTGGTGTTACATTATAATATTACATTAAAGTACTATGTTTGAAAAAAGTACACTATGGAGTTTTTGTATGT
Organism: Camellia lanceoleosa; assembly: GCA_025200525.1. NCBI lineage: Eukaryota > Viridiplantae > Streptophyta > Magnoliopsida > Ericales > Theaceae > Camellia > Camellia lanceoleosa. The sequence continues at coordinate 107,515,837 of CM045758.1, forward strand.
TACATTAATTAGAGTATTGCTATAACGCTCCAAAAATATTACAATAAGATCAACTCACGACAAATATAAAGTAATATAACAGATGTTTGAAAGTGATGTTCTTCCATTCACAAGGTTTCATCTTTTTACAAAAGTGAAACACATGCAATAATACATTCACAAGTCTTAATCCTAAATCTATAGCATGTGTCATCAGTAAAAGATATGAAATAAGGGTTAAATAGATGTAGTAATGCCCTATTGGCTACAACTTTCTAAGACGATACTTAGTTACAACAAAAGTGAGTTTAAGCAAAATACAATTAAAGTCCTAGGCTTGTACAAAATAAATACACCAATAACAAAAAATAAAAGCTCTTACCTCTAAGTCCTCCCAAGTTATTGCCTTGGCAGAAACATATCATCAGCACCTGAAAATGGTTTTCCATATAGGGTGAGTCAAAACCCAGTAAATATACTTTAACACAATGTATGAATCTTAATAGAGTTATAAGGTTAATACATATGCAATGCTTGCGCCAAAATATTTTTACATCTCTTTCCAAAACAATGCAATGTAGGTTATATTACAATTCATGAAATCGTTTTATTTACAACAGAAAAACAGTGTGGTGGATATAACACTAGGAATCTCTAGGATGTGTCTGCAAGTAGGCTAAAGCACTACCAATTGCCATTTTTACCGACACTAATTGGAATGTTCGACACTTATCCGCGCAGGTTTCTGAACTTTCATCAAGGACACACAGGCTAACATAATACTATAACTACACTCATATCCAGATTCACTAAGGTATTCACCTCTTTTTCTCAAAACAATAACCATTTTTAATGTGTTAAAAATGTATAATGCTCAATGCAAATAAATGAGAAAATAGTTTCAATTCACTTACTTCTCATGCAATTTCTACAACAATCATAGCTATCCTCCACTGATAGCCCAAAACAAATACTTCTAAACAGATAATTAATTCTCAACACAGATATACTTTTCAACATTTTCAAATAGAAATGATAATTCATATCCAACTCTACCATCATCATCATCAATGTTCCAATTCCATAAAACCAACATCAACAAAACTATGGTAAGAATACTATGCACGGGATTTTGACTTGTTCAAACTTGTACTATGTACGGGATTTTATAAAAAAAAAAATTAAAAAATCACTATAAATATGTTGAAGTAATTTAATATTTTATCTTATGGCATAGATGAAATTTATAAGTTAATTTTTATGTTTACAACTTTTTAAATTATTAGTTTTAAAAAATTAATATTATATATATATATATAAATCTATGTAGCGCAATTTTGATAATTTGTAATTAAAAAAAGAAGAAGAAGTTAAACCTAATTAAATGAGGTTACATGAGTTATGATATACCTCTTCTTGTTATGAAAATATACAAATTTAAAAGTTATAATTAAGACAAATATACAATTTTATTATTAAATGTGAAGTGAAGTGATATTTAATAATAATTGATATGATGTTTCTGTTATTAATCCAATAATTTAAGTTACATTTCTTTTGGTTTTAATTTCATAACTAAAAATACAATATGAATATAATGCGCACACCGATTTCTAGTCAATAAAAATAAGAAGGTTTTAGAATATTTCCAGCATTTCATCATTTTCTTTTAATTTTTTTAATCTAATTTGATTTTAAATTTGAATAAAAAATTTGATTTGATATGAATTACTTTAACTTTTTCATTAAATTTTTATCAATTTTTAAAAGAACTTTCATTCTTATCTCATTTTTTTTCTTTTCATCAATTTTGACTGAAAAAAACAATAATTTCTAACGCTTCATCTTTTAAAATTTTTATCAAATTATAATTCGATAAAAAAAATGCCAAGGGAAATAACATCTTGAAATAGTAAAAGTTTGAGTATGTGGTTGGTTGAAATTTATGATTTGATTAATTCTTTTCTCATATTTGTATAAAAATTAACACTTATGAGCACATTATTATAAGTCGGATTATGAAAAGTTTTTTTGCGATATCAAACATTTTTCATTTGTAAATATCCTACCTATTAAAAAAAATAAAAATAAAAATGTAGCTTTTGGATATATGTTTATCAATTTTGTTTTGTGGATATAAACAACTGATATTTCAATTTAAAAAATTAAAAAGTATTAAAAAACTAGATTGGGTTTTTTGGAGATGAAAGAAGTTATCTAACTCCTCTATATTCTATTTTAAGATGTACTATTGTAATCGCATAAAAAAATATAAATTATATTTAGTGATTATCCCTATATATTATGTTATAATATACAAATATAGTGGTAGCAAATTAATTAATATATATGAAAAGTTACACTAAGTTTTCATTTTCAATTAATTGAATTATGATTAATAAACTAACAAATAGCAGTAATGGTATAATAAGATAGAAAAAGGATAAAAATAAAAAAACACAATGATATTTAATAGTTTTAAATTTATCTAGTTATACAAAAATCTAATGCTATAGTACAATCTTGAATTCCCAATAATTTTTCATATTTTCTATAACATAAAATGACAATAAAAAATAAAAAATTCGATACTCATTTTTTTACTTAAATTTTATGGTTTTCATTAAAAATAAAATAAAATCTGATCAAAATCCTTAGCACAGAATGGGCATAGACGCTTCGATTGCAACCATTATCACCAATAATTTTTCTCCACCATGTAAACCTATAAACAAACACATAAATCTCACTAAAACTGAAACCAAAATTAAACCAACAACAGAGAAAGAGAATCACATAGGGAAAAAATAGAATTAAAAAATAAATAAATTTATTGAGTGGTAGGATACTCCCCCTCCCCCCTCCCCAACAACTTAGACCTCACCCCACCTAATTCGTCAGCTCATCTGCCAGTGTCCACGAAGTTTAGAAGTTGGGATGACTAATCAGATTATTCTTTAAATAAGACTTGAAAATTGATTAATTTGTCTCATTAAATGATTTAAAACTTTGATAGATATACATCAAATAAATAAATAGTTATATTATTAAATTATAATTCAAACTTAGATATTGTCATATCTTTTTGAGATCTATATCTAAATTCTTATCTTCTTTATTTTTATGTGGTTTCTATTTTTATTTTACTTTTTTTTAATTTATTCAAGATGGAGTTGTGGGTTTCTATTTTTTTTTAAATTTAATTTATTTATGGTTTCTATTTATTTTTAATTATTATTATTTAGGTAAGTTATTATGTGAGTTAGATATGTGATAAACATGTGATTTTTATTGATTTAAAGTATGATCGTGTGAGATATTTTCAAATTAGATTTGTTTAGATTGATTTTAAAATTGGATATTAAGAGGCAAAAGAAAAATTATAATTGAATAAATAAAAATCATATTTATTAATTTTAGCTATTTGTATATCTAATTTTTATTTATGTATTTATTTATTGTTATGTTATAATAAAATATATAAGATATAGATATATACCCACAATTCTCATGAAAAATATTATCTAATTTTTTTAGGGAGAGAAAAGGAAGACAAGTTTTAATATTTTCTTTTAGAAATCGATGAAAGAAATTAGAATGGAGATATTATGAAATATTTTTGTTATCTTTTCATTTGAAATCCATAAGTTAAGGGATAATTATTATTTCCAAATTAATTAAATAGGCATGGGAGAAGTTGAAAATGGTGTGTACAGGAAAAGTAAAAAAGGCTTGGAAGAAGTCAATAAGTACTGAGGTTTTTTTTTTTTAATAAAAAAATTAAAAAATTAAGATTGAGATATTGAAGCTTCCACACTCACCTCTAAAGGCCTTGCAGGTGTGCTACCTTTGGTAGCATTGGAACTATGAGTAAAAGGCCTCTTGGCTGGCTGCTTGTCATCTACGATGATACCCTATTTCATAGCTTCTTCAATTTGAATTCTCATTTCATGAAGCTTTTTGAAGGTAAACAATGGGAGAACTATTATTTTCTGAAGCAGCTTGCCGTGAAGATTTCGGACAACCATCCGGATTTGGTCCTTTTTTGAGGATCAGGTGGTCATCATTGATGCCTTGGGCCTCCATCTAGTCACAAACTTTAAGAAACCCTCCTTCATTTCCTAACGCGTTGCCTTGAGATCACAAGTTGTGACCTCAATCTATGTGTTGTAAGAATATTGGGCAATGAAATATTCGGCCAACTCCTCTCAACTCTGTTTCACAAAGTCCTCCAATTTAGCATACCAGATGGAAACTATACCAGACATGGTTCGGCCAAATAGCGACAGCTTTTGAAGTCTGGTCAAACCCACTGATGGCAAAATATCAGAGAAAAGGCGCAGATGCACCATTAGATCTCCCGAGCCATTGAAGCGGTTAATATGTGACATCTTGAACCTCTCCAGCAGAGTAATAGCATACTATGTATATCTATCATCAATATCTGGAATAGAGTTAACCCCTTACGCCTTCTTAAATAGTTTCTCAAGTTTGTTGACTTTCAGCAAGGTCGCACTGCAACAATAATGTGTGAGTGAATTTCCGATCACACTGCCCTCCTTAGTAATCCAGCTGTAGAACACAAGCAGAATAGATGGCACCCTGTAATCTGCACAGAAAGAAAAGGCTCCGGCGGTGGTTCTTCCACCCGGGGGCACTCCGACGATCAAGTCAGTATCTCTCCAAGATAATATAAGTGTTTTAATTACTGCTCAAGACTACAAATTGCGTACCTTAGACCTGTCGGGGGTGCCCTTCTTTTATAGTCTTTCTCTATCCTAGTCCCACTAGAAGTCTCACTTCCATGGACTCTAATTCCGGATCTACCTTGGACTCTTCAAGAGATAAAGATTGACTCCCTGAGAGTACTACCTATATCCATCTTGCAGTCTTTCTTCTTTCTAGGACTCCTGTCCCTTATCTACTTATCTCGGACTCCGGTTTCTTCGGAGATAACCTCGGCAACCTCGAGATCACCTCGGCATATCTGTCACGACACGTGGAACCTCGGCTGACACTTCGGCGTCACCTCGGCCACGTGTTGGTACTCAGAAAATATATCCCCACAACTGCCCCCTAGGTTCTATTACCTCGGCATATTGAGGTGATGGAACCTATATTTGAACTTTTCTTCGTACGTCAGCTCAAGAACTTTCCAGCCGAGATCATTTATTTTCAGGCCGACATGTCTTCATCTAAGAACAAGAATTCGGATCAATTTTTCTTCGCGCATGAGTTGTCATGCACCATTTTTCAAGCCGTCTTTTCATCGCTATGCTGTCGGCGACGACGCATGCGCTAACCCAGGCGCAATAATTGTTTTTGCCGCCGTTTCATGTTTTGGACAAAAACGTTTGCCTCTCTCTTTCTTTTCACTTCTGCATTTGAATACTTTGCATTTTCTCTCTCTGAAGCTTTCTTTCCTTTGAATCCGCCATTGCTCGAAGCTCTAGACTCTGCTACTGTCTTGCATCTGCCATTTCTGCAAAGCTTTCGCCACTGTAGCGTCCGCCATCTGACCTCGGCGTAGCTCATTCCGGCCTTCTCCTTTTCTGGTAAGCAACTGGCTTTTCTCCTCCAGTTCTTGATTATCCCTGAAATTTCTTGCCATTGTTGTTCTACTCTAGTATTTAATTTGTGAATCGTTCACCTGCGTGTGTATTATTTCCTGGTTTTTTGCACATGTCATGAACACTCGCACTGTTGCACCTCTTGTTCTTGGTCTTCCACCCTTTCTGTTCTTGAATCTGAGACTTCGTTTTTGCTTTTCTGTTTTCCAGATTTCTGCCCTCCATACTCGTTCTTCGTAGATTTAGGTTTGGGATTTGTCTGTAGGACCTTCATTTTTTAGGAAAAACTGAAACAAATTTATCAATACATACTTAGGTTTAAGCCGAGGTCCCAAGAACCCTTTAGGAATATTCTGTTTCTGTAGTCAAGTACTTGTATACCAAAACCATGGGTATGTGGAGAAATAGGGTTAACACCCCAACCAAACTAGAATATTTTAGGCAGGAGTTCTCCATCCCTGCCGATGTTCACTTAAGACTGGCTGGGGAGGGCGACTCCATTATGCCCGAGGATGATAACATGCCCTTTCTTGTTGTAACATTTGTCGAATGTGGGCTTCGGTTCCCTCTAGATCCCCTTTTCCGCGAGGTCCTTCATTACTATACCTTGAACCCTATGCAACTCACCATCAACGCCTATAGAACCCTTAATGATATAATAGCCTTAGCTCGGCAGGAGAGTATCAGGATCACTCTTGCCGACATCCAATACTGTTACACCATGTGTGCCCTCAACCTAAAGGAGAAAGGTTATGTGTACTACCTCAAGCCGAGGTCCACCGAGTTTAAAATTGTAGCCGACCTTCCTGACTCCAACAAAGGTGCTGGAGATGACTACCTTATTGCATCTGGTAACTGGGAGTTTGGCCTAGATGAAGAAGTCCATCTTTTCCCTCTCCCCCGAATAGTAAAAGAGGGAAAGGGTAAGAGCCCAACGTCAATTGTTTAGCTGTTGCTTTCTTCAAGATTTTTCAAAAAATTTTATCTGTTTCTGATGTTTTGTTTTGTTTTGCAGACGTTCGCAAGCCTCCCAAAGACTTTCGCCAATCCTATTTTCCTGGGAAAGGCCTGAAGAAGCTCCTGGACCTTCCTATCCAGAAGCGCAAAGCTCCACTGGTACTAAACTTCATCCCAACGTATAAGTCAACTCTGCCTGACGTCCTAAGAGTGAAGAAAAAGAGCTCATCCACAGCCACAACTCAAACCACATCTATATCCCGGACAGATCAAGGTTCTACTTCTGACCCAGCCGATCTTCCATCCACTTCAGCCCAATACCTGATCCCAAGAATAAAAGAAAGCCGTGACGTCTCGTAAAAATTGCCGAAATGGTCCGCCCGAAGCCCGTTGTTCTAGATCTCCTCGCTGACCTTCCAGCCGATGTTGATGATGTACCATCCCAAACGGTGCCTCCACCAAAACCAAAAAGAATCAAGAAGGGCCAGCCGAAGTCCAAGGCTGCTGAGGCCGAGGATGAAGATGCCGTGCCCATCTCAAAGTTAGCCGAGAGCAAGAAGACCACTTCTGCACCCGCCAAAAGACATGCTGAAGCCCAGCCATCGGGGTCCATTCAGCAAAAAAGGCCGAGGTCATCGTCCGCGACGACTTCAGGATCCAGGGTTCCCAAAGTTCCTTGGGAGCCCAAAATTACACTTGAAAACAGGCCCGTCTATGCCAACGAAAGCGCCGCCGACGTAAACATCGGCGTGGCACTCAGCACTGCAGTTCTCCTTGAGGGTGATCTTGAGCGTAATGCCAAGATGAACGAATACGAGAACTACGCCCTCATGCTGTAGCGCTCTGTCCAAGTAAGTCTTTGAATTTGTTAACTTTTCTTACTGCCACTTTTCTTCATACTTGTAAAGTTTTGCAATATTTTGTGATAACCTCTGCCTTGTGAACTTTCAGGCCATTCAACACGCCCACACCTTCTCCATGCAAGCATTTGAAGCAAAGGAGAAATTGTCCGAGATGGAGAAGGAGTTTGCTGCTCTTCAGAAACAAAACAAAAGTCTTAAAAATAAAATGAAGACCCTGGAGGATCAAGCCGAGGCTGCAACTCAGGCTCAGCAAGAGGCCGATGAGAGGGCCGAAGCTGCTGAAGCCATTAAGAACGTTGCCGAAACGCAGAAGAAAGAGGCCGAGGAAAAAGCAGCCCAAGCCGAAAAAGAACTGCAAGATGCCCTGGCCACCAAAGAAACCGAAATCAAGGCTGCAGATGAAAAGGCCTACAACCAGGGTATTGCCGACGTCACAGAAGGCTACAAGCTTCAAGTCAGGCAGGCATGCAACAGGGGATTTTCCCTTGGCTGGATGTCCCTGGCCAAAAAGCTTAACATCCCAGACGATTCGCCATGACGCAAGGCCGATGCTATCCCTTTGCCTTTTCCGCCTCCTCCTCCAAGCCAAGCTGAAGAAGAAGCTGATTCTGAAACCGAGGTTGAAGACGAGGATGAGGAAAACAAAGATAACGAGGCCTTGGTGAGGAAGTCTAAATCTCCTCCTAAGGATAATCAAGTTTTGGACTTGACCCAGAACGAAGATCTCGAAGAGGCGCCCAAGGAAGCTGACGTTGGCAAGTTATCCTCTGACCTTCTCTTGGCTGAGAGAAGTATTGAGAAGACTTTGGCCGAGATTGATGCCGAAATTGCGGCTGATAAGGAGGCCGAGGTGGGAAAGCATCTTTGAGGTTCTGCGTAAAAGATGTCAAGGTTGTTCTTCAAGAACCCTCTGAGGTCCCAGCCCAACCTGCTCCTGAAGCTTGAAGAAACTTAGCTTTTTTTCTTTTTTTGTACTTTGTTTCTTTCCTTTGCTCTTGTTAATGTTCCCTGAACAATGTAAGCTTCTTCTTTATGGCCGATGTGCCTCTCTTTGTTGCTTTAGAACAATTTACTTCTGCTAGGCCATTGTGTCCCCTTTATATACAACTGTTTCTCTTTGTATGCTGTAGTCTTTAATTTTTCTTCATTGCTTCTGTTTGATTCTATACTTAGAATATTTTGCAAGTCTCTCCTCCTTTATACAATCTCCTCAGAGAGAAATACCTCAGGTATGTTTACCTGAAGATTCACCTCGGCTTAACTTTAACTTGTAAATTGCTACGAATTTCAACAAGTAAAAATAAGGAATTTATCTCGGCTTAACTTTAACTTGTAAATTGCTACAAATCTTAACTTTAACTTGTAAATTGTTACAAATTTCAACAAGTAAAGATAAGGAATTTATCTCGGCTTAACTTTAACTTGTAAATTGCTACAAATTTCAACAAGTAAAGATAATGAATTTGTCTCGGCTTAACTTTGGTTAAGCATAATCTCTTAACTTCGGTTAAGCATAATCTCTATTTAACTTCGGCTAAGCACTACTACTGTCTTCTCTCTGCTCCCAATGTGAACCTAAGTTCCACTTGGGTTCTCATTATTCAAAAAACAACATCATTCATAGTTTTTATAAGTTAAAAATCAAAGAACATCTAATGATAGAAAAACTTTAAATTACAAGTGTTCCATGGTCAGGCAAATGCTTTGCCTGCATATCTTTCGATCGCCGATGCCCCATTTTCTAACACCGAAGTAATTCTGTAGGGTCCTTCCCAGTTTGGGCCAAGCTTGCCCTATTTGGGATCCTTCTTATTGCCGACGAATTTTCTCAAAACTAAGTCGTTGACTTGAAAATCCCTTGGATTGACCTTCTTGTTGTAAGCTTTGGCAAGTCGTTGTCGGTATGTCGCAAGTCGATTGCGCTTTTCTCTTCTTTCTTCCAAGAGATCCGTGTCTCGCTAAGAGCACATCATTAGACCCGTTCTCAACTCCCTGTGTTCTGATCCCTGGGATGCCGATCTCCAATGGAATGACTGCTTCTGTGCCATAAGCCATGGCAAAGGAAGATTCCCCTGTTGATCTTCTCGGCGTAGTGCGATATGCCCAGAGCACGTTGGGCAATTCGTCTACCCACTTTCCTTTTACTGCCTGCAGCCTCTTCTTTATTCCATCCAGAATGACTTTGTTGGATGCTTCGGCTTGCCCATTACTTTGGGGAAAGCTTGGTGTTGAAAAGTAATTATTTATCTTGAACTTTGCACAAAAATTCTTGATGAGTTTGTTGTCAAACTATGTTCCGTTGTCGGCAACGATTGCTCTTGGAATCCCAAAACTGGTGATGATGTTTTTCCAGATGAAGTTCTTCACATCCACATCTCAGATTTTGGCAAGAGGCTCTGCTTCTATCCACTTTGTGAAGTAGTCTGTTGCTACCAGTAGGTATTTCCGCTGCCCAGTTGCTTGGGGCAATTGTCCAACGAGGTCCATGCCCCATTGGGCGAATGGCCAAGGGTTGGAGACTGGGTTCAGGTCAGCAGCTGGCTGATGTATCAAAGGTGCAAACCTCTAGCATTGTTCACACTTTTTCACATAGGCTTCTGCATCTTTTTGCATATAGGGCCACCAATACCCCTGGGTAATGGCCCTGTGAGCTAACAATCTGCCCCCTGTGTGGCTTCCACAAACTCCTTCATGAATTTCATATAAAAAGTCTTCGACCTGAAGAGGGTGTACACACCTTAAAAGAGGTCCAGTGAAGGATCTTCTGTAGAGATGTCCTTCTCGATTGCCGAATCTTCTTGACCTAAATCTGACCTTGTGTGCTTCCTTTCGATCTTTTGGCAGCTTTCCCTCTTTTAGGAATGCAATAATTGCATCCATCCAGCTTGGTCCCATGTCCACACATAATGCCTCCTGCATTGTGTTCGGTGGCTCTATGCTCGGGCTTGATAGGTAATCGATCATTATTGTCCTCGTCTTTCCGGTTTGGATTGAACTTGCTAAATTGGCCAACGCGTCGGCGTGGTTGTTATCGTCTCGGCTGACCTGAAGAAGTCGGCAGTTTTGAAACATGTCTGCCAGCCTGATGACTTCTTTTGCGTATGCCGATATCCTTTCATCTCTGGCAGCAAACTCTCATGTAGTTTGATTTACTATAAGTTGTGAGTCACAAAAAACTATTACCTCATCTGCCTCTGCTGCTACTGCTAGCTTTAGTCCAGCAATCAATGCTTCATATTCCGCCTCATTGTTCGAGGCTTTGAACCCCAGTCGAATGGACTGCTCCAATATCTCTCCATCGGGGGATATTAACACCACTCCTGCCCCTGCCCCCTGCCGGTTTGAGCTCCTATCGACAAAAAGTTGAAAGGAGTCGCCGATGTAAATGCTGCAGGGTCTGAGTTTTTCCTTCCTTGGTTCTTTAGCCTTTGGCTGGGCTTCTCCTTCCTTGTTTGGACATCGTTCATCTCGGCTCAACGGAGCCCGATGTTTGACGTATTCTGGCGAGAACTCGGCCACGAAGTCGGCCAAGACTTGGCCCTTAATTGCTGTTCTCGGCCTGAACTTGAGATCATATTGGCCTAAAACTACGGCCCATCTTGCTATTCTTCCAGTTAAGTCTCCTTGTTGCAACAAGGATTTTAGTGGGTGCTCTGTTAGAACCACTATCTTGTGAGCCTGAAAATAATAGTTTAACTTCTTTGAGGCCATTACCAAGGCCAGCATCAATTTCTCCAGTGGTAGATACCTTGTTTCTGCGTCGGCCAAGGTTTTACTTACATAGTAAACAGCCTTCTGCTCTCTCTTCTCTTCTCGGATTATCACAGCGCTTACTGCGTGCTCTGAAACTGCTAAGTATAAAAACAGTTCCTCCCCAGGTTGAGGTGTTGAGAGGACTGGAGCCGAGGTAAGGTATTTCTTCAGGTCGGCCAAAGCGGCCTCACATTCCTCTGTCCATAGAAAATCCGTGGCCTTTTTCACCAGATTGAAAAAAGGTTTACATTTGTCCGAACTTCGGCTTATGAATCTGTTTAGGGCTGCGGCCCTTCCAGTAAGCATTTGAACCTGTTTTGCCGATGTCGGACTCTGTAATTCCAGAATGGCCTTGATCTGATCTGGGCTGGCTTCAATGCCCCTTCTAGTCACCAGGTATCCCAAGAACTTACCGGATCCGACTCCAAACGCGCATTTCGATGCGTTTAGTCGGAGCCGATATGTTCTGAGTATGTCAAAGACCTCTTCTAGGTCAGCAAGATGATCCTTTGGTTCCTTGGTCTTCACGACCATGTCATCAATGTAGACTTCTACAGTTCGGCCAATCAAGTGTTTGAACATCTTGGTTACCAGCCTTTGGTAAGTTGCTCCTGCGTTCTTCAATCCAAAAGGCATGACTCAGAATAATGAGACCTTTGGGAGTGATAAACGCTGTCTTCTCCTCATCCGGGGGGTACATGGCTATCTGGTGATACCCCCTATATGCGTCCAAGAAGCTCATCCTTCCATGTCCAGATGTGGCGTCCACCAACTGGTCGATCTTTGGCAGTGGGAAGCTGTCTTTGGGACAAGCTTTGTTCAAATTTGTAAAATCTACGCAGACCCTCCACTTGCCATTCTTCTTCTTTACTACCACGGTGTTTGATAGCCATGTCGGATAATTGGCTTCTCTGATGGCCCTGGCCTCTAGAAGTCTGTCTACTTCCTCCTCCACTGCTTCGACGTGCATCAACGTCGGTCTTCTGGCTCGTTGTATCACAGGTTTGGCTGACCTGTCAACGTTAAGTCTGTGACATGTGACCTCGGGGTCAATGCCAGGCATTTCATATGGTGTCCAGGCGAACACCTCAATATTTTTCCTCAGAAAGGCTTCCAGCTCCCTTTCCTCTTCTTCGGCTAACCCTGTGCCGAGAAGAAAGAAGCGTTCTTCATCGTCCTCCTGGATGAGGATTTTCTTCAGTGCTTCTTCACTTTTCTCGGTCGGCTCCTTGCCGACATCATCCAGGACCTTCATGTCCTCTTTTTCAACTTCTTCTTCCTCTGGTTCCCGAATGCTGCAGGTTAACTTCATTGCTGCCATGGAGCAATTTTTCGCCTGCAACTGATCTCCTCTGATTTCCTCAATCCCATGTTCCGTTGGGAACCGTAGCAGTTGATGCAATGTTGAGGGAACTGCCCCCATTGCATGCAACCACGGCCTCCCCAGAATGATGTTGTAAGGCGAGGGCGTATCAATCACAATGAATTCTGTCTTGATCTTCTTCGTGCCAGCTTGTACCTCCAAGCTTGTTGCGCCTAAAGGCCATGTCGGCGTTCCATTGAAGCCGACCATCGGGCCGCTTGACTGCTCCATGTCATCAGGGTGAAGGCCTAACTCCTTGTAACATCTGACATACATGATGTCGCAGGAGCTGCCTTGATCAATCAGGATGCGTTTCACCTGGCACTCCCCAACCTGGAGGGATACTACCAGGGCATCATTGTGCGGGTGCTGAACCATATCAAGGTCGGCTTCTGTGAAGGTTATCATCGGTCCTTGGCAATCTTCAGGCCGAGGTCTTTTCAGTCCGACCTGGTTGACGTGCTGCAGGTGTTTTACCCTCTGTGTCTCCCCCCGTATGTCGTTTTCATTCACCTTTGAGTGGATCACGTTAACCACCCGAGGTCCACCTGCCTGTGGTTGCTGCGCTGGGGGGGGGCGGGGCTGCTGGTGCTTGAGGCAATCGTGCCTGTTCTTCCCTGGTTCTGGCCTCATCCACAAGGTCTCTTAGATGGCCTTGCCTCACCAAATCTTCTAAGTGTGCTTTAAGGGCTCTGCAACCCTGAGTTGGGTGCCCCTCCTCATTGTGGTAAGCACAACGCCTACCAAGGTTTCTCCCCATAAATTCCCCTGGTGCTCTTGCCGGCGCCCTGAAGTAGGGCTGATTTCGAATTTGATCGAGGACTTTGTGGACCGGAATTCGGAACACCGTCGTCACCGCCTGCTTTGCTCTCAACTCTGTCTCTTGTTTGTTGGGTCCATTGTTACCTCGGCCTCGCTTCGGCGAGCCGTTGCCTTTTTCTGGCTTTGTCTCCTTATTCCCCGACGTATCTTCCTCGGCTCTGGCATACTTCTCGATTCTCGCCATGAGCTCTTCCATGCTCTTTGGCAGGGTTTTTGCCAAAGACTTCCGCAGTGGACAGTCATCCTTCAGGCCGTTCTTGAAAGACACGACCGCCACCTCCTGGTTGCATTCAGGTATTCGATTGAACACCTCATAGTACCTCTTTGCATAGGCCCTAAGGCTTTCATCTTTGCTAATTTTTAGGGCCATCAATGCATCCACCCTCAATGGCTGCAGTTTGTTTGTTATGAACCTGGCCACGAACATCTCGGCCAGGCCTTCCCAGCTCTTCACGCTCCCCTTTGGTAGTTTGCGGAACCAATCTGATGCAATCTCCCCGAAGGATGAAGGGAACACCTTGCAGAGCAACGACTCGTTCCCACTGTATAATGCCATTGAATTCAAAAATAATCCAACATGGAAGTTAGGGTCCGACTTACCATCATATATCTGGAGCCTCGGCATACTGAATCTTTTCGGCGCGACGAATCTATCCAATTCTGCCGAGAATGGAGTCCTCGGCTTAACCGGGGAAGTTACTTCGGCTCCGGCATTCTCCTGTTTCCTCTTGAGGTAATCTCTCAAGTCCTCTTTACTTCTCCCTGCAGCCCGGCTGTCATTGGACTTCAGCCTTTTCGGCGCACTACTCTCGGCCTCATGGTGGCCCCTTTTCGATCCTTCTCCGCAGGACGCATCGAAACACAATATCCGCCCCGGAACATGCCGATGTTCTTTGGGGTCTGCTTCCTTCTCGCGATATGTCCTTCGGGACTCTTCTCTTCTCGGCTCTTCTCGGCCGACTTCCCTGGAGTTTCGGTGAGAATGCTTTCCACTCCTCGTGTGCTGAAGGGCTTTGGGGATTTCTTTCCGCCTTCTTCAGGCGCTTGTCTTGGCATTGGTGTGTCCTGCAACGGGTATGGCGGCTGCATGACATTATTCTACATCATGAAGTTGACGACCGATTGAAGGTCTGCTTACTTGTTTGCCATCTCCTTTACTTCTTCATCACTCCTCAGACATCTGTCTTTCCAGGTCTGGAGGTCATCCTCGTTATAGTATTTGCCCCTGTCCGCTTTCTTTGATGTATCACCGTCTTGGCCGATGGCTTTCTCTGCATGATTCTGATCACGAGTTTCTTCGTTGTAGTCTCCTCCTTCAGCGTTAGGGTTGACGGGTCGCCCACTCCCAGCTGGAGTGTCGTCCCCAATCTTTTCCTTCTGCGTGTTACTGGCCATCTACTCCTCTTTCGTTCCCACAGACGGCGCCAAATTGTGTGAGTGAATTTCCAATCACACTGCCCTCCTTAGTAATCCAATCAGAGAACACAGTGTAATAGATGGCACCTCAGAATCTGCACAGAAAGAAAAGGCTCCGGCGGTGGTTCTTCCACCCGGGGGCACTCCGACGATCAAGTCAGTATCTCTCCAAGATAATATAAGTGCTTTAATTACTGCTCAAGACTACAAATTGCGTACCTTAGACCTGCCGGGGGTGCCCTTCTTTTATAGTCTTTCTCTATCCTAGTCCCACTAGAAGTCTCACTTCCATGGACTCTAATTCCGGATCTACCTTGGACTCTTCAAGAGATAAGGATTGACTCCCTGAGAGTACTACCTATATCCATCTTGCAGTCTTTCTTCTTTCTAGGACTCCTGTCCCTTATCCACTTATCTCGGACTCCGGTTTCTTCGGAGATAACCTCGGCAACCTCGAGATCACCTCGGCATATCTGTCACGACACGTGGAACCTCGGCTGACACTTCGGCGTCACCTCGGCCACGTGTTGGTACTCAGAAAATATATCCCCACAAATAAGTATTTTTAATAAGATTTGTTTGTATTTGCTATCAAATATGATACATCTACAACATTTTCTAATAAACTAGTATTAGGTGATAACACTATATTTTTTATAACATTTATTCTAATTTTAATAACCTTTTATAATTGTTGTTAAAAATTAAGCATGTTTATGATTTTAATGACATTTTGTACATGTCATAAATGAAAATATAATGCTATCTTAAATATTACAATATAAATTTCAAAATTTTAGCACTAAAGGCATCCCATGATCCCACTTTCAAGTAGTTTCCTAATTTCTCTCTCATTGTGGATAATCCAAAACAATACTACTAGGACTCTTGCTCCATAAAGTTTCTTGGTTCAGTATTTTTCTTCTTTACGCAAAGGTAATACTCTCTCCCCTTCTCTCTCTCTCAATTCTACTCATCAATTATATGTAATATACATTGATTATAGTTTCTATTAGATTTGATATAGAAGCCTCAAAGGCCATCAATTGATCTTAAGTGCAGTGGAGAAAAGAGAAGATTCCGGGAATAAATTGTGAGTAATTTTTTTTTTTTTGGGTGTAATTTTCTTGGAGTGATTCGATGTATATATGTTGGTTTGCTATAGTTTATGAATTAAATTAATATTGCTTTTGTGTATATATGTATGTATATATATGTGTGTGTGTAATATACAATTCATTTTCTTGTACTAATAATTTCTATTCAACGAACAACTAATGGTAATGAATGTTATAAGAACTGGATTTTGAAAGTGATGTAATCTAGGAACCGAGACATAAATTTTCAGATTTGTATCAAGAATACAAGTGTTTGGTGGAGATTAAAAATGTGTATTGTGAGGTCCATGTATAGAATGAATCTAAACTGCATATTAATATTTAATAATTTGTCAATAAAATTTCTAAATTTATAGTATTACTATTTGAAAATTGAAATTCTTGATTTACATGAGTTTCTTAGATTCGAAGCCTTTGCAAGGTATTTAGATACAACTTTGAAAGGTGCTCCTTATTTATGAGAGATTTCAATTCTTGGGTATATCCACATATAGCACATAATGAGTATAAAAATTATATCAAATTATCAATGACTATAAAATGTTATGTACCTTAAATTCCATTATCTAATTTTTTTTGGAGCCAAAAATTAGTAATTTATTTGACTAAATCTTTTAGCATGATGTGAATTGTTGTGATTTTGGATCTTATATGATGATTTTGAACTCTTTTTGGATTTTTTTTTTTAAATTTTACTTCTTATTTCAAGAAAGTAATTGATGAGATAGATGACAGAACCAAACGACTTGCGTTCTACTTTTATATGCTAGACCAAGCAATGTAGTGGCAATGAATTTAAATAAAGAACTCTAAAATATTGACATTCTACTCATTTTATTTTTTTAATCTTGCATGTAAAGAGATACTCTCCATTTCGTATTTATGATAACATTTTATTTTTTTTTGTCTATTGATTTACTGCTTGGGAAGTTGTTATTTTAATAGGTTATTTTAGTTTTTGGCTATTTTAGTAGGCTAAAATTTTTGTGTTTGGAAAAATAATTGGATTTTTTTATAGTTGGATATGATATTTGTGAGAGAAAAAGTAAAATGATTTTGGATTTGATGTGACAGCTTGTCTTATTAGCTATTTTAACCTATTTTATCTTTTTATAAATTTTAGCCTAAGCCAAGCTAAAATTTTTCTTGCCAAATGACCCCATAATCAATATAAAGTTACTAACGTGGATATTTAATTCTTGAATGAAGTCAACTTTCTAACTTCATAGGGTATGAAACCAAGATTGAAGCACTTGGGCTTATGGATTGTTCAGATGCACATACTTTTTTTTATTTTAAATTTCTCTTTAACCATGAGGATCTAATTAATTGTTCTTTTGTAGGCTTCTTTATGAAGAAGAGGGATCAAATTCATATAAAAAGCAAGCTTGAAAGATGAGAAATTCATAGGTGAAAGAGTGAGGTATTTGAATGAATGGGGATTATTTTGACCTTTGCATGGACAGATTTAGGACTTAAACTTTTTATATGCTATATTTTAATGTTGTGAAATTTATATTTTGGTACTTTATCCAAACGATGTAATTCTTTTGTTCCTTTAATGATGGTTGCTATTTTTTAAGCAATGGATGATAATATTTTTATATTCATCAATGAAGATTTTGTTTCTATTAGGACGGTAAAGTTATTTCTGCAATGGATGATAATATTTCTATTACATTATCAACTTCAAGTTTTTTCAATATATAATGTAGCGGGTATTTATTGTATCAAAAAAATGCTACACAAAAAGTGGTATACATTATTATAGCAGTCATAAATTGTGATGATATGGTATATAATAACATTGTCAGATTATTGAAAAAGAGATTTTATAACAGTCATAAATTGCTATGGTTCTATTTTTAATCAATTTTTAACCATTTCATAACATTCTAAGAATGCTACAGTATGCTTTTCATAGCATTCTATGAAAATTACAAAAAATGATAGACTTTTAATAACATGGGCTAACATAGCATGCCAATGAATGCTATTGTTTATTTAAGATAACATTCATTACATGTTATCAAAAGTGATATTTATTGTAGTGTCAGGTCAAACCCTAGCTCAAAATGTGCCTCAGTCTACTAAACTGGAGCTCTAGACATCTGAATTTGAATTGGATCTACCTGGACGGGAAAAGTTGGAACCCCCTCGGCTGGTCTGAGTTGTAGCAACATTGGTAGTTGTACTAGGCATAGGAGTAGCTACGTTAGGTATATGCGAAGCAAAAGCCACAGCCGGCTGCTATTGTTGTTTTTGGAACCTATTTGTCACCTCGGCTTGACGAGCCATGTCGTATTAGAGTAAGTCGACTGACAACTGAAGACGAATCAGTAATTCCTCTGAATTTGATAATGGATACTGAGCCATTCTAGGAGTAGGTGACTGTGTTTGAGGTGAACTGAGTATAGGTGAGCTGAGGGGTGATTGTTGAAATAACTGAACTAATGAACCCCGCCTGACCTTTCTTCGCCCTGAAACTGGTGATAGTGAAGCAAGCACTAGCTGTCCTCAAATAAGATCTCCAACCTTACAAAGTCTTCCGACAAAGGTATAGAGCACTTAGGGGATATCACAACTTTCTGAAGCTATGGTTTTAGACTACCTAGCGAAAGAAATAAAGAAAAAGCAATAATCATAAATCAGATAGCACCGCAGCCAAGATTTTATTAGAATGGATATGATCATAGCTATAGGACTGTACTCCCTACTGAATTCTACCCTACAAACTGATATCAACTGTACCACTGATATGAAGCACCCCTGTACAGTTTCATTATAAAGCACATACCAGGTAAAAAGAGCCAAAACACCTCTATGAGGGGGTAGGGTTACCCTGCCCTAGCTTTGGTACGATCTAGGGTTTTACTACTTCAAGCAAGTAGTTTCACAAAGTCCTGTATACAAGTAAGCATCATGTCCTATGTTGGAACAGTCACTAGAGCTTTGCTATATGCACTAGGCCAATTAGTCAAAGGGGTACCTCAGCAAGGTTATGTAATATACCTCTCACACCTAACACTAAAAAGTGAAAGGAGGATCAAGCGGTACAATGGTAACCCAGATCCAAGAGTTGTGTTCCCAACGTGATATTGTCTATGTCTGACTAGCCTTTTGGCAAGCCTCTGGCAAGTCGTCCAGGATATTAGATGGTAAACACGGTGACTTAGAGCACCATGCAAATGCAATGCAATGAACATATATCTATAAATAAAATGTCGCATCATGAAGTCCAAGTCAAGCTCTTTAAATTTCCCTGGCAGAATCGCCAGAAACTGTAGCTTGCTTTTCGTGCTCCTCGGAGGGGTTTAGTCTCCTCGGGTACGATAACCATATAGTCAAACTCCACTAAGGGCAAGTGTTTCTCTCATGACCCCTTAAAGTCAAGAACGCAATCCCAAAGCATATCTTCAAGGATCTGAATGGTACACTCTGACTGCTCTCGTCAGTTTGAAGATGATAAACAGTACTAAAAGTCAATCTAGTGCCTAAGGCATTCTGTAGACTCTACCACAACCGAGCCGTGAAATGCGGATCTCTATCCGAAACAATAGTCACAGGGACCCCATGAAGTCAAACTACGTCCCTAACATATAGGTCGGCAAGATAATCTACCGAGTCACTTGTGCGCATAAGTGCAAAGTGTGCTGTCCTAGTCAACCAATCAACAACCACCCATATGGCATCATTGCCCCGTTGAGTCCTCGGAAGACCCCCAACAAAATCCATCATGACATGCTCCCACTTCCACTTGGCTATAGGCAAGGGTTGCAACAAACCCGCTTGCCTCTGATGCTTGGCATTCATTTGTTGACAAGTAAGGCACCTTGATATAAACACGGTTACATCCTTCTTCATCCCCTTCCACCAAAACTGGCAACTAAGGTCGTTGTACATTTTTGTGCCTCCCAAATGCACTGCAAGGCATGAATGGTGAAACTCTCGAAGTATCTCCTCTCAACAAGACTCCAGCACCAAAAGACGGTCAAGATATCTAATACTCGAGTCAGAATACATGTTCAAGCCCTTCTCTACCTTCCCACTACATATATTCTCCCGGAGGGTTTCTACCTCGTGGTTACCCCTTTGTGCTTCTATAACTCTGCTCACCAGTGTAGGTTGTGTAACCACCAAAAACAAAGTTGCTAACTCAACCTACTCGCCAAGATGCAAGTTAAACTCGCCAGTAGTACCCAACATCTCCCATTCCCGGATGGCAATACTTTCCACACTTCTAAAGGACTTTCTACTCAAGGCATCGGCTATTGGCCTTCCCCGAATGATAGTACAACTCAAAATCATAGTCCTCCATGAACTCTATCCATTTTCTTTGCCTCAAATTCAAATCTTTCTGTGAAAATATATAATTCAAACTCTTATGATCAGAAAAGACCTCAAACCTCTCACCATACAAGTAATGCCTCCAAATCTTCAAGGCAAAGATGACCGGTGCTAGCTCTAAATCATGAGTAGGCTACTTTCTTTCATGTGTTTACAACTGATGTAAGCCATAAGCTACTACATTCCCTTCTTGCATCAAGACACAACCTAAACCTTCTTGAGATGCGTCATCATATATAGAATAGCCTAAGCTCCTCTCTAAAATAATCAACACTGGAGTGGTGGTAAGTCTAACCTTAAGCACTTGAAATGATTTCTCACAAGTCTCATTCCACACAAACTTAACTCCTTTCCTTGTAAATCTAGTCAATGGTGAGGCTAACCTAGAAAGATCATTCACAAACTGACGGTAATACCCAGCCAACCCCAATAAA
The DNA here is from genome assembly GCA_025200525.1 of Camellia lanceoleosa. NCBI lineage: Eukaryota > Viridiplantae > Streptophyta > Magnoliopsida > Ericales > Theaceae > Camellia > Camellia lanceoleosa. Next base: position 107,536,459 of record CM045758.1, read on the forward strand.
CTACAAATCCCAAAGGCATTCTTAGGTTGTTCACAATCTTGCATTGCTTCTATCTTAGAAGAGTTTACAATCACTCCCTCCCCGGACACCACATGGCCTAAGAACTTCACTTCTTTCAACCAGAATTCACACTTCCCGAACTTAACATACAACTTGTAGGCTCTTAAAAAAACTCAAGTACAGCTCGCATGTGTTCCTCGTGCTCTTTCTTAGAGGGTGAGTAAATCAAGATGTCATCAACAAAGACAACCACAAAACGGTCTAGAAACTTGCGAAAGATCCAGTTCATCAAATCCATAAACATGGCAGGTGCGTTGGTTAACCCAAAAGGCATCACTAAGAATTCATAATGGCCATACCGCATACAGAATGTCGTTTTCTAGATATCCTCTTCCTTCACTCTCAATTGGTGATAACCCGATCTCAAGTCTATTTTAGAAAAGCAACAAGACCCCCTTCAACTTATCAAACAAATCATCTATACGAGGCATTGAGTATTTGTTCTTAACAGTTACCCAGTTTAACTTCCGGTAGTCAATACAAAGTCACAATGCACCATCTTTCTTCATGGCAAAGAAAGTCGGTGCTCTCCAAGGAGGGCGGATAAAACCCTTATCTAACAATTCTTGGAGTTGAATCTTCAACTCACTCAACTCGATAGGTGCAAATCTATACAGTGCCATAGAAATCGGTGTCATGCCAAGCATTTAGTCAATATAGAACTCAATCTCACGATGAGTTGGTAAACTAAGGAGATCCTTAGGAAAAACATCCAAGTTTTCACAAACTACCCTTGGCAAATCAACTTGGACTTCATCACACTCTCTACCCAAGAAGGTTACAAGAAGACAACTAAGCTCACTCTGACCTCACAGATCATACATTGGCGACAAAACTCTATTAGCTCGGTCCCCCAGGGAATAAAAACAATCACCACTCAAGGTGCATATTGTGACCTTTTGACAGTAATAGCCTATAATGGCCCGGTACGGGGATAACCAATCCATGCCCATGATGGCATCAAAACTCAACATATCAATCAATGCAAATAAAAAAGGAAGTTGGCAATCGGCAACCTCTATATCACAACCCCAACATCCATGGTCCAAAATAACTTCACCACCAATAGGTGACTCTACCCTGAGTAGAGATGCTAACCGAGCCACTTCTAATTCCAATGCCAATACAAATGCAGATGAGATAAAAGAATGGGATGCACCCATATCAATCAACACATTGGCAATAGAATTGCATAACAAGAAAGTACATCTCACAACTAAAGGAGTTGGCACTAAGTCTAGTGTGGTAACAGCATACACACACCCTGTAGGTCTCTACTCCACCTGCTCATCCCTCGGAGCATAAGTCTGATGCACTGATTGGGTCAAAAAGGCTCCATGATTGGCCATCGAGGCCTATGCTGACTATGTAGGCTGGTGGCTTTGTGTTTGCCTCAAACCAGACGCACCAAGTGTACCACCTGACTGACGAAAAAACCTCCTCACATGCCCTGACTAGCCACACTGATAACAGGTAAGCGGTTGCCCTCTCCCTTGAGTTTGGCTCTGAGAACGAGTCGCATACAACGAATATTATTTCCCTCCTTCTCTCTGCAGCCAAGCTGGAGACTTGTAACCCAATTGATCACACTTAAAACAAGAGAAACCTCCTTAATTACCTCTCTTTGAACCCAAACTCAGCACAAGAAAGGTGGATCTAGACTGTGCAGCCTGGGACTACTGTGGAGCAGAACCCCTTTGCCTCTTACTATCCCAACTCTCCCCCTGAACCTCCTAACTCCTTTTGTGGCCCCTCATCCGTTCTTCCTCCACTTGAACCATGGTGTAGCTGGTTTTTCATGCTCCTTGGAGGGGTTTAGTCTCATTGGATACGATAGTCCTACAATTCAGACTCCTGTGGTTCTGAATCTGGTTTCACAAATGCAATGTGAATAAAAAAATAAAAAAGAAAGAAACAAATGAGAGTCTAAATCCAGTAAATCTTAAAAAATCCATTAATTATCAGAGATGCCAAAAATAGACTACATTGCCAGATTTCAGAGTCGCCACCTAAATATTTTTGGAAAATTTAGGAAACACATGACTCGTGCCAAAGGTCACTTGTCTATCATAACCAAAGTGTTTCGGCTCGGGAACTTAAGTATAAGAGGAGAAGGTCATGAATTGAGCACCTCACTCACTCGATCAAAGATCAGCCTTTATTAATCATAATGTGATTTTTATCAACAATATATGTTCTTGTTCTAATACTATTTCGCTTACTTTGGAAATGACTTGATTTTATGTGATTTTTGAAAGAGTTTTTGAGTGTACACAACTCAAAAGGAAAGGTGTACATACATTTTGACCAAAATTATCCCCAATGCAAGTAAAATAACCTTAATCCATCGACATTCAAACAATTTATTTCAAATAAGCACGTAGCCTCATGATAGTATGCTTGACATGGCAACACAAACACACATATAATATGCTAAAGCAAAAATGCTCACCTAGTACTCCAAGGCGAGCAAAAGATAAAGAAATAAATTATAAAAATGCATGACTCTAACAATGCACATGACTAATGCAACACATACAAAATGCAACTATTAGATTCGACTACTAATATGGCATGTGGACCCACTCAAAGCATGCGGTAACACACATATTCAAGTAAAAAATAATCAATGATGATTACAATGATATCAAACCCGAAAAGAGCGTAATAAGATAGAACAACATGATTAGTAGAGGTCATGGGGATTGATAAAAACTAAACCATCTCTAACTTTCTCTTCCGGTTTGAATTAGAAAAGAGAGCTTGGAAGAATTAACGAACAAGCAACGTTGATAACGATATCCAAATTTCCATCCGCCAACATAGTATTCAATCCGTACGCATGGCCTTGCATGAATTAATCTAGAAGAACGTAGAAGGCTAGATTGTACATGTGTAATAAATTTATAGCAAGGAGCCAAGACACTAGCGTGGACAATATTCAGCAAATTAAAATCAATATTCGGTTTAACCTCTGTCACAAAAACTTATAGCGAATATTGTCCTTACAAAAATTTATATATTTCAATTAATGATGAGCTTCAGGTCTGGGCACAATAATGGTTAGATTAGTACTGTTAGGTTAAGCTCAATGACCATCGAATATTCAAATCTAAACTCCTAATTTTATTCTATTAATACCCACGATAAATAACAAGGATGTCTCATGAGGCTAAGCAAAACTGTCCATCTGGTTTCTTTTGACCTTTCCCAATATTAAACGGGATATTAATGTCCGAGTGGGTATTAATTTTGTTCCATCGACCACTACTATAGCAAAGTGGTTGATCGATACTTAGTAAGACCCCTCATGAGAGTGGAGGTTACTCCTGCACAATATTATTAAGAGAAATGAAACGCCAAATATAACTCTAAAAAAACCAAGCACAATGAGATATTAGTTATGCAAACCAGCGTCCACTTAAGTTATTTTCTTGAAAAACAATATCTAACCTCCAAATTGTACACACGATTATACTCTAAACAATAAGGGTGCCCTTGGCTTGTAATTATTGTCATGTTGCAGATTGAGTTATATTTATCTAGAATTGTGGAGATCAGGTGGGTGCGCACTCATGGAATTGGATCATTGTATTTAGCTTAAAATTAGTACATAGGAATTTATTTACAATATCTCCATCAAATATTTAATCCGCTGAATTTGCTGAATGTTACATTTCTTGTGAAGAAGAAACAGTCTTGTTTTGTCAATTGTTAAGAGGGTTCTCTTTTTGAAGTTCACCTTAATTGATAATTATTAAATGAATGCTGACAATTTCAAAAAGCAAATAGGACATGGTTTGTGTAACATTTTTTTAGCAGACAATATCTAAAAGACTAGGTCTATTGTAGCGCCAAATTCTAATTATTCTATCATCATATTAATGCAAATTCATGGAACTTCGAATTTCTTTGGTTATACGCCAAAAAATTATCTGATACCTTGGGAGGCATGGGCAAGGGACAAAATTTCATTTCGTTTCCATCCAAAGAACCAAAACATATGCGTTTCCTAGGACGCTAATACAAAACATTAGTAGAATACCAAAATTCCAATACTTCTACTATAACATATCGAAACAATGAGGTGTTTCAATACCTATCAGGAATATTCAACAACAGTTAGGCTTAATGTATTGTGCATCTACAAAGCAACTTGCAACCAAAATCAATTCGTAACACATTCTATTGTAAAACTCTCTAAAAAAAAAAACTCCACCTCGGGCCTCACCGTTGGCCAGTCGGCTGCCGCCTTTGGCCATGGCGGTTGGCTGGCCTAGTTTCCTCTCTTTGTGTTGTTGTTTCTCTCCCAATAATCTTGAGCCCCCATTTGTATTCCGCTTTCCTCCTTTTCGGATCTAATCTCTAGATTTGTTAAGGGTTTATCACTTCGTTTTTGTATTAGTTGCTTGTGTTCGCAGGTTTTCTTTGGGGCTTTTAGCTGATTATTCCTTGGGTTTTGGTGTTTTGGAAACTTTGTTGGGTGGTTTTGGTGGGTCCTTTTCTCGATTGAAGTTGTTCGGTGGTAGTGCTTCGGCCATGGAAGTTTCGACCATGGGTGGGTTGGTTCAGGATCTTCATTCGGGCACTTCGCTACGAAGAGGGAGTTTGAGGGGTGGAGGTCCCAGAGTAGTTTAGGATCTTCATTCAAGCGCTCCATGCGAGTGGGAGTTTGAGGGGTGATTTCTGTTCAATCCTATGGTGGTCGATGTTTGTGTTCGGTTAAGCTTGAAGAGGAGAGTGAAGCAAGAAGAGGTTGTCGATGTTCAGAGGCGAAGCAAAGTAGTTTTGGTCTCGGGTGGTTCTCGATAGTGAAGCAAGAAGAGGCTGTCGATGGTGCTAGATGTCTACAATGGAGGGTGTTATTCGAGTCATGGAGAAGAGGTGAAGGAAGTAAGAAGAGGTGAGTGAATGGTGCAAGAAGAGGCTGTCAAGTATGGAGGTGAAGCATAAGAGGTTCGGCCACGGGTGGTCCTTGAGAGGAATGGAGTCTGAGTGTCCGGCAAGTATAGAGGTTGGGTGTATCAAGCGTGTATCAGTGTATCAAGTGTGTATCAGGCGTGGGGCTCAAGAGGCGTGGGGTGTTCCAAGAGTCAGGTGCAGAGGAGTGTGGGGGAGTGTAGCAGATGGGCTAGCAACTTAGGTGTAAACATTCAGTTTCAAAATTAGCAGCAGGGGAGCTGCAGTGGGTGTGTGTAAGAAATAGAGCGTCATATGGGCTGCAGCAAAGGCGTGGTGTGGGCAGCAGCTATGGCGTGGGTGGTGTGGGCATAGGGTGTTGTAGCAGCATAGGCGTAGGTGGTGTGGGCTGTAGCAGATGGGTAGCGTAGGCTGGCAGTGTGGGTGTTTAGGTGGGGGCTCAAGTGTGGTTTTTATTTTTTAGTTGTATTTTAAAATCTAAATTCGTGAGGCTTAGGGGTTGGTTGTTAGAACGCGAGTAGCAGTAATAGGAGAGTGAGTTTTTACTCTTCGAATCTCTTTCAATGCGTTTTATTTCTTTGTACCTGTAATTTCATGTTTTTAATGAAATTTTTCTTTGCCGATCAAAAAAAAAAAAAATTCAATTCGTAACACAAAATCAATTCGTAACCAAAATCAATCAGTTTTAATTTATTACTTATTAATATTGAAGCATTTTAGAAAACGGGGAGAAAAGGGCCTAAAATAAATATTTACAAAATGGGGAAAAAAATAAGGCTCAAAAATAAATTTTTCAAGAAAAAAATTCAATCCGCAAACAACCTGCAACCGCCCGCACATCCGCGAATCCTATCCACAGAAACCGCAAACCACAGTGTGGGCGGTTGTGGGTTGTCTTTTCCCCAAACTATATAGATGCGGGTGGGTCCAAACCGATCCATAAACTGTCCAAATTTGAACTGCGAACACCTCTAATTTCAACACCTTCGTAATCTGAGCAAATATTCAAATATTGATTTCGACACCTTCGAAATCTGATCAAATTTGAAAACTCTCTATTTCTTCTATGTTTCTTCAAAATTTTGGCCCAAACTGGCTCTTCTAGCTCTGATATCACTGTTGGTGGGGCTTCTATATATTTTGTATGAATTTGTAATGTCTCACACACAAACAATTCAATGAATTTTATTTCTTAGAATAGCAAATACAATTTTGTGGGTTCTTATCTCCCATCTCTCTATCTCTCAAACCTCTTATAGGTTTCTTAATGGTGTGATTTTTATTGATTTTAATACATTAAACTATCATCATCTATTTATAGATTTTAAATCCGTGTACAAAATGTGTGTGCACAATGTTTCTTCATTTCTAACCTTCAACAATAGAGCTTTCTTGAAACTTCCTCTTCTTCTTCATTTTGGCTTTCTCTTCTTCTCTCTAGAACTTTCCAACAATCTCTTGCTTGTTCTCATCTTTTCTGGAATTCTCCTTCACCAAACTCAAATTGAGTTTGTCTTTCCAACAGCACCAACTTTTAGAAAATCTGATTCATCAATATATTTTTATTTTTAGATTTATTATATCATTAATAATGAGAAATTTAATATTACAATAGTAAAGACTATATAAATTAATAATAGACAAAAATATTCACCTAATTTCATTATGTATGTTATTGACTGGTAGCATATAACATCTCATTCCATACAATATTTTTTGAAAAATTTACCTATAAATTTTATATGGGGCAATATTGATCCATTTAGTTTTAAGAATTTTTTTATGATCCAATTAGTCCTTTTTGCTTTGGAAAGTTGTATATATTTGATTTGGTACCATTTGAGTTTAAGTGAATGCCCTTTTGTACTTAATTTTTTTAATTTATTTTTTGGATGAGAATGGAAAGGTGAGGTGTGGAAGCTTCTTTTCAGAGGAATTGATGGCTGAAGTATTAGTTGTCGAGCATGAAAATTTATATTTCTGTTAGTGTGGTTTCTGGTGTTACATTATAATGTTACATTAAAGTACTATGTTTGAAAAAAGTGCACTACGAAGTTTTTATATGTTACATTAATTAGAGTATTACTGTAATGCCCCAAAAATATTACAATAAGATCAACCCACGACAGATATAAAATAGTAATAGATGTTTGAAAGTGATGTTCTTTCATTCACAAGGTTTCATCTTTTTTACAAAAGTGTAACCCATGCAATAATACATTCACAAGTCTTAACCTTAAATTTATAGCATAGGTCATCAGTAAAAGATATGAAATAAGGGTTAAACAGATGTAGTAATGCCCTATTGGCTACAACTTTCTAAGACGGTACTTGATTACAACAAAAGTGAGTTTAAACTCAATACAAATAAAGCCCTAGATTTGTACAAAATAAATACACCAATAACCAAAAATAAAAGCTCTTGGCTCCAAGTCCTCCTAAGTTATTGTCTTAGCAGAGGCATATCATTAGCACTTGAAAATGATTTTCCATAGATATAAAATAATAATAGATGTTTGAAAGTGATGTTGCCCCAATCCGAAGGGGGTCACTTAGAGAGAAAGAGAGAGATGAGAAAATGACTCAAAAGTGACCCCCTTAGTGCCTGATATATGCGCAAATCACTAGAGCACATGAATGGTCACTTGAGTAACCAGATACAATAAAGACATCGCTCGAGCGCAAGAATGGTCACTCGAGCGCACAATGCACCCCTCTTAGTAACTCAGACCTGTAAAAGTTTGCTCGAGTGAAAGACGCGTCGCTCCAGCGCAGATATCAAACTCTTAGTAGTTTGTAGACTGCAAAAGACCGCTCAATCAACTCCTTGAAAACGAACTCCTAACCTGTTTCAAACACAACCACAATACTCACACAACCTATTTGAAAAAGGAATAAGACAAACCATAATATGAACAACCATTAAGACAAAGAGTCCCGGATCTAAGACAACAAACGGGTCTGGTGTAAATCGAAATCGTTACAATTCCGTTTGGGAAAAATACATTACGTTTGAAAAAAATATACTAGGGAATTTTTTAGTGTGTTACGTTGGAGTGTTATATTTGAAAAAAGTACACTAAGGAGTTTTTGTGTGTTACATTAATTAGATTATTACATTTGGAAAAGTACACCAAAGAATTCTTTTAAAATGTTACGTTGTTATGTTTAAGAAAAATACATTAATGAATTTTTTAGTGTGTTATATTTTTTGAATGTTACATTGAAGTGTTATGCTTGGAAAAAATATACTAAGGAGTTTTTTTAAAGTGTTATGTTTAGTAATTCTATATATTTTATAAGCAAAAGGGAATTTTTAGTGAGAAGAAATATGAGAGTTCCAAGTGCTCAATCTAAATTTCTTGATTTTTCAATTTAAAAAAAATAATTAATAAATCACACACTCAAACACTTTCTTTTTTAAATAAAGAATGCATTTTTCATTCCTAAAATCATTCCTTCGTTCCTTACAATCAAACAAACAAGGAGTTTTCTAATTAGAAAATAATAATTAATAAATCATACACTCAACTCAAAAAGTTTTTCAAGTAAAAAATAATAATTAATAAATCACACACTCAAAAAATATTTTGCCATGAAATATCTTATATTAAAATATTTTAAAATTTTCATCATAAAGCATAAAATGATTTATATAATTAAAATTTTGTAACATTTTTTTTTTTCCACCATAGCCATTACTACTTAATGTACATATCAAAAATTATTATTTTCATGCATACTAAACATTTATATATATAGAGAGAGAGAGAGAGATTTACATATATTATGATTGAGTAATCTATATTTATATTTTTCAATTTTAAATAATCTATATCTATATTATATATAATTACAATTCAATAATCTATATCTATATCATATATGTAATGCCCCAAAATAATAATAATGACCCACTTCATGATATTCAATAAAAGAACAGAAATTGACATAATATTAACCTTTTATTGATGTGATTTATGCATATAAACGATGACATATACATATATACATTCACAAATCACAGACCTTGAATCCATAGCATATGACATGTATAAATGAAGTGTAATAAAAGGAAGTACAAATAAATTTATGTCCTAATAGCTACATCTTTCCAAGTCAATCCTTGGGTATGACAAAAGTGAGTTAAACTCAATACATAAAAAGCCCAAGGTTTGTACAAAATAATTACACCAAAAAAAAAAAAAAAAGAAAGAAAAAGAAAAAGGAAAAAAACTCTCGGCTTCAAGTCCTCTCAAGCTATATCCTTGATGGAGGCATGTCATTAGCACCTTAAAGTTGTTTTCTATGTAGGGTGAGCTAAAGTCTAGTAGAGATTACTTTGAACACCATGTATGAAGTTTAACAAAGTCATAAGGTGAATGCATATGCATGTTATTTGCCAAACATTATACCTTTACTTTCAAAACAATGCAATGCCAATATTATATATCAATTCATAAAAATAATACTTTTTATATCAGAAAATAGGGCAGTGGATACGAGCCATTGAGAATCTCTACATATGTGTCTGCCAATAAGCTTTACAAGCACTGTCAAAGTCATTATATCGGTACTAACCGGAAGAATCGACACCTAACCGTGTGGGTTTCTAAACTTTCACCAAGGATACTCACGCCAATAGAATTTACCACAATCACACTCCCTAACTAAATTCACCAAGGTATAAACCATTTTTTCTCAAAACAATACATTTTCAATGTTTAAATATGAAACAATGCTTAATGCATGATATATGAGTAATTAATTTCAATTAACCTAATCGTTATGCATTTTCTACAACAATGAAAGCTATCCTTCACCAATAGCCCAAAACATATATCTCTACTCAATAGATAATTTTTCAATAACAAATATAATCTCATAAATTTCAAAATGAAAGTGATAATACATATCCAACTTCACTCTCATCATCAACAGATACATTCATTTTATCTTTTCAAAACTCAATATCTTTTCCTTTTTTTATAATCAAATATCAATGATTTTTCAATAAAACATCCTTTACTTTCAAAATCACTTTTAACGAAGAAATTTCCAACATTTCAACACAACCCAACAATATTCACACTCACACAACCTTTTTCAAGAATCCATTTGAAAAACCCATATTTTACATTTCAAAATCAAACCCTAGATTTAAACCCAAAAACTCCAAATCACTAAACATTTTTAAAGAACAAATAACCAAGCTAAGAATCATATCAAAGGTTGAAGAAATTCCTACCTTAAGAGTGTTGGTCATATAGGCCAATTAAATGAAACAAATAGATTAAAAATTAATCAGTTAACTTACATAACATGAACTATGATTAACCAAAATACAAATGGAATTGAAATATTGAAAACAAAGGGGCAAACCAAATTCTGTGTAATACCACAGTGTCCTTAAAACAGATTAACCACCTCACCGTGGGTGTTGAAGGAACATCGACTTCTGTCTCCCAGATAAGATGGCTTAAACCGGCTAACTCAGAAGCACCTTCTGTTAGCTTTGGCAAACCGACAATGGCAGTAATCTCTCACACAGGAAGAAAATTGTAGACACAAGCAAACTGACTATATAATTCTAGAAGGGAAAAGTTGTATCTAAACCAAGGGAGATGGGTCTCCTTTTATACACCATGGGGGAGAGAGGAGTCTCTAACCATGAAGGTTATCATCTAATGCCCATGAAGGCCGGCCACTAATGGCCATTACTCTTGTAAAACTATTGGAGTAATGGACCAAAATAGATGGGAGAAAATATCTGACATATATATTTTCTGTATACACAAGTGTGTATTTCTACCACAATCAATGTGGGTGTGACGACCTAGCATGCCATCTGTCTTTTTTCCCTTGTTTAATCTCGAATTTGTCACGTTAGTGTGTCAAGTCTCACTTGAAGTCCTGTTAAATCATTCGAGTTGTTGTCATGCTCGGAAGTTTGTCTCAAATTCTTGTTCTTGCCTCTTTGGTGTTGATTTCCTTTTGTCCCGGAGGATGTGAGGTCTAGTCCAAGGTGCCTAGAATCGAAGGGGGAAAATTCTGGGCTGGAAACCAAGGGCCACACGTGCGGAATTCAGGGGTTGTTCGGCATAGCACACTGCTTAAATTGCAGGTGCGGAGAGGGAAGTGTGGGGGCAGCCGCACGTGCAGGGATCAGTGCCGCACGTGTGGGAAGCACGCTCTGCACGTGCGGGAGGCCTGCGTCCGAAATTCTGTCTTTTTTTATTTCTTTTGGCCGAGTTGTATCTCATTTTGGGGCTTCTTTCTCTCAGTCTAAAGGTCATTTTTGCTCCCCATTCTCTCTAGAAAACCCTCATGAAACACTTTTACTCTTTGATTCTTGCAATCCTTTGGATCTATATTATCATCATCTCTCACTAATCTTGAAGATCAAGAACTAGAGCTTCACTTGGTGTGGTGGAAGTCAAAGACTCTCTAATCTTTTGATTCTAGGATTTCTTTTCTCCATCTTCTCCAAAACCTTGAGGTAAGGATTTCTTGAGTTGTATATACATGTTTTGCTATATAAATGTTGATTTGAAAATTTCCTTGAAGTTATTGTGTTGATTTGAATTTGTGATCCAAAAGTAGAGAGTTTTTAAACTAGGTTTGAATCTCAATCTTTTTATTAATCCTTGAGGGTTTGCCTATTTATTAAATTCAAGAGAGATGGGTTTTGATAGGGTTTCATTACGGGGAATGGGAAATGCTTGATTTTGATGAAAAACCCTAGGAATTGGGGATTTTGGGAAAAATATGAAAAAGCCTATGGATTTCTCTCATTTTCTTGTGCAAAGAGAATGAATGGGAGTAAACTTCTTCTTACGTTTGGCAAAATTGTAACGTATTTGATATATGAAAAATGAGATGTTATTTTAACGTTATTGCTAAACACTTGAACATGTATTGTTGAGAAATGGCAAATTGTTGTGCACCATGAATTGTGAGAATTGTAAACATTGGAGACAAATGTTTGAGAACATCACATGTAGTCTTGAAGAAACTAGTTTGTTAAGACTTGTGAAATGAGAATTGTAGCTATGTGTTGATGACATATGGCTAACTTATGAAAGAACATTGACGAGAGGAAATGGGAAATGTGATTGTTGACATTATTGTTAGACATTTGAAAATGGAGAAAATGTTATGAGGTATGGAAAGATCATTGTATTGCATACTCGTTCAATTATTTATTATGCATTGTGAATTTTAGATTGAAGATATTTACATCATGAAAGAAAATGGTATGGTAATAAGAACTATGGAAATGTGTTATGGGGTAAATACGTTGGTAAGTCTGAATAGGGGGTGTAGATGAGATTGATAAGTTGGCCTAAGTGTCTGGGGTGAAAGACCGAAAATACACACAGAGGAGGTACCACTTCCTTTCCGGTTAGCAACTAATAAAGTGGGGTTATTGGTAGTGCTCGTTGAGCCTACTTGCAGACACCAACCTAGGGATTACCTGATTTGTATTTACCACCCCCTATTGATTACAATTGGAAGTTTCGAAAATTGTTGAGATTGTAAACTTTTATTGAAAAATGGTGATCTTCAAGAAGAGCATAAAAATGAAATTTCTTTAAAATGGTATGGCATGGCATTGACATTTGCATTTTTCATTGAGAGTTTGCATAACTGTATATACTTTGTAAGAATTCTCTACTGGGCTTTGTACTCACCCCTATAGGACTTTGGTGTAGGTAAAGATGTGATGATCCCGCCGAGTTGAGGGTGTGGATTTGTTTTGTGAAGAGTAGATTGCTCTCTTATTTTTGTTGTAAACTTTTGTAAGCCAAGGGCTAAACGTGTATGGGTCCGAGAAACCATTTTATGTAACTGGGCAATTGCCTTGGAAGATGTAAGCCCTTAAGGGAATTTTAATTGTTTGAGACTAGATGCTTCACATGCTATAGATTCATGTGTTCTTCTCATCATTGAATATATATCCGCATGTAGAACTTTTGTATAAAACCTTGGAGATTTATGATGTAAAGGTTGGAGAATGGTTATATATAATTAATGAATGTGGTTTGATGTATTATACATGTTGGGTTATTTTGGGGCGTTACAGTGAGATTGGTAGTTATACACAATTCCCAAAACCTCATTCATGAGGCCATCTTTATGAGACAATTTCTCATTCAATTCTCAATGGTTTTTGGTCATTCTTTATGTGGTGCAAAGACCTTGTTACAAAGAATCTAAACCCATTTAATCCCACCTCAACCAATGGTTGGGACCTACTTTAATTTCACATTAAAGTTTATCAAAAACCCATTTTTTCCAACAATCCCCCACACGAATAAAAATTGACTGAATAAGAAAAACGAATAACATTTACAACAAAGACTCAGAGAGAGAGCACACAGACTAACCCTGCATCAGAAAAGGTAGCTATTGGCCTTGAACCGTTCGTAGTGACAACCTATTGGATTTACTGGCTGACCAGTGAACGTGATGTCTTGAACTGTTCTGCCGTTTGTGTAAACCAAAACAATAGACCTCACACAGGAGTTAGTCCAACCATTGTTCTTGTTGTCACTTGTGTGTCCGGTATGGCCCTGGAACACTAGCCTAGTTCAGTAAGTAGTTTTAAAGAATTCGGCCTTACCAATTCTTAAAGAAACAGCCCCACTTCGCACTCACATAGGTGACCTATATAAGGTATCTCATTATACCGGTTGTCCCTTTAAACTTAGATCTTGGGATCTCCAGTCAATTAGGTTGGGTTTTCCGTTCCGGTAACATTACTAAAGGCCTTAACCCCATTCCTCTTGACGACGTTTCTACTAACTCTCGAGTTAACCCTTAGGTTAACGGATCCACAATGTTGTCCTTAGACATTACATAGTCTAGAGAGACAATTCCATTAGAGAGTAGTTGTCATATGGAATTATGTCTACGACGGATATGTCTAGACTTTCCATTATACATATGACTTTGTACCCGTCCAATTGCCGATTAGCTATCACAATGAATACAGATAGCAGGTGTAGACACCCTATTTTTGACCGTCCTCAAGACTTGGGCGTCATCATTTGAACACTCGATGATCATCCATGCTCGTGTTCATTTTGAGTTCCTAAAGGTCTCGGCTGCGCGCCTTGCCTTAGAACCTCTCAGCTTGTCTGTTTTGTGCTTGGTTGTGGACCAAGGACTTGTGGTTTTGTTTCTGAGGGAAGAGGGTGGCTTGTTGGCCAACCCTATAACCCATCGGCCAAGACTTGTGCCTATCGGCCTTTCCTTCTTGTCATTGACCATCAGTGATTGCCAGTCGGCACCTTTTTTGGCTAGTCGGCCCCCTTCTTCGACAATCGGCCATATCTTTTGGCCGAGGCCTTTTTGTTTGCTTTTGCAGATATTTTTGTGCCAGTTGTGACAGCTGGTGAGCACAGATTTCATCCTCCATACACATGTATAGAGGGATTGAATTTAAGCCTTTAGCTTGTCCAACAAGCTTAGGACTTGAATTTCTATAAGAGGGATGGCCCCTCTCCCTTTCCAGAGGTTCTGAAAGTTTGATATACAAAACATATATCTCTCTCTCTATATTTCTCTCTCTATATATATATTGCTTAAAAGTGTGTTTTGTCTTCACTTTTGCACTACAACACCTAGTAAAGCACCATTGTTTTGTTGTTGAGGTACTAGAAGACCTTGTTTGGACTCTCAAAGTTTGTTTTCTTTGGCTCAGAAGTGCTGGTTTGCTATGGTTCTTCAAGGGTGAGTTGTTACCCCTTTTAAAACCTTGTTTTGCTTAAGTGTTTGGCCCTCTTTGCATATTGCTTTAGGCCTTGCTTTCAACTAAAAAAAGTTCTCATTTTAAGTGCTTAAGGTTTTTGTTTAAGGCTTTGTTTGTGTTTGGGGGTGGTCTACCCCCCTTTGTGCCTTGTTTGGCCTTGTTTTGAGCCATCTCTTTTAGGCCTTTGGATCACCTTTGTTTGGCCTCTTCACCACTGAAATCTAGAGGATTTTTAGTGGTAGAAATGCGGTTTTGAAGCGCAAAATAGGAGGGGGTTGTCCCCCCTCCTCTTCTCTTCTCTTCTCTTGTTGGCTTGTGTTGATGGCCAACCAAAAGAGCATGCATTTCTATTTTCTTGAAGCTTTATTTGAGCTCATTTTTGTGACTTTCCAGACCTGCCATAACTCTTTTTTTGGCTATCTTGGTCACCCTTTGCATGCTTCTTGTACTTGTAGTATAATCCTACTTATAGCTTTGCAAAGGAGCATATCTTTCTAGCATGTTTTGGTTCTATCTTAGCATGTTTAAGGCCTTATTCTAACATGATATAACTCTTTTTTGGGTTGGTTTGATTGTCTCTTGCATGCTCAATACACTTCTAGTGTAATCCTTGCAAACTAGTCTTGTATGCTTAAGGTTTTGGCTCATCTTTCTAGCATGTGTTGATTCCATTCCAGCATATTTTTTGTCATTATTTAACATGTCATAACTTTGATTTGGGTTGGTGAAGTCATCTCATGCTTGGTTTTGGTAAGTGTAGTGTAATCCTCCTTATTGGTCTTGTATGCTCCATGCATCAGGCCTCTAATTCTAGCATATGTTGGCTATGTTCAAGCATGTTTTGGCCTTGCTTTGACCTGCTTTGGGACTGTTTTGAGTCATCTTGGCCCTTCGGGGCTCGGTTGATATGGCTATGGTACAAGTCCCTTTGCTAGCCTTAAGCTTTAAGCCTCCTAGCATGCTATGCTTGTGTTATGTGCATGATTTGGCATCGTTCCTTACATGATTTCAGAGCCTATAGTGTTGTCACACTTCTATGTTTTCCACTCTTTAAGTGCTCTTGAGAGTTGCACCTTAATGCCTTAATTCATGAGCCAATTGGCATGCATGCTTGTATATGCTTTTGGACTTCATTTTCAACATGTTTTGGCCATTATATTGGCATGCATGAGGCTTGTTTGAGGTTGGTTTGGTCCATTGAGTATTGCATTACATAACCCTTACTATTGCATTGTTGTTTACATGTTGTTGCATGACATTGTTATTTGCATGTTGTTGCATGTTCATGATATTTAGCATGTTATTAGATAGCATGCTGGTTGCATGTTTGTTGCATTGCATTGTGTTTGGATTGGATGTTAATCCAAACACGAGAAACGAGGAATGTTTCACACTTGGAGTAATGAAACGCGCCTTATTTCTCGGTCACCGACACCTTTGATCATGCATGATAAGGTGGAGGTTCATTAAGTCTTATGTGGTATTTGTCTGCATTCATTGACATTGATTTGTGCAACTCGGCCTCTTTGGCCATCATGCATTGAAATGTGTGATTGATGGCTCGAGAGCCAAGCACTACACTCCTTTGAGCTTTAGACATGATAAGGAGTGTGGTTGTACACACATTTTCTTGCAAATACACTGCCATGCCTCTGTTAGTGCTCTGTTGCAGCAAAAGGAGGAATTTGCGGGAAGTAGTGGCCGATCGACCACTTAAGCTGCCAATCGGCTATCAAAATTGATCGATAGCCATAAACTCTGGCCGATGGCCATCCCCTTTGGCCAACTACCCCTTAGTATGTTCCTAAGATGGATCAAAAGCATATTAGAAGTTGGCACAATTTTCAGAAGAACAAAAGAGTGCAAACAGAGGCATCACGAGGCACGGTAGTGGATTTCCGAGTGAAGCCGACCGAGCATGCATCTCTTCCTTGCCCGCGAGGCCATTTCATTATTTTTTATTAGTTCGTGTAAACTAGTCATTTGATTTGTTTTGTAATATTTTTTAATTAGCTTAGCATAGCTATTTGTTTCAATTTGGATTGTAATAATTAATTAGCTTGTTAGTTAATTAGTTTCGGTTTGTAATTAAGTAGCATAGCTTAGTGTAGCTTATTATTCGGACCCTCCGTCAAGAGGGCGAATTTTGTAATAAGTGTGCGTGTGTGTGATGCATGTCTTCCAATCCCCATTTCTTTCTCCCTTTTACTTATCCGCTTTCAGTGGTTAGTTTTAGGACATATTTCAATTAGCATAATTACACTTCGCATGCGTGCATTCATTCACCTGTTTTGCATGCACCGGGCTCGACGCATCATACAAATTGCATTGTATTTTAATACCTATTTGAATACATGTTCTCAAGTTGCATTCACATGACATCTCAGAATAGCCGAGTCTATCTTAGTTGCATTTTTGCATGCGTTGCATTAGGCATTGTTGACATAGCTAAGATCATGCATTGATTACTAGCTAGATTCTATTTTGGCTTAGAGTACTAGGTAAGCTTTTACGCTTTAGCATCTTTGCATGTGTGTAAGTGATTGCCATGATAGCATGCTTGCCATGAGACTATGTGCTTATGTGTTTAACTGCATGAATGCTTGTAGGCGAAGGCTTCATTGCTCAAATTGGGACAATTCATCAAAATGTGTGTTTTATAAGCCCACTTGAAGTGGCAAACAATGTTTTTTCTATGCCCACTTGAGGGTGGCAAATCCGCTCCTCAGCTTGCTTGCGAGTAACAACTTCAAACCATTTTCAAACAAACAAACATGAGATGTTTTGTTCCAACTTGAGTGATTTAGTCTATACTTGTATGTTGTGCGCATCACATAGTAAGTTAGCTAATAATCAGAATAAGAACACATGTGTTTTCAAAAACAACATATCATGTTAGTAGAGGCCGATCCTTTGATCGGGCGAGTGGGGGTGCTCATTGCATGACCCTTCCCCTCTCGTACCTAAGTTCCCGAGCTAAGACAACTTTGGTGATGACGGACACGTGGCCTTAGGCACGAGTTAAGGTTTCCTAAATTTCCCAAAACAAAATATTTAGATGGCGACTCTGAAATCTGGAAAAGCAGTCCATGTTTGGCACTTCTTGATTAAAATCGATTTTCCAAAACGATTTGCCGAATTTGGACTCTTTGCTGATTTATCAGTCTTACATTGCACTTTGTGAGATTAGATTCAGAACCGTAACAAGAGTCCGAACTGTAGTAGCTAAGAACAACGATTCGCGCCCTCGCGTGCGAAGCGGAGTTCCGGGTGGTCTATAGTTTTTGGCGACTCTGCTGGGGATTTAGAGAACTTGACTCGAACTCATGATATCTTGTTTTGTTTACACTTATGTATCTCTTTGCATTGCATTTGCATTGGTGCGCCTAGGACACCGTGTTTGCCGTCTGTTATTCCTGAACAGTTTGCCAGAGGCTGTGTGCCATAAGGCTGACCGGTTACGGGCTCTGCCACGATGGGAACACAAACCTCGGTTTTTACCGAGGCACCCTTTCTGACCATTCGACCTAATTGCATATCGGAAACTGTAGTGACTATTCCAAACTAGGACAGGTTACTTACCCGATTATAGGTTGTTTGAAACCGCTGTGTGCATAGTGAAACCCTAGCTCCTGACAAGATAGGACAGCGAAACCCTACCCCTCCATACGGGTGTTTTGGCTCTCACTTGCTTGCTATGTGTGCTTTTAGAGTGTGTCTCTACAAGAATGCATGTATCAATTTGTAAGTCCGGGTATCAGGCTTGCAGGCATCAGTATTTGGGGAATCAGTTTTACCTAAGGGTATTAGATTTGGGGCAGTGATTTGGGAACAGTGATCAGTGTTGAGAACGGTGTATTCAGCTTACAAATGCCAACTGTGTGTTGTCTTTAATTTAAGCCGTTATGCTGTCCGTTTTTCTGGTTGTTTGTTTCCTTATTATGCTTTATTTATCTTTTTGCAAGGCAGTTTAGCACAATTGCTTCCGACCAGGCAAATATTCCCCAAGCACTCTGGGTTAGAGGTCGAAGACTTCATCGATCCGAGGATCTGATAGATGGACAACCAGTGTTTTTTTCATTACCCCTGGTTATTAAACGGAGGTCAGTTAGGTGCAGTTTATCAGTACAGCGGTTACCAGATTAGTGGTCCTTCTCCACCCCGCCAATGAGTAGTCGGGCCGAGGTTTTAGTCTCTACCACAGAGAGGGATATACCTGTTGTTCAGTTAGATCAGCACCTTATGGCAAGTATGGAGGACATGATGCATCAGCTCCAAGAAACTATGCAAGCCATGCAGCGGGATGTTGCCCGCTAGGTAGAGTTTGCCGCGCGCCAAGCAGAGGTTGTGGCTCAACAAACAGAACTGATTGCCAGACTCCAACAACAGCAACAACCACAACAAGCCGGAGTGTCTGCTTCGCATCCACCCCCACCTCCACCTAGAGGTCCACCACTTGGGGATACTGCAAATGTCCAGGAAGATACGGACATTCTAACAGGACCAGTTCCGCCACCAGTACTACCGCAGATTTCGAAGACACCGGCCTCCTCAACAGATACACCGTTTGAATCTGAGATGGACCCAACCGCTCTGAAAATGAGTAAACTAGAAAAGTTGTTCAAGAAAGCTCAAGGCGTTAATTCCATACCCAACATAGAGGATGGATATACCGATTCGGCGGTGACTTTGCCGGACCAGTTCAAGATGCTGCACATAGACCGTTTTGACGGTTCTGGAGATCCCATGGTACGCCTCCGGCTATTCTCAGATATCCTAAGGCCAATGGGCCTCTCTAGATTACAAAATCTTTTCCTCTTCGGCCGAACCCAGTCGGGTGTTATGGCTATTTGGTACGCAAAGCTGGAGGACTCTGTCAAGAGAAGCTGGAAGGAGATGGCTGAGGCCTTTGTAACTCAATACTCCTACAACACGCAGATCGAGATCACAACTTATGATCTCGAGACAACCAGACAGGAGCAGAAAGAGAGCTTCTCCGACTTTGTAACCCGTTGGAGAAGCCGGTCGAGAAGGATCAAATACGAATGATTATGCGCAACCTCCAACCCAAGCTAATGCAAAAGATGACCGTCTTACCCCTTCCCTCATTTGCGGATTTACACGAGATTGGGGTACAAATTGAGGACGCCATGAAGCAGGGTCTAATTAACCATGAGAGAGAGTAGCCCAAGAGGGCATTTTCCCGCAGTATGAATGGAGGCACGAGTAGTGCTGCAGCTGCTAAAACTTCATATGTGGGCATGGTCACCACTACCACCCCTCCAAAAACACTTACAGCCACACCATTCACCGGTGCGTCCGGAAGTAGCTCACAAATAGCCAGATATTCATCCCGAGGCCAAAGAACCTTTACTTCACTATACATGCCCCTGTCCAAAGCTCTGGGGGTTCTGATCAGGAAATGGCATTTGAAACCCCTAGAGTCGCGGCCATTACCAGACAAACTACCTCCCTCCCATAACCCAGCTAAATACTGTGTCTTTCACCAACAGCATGGTCACGACACCGACCAGTGCTATAGATTGCGTCATGAGATCCAAGATCTTGTTGACAATAAGATGATCGCACCTCCAGAAAAACCAAATGTCACAACCAACCCTCTCCCACCAAATAACCAAGCTCCACCACCTAAATGCATCAACCTGATCCAAACTAGAGTTGTGTCATACGACCCTAGTATATATATTACACCTTCCTACCTACCCAAGCCGGAGGTGTTTATCCCGGGCAGCATGGATTTGTGCATGTTGAGCACCTTCCAAACCCAACCTAAACCAGTGGTGGTGACTATTGAAGACAGAACAGGGATCACTTTGGGGGCAGATGGGAATGATGATTCAGAGCCCGAGAGGTCTAGGAGCTTTACATATAACCCGAGTTGTTATATCACATCAACAGATCAGCTTAAGTCGAGGGTAGAGTTGCTGGTTGGAGCAGAAATCAGTGTAGTTCAGGAGGATGGACCAAGTCAGGGGTTAGATGACCTGGCAGAGCTAGAAGAAGACATCGTAAATCTACAGTTCTTTGAAAAGCAGGACTCAGGGGACGTGACTGTCAACTGGTTCGACTTGGATGGGTCAGTAGAAAATACTGGGTGGCTTGACGACCAACCAGATGTTGTTGAAGAACTTCAGCCAGAACAGGGGCAATTAGAAGCCAAAATATCAGTAGTGGCCGGAATGGTCGGGAATCAGGAAAAA
The DNA here is from genome assembly GCA_025200525.1 of Camellia lanceoleosa. Classification (NCBI taxonomy): domain Eukaryota; kingdom Viridiplantae; phylum Streptophyta; class Magnoliopsida; order Ericales; family Theaceae; genus Camellia; species Camellia lanceoleosa. Next base: position 107,557,417 of record CM045758.1, read on the forward strand.
TCGCCGGAGAGCACCGGTGTTAAGAATTTTGCTGGAGATCCTGGCAGTTTGAGCACAGATGATACTGAACAGCAGGCTGCACTGAAGCAGTTTGAGCAGGAAAAGATCGAAGATCTGGAAAGGGCTAGAAAGGCCAAAGCCCTGCGGGGACGGAACGTGCTATGAGCACAGGAACAGTTGTAATGGAACCAGATAGCTACCTGTCGGTGGACGACGGGATGTGGTAGGAAGACGACGACTTACGTCTTGCCCACACTGATGAAGATTGGGGGCATAACCAACCGGATGATACCTGGTATATTGAAGAGGTGGATCATATAACGAGGAGTGGGCGGTGTTTCAAGCCCCCCACACTTGGATCAACCAGAGGTGTCCAAAAAGGACAAAGAAGTGGAGAGGCAGAAAGAAAAATTGCTCGAGGAGGAGGCTGTACTGAAACAGCTTAAGAAAATCCAAGCAGACATCTCCATCTGGGAACTGTTTATGGCCTCAAGAGTACACAGACAAGCCGTCCTCACAGTCATGGACCAAGCCAAGCTTTCAATCAATACCACTCCTGAGCAGTTGGTAGGGCTAGTTTTTCCGGGAGGAGCTTCCCCGACATTGACCTTCACTGACAAGGAACTACTGCCTGAGGGCTCAAATCATAACAAACCACTCTACATCTCTGTGGAGTGTAGAGAAAAATAGATACTGGTAGTCCTTGTTGACATAGGATCTGTTACCAACGTGTGCCCGTCGAGGACAGCATATGCTATTGGGTTGAAGCCCGCGGATTTTGTGCTTACTGCCCAGGTGATACGGGCCTACGATAACACTTGCAGAGAGGTGATGGGGACTGTACAGATTCGGACTCAAGTTGGTCCAGGACAACAGGATATAGATTTGCATGTCTTGGATGTTCCCACAACCTTCAATCTACTCTTGGGGAGGCCGTGGCTGCACCAAGTGAAGGCAGTCTCTTCCACCCTGCACCAAATGCTGAAGTACCCCCACGGGAAAGGGGTGGCGATTATTTTTGGGAATTCTTCGATCCATCCGCCGCCAGAGGTTTCTACACTAGTTCTGGAGATTGAGCATGGCGCAGAGGATGTATTTTTGTCAGGGTTCACCCTAGTTGAGGCCCGGGTTGTACAGAACATACTAGCTGTTGATGATGGGCTATATGTCAGTGCACAATCTGTCTACCTTATGAACAAGCTCCAGCACATCCTTGGGATGGGATTAGGGTGAAGTGGCTAGAAAAGCGTTGCAGCGTCGACCAAAGTGCCACACAACCCATATACCTTTGGCTTAGGTTATCTGCCTACCAAAGAGGATTGGGCGAGGAAAGGAAAAGAGATGGTCGGAAGAGCCAAAGCAAAGCAGGCCGGCAAGCATTATGAGTTGATGCACCAACCTATCCAGGGTACCCTGAATGGACGCTTTGTCCAGGAGATGGAAGACTTCCCATTCTATGACTTCCCATTCTACGGCTTCCCAGAGCCATGGCTAAATGCAGAGAGGCGGCGCTTGCCGGGATTTGAGATTTTCTTTGACTTGCAATTGTTCAGGGATGATGTTGCCGAAGAGCAGACAGACCCACCAGCTGAGGCTGAGCAGTGCAAGGAGGAGGATTCTGAGAGCACAGAGATTGAAATGGGGGTAGCACTAGCTTGTCTACTTTCACATCCTCAGATCGTATAGGAGTGATTGGGGGATAACTTCTCAGTTTCCATGATCGGGAATGAAGCGGCTATGAGCCCATCTTCAAACATTCTAGATGCATCCATCGCACCCTCCCTTGTCTGGCAATATGAGGAGGCCTTTTTATCGAGCAGCACCGGGTCAGGTAGTGAACCGGAATCTGATTCCACTGAGTCTGTGGAGTCGAAATCAAGTTCCAGCTCGTTTGAGTCTGAGTCCGGTATTCTTGGGGGTGACAACCCGGATGCCACTGTCCTGTCCAGGTCGTCTTTTTCTTTTTCCTTTGAGTCTGTTGTAACAGAGGAATCAGGCGGACTGGATATTATTAATGAGAATGGTACGGCTGTGGCTTCCGAGTACTTTTCTATGCCTTTAATTTATTGCATTAATCAAGATTTTCAAATTTTTGATGAAAACGACGAGGAAGAAATTCCTCCGGTTTGGCAATATTTGCTTGATCAAGAGCAGGAGAGGTTTGTTAAACCCTTGGTTGATGAAATCACCACAATTAATATTGGTACTGAGAAGGACCCGCGGCTGGTCCAGATCAGGTCCATGTTGTCTTCGGAGGAACGCAAGCGCTTAGTCGCTTTGTTAAAAGATTTCAAAGATGTTTTCGCGTGGTCCTACGAAGACATGCCTGGAATCGATCCTGAGATTGTACAGCACCGGATCCCTCTTGACCCAGAGGCCCGACCTGTTAAGCAGAAGCTCCGAAGGATCCACCCGGACTGGGCTCTGAAGATCAAAGAAGTGGTCACCAAGCATATTGACGCAGGGTTCCTACTGGTATCTGAACACTCTACTTGGTTGGCCAATATAGTTCCAGTGTCGAAGAAGGACAGCAGAATTCGGGTATGTGTGGACTTCAGATATCTGAACAAAGCCAGTCCAAATAATGACTTTCCTCTGCCGCATATCGATGAATTAATGGACTTCACTGCTAGGCATGCATTGCTCTCGTTCATGGATGGGTTTTCAAGCTACAATCAGATTTTGATGGCACTCGAAGACCGGGAAGAGACTATTTTCACCACCCCGTGGGAAACCTATTGTTATAAGGTGATGCCATTTGGGCTGAAGAATGCTGGTGCTACGTATCAACGGGTTGCGACCACAATATTGCATGACATGATCCATAAAGAGGTTGAGGTGTACGTGGATGACATGATTGTCAAGTCCAAGGAAAGAGAGGGCCACTACACCGCCTTGTAAAAATTCTTCCAACAGATCAGAGAGTATCAGTTGCGGCTGAATCCTCAGAAATGTACATTTGGTGTTATAGTAGGGAAAATGATGGGGTTCTTGATCACACAGAGAAGTATCGAGGTCGATCCTTCAAAAATCAAGGCCATCTTAGAAATGCCACCACCGAGGACTGAAAATGAGGTGCAAGGATTTCTGGGTAAAGTGCAATTCATAAGACGATTTATTGCAAAATTAACCTTGACTTGTGAACCACTCTTTGGTCTCCTGAAGAAAGGAAAGAAGTTCTAATGGGACGACCGATGCCAGGTTACTTTCGAGCAAATCAAGCAATATCTGCAAAACCCACCTGTGTTGTCACCGCTTGAGCCGAGGAAACCGTTGATTTTGTATCTTTCAGTGACTGAAACTACAATGGGCTGCATGCTTGCACAAGAGTCTGAGGACAAAGTGGAGAAGGCTATCTACTACTTGAGCAAGAACATACTGTATTACGAGACCCGCTATACTCCGCTGGAGAAGGCTTGTCTGGCCTTGGTATGGGCTACCAGGAAGTTGAGGCACTACCTATTATCTCACTCTGTAATACTGGTTTTGAGATTAGATCCCATCAAATATCTTTTCGAGAAACCAGCACTTACGAGTAGGCTAGCCCGTTGGTTGCTTCTGCTTTCCGAATTCAATCTAAAGTACATGACGTGCAAGTCAGTGAAAGGGAGAGCGGTAGCAAAGTTCCTAGCCGATCACCCAGTTGAAGGGGATGAAGCAGTTGAGTATCTGTTTCCAGACGAGGCTATTCTGCATGTTGAAGAAAAGACTTGGACAATGTACTTTGATGGAGCGTCAAACCAATACAGGTATGGGATAGGAGTGTTGCTGATAGCACTCGACAATTCCCGCATACCCTTAGCATTCAAACTCCGGTTCAAAGTGTCGAACAATGAGGCAGAATATGAGGCATGTATTGCTGGACTAGAAGCAGCTCTGGAACTAGGGGCAAAACGGTTGGATGTCATCGGGGACTCGAACCCTGTTGTATCTTAAGCTAAAAGAGATTGGAAAGTTAAAGAAGAAAAAATTAGAATCTATCACCAGACCTTGGACGTTCTAATTCCTCGGTTTGAGAAACTGAATTTCGCTCATCTGTTAATAGAGAACAACAGGTTCGTTGATTCATTAGCAACTCTATCTTCTATGATAGACATCCCTTTCGGAGTCCGGATGCGTCCGATCATCATTGAACAGAAATTCGTGCTGGCCTACGAGCTGATTGCTGCCATAGATGAGGTACAAGATGAGAATCCCCGGTATTACGATGTCTGGAACTTCTTAGAAAAGAATGCATATCCACCAGGGGCAAATGCCAAAGATAAGAGGGCAATTCGAAGAATGGCTGCTCAGTTCATCGTCTGCGGGGGTAAACTGTACAAGAGGGGTCATCTCGGGATACATAAACTGTGTGTTGATGCGGAAGAATCCAAGAGCCTGATGGAGGCCATCCATGGAGAAAAGTGCGGAGCGCACATGATTGGGGTGATGCTAGCTCGGAAGATCCTTAGACAGGGTTATTACTGGTCCACCATAAAGGAGGATTGTATTGGCTTTGTCCGGCGATGCCACAAATGTCAGATCCATGCAAATCGCATGAATATTCTACCATCGAAGCTGTACAATATGACTTCGCCATGGCCGTTTTCAGTTTGGAGAATTGATGTAATTGGGGCTGTCACTCCAAAGGGGTCCAATGGGCATGAGTACATTCTGGCAACGATAGACTACTTCACGAAGTGGGTTGAGGCCCAATCTTACACGGTGTTGAAGGCATCGCATGTCGCTAAGTTCATCAGAAACAACATCATTTGTCGCTACGGGGTCCCGAATGAGATTATTTCGGATAATGGTTCCCACTTCAAGAAGGAGGTGATCGACTTGTTGGAGAAGTACAACATGGCTTTTCATAAGTCATCTACATATCGGCCGTAAACCAACGGAGCAGTTGAGGCCGCCAACAAGAACATGAAGCACATTCTGTAGAAGATGGTGGAAACCTACAAGGACTGGCTAGATAAGCTGCCATTTGCTCTTTGGGGCTACCGGACTTCAATTCGAACTTCTACTGGGCAACCCCGTATTCCTTGGTTTATGGGGTGGAGGCTGTTCTGCCTATCGAAGTTGAGGTTCCATCATTACGGGTATTCACTGAGTGTCAAATAGCTAACGCAGATTGGCAGCAAAGCAGGTTCGAAGAACTCATGCTCTTTGATGAAAGAAGGCTGAAAACACTGTATCATGTCCAGGTTTATCAACGAAGAATTGCCAGGGCTTTCAACAAGAAAGTTAAGTCCAGGAATTTGAAGGAAAGGAATCTAGTGCTCAAAGACAACCGAGCTCCCATCCACGACCCTAGGGGCAAGTTCAGACCCAATTGGACTGGCCCTTACATCATCAAGTTATCTGGTCGGGAGGAGCTGTCATTCTGATGGACCTAGATGGCCTAGAGTTCTCCCAACCGATCAACATGGACAAGTTGAAGAAATACTTTCCCTGAGTGGCTCGCTAGGCTAAAAATCCGAAAGGGCGACCTAGGCAAAAGTTAGAGCATGAAAAATTTGAAATAATAAAAAATGAGCTCGCAAGTGTAGACGTCCCCGAACATCCCGAGAGGGAAATCCCGTTTTGTTCATTGGGCTCACTACAGTTTAGGACTCAAAGTCACGGTCCTGTATCTAATCTCGCAAAGTGCAATGCAAGACCTATGAATTATCAAAAAGTCCAAATCCGGCAAATCGTTTTTGAAAATAGATTTTTTTGAAAGAAGTGCCAAACATGGACTGCTTTGCCAGATACAGAGTCGCCACCTAAATATTTTATTTTGGGGGAATTTAGGAAACCCTGACTCGTTTGCCTAAGGCCACGTGTCCGTCATCACCAAAGTTGCCTCGGCTCGGGAACTTGGGTACGATTAGAGAAAGTCAGCTATGAGCACCCCCGCTCGCCCGATCAAAGATCGGCCTCTACTAAATATGGTATCTTGTTTTGAAAACATTATATGCTCTTATTCCGATTTATTAGCCTAAAATTACTATGTGATGCGCACAGCATACAAGTATAGACTGGATTGCCTAAGTTGGAACAAAGCATCACATATCCGTTTGTTTTGAAAATGGATTGAATTTTGCTACTCGCAAGTAGGCTAAAACACGGGTTTCGATGAATTATTTCCATTCAAACAACCCAACCTTCACCCACAGACATTCAGGCAGATATATCACATAAGCATATAGCCTCATGGTAAGCATGCTAATATGACAACACTCACACGCATGCAAGATGCTAAAGCATAAGAGCTTACCTAGTACTCCAAGCCAAAACAGAAACTAGTTAGTAATCAAATGCATGATCCTAGTTCATGTTAGGATGGCTAATGCAACACATACAAAATGTAACTAGAATAGGCTCAGCTAATCTAAGAATGGCATGTGAAATGTGACAACTCGATACACGTATTTAAATTGGAATGGAAATACTATGTAGTTAGTATGATGCGCCGAGCCCGGTGCGTGCATTACGAATGAATGTATGCAAACATGCTATCATAAGTATGCTAATCAAAACATGCCCTAAACTAACCATCAAAAGCTAGTAAATAAAAAAGAAGAAAAACGTGGGGTTGGAAGACATACACACACTCACGCACACTTATTACACAATTGCCCTTACTCGGAGGGTCCGAATAAATATTACAAAACAAATAAATAATTGACTATTCTAGCTAATTAAATATTACAAAAACTTCTAATTAATTAACAAATTAATTACAGAAAGAAGGTGGCCGCAGCCTTGCCTTGGAATGCGTGAATGATGCATGCTTGACTCGCCTTGCTCGGAAACCCGTACCATGCCACTGTTGCCTCCATTTACACTGCCTTGCTCCTCTAAAAATTATGAAAGTTTCCAAAACTGCTTTGAAATTCATCCTGAGTGTTTTGGAGTTCCACCGGCCAGAACAAAAGGCCACCGGCTATGGGAAAGGGATTATCGGCCAAAGCTTGTGTCATCGGCTGGACACTGATGGTCGGTCGACACTGTAAGTGGCCGGTCGGCCATTTCTTCCTGCAGAGCCCTGTTTTGACAGCAGCAGAGGACAGGCAGTGCATGGTATGGAATTTTCAAAGCAATGTGTGCATGGCCACTCTCCCAATCATGCTATAGACTCAAGGGAGTATGGCCCTCGGTACTCGGTCCATCAATCACGCATGTCAATGCATGATGGCCAAAGACACCAAGTTTGCAATTCAATGTAAATGCATGCAACAAAATAAATGAGTGCTAACGCCCTATCATATTGAGATCAAGGGGATCGGCGATCGGGGAGTGAGACGTGTTTCGTCACTTTAAGTATGAACACACCTCATTCCTCATGCTTGGTTTGACACCCCAAACCGAGCAAAAATGCAATGCATGTGTGAGATGTGACTCAAGTATGCACATGAGGCTAAGGTACCAAAACATGCCAAATGTAATGTGACCTATAATGCAAGTATGTAATGTGCCAAACATGCGATGCAAACATGATGTGCAACTAGCTAAGCAACAACGCAAACATGCAAAGATGATACGATGCAAACATGAGACCAAAGTAATGCAACATGTCAAAACGTGCAATGGTGGACTTAAACTGAAATGGGAGGCCTCAACCATGCCCCAAAATAGTGGCTATAGATGATGCACAAGGACACAAATCATGCATGCAAGCATGCACATACCAAGGCCTATCACCTAAGCATGAAAGGGGACAACTCTAAGCATACTTAGAGACGATATACATGGACATTTAACACTCATGTTAAACTCTAAAAAGCATACGAAGGATGATGCCAAAACATGCTAGGGAATGGATGCGAAATGAAAGGCATTCAAGGCCACAAAAGAGAGCATTACTTAGCACCTACCCCAAGCAAACATGGCATGGATTTTTCAATGCAAAACAGAGTTTTATCATGCAAAAATGAGCCCCAAAACCCACTGATATGGCAACCCAAAGCCTCAAACACATAGGCATGCACAATGCTTCATTTCAAGACACAAAAGGACACCTCTTCAAGGCATGGAAAGAATGATGAATGCAAGCATTTAAACACAAAACATGGACTGAAATGGCACAATAAGTTATTCCAAGTCACTGAAATAGCCAAGGTAATGCATGCTAATGACACACACCCGATGCCAACATGCTAGAATGCAAAGGGGCTATATAAAGCATGAAAGGTATGACCAAACCAATACCCAACAAACCTCAAGCATGATGAAACATGACCAAAAGCTTCAAAAATCTAGGCAAAAAGATGCAAGCATGATGGTCTAACAGTAAGGTGCATTTCTAGGCAACATAGAGGAATGCAAGGCAAGTATGATATGCATGCAAAGGGTCAACAAACCAATATGAAACAGGGGTAAGACATGCTAAATGAACACCAAATAACCTCTGGCCAAACAAGGCTAGGCATGCATGCTACCATATTAGGCCAAAAACATGAACAAAAGAGAGACTAAGGGAGAGGGGTGTCCCTCCCCTATGCAAGACCTCAAAACCCCTTCTTCACCACTGAAAATCCTTTGGATTTCAGTGGTGAGAAGACCAATACACAACGTTCCAAAGCTTAGCAAAGAGAGCACAAAAGGGGCCAAACAAGGCCTACGATGGGGAGGTCGACCCCCAACACCAAAATGACCTTAATGAAAGATCTTAAGCATGCAAATACAAGACTTTTTTCAGTTATACACAAAGTCTAAAACAGCATAAAAAGTATGTTAAAAGCTAGTGCAAGATTGGGGAATATAAAGCAAAAGTATTTACCCTTGAAGAACTCCTCAAGAATAACAAGTCCAGCCCAACAAGTCCAGCCCCTTCCTTCTTATTAAAACCATCTCAAAACTTGAAGAACAAACCCTCAACACCTCCAAAGTCGAAGTATGGTGTAATAGTAGGTGACTTAGTGCAAAACTAAGAACAAAATGCACTTTTGAGCCCTCTAACCCACAAAAATGAGGAGAGAGAGGGAGATATAGAGAGAAAATGTGTATATATCAGATATATATGTATTGGGTCTAGTTTTGCTCAACCTCTTCAAATGAGAAGAGAGGTCTCTTTATATAGACAAGGCAAAGGTCTAAGCTTCCAAGAGAAGCTAATCAAAAGAGGTCAAGGCTTCTTAAAGAAGCTAAGGCAAAGGGGCCAAGGCTTCCTGAGGAAGCTGAGATAGGGGTTCAAGCTTCTTGAGGAAACTAAGACAAAGGTCCAAGCTTCCTCAAGAAGCTAGGCCAAAAGGGTGCAAAGGGTGCAACTCCTCCATACATGTATGGAGGACAAGTCCGTGCACTCCAGCTGGCACAGCTGGCATGCACCATGCCTGAAAAAGGCAAAAAGGAGGTATCGGCCAGAAAAGGGGTCCATCGACCAACCAAATGGCCGACCGGCCAAAAGTATAAGCCGACCGGCCAAACAAATGGTCGGTAGAGAGAAATAAAGGCCAGTGGCTTCATGCCACGACCGGTGGGTTTAAGAGATGGCTGACAAGCCACCTCCTACCCTCAGGTGCAAAAACAAACAAGTTCTTAGTGCAAAAGCACGCACAGAACAGTCCAGTCAAGAGATCCTGAGGCAAGGCGCGCGGCCGAGACCACGAGGAACTCAAGATGAACACAAACATGGATGATCACCGAGCGTTCAAACGGTGACATCCAAGTCTTGAGGACGGTCAAAAATGGGGTGTCTACAGCAAGGTTGAAAACCCAGAAATGGCAACCTTGGCAAAAGTTAGAACACAAAAGGAGAGTGTTAATACATGAGTGAACCTGAGCCGAACTACGTAAGGCTTGATTCCCATCTTTGGGATACGTAGGCAACTTCATTCTGAAGTCTAGCCATAAACACTTCCAAATCAACTTCGCTTATGTGATCATGTTGGTCATCTTTGTCTATTCTGCATTCAAGAGCTCAGTTGTGATCTCCAGTGCAGTGCTATTCAAACTAGGGGCAACTTTCCAGTTGATGGGATCCGGGGTTGTACATCTCAGTGATAGATCTCGGGCGTGTCCAATTGTGATCCATATCGAAAATGGTTTTGAAAAGTTTTAATAAAAGTTGATTTTGCTCAAATTAATCTTTTTACAACTTAGACCATTTTTGGACCAAACGGAAAATTTTCAATACCCACAACCTTCAATTACATTGATTTCAGTACAGAGTTCTCCTACTCTTGAATACAAATTGAAGTTGCTTTTTATTACATTCATAAAGAAAACTTGAAAGTACTAATAAAGCAATAAATTCGGGGCATAGTCAGGTGTTCCTACGTCACCTCCCAGAGCTTGTGAAAGCCTCTGATGCCAAAGTAGGCCCAACATGTGCCTCTTCATCGAGCCAAGCTATGCACCCATCAAAAAGGGTGTAACTGAAAGTTTGAGTGGAGGCCAGAAGCTCTCTCGTCCTTCATGTTGTGGCATACCGAGCTAGCTGTGCGCCTCGAACTGGAAATACGGCAGGGTACTCTATCACTTCTTCCAGACAAATCTGATCATGTCCAAATTGGCGCCGGATGCGAAATGGGAAGTAAAAGACACAGTGTGTTAGGCCGATCAACTGAATCCCGAGCTGGCAAGACATGCTGTAACTCATCGCCGGTAGATTAAGCTAGGGGCAGCACCAAGCACTGCCGACAGCAGACAGACTGCACATCCATTCGCACTACCATCCCTCATCAGGGGCATCAACTAGACGTCGCCTGAAAAAATAGCCGCGAGCTGAATATGCTAGGCATGAGTCCACAACCTTCAACTTATTCATCAACCATATCTGGGGAGGGATAAAAAATGAGAGATTAAAGAATAGAGAGGTGTACGTGGAGAGAAAATTGAGAAAAGGGTTTTGACAGAAAAACCGAGCCTGAGGGCCGAGTGATATGAGAAATATATGTGAGATAGGGTGGGAAACATTATCTGCAGCAGTAGTAGACTCCCCGTGAATCTAGTCGTCTCCCGGCGATGGAAAGCATCCAAGCCCATCAGTGTTTCAGCTAGTGACATGGCAATGCAACTCTTGCCCTCTTTTAAGCCTTGGGCAACCTCAATCAAACGGACGCTAGACTCTCCGGAGCTTGAGGCAAGCAAAAAATGAGACAGCATGCACAAGCAAAGGGCATGTTGCCGAAAACCCTACCAGTGATGATCGCCGCGGTCACCAGCATCAAAAAACTAATGAATCAAGCTAGGGATGTCCAATTCCCCATCGCGGATCAAAGACTGAGCGTCATGCATAGTGAGCCCTCACATCCGTCCTAAGGCTTGGATGTGGCCGAAGCGGAATTGTGGCAAAATCTCTTTATCTTCCTCGGACTCCATCAAAGCTTGAAAGTCTTCGAAAGTGGGACACATCTCTTGTTCCCCAAAGCTAAAAATGTGAGTTACCGGATTCCAACACCTTGCCGTGGCATGGAGGAACGGAAAACACAGCGGGGTGCAACTCATTGTGAATAGTGCATTTATTCCGAAGCCCCAGAAATTCATCTTTTCCGAGCCATCCAAGTTAGCAATCCAATTTGTGAGATTTTGGACAAGAAATGCCTCCATTTGGTGCAAAAACTAAGTTAAAATGGAGAAACTATGAAGCTGGGGCTTTTGTAGAAGATAAGGTGTTGAGTGGAAGACAGGTGGCAGCATTCCGGAGGTTCTTGCCATTTTTGGCCGATCGGCCAGTAATGATGGCCGACCGACCATCTTTTTAGCTGATCGGCTAGTATTGGTGGCTGATGGTCATTTCTCATGGCCGATGGCCTCCCACCTTGGCCGATGGCCTCTCATTTTGTTCCCTGAGCTATCCATATGTTGGAGGTTTTGAGAACTTGTGACTTGTTCCACTTCGAATGCCTTTCGATGACAATTTTGCGAAGTCGTGCCTATGTTGCTTCAATTTGTTTATCGAGTTGTTGCATTTGATTATCGAGTTGTATTTTGCATTGATTGTTAAGTTCTTATCTTGCTTATCGAGTTGTATTTACATTTGGTTAGTATGTCAAGCCCTGTTTTGCTTATCGAGTTGTTTTGGTCTTTTAGTCGTCAGTTGGTTCACAACCTGATTAAGGCAATGTAATCCGAGTGTGCAATTTTCAAACAAAGTTCAATCTCATTTACATGCTATGTAATGTAATGCGATGCAATGCAATGCGATGCTTAGAATGCACTAATGTAACACTTTTTTTTAATCAAAAAAGCTGCTTTTCATTCCATCATGTTTTCTTTTGCAAAAGTACAAAGTTTTGAAGAAAATAAAACCTGCCTGAGGTAGTACAATGTGCAAAACTACTAGCAAAGAGAAAAATAAAGCAAAAAAATAAAACATCTTAATCAGCATCCAAATCGGCGCCAATCGCCTCAAGTGCGGGAATCGCTCATCGTCCTCTTCCTGGACGAAGGTCCAGGATTACCACCGTCAACTCCGCTACCAGAGTCTGAACCTGAGCCACCGCTAGCCTCATCTCCATCCTAAGACGACTCTGACTGTGGGCTCAATGCCTCCTCCTTAGACTCATCGTCATCTGGGGCAGGCGCCCACGAACTACTCCCGGAGTGAGAATGCCCAGCTCTGCTGCGACTACGCGTTGGAGTCCTTCGTCCTGCTCTCCCTGCTGCTCGGAGAGGTACTGATAGTCCCGCTGAGGCACCCACTGTGGCTGGTATCTGGAATGGGGCTTGAAAAAGAACATTTGGCAGATGCATTAGTTATGCTATGCGAAGCTGAGTGTGGTATCAAATGCAGTATATGATTACAGTGTATGAATGCCATGAGCAGTGTATGATTATAGTGTATGAATGCTGTGAGCAGTATATGAGATACAGTGTGTCAGTGCCGTGAGTGGTATGTGAGTGCAGTGTATCAAATGCCGTATTGATAATGTAATGCATTAGATTAGTATGGAACAGATTATGCAAGGTTTTGGGACTGAGGTTAAAAGAACTTACCAGGATACCGTAAATACTCAACAGGTCCATGCTCCTCTGCAGCATCCCCATCACTGAAGCCGACAGCTCCAGAGCCTGCCCAGTATACTCTATCGAAGCCTGCAAAAGTGTTAAGGCAATTAGTAATCTGTGGGATATCAACTGAAATGAAATAAATGTACAGAATGAAAAGCATTGCACGTACCGGGGTTGAGCCTCGAACTCCGATGAGCTCATGATCAGCCGGAGGAGGAGTAATGGGTATCTGATAAGTCTCTCCAGCCTGCCCGCGGCATGTCATAGTGGCGGGCAAGTCTGGCCACTCTACTCTTCGTCCCCTCCAGGAACCCCTCTTGCCATGGGCCTGAGTCGCCTTCGATGCTCCCGCTCCTCCTATTGGGGCTTAAGGCCTCTCTCTTTCACCTCGGCGAGCACTGGCCAGAGGCAGCATGAGATGTGTCTGAATAAAGACGGTGTAGTTTCCTTCATCTCTGAAAAAGTCGGCATCCCAACCGATCATGAAATCGGTCATCTCTTGCGGAGTGTATGTCACTGTATGCCTCATATGTGAAGGAGGTGGCATTGGGACTATCTACTCGGGTAAACCGAGGCTCTGTCACAAGAAGTGCTCTCCCAAGTACCATATACCGCGCATCAACCCTCGAGTAAAACTCGAATCAGGCGATCTCCTAGCACCCATGTATCTTGGTCTTTCATCGCATCGAGCAAAGACCGCCCAAGGTTGCCAGGTGATCTACAAATGACAGAATATACAGTTTGTTATCTACTATTGAAAGTGCAATATAAAGCAAGGCTCATATGAACTGTAAGGTTTGAAATACCTCTGTTGCGGCTATAGTGTCAAAGTATATGCAGAAAAACAAGAAAGACTCTCGCGGCCTCCGCTCGCACCTCACATCATACCTATGAGAATATAAAACAACGAGGGGCATTGTAGACGTCCCCGAACGCATCCCGGGGCGAAGGAGTGTAAGTCCCCCCCGCCCGTTCTAGTTCGATATTGGGTCACTACAGTTCGAAGGACTCAATTGTTTGTTGCGGTTCTTAATCTTGAACCAAAGAGTCCAACTCTGGCAAATCGTTTTGAGAAAAATAGATTTTGAAAAGAAGTGCCAAACATGGACTGCTATGCCAGATACAAAGTCGCCACCTAAATTTTTTTTTTTTTTTAAATGGGGAAATTTAGGAAACCCTGACTCGGTGCCGAAGGCCACGTATCCGTCATTACCAAAGTAGTCTTGGCTCAGGAGCTTGGGTACGATCAGGGAAGGTCAGCTATGAGCACCCCCTTTCGCCCGGTCCGAAGACCGGCCTCTACTAACCGTGATATCTCATTTTGAAAACATTGTGTGTTCTTATTCCGGTTATTAGCCTAGGTTACTATGTTATGCGCACAGCAAACAAGTATAGACCAAATCGCCTAAATTGGAACAAAGCATTGCATGTTTGTTTTGGAAAAATGGTTTGCTACTCGCAAGTAGGCTAAAATGCAGGTTTTGCCACCCTCAAGTGGGCTTTTAGAAAAGATAGTTTTGCCACTAACTAGTGGGCTTAAAACTCACAATTTTTAATGCATTGTCCCAATTTTAGGTAATTCAACCTCCATCCACAGGCATTCAAGCAGTTATATCACATAAGCATTTAGCCTCATGGTAATCATGCTATTTATGGCAACATTCACACATATGCGATATACTAAAGCATAAAAGCTCATCTAGTACTCCCAGCCAAAACAGAAACTAGTTAGTAATCATATGCATGATCCTAGTTCATGTTAAGTGGCTAATGCAACACAAACAAGGATGCAATCTAGACAGGCTCGGCTATCCTAAACATGGCATGTGAAATGCCACAAGTAACAAGTATTCAATTTGGAAATTGAAATACAATGCAGTTAGTGTGATCTACCGAGCCCGGTGCATGTAAGACAAATGTATAGATGCACGCATGCTATCATACTGTATGCTAATTTAAATATGCCCTAGTCTACCATCATAAGCAGGTAAATAAAAGGGAAGAAAGAAATGGGGGTTGGAAGACATACACACACTCACACACACTTATTACAAATATGCCCTCACACGGAGGGACCAAAAGAATATACAGTCCGAAAACAATACAGTCCGAATACAGAATAAATGAATTGTTACAAAATTTCTAATTATCAAATTAAATTCATTATAAAAAAAAGAAAGGGGCCTCAGCCCTGCCTCGGGATGCGCGAATGATGCATGCTCGAATCTGACTCGCCTGGAAAACCCGCGCCATGCCACTGTTGCTTCTATCTTTACTGCCCTGTCTCTCCAAAAATTACCGAAGTCCCAGGATACCTTCCTTGCATGCTTCTGTACACCACCGGCTAGAGGAAATGTCCACTGGCCATCCAAAATAGCCACCGGCTGTCCATGAGGTTATCGGCCACCTATATAGTGCTGGTGGGCACTATATACTGCCGGTCGGCACCAAATTCCTGCAGAGGACAGTTTGACAGCAACAACAGACAGACAATGCATGACATGGAGTTTTTGAGCAAATGTAAGCATGGCCAATGCCCCCTATCATGTATGGGACTCAATGAAGCATGACCCTTGGTTCTTGGGCCATCAATTATGCATCTTGGTGCATGATAACCTAAGGAACCAAGATTGCATTTCAATGTAAAAATGCATGCAACATACAAAATGAGAACTAAGTCCCTATCATGTCAAGATCAAGGACCCTAGTGACATGAGAATTGAGGTGTGTTTTGTCACTTGAAGTACAAACACCCCTCATTTCTCACACTTGGTTTGACACCCCCAAACCAAGTAATGCAATGCATATTATGCAAACATGGCTCAAATGGTGCAATGTGAGATGAAATGCAAGACATACCAAATGTAATGCAACATATTATGGCAAGTGTGCAATACTAGGTATGCAAGATACAAAGTGTGATGCAAACATGGACACTTAAGGCAATAGGATTGTCATATGTCAAGACTATATTGACCAAGCATGCAACAAGCATGAAATAAATGTGCAATGGTGGACTTAAACACAATAGGGTAGACCTCAAACCTCCCCAAAACAGTGGCAAAACATGCCCAAAATAGTAGACCAACACTCATGCAAGCATGCAAACAAATGGGCCTAAACCTATGGCACCAAAGAGAGCATCTTACTACCATTATCATGACCACTCATGGCATATATTAGGCACATAAAAATAGAGTTCTAGCATGCAAAAACACACCCAAATCCCCTTGATATGGCAGCCCCGAAATGCTCTAAACATACAAGCTTGCATAAGGCCTATTCCTAGGCATAAAAGGGCACACCCTAAAAGCATGAAATAAGCCACATATGCAAACATACAAACATGATTTATGGACTGAAATATGACCCTAAATGATGCCAAATCATGAGGATGGTCCAAGCTAAGCATGTTAGAGGTCAATATGCTTAAGGCTTACAAGCCAAAACACAAAGTAACCACATCAAGCACACCAAACATGGAAAAATCAGTGGCTAATAGATCTAAAACATGACAAATCATGATCAAGTGCTTCAAAATGTTAGGCTAAAACATGAGGATATACTAGGCTAATGGCATGGCACATTTCCAAGCAAAATGGAGGGGTACAAAGCAAGTATAGAAAGCATGTTAAGGGCCAACAAACCCACATTAGACAGAGGTTAAACATGCTCCAAAACACCAAGAAAAACTCTGAAATGAAGCCAAATGCAACCACTCATGCATGCTACCCTTTTGGCCAAAGACAAAGGCAAGAAAGGGACAAAGGGGAGAGGGGTGTCCCTCCCCTATACAAGACTTCAAAACACTTTCCTCAACACTAAAAACCCTCTGATTTTCAGTGATGAGAAGACAAAAACAACAAAGCAAACAAGGCTTCAAAGAAAAGACACCAAATAGGCCAAAATAAGGTTTAAGAGGGTGAGTTTGCACTCAAACCGTAAAACAACCTTAATGAGAGTTTAAAAGCAAGAAAACATAAGACTTTTTTCAATTATACACAAAGCCTAAAACACAAAGCAAGATAGGTAAAAACTAGTTGCAAAAATGGGGAAATTAAAGTAACTAGCTCACCCTTGAAGAACACTTGAAGAACAGGTGGTGCAGCCCTCCTCTAGTGATCAAAACCAGTCCAAAAACTCAACAAACAACCCTCCAAGTCCCTCAATCTCGAAATAAGGTGTAATGGTGTGTGTATTAGTGCAAAAGTGAGGTAAAAACACACTATTTAGGCTCAAAACACACACACAAGGATGAGAGAGAGTGAGATATAGAGAGAGAGTACAACATAGATATATAGATATAGAAGCTCTGGTTTTGTGTTGAAAATGGCTAACCCCCCTCAAAGGAAGAGGGGTGGTGTTTATATAGGCCAAGGCAAGGCCACACTTAGTGGCTAAGCAAAGGAAAAGGTTCAAAGGGGGGTGCAAAGGGGTCTTGGCTTCTTGGAGAAGCCAAGACAGCTGGCCAAGCTTCTCCAAGAAGCTTTGGCCAAAGGGTCAAGCTTCTACAAGCTTAGAGGGTTCAAGGATGCAAAGGGTGCAAAATGGCCACACCTGTGCACGGGGGAGTGTGATGGTGCATTCTAACTGGCACAGCTGGCATGCACCATGTCTCAGGGGTTCAAAGGGTGCACGCCGGCCAGCCAAATGGATCATCGGCACAAAAATGTGCCGGTCGGCAACACATAGTGCCGACCGGCCAAAGATTTTAACAAAACAGTGCTGGCAGTACACATATGCGGCCGGTGATGGTAGGGGAGGGCCGGTGGCGTGTGGGGATGCCTCAAAAGGCATTCCTTCCCCCTCCAAGGCAAAACACAAGCGTTTGGTGCAAAACCAAACACAAAACAGTCGAGTTCGGAGATCTTGAGGCAAGGTGCGTAGCCAAGACCTCCGGGAACTCCAAACGAACACAAACATGGATAATCACCGGGTGTTCGAACGGTGACGTCCAAGTCTTGAGGACGGTCAAAAATGGGGTGTCTACAGGCATCTCTACCTCCGGCTCTGGAGCAAGCCTCGGGAAGTAGGCATACACCTACAACTATAGAATGTAAAAGGGCAACGATAAGTATGTTTATCAGTAAAGCAGAATATAGATGAAGTAGAAATCAGAGAATGATATGCAGTGTATCGTGCAATGTGTGAAGTGTCTTGCGTAGCGTGTGCAGTGTACAACCAGTGTAAAGCAGATTGCATGTATACAGTGTGTGCGGTGTATAGACAATGTAAAGTAGAGCTATAAAAACAAAAGGGAAAAATGTACCTCCCAGGCTTGCCAGTAGCCTCCTAGTAGATGCCCGCTCCGATGAGATGAGGAGCTCATGTATCCGTACAATGTGGCCAATTCTGCACCACCCTAATCATAGCGCCGGATCCGGATCACGTCCACTAGCGCGCTTAACAAATAGAGGCCAACGGTGTTTGCCCGGTCGGCGAAAAGAGTGGTGCCCAGCAAAAACATAAGAAACCCTCGGGCATAATGCTCGGCCTCCTCGCGGGTCATCGGCGTCTGTACTCTGAACTGGTCCTCAAACCGTGAATATCTCACGAACCCTGGTTGGGAGAGAGGTTGGTGAGTGCCGAGCAAAAAGATCTGGGCAGCATCCCACTCGCCCATATCAGTGTCAAAGGGGATCGGATCACTCCCTACTCCGATGCCGGTGAGCATGGAGAAGTCGAAGAGAGTCATCGTTATCTCCCTTGCCGTGGAAAGGTGGAAGGAATCGGTGGTGTCCCACCACCTCTCCACTAGCGCGCCTAGAAGAGGCCTACTCACAGTGAGGCGCGAGAGTCCCATGCAAAAAATGCCGAAACCAGCCTCGTCGACGATATGGCAGACCTCATCGGGTAGCTCCATGTACCAACCCCGGGCGGTGGTGTTCCCATAACTCCGGAAGGCATGGGAATCTCCCTGTGTTCATGACAAACAGATGCGAAGCAGTGTCAGAAATACAGTGTTTGAATGTATTCAGAATTGATAAACATGCAGTGTGTGTGCATATGTTCGAGTTGACACAGATATCATGTATGAATGTGCTCAGGGTGAACTAAGCATGTAATGTACAAGTGTGTTTGTGATGATTAGATAAAGAGCAGTATCGGCTATCCAAGATATATGACCTACATTGCAGAAAGTAGAGAGGAAGAGTATACCTCAGCGGCACCAAAGGATAAGTGCAACTCCGGCTCGCATAGTAGGAGGTCCTCCGGAGCACCTCGCGCGAAGGTCCTAAACTGGTAAATGCTGTCATGAGGCAATACATGTACCTCGGGCTAGTACGTCGCCGGGTCGAAGGGCCGAACACTGAGCGGCAAGAGCTCGAACTCGGGATCCATCTCCATCCCTGGAGGAGCCCCACCCTCTGGAATGTCATCTGCCATCTCAAGAAAAGGGAGAAAATGGTCGAAGGTATGGAAAATGGGCAAGAATGCCAAAAGTCAACCCCAAGAGGTGATAAATGGGTGAAAAGGTCGAAGTGCGGAAGAAACCCCAAGTGATGGAAATTAAGAATGAGGCACCGGATACGCTTTCCAATCGGTTCAAAGTGTTCGAAACAATGAGGGTTTCGCGAATCGAAAGTTGTGGAAGGTTGGAAAACTTGTGTAAAGCTCGAATTGAAGGGAGGAAAACAATCTAGAGAGACAGGAGAATGGATTTTGGAAAAGAAGAAGTGAAAGTATAGGGTTTGGAACCCTATACTTAAAGACCTCGGGCAAATAGACAAAACTGCCCCGAATCTGCCACTTTTGGCCGATTGGCCAAATTGTTGGCCGATCGACTAAATTGTTGGCCGATAAGTTTGTTTTATGGCCGATGGGTGGCCGATGACTCCCCCTTATGGCCGATGCACCTCCAATGCCCTTGTTTGGGGTAGTTCTATTGATTTGTACCCTCATCTTTCAAGAAAGTGCAAGAAAATGCACTTTTGAAGCTTAAGCGGTCTCCGTGGTGACCCCGAACCGTGTCTTCTATGCGCAGCACTCAATACGTGTAAGGTGTATCCTTTTTTTTTTGTATCCTTTTGTATATTGCAAGATTCAAAAATTGCTTTTGAATATGTTGCATTACAGTGTTTTATCATGTTTGCAAGGTGCGCATTTGTTATATGCCTTTTCACTCTTACATTGAGCAGGCCTCATCTTGTTTTTAGGTTGTATCTCAACATTGTGGAGAACATGCCTTTACCATGCTTACATTGAATATGTGCATTTCTATGTCGGTACGTGGAGCATGAATTTTGCATCATCGCCTGGAATATGCATCGTCACGCTTGCATGGCATATGCATGTTGTATTGGATATGTATCCACGATTACATTGTTATGCACACTTTACTTGCGTTGTCACACACTTGTTGCATTGTCATGCACACTTTACCTGCATTGTCACGCAGCTTACTTGCATTGTTAGGCACACTTTACCTGCGTTGTCATGCACCTTACTTGCATTGTTATGCACACTTTACCTGCGTTGTCACGCACGTTACTTGCATTGTTATGCACACTTTACCTGCGTTGTCACGCACGTTGCTTGCATTGTTATGCACACTTTACCCACGTTGTCACGCACCTTACTTGCATTGTTATGCACACTTTACCTGCGTTGTCACGCACGTTACTTGCATTGTTATGCACACTTTACTTGTGTTGTCAACACGTTACTTGCATTGTTATGCACCTCTTTACTTGCGTTGTCACGCACACTCTACTTGCATTGTTATGCACCTTTTCACCTGCATTGTTATGCACGTTTCAGTTGCATTGTTGTGCACTTTTCACTTGCATTGCTATGCACCTTTCCATCGGCATCATATGTGCACGCGTTCATCTTATATTGAAGTTGTATTGAAGTTGTATCTTGATATAGCGTTGATCATGTGTTCCTATTATACTGTACTTGTCAAAATCTCTCTTTTGTACAGGCACGATATTGTATGTACGGTTCATTCAGAAAGTTTCGGTTCAGTTTGACTGTTATCAATCATGCATGTTCGCGTTTGACACGCGTTCTGCTACCCTTCTCCACTCGCGTGTGGTGCATTTGGACGTACTCACACTGTCGTGTGCATCGCGCTTTCTTGCGCAACCCTTCTCCACTTGCGTGTGGCGCGTTTGGATGTACTCGTACTGTCATGTGCATCGCGCTTTTTTGCACAACCCTTCTCCTCTCGTATGTGGTGCGTTAGGATGTCTTCGGTTTCGAACACTCGGATGAGTTCCAGTATTCATTCATACCTCTTCTCCTCTCACGTGTGGTGCATTAGGACGTCTTCATTTTCGAACACTCAGATACATTCCAGTGTTCATTGATTCACTTTCTTCCCTCCCATTTGACACGCGTTTGGATGACTACGCTTTCTTGCACAGTTCTTCTCCTTTTGCGTTTGATACGCTGGGAGGTGTTTCGTTTGAGACTCCGGGTGTTCTTGGTAGTTGCTTTTAGCCTTCTCCGCGTGAAACGCAGTGAGAATTGTATAATTTTCTTACATCCTTTCTTTTGGAGTGTATGAGACTATTGTTTCTTATTCGCTTGCTTAAAATGTTGTATTTATTTTGCATGAATGCTTTATTACAGCCCTCTTTGCATAATCATAAGTTATGTTCGGAATTGTGCATGTCATTTGCATCTTGCCCTTGCCTACGGGCACATCTTATTGTTATCGTGTATGTTTGTCTAAGTCTTCGGCCTTGTCAAAAATGGATCATCTCTGGGCTTTGACATTCACTCCCGTCATCTTATGACTTTCAAGTTCTGTCAAAGAGGGGCAACCATAGACACCCCATTTTTTACCGTCCTCAAGACTTGGACATCATCGTTTGAACACTCGATGATCATCCATGCTCGTGTTCATTTTGAGTTCCTGAAGGTCTCGGCTGCGCCCCTTGCTTTAGAACCTCTCAACTTGTCTGTTTTGTGCTTGGTTGTGGACCAAGGACTTATGGTTTTGTTTCTGAGGGAAGAGAGTGGCTTGTTGGCCAACCCTACAACCCATCGGCCAAGACTTGTGCCTATCGGCCTTTCCTTCTTGTCATCGGCCATCAGTGATGGTCGGTCGGCCCCTTTTTTAGATGATCGGCGATATCTTTTGGCCGAGGCCTTTTTGTTTGCTTTTGCAGATATTTTTGTGCCAGCTGTGACAGCTGGTGAGCACAGATTTCATCCTCCATACACGTGTATGGAGGGATTGAATTCAAGCCTTTAGCTTGTCCAACAAGCTTAGGACTTGAATTTCTATAAGAGGGATGGCCCCTCTTCCTTTCCAGAGGTTCTGAAAGTTTGATATACAAAACATATATCTCTCTATATTTCCCTCTCTCTCTCTATATATTGCTTAAAAGTGTCTTTTGTCTTCACTTTTGCACTACAACACCTAGTAAAGCACCACTGTTTTGTTGCTGAGGTACTAGAAGACCTTGTTTGGACTCTCAAAGTTTGTTTTCTTTGGTTCAGAAGTGCTGGTTTGCTGTGGTTCTTCATGGGTGAGTTGTTACCCCTTTTAAAACCTTGTTTTGCTTAAGTGTTTGGCCCTCTTTGCATACTGTTTTAGGCCTTGATTTCAACTGAAAAAAGTTCTCATTTTAATTGCTTAAGGTTTTTGTTTAAGGCTTTATTTGTGTTTTGGGGTGGTCTACCCCCCTTTGTGCCTTGTTTGGCCTTGTTTTGAGCCTCTTTTAGGCCTTTGGATCATCTTTGTTTGGCCTCTTCACCACTGAAATCCAGAGGATTTTCAGTGGTAGAAATGTGGTTTTGAAGCCCAAAATAGGAGGGGGTTGTCCCTTCTCCTCTTCTCTTGTTGGCTTGTGTTGATGGCCAACCAAAAGAGCATGCATTTCTATCTTTTTGAAGCTTTGTTTGAGCTCATTTTTGTGACTTTTCAGACCTGCCATAACTCTGTTTTTGGCTGTCTTGGTGGTTTCGGCTAACGTGGAATATTCTCAACAAACTGGCGAAGCCATTCAGTCTCTTTAGTTGCTTTATCCAGCGCAATAAACTCAGATTCCATCGTTGATCTCGATATACACATTTGCTTGGAAGATTCCCAAGACACCGTTGCCCCTCCGAGGGTAAACACATAACCACTAGTGGATTTGGAGTCTTTTATATCAAATACCCAGTTAGCGTCACTATACCCTTCTAGTACCACTGGGTATCTAGTATAATGCAGCCTATAATCCCGGGTGTAGCATAGATATCCAAACACCCGCATAATGCATCTCCAATGAGTGGCATTAGGATTACTCATGTATCTACTAAGCCTGCTAAAAAAGTAGGCTTCAGATACATCAAACTTCCAATGACTCGAGAATATTCTAGCTGAGAGACACTCTCACCATTATTCTTGATCAATTGTAGACTCGCGTCTACCGGTGTCCTAGACACACTTGTATCTGATTTACTAAATTTCTCAAGTATCTTCTCAACATAGTGAGACTAAGAAAGTACAATACCACTAGATGTTCTGGTAATCTTAATACCTAGAATGACATCCGCAAGGCCCATATCTTTCATGTCAAACTTTATGTTTAGCAATCTCTTGGTAGTTCAAACCATTTCATCATTACTACCAACAATGAGTATGTCGTCTACATATAAACACAAAATGACATAACCTCTGTCAGTATCTTTAACATATATGCACTTGTCACACTCATTGATTCTAAACCTATTTGATAACATAACGTTGTCAAATTCTCATACCATTGCTTAGGCGCTTGTTTCAAACCATATAATGACTTGACAAGCTTACAGACTTTCTTATTTTTCCCTGGAACTGAAAACCCCTCGGGTTGTTCTATGTAGATTTCTTCATCTAAATCTCCATTTAAGAAAGCTATCTTTACATCCATTTAATGTATCTCTAGACCACGTAATGCAGCTATCACAATCACCATGCGAATCGATGTAATTCTTGCCACAGGTGAATACGTATCAAAGTAATCCAGGCATTCTCACTGCCTGTATCCTTTGATAACTAGTCTAGCTTTATATTTATCAATTGACCCATCAGCCTTCATCTTTCTTCTAAAGATCCAGTTACTCCCCAAGGCCTTACTACTTGGGGGTAGATCAACCAACTCCCAAGTATGGTTCTATAAGATGGAGTCAATTTCACTTTTAATAGCTTATAAGGGACTTTTTGGTGAAGTCACCGCTTCATGGAAAGTTCGAGATTCTCCCTCTAATATATAAGTCAAGAAGTCTAGGCCAAAGGACTTGGTAGTCTTAGCCCTCTTACTCCTTCTCGGCTCATCTACTTCCTCATCTTGATCATCATCTTGATCATTATCTTCAAGTTCTTTCTCAGAACTTTGATCCTCTCCTCGAGTTCGGCAAGGAAATGTGTCTTCAAAGAAAGACGCATTCCTTAACTCCATTATGGTATTCTTGTGGATATCTGAAATATCAAACTTGTGCGCAAGAAATCTATATGCACTACTATTTTGTACATAACCAATGAATATACAATCCACGATTTCGGACCTATCCTAACCCGCTTGGGTATAAGTACCGCCACTTTTGCAAGACACCCCCACATTCGTAGGAAATTATAAGAAGGCTTCCGGCCTTTCCATAACTCATATGGAGTCTTGTCTACTTTCTTCCGAGGGATTCTATTTAGAATGTAATTCGCAGATAGAATTGTTTCCCCTCACAAGTTCTGTGGCAATCTAGAACTTAGCAACATTGCATTCATCATCTCTTGTAGCGTCCTATTCTTCCGTTCAGCAATCCCATTTGACTGAGGAGAATAAGGCCCCGTGCTTTGGTGGATAATCCCGGATTTAGTGCAAATCTCAATAAACGGTGATTCATACTCACCACCACGATCACTTCTTAAAGCCTTAATCTTGCGACCTAATTGATTCTCAACTTCATTGTTATAAAGAACAAATTTGTTAATAGCCTTATCTTTTCTTTTAAGCAAATAGAAATAACAATACTTAGTGCAATCATCAACAAAAGTGATGAAGTATTTATTGCCACCACGTGATTGTATAAACTTTAAGTCACACACATCACTATGCACTAAGTCCAACAGCTCTGAACTTCTTTCAATAGAATGAAACAAAGATCTTGTCAACTTCGCTTCAATACAAGTCTCATACTTGTGTTTTGGATTAATCTTAAAACATGGTATAGATCTAACTTGATTAATCTACGTAAAGATTCAAAGTTTACATGTCCTAGTCTACTATGCCACAAATTGGAAGACTCAAGCATGTAAGCAGAAGAAGATGCATCTCTATTCATCTTTGGGATAATAGTCATTACATTGAGTTTAAACATACCCCCCAACATATAACCCTTACCCACATACACTCCGCTCTTGGTCAAAACGACCTTGTCGGACTCAAAAACCATGCAAAAACCATGTTTGCTGAGAAGAGACCCTAAGACAAGATTCTTACGAATGTCCGAAACATACAGGACTTCGCTCAAGGTCAGCTTCTTTCCTGAAGTCAACTTCAAGACCACCTTTCCTTTTCCCTCAACAATCGAGGTAGTAGAGTTTCCCATAAACAATTTCTTACCATTTGTAACAGGCTCGAAAGTTGTAAACAGCTTCTTCTCGGAGCAGATGTGGCGTGTAGCCCTAGTATCAATCCACCATTCTCTTGGGTTTGAACCCACCAGATTCACCTCAAAGACAACGGCAAACAAGTGCATATCATCCTCCTCATCAGAGTGCTCTTGTATATTAGCCATATGAACACGAGGTTTGGTCTTGTATGGCTTCTTCTGCTTGCGACAGTCACTAGCCCAATGCCCCTTGCTACCACGGTTGTAACACTTCCCTAAGAATCGATAACCAGGTTCTTGCGGCTTGTATGCCAGCTTCTTTGCAACACCACCCATTGGCCCCAGCTTTAAGCCCTTGTTCACAAAAGGCTTCTTCCTGACCCCAGAAGATTTGCCATGCTTAATGACATTGGCCTTCACAGAAGAGGTACTCCCTTCTTTCTTTCTATTATCCTCCTCAATTCAGAGTCAGACAATTAGTTCTTCAACGGACATTTCCTTGCGCTTATGCTTCAAGTAGTTCTTGAAGTCCTTCCAACAATTGGGAAGTTCTCAATGATCACAGCAACTTGGAATGACTCATTCAACGGCATCCCCTCAGCATGAATCTCATGCAAGATCACTTGGAAATCTTAGACTTGGCTTATCACAGTTTTTGAATCGATCATTTTAAAGTCCAGGAACCGACCAACTACAAATTTCTTTGCTTCGGCATCCTTAGTTCTGTATTTCTTGTCCAGTGATTCTCATAACTCCTTTGCTGAGCTCTTGGCACAAAACACACTATATAGTGAGCCTACCAAGCTGTTAAACACATAGTTCCGGCAGAGATAGTCTGTCTGTTTCCGTATGTCAAGCGCCATGACTTTCTGCCTGTCTGGCTCATTCTCTGCCACAGCTTGAGGATCCTCGCTCAAAACCTTTGCAAGGTTCAGCGTGGTCAAGTAGAACAGCATCTTTTGCTGCCATCTCTTGAAGTTCACCCCAGCAAATTTCTCTGGGCACTCATGATGACTGAGCGGTCCTCCCGGAACAGCCGGAGTAACACCAGGGTTGACCACAGAGGTCACAGCAGTAGGGGTTGGCAACCCAGTTGCCCCGGGGTTCAAATCCCCACCAACGTTAGCAATAGCAACAACATCAGTGATAGTGGCCATTTCTGAAAATTACACCAGAATATCACGTTCTGTGTTTTCAGAAATTAAACTTAACACCAGAAAATCTCATAGTTGAAAAGTTAATTCAAAATTAGTTTCACCACTAAACCTAGAATCGAACATGGTCAAAAATGTTCCCAGGAAGACTGGAGGGTTCACAACAGTCCCACTTAAAACCTAGTTAACCTTTTGACAAAACTTTCAAGAGCATGTTGACTCCTAGTCCATGAGAAACAATTTTTAAAATTAAATTTTCTAAGGAATGAACTAGGTTAAAACAAACTAAGATCCAACACTTACAAGCAATTTAAAAATTGCTAACTAAATTACAAGCAATATAAAACATTGCTACAAATCTAAACAAAAGTAAACCAATCCAATTGAGGATTATAAGTAGTCCATTCCAAAATTCGTTTCGACGCTTAGGTAATTATGCAAAGAAAGTTAATAGAAATACAAAGCAGCGAATTGGAAAAAACTTGTACTTAACCATTCAAACACTATGTAATAAATAACAACATTAAGAAAGAAATAAATTAGACAAGTTACAAAACCTTAAAATTTATAATTACAAATAATTAAATTAAAATTTATTGCCATGAGTTATATATCAATTATTACATAATAAATATGTAAATAAATTTAGATAAGTTACAAAACTTTAAAACTCCAAAACCTTAAAACAAAAGTTTAATAGGCAAGAGTTACATATGAATTTATTTAACAATAATCATGCAAATAACTCTAGCAATTAAAAAACATGCAAATAATCTTAGAAAATATGCATGTAACCTACAGTAAAATCTAAGGACATGCAAATTACCTTAAAATTCTAGAAACTAATAAAAATGTGAATTAAACTAGGATCTAGAAAATCATGAACATGTATAAAAAAAAATAGCAACTAATTAGCATGTCCATTTTAACTAAAACTTAAACACTCATGAGCATGCAAATTTTATTATAAAGCTATAAAATAAAACATGCAAAGCATGGTAGGAAATTAAAAATTATACTCATAAAACTATACATTTAAACAAACAATAGACCATTTAATTAATCATCAACAACCTAATTTTCTTTTCATGCAGAAAATAAATTCGAAGCAAAATAAAACATGAGCAAGACATTTATTTATTTAAATCCTAATCATGCATAGCAAGTCAATGGAACAAAAAACTCTATGAACATTAGCATGCATATCCTCTTGCCTTATACAAGAAAACAGTGGCCTCTAAATTAAACAATTATAAGCAAAGTTGTAGCCACATCATGTGAAGTTATTTGTTAATTTCATGATAAACATATATAATCTGTTTTAAGATTGTTGTACAAATTGGGTAATTAAACAAGATAAATTGATTCATGATTAATCAAATTACATAATAAAATGAGAAAACACATTGAATATTACAACCATAGAAATACACAATACGATAAAATGTAAAGAAAGCAAACCGAAACTTGTGTGATATCACAGTATCCTTAAAACAGATTAGCCGCCTCACCATGGGTGCTGGAGGTATGTCGACTTCTATCTCCCAAGATACGACGGTCAAAACCAACTAATGCAGAAGCACCTTTGAATAGCATCGGCGAACTTGATAATGGTGCACTCTCTCTAACAAGAACCAAAGAATGGACTAGCAAAAGAAGATAAGAAAAAAAAAATTCGGTGTAAAACCATCTCCAACTCTTTATTCAAAACAACATCTCCATTTTTCATCAAAAATCTCTCTTAAACTCTTCTACTAAGTTGGACGGGAAAGGCCTTTATTTATACAAGTAGGGAAATCCCTAGCCATAAAGTCTATATATCAATAGGGCCATTAAATGTCATTAACCAAGGCCATCAATTATAGTAATTAGGGCTAGAGTTACTAAGGTTGAAAACCTATGGCCACTAAAATGATCATCAACTCCATCATCAAAAGATGAGAGTTACAAAAGTCTAAACCTCCCATGTGCTTAATATATACAAATTAATATGTATATAATGATGTTTGAATAAACCAACTAGATGGGTCACACAATGGATAACAATTTTGGGTTACAACACGATCCAAACCCCATTCTCAAACACATGCACAAGCTAAGCTCAACACAACATAGCTTAGCTCAAGCTTAAGATTAAGTCCAAGTTTAAGTCCAAGACCAAACCCAACACATGCACAAGCACAAGCATAAGTCTAGGCCCAATCTAAACTAAGACTAAGTCCAAATCTAAGCCCAACTTTTATTGATACCCACTTTATGAGACAATTCTTATTCACAACTCAGTGGTTTCTGCCCATCATTTTTATATTGTAATCTTCTCACTTGAGAGAATACAAAACCACTCACACCCACCTCAACTGGCAGTTAGGTCCCACTTTAATTTCGAATTAAAGTTGCCGAAAAATCATTATTATTTTTCAACAATCCCCCACATGAATAAAATTGGCCGAATAAAGAAAACGGACAGGGCTTTACAATAGAGACTCAAAGAAAGAGCACAAAGAATAATCATGCATCATAAAAGGTAGCTGTTGGCCTTGAACCTTTCGTAGTGAAAGCCTATCGGATTTACTGGCTGACCAGTGAACGTGATGTCTTGAACTGTTCTGCCATTTGTGTAAATCAAGACAATAAACCTCACACAGGAGTTACTCTAACCATTATTCTTGTTCTCACTGGTGTGTCCAGTTTGGCCCTAGAACACTAGCTTGGTTCAATGAGTGTTTTTAAAGAATTCAGCATTGTCAATTCTTAAACAAGCGGCCCCACTTCACACTCACATGGGTGACCTATATAAGGTATCTCATTATACCACGATGGACTATAATATCACTTAGGGCATTAAAAGCATCAGCTTAACCTCCCACCTCACAGGGTATCACTGTATAAAGGAATGGGCAAGAGAATTTACCTCCACAAGAACTCATCCATTACACGCAATTAGGTTGTCCCTTTGAACCTAGATCTTAGGATCTCCAATCAACAAGGTTGGGTTTTCCATTCCGGTAACGTTACTAAAGTCCTTAACCCCATTTCTCTTGACAACGTTTCTACTATCTCTTGAGTTAACCCTTTGGTTAGGGGATCTGCAATGTTGTCCTTAGACTTTACATAGTCTAATGTATCTAATGATTTGTACAAGGCCGGAGATAGCCTACTTTGTTAGCAAGCTTAGTAGATACACGAGTAATCCAAATGCCACTCATTGGAGAGGTATTATGCGGGTGTTAGGTTATCTACGCTACACTTGGGATTATCGGCTGCATTATACCAGATACCCAACAGTACTAGAGGGGTATAGTGACACTAATTAGATATCTGATATAAAAAACTCCAAATCTACTAGAGGTTATGTGTTTACCCTCGGAGGGACAGCCATGTCTTAGAAATCTTTCAAGCAAACGTGTATATCGAAATCAACGATGGAATCTGAGTTTATTGCGTTGGATAAAGCAACTGAAGAGGCTAAATGGCTTCGCCAATTCATTGAGGACATTCCACATTGGCCGAAACCTGTGCCTATTATCTGTATGCATTGCGATAGCCAGTCGGCGATTGGACGGGCATAGAGTCATATGTATAATGGAAAGTCTAGACATATCTATCGTAGATATAATTCCATACAACAACTACTCTCTAATGAAATTGTCTCTCTAGACTATGTAAAGTCTAAGGACAGCATTGCGGATTTGCTAACCAAAGGGTTAACTCGAGAGATAGTAGAAACATTGTCAAGAGGAATGGGGTTAAGGCCTTTAGTAATGTTATTAGAATGGAAAACCCAACCTAGTTGACTGAAGATCCCAAGATCTAAGTTCAAAGGAACAACCTAATTGCATGTAACGGATGAGTCACTGTGGAGGTAAATCCTCTTGCCCATTTCTTTATACAGTGATACCCTGTGGGGTGGGAGGTTAAGTTGATGCTTTTAATGGCCTAAGTGATATGATAGTCCACCATGGTATAATGAGATACCTTATATAGGTCACCTATGTGAGTGTGAAGTAAGGCTGCTTCTTTAAGAATTGACAAAGCTGAATTCTTTAAAAACACTCACTGAACCAGGTTAGTGTTCTAGGGCCAAACCAGACACACTAGTGAGAACAAGAATAATGGTTAGAGTAACTCCTGTGTGAGGTCTATTGTCTCGATTTACACAAATGGCAAAACAGTTCAAGACATCACGTTCACTAGTCAGCCAGTAAATCCACTTCAAAAGGTTCAAGGCCAACAGCTACCTTTCCTGATGTAGGATTATTCTGTGTGCTCTCTCTCTCTCTGAGTCTTTGTTGTAAAGCGTTATCTGTTTTCTTTATTCGGCTAATTTAATTCATGTGGGGGATTGTTGGAAAATAATAGTTTTTCGGCAACTTTAATTCAAAACTAAAGTGGGACCTAACCACCGATTGAGGTGGGTATGAGTGGTTTTTTATTCTCTCAAGTCAGAAGATTACAATATAAAAATGATGGGCATAAACCATTGAGTTGTGAATGAGAATTGTCTCATAAAGTGGGCATCAATAAAAATTGGGCTTAGATTTGGACTTAGTCTTAGTTTAGACTGAGCTTAGACTTGTACTTGTGCTTGTGTTTATGCTTATGCTTGTGCATGTGTTGGGTTTGGTCTTAGACTTAAACTTGGACTTAATCTTAAGCTTGAGCTAAGCTATGTTGTGTTGGGCTTAGCTTAAGCATGTGTTTCAGAATGGGGTTTGGATCGGGTTGTAACCCAACATTGGTATCCATTATGTGACCCATCTAATTGGTTTATTCAAACATCATTATATACATATTTATTTTTATATATCAAGCACATGGGAGGTTTAGACCTTTGTAACTCTCATCTTCTGATGATAGAGTTGATGATCATATTAGTGGCCATAGGTTTTCAACCTTAGTAACTCTAGCCCTAATGGCTAGAATTCATGGCCTTGGTTAATGGTATTTGATGGCCCTATTGATGTATAGCCTTTATGGCTAGAGATTCCCCTACTTGTATAAATAAAGGCCTTTCCCCTCCAACTTAGTAGAAGAGTTTAAGAGAGATTTTTGATTAAAAAAAATGTAGAAATTAGCAATTCCTAGTGATAAGACTACTGGCCATGTTATGAAGTTCCGAATAGTAGACTATTGAACATTGGATTTGTGTTTCCTAATAGTAAGACTATTGGCTTCAGAATGATAGGTTAGACTAAATATGTTTGGGCGCCTAATTCGGTTGATGATATTCTGGTGATATGATTTTGAGAGTTTCATAATCATTGTGATACAATGAATTGTTTAAAGACCCTGTATGAATTTTTGGAAAAGGCCAAAAGCCTTTGTATAAATTCTACAAATGTGGCGGTGTCATGCAAAAAGTGGGAATACCTAAACTCAAGAGGGTTAGGATAAGCCTAAAAATCCATTGACTTTGTATTCAATGGTTATACACAATATAGCAGTGTATATCGATTTCTTGTGGTTAAGTCTATTATTCCAGATAATCAGTTAGTTGATCAAGTTGATAATCAAGCTGAGGAAGTAGATGAGCCAAAAAGGAGCAAGAGTGCTAGGACTGCCAAGTCCTTTGGCCCAGACTTCTTGACTTATATGTTAAAAGGAGAACCTCAGACTTTCCATGAAGCTGTGACTTCACCTGAAAGTCTCTTATGGAAAGAAGCTATTAAGAGTGAAATTGACTGCATGTTACAAAACCATACATAGGAGTTGGTTGATCTAACCCCAAGGAGTAAGGCCTTGGGGAGTAAGTGCATCTTTAGAAAGCTGATGGGTCAATTGATAAATATAAAGCTAGGCTAGTAATCAAAGGATACAAGCAGAGAGAAGGCCTGGATTACTTTGATACGTAATGGTGATTGCGATAGCCGCTTTACGTGGTCTAGAGATACATCAGATGGACGTAAAGACAGCTTTCTTAAATGGAGATTTAGATAAAGAAATCTACATGGAACAACCCGAAGGGTTTTTCAGCTCCAGGGAAAATAAGAAAGTCTGTAAGCTTGTCAAGTCATTATATGGTTTGAAGCAAGCTCCGAAGCAATGGCATGAGAAGTTTGACAGACACTATGTTGTCTAATGGATTTAGAATCAATGAGTGTGACAAGTGCGTATATATTAAAGACACTGACAGAGGTGATGTCATTTTGTGTCTATACGTAGATGACATACTCATTGTTGGTAGTAATGATGAGATGATTTGAACTACCAAGAGATTGTTAAACTTTAAGTTTGACATGAAAGATATGGGCCTTGTAGATATCATTCTAGGTATTGAGATTACTAGAACATTTAGTGGTATTGTACTTTCTCAGTCTCACTATGTTGAGAAGATACTTGAGAAATTTGGTAAACCAGATACAAGTGTGTCTAGAACACCGGTAGATGTGAGTCTACTTTTGACCAAGAATAATGGTGAGATTGTCTCTCAGCTAAAATATTCTCAAGTCATTGGAAGTCTGATGTATCTAATGAGTTGTACAAGGCCGGATATAGCCTATTCTGTTAGCAGGCTTGGTAGATACACGAGTAATCCAAATGCCACTCATTGGAGAGGTATTATGCGGGTGTTACGTTATCTACGCTACACTCGGGATTATGGGGTGATTTATACTAGATACCCAGTGGTACTAGAGGACTATAGTGACACTAACTAGATATATGATATAAAAGACTCCAAATCCACTAGTGGTTATGTGTTTACCCTCGGAGGGACAGCCATGTCTTGGAAAAATCTTCCAAGCAAATGTGTATATCGAGATCAACGATGGAATATGAGTTTATTGTGTTGGATAAAGCAACTGAATGGCTTCACCAGTTCATTGAGGACATTCCACATTGGCCGAAACATGTGCCTCCTATCTGTATGCATTGTGATAGCCAGTCGGCGATTGAATGAACACAGAGTCATATGTATAATGGAAAGTCTAGACATATCCGTCGTAGACATAATTCCATATGGCAACTACTCTCTAATGGAATTGTCTCTCTAGACTATGTAAAGTCTAAGGACAACATTGTGGATCCGCTAACCAAATGGTTAACTTGAGAGATAGTAGAAACGTTGTCAAGAAGAATGGGGTTAAGGCCTTTAGTAATGTTACCGGAATGGAAAACCCAACCTAGTTGACTGGAGAACCCAAGATCTAGGTTCAAAGGGACAACCTAATTGCGTGTAACGGATGAGTCCCTGTGGAGGTAAATTCGCTTGCCCATTCCTTTATACAGTGATACCCTGTGGGGTGTGAGGTTAAGCTGATGCGTTTAATGACCTAAGTGATATGATAGTCCACCGTGGTATAATGAGATACCTTATATAGGTCACCTATGTGAGTATGAAGTGGGACCGCTTCTTTAAGAATTGACAAAGCTGAATTCTTTAAAAACACTCATTGAACCAAGCTAGTGTTCCAGGGCCAAACCCAACACACCAGTGAGAACAAGAATAATGGTTGAAATAACTCCTGTGTGAGGTTTATTGTCTTGATTTACACAAACGGCAGAACAGTTCAAGACATCACGTTCACTGGTCAGCCGGTAAATCCGATAGGCTTTCACTATGAAAGGTTCAAGGCCAACAGTTACCTTTTCTGATGCATGATTATTCTTTGTGCTCTCTCTTTAAGTCTCTGTTGTAAAGCGTTGTCCGTTTTCTTTATTCAGCCAATTTTATTCATGTGGGAGATTGTTGAAAAATAATGATTTTTCGGCAACTTTAATTTGAAATTAAAATAGGACCTAACTGCCGATTGAGGTGGGTGTGAGTGGTTTTCTATTCTCTCAAGTGAGAAGATTACAATATAAAAATGATGGGCAAAAACCACTAAGTTGTGAATGAGAATTTTCTCATAAAGTGGGCATCAATAAAAGTTGGGCTTAGATTTGGACTTAGTCTTAGGTTAGATTGGGCCTAGACTTATGCTTGTGCTTGTGCTTGTGCATGTGTTGGGTTTGGTCTTGGACTTAAACTTGGACTTAATCTTAAGCTTAAGCTAAGCTATGTTGTGTTGAGCTTAGCTTGTGCATGTGTTTGACAATGGGGTTTGGATGGTGTTGTAACCCAACATTGGTATCCATTGTGTGACCCATCTAGTTGGTTTATTCAAACATCATTATATACATATTAATTTCTATATATTACTCACATGGGAGGTTTAGACTTTTGTAACTCTCATCTTTTGATGATTAAGTTGATGACCATTTTAGTGGCCATAGGTTTTCAACCTTAGTAACTCTAGCCCTAATGACTAGAATTGATGGCCTTGGTTAATGGCATTTGATGGCCCTATTGATGTATAGCCTTTATGGCTAGGGATTCCCCTACTTGTATAAATAGAGGCCTTTCCCGTCCAACTTAGTAGAAGAGTTTAAGAGAGATTTTTGATGAAAAATGGAGATGTTGTTTTGAGATAAAGAGTTGGAGATGGTTTTACACCAAAGAAAAAATTTTCTTGTTAGAGAGAGTGCACCATTATCAAGTTTGCCAAAACTATTTAGAATGTGCTTCTGTATTAGTGAGTTTTGACCATGGTATCATGAGAGACAGAAGTCGACATACATCCAGCACCCATGGTGAGGTGGCTAATCTGTTTTAAAAACACTGTGGTATCACACAGGTTTCGGTTTGCTTTCTTTACCTTTTATCGTATTGTGTATTTCTATGGTTGTAAACGTTGTTCATTTTTCTTATTCGGTCAATTTTTATTCATGTGGGGGATTGTTGGAAAAAATGGATTTTTGGTAACTTTAATGTGAAATTAAAGTTGGTCTCAACCATTGGTTGAGGTGGGATTAAATGGGTTTATATTCTTTGTAACAAGGTCTTTACACCACATAAAGAATGACCAAAAACCATTGAGAATTGAATGAGAAATTGTCTCATAAAAATGGCTTTATGAATGAGATTTTGGGAATTGTGTATAACTACTAATCCCACATTGATTGTGGCAGAAATACACACCTGTGTATACAGAAAATATGTATATCAGATATTTTCTCCCATCAATTTTGGTTCATTACTTCAGCAGTTTTGCAAGAGTAATGGCCATTAGTGGCCAACCTTCATGGGCATTAGATGATAGCATTCATGGCTAGAGACTCCTCATCTCTTCCCCATGGTGTATAAAAAGAGACCCATCTCCCTTGGTTTAGATACAACTTTTCCCTTCCAAAATTATATAGTCAATTTGCTTATGTCTACAATTTTCTTCATGTGTGAGAGAATGCTGCCATTGTCGGTTCGCCAAAGCTAACAGAAAGTCCTTCTAAGTTAGCTGGTTTAAGCAATCTTATCCTGGGAGACAGAAGTTGACATTCCTCCAGCACCTACGATGAGACGGCCAATCTGTTTTAAGGACACTGTGGTATCACACATAATTTGATTTGCTTCCTTGTTTTCAATGTTTCAATTCCATTTGTATTTCAGTTAATCATGGTTCATGTTATGTAAGTTAACTGATTAATTTTTAATCTATTTGTTTCGTTTAATTAGCTTATATGACCAGCAAACTACAAGTTTGTTTGCTTGTATTATTGTAGCAATTTTTTATACATTTTTTTTTTCATTGTTTGTAATGTTTGTTAGCAATTTTAAATTGCTTCTAAAGTTTGGAACTTGGTTTGGTTTTCTGTAATAGAAACCAAAGGGTTTAGCCTTGGCTAAAAAGTAGTTCTTATTTATTCAAAAATGACAACTAAGACGGATTTGGTTTCAAACCTTTGGGGTTTGAGGAAGTCTTTGGGTTCAACTATTTTATTCCCAAAGTGTTGGAAAACCAAGTTTGGAGAAAATCTTTTATTATAATCTGATTATTTCCAAAGTGTTTTGGGTTATAATCTGATTATTTCCAAAGTGTTGTGGTTTTGAGAAAAGAAACCAAATTTTAGCATTAGCTAAAATATCTCTGATTTTTATTCAGAAATCATGAGCTCAGTTCCGGAAGTACCGGTTAACTTTTATGAGTGGTATAATTCTGGTAGCAAATTTTGTTTGCTTAGGAATTGGTTTGTTATAACCTGGTTTATCCCTTGGAAAACTTAATTTTAAATTTGTTTCCCATGGACTAGGAGTAAACATGCTCTTGAAAGTTTTGTCAAGAGGTTAACTGGGTTTTAAGTGTGACCGATGTGACCCCTCCAGTCTTCCTAAGAACATTCTTGACCATATTCGATTCTAGGTTAAGTGGTGAGACCAATTTTGAATTAAATTTCCAACTGTGGGATTTTCTTAATGTTAAGATTAATTTCTAGAAAACAGAATAATGAAATTCTGTTGTGATTTTTCAGAAATGGCTTCAAGTGGTGACAACAGAAATGTTGTTCCACCTGACAACGTTAAGCCTTGTGAGATTCTTAAAAGAAGATCTAGAGAGATCAAGTGTGATTAAAGGAAATCATAAGATTGTATGATAATATCTCTAAATTAATCATGGGCAATTAGTATGTTATCCTTGTGTCAATTATAGCATTTTGATTGCTATGTGACTTTGCTTGAAAGCAAAGATGAGATAACCCGTTAGGGTGAGTGAATATATTTTTGAATTTTTAAATTCCAAATATATTCTTAATTTGGTGGCTTCTAGTGAGTACAAGATCACTGATCACAGAGATAGAAAACTAGTGGTTCCTAGGAGGTGTTAGACCACTGGCTACATAGTCATAAGATTGTGGTTCCTAGTAGTGAACAGATTACTGATCACATGTCAAGATATGATGGTTCCTAGTAGTGGAGAGGCTACTGATCATATGTCAAGACATGATGATTCCGAGTAATGAAAGAGTCTATTGATCCTATGTTAGGACGTTGTGATTCGTAGTAGTAAAGTGACTACTGATCACAAGTTAAGGCATTGTGATTCCTAGTAGTAAAAAGTCTATTGACCACATGTTGAGAAATTAGCGATTCCTAGTGATAAGACTACTGACCATGTTATGATGTTCCGAATAGTAGACTATTGAACATTGGATTTGTGTTTCCTAATAGCAAGACTATTGGCTTTAGAATGATAGGTTGGACCAAATATGTTTGGGTGCCTAATTCGGTTGAGGATATTCTGGTGATATGATTTTGAGAGTTTCATAATCATTGTGACACAATGAATTGTTTAAAGACCCTGTATGAATTTTTGGAAAAGGCCAAAAGCCTTTGTGTAAATTCTACAAATGTGGCGGTTTCATGCAAAAGATGGGAATACCTCAACTCAAGAGGGTTAGGATAAGCCTAAAAATCCGTTGACTTTGTATTCAACGGTTATGCACAATATAGCAGTGTATATCGATTTCTTGTTGTTAAGTCAGTTATTCCAGATATACACAAGAATATTATCATGGAATCAAGAAATGAATCTTCCTTTGAAAATGTATTTTGAGTTCCATGAAAGAGTTTGAAAGTGACAATGATCACATAGTTGATCAAACAGATGATCACTTTGTTGATCAAGTTGATGATCAAGTTGAGGAAGTAGATGAGCCAAGAAGGAGCAAGAGGGCTAGGACTGCCAAGTCCTTTTGCCCGGACTTCTTGACTTATATGTTAAAGGGAGAACCTCGGACTTTCCATGAAACCATGACTTCACCTAAAAGTCCCTTATGGGAAGAAGCTATTAAGAGTGAAATTGACTCCATCTTACAGAACCATACTTGGGAGTCGATTGATCTAACCCCAGGCAGCAAGGCCTTGGGAAGTAAATGGATATTTAGAAAGCTGATGGGTCAATTGATAAATATAAAGTTAGGCTAGTAATCAAAGGATACAGGCAGAGAGAAAACCTGAATTACTTTGATACGTATTTACTTGTGACAAAGATTATATCCATTCGCATGGTGATTGCGATAGCCGCTTTACGTGGTCTAAAGATACATCAGATGGATGTAAAGACAGCTTTCTTAAATGGAGATTTAGATGAAGAAATCTACATAATAGAATGAGAAAACATGTTGAATATTACAACCATAGAAATACGCAATACGATAAAAGGTAAAGAAAGCAAACTGAAACCTGTGTAATACCACAGTATCCTTAAAACAGATTAGCCACCTCACCATGGGTGGTAGAGGTATATCGACTTCTGTCTCCCAGGATACGACAGTCAAAACCAACTAATGCAGAAGCACCTTCTGAATAGCTTCAACGAACTTGATAATGGTGCACTCTCTCTAACAAGAACCAAAGAAGGGACTAGCAAAAGAAGATAGGAAAATTTTTCTTTGGTGTAAAACCATCTCCAACTCTTTATCTCAAAACAATATCTCCATTTTTCATCAAAAATCTCTCTTAAACTCTTTTACTAAGTTGGAGGGGAAATGCCTCTATTTATACAAGTAAGGGAATCCCTAGCCATAAAGGCTATACATCAATAGGGCCATCAAATGTCATTAACCAAGGCTATCAATTCTAGGCATTAGGGCTAGAGTTACTAAGGTTGAAAACCTATGGCCACTAATATGGTCATCAACTCCATCATCAAAAGATGAGAGTTACAAAGGTCTAGTCATGAGTTATGTATTAACAAAGCTTATAACCCCTTACTAATTGAATTAAATACTAGGAAAGAGTTACATATGAGTTTAATTCACAATAAACATGCAAATAAGTCTAACAATTAAAATTATGCAAATATCCTAGATAATAATAAGCATGAACAAATTAAATCTAGAAAATAAATAACATTTAAAGAACACATATTTCTGTGTTTATTTAATTTTTTTAGGAAGCAAGTGTGTAAACACCCCATTTTTAACCGTCCTTAAGACTTGGGTGCCACTGATTAGATCATTCGATGGTGCAGGCTATGCTTTGCAAAGGTTCGATTTCTTCCGCAAGGAGAGCGTCAAATCCCAACCTTACACCCCATTTTTGGACTAAAACTATTTTCACTAAAGATTTTAGACCTTAAAACCCTCTTTTTCAAAATATTTTTGAAACAAAGTTCCTACAATGTTTCGAGGCTCGCATTTCGTTAAATGTTGCGCTTTTCGGTAAACCGAGCAAGGACAAAGTGAAAATGAATGAAAGAGGGGTGAAATCTCTGAAAAATCTTTCAAAACACCTTATTTACGGGTTTAAAGTTGAAGAAAAGAGGCGAGGAGGGAAGAAAACTGGCTGAGGAGAAGTTAGGCATGAATCTAGTTGGACTGAAACTGAGCAGTCTTCACTAAAAGAGAAATATCTCTTAGCACACTTGGAATTTTGATGTGAGGCTGCCACCATTGGAAAGAAGACTTTTGGGCTTTCAATTTAGGGATAAGAATGACCTACAAAGGAGTCCAGATGAATGAGATATTCTCATTTGAAGTTGGACTTGGAGAGCAAATTTTTGTTGTCGACCAGAAAAGTGGGTTGCCGGCCACTTTAAGTGGCTGGTCGGCCACTAATGTCCCAAACTCAGATATTTGTAGATTTTTCCCCACCAGCTGTTTTCACATTGCTCTAACTATCCTAATTCAGATATTTTCAACCTGAAGCCTCATTCTTCTATATATAGAGAGCCATCTCTATGGTTTTGAAGGTTAGAACATTTGAGGAAGAAAAATTTTGGGAGCCTCTCTCTCTTCAATTCTCTCTCTATATTTCTCTCTCTCTTGAACCTTTGTGCATAAGTGCACACAAGTATAGATATACTTCTCCTTACATCCTTGACCGGAAGAAAAATTTTAGGAGCCTCTCTCTTTACATTTCTCTCTCTCTTGAACCTTTGTGCATAAGTGCATACAAGTGTAGATACACTTCTCCTTTGCCTGAACATCCTTCACCAAAGTTGGTTATCTTTGAGCTAAGGTTCTAGAAGGTCTTCTTGGAGCTCTTGAAAGTGATTTTTCTTGGTTTTGTTGCCTAAAATTGTGTTGTGCTTCAAGAGGTATAAATCTCTTCCTTTGTGCTTGTTTTGCACACTTGTTTTGCCACCTTTGCAAACTGTTTTTGGCCTGGTTTTCAACTATAAAAACCTCTGTTTTTTAGTCCTAAAAATGGTGGTTTGAGCCTTTATGAGTTAGGGGGTTGTCCCCCCTTTTGGCTCTTTGGCTTGTGAAGCTTTTTGTACCATCTTTCATCACCTTTCAAACCAACTCTTTTGGCCTTTTAACCACTAAAACTCAAAGGTTTTTCAGTGGTAAAAACTTTGTTTTGAGATCCAAAATGGGAGGGGGTAGCCTCCCCTCCTTGTGTCTTGTTTGCATGTGTAGATAGCCTAACATGTGAGCATGTTTTTCTACCATTTATGACTTGATCTCAGTTTGTTTTTGCTACTTTTTTACCTCTGTTTGGAACTGGTGAAGTCACTTGACGCTTGCTTTGTATGCTTGTAGTGCAATTGTGCTTGCTAGTTTAGCTTGTGCTATGTATTAGCCTCTCATTCTAGCTCTTTTTAGCCTACTTCAAACATGTTTTAGAACTTTATTTAAGCTGTTTTAGGACTGTTTTGGACTGTTTGACCCTTTTGAGCTTTGTGTTGCATGTCTATAATGTAGTGCTCTTCACTAGTTTTGTATTTTTGGCTTTTGA
This sequence comes from Camellia lanceoleosa, assembly GCA_025200525.1. Lineage (NCBI taxonomy): Eukaryota > Viridiplantae > Streptophyta > Magnoliopsida > Ericales > Theaceae > Camellia > Camellia lanceoleosa. The sequence goes on from CM045758.1 coordinate 107,598,520, forward strand.
ACATGTTGTGCATGAGTTGCTTGCATGTTGTAGTATCATTTTTCACGCCATTTCAGCACTAAAATATCTGCAACCTCCCTCATTTCTTCATTTTTTTCATTTGTTTTGAGGGTTGGTTAACCTTAAGGTTGTGTTTAAGCTTGAGATAGAGCTTGTGCTCAATGGTTTTAATCCTCTTTTGAGGGTTTCTACTAACCAATGGCATGATCTCTCTTATGTCTTAAGTCATCCTTTGGTTGACCCATCTCTCATTAGAGAACACTCACCTTGGACTTAACCGATTAAAGAATGATTTGGTAATGTAAAATATGTAAACAAAATTGGACAAGTAAAACATGAACAAGATAAGCATGTTATGTTGCATTGCATATGTTTGGATCGGACGTTAATCTGAACACAAGAAGTGTGGGACGTTTCATACTCAAAGTGATGAAATGTGTCACTTTTCTTAGTCGTCGTCATCCTTGATCATGCATAATAGGGTGGTGGACCTTTGAGTCTTATTTGTGCATTCATTATGCTTGTACAAGCTTGACTCTTTGGCCATCATGCATTGAAAATGCTTGATTGGTGGCTTGAGAGCCAAGTGCCATACTTCTTTGAGCTTGAGAAATGATAAGGAGGTGGCAGTACACACATTTCTTGAAAAATGCATTGTTTTGCCTCTGTTGCTCTCTATTGCAGCAAAAGTAGAAGTCTAGAAAATTGGGTGGCCGACAGCCACTTTTTGTGGCCGACCAACTGCTAGTCAATTTTTGTGCAATTGTGTTCCCGTGTTGGAGCAGAGGCAATCTGAAAGCTGGTAAAGTTTTCAGAGATCAAACGAGTACAAACAGAGGCATCCGATGGCAAGGCAATGGCATTTTCAGGTGAAGCAACCGAGCATGCATGCATCCCTCACCCCGAGGCCATTTAATTGCTTTTGTTAGCTTAGAATAAGTTAGCTAATTCATTCGTACATGTGTTGTAATTAATTAGCTTAATTCGTTTTGTAATATTTTAATTAGCTTAGCTTAGCATAGCTAGTTATTCAATTGTGTTGTAATAATTAATTAGCTAGAATAGTTAATTAGTTCGTTTTGCAATAATTAGCTTAATTAGCGTAGCTAGTTAGCTTATTTATTCGGACTCTCCTTCGAGAGGACACAATGTTGTAATAAGTGTGCGTACGTGTGTGCATGTCTTCCAACCCCATGTCTTTCTCCCTTTTACTTAACCGCTTTCGATGCTTAGTTTAGGGATCATTTTCAATTAGCATACCTTATGCTCGCATGTTTGCATCTATTCATTTGTCTTACATGCACCAAGGCTCGGCGCATCATTCAAACTGCATTGTCAATTCAATACTTCTTTGAATACGTGTTTCAAAGCATGTTATCAAACTGTTGCATTCATATGCCATGATTAGGTAGCCGAGCCTATTAATTGCATTATTGCATATGTTGCATTAGGCATTTTGTATAGTTAAGATCATGCATATTTCTAACTAGCTTTTGTTTTGGCTTCGAGTACACTGTAAGTTTTACTCTTTAGCATACTTGCATGAGTGTGAGTGTTGCCATATTTCGCATGCTTGCCATGAGGTTATGTGCTTACTTAATAAACTGCATGAATGCCTGTGGATGAAGGCTTTATTGCTTGAATTGGAACAGTTCAACGAATATGCGTTTTAAGCCCACTTTGCGAAGTGGCAAATCATATTTTAAGCCCACTTGAGGGTAGCAAATTCAAACCATTTTCGAAAACAAAAATGAGTTGAAATGTTCCAATTCTTGCGATTTTAGTCTATATTTGCTTGTGTGTGTCACATAGTAAAGTTAGTTAATAACCAGATAAGAACACATGTGTTTATCAAACAACATATCATGTTTAGTAGAAGCCGATCTTTAATCCGGCGAGCGGGGGTGCTCATTTCAGGACCTTCCCCTCTCGTACCCAAGTTCCCGAGCCGAGATAACTTTGGTGATGACGGACACGTAACCTTTGGCACGAGTCAAGGTTTCCTAAATTTTCCAAAAATAAAATATTTAAATGGCGACTCTGTAATCCAGCAAAGCAGTCTAGTTTTGGCATTATTTGATTTAAAATCAATTTTCCAAAATAATTTGCCGGATTGGACTCTTTGGTGTTTATCAGTCTTACATTGCACTTTGTGAGATTAGATTCAGAACCGTGACAAGAGTCCGAATTGTAGAACCAATTCGAGCTCTCCGAAAGGGGGGCGCGAAAAAGTCGAGCCTACAAAGTGTCATGTAAAAATTCTAGAAAACTAGAAGCAAATCATGCACATTTGTTAAACTGAACAACTATTGAATATAACCACTAATCAGTGGCCTTAAGCATATATATAAAAAATATTTTATTTTATTTCATAAACAAACTTTATACCATGTATGATAGACCCACATGGAAAACAACATAGCAGCATTGCTATTAAATTGATTATAAAAATCACACGTACCATTACATATATGAATTTACTAATCTAAACATGGAATTTATAATCATAAATATATATATATATATATATATATGTAATCAGTGGCATATCAAACCAATTTAAAATTGAAAACTAGGTAGCAATCAACATGGAAAAATCAATAGGCTATTTTTTCATTATTTTCCTCATGAATAGCAGTGGACTACTATATGCTACAGGAAATCTAAAACACATAAAACAATAGCATGCATATATAGTCCTAGATATCTATAAATAAAAGCCATTCTAATTAAACTAAAAAAAATAGAACAGCACATTACATATAAGAAACAGTGTGTTCAGATACACCAATTTTAGTCAATGGAACACTTACTCCTAGGGAATGCACAAATCTTGAAAATAATAAATAGAAGCATGCAAATATATACTGTTCTGATTTTATTGCCTTTTTTCCATAAGTACTATCAATAACAAAACTAATGTTAATTAATCTATTACAAAACATATAGATAAACCTAATTTGTTTTAAGTTTGTTGGTCATATAGGCTAATTAAACGAAACAAATAGATTAAAAATTAATCAGTTAACTTACATAACATGAACCATGATTAACCAAAATACAAATGGAATTAAAATATTGAAAACAAGGGAGCAAACCAAATTCTACGTGATACCACAGTATCCTTAAAACAGATTAGCCACCTCACCGTAGGTGCTGGAGGAACGTCGACTTCTGTCTCCCAGGATAAGATAGCTTAAACCGGCTAACTCATAAGCACTCTCTGTTAGCTTTGGCGAACTGACAATGGTAGCAATCTCTTACACAGGAAGAAAATTGTAGACACAAGCAGACTGACTATATAATTCTAGAAGGGAAATGTTGTGTCTAAACCAAGGGAGATGGGTCTCCTTTTATACACCATGGAGGAGAGAGGAGGAACCTTTAGCCATGAAGGCTATCATCTAATGCCCACTAATGGCCATTACTCTTGCAAAACTGCTAGAGTAATGGACCAAAATTGATGGGAGAAAATATCTTACATATATATTTCCTGTATACACAAGTGTGTATTTCTGCCATATTCAATGTGGGATTGGTAGTTATACATAATTCCCAAAACCTCATTCATAAGGCCATCTTTATGAGACAAATTCTCATTCAATTCTCAATGGTTTTTGGTCATTCTTTATGTGGTGTAAAGACCTTGTTACAAATAATATAAACCCATTTAAAGTTGTATCTAAACCAAGGGAGATGGGTCTCCTTTTATACACCATGGAGGAGAGAGGAGGAACCTCTAGCCATGAAGGCTATCATCTAATGCCCATGAAGGCTGGCCACTAATGGCTATTACTCTTGCAAAACTGCTAAAGTAATGGACCAAAATTGATGGGAGAAAATATCTTACATATATATTTTCTGTATACACAAGTGTGTATTTCTGCCACAATCAATGTGGGATTGGTAGTTATACACAATTCCCAAAACCTCATTCATGAGGCCATCTTTATAAGACAATTTCTCATTCAATTCTCATTCAATTCTCAATGGTTTTTGGTCATTCTTTATGTGGTGTAACCTTGTTACAAATAATATAAACTCATTTAATCCCACCTCAACCAATGGTTGGGACCTACTTTAATTTCACATTAAAGTTTACCAAAAACTCATTTTTTCCAACAAAGAGTAGAAGAAGAAGGGGGCAACAATAAAAGTTTGATATAGCCGAAAACAAAATCTTCTCCGATTAAAACAAAGCTTTCAATGAATTTTATCCTTTTCTCCAAGGAACTATGGTAGTGAAATCAATGGATCTTTGTGTACTTGAAGTATTTAGGCAATAACTAAAAAGAAAGAGTGAAGAAATAAGATTTATAAATGTTTAAGAGAGATAAAAAAAAAAGTGACTAAAAAAAGCTTCTTCCCAATCTAATATATGCACGGACCGCTCGACCGTCAGAAATAATAAGTGACACCACTCGAGTGACCAAAACACTGCTCGCACACATAATAACCCCCTTCTAGAAGTTCAGACCTACAAAAGACAGCTAGAGTGAAGATCACCATACTTCCAAAAGTTTTACAGACCTGTAAAAATACTAAAAGATCTCAAAGATCGCTCGAGCGACCAAAGTACCGCTCAAGCGAACAAGAAATGAAATGGACAACAACTCTTTTGAAAACTAACTCTCAACCTGTTTTAAATACAATCAACAATTCTAAACAACCAAATCCAACTGACAACAAGTTGACAAGGGTATAAACAACAATTACAGGTACGGAATTCTAGATCTAAGAGTACGAAAAAGGTCGAGTCTAAAAAGGAACCCTTATAGTATATATTAAGGAAAAGAGGGTTCTAACCATAAATCTTGTGGGAGTTTCAATATCTCAAACTAAACATTTTAATTTTTTATTTAAATAATTAAAAAAAATTCTATTGGCTAACTCTCATTCAAGCAAATAAATAAATAATATCTCTTAATTTATGACTTTCAAATGGAAAGTATATCAAATATATAAAATAAAAAAATTGGAAAGCAATCCATTAATTTAAATTTAAAATTATAATGATCTATCCTGTGATTTATAAGTTTCAAATGATGATCTATCCAATGATTTATATATAAATATATATATACTATTATAATTATCAAGTATTGTCTTCTTTATAAGGCTGGAATTGTAATTCTTTTTTCTTATTTTTTTGATTGAGAAAATTGGTGATAAATATAATTTAAGGATGGTGTAACACATTAGGTCCAGTGAATATTTTTTGTTAGTGAGAAATCCATGTTTTGTGAAATAGTTTGGTGAGAAATCCTAAAAGACATTTTGTTTCCAATTTTACCCCTTGACTTTTTTATCTGTTTGACTTTTTGTTGACTATCTGTTCAAATTTATATCTATCTATTTAAATTTTTTGTCTATCTATTCAAATTTATATCTATCTTTTCAAATTTTTTGACTATCTGTCCATTCAATTTTTCTTTTAAATTTTACCTATATGTTTAACTTTTTCTTTAAATTCTATATCTATTCAATTTTATATATCTCTATACAATTTTTCTCCTAAATTCTATTTGTTCAAATTTTTTTCCTAAATTCTATCTATCTATTCAATTTTTTTCTACCTATTGCAATCATCATCATCATCATCATCATCATCAACAATTTGTAGATTTCTCTATCTATCTGTTTAAAATCTGTGAATCTCTCTCTCTCTCTCTCTGTGTTTAAAACCTATCTTATTTTTCCCTTTCTCTTGAAATCTATATGTTCAAAATTGAATAGATCCAATATAAATTCTTTTAAACATATGGAAATATGTTCCATCGTCATCATAATCATCATCGACAACAAACAACTAATTTGAATGACACAATGATATCCAATCTTTAAAACAAAATAAAATAAAAAACAAACACAATTATATGATCATATACAAATAATGTGTATCATCATGAGATGATCATCATCATCAGAGATCATGAAGATGAGGAACATGAAGAAGAGCAGTCTCTTTGAGAGGCATCCAACGCCAAGCCATACCAGATCCAACCTCACTTTCCTCTTCCATCACCAAATCATATGTACTATTCAGAGAAACTGAGTAAAAAATGCACAAACACAGTTATGCCTCTCAAAGAAAAAATTATTTTTTCCCTACCTTGAGCAACCACCTAAGTTGAATCCTCTTTTTTAGAACTTGGATCTTCTCTGCCACCACCTCAGGCCTTTAGAGGATCAACAAAGCCACGTTCCAGTGGAATTACCGCCGAAGTCGAGAGGTCCATTTCTTCTTGTGCAAACCATGGTCTAAGGAGAGAAAAGTGATCAAGATTTGAGAACATAAAATAGATTGAGATCAAGATCAGAGAGAGATCACACACACACACATAGAAGTAGGAATGCAAGAAAAATCAAAAAAACTGACCAAACCGATTGAACCGGACCAAACCGGCTATACTTGGTCAGTTTTTTAACAAAAATCGGTCTACGGTTTTCAAATTTGATTTTTTTCGATTTTCAGTTTGATATCCATTTAAGCACCTTGTGCACCGATCTAAACCGAAACCGACCGCTTCAACATATATTGTATTTACAATATATATATATAATCTAATAATATAATGATATTAATAAGTATAATAAATTATTAACCTTAATTAATTAACCTTATCATCTTTATAACCTAAGTTCGTAAACTCTTATTATATATAATCTTAACTCAACTCATTATTCTTGAAACCTTAGTATTTTTAAACTTTTTTTTATTTTTTATTTTTGTTAATTTAGGAATTGAAAAGTATGTATTAAATGAATGGATTGAATATGTTTGAAATGGTAGACAAATAAATAATTTAACGTTTTTATACAGATTGATGATTATATTTAAAAGTGGCTCAAGTTTGAAAAATCCTAAACCAATTAAACCGCACTAAACCAAACCGTTTCAATCGGTTCAGTTCGGTACGGTATGGTACGGTACGGTACGGTTTGATTGGAGAAGCAGTCTGCATCAGTGTTCAAAAAAACCGACATTATCAGTTTGGTGTAATTTTTTACCTAAATACTGACCGTACCGAATCGATTACATCCCTACCATGGTTTTAAAACCCGGACCGGACCGGGCGGTTCAACCGGTTGAACCGGTGACCGGATGGGGTTCCGGTCCGGTTAGCCCTCTTAAACCGGCCAATTGCAAAAACCGGCCTATTTTTTTAAAACCGGTGAACCGGTTGACCCGGTGACGGGTTGATCGAACCGGTCCGGCTCTTTTTTTTTCTTTTCTTTTCTTTCTTTCTTATTATATATATATATATATTATATATAAAAGATAAGAATATAAGAAAATTTTAATTTGAAACTCTTTTTTAAGGGTCTCCTCTTGTGAGGAATCCCATTAAGAGCTTTGATGAAATTATTGTGAAAGTCTTCACCTATTTATAAGAAAAAAATTCTTTCAAAAAGACTCAAGAAATCCATGTGGGACTCAATCAAATGTATTGGAGGGAATATTGAAATTTTGATATCCCTCCAAAATTTTTGCTCTCCTTTCAATCAAATTATTTGAATTAAAATCATATGGAGAGAATATTAAATATTTGATTTCATCTTCCAAAATTGAAATTAATAATATTTCAAAATATATTATTATATTTTTTAGTAAAAAAATATTAGGACAAATATTTAAGATAATTTAATATTTTAAACATTTTTAATTTATAATTTTATTACTTATATTTTTATTTAAATATAATTTTAATATATTTATTACGTCACAGTTCGATTCTGGTTTAACCCGACGGTTGAACCGGTGACCCGTCCACCCGATCCTTTTTCCGGTTCGTTCACCGGTCCGGTTTTTAAAACATTGATCCCTACATAGAAGAGATACGACGGAGGCCGTGAAGGCAGTAGTGGAGCGACCGTTAGAGAGGGAGGAGAGGCAAGCAGTAGAGGCGCTTTGCTGCAAATAGTGAGGTAGAGAGATAAAGTAAAGGGAAGATGAGAGAGTAGAGAGAGAAAGGAGATGAAAAATAAATGTGAAGGATTTTATTAACATATATATATATATAATAGGTAGTTTGGTCTTTTTAAACTAACTTGTCTTTATGGATAAAGTGTTTTTGTGACGACCCAGAACTTTTCCCTCCGCTCGAGCGGACTTTTGGGGTTCCCAGCAATTTCGTAGACGGCCTGAGATTCTGCAAGTTGTGAATCTCCGCTCGAGCGGAGAAGTTGACGCTCGAGAGGACTGCTTTATTGGTCTGTGAGCACTCGAGCGGGTGAGGTGACGCTCGAGCGTGGAAAGTAAGATTGTCCTTGACATTTTATTAGTGTACTTAGAACCTTCTTATGTTATTTTGGAGTATGGGTTGAGGTGGTACAATGAAGGTAAAGTAGGATGGAACCAAAAGCTTTAATTTGAATGATTCATCTACGATCAGCCGCCACTCTTTTGCCCTTTTCTTTTTCCACACTTTGAATTTGGATGTGAGGTTAGAACCATTGGAAAGCTTATTTCCGGGGCTTCAATTTGGACACAAGAACGACCTAAAACGGAGTCCGGATGGGAGAGTTATACCTGTTCAAAGTTTCGAAATCTGTGCTGAAAACAGGTACGCTCGAGCGGGAATTCCTCCGCTCGAGCGGGAATTACGGGACAGCAGCTTAAAACGAGATTTTTTGGATCATTTCTCACATTTTCCTTTTCCCCTCTTCATCCCCCTCCCCTAGGTCCGAAAACCCTAGGTTCTTAATCTCCAAAACCTTCCATTTCTCTTAGTTTTGATCGAGATCATCTATCAAAAAGTGAAGAAGCATGAAGATTATTATGTTCTACCGATTGGAATTTCGAGATTTTGGAGGATTCTTCTCAATCCTTGCTCCTTTGTTTGATTCTTCAGGTAGGGGTCCTTATTCCCTTTCAATATTTGCATTCATAGATGGATTTGTGGTATTTTGTGCATATAAAAACATAATTTATAATTTGAGCATAATATGTCCAACTTGAGATTTAGGGGTTTCGGGTTTATCATGTTGGTGATATAATTGATGGGTTAAAATGATAGATTATGAATCCTAGGTGTATAATCAATGGAAAAATTGGAATAGAAAATGATGGGTTAATAAGTTTGAATTTTCTTGACATTTCAATATTTTTCTTGAAACCCTAGGTTAATTAAAGATGATAACCAAAGATTTGGCCCAAATTGGAAGTAGAATAATAAAATTGAGGTATTGAATTGTATGTGTTCAAGTTTAATTTGAATTTGGAAATGTTTGAAAATTATGTTAAAATTTGCGAATGAGCTTTGTTATGAGCATTGTAAATCATATGTTAATGAGAAAGGAAATTTGGGGAAAGATTTGTTGATGATGTGGATGATGTAAACTTGGCTATGGAATATCGAATTGAGCCTTAGCAATTTAATTTGAATTATGTGGAATTATATTTGGTAGCATTGAGTTGAATAATGTTAAATATTGTGGATTATATTGGATGGTGATAGTTATGTGGGGTTATGTCGATTATGTCGAATTGTGTTAAATATTGTTGAATTGAATTGTGTAGGGTTAGCTACAGGGACAGACCTAGCATCTAAACACTGTGAGTAATAGTACGCCATATGAATATTTTTCTTACTGTTAATGAGTATTGTACTAGCGCTCTGTTCCTCGTAAGTGATTACACTAGCACTATGTCAGTTAGAAATCAGTGTGAACGTTGGAAGGGTTGCGTACATCGGTATGTCTTTGGAATCATTCTATTCTGTCTATGATGCATAAGAACCCTCTGTCAGCTGTAAGAAAACTATATCGTTTCTAAATGAATAAATGGAACTCATGTTCATCTTTGAATGGTGGAATCTATTGAATTTAAGATCATTATGGATTACCACTAATGAATCAAGATTATTTTGTTATATGACACATGAACTTGAGATCATTCAGATCCTATGACATAAATGCTAAGGTCTAATGTTATCATATAACCCATAATAGAAGGTGAAGTGTTCTATCTTCATGAAGGCTATGAAATATTCGCTCTTGATCCTCGTTAATGTTTATGTTTATGCACATTCTGTTATCTACAAGTTAGTGGCATTATTTCATGATGAACAAGTGAAATGTGAGTACACTATGAAACTACAGTATTTATGTACCTATGGAATTAATGGTTGCTGTTAGCACTCTGTTAAATGTAACCTAATTGCGCTAACTCATGTGAATGATAAAAAGAAACCGTGTGCCTCTGTATGATAATAAGACTAGTCTGTTCTGATGACATCTGTAGTTATTCTGTTATGTTGTTCGTTTCGTTTATATCCTGATATAATGAAACTTATTGTTTTCTGGTATGGAACAAAGTGCTGTACGGAACTAAGTGCTACACTTTGGTGGGAGCCACCTCTAGAATCCGTACGAGCCACCTCTTGAGTCCATACATCTGTTATTTATGTTATTACGCTTTATGCGTCCTGTCATCACGCTTTATGCGTCCTGTCATCACGCTTATGCGTTCTGTTACCCCATGCGCATGCGTTCTGTTATTTCTATTATTTCTAGGCCTATGGTCGTTCTGTACATACTGGGCTTAAAGCCAATTTGTTAAGAAAGCTGGACCTATGGCTATTGTGGAAATAATTACAGAATGTAGTTAATCATATGCTTCTGCAGTTATATACTTTATTATTCAAGTTGAACATTACATCATTTATGTACTATTATTCACTGGGTTTCACTCATTCTGTATTTTGCCTGTTTCTGTCGGTAATCATTCGAGAGTCCAATCCTAACCCTTATGGCTCGTCTCTCTTTTGTCAACTTCGGTGTGTCCAGGCACTAGCTGAAGCCGTGCGTTTTGTAAAGTGTTGTTAGAGTATATGTTTATGTCTTGGTTGTCTTTCTTTATTATTTTTGTTATACGCCCAACTGTGGGGCTAATAATTGAGGTCTATGTGTGTAAATTTTAATTATATTCTTTACTTAGTGTGATGTTATGATCCTGACATAATAGTGGTAGCTCAATGGCATAGAAATGTGTGTTATCAGGTGCTTCCGTCCGGGCCCCATATATTATATATGTCAATTTTTGTGTCTGTTTCTGATGAGGTCATGCCCAAACTTTTAGGGGCAAGTTTGGGGTGTGACAGTTTTAGTGCCTGGACCTAGACAAAAGAAATTCAAATTTGGATTTTTAGCCTTGGCGCCCTTTTTGATTTTGTTTAATTTTTATTAATATGTGTCACAATATGAGTAGTTTATAAATTAATTTTATATTCTTAAAATAAAATTTTAACTTTGGATTTTTTCTTAAATTATGTTACTATAATTGAAATGAGATCAATACTCATTCATTAAATTATGCATCCTTTGTTGAATTACAAAAATAAAATTTTAAATTTAAATTTTTCTTTAAATTATGTAGCTACAATTAGAATGAGATCAATATTTATATGTGTCATAATATTATTGGTCTAAGTATAATATGTTATTAAATACACGTGTTCAAATTATTATTCACTATTAAAAGTTTATATTTTTATTTTTTGTCTTTTTATTTTTAAATTTTATAAAAAAAAGTTATATCTTTCTAAACTATAAGAACTTGAAGAATAAATTTTTTTAAGACAAATATATACATTTTTTAATAAAAGACAAAACTATTAAGAAAATGAATGACTTTTTTAGCACTTGTCAAATATGGTGGATGTTGGTTTTCTTTTTATATCAATTGTCCATTAAACAAAATGAGGGTTACACGTAATAATTTTTGTTTATCTAAACTTGGGTGAAGCACCAAAAAATCTCAAATAGTAATCGTATGAACTGTTTGGTTTTCAATTTTTTCTTATGGATCCAAAGGTCCCATTCTAGTATGAATTACATAAAGGGACAAGTATAAATGCACGTATTATGTGTTGAGGGATAAATGTGAATTTTTTCTTAATGTTGAAATTATTGAACGTAACATTTCAAAAAAATTCTTTCATGTACTTTTCTCAAACATAACATTGCAATGTAATACTCCAAAAACGTAATACTCCAATATAACATACTAAAATACTTTTTAGTATACTTTTCTCAAGCGTAACAATGTATCATTCTAAAAAAACTTCTTAATATATTTTTCCCAAGCATAACACTTCAATCAATGTAACACACAAAAATTTCTTAGTGTATTTTTTTCAAATATAACAATCTAATGTAGCACTTCAAAAACATAACACTCCAAAATAACATATTAAAGAACTCTTTACGCTGTGTTTGGTTGGGGGATTTGGGAAGGGATTTGGAAAAGGAAAGGGAAAAGGTGTGTGAAATTAGGTGAAATATAGGTATGCTTTATTTACATTTCACCTACCTTTTCCATTTCCCTTTCCAAATCCCTCTTCAAATCCCCCAACCAAACACAGCATTAATGTACTTTTCCCAAACGCAACACTCTAATATAACACTCCAAAAATGTAACACTTCAATTAACACACTAAAAAATTTCTTAATATACTTTTTTCAAAAGTAACGAGGTAACATTCCAAAAAATGCTCTTAGTGTACTTTTTCCAAACATAACACTCTAATGTTACATCCGAGTATAACACTAAAAAATTATACTAACAAAAATGTAAATTTCTACGTTTGACAACCAACACCTCAGTCACCAATTCCTTCAAAAAGAATCTTCCACACCTCACATTTCCATTCCCATCCCAAAAATAAATTGAAAAATTGAAAAAATAAATCACAAAAGGGCATTCTTGTAAACTTAAATGGCACCAAATCAATAAATAGAACTTTTTAAAACAAAAAAAGACTAATTAGTTCATAAAAAAAACTCTTAGGACTAAATTGATTGACATTCACCCATATGAGATTTATAGGTAAATTTTCTTTTATTTATTTAGCCCTTGCCAAACATGGTGAATCCTATTAATGTTGTTTTTAATCTCAATTATCAATTAAAATAAAAAAATAAAAATATTTTTTTGACACAAATTGCTAAAAGGTGACTTTTGTTAAAATAAAATAGAAAGAAACGTTATTTTTCTATTCAAAATGATGGTTCACGAAACTTTTTTTTTGTTAAAAAAAAATGAGGATTTTAGGTGATAATTTATTACTCATTTTGAATTTTCAGATCAAATGAGAATACTATTCTAAATTTTTTTTCTTACCGTTTTTTTATTCAAATTCTTTTATTTTGTAAGAAATTTATTTTTATCCTATTTAAATATTTTATTGTAATTTTTAAATTAAAAATAATTTCTGAAAAATCATGTTTAAATTATTCTATACCATTATAAAATGTAATTATTTTAATATCAACTTATTCAATGATCCCATTCTGAAAGGTGTATTTTTAAACATTTAAAAAAAATCTACTGGAAAAACTTAAACATGTTATTTTTACTTTTGTTCATTAATATTAAAATTTTAATTGAATTTATTTATTATTTAAAAAAATAAAGTAGCAATAATTTTATATATTTATATATACAATTTTGTTTCGGCTGCTTAGTTATTTGGGATCTCCAATGTCCACTTAAATTTAATTCAAATTTTTGAACTTTTACATAAGTTCTCGTCGAATTAAAAATTAGGAAAAATTATAATTTAACCTCCTATGATTTATTTTAAAAACACGAAACTCTCTTATAATTTCATTTGTAACACTTAAATCTCTAAACTTTATACCATGTAATTTCTAACGGACAAGGCACAAAACAACGTGGTTTTGTGCACCGTCTAATAAAAAATAAATTTAAAAAAAAAAAAAAGAAAAACAGGAGAGAGAGAGAGGCATGGGTCAACTTCCATTGCCCACTTCACGCGCCAAACCAAAAACACCGTCACCGAGATTAGAACCCATAAGAGGACCACCATCACCGAAACAACCCAGCATCACTCCAGCAGTCGGGTCGCACCAGTCTCCCGTCACCTCAACAAGAGCACAGGTAAACCGGAAAACAAACCAGCACCTGAGCAGCATCTCAGATTAACGAAGTCCATCGAAGTAACGTATGTCACTCCGAGCTTAAGACATCATCACCGATGACAGCGACTGAACAGACCAGTAAACCGAAACTGGATAACAGTCGTTGCTAGGGAACATAAAGCAGCAGCAACCCAAACCTATATCATCACCTCCTCGATCACCATCTTCACCAACAACTCCTGAACATGGAAAACCAGTCAATACTGGAGAACAAAACACAACACAGGTCACCTCTCAGCAACGGTCATGACGCCACCCACAACCGGAGCTATCAGCCTAGATTACACTCAATGACATCATCCCTCTCTCTCTAGAACTAGAAACAGACCCACTTCGGCCAAAATAACACCTGTAAAGGGTAAACACAACACCACCGGCGACCCAACCACCGGCGACATCAAGCCTGTGAAACAAAGCAAAGCCCAACCTGAGACCATATCCCACTGAACTGAGAACCAACCCACCGAATGCTAAGGTCGAACCAGTGATGACTACACTGGTGACACTGGTGACGGTGACTCAACCCAAGACAAAGCTCAGAATATGTTAAGATGTGATATGATCTACTCTTGTTGTCTTCGACATTATCAGGCTGGTTTTTGGCCATTGGAGGGAAAGAGAGTCTCTCTCTCTCTCTCTCTCGTTTTTTCTTCATTTTTTTTTTTTGTTTTATTTTTTATTAGGCGGTGTACAAAATGACATTGTTTTGTGCACTTCTGTTACATCCGTCAAAAATTACAACATGGCATAAAGTTTAGAAGTTTAAGTGTTACAAATGAAACTATAAGGAGATTCCATGTTTTTGGAATAAATCACAGGGGGTTAAATTATAATTTACTCTTTAAAATTTATTGATGCTTCACCCATAATTTTATTTTATTGCATTATTTAGGAAAATGAAAAATTTCCCTAAAAAAACTCTCCCTAATCTCCCTAATTTTCATTTTTGGCAAACTATTTTTTTGTTTTTTCCTTTTTTTTTTTTTTTACTTAAAATGGAAATTGTGGGAATTCGGGGAATGAATATTTGGGGGATGAATCACGGTGCCATTATTTATTTTCATTTTTTTTGCTATTGAGGGCTTTGATCAATATCATGCTCCTCGTCATGTTTTTAAACATTTTCTGTTTTTTAAAATTTTGTTTGATTGGCTGTATTTTCAAATGTTATTTTCTATTTACTTTTCTCAACAACAACAAAAAGTTAGATAGAAAAATTAAAAATACTCAAACAATTTTTGGGAAGTTTGGCTATAAATCCCTCTTACCGTCCTTTTATTGTTAAAAGGACCAAGAAAAAAATTATACTTTCAAAACCCCCTCATAATTATAAAGTCTTGTATAAATAACAAAATTTATTATTTAAATATTTTATCAAACTATTATACCCTCAACTAAATCTGCCTACCATCTCCTTCTACATCACTTTCTCTCTCTTCCTTCACCTCCACCTCTACCTCCACCTCTCTCTTCTCATCCGTCGCAGCCACTGCCCCTTCCATCTCGGTCCTCCACAGCCTCTCCATGCCCCTCATCTCCCTTACCATCTTCGCCGAAATTCTCCTCTCTGTCGTTGCCGAGATCCGCGATCTCGTCATTCGCCACCGCTGAAGACAAATCCGCCATCGCGCCTCCTCCTCTTCCATTTACGACGACTAATCGGAGTTTTCAATCAGATAGTGAAGCGCACAACAAAAATTTGGATCTATAGATACATGTGTGTATATTTGTGTGTTAGCAATCTCAATTCACAGATCTTGCCAACGTCAATCTCTCTCTTCGGATGAGGAAATCCAGAAGGCGTATTTTATCAAGGTCTTATATTTGTCTAATTGTTGAAATTCCAATCTTAAATCTTATTTCATTAATGTTTATAAGGTTTTGAGAAGGAGATTTGGAGATCTGATTCTATACTACATATATATGTGTGTGTATATATTCCTCTATCTACATGTGTATCTATTGCATGTGAATATATATATATATATATATACATGTTTCAAAGTATTGTCTGTGTTTGTTGATTGTTGATTTTGATGTTATTTTCTATTTGGTTCCCAATAGAATGAAGGAAAAGTTGAGAAATTGATCATTTAAACATCAAAGCAACAACGAGGATAAGACTATATTTGATTTTCTTATTATGTTTCTGTATTTTTCTCAGCAACCAAACACGCAAGGTTATTAATACATGACACTTAGTGTGATTCAAAGTGGATACTCTCCTTAGATCATAGTAAAATTGTACTTTCAGAGTAAAATTTTATTCTGAATCAAAGTAAAGTTTATTATGATTCAAAATAAAATTTTACTCTGATAAAAAACATGTTAATTTGCTTAACAATATAAAATTTTACTTTGAATCATAGTAAACTTTACTTACTCTGAATCAGAGTAAAGTTTACTATGATTCAAAGTAAAATTTTATTCTGAAATTTTATTCTGGTTAAAAACATGTTGATTTGCTTAACAATATAAATTTTACTTTGAATCATAGTAAACTTTACTATGATTCAGAGTAATTATGATTCAGAGTAAACTTTTACTGTGGTTAAAAACATGTTGATTTGTTTAACGATATAAATTTTTACTTTGAATCATAGTAAAATTTTACTCTGAATCATAGTAAAATTTTACTCTAAAATACACTGTCACGTTGGCTTAATAAGAGAGCTAATAGATATGAGAATAGTATAGTAAAAGAAACAAGTTTTAAAATATTATGAGATTTTGAAAGTAACTATATAATTATTGTCATTTTAAAAAACAAATTAGAAAATGAGAGTTCTATCACCAAATCCACCAACATTTTTATATGGTTCTCTTTTTTGGGAGCCAAGTCATCTTTTGGTGTTTACTTTTATCAAATTAATTTATATTTAAAATTATAATAATAAAAAACAAACAAAAAAAACAAATTTTAAAAACAAAATCAAATGGGGATGGATCAAAATAGAGATAACCCCTCCTTGCTGTCGTAGATTGACTTCATTGATAACAATAACTTCTTTATTAAGAAGAATCAAAAACAACAAACATAATTTAACAAATCAAAGTGCCTATGCTGTATTAAAGTTTGATCACGAAGTCAACTATCAGTAAGAAAATGTATTTTAATTTGTAGATCATTTTATGACTTAATTGTCATATATATGGATTGTGGGAGACAATAGCCAAGTCTGTACTTAACCCAGGGTCAACCACAGCACATGCTTGTGTTTTAATGTAATAATACACTTCTCTTAGCTTTCACTCCATTCTTATGTCTAATTCAAGCCAACCCAAACACACAACTTAGTGTTGGAAAATTTGAATTTAAATTTACTCCTATGGTTATGTCTCTTGAGATGAAAGGGTGTGTCCTTTTGAAGGATCACAACTTTTCTAAAGAGTCACTTAGAAGTCTTTATATTCTTAGTCCCTCACTTCTTTTTAAAAAAAAAAGGAATTGCCATTCTTCTTCACTTTGCATTTATTCTTCATATTTCTTGAGTCTAATTTTCCTATAATGAATAATTTTAAATTATATTTTCTTTTTAGTTTGGTACTATTTTTCTAACACTTAGCACCCATATAAAAAAACACACAACTTAGCGACTATCTTAAACGATGATTTTTCCATGTAACTCTTAAATTGTATTTGGATCATAAATTTAGGTAGAAATTTAAAAAATGAACAAAAAAGTAGAGAAAAATTCCAAATCTGTATCTAAATTCTTGATCCAAAAGCAAACTATGGTTGCAAGGGTCACACTAGAAATTTATTCTAATAAGACTATTTCAACTATTAGTGAATATCATCTTACCCTCTTAATCTATAAAATCTTGAATTTTGAAACTCTCAACTATTGAAATAGTATAAATGCCCTAATAAAAGTTTTAAAATGAACAGATTTATATATAAGGAAAGTAAAGTGATATTTGCTAATAATTGAAAGATTTTGGTGTGACTAACTCTTCTAATAATTAACAATCTACGGAACAAAAAGAAAGTACACATGAATACCGATCATTTGGCCCTTCCTCTACTCTATAAATTTCCCGTCTACCATACAATTAGGTCAAAGAGACCTCATTGTGTAACAGAAAGGAAATTTAGAACAAGAGAAATGGCAGACTGAGTTCATGTGACACTTTTGACATGTGACCATAACGTTCCTACGTGTACGACATACTTGATTCCATGCATATATAGATACTCACACTGCATATATAGATTCAAGCTGTCACAGCTCAAAGAAGAAAAGAATAAGAAAGAGAGGTGTACGGGGGTGAAATATCTTCTGCTCTCCGTACGCCTTGAACGTTAAGCTTCGGGTGACGGCATCTAACTCTGCAACACAAAAATTGTGAGCTGTCCGGCGGTGGTGTGTGCTGGAAAAACCCTCCGATAATCAAGTCAGTTTTCTAGGGAAGAAAACAATGTGAGGAGAGTGTTAGTGAGAGTCAGTTTTCTTACCTCCAGCCTTCGCCATTCTCCATATTTCTAGGCTGGCCATGCAGCCCAAGATTGTGCGCGCACTACCTCTGCTATCCTTCCCTGGACAGGTGGCAGTGCTCGCCTCTCACCACCTTACGCGTGTAAAGGTCTTGTCCTTCCACCAGTACACACTGAACTGTCTTAACGGTATTGAGGCGTTCGTGGAGCAGATGTCCTCTTCCTCACGCTATTGGCCCAAGTGGCATCATTAACCGGGGTACCATGACCGACCTATATCCTGTGGAAGATTGCCACTACATGTACATAACCGAGCTACATATCGCCAACCTGTCCCTTTGGAACAAGTGAAAGCTGACCACTCACTTTGAGCTACTCGGGCGCTCATCAGAACCAACCGGTTGCGAGGCATGCCGGCCCCCAACTATTCCATCTGAATTCTCGGTCACACGAGCTGTCTATCTCGGCTGGCCGGTCAGAGGCTTGCCGGCCTCGCTGTAATCTCCGCCCAGCCTGGGTCGCCCTATAGCTCGGTCACCACTCGCTATTCCGAACTCTGCCCGGAACACGGCTCGGCTAGGGCATGTTCGCACTTGCTCGGTCAATGTCAATGACCGTGCAAGTCAGTCGCGTCAACAGGGTTAGCTCGGCGCCGTGCATTTCGTTAAATCTGACGTCGCCTTAGCTCGGCCGTACTGTCACGCAAATCTTCCCTCTCAATTGCCCCTTAAACCCATCCGAGCTATCGTGATTGGGTTTACCACCGTGTCCGAGCTAAGGTTGAGTTGCGCTCCTGCCAGGCCGAGCTTGATTGGGTTAATGTTTGCCGCCGAGCAGTGGTTGATCGGGGACAATCCTATCGCCGAGCAATCTCAATTGGCCGGCCATTATCTCCGCAGTCACATCAAAGGTCTTACAGCCGTACTGACAGCCGCGTTTTCAGTGCCTCGTGGCGCCTCCTCATTGGGTCGTCTGACCGCCTCAAGACAAGATAATTCAAACGGCGCAGCCGTTTGGGTTTCCCACCCATTCTTAAACGCCATTCGAAGGGTTTTAACCCTTCACTTCTCATTTTCCATTCAAGCTCCAAAAACCCTAGCCCTTCTCTGCCAACACTGTCTCTGAGCTCCCATTCCCCACATTCCTTCCTGCCATCCTCATCGTTGCTGTCAAGCTTGCGAGGCTCATCTTCATTTTCTGGTAAGTTTTCCTTCCCCCTCACTGCATTTGCAATTTTTTCACGCTCTTTGTGATTGTCTGCCGCTGTTCTTCATTTTTTATGCCACTGTGCTTGGCATTTCTTGTTTGTGACTACTCACGCCCCCTCTCTCTGTTTAGAGCCTGCACACCCTAGGGCAAACGGGAACATTGGGAAAGGATGGGGCCTTCGTGCCCCCTGTTCTTCCCAGGTTCGAACCGATTCGTCCCATTTCTGGGATGAACAATTTGAATCTGGGTTGGGCCAAGCTAAATGCTCATTTAGATCCGTAGGTAGAATAATAACCAAGCAAAAACTGTTTGTGACTCCTCGCTGAATCTGCAATCGAGCTGAATTCCCCATTAGATCAGCGAGTAGGGTGGACCGAACTACAACTGAAAACTCCCCTGATACATTAACCGAGTTGAAAGATCAACTAGATCCTGCGCGTAGCGTTAACCGAGCTAGAACCGAACTAGGATTAGGCAAACATGTAGTTAAACAGAGCTGGGACTTGCCGGTCAAAACACCAAATCCTTCCCTGAGCTATTTCCATTAGGAGCCGCGCAATATCTACCGTGCTAACCCTTGGCCTTATTTTTCAACATGCAGAACAAATAGGACCGACCAAGCCATTCCAGCATTATAACTAGTGCAGCTCAAAGTCCGAGCAAACACACCAACGTTTTTGACCGAGATACAAAACCGAACAAGACCAACATAAATGGGGAAATACCGGTTCATGGTTAGCACGCCCGGTGCAATGACCGAGTTCCGTAGGGAGTACAACGTCCCCAATGACGTCGTCTTAGAGCTTGCTAAAAAGGGAGATACACCATGGGGGGACTTAGACCGGTGTCCCTTCACGGTCGTTTCCATAGTAGAGGGAGGAGTCCGCTTCCCGGTGCAACCCTTGCTCTGCGAATTTTTGAGGCAGACAAGGCTTTGCCCGAGCCAAGTTTCCACCAACACATACAAGATAATAAATGGCGTCGCCGAGCTGAACCGAAGGCTCGGTCTCAATCTCGGCCTCGCAGAAATTTTTCACCAATACAGCCTTAGTAAAAATAAAGGTGGGTTTTGCTGGTACCTCAAAGTCAAGAAGGGCCGAGCAAAACTCATCGAAGGCAACCCAGACAAAGAAGCCAACGATGACGACTTCCTCTAGGTGTCCGGTAATTATGAGGACACAGAGGCGCCCATACTGGGCTGGTACATAAGAAAAGATTTTGGCAGTGCTGGTAAGTAGCCTGGCTGACCGTACTACCTTCTCTATGCGTTTCTTTTTTGTCATCTTCGCCGGTCTAACACTTCTTCTTCTTGCAGATAGACACTTGGCGGCTAACTATCATCAAGCCGACCCAGAAGCCATCCGAGCTCTCCTCCGTCACCCAGCCGATGAGAGAGAAGCATCAAAACTGCTCGGTTTTGAACAAACATACCACTACCAAGCGTCGCGCAAGAGCCGCGTGACCGACTTTCTGCGCGCTCCATCTCCCGAGCCAGACCCTACTCTTCCACCGATCAGACTCGTTCCACTCACCGCTGAGCAAGAAATGGCAAAAATCCGGGCAATCAAGTCTATGATCACTGGAGAGGAAGGGGAGTCCCAACCCCCAGAGGCGACCAGGGGAACTTCCTCTACCCCCGCCGAACAAACAGAAGGGGCAGTGCTCGCCCTGGCAAGCGAACAAGGGGCTGGCCGGCCAAAGAAAAGGCAAAGGAAAGACAAAGCCAGTCAGAGCCTCGTTGACGAAGACTCAACCGAGGTTGGTTCAACCAAGCTGGCAAACTGCATCGAAAGCGACCACCGCCGCAAATCCAAGGGCAAGGGCCCTGCCACCCCTCCGGTCTGGGCGCCGGAGTTCAATTATCAGGGCCGACCAGTTTCTGCCGAGGATTCAGTATACGCTGATAAGGATTACTCCCTTGGCTTCAACATGACCAAGGGGCTAATCCTTCCAGCCGATATGAAGAGGCACGACGAGCTGTCGGACCTGAAGATTCTCCGCTCGGCGGCAAAATCCATCGTGTTGGTAAGTCCCTCCATTTTCTGTTTTTGCTTCAACTGGTTGCTCGGTTTTTGCCCGGTCTTTGAATACTAATTGGTTTGGCATTTGTTTGCAGGCCGCGCAGAAAAACTACCTCGCCCACGACCGCATGATCAAAGTGCGGCAAAATCTGCGTGAGGCCATCGCCGAGAATGAGGCCCAAAGGGCCGAAATATCAAAATTGAAGGCCGCGCAAGAGGCTATCACGGCGGAGCGAGATGCACTGCAGCAGAAAGTTGACCGAGCCGATGCTAACAAGCAGCGTGCCGTGAAATCAACCAAAGCTCGGTATCTCGCCGAGCTGAGGAAGCTCCGAGATGCGCACCAGGCGGCCCTGGACAAGGCTGTTGACGATGCAGAGGACCGGGGATACGCTCAGGCCGAATAGACTTATGAGCGGCACGTCCAGGCGACCAAGGACATCTTTTTCTAGTGCGGTTGGAAAGCCACCGTGGAAAAAGTTGGCCTTGGTCAGAATTCTGACATGTTCATCAATCCGCCCTCTACATATATCCCGGTCTATATGCAAGCATATGCCAATGCCACACAGAACCAACTCATTGCAAAGGCGAGGAAGGAGGCTGAGGAAGAAGTCGCCGCCGAGAAACAAGCCGAACAAACTCCATCCGAAGCGTCTCCGAATGCTGAAGATGAAGCAATTAGTCTGGATGTTGTCACGGTGAAAGGCGCCGATGATGCCGAAGAGGGCCTGCCCGAGCAAACAGCATTGAGCGCCGAGTTGACGGTGAAGGGGGCCGAACAAAACCAAAACCTTGACCTAGATTGAAGATTGCCTTCTTTGTTTTCCTTTGTTTTTGCATTCTTCTTTTTCTTTCTTTGTTTTGCAATGTAACAGGGCTATGCCCCGCCTTCTGTAATGAATTTCTTCTATTAATGAAATTTCAACTTTTTGCACGTTCATTGGCTGTTCCTGTTTGGCTTTCGTATGTGTGAAAATCTTGCTTCAAACTTTGATCAACTGGCAGGTCGGCCTAACCGTACAAACTGCTGAGCTAAAATCGGCTCACAAGCAATCTAGTCAGGACTAGCAGTTGCACTTTCAAATGACGTTTTGTTCCTGGCCGAGCAAAATCCGCTCGGCCTTGATCAGTTTACGGGCTGTAATTCCAGTGCTTCAATACGGCCGAGCAAAAACCAGCTCGCCCTTCAATTCAAATTTTTTTTTTTTTTTTTTTTTTAGCCGAGCAAAGACAGCTCGGTCTTTATAACTGTTGGGCAAGACGCCATTGCCAATACCGCCGAGCAAAATCAGCTCGTTTCGCATATTGGACAAAACACCAATATGCCAAATGGGCCGAGGAAAATCAGCTCGGCTCTTACATTGGGCAAAACACCAATGTGTTAGTTAGGTTGGTCATGCCACCAACATTCCAACTGGGCGAGCAAAACCAGCTCGGCCCTAATGCGCCTTGCTCCATAGGCAAACTGTTTGTGCGGTCTGCTCCCATTCCGAGGAAAACAGTCTGGTCCCGTCCAAGTCGGTCTTCTTGCCCCTTGCACCCATAATTGCCTTTCGGGTCTTGCTATATCATTGGACAAACATAATACTAAACAGGAAGGAACTAATTTTTATTACAAAAACGTTGCCATCTTTTACATCAAGTGCCAAAGGGCTATGGGTCTAGGAAAGCTAAACAACATAAGCAAATTACATTTCAAAAGTAAAAGACCTTTAGGTTGGCTGCATTCCACGGACGGGGGACAACCTTGCCATCTAAATCTTCCAGGTGGTATGCCCCCTTGCCAGCGAGACCAACCACCTTGTATGGTCCTTCCCAATTTGCACCGAGCTTTCCTTCGCCAGGGATTACTGTGTTACCAAGTACTTTCCTTAGGACCCAATCCCCAATCTTGAATAGCCTGGGGTGCACTGCCTTGTTGTATTTTTTAGAGAGCTCCTGCTGATAGGCTGCTACGTGGATTAACGCGCGCTCTCGTCTTTCTTCAGCAAGGTCCAGTTCTAATGCCACGGCTTCATTGTTCAGGTCTGGTTGAAAACTTTCTGAGCGGATGGTTGGCATGCCAATCTCTAATGGGATGATGGCCTCCATACCATAGGTCAAAGCGAATGGCGTCTCCCCAGTCGATCGCCTTGGCGTAGTGCGGTATGCCCACAGCACATTAGGAAGCTCTTCAGCCCACTTTCCCTTGGCCTTCTCAAGCCACTTCTTCAGCCCGTCCAGAATGGTCTTATTTGAGGCCTCCGCTTGACCATTTGACTGAGGATAGGCCAGCGTTGAATTGTAGAACTCGATCTTCAACTCTTCGCAAAATTCGCGAAAAAGTTTTCCATCGAATTGGGTGCCATTATCCGAAATGAGCGCCCTGGGTATACCGAAGCGAGTGGTCACATTTTGCCAAAAAAATTTCTTAACATCCTTTTCCTTTATGGTCGCTAATGGCTCGGCCTCAACCCACTTGGTGAAGTAGTCAGTCGCTGCGATGAAGAACTTGCGGTTGCCCGGTGCGGCTGGGAGGGGTTCAACAATATCCAATCCCCAGAGTGCGAACGGCCAAGGGCTTGTAAGGGAGAGCAATTCCCTTGCTGGTCGGTGGATCTGGTGAGCAAATTTCTGACATTTCTCGCATCTACGAACATATTTCTGCGCGTCCGCCTGCATGCACGGCCACCAATAACCCTGCGAGATTGCTCGGTAAGCTAGAGATCTACCCCAAAGATGATGGTACGCAGATGCCTTCATGGATCTCATAGAGGAAAGCTTCCACCTTAGAGGGGTGGACACACTTCAGATACGGCCTCGTGAAAGATTTCTTATACAAGGCTCCGGAAGGTGAGAGCCAAAACCGCTCTGATTTTGCCCAGATTTTGTGGGCCGCCTTCTTTTCTTCTGGTAGAATTCTATCTTTCAGAAAGGCGATGATGGGGTCCATCCAGGAAAGGCCCAAGTCGGTGCAGAGTACTTTGGTTGCTTCCGATTCCTCAATGCTTGGCCGAGGTAAAAATTCAATCATCAAGGGATTGGGAAAGGTTGTCTGAGTGGAAGCGAGACCGGCCAATTCATCGGCCGTGCTATTTCCTTCGCGTTTGATCTGTTCAACTCTGATTTCATCGAACTTCTTGACTTCCGCTCGCACCAGCGCCTGATACTTGGCCATTCTTTCATCTTTGACCTCATACTCCCCTAAGACTTGATTGACCACCAGCTTTGAGTCGCTGAACACCATAAGGGCTGTGACCTTCATTCTCAGCGCGCTTCTTAGACCGGCGAGGAGGGCTTCATACTCCGCCTCATTGTTAGACGCTGGGAAGCCGAGCGTAATTGCTTGCTCAATAATCAGGCCATCTGGTGAAGTCAGCACAATTCCCAACCCGACTCCATGCCTATTGGACGCCCCATCAACGAATAGTTTCCACATCTCGCCAATGAACAGCTTCCAGCAATCAGACGGATTCTGGGAGCTTCTTAATTCCAAGTCTCTGGTAGGCCCAATCTGGTCTCTTTCCATGTCCTTGCTGGGTTCTTCTTTCAATGAGTCGTCGGCCTTTGCTATTTCGGTCGAGCTTCGCCCTTCTCCCGCTCGCGAGTCAACACTTATCTCTGTTGCCAGGGCCATGGGTTGTGCCAAATCCGCACCAACCAAATCAATCGGGCAGACTGGATGTGTTCCAGGGGCAAATTCTGCCACAAAATCTACAAGGGCTTGAGCTTTGATCGCGGTGCGCGGGCGGAACTTAATGTCGTATTGGCCCAATTCCACGGCCCATTTCAGAATCCTCCCAGTGAAGTCCGCTTTTTCGAAAAGCACCTTGAGCGGGAACTCGGTTAACACTATTATTGTATGGGTATGAAAATAGTGCGCCAGCTTTCTTGACGCCATCATGAGGGCCAGCGCCAATTTTTCCAAAGGAAGATACCTCGTTTCGGCCGGGAGCAAAGTCTTGCTCACATAAAAAATGGGCAAGTGTTGGATGCCTTCTTCGCGGACTAGAACAGCGTTCACCGCGTGTTGAGAGACCGCCAAGTAGAGATATAACTCCTCGCTCGGCTGAGGCGTGACCAAAATTGGGGCTGAAGAGAGATACACCTTTAAGTTTGTCAAAGCACGGTCGCACTCTTCATCCCAAAAGAATTTAGACTTCAAAGTTTTGAAGAAGGGCCTCCAACGATCCGAAGACCGGTTAATAAATCTGTTCAGCGCGGCTGCCATCCCGGCAAGATGTTGCATGTCCTTCGTGGAGTTCGGGTGCTCCAATTCTTGTATTGCCTTGATTTGCGATGGGTCGGCCTCAATTCCCCAGTTTGTGACCAGAAAACCTAGGAATTTCCCAGTGCCAACTCCAAAGGCGCACTTAGAGGCGTTCAGGCGAAGCTTGTGGTGCTTGAGTATGGCAAACATTTCTGCTAGGTCGGCGAGGTGCTGAGTCTTTTCCTTACTTTTTACCACCATATCGTTGATATAGGCTTCCATAGTTCGGCCCAAGAGGGGAGCGAACATCTTTGTCACCATCCGCTGAAATGTTGCTCCGGCATTCTTCAATCCGAACGGCATGACCTTGTAGCAATACAAGCCCCTGGGGGTGGTGAACGACGTGATTTCTCTGTCTGGCTTGTACATGGCTATTTGGTGATAGCCGCGATATGCATCCAAGAAGCTAAACCTCTGATGGCCAGCGGCTAAGTCCACCAACTGGTCGATTCGAGGGAGAGGAAAACTATCCTTTGGGCAAGCGCGGTTGACAGTCTTGTAGTCAACGCAAACTCGCCATTTGCCGTTCTTCTTAGGAACCACCACCGTGTTAGATATCCACCGAGGGTATTGCACTTCCTCTATGGCCCCGGCCTCCAATAAATTCTTCACTTCCTCCGCAACTACTTCAGCATGGTGCAGGGCCGAACGGCGCGTTCTCTGTATGACTGGCCGTGCATTAGGGAAGACGTTCAGCTGGTGGCAAATGAAGCTTGGGTCGACGCCAGGCATATTGTAAGGCGTCCATGCAAAAGCCTCCAAGTTAGAAACCAAGAAGTCGACATAATCTGCTCGTTCGGCGCTGGACAAGGATGATCCTAGGAGAAAAAACTTGGTCGGATCATTTTCGTCAATGCGCACTTCCACCAAATCTTCGACTGATTTTTCCTCGGCCTTTCTACCCACGTCTTCTAGGACCTCCTTCCCCTCGGGCCCCTCGATCATCTGAACAAACCCTTTGGCAGCTCGGCTGCCGTTTACCGCAACGAAGCATTGTTTGGCCATCACCTGGTCTCCCCAGACTTCCTCTACTTGCCCATTCAGTGTCGGAAAGTGCATGACTTGGTGAAAGGTCGAAGCAACCGCTTGCATGGCGTGCAGCCAACCTCTGCCCAGAATCAAATTGTAAGTCGATGGCACTTTGAGCACCCAGAATTCTACCTGCTTCACAACCAATCCCGCCCTGACCGACAAGATAATCTTGCCAATCGGCCATTCTAGTTGCGAGTTGAAGCCAACCAAAGGTGATGTTGCAGGGGCCAAATCCTTGTCTTCCAACTTCATTTGTTTGAACGCGTCATAATACATTATTTCGACCGAACTCCCCTGGTCGATCAGTATTCTCTTGATATCGAAATCTTTGACGTGAAGGGTCACCACCAAGGCGTCATTATGCGGCATCTGCACCCTTTCCAAGTCTTTGGTAGAGAATAAAAGGATGTCTTTCTCCTCGGTCTTTCCCCTCTTTACCGCAGGCTGGACTGAGAGCACTTCCCTCATGTGCTCAGCCTTCTTGATCATCCCTCTCAGCTCGCAGACCCTTGCTGGTTCAATGATGCCGTGGATGACGTTGATCACACCGTGCGGGGGCGCTTCTAGGGCGGCCATTCCGTTAGGCTCGGTTTGATCGGTTGGCGCGGCCTTGACTCCCCCATCAATATATTGGTCAAGATGCCCAGCCGCCACCAATTCCTCCAAATGCTGTTTGAGCGGCAAGCAATCTTCTGTCCGGTGACCCCGTTCTTCATGGAAGGTGCAGCGATATTTTGGATTGAAGCCTCGTTGCGCACTCCCTAACTTAGCCGGCCAACGAACAAAAGGCTCGCCTCGGATCTCGCTCAGAATGCGGTAGATGGGAATTTTGAAGACCGTGGTAATCCCTGTCCGCGCCTTCAGTTTTCTCTTGGCATCTTCTGCTGCGTCGCGGGGTGCATCAGCCCGGTCATTTCTGCGACCTCTGTTTCTGTCATTTTGGCCGGTCCCTCGACGCTGATCTTTTGGTCGGTCATTAGGGCGGTTTTCCTCCTGCCCGACCGAGTGAACTTTACATGCTACCCTTCTGTCCACCGCGATCGAATTATCCTTCTCGATCGCAGAGGCGGCATCATCTTCCACACGAATGTGTTCGTTGATCCGCTGCATCAAAGATTCCATGGTGGTCGGCTAATGCATCGTGAGTGAATCTCGCAGCCTATGTCCGACTGGGAGACCCCTCTTGTATTGAGTGATTGCCAGATTGGTAGGGCAGTCGAGAATCTCGTTGTAAGTTTTCCAGTACTTCGCATTATACGCCTTCAGCGAACTCCCAGACTCCATCTTGACGCCCAGGAGATGGTCAACCTCCTTCGGCATTCGAGTGTTAGTCTTGAATCTGGTGACGAAGGCTTCCG
This sequence comes from Camellia lanceoleosa, assembly GCA_025200525.1. Classification (NCBI taxonomy): domain Eukaryota; kingdom Viridiplantae; phylum Streptophyta; class Magnoliopsida; order Ericales; family Theaceae; genus Camellia; species Camellia lanceoleosa. The sequence goes on from CM045758.1 coordinate 107,626,774, forward strand.
CTAGTTGCTGCCACCCCTCGATACTCCCTTCCGAGAGCCTTTCGAACCACTTTAAGCCCAGCTCTCCCAAGCTTGCTGGGAATATGAGGCACATCAAGGCATCGTTCCGCCGGTGCCCAGCCATCACTTGCCGGTAATGACTCACATGCATATACGGATCCGTCTTGCCGTCGTACAAAGTGAATTTGGGCTGGTGGAATCCAGCAGGGAGTGGGGTGCTCTCAATCTCTGGGGACAACGGCGTGGCTGTCAGCCTTGCCAGTTCTTTGTCCACCATCTCTTTGTCTCTGGGTGCCGGCATCACCACTTCTTCGCTGCAACGAGCTGGGGCGCTCAACCTCTGGAGCGCCGGCACCCTCTGAGCCTCCCGACGACGCGCTCTCTCCTCCAGCACGTCCCTGAGATCCCCAGAACAGGAGGAGGTTGAGTATCGCGACGTCGACGATGGGCGAGAGGGGCGATAAGTGTTGTCGCGCGTGCAGGACCTGCCCTCTCGCTGGCCCGAGTCTCCCACCCCATAGTTCCTGGTGATGGAGATTGAATGAGTCCTCCTCTGGTGGCGACTGCCAGAGCGAGGGGAGGGGGTGTGCTCACTGAGGTTGCCCTCTCTAGTGACACCCTTCCCCCTAACTTGGCGCTTCAGTAGCTCCATCTCCGCCGCCATCTTGCGAATGAGGGCATCTTGGTCCTTGAGTTTGTGTTTCAGGCGTTGTTCACGGGACTCCCACCGGCGTCGGCGGCCCTCTGGACTCTGTGAACGATCTGAACTCCTCCCACGCTTGTCGCGCGCTCCTCGCGAGGAGGTTTCCAGGCCCGCCATGGCTAGAACATTGGGGGGGCCTCTCTCCTTCTCACGTACTCTGGAGTGACACCATCGACGACGGACAGCGGAACTTCGTCGTTGTTGGCCATGGAAAATAGTCGAAGAAGCTTACAGAACAAGGGTTGAGTATCAAAACTTTTTCCACAGACGGCGCCAATTATACGGGGGTGAAATATCTTCTGCTCTCCGTACGCCTTAAACGTTAAGCTTCGGGTGATGGCGTCTAACTTTGCAACACAAAAATGGTGAGCTGCCCGGCAGTGGTGTGCCGGAAAAACCCTCCGACGATCAAGTCAGTTTTCTAGGGAAGAAGACAATGTGAGGAGAGTGTTAGTGAGAGTCAGTTTTCTTACCTCCAACCTTCGCCATTCTCCCTATTTCTAGGCTGGCCATGCAGCCCAAGATTGTGCGCGCACTACCTCTGCTGTCCTTCCCTGGACAGGTGGCAGTGCTCGCCTCTCACCACCTTACGCGTGTAAAGGTCTTGTCCTTCCACCAGTACACACTGAACTGTCTTAACGGTATTGAGGCGTTCGTGGAGCAGATGTCCTCTTCCTCACGCTATTGGCCCAGGTGGCATCATTAACCGGGGTACCATGACCGGCCTATATCCTGTGGAAGATTGCCACTACATGTACATAACCGAGCTACATATCGCCGACCTGTCCCTTTGGAACAAGTGAAAGCCAGACCACTCCGCCTGAGCTACTCCAGACCGGCTCATCAGAACCAACCGGTTGCGAGGCATGCCGGCCCCCAACTATTCCATCTGAATTCTCGGTCACACGAGCTGTCTATTTTAGCTGGCCGGTCAGAGGCTTGCCGGCCTCGTTGTAATCTCGGCCCAGCCCGGGTCACCCTATAGCTCGGTCACCACTCGCTATTCCGAACTCTGCCCGGAACACGGCTCGGCTAGGGCATATTCGCACTTGCTCGGTCAATGTCAATGACCGTGCAAGTCAGTCACGTCAACAGGGTTAGCTCGGCGCCGTGCATTTCGTTAAATCTGACGTCGCCTTAGCTCGGCCGTACTGTCACGCAAATCTTCCCTCTCGAGAGGTTTGACAGATATGGCAGGAATGAGCATTACTAGTAGTTGTTTCTCATCCTCCATTTTGCCATTCAGAACCATGGACAAACATAGGAAACAAGGGTACTCACCCAGGATTAATAGGCCATCTGGGACCATCACTTCTCCAAGTAAAGGTGTTTTCACTTTCCTTCTACTTCTACCTTTTCTTTTTCTGTTTCTTCCTTATTTCACCCTAAAATTCATGGAAATTGTAAGATCAAGGGTGTCAGTGTGTATCGGTGCATAGGAAACATGGCCACAAATATAGCAGAAAGTATAGGGACACAAAATCGGGCATTGAAAGTGCAGTCACCACTCACAAGTCACACACCAACCAATAAGTGGTCAGTGCACTTCCTGTGTCTTGTTTATGTGTTCATAATAGAGCAAAAAACATAGTATTCTAAGAACAATCATCCAGTTAGAAAAAAGATATGGCACTCTCAAATCAAATATACATGCTAACTATGAAGCATGAGTATTTCGAAAAACACACCGTATCCCGTACCGGATACTTACTGACATATGGTACCTCATATGGTACGTCTGCATACGTACCAAGTACACAAAACACGTATCCAATTTTTTTCTTTTTAATTTTTGACGTACCCAGATATACCTAATATATACCCAATATATACCCAAGCCAAGCCATACCATACCTCAATTGAAACAATATTTTCTTCTACTATAGAGATAAAACTCATTTCACTAGACTTCTTTTTTATTTTTAATTTTATGTTTAGCACGATTTTAAAATTAAACTATGGTTTGTAAATTGTTTAATATATGACGTGCCATGGTGTATGCTTTTTGTAGACGATATAGTGCTAATGGATGAGACTAGAAAAGGAGTTAATACAAAGTTAGAGATTTGGAGAAAAGCTCTTGAATCTAAAGGATTCCGAATAAGTAGAACTAAGACAGAGTACATGGAGTGTAAATTTAGTAACAATAACAATGAAAGTAGAGGAGAAGTAATGATTGAGAATCAAGAACTGCCTAAAAGTGAACATTTTCATTATTTAGGGTCGATTATCACAACAGCAGGGTAGATTGATGCAGATGTGAGGCATAAAATTAAGGCGGGATGCTGTAAGTGGAGAAGTGCGTCTGGGGTACTGTGCAATAAATGAATACCCACTAGACTTAAAGGTAAGTTCTATAAAACGGCTATTAGACCAGCGATGTTGTATGGGACGGAGTGTTAGGCAACTAAGAAACAACATGTAGATAAGATGAGTATGGCTGAGATGAGAATGCTAAGGTGGATGTGTGGCAAGACTAGACAAGACAAGACAGAATTAGGAATAAGTCTATTCGGGAATGGGTAAGAGTAGCACCGATAGAAGATAAGTCGACAGAAAATCGATTGAGATGGTTTGGTCATATTCAACGAAGTCTAATAGATGTAGTAATGAAGAGATGCGATGTTGTAACGGCAGATAGAAGTGTTAGGGGGCGGGGTAGGCCTAGATTAACGTTGGTTAGCGTTGTAAATAGAGATATGGATCTACTTAATTTGACTAACGAAATGACTTTTGATAAGGCCGCGTGGAGAAGAAGGATTCACGTAGCCGACCCCATTTGATGAGATTTAAGGTTTGATTTGGTTTGGTTTGGTTTAGTTTGGTTTGGTTTATATTGACATTTAATTTTGATATATACATTTACTTTTGATATTAAATGTTAATTATAGGTTGAATCTTAACAAATTAAACCATTTAATTCATTTTTACATTATTCAAAATTAACAATAAATAGTTTTTTACAAGCGTACCAAGCTGTACCCATATCCTACTTTTTTGCATTTTACCGTATCGACGTACCCGTATCATACCAATACCAGTACCTGTACTCGTGCTTCATAGCATGCTAATATGTATGTCCTTTTTTCTTGTTGCCATGTTTTTTTTGGGTTTATTTGCATTGGCCTTTCCTCATACTCAGCACAAAATCACAGAGAAGTTATGGCCAAAGCTTCCTCTACCATCTCAGCTCCAAAACGAGAAAAAGATCCAAAGAAACAAATTGTCATTACAGGAATGGGACTTGTCTCAGTGCTTGGTAATGATGTGGATTCATTCTACGACAAGCTCCTCAATGGGGAGAGTGGGATCAGCTTAATTGACAAGTTCGATGCTTCCGACTACACTGTCCGGATTGCTGGTCAGGTACTTGATTTCTCTGCAGAGGGCTACATCGATACAACTAAAGATCAACATTTTGATGACTCCTGGAGGTATTGTCTGCTTGCAGCAAAGAAAGCTCTCCAAGAAGCCAACCTTAGTCCTCAAGTCCTTGAAACTGTAAGCAGCTCCTACCATCGTATTTTCACCGTCCACCAAAACCAGCTCCTCTGATCCAATTCTCTCTTTTTCTCTTCATCTATGCAGTGTTTTTTCACCTAGTTTAGTTTCTTGGTCAATTTTCATAGCTTTTGACCTTCATGATTGTCCCACATTTCGTACCATACATGGCTCTAAAAGTCTTACTACCAATGGTGAAGTTCTTTATGTATGACGGATAGATCAAGAATTGGAGTGATAGTGGGATCAGGTTGTGGCGGTATTGGGTCATGCTCCAGTACAGTTGATGCTGTTCTCAAACAAGAATATGAGAAAGCTTCATTCCTATACTCTACTACGAATGTGGGTTCAGCACTGTTAGCCATGGAAACAGGCTTCATGGAGCCAACTTACTCCATTACAAAAGCTTGTTCGAGTGCAAATTACTGCTTTTATGCTGCAGCAAATCACATCAAAACAGCGGAGGTAGATATCATGGTGGCCGGTGGTACTGAAGCTGGAGTACTTCCCTGTGGTGTTTCTGGGTTTATGGCTTGTAAAGCATTGTCAAGAAGAAATAATGAACCCAAAAAGCTTCAAGACCATGGGATAAAGATCGTGATGGCTTTGTCCTGAGTGAAGGCTGTGGTCTGCTGGTAAAGCAACGTAACACTAACATATATACATGTTCATGTTTGTACACTAAATGTGAACAATACACAACACTTGACTGGATAATTTAGAGCTCATGATGGGACCAGCTCATTTGTTCAACCAATTAGGAGTTGTGTATTGTTCACACTTGTGTGAACAAATATGTTCATACTTTATACATAAATGTGGTTTATTTATGATGTATATATTATTCATGAACAACCTACCTTATACTGTCTGTTTGTCTAGTATGTGTTTTAGACTGTTGGTAGTACGTAATAATTAGACCACCTTATGACATTAATGAGCAATAGAACAGGCCGAGGACATGCATAAAGAGAAATGAATCCATCCGTGTACCCAATCCATAGGCATAAATACTTTTATGTACATGTATATATAAACATTGTATATTCCATTTTGCATTCTATCTCTGAAAATTAATACTTGGGAAGTCTAAATTTTATCAACTTAAAAACAAGGTAATGGAGAGATGGAGCACGCAAACAAAAAGGAGCAAAAATAATAGCAGAATACCTGGGAGGCGCCATTACATGTGATGCTCATCACCCAACAGATCCTCGTTCAGATGGACTTGGAATTTCAGCTTGCATAACCAAGAGCCTGCTAAATGGTGGAGTCTCGCCAGAAGAGGTCTGCAAGTTCATTTATGACCCTTCTGATAAATTTGGGACCAACAGATAGATATCAGAGCCATAATCTTACTTCCTATTCAAGAGTTCCCTGATATATTCATCTTATAGAGATCACTTTAGCATTAAGAGCAATCACGACTGGTTGGCTACACCCAACAATAAACCAATATGTATTTCACGAAAAACTTTGGCTCCTAATCTCTTTTGAAAGTAGTTTAACTACTTCCAAAATTCATTGCTTAGTTCAGTATGTATTTTGCTGCAGAACTTGGAGCCTGAGGTTACTATTGACACCATTCCGAATACCAAGATAAAGCATGATGTCAATGTCGGTATGTATAAATTATTTTCAAATATTTCTATACACAATGCAACAGAGAAATACATGCAAACAGAGCATCATGGCATGTGCTTGGAAGCAATTTCCACAAAGAATTCACTCCAATATTCGTTCATATAGATACTTAAGCCGTAGGTCGTATTTGGGAAGGGTATGTAAGAAGGAAAACACCAGCTAGAGCACGTTGCTTCAATGAGATAGCATCATTTTGTTTGCCACACACCTCTATCAAACTGTCATAGCACGCACAGAAATGGGAGCTCTGTTTTGTTAGGTCTACCATGGTATAACAGTGTGTTCCTAATGAAAAAAAGATCTTGAACCTATTTGAAGATATATATCAAACTCTACCAAGATGTGCATATTAAATTCCCCAAGCAAGAAGAAATAACATTTTATGGAGTTGTTATGATTGTGTTCTCCTAGCATATAGGATAAAACTTCAATGGTAATATAAAATATAAAATAAAAAACAAAACAAAACAAATAGAATGAGAGAAGGCAGCAAAATATGGCATGACATACAGAAGGGACGAACCAAACTAAATCAAGCCTTATGTCCAATCAATTTATTTGATAAATGAAAAACAAAGAAACAATTTCAAATAGATTACATAAGTTTAAATTTATAACAATATCTAATGAGAAACTTTTTTCAAATGAGTACTAGAGTATCAATTGTCACAAAAATGTATAGAAAACAAAAGGGTTAGGTTTCTCTCAAGTTCAAATCTAAACTTGAGAGAACTGTTTGGGCACCCATTTCAATGATCCAAACCTTCATTTTGGGCCCTCCATGTATATCATTCATGAAAAAATTAAGTCGATCCAATAATCGTTCCCTTTTCATTTGATAGCAATTGTCTCCGAAAAAAATGGACAAGTGTGTTTTCGAAAATAAACCATCCATTTTTTCAGAGACACACACGAGAAAAGGAAAATGTTATAATTATCGGATCGCCTTAATTTTTTTCATGGATGATATATATGGATGGCCTTACAAAATGAATAGTTCAAATCATCGAAACCTGACCCGTGGCAGTGACGCCCAAACAGTGAATTTGAGAGAAGCCCTACCCAAAACAAAAATACAATGAATATCCCTGGAATGGACTGAAAAGCATCTTTAATGTATAAGAATTTAAGGAAATGAGCCCAATATTACTTACAAAAGCATTTAACAGATGTTTCCTAATACAAGTATTTTAGACACTTCCCCGGCATGTTCCCATCACTACATATTTAATACTTAGAAATTAAGGCACCTCCAAATCATTTTCTATTTCTAGAAAGATTAGTGTAGTTTCAAATACATGCTTCTTTAACTTCAGCAACAACTGCTTTTTAGACCTATAAATAATTTCCTCAATTTCTATAATCCAGGCAAATCAAAAAGTAAATTCCCATTGGTTTTATGTATGTGTGTGTGAGAGAGAACAAGAGAATTACTCATCCTACAGGTTGCTTTCAAATTTGAACACACAATACCATCAACCACACATTACACATGTCAATTTTTAAAACATGAACCAAAGAAACAAAATTATAATGCATTACAATAGGATTTTCTCTAAACAAGATGAAACTTGTAGCTCCTTTTCTCCCACATATGTATGCTTTCAACTAATCTATCATGTTATTCTTTATATGTAATAATAGCTATCTCTAACTCATTCGGATTTGGAGGACACAATGCGGTGGTTGCTTTCGCTCCATTTACGCCCTAAAAAGGACTCAAGACAAGAAATTCCCCGCAAAATGAACATAGAACAGAGGGTCGGTTTATAGAAGCTGTACATGTGCATATAATCTTTCATGTGTTATATATCATAGCCATTGGCCACAAGAAACATGGATCCAACCATATATTGTAAGGCTGTAATTCCTAATACTTCCCAGATAGTATATGCTGGTAATCTACCAAATTGTATGTTGGACAATTTTATTTGTACCGTGTGTGATGCAGATAATTAAACCAGAATCCAAAACCGTAACAAAACAGAAACTTGACAAACGAAACAGAAACAGGAAACTGAAAAATAAATTGAAATTTACCAACAGAATGTTAAATTCTAAAAACCGACCCTGTATTAGCTCAAATTTTGCGAAAAAGTTTTACATCATAACCATTTTCCAGCGTTGTATTTGTTATTTTTTGTTTGATAATACATTTCTAATGCACAAGTAAACCAGAAAGCTCACAAATATAGTTAGAACAACAAAATAAATAAATGCATCACAACTAACAATAGAAACCAAAAGCAACTACGATATATAAAAAGTAAAAAAAAATATTGCCCAAATCTTAGTGTAGCTAGGAACCCTTGCCCAAGTAACCCTGGGCATTCAGAACAACTAAGGTTGTATCATCAAAATATTCTGGAAAGACTAATATTTCAAAGTGTTCCCATTGGTTGTAAAAAAATGCCTGCAACATGCCGTAGTGGCCCTCTTAAAGATAATGAATTTCTATATTTGTGTGAAGAGAAAAAGAATCTTTCAATTTTTTATTCAGTAAAACAACATATACACTGTACAAGATATTATATAGAAGAAATATCTAACTAATTCATAACAATCTAACTAACTCAGAAACTAACTAACTAACTCAGAAACTAACTAACTAACTCAGTAACTAACTCAGCTAACAACTCTAACTGTCTAACAAAAATGTAAAACTGTTACAGATATTAAAGAAGAAACTGACTTTGACTCGCCTCTAGCTAGGCTTCTTTGCTGCTTTGGGTTTCTTCTTGCAGACTACATCTGAAGCTGGTTTGAACTCTGCTTCCAGTTGGGACTGCTGGATATGGGACTGCTGGATATGATCATCTATCTTAGCACTCCCCTGCAAGCTGATGGGGCATGGATGCACAAGCAGCTTGTCTTTCAAATAGAGAAACCGAGAGGCAGTAAGAGGTTTGGTAAAGATGTCAGCTACCTGATCAGATGTAGGAATATATTTCAAAGCAATCAATTTAGCAACAACTTTATCCCGAATAAAATGACAGTCAATTTCTATATGTTTCGAGCGAGAATGGAACACTGGATTAGAAGCCAATGCCATTGCAGACATGTTATCACACCAGAGCTCAGGAGTAGACAGTGAGTGAATCTGCATATCTTTCAGCAACTGTTGCAGCCATGCTAATTCAGCAGTGGCATTAGCTAATGCTCTGTACTCAGCCTCAGTAGATGACCTAGAAACAATGGGCTGTTTCTTAGCACTCCAAGAAATCAGATTAGACCCCAAATAGACACAGTAACCTGAAGTAGATCTGCGATCAACACTGTCTCCTGCCCAGTTTGAATCAGAAAAAGCATGCAGAGTTAAGGGACCAGCAGTGAAGTTCAGACCATGGTGAAGAGTACCCTTCACATATCTCAACAAGCGTTTGACAGCTTGAAAATCAGCATTAGTGGGCAGATGCATATGCTGACATGCTTGATTTACAGCTAAGGCTAAATCAGGTCTGGTTATAGTGAGATACTGTAGACCACCAACAATACTTCTATACAGAGAAGGATTAGAAAAAGGAAGCTCATCTGAAGAAGGAGAAGATGAAGAATAAGAAGTCTTGACAATCAAAGGAGTGGAGCAAGGTTTACAATCAGTTAAACCAGCTTTGTGTAACAACTCTGTGGCATACTTAGTTTGGGATAAGAAATAACCATGAGATAAGGCTTGAACCGAAATACCCAAGAAGTAGGACACAGTTCCCAATTCCTTCATAGAGAACACATTATGCATATGTTGAATAAATTGTTTAAGAAGAGCAGGATCACTACCAGTGACTAAAATGTCATCAACATAGACAACAAGAATAAGAAGACTGGTGGAAGTGTGTTGAACAAAAGAGAGAATGCATATTTGTTAGTAAAACCTTGAGAAAGGAGAAATTTAGAGAAAGTAGAATACCAAGCTCGAGGAGCTTGCTTAAGGCCATACAAGGCTTTCTTAAGCTTACACACTTGATTTGAAGACTTGATAAAACCTGGAGGTTGTAACATATATACTTCCTCATCTAAGGTGCCATGAAGAAAGGCATTAGATATGTCTAACTGATGAATGGGCCAATTGAAATGAAGAGCTAAGCAAAGAAAAATCTGAATTGTAGGCTTAGCTCTGTGGCTAAAGGTTTCATGGAAATCAACACCTTCCTGTTGGAGATATCCCTTTGCCACCAGTCTAGCTTTATATCTTGCCACAGAACCATCAGAATTTCGTTTGATTCTATACACCCATTTACAACCAATTGCTATTTTATGGGAAGGAAGAGACACAAGATCCCAAGTGCCTTGTTGCTGTAAAGCTTGGAATTCTTCCTGCATAGCAGTTAGCCACACAGGAGAGGCTAAGGCAGCTTGAACAGTAGGAGGTTCAGTGTGAAGATAAGAAGATGATGTAGCTGTAAGACACAAAGGAGGTTGTGTTTTGGAGCGAGTGAGCATAGGATGAACATTAGAGGAAGACAAGGGAGGAACCGGCAAAACAGAAGGTGGAGGAAGCTCAATGGAAATAGAATTAATTGGAATAGCCTGAGAAGAAGGAAGAACATTTAGAGGAGTAGATGAAGATGGAGAACTAGAGCAAAAAGAAGAAGAAGAAGAAGAGGTAGAGGAAGAAGAAATAGTGGGAATCTCAGAAGGAAGAGAAGAAGGCCAGAAGAAATTATAAATGTGAGGTAAAGAGATAGGAGAAGAGAAAGAAGAAAGAGTAGTAGAAGAAAAAGGAAAAGAGGATTCATTGAAGATAACATGCCGAGAAACAAATATCTTGCCACTAACAGGATCTAAACACCTATAGCCTTTGACAGTAGGATGATAACCTAAAAAGACACAAGATAAGGACTTAGGTTGAAGCTTGTGAGTGGTATAAGGTTTTAACCAAGGAAAACATTGACAACCAAAGACCTTAAAGAAAGAAAAATCTGGAAGAGTTTTAAACAAGATCTGAAATGGAGATTGATTAGAAAGAACAGAACTAGGCATTCGGTTAATGAGAAAAACTGCTGTAGCAACAGCATCAAACCAATATTTCAAAGGTAGAGAAGAGTGATGAAGTAGAGTGATAGCAGTTTCAGTGATATGACGATGCTTCCGCTCAGCAACACCATTTTGTGCTTGTGTATAAGGACAACTTGTTTGATGAATAATACCATGAGAAGAAAACAGAGAAGCAACCTTTTTGTTTACAAATTCAGTTCCTCCATCAGTTCTTAAAATTTTAAGAGAAGTATGGAATTGATTTTCAAAGATAGGCTTTAAACTCAAGCAATTTTTCATAGACTTCACTTTTAAAATGTAAGGATAGATCCAAGTGAATCTACTACAATCATCAACAAACAAAACATAAAATCGAAAAGGAGCATTATCAACAGTAAAAGGCCCCCATACATCAGCATGAACAAGAGAAAAAGGACTATCACTAGAAGAACAAGACAACTTGAAAGGAAGTCTATGACTTTTGGACACAGAACAATCAGTACAATCTATGTCTTTATTAAAACTCTTTTTATTTGGAAGATGAGATGCCAAATGTTGAAGCTTGGAGACAGAAGGATGACCCAATCTTTGATGCCACAACAAATCAGAGATTGGAGAAACTGAACCAGTAGAAGACCGAAAAACACGTGGTTCTTTGGGAACAAATGGAAGAAATTTGGAGACAACCGATAAAGGCCATTGATGTTTGATCCTTTATGTAGAATCTGTTTGGTGTGTTTGTCCTGAATGACAAAAGAATCAGCATCAAAAATAACAAGACAGTTATGATCCTTGGTTAATTGATGAACAGATAAGAGATTGGATGAGATAGAAGGAACATGCAGAAGATTAGAGAGATGAAAAGAAAATTGAGGTGTTGGAAGAATACCACTGCCAACATGATGAATAGGCAAAACTGAACCATTACCTACTGTAACATGATCTGAACCTTGATAGGCTTGATACTGCTGAAAATTAGACAAGTCATGTGTAAGATGAGTTGTTGCTCCAGAATCAATATACCAAGGAGGAACAGGAGAATCTGCGGAAGAAGTTGCAGCAGCAGCGTATGCCTTGGGAGGAGCAGGTGCAGATGGTTGAAAATGAGGATCAAGTCGATACCAACAGTCTAATGCAAGATGACCTGATTTTCCACAAATCTGACAGATTGAGGAAGCAGAACCAGAGTAGGCTGATGATCTTGATCGATTATTAGAACCTCTATTATGTGATCTGTTTCCTCGAAAAACTCTACCACTTCTACCTCCTCTAAACTGAGATCTACCACTGAAAGGAGGACGAGGATAGGCTCCAAGAATAGAGTGCTGTGCTTCAAAACCAGGACTAGAAGTAGAACCAGAAGCAGAACTAAAATTAGAAGGTGAACCTGTTGGTGCTGAATAAGCAACATGCAGATCAGCCTTAGATGAATGCTTAATCTTGCTCTCAATGTGAATTTCTTCTGAGCCGAGTAAAGAACACAACTCTGCCATAGATACAGCACTAGATCTAGTACGGATTGAAGTTTTGAATGCATCATATTCATCTGGTAGGCCATTTAAGGTAAGAAGAATTAGGTCTTCATCTTCAACCTTTGCACCAGACAGAGCTAACTGATCTGAAATTGCTTTGATCTGTGATAGATAGCAGTCAATGGAAGAGGACTGCTTTCGAATAGTATGAAGCTTGTTCTTTAATTGATGAATATGAGATCTAGAGACAGAAGTAAATTTACATTCTAGAGTTTGCCAAACTTGTGAACTCTTTGTGAAGATGAAGAAACGAGAGGAATATCTGAGATGAAGATAGAGTTGCAGTTAAACATGTGAGTAGATTGGCATCTATGGCTTCCCATTGAAGATATGCAGGATTGGAAACAGATTTTCCAGATTCATCAGTAATTTCAGCTGGTGGACAAGGAATTGCACCTGTCACATAACCAAGAAAACCTGTGGCTCGAAGAATATTGTGAAGTTGATTTCTCCAAATCAAAAAATTTGTAGAATCAAGTTTAACAGTAATGAGAGAACCAAAATTGGACAGAAGAGACTGAAGATTTGAAGGTAATGACACAGGATCTGCCATGAGAGAATTTTGAAGAATGCTCGGAGGAGCTTAGGGATGCTCTGATACCATGTGAAGAGAAAAAGAATCTTTCAATTTTTTTTATTCAGTAAAACAACATATACACTGTACAAGATATTATATAGAAGAAATATCTAACTAATTCATAACAATCTAACTAACTCAGAAACTAACTAACTAACTCAGAAACTAACTAACTAACTCAGTAACTAACTCAGCTAACAACTCTAACTGTCTAACAAAAATGTAAAACTGTTACAGATATTAAAGAAGAAACTGCAGCTTTGACTCTGCCTCTAGCTAGGCTTACTGCTGCTGGGTTTGCTGCTGCAGACTACATCTGAAGCTGGTTTGAACTCTGCTTCCAGTTGGGACTGCTGGATATGGGACTGCTGGATATGATCATCTATCTTAGCAATTTGCACACTTGAATAATCACAATGGTTCCAATTCTCAATGGTTGTCTAGTAGCAACCTGATATGATATCTAAACACAAAATAAGACTTGTTGCTCGACAACTGGAGTAAAACTTTAGTATAACGGTGATACCACATCATTATTGACACGCAATATTACCAACCAATCTTAAAACACCACATAGGAGGGTAAGCCCCACTACATAAATATAACTACCTATCCAACTCAATCCACTAATTAACGCATGGAAGGTTCACAGTAGAGAAAAAAATTCAATGAATCGATTATACTTATAACAAACGAATCATTGCCTCCCATCTATGAAGCACGGGTACTCCAAAAATAGTATCGCACGAGTACCAGGTACTTACCGAGTGCGGGTACGCGTATTGGTACGACTATACATGTATCGGGTACAGCAAAAGGGGGTCCGGTACGTTTGGTTCAATTGGGTGCGCGTCGGTACGCCGTTGGTATGTTTCGGGTACAGCGGGGCCAAAAATCAAATTTATAAGACAATTAGGGATACCGGAGCTACCGTGATGTTAAATATCTTGCGAAACTTTATTCTGATGCAGCAAGTGTAGCAACAACATGATAATATCAACGACTATGCCATCAGTTCATTACAAGCATCTGTGAAAGCTACAATGATCAAATACAATACATAAAATTAATATCATTCAGGGTTTACAATATATTGAAAATGTTTACTGTTGAAAAGTATTTAAATTGAAAAGTGAGCTGATGCAAGTTTGCAACATGGCCAGGAAAAAAAAAAAAGGTTAATTGGAGTCCAACTTTATTTTGCATTACTGATATTTTGAATTCCCCTCGAGCAGTAATGTAATACTATATTCTAAGGTATAAAACAACAAGCAAACTTAAGTAAAAAAGAATTTTTAGAATCTTATAAAACATGATTTAATAGCGGTGCGGGTCGATGCGGTTTGGAAGAAAAATAGAAACCGACGGATTGATAAAAATGTCACTAGAATTTGCCATTTTTCTTACCAAAAATCGGCGATTCGATTGGCAAATAATAACAAATTTGCCTTGACAGTGCGGTTCGGTGCGGTTTCGGCGGTATTATGCACACCCCTACCTGTGGCACAGATGGATTTTACTTGGTCTACCGTCGGAAAAGATGACAAGAACAAACGGAGAAATAATAGGGAAGAGGTTGGATTGGGCCGTTTTTAAGGAATCACACCCCAGTTTTTTACTTGACTCCTATTTGCTGGATTATTGGGTCTACTTTTAGTATCAATTTCGATGATTCAAATCATTCACATTTTAAGATTTGTTGAGTATATTATATCTGTAAAAAATTAAATTAATCAGATATCAAAAAAATATGTATTTGGAACATCAAACTAAAAATATTTTTTAAGAAAATTTAATAAACAGTTTTCCAAATACATATTTTTTGATATCCGATTAACTTGATTTTTATAGGTATAATATACTCAATAAATTTTAAAATGTAAACGATTTGAATCATCAAAATTAGACTTAAAAATAAGTCCAATAACCCAGCAAATAAGAAGTCAAGTCGAAAATTAAATGAACGGATCCTGGTTCGTTTTTAAGGGTTGAATTGAAGAGCACTATGAAGGCTTGCTTCTCCATACAAGTTTCCTTCGCATACGGGTGCACTTAAAAAAATAAATAAATTAAACTAAAGTTATAGACATCAAAATTTATAAATAAAATTAATTTTTAAGAATTAAATATTTTTGTTATGAAAATTGTTATTATTATATTTTTAATAACGAAAATTGGATATTAGTAGTGAATTATTATCTTTTTAGGGTCAAATTTTTTGTCTTAAAATATAAATCTTTTTTAAACCAAATTATTTTATCCCTAAAAGTGTATTTATTAGTGACATTTTTAAAATTTTGTCGCTAAAAATCTTGTTTTTTTACTTTTCGAGACGACCTTTTAGCGACTTTCGTCACAACAATAAAAATTGGTCCTGTGAGGATATATTTTCTGAATACCAACACGTGGCAAGGTGACGCCGACGTGTCAGCCGAGGTGCCACGTGTCCTGGTTGTTATGCCGAGGTCATCTCGGATAGGCCGAGGTTATCTCCGAAGATATCGGAATCCGAGATAAGGGACAAGAGTCCTAGATTGGGAGAAGACTACAGTTTGGATAAAGATAAACTCTTAGAGAGTTTATCCTAATCCCACTGGGAGTCCCAGATTAGCAGTAATCTTAAGTCCATTAGGGCCGGGCTCCTATTGGGACTAGGATTGTATTAGCTATAAAAAAGAGACACCCCCATGGGTCTAAGGTATGTTTTTATAGACTCAAGCTAGTGAGTTGAGTACTTGATTATCTTTGAGAGATATACTGACTTGATCGTCGGAGTGCCCCCGGGTGGAAGAACCACCGCCGGAACCTTCTCTTTCTGTGCAGGACAGCAGGGTGCCATCTATTCTGCTTGTGTTTTACAGCTGAATTACTAAGGTGGGCAGTGTGATCGGAAAATCACTCACACAATTTGGCGTCGTTTGTGGGAAAGAAAGACGAATAGATGGCCAGTAACTCACAAAAAGAAAAGGTTGGGGACGACGCTCCTGCTGGGAGTGGCAGGCCCATCGACCTTGACATTGAAGGAGACAACCACAATGAAGAAAATCATAACCAGGGGCACTGAGGAAAAGACGTCGGCTAGGAGGGCAACACTTCAAAGAAAACAGACCAAAGCAAGTACTATAGCGAAGATAACCTCCAGGTATAGAGGGATAAGTGCCTACGGAGGGATGAGGAAGTAAAAGATTTAGTGGACAAATTGGCAGACCTGCAGTCGGTCGTCAACTTCATGATGCAAAACAATGTCATGCAGCCGCCGTACCCACTACAGGACACGCCGATCCCAGCAATTAATACCCAGAAGGGAGGAAGGAAAATAATTCCAAAAGCACCTCACCACACTAGGAGCGGAAAGCACTCTCACCCGCCTTCCAGGGAAGTCAGACGAGAGGAGCCAAGAAAAGAGAAGTCCCAAAGGACATATCACATGAAGGACCCATAGCCCAGAGAACATCGACATGTCCAAGGGCAGGCGCTCTGCTTTGACACAACCCATGGAGAAAGATCAAAACGGGCCCACTACGAGGCCAAAAGTAGTATGCCGAAAAGACTGAAGTCTAAAGATAGCCGAGCTCCAGGGAGGAGTAAAGAAGACTTGAGAAATTACTTCAAGAGGAAGAAACAGAATGTTGAAACCCAGGTTACCTCACCCGACAAGCCGAGGACACCGTTCTCGGTAGAACTGGACAAATTTGAGGCACCAAAAAGATTCAGTATGCCGAGGTTTCAAGTATACGATGGTAAGTTGGACCCGAACTTTCACGTTGGATTATTCTTGAATTCAATGGCATTATACAGTGGAAACGAGCCGTTACTCTGCAAAGTGTTCCCCTCGTCCTTTGGGGAGATTGCATCAGATTGGTTCCATAAACTGCCAAAGGGAAGCGTTAAGACTTGGGAAGGCCTGGCCGAGATGTTTGTGGCCAGGTTCGTGACAAACAAGCTGTAGCCATTGAGGGTGGACGCATTAATGGCTCTAAAGATCAGCAAGGATGAAGGCCTTAGGGCCTATGCAAAGAGATATTACGAGGTGTTCAATTGAATACCTGAATGCAACCAAGAAGTGGCGGTCATGTCTTTCAAGAACGGCCTGAAAGATGATTGTTCATTACGGAAATCTTTGGCAAAGACATTACCAAAAAGCATGGAGAAGCTCATGGCAAGAATCGAGAAGTATGCCAGAGCCAAGGAGGATACATCGGGGAATAAGGAGGTAAAACAGAAAAAAGGGAACGGCTCGCCAAAGCGAGGCCGAGGTAACAACGGATTCAGCAAATCGGAGACAGAATTAAGGGGTAAGCAAGCAGTGACGACGGTATTCCGAATTCCCGTCCACAAAGTCCTAGATCAAATTCGAAACCAGCCCTATTTAAGGGCACCAGCAAAGGCCCCAGGAGAATACATGGGAAGGAACATTGGTAGGCGTTGTGCTTACCACAATGAAGAAGGGCACCCAACCCAGGGCTGTAGAGCCCTAAGAGCACACTTAGAAGACTTAGTGAGACAAGGCCATCTGAAAGACCTTATCGATGAAGCCAGGACAAGAGAGGAACAGACAAGATTGCCTCAAGCACCAGCAGCCCCGCCTCCCCCATTGCAGCAACCACAGGCAGGAAGACCACGGGTGGTTAATGTGATCCACTCAAGGGTCAACGAGAACAAAGTCAGAGGAGAGACCCAAAGGGTAAGGCATTTACAGCATGTCTACCAAGTCGAGAAAAAGAGACATCGGCCAGAGGAGTGCCAAGGACAGATGATAGCCTTCATCGAAGCCGACCTAGAGATGGTCCAGCATCCACATAATGATGCCTTGGTAGTATCCCTCCAGGTTGGGGAATGCCAAGTGAAACGCATCCTGATAGATCAAGGCAGCTCTTGTGACATCATGTATGTTAGATGTTACAAGGAGCTGGGCTTTCACCCAAACGACATGGAACAATCAAGTGGACCGATGGTCGGCTTCAATGGAACGCCGACATGGCCAGTCGGCGTAACAAGCTTGGAAGTACAAGCCGGCACTAAGAAGATCAAGACAAAGTTCATCGTGATTGACACACCTTCACCATACAACATCATCTTGGAAAGGCTATGGTTGCATGCAATGGGGGCAGTTCCCTCAACGTTGCATCAACTATTGCGGTTCCCAACAGAACATGGGATTGAAGAAGTCAGAGGAGATCAACTGCAGGCAAAAAATTGCTCCATGGCAGAAATGAAAACAACCTGCAACATACAAGAACCAGGGAAGGCAAAGATTGAAGATGAGGACATGGAGGTCCTAGACGATGTCGGCAAGGAGCCGGCCGAGAAGAGTGAGGAAACACTGAAGAAAATCCTCGTCCAGGAGGGCGATGAAGAGCGCTTCTTTCTTCTCGGCTCAGGCTTAGCCAAAGAAGAAGAAAGAGAACTGGAAGCTTTTTTGAGGACAAACATAGAGGTGTTCGCCTAGGCACCTTATGAAATGCCTGGCATTAACCCCGAGGTCACATGTCACAAATTGAACATCAACAGGTCGGCTAAACCTGTAATACAACGAGCTAGAAGACCGACGTTGATGCACGTCGAAGCAGTGGAGAAAGAAGTAGACAGACTGCTGGAAGCTAGGGCCATCAAAGAAGTCAATTATCCGACATAGCTATCGAACACTGTGGTGGTAAAGAAGAAAAACGGTAAATGGAGGGTCTGCGTAGATTTTACAGGCCTGAATAAAGCCTATCCCAAAGACAGCTTTTCTCTACCCAAGATTGACCAATTGGTAGACGCCACATCTGGACATGGAAGGATGAGCTTCCTGGACGCTTATAGGGGGTACCACTAGATAGCCATGTACCCCCCAGATGAGGATAAAACAGCGTTCATCACCCCAAAAGGCCTATACTGTTACAGAGTAATGCCCTTTGGGCTGAAAAACGCAGGAGCTACTTACCAAAGGCTGGTAACCAAGATGTTCAGACACTTGATTGGCCAAACAGTAGAAGTCTACATCGATGACATGGTCGTAAAGACCAAGGAGCCTAAGGATCATCTTTCTGACCTAAAAGAGGTCTTTGAAATCCTCAAAACTTATCAGCTCCGACTCAACGCATCGAAGTGCGCATTTAGAGTCGGATCTGGTAAGTTCTTGGGGTACCTGGTGACAAGAAGGGGCATTGAGGCCAGCCCAGATCAGATCAAGGCCATCCTAGATTTACAGAGCCCGACATCGGCTAAACAGGTACAGATGCTTACCGGAATGGCCACAGCCCTAAACAGGTTCATAAGCCGAGGCTCAGAAAAATGCAAACCTTTCTTCAACCTAGTAAAGAAAGCCACGGATTTCCTTTGGACAGAGGAATGTGAGACCGTATTGGCCGACCTAAAGAAGTATCTGACTATGGCTCCAGTCCTGACAACACCTGGACCTGGGGAAGAGCTGTTTTTGTACCTAGCAGTTTCAGAACACGCAGTAAGTGCGGTGTTAATCCGAGAAGAAAAAAGGGAACAAAAGGCTGTTTACTATGTAAGCAAGACCTTGGCCAACGCAGAAACAAGGTATCTACCTCTAGAGAAATTAATGCTAGCCTTAGTAATGGCTTCAAAGAAGTTGAACCATTACTTTCAGGCGCACAAGATTGTGGTCCTAACAGAGCACCCACTAAAGTCCTTGTTACACCAAGGAGACTTAACAGGAAGAATAGCAAGATGGGCAGTGACCTTGGGCCAGTATGACCTGGAGTTCAGGCCGAGAACAGCAATTAAAGACCAAGTTCTGGCCGACTTCGTGGCCGAGTTCACGCCAGAATCCATCGAACATCGGGCTCCGTTGAGCCAAGATGAACGTTGTCCCAGCAAGCAAGGAGAATCCCTGCCAAAGGCAAAAGAGCAAAGGAAGGAAAAACTCAGACCCTGCAGCATCTACATCGGCAACTCCTTCAGACTGTTTGTCGATGAAAGTTCAAACTGGCAAGGAGCAGGGGCAGGGGTACTACTGATATCTCCAAATGGAGAAATAATAGAACAGTCCATTCGTTTGGGGTTCAGGGCCTCAAACAATGAAGCAGAATACGAAGCCTTAATTGTAGGGCTAAAGCTGGCGGCAGCAGCAGAAGCAGATGAGGTAATAGTTTTTTGTGATTCACAGCTTATTATTAACCAGTCAATAGGAGAATTTGCAGCCAGAGACGAAAGGATGTCGGCATATGCAAAAGAGGTCATCAAATTGGCAGCCTTATTTCAGAACTGCCGACTACTCCAAGTAAGCCGAGATGATAACAGCCACGCCGATACGTTGGCCAACCTGGCAAGTTCAATACAGACTGGAAAAACAAGGACAATTATGATTGACTATATGTCGGGCCCGAGCATAGAACCACAGAACACAGAGCAAGAAGCAACGTGTGTGGATATGGAGCCAAACTGGATGGATTCAATTGTTGCATTCCTGAAAGAAAGAAAGCTACCAGAAGACCGCAAGGAGACACACAAAGTCAGATTGAAGTTGGCAAGATTCAGTCTGACTGCGGACGGACATCTCTACAGAAGGTCCTTCACTGGACCCCTTTTAAGGTGCGTACACCCTTTGCAGGTTGAAGATTTTTTATATGAAATTCATGAAGGAGTTTGTGGAAGCCACGCTGGGGGCAGATCACTAGCTCATAGGGCCATTACCCAGGGGTATTGGTGGCCCTACATGCAAAAAGATGCAAAAGCATACGTGAAGAAGTGCGAACAATGCCAAAGGTTTGCACCTTTGATACACCAGCAAGCTGCTGATCTAAATCCAGTATCCAGCCCTTAGCCGTTTGCCCAGTGGGGCATGGATCTTGTTGGACAACTTCCCCAGGCAACTGGGCAGAGAAAATACTTGCTGGTAGTAACAGATTACTTCACGAAGTGGATAGAGACAGAACCTCTTGCCAAAATCCGAGATGTAGACGTCAAGAACTTCATATGGAAAAACATCATCACCAGATTTGGCATTCCAAGAGCCATAGTTGCCGACAGCGGAACGCAGTTTGACAGCAAACTCATCAAGAACTTTTGTGCGAAATTCAAGATCAAGAATTACTTCTCAACACCAAGTTTTCCCCAAAGTAATGGGCAAGCAGAAGCATCCAACAAAGTAATTTTGGATGGAATAAAGAAGAGACTGCAGGCAGCAAAAGGAAAGTGGGTAGACGAATTACCTAACGTACTTTGGGCATATCGGACTACGCCGAGAAGATCAACAGGGGAATCCCCCTTTGCCATGGCTTATGGCACATAAGCGGTCATTCCACTGGAAGTCGGCATCCCAGGGATCCGAACCCAGGGAGTTGAGAATGGGACTAATGATATACTCTTAGCCCGAGATCTGGATCTTTTGGAAGAACGAAGAGAGAAAGCTGCAATTCAACTCGCAATATACCAGCAACAGCTTGTCAGAGCTTACAACAAGAAGGTCAATCCAAGAGATTTTCAAGTCGGTGACCTAGTCTTGAGAAAAGTCGTCGGCAACAAGAAGGATCCCAGAGAGGGCAAGCTTGGCCCAAACTAGGAAAGACCCTATAGAATTACTTCGGTATTAGGCAATGGGGCTTATCGGCTTGAAGATAATGAGGGCAAAGCATTACCTAGACCATGGAACACTTGTAATCTAAAATTTTTCTATCATTAGATGTTTCTTATTATTCTTTCAATGTTATTAATAAAATCATAGCAGAATTCCTCTACATTGATAAAAGATGTGCAATATTATTCATGAATAATGAGAACCCAAGTGGAACTCAAGTTCACATTGGAGGCAAAGAGAAGGCAGAGACGCTTAACACTTGTTGAAATTTATAGCAATTTACAAGTTGAAGTTAAGCTGAGATGGTTCCTTATCTTCACTTGTTGAAATTTGTAGCAATTTACAAGTTGAAGTTAAGCTGATTCCTTATCTTCACTTGTTGAAATTTGTAGCAATTTACAAGTTAAAGTTAAGTTGAGATGGTTCCTTATCTTCACTTGTTGAAATTTGTAGCAGTTTACAAATTGAAGTTAAGCTGATTCCTTATCTTCACTTGTCGAAATTTGTAGCAATTTACAAGTTGAAGTTAAGCCGAGATGGTTCCTTATCTTCACTTGTTGAAATTTGTAGCACTTTACAAGTTGAAGTTAAGCTGGTTCCTTATCTTCACTTGTTAAAATTTATAGCAATTTACAAGTTGAAGTTAAGCTGGTTCCTTATCTTCACTTGTTAAAATTTGTAGCAATTTACAAGTTGAAGTTAAGCTGATTCCTTATCTTCACTTGTTGAAATTTGTAACAATTTACAAGTTGAAGTTAAGCTGAGATGGTTCCTTATCTTCACTTGTTGAAATTTGTAACAATTTACAAGTTGAAGTTAAGCCGAGAATACTGTTTCTCTTCGCTTGTTGAAATTTGTAGCAATTTACAAGTCGAAGCAAAGCCGAGATTATTACTTAAACACTTATAGCAATCTACAGGTTGGTTAGATCAAAGAAAAATGCTTAATACTTGTTGAAATTTGTAGCAATTTACAAGATGACGATAAGCCAACATATGATCATCTATTGAAATTTGCAGCAATTTACAAGTTGAAGTAAAAGCTAAGTATATTGATTAAACACTTGTTGAAATTTGTAGCAATTTACAAGTAGATCATTGTTTAGCACTTGTTATAACTTAAGAAAAGTTTGCAAAGTTAACATTGACTACTATATGTTTTACACTTGTTGAAATTCATGAAAAGTTTGTAGGTCAGTATCTTGCCGAAGTAAAACTTATAATTATTATACCCGCGGTATTTAACCCCGAGAAGATTGCACAAAGGAGGCAAAGTATGAAAGGCATGCAAAATATTCTAAGTGTAGAATCATACAGAAGTAATCCACAAAAAATAAAGATTGAAGCATTCAGACAATACAGTTATAGTCTTTCATAAAAGAGGAAACAATCCAGGAGTAACTGTTCAGAAGAAGGTACATCGGTCATACAAAGAAACTTATATTGTCCAAAAAAATAAAAAAGTACAAAAGACAACAAAGCTAGGATTCTTCAACATCAACAGTTCGATTGGTTGGGACCTCGAAAGATTCCTGCGGAACCACCTCGGCACCCTTTTCTGCCACGATCTCGGCATCAATTTCAGCAAGCGTTTGATCAAGGCTTTTTTCGGCTAGAGGAACGTTAGATGTTGCTTGTTCAGGAGTAGTTTCTTTGGCAACCTCATCACCCACTTCATCTTGAGCAGCATCCTTAGGCTTCCTTACCAAAGCTTCATCCTCGTCCTCATCTCCATCCTCATCTTCAGATTCAGAAACATCCCCAGTTTGACTTGGAGGTGGAAGTGGTGGGAGTGGAAGAGGGATAGCATCGGCATTTCGAAAAGGTGAATCAGCAGGAAGATCAAGTTTTTTTATCAAGGACATCCAACCAAGGAAGAAGCCCCTGTTGTATGCCTGTTTGACTTGTAATTTGTAATCCTCAGTGACGTCGGCCACGCCCTGGGCATAAGCCTTCTCATCAGCTTCTTTTATTTCAGCTTCTTTAGTAGCCAAGGCCTCCTGAAGCTCCTTCTCGGCCTGGGCCGCTTTTTCCTTGGCCTCTTTCAGTTGGGATTCAGTAACTTTCTTGATGGCCTCAGCAGCTTCAGCCCTCTCTTCGGCTAATGTTTGGGCTTTAGTGGTAGCCTCGGCCTGATCTTCTAACTTCTTCATTTTTGATTAGAGACTTTTATTCATCTTTTGAAGGGCAGAAAACTCCTTCTTCATGTCGGCCAACTTCTCCCTAGTCTCAAAAGCTTGCATAGAGAGGGAGTGGGCATGTTGAACGGCCTGAAAAAACACAAGACAAAAATTGTTATGAAATTTTACAAAGTGAAAGAGAACACAAGTTTTCACGTAAAGACACTTACTTGAACAGAACGTTGAAGCATAAAGGCGTAGTTCTCATACTCACTCATCTTGGCATTACGCTCAAGATCGCCTGGGAGGAGTAGAGCAGTACTAAGTGCTACGCCGACGTTGATGTCATCGGCACTATCACTAGCAAGAACAGGTTTATCTTCTAAAGTAATTTCAGGTGTCCAGGGGACTTTTGGTATTCTGGACCCCGAGGTCGTCGCAGACGATGACCTCGTCTTCTTGGATTGGGTGGATTCTGATGGCTGGGTTTCTGCACGCCTCTTCCTAGCAGAAGGTTGAGACTTGTCGCTCTCAACCAGCTCGGAAATTGGCAGGGTATCCTCAGTCTCAACTGCGGTGGCTTTGGCCTTTGGCTGAGCCTTTTTGGTTCTCTTCGGCTTTGGTGGGGGCATGCTCTGTGTTGGCTGAACGTCAACATCAGTTGGGAGGTCGGCTAAGAGATCTGCGACAATCGGCTTTGGACGACCCATCTCAGCAGTTTTGACAAGTCTTCGTCGACGCTTTCGTTCAGGTATGGGGATCAAGAATGGCGCCGAAGTAGATGGCTGATTGGTTGGGTCAGATGTTGACCCTTGATTTGTTCGAGATGTAGAAGCGGTTTGAGTTGTGGCAGTAGGAGGAGAAAGGCTTTTCTTCTTTCTTTTGGGGACGTCGGGCAAAATCGATTTGTATGTTGGAATAAAGTTAAGAAGCAGAGGCGCTTTCCTTTTGTGGACTGGCAAGTCCAAGAGTTTTTTCAAGTCTTTGCTGGGAACGTAAGATTGGCGAAAGTTTTTCGGTGGCTTGCAAACGTCTGCAAGAAGAAAACTGACATTAGAAACAAATAAGATATTGAAGACCTGAAAAGAAACAACTAAGTATTAATACTAGGCTCTTACCCTTGCCCTCTTTAACTGACCGAGGAAGAGGGTAAAGATGGGCATCCTCGTCTGGGGCAAACTCCCAATTTCCAAAAGCAATAATATAGTCATTTCCAGCCCCCTTGTTGGAGTCTGGAAGGTCAGCTACGATTTTGAATTCAGTAGACCTCGGCTTGAGGTAATAGACAAAACCTTTTTCTTTCAGGTTCAGGGCACACATGGTATAACAAAATTGGATGTCGGCAAGGGTGATCCTAACGTTCTCCTACCTAGATAAGGCTATAATACCGTTAATCACTCGATAAGAGTTAATGGTAAGTTGCATGGGGTTCAACTTATAGTAATGAAAAACTTCACGAAAAAGAGGATTAAGTGGAAGCCGAAGTCCACATTTAGTAAAAGCGACAATGAGAAAAGGCATCGTATCATCTGTGGGCATGATTGAGTCGTCATCCCCAGCCAGTCTCAGATGGACGTCGGCAAGAATTTTGAACTCTTCCCTAAAGTATTCAAGTTTGGTCGGGGTATCTACCCTATGTCTCCACATACCCATGATTTCGGCGTAAAGGAATTTGATTACAGAAAGAAGATGTTCTTAAAGGGTTTTTAAAATCTCGGCAAAACCTAGGTAAACACTAGTAAAGCTTGTTTCAGTTTTTCCTAAGAATTGGAAGGTTCTATAGACAAATCCCAAGCCTAAATCTATGAAGACAAAGATTGAGGGCACAGATCTGGGAAAAATAACACAAAAAGCAAGAAACAAAAGACGAAGCTTCAGAATCAAGAACAGAGGTGAGGCTCTCAAAAGTATAAAAAACAAGAAATACAGGGTCAAAAACAGTGGCAGAAAAATGGTAAAACAGTGCAAGTGTCCAAAACATGGGCAAAAGCAGAATCAAAGCATTTAGATATATGGTTCGCAAGATAGATGTTTTAAAAAGACAGTAACAACAAGAAAATAGAAGAGCATCAATGAACTGAAAACAAAAAGAATAGTGGCTTACCAGAGAGATTGAAGCCGGAATGAGGGTCGCCGACAAGACGGAATGACGAAAGCTTCGCTGGAATGGAAGAAAGAGATTAGTTGCAAAGCCTGGAGCTTGAACAATGGCGGATTCAAGAAGAAGAGTTTAGAGAGAGAAAGAGCAAGTAGAAGCAAATGCAAAAGTGAAGAAACGGAGAAGGGAGGCAAGAGTTTTGTCAAAATTTTGAAACGGTGGAAAAACAGGGCATTTAATGCGCCTGGAGCAACGCACACGTCAGACGGGGCAGACAGATGAAAGACGGTTTACAAGCGCGTCCCAAGCACTAGCCAATGAAGATGAAACGCGTAAGTGGAATGGTTGAAAAGTGATGCATGACAGCTCATGCGCGTAGGAGAGTTCATTTGAATTCTTGTTCTTGAAAGAAGAGATGTCGGCCTGAAATAAATGATCTCGGCTGAGGAGTTCTTATGCCGATGTACTGAAAAGAGGAACGATATAGGTTCCATCACCTCAGAATGCCAAGGTAATAGAACGTAGGGGGCAGTTGTGGGGATATATTTTCTGAGTACCAATACGTGGCAAGGTGACGCCGACGTGTCAACCGAGGTGCCACGTGTCCTGGTTGTTATGCCGAGGTCATCTCGGATAGGCCGAGGTCATCTCCGAAGATATCGAAATCCGAGATAAGCGGATAAGGGACAAGAGTCCTAGATTGGGAGAAGACTACAGTTTGGATAAAGATAAACTCTTAGAGAGTTTATCCTAATCCCACTGGGAGTCCCAGATTAGCAGTAATCTTAAGTCCATTAGGGTCAGGCTCCTATTGGGACTAGGATTGTATTGGCTATAAAAAAGAGGCACCCCCATAGGTCTAAGATATGTTTTTATAGACTCAAGCTAGTGAGTTGAGTACTTGATTATCTTTGAGAGATATACTGACTTGATCGTCGGAGTGCCCCCGGGTGGAAGAACCACCGCCGGAGCCTTCTCTTTCTGTGCAGGACAGCAGGGTGCCATCTATTTTGCCTGTGTTTTACAGCTGAATTACTAAGGTGGGCAGTGTGATCGGAAAATCACTCACACAGGTCCCTAAATGTCTTTTGTAACAAAATTTTCACTTTTAAAAATCAAAAAATTTAATCTCTAAAATTCTTATATGTTGTGACGGTGGAACTTGATGTCACCAAATCGTTACCTAGAGGTTTTTTTGCTTCATAAGAGTGGTAACTCTCCAGGGAAGCAAAAGATCCATGCATTGAGTTCAAAATAGAGAAACTCTTGGATTTTTGTTTTGATTGTGATAGAATAAGCCATGACCGTAATAGTTGCAAGTTTGTTACGAGTGAGGAAATAAGAATTTCTAGATATGGGCCTGAGTTGAAAACTAGGATAGCCCGGAGCTCTGGGTTATCGGTGGAGTACTATAAGAAACAAACAGATGAAATAGAAACCAGAATCAAAGCTTCTCTACACAGGCCACCAATGAACAAACAAGGGCAACCAGTCTCACAGGCGCGTGACAAGAGTGTGAGTGTGGTGGAAATTCGCAGTACAACAATGGCTAGTGCATATGGTAAAGTACTGTTTCTGCAGAATATACCCCTGAGGTGCCAGGTGGAGACTTGCCAAACAATGAGGTAAATAAGGGCAATTTAACTACTCAAGATAATTTCTCCCACATAAGAGATAATGTGAATGTGACACAGCTGGCTATTAAGGTAAGACCCAAGTAGAGTGAGATGGATGTAGTGGGCTGTTTGACAGGGCATATTCATAGTTCGTTTGATCCAAAGAATTCTACTAGGCCTCGGTATTTTGTTACTAAACTAGTTGATCCCAATTTAACGGTTCATTTCAGCCTAATCTCTCAACCCTTTTGACCAGCCCAATTCAAATAGAGGAGGTCAACCCAAACTCAAGCCCTATTCATAATGATTTGAGCACTAGAGTGGTAGACGAGTGCATGTCAACGGTTTTCAACTGGCTTACTCTGAAGAGAAAAGTGTCTGATAAAGAAGAAGAAAACAAGAGTCCTAAATTGTTCAAAAGAAATGAGTTAACAAAGGTCCCAATTCAACCCTTACACATCTCTTCGCCTCCGTCCCTAATACTGTGTTTGGTTGAGTGATTTAGAGAGGGATTTGGAAAGAGAAAAGGAAAAGATATGTGAAACTAAGTGAAATGTAAGTATATTTTATTCACATTTCACCTAACTTTTCCCTTTCCTTTTCTAAATCCCTCCTCAAATCTCGTAACCAAACACAATGTAAAGGAATTTGCAGTGCATTCTAGTCGTAAATCGAAGGGAAAAAGTATCAAAGCTACTAGAAAAGGTCAGAAATTGGAAAAGTCTGGGCTGTTCAAAGTTACAGTTGAGTTTGAGAAATCGGTTCTAAATAATGGACAGTTGAGTTGCTCTTTGTCTTTTTTGGCCCTATTGGAATATAATAAGTGCTATTCACAAGTTCCAAGCACATTCCCTTCCGATATTCATGATGAATCTAAGAATTGGGGTTTGGTGGCTAGCCTTAAATAGCCACAACCTCCATGTTGATTCTCAACTAGAATTGTCAAGGGATGGGTGACCCCCGATAGTACAGATCCTCTAAAGGTTGGTAGCAACCCATCGTCCTACTGTGGTTTTCTTTATGGAAACCAAGAATAAATTGATTTTTTTTGGAAAGAATTCGAAGGTATCTCTTCTTTAATCAGAAGTGCTATGTCAAAGTTTATAATAAGAGGAGTGGTATCCTCCAATAGCTCTTCTTGTTGTTGGGCTACATCGTTTGTCTATGCTCCTTCTCAAAAATCAGTTTGTTGGAGATTCTGGGATCAGTTTACGAAAGTGGCATCTGAAAATCAATATCCTTGGTTATGCATTGAGGACTTCAATGAAATTGGGTTACTAAAGGAAAAAACTAAGGGGGTGGGTGGATTGTAGGATGAGTCAGTTGCAATCTTTTCTAAAATTACTATCTGGTTGTGCTCTAATGGATTTGGAGTTTAACGGCTCACCTTTTACTTGGTCAAATAATTAATGGGGAAGTACTAATATTCGTAAAAGACTTGATAGAGCAGTGGTGATAGTTGATTGGCGAGCTCTATTTCCGTGTGCCCAGGTATTCCATGAACTCTAATTTGGGTCAGATTATTGCCCAGTTGTGTTAAATTGCTATGTGCCTCTTAAGCGGGTGCCTAAACTCTTTAAATTCGAAGCCATGTGGTCGACTAGTCCAATGTGTAGAGGTGATTCGGCCCAAGTGGACAGTATCTCAGGTTGGTTCACCTATGTTCCAGATGGTGAAGAAACTTCAGTGTTGTAGGGATAAGCTCAAAATATGGAGTAGGGAATAGTTTGGGAACAATAGCCTGAATATTGCTCTTCTTAAATCAAAGTTGTTGCCTCTTCAATGACGAACTTGAATAGAAAACAATATGCAATTTCAAGACCATCTGAAATCAGAACTTGAGACAGCTTTTAACAGGGAGGAAATGTTCTTACATCAAAGATCGCGCATTTGATGGCTGAATTATAGTGACAGAATTCTGCCTTTTTTCCTGCCTCGATGATTCAACATCACCAAAGAAACCAAATCCTTCGCTTACAAATGGAAGAAGATGAATGGTTGAACTCGGAACCTGATATTAACAAACATCTTCTTGACTTTTTTTTCTTCTTTGTTCGAAGAGGAATTTTCTAGAGGCCCTATCTATAGTGGAACCCATGGTCTCAAATATTATAAATAGATATTTAATTTAACCAGTCTATGATGAAAAGATAAAGGAAGCAGTCTTCTAGCTAGGGGCAATCAAATCTCCAAGACTGGACGACTTTCCGAGGTTTGTCTACCAAACTTATTGGGATGAAGTGGAAGTAAAGGTTTGTGATGCTAGGCATAACTTCTTCCTTTAAGGGTTTTTGCTCAAAGAGCTTAAACAAACCAACCTGGTATTAATTCCCAAGGTTAGTAATTCCGTGTGTTATCTCAATTTTGACCAATAAGCTTATGCAACTTTAATCTTAAAATCATCACCAAGATCCTTGTTAACCGCCTGAAGCCAATTTTAAAGAGCCTTATATCCCCAAACCAATCAACGTTTGTTCTGGGGCGAATGATTCAGGACAATATTGTTGTGGCCCATCAAGCTTTTCATACTCTCAAATTAAAAAAATACGAGGTTGTTCGTGATATGGCTATCAAACTCGACTTCAATAAATCCGATGATCGAATAGAATGGGACTTTTTAGCTGTTGTTTTGGAAATGTTGGTGTTTCATCAAAAGTAGGTTAATTAGGTTATGGCATGTGTATTAACAATGAGCTTCTCTATTTTTGCAAACGGTAAGAAGAGAGCCTCATTCATTCCTTCCCAAGGGTTTCGCCAAGGAGACCCACTTTCCCCATATCTTTTCATTTTAGTGGTGGATGTCCTGTCAAAACTTCTCATTTTAAGCCTCAGACTGAATCAAATCTCGGGAATGAAAATAACGCCCTACCCTTTCACATTTATTTTTTGCACATGATGTGCTTCAATTTTGAAAGGCTGATATTTATGAGTGCAAGAATGTGTCGGAGGTTCTAGACATCTATTGTAAAGCCTCTGGGCAACAACTGAATTTTGATAAATCAAATGTGCAATTCTTATCAAATGTTTAGGGCACTACTGGTT
This sequence comes from Camellia lanceoleosa, assembly GCA_025200525.1. Classification (NCBI taxonomy): domain Eukaryota; kingdom Viridiplantae; phylum Streptophyta; class Magnoliopsida; order Ericales; family Theaceae; genus Camellia; species Camellia lanceoleosa. The sequence continues at coordinate 107,657,108 of CM045758.1, forward strand.
GTTTTATCTATGCCCTCATCAGTCTAAAAATGACCCCTACGAGTGCAAAATATTTGGGTTTACCTTCTTTTTGGGGTCGGTCAAAAGCGGAAGCGTTCGAATTCATTATTGAAAAAGTTCTCTCTAAGTTGCAGGGGTGGAAATTGAAATTGTTGTCGCAAGCGAGAAATGAGACTTTGATGAAAACAGTGGTGCAAGCAATTCTGTCCTACGCCATGGCATGCTTCGCTTTTCCAAAATGTTTTTGTGCGAGGTTGAATGCTTATATTAGTAAGTTTTGGTGGGGAAGCGACCCAAAAGGAAGAGGAATACATTAGGTTAATTGGGGCTTCTTGGCATTATCTAAATTTTAAGGAGGATTAGGCTTCAAGGACTTCAAAGCTTTTAATCTAGCCTTGTTAGCCCATCAAGGGTGGAGGTTGGTGAAGTATCCAAATTCTTTTTGTGCCAGCATATTAAAAGGCATCTACTTTCCTCATACTACTTTTTTGGATGTGGCAAAAAAGCGTAGGGCTTTCTTTGCCTGGGCTATCATTTTGCAAGGAATGACTGACTGTGTTGCTGAAAGGGCTGAGATGGTAAGTGAGCAGTGGTGCAAATGTCAGGTTCAAGGAAGATAAGTGGGTGCCTACTCTTCCTAATTTCAAGATAGCAACTCCAATCCCTGGAGGGACATTGATCAGGATGGTAGAAGATGTGATTGATCCAACCTGTAAGAGTTGGAAGGTAGATGTTCTACGAAGCCTGGTGTCAGAACTTGAAGTGCAAGCAATCCAGTCTGTTCCTATAACTTTAGCCCCTAGAGAGGATGATTTGATTTGGCATTTGGAGACAAAAGGAGAATATTCAGTCAAGACTAGATATTATGTAGCTTTTTCAAAACTGCAAAACTAGATGATTCAGAGACCTTCTACCTCCTTTAGATCCCCAAACATCTTTTGGAAGTTGTTATGGACCCTTAAGGTACCTCCAGAGATTCGCTAATTTTGGTGGAGAGCATGTAAAATAGTGTTGGTTTCGAAGAACAATTAGTTTCGGAGAAGATGTGCTCCTTCAATTGTATACCCAATCTGTCACAACAAAGCAGAAACAATGGAACACTAACTCTTTGGTTGTGGTTGGGTTAGAGCGGTTTGGTTTGGAGGTGACTTAAATTTCAAAGTTGATTGTGGTGCAATTCAGTCGATTATGAAATGGTCGTGTGACTTGATGGATAACTTAAAAAATGAGGAGGAGCATGCTGGCTACCTAGTTAAGGTAGTATGGATTTGTTGGTTTATTTGGAAAGTATAACACCCTGAATATTACCTTTAACAAAAATTATACAATAATTTATGTTTGAAATACCTTAAGCTAAATTAGTTATCATATAATATTAAATGGTTAAATTGATACTCGGAAAATCATATTTAATTGTATGGTTATATGTGTTAAAATGTACTTTAATTTTAAACTAGGGGTTACCAAAAGATGATAATTTAATTATACATTTATTCTAGGCCAAGTGTAATTAGGAGGAAGTGTGCAATTCTTTTGGGGAACTTGTGAAATGCATTGCTTAAATTTAGGGGTGTAATTTTGGCCCGTGACCCGTGGGTGGCCAGAGGTGGGCCCGGCTCAAGGCCAGCTCAAAAGCCCAGCCTGGGGCCCAGTCCACCCGATGCCCAGTGTTATTTTTAATGGAAAATAATAAAATTTTGGTGGAAAAAATAAAAAAATTTGTTTTGGCCCGCCCAAACCCACCCAAAGCCCAAGCCCACTAGCCCGCCCAAAGCCCAAATACCCTGGGCCTGGGCTTAGGCCTGAGCCTAGTTTTTTTGACCCGTGGGCCTGCCGGACCCGGCCCAACCCGGCCCAATTTTTTGGCGGGAGCTTGCAAGGCCCAACATGGGCTCGGCCCGGCCCGAGCCCAGATAGGCCAAGCCGGCCAAAATTACACCCCTACTTAAATTACATTTGAAGGAAATGTGGTACCACGTGTTGGGGAACATGGTAAGCCATGTGGTAGTCAATAGTGAAACCTAAATCACCTATAAATAGGTGATGTTTGAGCTGGTTGAAGTAAGGGGGAAAAAAAACACAACAAATGAGAGGTTTAGGAAAGGGAGTGAGCCAGGAGCAGAAATTAAGTTGGGGATTAATTTTGAGGTTAGTTTTATTATATTTTGAGTTATCATAAACTCTTTTATGTAAAATCTGTTTTGCAAATTATATTAATTTTTCAGTATATAATTTGTTAAATGAACACTATTTGTTTAAAAGGGCAGCACATGGATATAATTATTTTCTAAATGTGTTTTTGAACAATTATTTGTACATAATCATTGACCCTGTGATAATCCCATGCCTTGGGAGGACTTTTTTATCCATTGGCCCTCTGACGGTCCCATGCCTTAGGATGATTTTAATAACTATTGGCCATTTGAATTGTCACTTTATGTGACTCTCTGTTCTATTCTATTGTCACTTTAAGTGATTCTCTGTTTATTATGGATCCACTAACTCTTTGTTCTATCTTATTGTCACTTCTGTGACTCTCTAAAGGCCCCATGCCTAGGGACTCAAATATCTAACCCTTTGATGGTCCCATGCCTGGGGACTCATATATCTAGCCCTCTGAAAGTCCCGTGTCTGGAGAACTTAAATATCCATTGACCTTCTATTATGTTCTGTACCATAGTTATGATTATTTAATTTGTATGATTTATGTATTATATGTCTATTATTCAAAATGATTTCTGTATTATGTACTCTATTATTTTAATAGTTTATTTGTACCAAATGATTCTCTATTCAGTCTGAATAAATATCCATGATGATTTTTATATTCTTATACTCTCTGTATAATATTCCACACTCTGTTATGTGCTCATAGTTGTTAATCACTTTCAGGTGACCTATCAGGACCATCGTGTGGCATAGGCATAAGGCACTTTTATAGTCATAGTGCTCTAGCAATGTAATTAAATAGAAGCTCCAATGTATATGTTATAATAAAGTTTTGGGTACTCTTTTATTTTATTCCGTTGCATTATTAATTCATTATGACCTTAGTTATTGTCTTGTCGTGACGCCGAATCTCTAGGTACCAGGTTTGGGTCGTGACAAAAAAACCAAAATAATTTTATTTTCAATCATTACCCTGTGGAGAACTCCTCGACTATACATCGAGCTCAAGCGGCAATGTCCACTACAAGAAAAGAGGGCAAAAAACACGAAAGTATTCGCGATGGCACGATCCCTGTCGCCAAAAATGATTTTTTGCGACGACAAAATTAACCGTCGCAAAAAAGAGCTTTAGCGATGGCGTTTAACCGTCGGTAATAAAACTGCACGGTGGGGTATTAAAATGAGGAACTATTAGCGACGGCGTGTTGAACCATCGGGAAAAAAAACATGTTTGAGACGGCAAAAGCTTGCTGTCGCAAATACTCGACCATTTGCGACGGTGTTTTGTCCGTCGCGAAAAAAGGTTTATTAAAACAGCGTCGTTTATGGACAATTTTGTATCATTTGCGACGGTGTAAACCTTCCCGTCGCAAAAAGTAAAAACCAAGTTTCCCCCCTCTTCCCTTTCATCTTGCCGCTCAGTTCGATCTCGAAATCCCTAAAATTGTTTTGAAGCACGAAATCCCTAAATCCCCAAACCAGCGACGAAGCGGACGAGCCATTTAAGGCGCTAAGCGGTGGTGCGGTATGCGGTGACATTTAACGGTGAAGGGCTAGCGGTGAAGCTACCAGTGTATCTCTCTCTCTCTCTCTCTCTCTTTGTATATATATATATATATGTATGTATGTATTAGCTGTTCAAAAAATATATATATACATACATGAATATAAATTATTTGCCTATATATGTATGTATCCCCAAAAAGTTTCATTATTTTTTCATTTTATTTTTTTAGGTTGTGTTTAGATTATAAATTTGGATAAAAATTCAGAAATGAAAAAGAAAAAAATATATATGAAAAATATGTAAAATGTAATTATTTCTTTTCTTCCAAACAGAGAAAAACTTTAACAGAATGAACAATGTTTAGACATAAATGTAAAATCTTTAGGTTGCCTGTATGTATCCTAGGTGAGATGAAATTAACATTCTTCACCCATGTTAATATTCAATCAGACGACCCACTAAACAAAAACAGATTCAATATGCGAGTACTTTTTTTTTTTTTTTTCTCTCATTTTCATCCTAGCTTAATCAATGACATAAGGTCCAGGAAGTGTACAAAAGACAATCAAAGGAGGTTGAAGGACTCTCACTCACCAATATAAAGCTCAACCTAACTACTAAACTAACTTCTCTTGCTAACATTTCCTTCTTCTATTACCGATTGCCAAAAAAAAAAAAAAAATTAAAAAAATGCAGTGAATGTTAAAGAAGTAGGATGTCTTATGCTTGAAAAAATGGAAAAACAATTGACAAACAAATGAACAACTAGTCACCATTAAAGAGGGGCACATTGAGGTAAGGATCAATAATATAAATAGGAAAGATAACGATAAAATGTTTACAAAGATCAAAATTACTGATATAAAGAGAACAAAACCGATTTTGAGTTTGTTTATAGGAAGTGGTGGTATAATTCTAGTCGTGTTGGTTCAAAATGTTGATCTAGATCGAGGGTACATGACTTTTAGAGACTCTGCAATTTGGAATGGCAAATTGTTCATTTTAAATATGTAAAATCTAAAGATTTGTTTTACCTTTTCTTATTTGCAATTGGAAGCCCCCCAAATCCCTCCAAATTCTGGACTAGTTTGAGTGTTTTTAATCTGTTGGATATCAAACCTGATGCAATAAAGTGGATCGTTTTAAGGACTTAAAAAAAAAAAGATTGTATGTTGGTTTTCATTTTTGTTTTTCTTCTAAAAAATTTGAAAATTCATTAACTTTGTTTTTCAAACTAACTTTGTTTAATCTTCCTTATTACAAATATATTGCATACATATCCTGGCAAACATGTGTCTCGGGGACATAGATGAGTTTGAGTTAAAGAGCATAGATGAGTTTTGAGTATTTTTTAGACAAACTTAAATAGATGAGTTTTGAGTATTTTTTTGAATAGGTTTGAGGTAAAGGTATTATATTTAGAGTTACTTTGATGAGATATTTTTGTGGATGTGTACAGATGATGGATAAGAGTTGGATTGATTTTCCAAATAGGATGTCCAGCGAATACATTAATGGGATTGATGAATTCCTTGTGTTTGCCTACACCAATAGGGTTGAAGGTTCGATGATCAGTTGTTCATGTAGGAAGTGCGAGAATCGATACTATTTTGTACAAGAGGGTGTACGGGAGCATCTAATTTTGAATGGTTTTTTTAAAAAATACAAACATTGGATTAATCATGCTGAGATGATGGCCCTTGTGTCACAGAGGGCGAGTATGGATCCCAACAGACAGGTTCCATATAAATTAAATCGTTTGATAGTTTAATTTTCACTCAAGATTATGTATAAAATTCAAATATGATTAACACATTATGCATTAACTAACATAGGTTCCTGATGCATCGAGTGGCCACCGGGCATTTAGGGAATCGGCAGAATATGAGAATCCATATACACAACCACCAGAAGATCAGGTATAAAATGTATCTTTGTATTCTAAGCTAAAATGTATCTTTGCATTCTTTACATTCTAAGTTAAGAGACTTGTGGAAGAAGACGGGGCTCGAATCGGGTTCCCAGTTTGGGAGTTAGAGCCGGATTTCACTTTAGGTAAACTAGTTCCTTAAGGAACTTGAATTCGAGTAGTTAATGTCCCAAATTCACCAAACCGCGTCGGTTGAACACGAAACTTGGCACACACGACCTCCTAGGCACGAGAGACTTGTGGGAGAAGACGGGGCTCGAATCGGGTTCCCGGTTTGGGAGTTAGAGCCGGATTTCACTTTAGGCAAATTACTTCCTTAAGAAACTTGAATTCGAGGAGTTAAGGCCACAAATTCACCAAACCGCATCGGTTGAGCACGAAACTTGGCACACACGACCTCCTAGGCACGAGAGACTTGTGGGAGAAGACGGGGCTCAAATCGGGTTCTCGGTTTGGGAGTTAGAGCCGGATTTTACTTTAGGCAAATTAGTTCCTTAAGAAACTTGAATTCGAGGAGTTACGGCCCCAAATTCACCAAACCGCGTCGGTTGAGCACGAAACTTGGCACACACAACCTCCTAGGCACGAGAGACTTGTGGGAGAAGACGGGGCTCGAATCGGGTTCCCGGTTTGGGAGTTAGAGCCGGATTTTACTTTAGGCAAATTAGTTCCTTAAGAAACTTGAATTCGGAGAGTTAAGGCCCCAAAATCACCAAACCGCGTCGGTTGGGCACGAAACTTGGCACACACGACCTCCTAGGCACGAGAGACTTGTGGGAGAAGACGGGGCTCGAATCGGGTTCCCGGTTGGGAGTTAGAGCCGGATTTCACTTTGGGCAAATTAGTTTCTTAAGAAACTTGAATTCGGAGAGTTAAGGCCCCAAAATCACCAAACCGCGTCGGTTGAGCACGAAACTTGGCACACACGACCTCTGAGGCACAAGAGACTTGTGGGAGAAGACGGGGCTCAAATCGGGTTCCCGGTTTGGGAGTTAGAGCCGGATTTCACTTTAGGCAAATTAGTTCCTTAAGAAACTTGAATTCGAGGAGTTAAGGCCCCAAATTCATCAAACCGCGTCGGTTGAGCACGAAACTTGGCACACACGACCTCCTAGGCACGAGAGACTTGTGGGAGAAGACGGGGCTCGAATCGGGTTCCCGGTTTGGGAGTTAGAGCCGGATTTCACTTTAAGCAAATTAGTTCCTTAAGAAACTTGAATTGAGGAGTTAAGGCCCCAAATTCATCAAACCGCTCGGTTGAGCACACACGACCTCCTAGGCACGAGAGACTTGTGGGAGAAGACGGGGCTCGAATCGGGTTCCCGGTTTGGGAGTTAGAGCCGGATTTCACTTTAAGCAAATTAGTTCCTTAAGAAACTTGAATTCGGAGAGTTAAGACCCCAAAATCACCAAACCGCGTCGGTTGAGCACAAAACTTGGCACACACGACCTCCTAGGCACGAGAGACTTGTGGGAGAAGACGGGGCTCGAATCGGGTTCCCGGTTTGGGAGTTAGAGCCGGATTTCACATTAGGCAAATTAGTTCCTTATGGAACTTGAATTCGGAGAATTAAGGCCCCAAAATCACCAAACGACGTCGGTTTAGCACGAAATTTGGCACACACGACCTCCTAGACACGAGAGACTTGTGGGAGAAGATGGGGCTCAAATCGGGTTCCCGATTTGGGAGTTAGAGCCGGATTTCACTTTAGGCAAATTAGTTCCTTAAGAAACTTGAATTCGAGGAGTTAAGGCCCCAAAATCACCAAACCGCGTCGGTTTAGCACGAAACTTGGCACACACGACCTATTAGGCACGAGAGACTTGTGGGAGAAGACGGGGCTTGAATTGGGTTCCCGGTTTGGGAGTTAGAGCTAGATTTCACTTTAGGCAAATTAGTTCCTTAAAAAACTTGAATTCGGAGAGTTAAGGCCCCAAAATCACCAAACCGCGTCGGTTGAGCACAAAACTTGGCACACACGACCTCCTAGGCACAAGAGACTTGTGGGAGAAGACGGGGCTCGAATCGGGTTCCCGGTTTGGGAGTTAGAGCCGGATTTCACTTTAGGCAAATTAGTTCCTTATGGAACTTGAATTCAGAGAGTTAAGGCCCCAAAATCACCAAACGACGTCGGTTTAGCACGAAATTTGGCACACACGACCTCCTAGGCATGAGAGACTTGTGGGAGAAAACGGGGCTTGAATTGGGTTCCCGGTTTGGGAGTTAGAGTGGGATTTCGGTCTAGTCAAAATTATTTACTATCTTTCTAATTATATAGTAGTCAATTTTTTTTATATTTTTCTGTAATTAAAATATTAACACCATTATATGGTTATTAATTATTTTTATCTTGTTTTTTTCAGATATTTCCTGAGTAGCACTTTGCTTCTTGTGGAATGCGGGCGTATAAAGATTATGTCCAACTTTTGTTTTTGTAACCCACGAAAGAATCAAGACGAAAACTTTTGGTTTTGATTTTTATTTTGATTTATGTTATTTAAATTTGTGAATAACATTATGTATGTATTATGCGACATTATGTAATGGCATAATTTTTATTGTTTTAAATTTTTATTTATGTAATATTATGAATGGAACAACATTATGAATTTTCATTATTTGTCAACTTTTGTTTATGTATGTATTTATATTATTATGTAATTTTTGAATTTTTTTGTAATTATTTTTCATTTAATACAGGTTTTTTAAATTTTTTTAATAATTTCGGAACAAGTTTTTTTTTTTTGAGACGGCATAACAGCCGTCGCAAAAACATATGTAGGAGGCTTTTGCGACGGCACCGTACTGTCGCAAAAGCTTTCGAAAGACCTGTAAAACATACCTTTAGCGACGGCTCACCATGCCGTCGGAAATAGTTATATGCAGTAGCACACTTTTAGCGACGGTGCTCTGCCGTCTCAAAAAACCAATTTTAGCGACGGAAAAACTTTACCGTCGCAAAAACTTAGATTTTTTTCACTTATTGGCGACAGGAAACTACCGTCGCAAAAAAAGGACCCTCCCGTCGCAAAAACCATTGGCAACGGCACGTACCGTCACTAAAGACCTTTTGCAACCCCCTTTGTCGCGACCCCCACCTGCCGTCGCAAAAAATCAAATTACCGTCGCAAAAAGTATTAGCGATGGCGTGCGGAGCATTTGCGACGGCGTTTTGCCGTCGCAAAAAATAATTTTTTTTGTAGTGGTCAGAAAACGCCGTCGCAAAAAATAATTTTTTTTGTAGTGGTCAGAATATGAGGGTGTCGTTAACAGTCTAAGTAGATGTTAATTCTCAGTCTTCTCCCTTAAAACAGCTAGGAGCCGGAATCTAGATTCCCCCTACTCAGAGACAATTCAAAATCAACTAGGATATGGCTACGGAAAGAGGATCTTCACAGGCATCTATTGCAGTGGTGTTGAAGGATTCCTTGGGACGGATTCTAGATGGGCTAACCAAAAAGGAATACTTCTCTTCTTTTTAAGGTGAAGCTTTAGCTTGCAGATGGGCTTGTCTCTTTACTCGGACCGGCGGACTGTCTAAGTCGTTGAAGGAGATAACAAACCAGTTATCAACCTAAGCGTGTTGGAATCAGTTCCTCATTGGGAGTGCAGGCTGGTTTTTGTTGATATTAAAAGATTGGCGTCTCAAGGAATGCTTCATCTTCAATAGAAACCACGATCGGCAAACAGAGTCACCTATTAGGTAGCACAGGCGTCACTGCATGGCCGCCTTCCACAGGATTGGGTTTCAAACCCCCTAGTTGCTCTTGCTGGATTAGTGGGTGAAATTTTAGTTACTCTGTTTTCCTTTTTCTTGTTCTTTCTGTGAATTCCCATGTTCAAAAAATATATATAAATAGAGAGAGAGAGAGAGAGAGAGAGAGAGAGAGAGAGAGAGAGTGTAGTGGCAAATCACAAGGCCGAAGCGTATTTTGGTTAATCATACCAACATCCCCCAATTATTTTAGTGAATATCAATTTACTATTCATTAATTTTACATTTTGACTCTCAAAAGTCTTTATTAACATGTGCCGTAAAACCATAATTAATGACTGTAAATCTTCATTTGTATAAGAAATATGAAATATGGTTCGACTTCTCTCATATTGAAATCTCAGTATAAGAGAATTTGAGGGATTTATAGGATCTACAAAGAGTCTCATTTCAATGATTCGAACCATTCATTTTATAGAATTCTTAATATATATTATCCATAAAACAAATTGATTTGATCTAATAATCATAAATTTTTTATTTTATTGCATTTATTTATGAAAAAAAATGGATGATAAATATATTTTGGAATAAACCATTCATTTTTTTTTTAAATGCGATAAAATGAAAAGGTTACGATTACCGAATTGACTTAAATTTTGTCATGGATGATATACATTGAGGATTCTACAAAATGAACGGTTCGAACTATCGAAACGATACCCGTAGTAGGCTCTACGAGCCCCTCAAGTTCTCTTATATTGAGATCTCAATATGAAAGTAATCCAAATATAATGATTTTAAAAAACTAGACTCTTTTCCAAATGAACAAAAATATTCTTATTTTTAGAATAATGAAATTGAGACCTATTTAAATATTAATGTATGTAGTATATGCTAAAATAAATAAGAAAAATTTCAAAAACATGTAAAGTAAAACATGTAGAAGCTCATGTTGCATTATAAATTAAAAATAATAATATCCTCCTAAATAAAAAAAACAAAAAATATTAATATTTCATTATAAATAAAAAATAAATTTAGAAATCACATAAAATAATAATATTTTCTTCATTTGAAAGCTCAATTTAGTCGAAACAATTTTTTGAAGGGTATTGACGAATCTCACTTGCAATTAGATTTTCATTTTTTAATGTTATAATATCATAACCAACAAAAAAAAATCCATTGATGTATAATGTTACACCAAAAAATAAAAATAAAAATGCATTTCAATTTATTTTAAAAAATAATAAATAAAATAAATAAAAATAATTTATTTAGAATTATATAATCATCATATATGTTGCAAATTAAAAAATAATAATAATATAAATATAATAAAATAAAATAAAATAATAGAAGGGAAATTAAGGGATGGAATTGAGGACAATACAAAAAAGCTATTTTAGTCTCTAGGTATAAAAAAAAAAAAAATCTTTAATTCTAACAACTATAAAAGTTTGTACTGTTTTCTACACAAATATGAGTAATTGTACATCATTTAATACTTTCCTATCATCTGTCCTTAGGGCACATATTAGTTATTATAAAAATATAAAAAATTTATTTTTATATAAAATTTGACAAGAATGATACAATAATGGCATTCTTGCAATTATAAACCAAAGTGATAAATATTTCAAAAATACTAGAGATCTTAAAAATTTTACCAAATGTCGTGTGAGATCCATATGGGCCCCCATTGTATGAATCTAACACCCATGTGAGATATTTGATAAAATTTTTTATAGAATTTTTCAAATCTTTAGCATTATTCTAAACATTTAGGTTCTGTTTGGTTATGTTTTCAAAATATGATTTTACATCGAGTTTTGAATATGATGTTTGGAATGTGTTTTGGAAACACGTTTCCAAAACTCTGCAGAGAAGCCTGTACTAGGCGCGAGTTTCGGAATTTTTTTTTTTACAAATTTTGCCTAATCGGTCGTCCCACCGGTTGACCGGAATAGTGATTTTTTTTTTTTTTGCAATTGATATGTTAATTTTTATATATTCGAAAAAAATATTTTCTAAATTTTTTAAAATTTTTTATGTGTTTTAAAATAATTTTGAGTTGTTAATTTTTGTATCAAATATCAAATGTCACATCAACAATTCCCCACTCAATTCAAAACTCCTTTCAAAATTATTTTCAAATCTTTTTACCAAACAAATTTTTCACACTCAAATCATAATTCCAAATCTCACAAACTCAAAATACAACTCATACTCTCAACTCATAATTACAAAATTCTACCAAACGCAACCTTAGACTTTCAACAAATAACTATTAATGAGACACATAATTTTGTTTCTATAGCATTACTCGTTAATTTGTAGGATTTTATATATGATTGAAGTAACGTGATACTTATTAATAGTTGAGGGTAACTTAGATTATAACAAAATGGTCGTAGTCACTCTATCGATCCGAATACTAAATTTCTGATCTTCTCACTATTCCAAGGGACAGCACTGGACCACCTGTCATGTTCATATATGTTAGTGTTAGTTATAGCATAGTAAGACAGAAAGTTTGGACCAGAATTGGAGGCTAGAAATTGAGAATAAAATTGTAGTGTAGGATTGAGATTAGGGATGGTAATGGATGGGGTTTTGCTCATGAATTTTTACTTTTAAATTTAATTATTTTAGTGATATAATTTTGTATTTTATTATAAATTTGACAGTTTTGCTTTACCTACCATTATGCTTTACCCTACATAAACAATGCTTTCTCAAAATATTTATATTAAATTCAAGTTAGAATAAAGGATGGAGAAATTTTGTTATCGCTCATTGAGATTTATAATATTCTTCTATAATGTTCTACCCATCAAATTAATCTCAATCAACCAATATATTTTTGAATTTTTTTTTTCTCTAAACCGTAAAATTGCTCAATTGAAAATAAAGACTGCATGGTAATAAAAAACGGTTAAGCAAATGGCTGGATGGGTCAAATTTTTAAAATTGAATTTGTAAAAGAAAATAATTAATAAATAAAAAAGTAAGATAAATAAAGTGTAATATAGTAATTTTTCTTTTGAATTTACATCATCATCACTGCGTTTGACACCATTTTTATGTTGTAATTTCGTACTTATTAAAATATTTCATGTGATCATTTATCAACTTACTCTATTTTCACTCAAGTTTTCAATGGAAACTAAATTTAAAGACTCCAAATTTTATTTATTTATTTAATATGAAAGGTTTTCTAACAAAATAAATAAATGACCTCATTTGTTTTGAAAAGTGCCAACAAATGGGAGGAGAAAATTATTATTAAAAAAATTAAGAAATTTACTTGTTAGATATGAAACTTCTCAAAGTTTCAGTTGAGATGCTAAAAAGTAGATTTCTTAAATGAAAATGTGCTAGTGGGTCCTTTATTGATAAAAGATGGTCCTCCCACCATGTTAAATCCTGGGCTAAAAAATTATGAGATGACTATCTTAATAATGTACCAATTTACTTGGACAATAACAATTCATCCGTTCTAAAATATTAATTTTTTATTTTATTTTTTATTATTTTAAAATATTAATTCCTTTTTAAGAATTAAAAATTAAAATAATATAAATTTTTTATTTTGTTATTTTTTAAATTCATTAATAACATAAAAAGTACAATTATGACAATTATATTTCTAAAAAAATGTAATATCAAAAGATAATTTTGAAAAATTAATATTTTTAAAATATAATAATTGTACTACCAGAAAAAGTTAGACTCTATTTGGTAGAACTCTCTAAACTTAATTTTATCATTATATTTGAGTGTGGTGTTTGTTTACGGTTTTCAAAAATTAATTCCACACTCATTTTTGAAAACTCTGTCCAAGGCGGGAAAGTTTGGGCTAACCGGTCTTCCTCCCGGACGTTAGGCTGGTCGTCTTCTCGGGCATCCAGCCGATTGACCAGAATAGTGCATTTTTTTTATTTCTTTTTTACAAATGCCACTTGTTATTTTTTATATTTTAAATAAAAAAAATTTCGGAAGTTTTTAAAATTTTTTGTGAACTTTGAATAGAATTTTGAATTGTGTGTTTGGTTATCAATTGTAAATTTTTGTATCAAATATCATATGTCACATCAAAAATTATCCACTCAATTCAAAACTCTTTTCAAAGTTTATTTACCAAATAAATTTTTCACACTCAAATTATAATTTCAAAACTCACAAATTCAAAATACAACTATATTCTCAAATCATATTTAGAAAATTCTATCTAACGCAACTTTAGATTTTTCAAAAAAAATTATTATTTTGAGATGGATGGAGTATTCATTTCTAACATTAAATTTTATTTTATTTTTTATTTATTTTTTTTTTTTGGAAGAATCTTTAATAATCCTTGAGAGTGGTGCTTTTCAAAACAAATTAAAAAGTTATGCAAGTAAAATATAATAATTTTTAATTAAAATGGATAAAATAATAATAGTCCATAATTGAGGGATAAAATATAATTAATTAAAAATAATAAAAATGTATTTACCAAACCAAACCACATGCTATTAGAGGGATTGTCATCCTTTTCTTTCCATAATCGTCTTCCATAATTGTAATTAGGCGGGTGTCATTGTCGTTGTCATCTCCTTTGATTTGCATTTAGTACAATCAAGTAGGGAGATCAGCTCTGATTTCAATGGAAGATCCTGAAATAAACTAAAGAAAAATGGAGACTTGAAAATTGGTTTGATGCAAGACTTGTCTGGCTTTTCTTCAACAACAGTCCGCTTTACAGGTTTCAGCCAAGGAAACTCAAAGTTGAATACAAAAGCCAACCCAGTCCCTCTCTCTCCTCTGGACCCATGAAGACCTGGTTTTACCCTCCTCATCATCATGACATGAATCTGACAGTGATGTTCTTCATTGCATTGCTTGGTCTTCCCTTCTTCACAAATTGTTCAAGCTCAACCTCACTTGGGCCCCTCCAAGGTATCTGTAAATCTTAATTTATACATATAGCTTTTGTTCCTTCACTTTTATCACTAGTAATTGAGGATTGGTTTAATGGGTATTCTTGTTTTTGGGTGGTTGTGGATTGATACTGATATTGGGTCCCTGTGTATTTACTAGTATTTGTTGAGCTTATGTGGTTTGGAAGATTCCACCCAAAAACAATTGTGGATTTATTAGAGGTGGGTGGAAGAGACTTTATAATCAACCTTTATGATTTGTGAGAAGTACTAATACCAATTTACAAAAACAATGCACTATTTACTGTAAACTTGTGTGGAATTATCAAAGTGTGGACACACACAATATACAATATGCAATTTGACTCTGATATAGAACTTTCCTTTTTCTAGATAGTAGTAATGGTGAAATCTTGTGCTTTTGCTTCCTAACAGAAGAAGAAAAGGAGGGGGGAAAAGGAATGCAAGTGGGGTCAGATGGGTCAGTCTTTCACTGAATACCAGGGAACAATTGTCATGTGCAAAACCATGTCATTGGCATTCTCTATGGGACAACTAAAACAACACACAGATGATATGAGTTACTTCCAGTTGGGTTTATAGCCCTTTTTCTTTAGATCTCCCCCTAAACTCACATCCCTCTGAGATAATACATTCCCAAAATCCTCTTTATCTGCCTTTTAGTTGAAGAAGCCTTGAGCCCTAGTTCTTACAAGTTGTGTATTGCTTTAATTGTTGACTTATTTAAATACTATAGAGTAATTGTCTGTCTGACATTTAAGTGAGGAAGTTTTGTGGTTTTCAGTCGAACAAGCTTTAATACCTGTTTCTTTAAGGTTTGTTTGTTCGTTCTAGTCCTCGCCCATTTCTTGATTCTGTAGTTTTATAGTTCTCTTGCTTTTTCCATTCTTCAATCAAATTTCACAAAGTAGGTTCTTTTTCTTTTCATGTCAACATTTTAGGTAAATCTATTTGAATTATTGAAGTTGTTTAGGATTGTCAAATTTATAATTGAAGGAACATATCCTTGAGAAATGGATGAAAAGAGGGTCTTAAATTCATGTTTGGTTATATCTGATGATAAAAGTGATAGCTTGTATCCAATTTTCTTCGGTGTTTCTTGGGCATTCTCTGCACTTAGGCTGTTACCAGAGCCTGAAATGAATGATGAGAAATGGTCAGAAATAAGAAATAGATTGCTTCAAGGAAGTGCTCACCTCTTGGGATATCTTGTTTGGAGTGCTCAGAGGGAAGAAGCCACTAGTGGAAAGTGTGAGATCCTTCACAAGCTTCAGAATGCGGAGAGAGAGATTGAAGAGTTAAAGAGAAGGAGAAGTGAAGATGCAAAGGCCAACGAGAAAGTCGTCAGCATATTTGCTGCACAAGAGCAGAGCTGGTTATCTGAAAGAAAGAAGCTTCGACAGCAAATTGGAGCTCTTTTAAAAGAATTAAGAGTTTTGCAGAGAAAAAGGGACGAAACTATTTCTGAATTGAATGATAAGTTACAGAAGAATGAGAATCTCTTGCAATCCAAGGATAAGGAATTTGAGCAGAAAGAGCTGAAGAGTTGGGAGCTAGAAGAAAAACTAAAGGAGGCTATCAATATGGCAGAGGAATTAAGGGAGATTGTAAAGCTTGAAGCCCAAGAGCATTCCTTGGAACTTCGGAAGCACAAAACTGCTGTCATTGAGCTTGTTTCTAACCAGAGACAGCTCGAAGCTGAGATGGTTCGAGCCCTCAGGCAAGTTGAGGCTGCAAAACAAGAGGTGGATTCAGTTTTGGAGCAAAAGGAGGAATCTGATTTGATGGCCCAGAAGCTTTCTGTGGAGCTGGTTAAAACACAAAAGGATTTGGAAAAGACAGACAAGATTTTGTCAGCTATGCTGAGGAAATCCAAATGGAACACTGCGGAGAAGCAAATGCTTTTAAAGGAAGTAGAATTATCAAAGGCCACGAGAAAGCAAGATGACTTGGGAACAGAGAAGTGGAGAGCTGGTTCTCAATCTAGATGTGAGAGGCATTCATTAAAAAGTTTGTTGTCTAAGCATGCCAATTCAAAATCGGAGGCCTTGTCGGATGGAAGAGGGGTGCATTCCAATGCAATAGTGCCATCACAGAGTGGAAGGAGTAGATCACGGTCAACTGATTTTCTTCTATACTATGACCAACCTGAGCATCAAAAAGAGCTAGAATTTTGTTCCCCATTTTATGATCAATACTTGGTAGAAGGAAGTGAGCAAATGGGTAAGTTTGCATCTTCATCATACCCCTCTGGATTTCTAGCATTTGTTATATTTCTTTTTACTTGCAATGAACATTATCAACTGTTATTTCAGCTAAAAATCAAAGTTTTCTTCTCGGTTATGGAATTATCAGTTTTTTTAATTAAAAAAATGGAAAAAAATAGGGAATATATAACAAAGGAACAAAGTTAAGGCCTTTGTTACTTAAGTGATAATAAAATGATCAATCATTTGTTGATTATTCCTAATGCTCAATTGTTCATGATAGTAGTGAAACATTTGCTTATATTTTGTTTTGAGTCAAAAAATTTTGTGGAGTGTTTGCAGCTGATATTAAACAGTTGGTTCGATCTGAAGCTGAAAAATACAGTACTTTAGTTGAGCAGAGGCATCACCTAGAAATAAATGCTTTTTCAGAACAACTGAGACTTAAGGATGAGAAATTAGAAGCTTTTCGTAGGCGTTTACTGAGCGTGGAACTAGAATCAAAGCGGCTGCAGTCTCATATTGAAGGGCTTATCCATGACCTATTGCAGCTCAGGCAGGGGAACATGAAACTTAACGCTTTGTTATTGGATCGGGAAACTGAGTTAAAGTACTTGAAGCAGCAGTTTGTCTTGCAGTTAGGGGCCCCAAGTCTCAAAAAGACTGAAAATTCATGTCCTAATGATATGGGTTTAACACATGAAACTGTTTTGTCTGATCTCAAGATTGTAAAGAGAAAACTAGGGGAGAAAAAACAAGAAATGAAGACTGCTTCAGCAAACATTTCTCAGGAGGTGGAGCCTCAAAAAACCTTGATCACAAGCCATTCCAAAGATATAATTTTGACTGTCCAGGAGATTGAGGTAGAAAAAGATGTCGTTTTGGACCCTGGTTCCATTCAAGACGTACATGCTGGCCCCGAGGAGGTTCACATTGTTGAAAAGTCAGCATCATCGGACCACTGCTCGAGTAAGAGCAATACTTCTTCATGGAGAATGGACCTTCAGGCTCTTGGAGTTACTTTCAAGATCAAGAGGCTCAAGCAACAATTGCTCATGCTTGAGAGATTGACAGGAAAGCGACAAAGTTATGAAGATATGGAAGGTGACAATAAAGCGTGGGCTGGGATAAAGGGATTCCACATACTAATGTCATTGTTGAGCAAACAAGTTAGTAGGTACCAGTCCCTCCAAGGAAAGGCAGATGAACTTTGCAAGCGGATGGTAAGCCCCAATTTTAACTTTTAATGCAAACGTCATGAATTTTACATATAGAGTTTGTTTACATTTTGAAGTTTTCAAATCTTCGTTTTATAAAAATTATACTGTCATTTTATTTTTATTTTTTAGATCTTTTCATAAATTTAGGACTTTTGTGACTGATGACGAACAGATTGAACTTATGTCCCTATATGAACATGTGTTGCATCCAAGTTCAATACACAGTAACCCTTAATATTGTGCAATTGAAATGGGTACTTGCTTAATATTCTCTCTCTACGATTCTCAGCAAGAAAATGATCTCAATGTGAGCCACGGAGGTTCTAGTGTCAGTAGGACAAAGGAAGAAACTAAAACACTAGAGCATTTCCTTGATGAAACATTTCAGCTTCAGAGATATATAGTTGCTACAGGACAGAAGTTGATGGAAATACAGTCCAAGATATCTTCTGGATTTGTTGAGGCTGTAGAGAATCTAGATGGATCTGAGAGCTTTGACATGAACCGATTTGCTGATAGTGTTAGAACTCTCTTCAGGGAAGTCCAGAGGGGTCTTGAAGTCCGGATAGCTCGAATTATAGGGGATCTTGAGGGGACCATGGCTCGTGATGGGTTCAGGCATCTGTGAAAGTAGTAAATAAATAGTAATCTGGACTCTGATCTTGAAAATTAGGCTAAGAGGGTTCTGAGATCTTTGTTTTATTTCAACTTATAGTCAATTTGTATAGTAAAATTGTCATTTTGTTTATGCAATAGAAGTCAATTGACACAAATCCTTCGTCTAGCTAGACATTGTGTGAAGAAGGTAAAAACAAGGCAATCTTGTAAATGGGATTTTATTTGACATTTGGAATTCTTGTTTCACTTTTGGCAGTCTGATTTATAAAGCTTTTGTAATTATTGTTGTTTTCTATATTCTCTGGTTTAAGAATATTATTTTTATACTTTTTATTTTTCAGGGTTTTGATAAAAATTCTCTTCAATTATGTGGTAATATTTCAAGAATAATACTAAGGTTTGTTCTTTGTTGGAAGATATCAAATGGAACTAAATGAACTTCCCTAGAGTTTTGTGAAAGGCTTAGGTTCACAGACTATTGTGGCATTGAAATAGTTTTTTTCATTACGATAAGAATAGCAAAAAATACATTGTCATCAATACAATAATTAGCTTCGCAGACTATGGTTAACTAAAAATTTATAACTTCGAGGCCTGTAAAATAATTCAGAATATTAAAAAATAATTGATATATAGACTCGGGGAATAATTTGAGGACTTTGAGCAAAACAGTACCTTTTTTGACTCTACCAAAACATAACTAATACAGGATAATATCAGATAAAATGAAAAATGAGGAATTTAGTTACAAATTAGTGGTGTGCAAATAAGAATTGTACTTGGTGCAATTTACTGATTTGCAATTAATTTTCCATTTATTTATAGCCAAAAGGAACAAGAAAAATAAAGAAAAAGAAGAGAAAATGCAATCCTCCCCAAAACAGAAACCAAATCCCTCCATTTGAGTTTGACCTCTATGTTTGATGCATGTGCTTTCATGGAACAACTCCATTGTGCCAAAGCCTAAGATGGTTTGTCATCAGTGGCAATACCAATCTCTTCTTGCTAACCAAAGGTAAAACAATAACCTCAACCGTACTCCATCTGTCTCTATCTACATATACATATGTATGCATCTATAGGTTGATATCCGTCCTGTAGAAATGCAGGGGATAAGGGAGTGCTCTGGACTCTATTAAGTTGAAATATTGGATGTTATGGAGTGGAATTCATTTTATGAAACAACAGCTTACCAGTCATATGTGGTCCTTTGAACAATGGGGGTTTGTGAGCTGGTTTTGCTTATACTTCAACTCATCACCATATATTGCTTGAATTTGGATAATGTTACATGACTTTATCACTGTTGTAAAAAAATTGGGCTTGACTCCATGAGTATTGGGTACAATGGGTTGGGAATTTTCTCAAAGAAGTTACACTGTTGACAGTTCTTGTCATTGTATATGCTTGACAAAATTTGCTGATTGACATTACCTGTGCCTGTATCATCCAAGATGTCCCAATTTTAACTGTAAAATAAGAATATTACGAAGTCATATTCCGACTCTAATTTAAGTAACCATTGATGCACAAATCAGTGTTTATGGAAATTAAACTAGGGGGGAAAGACTTTGCTAGATGGTAAGATCATTTCAGGCAGAATGTGAGCACAAGTACTTTTTGATAATTAGAAACATTGATTGGTTCTAGTTCAAAGCACAAAAGTGTCGAAGATGTCCAGGATTTAAAGCCTAATAGATCAAACACTTTAATTGAAAGAGTAGCAACTGGTATCATTCAACATGTAAATGAGATTGAAATGGAACCGCCACTACTTATTGGGAATTTGGGATGGTGTGGTCAGGATTATGAAAGGGGGGATGGTGAAAAGGGTGATTTTTACAGTGGCGCCATAACAGCTGTTATTTGTCAAAACACTTGTGTAAAATTCATGTGCTTCCTTCTTAACTTCTGTGAATGCCCATACAATTATAGCAAATTGTGTCTGCAATTTACTACCCAAATTCACAAACCTTTTCTAATTAGTCCTCCTCTAAAGTTTTGAAATGAAGGTTATGGGTGGATCATAGTGGCCAATAGTATTTGAAAGTATGTAAAAGGTTTTGGGTCCAAATTAAGGATCTAATTGAAATTATTTTACTGTGAAAAGTTGGCCATGCTTTTGCATGGTTGCCATTTGTAGGCTCCATATGTGTCGAAATTGTAAATAAGGCTAAATTAACATTTGTAGTTATGGCTAGAACATGAACATTAGATTAGTGCTATTAACATATCACACCTGTCACATAAAAATATAAAAGATAAAAAGAAAAACAAAGAAAAAGAAATTCGACATAACAAAAGCAAAAGTGATGATAATCCAAGAAGAAAAAGAACATGGAATAATTCTAAGGTGCTCTTGCTCTTAAGAGTTGAGAGCTTCAAACTGTCTTGTGTACTTCTTTGCAATATCATCACTAGTTCTTGGACTTCACAAATAACATGTTTAAATTTTTGTTTATATAAGCTTTACGGAACTTTATGGTTCAAAGATGGGTGATATGAGGTCGATTTTAGAGTTAGGCTATACACATTAGGGGAAACATAGTAACTGAAACGTGTTTCTTCTCTGTATTTCAGAAAGAGTACATGAGTACATAGCAATAGTGCATTACATATGATTTTTCTTTTGAACTACTTTTCTCCAATTATCTCATATAGTTGATCCCAAAGTTGTAACACGTGCTTTGTTGAGCTTGACTACTTGAGTTTCAAACCTATAAATTGCTAGTTCTTGTTGAGCTTTATAAGTTTTATCATGTTGATCTTGCTGAAGATATTCTAGTTCTGAAATCACTTTCTCCTTGGCATGCTCAGGTAATGGAACAGTAGTTTGTGAGTTAAATCTTTGCGTGTGACCATTGGTATCAATTTTGGGAATGTCTTGCCTTATTTTTATGGAAAATATGAGGGAAAATGCAATATAGGTTCTTATGGCATCTGCAAACTATTTTTTCTCATTAATAATCACTTGAATTTAGTCACCGTTTCTGTTTTATTGTTTTGTGGTGTTGTTTTGATGTTGGTGTCAGAGACTGGCTGTATTTAATCCTTTTAAAGTAGCTTATTAGTAGCCACCAAATTGGTTATATGGTTATTAACATCTATCCTGCATTAAAGGCTGTCTCAACTCTGAATATACTATTTCTGATGAAACTGATCATGACTAAATTTCCCCATGTGTTTAGGCTAGAGGTTTAAACACAACCTTTATTCACTGAACATGATGTGCATGTGTTTTTTCAAGACGCAAAAAGTCAACTCTTGCAAAGATATGCGAAGAATTTGGTGAGAAAGTTGTTCAACAACTATAGCACAGTAAATTGCGCTCGTGAAGACACTCTTTTTGGCTGATGCTAGAATACATTTTAAAACACTGATTTTGAAATCAAAAATTCATAGAGCGAAGAATTTCATGAGGTGGGATTTAATCCTCTGATAATTTGACATGTCACACATTTGGTTGATGAAGAGTGAAGTATGGAGCAAAAAAGTTACAGAACTTTAAACACATTGATAGGTAGAATCAAGATTTATCCAAAATGGTACCTCTTGACACATCCTGAGTGCCAATGTGTTTGAATGATAAATGGAAGAATTAAAGAAACTCATAAACAGATGGAGATGTGACCAAACAGAGCAGTAGCAGCAGCAACAGGGTTATGAGTATATGAGATGGTAGAGATGATTGGTAGGATGGGCTCTCAATGTCTTTATTATTCACTTGGAGTGGGTAACATCTCTCTTTGTTCCCTCTCTTTAGTACATATTTCAATTAGGGGTGGCTGTCTTGAATTTTGCATTTAATGTTTTTCGTGCCAATCAGGTGGAGTCATGAATTTAAATAAATAAATAAATTAGCAAGTTTTATGCCTGGTTGAAAATCCCTGGTTACTTGTATCTAGATCTCTTGATTTTTATGCAGTGTTTGATTGAGAAAGGACTACATTTGCCATCAGGATGGAAATGTGGAAGCAATAGTGGGAATGGCAACAAGTGGGGTGAAGGCAGGTTTGTGGTGTCCAGTCCCTGTCTTGTTTCTTGTTGGGGAGGGACAAGCAATTAGAAAATCATGGCAGGAGCAGAGGGAGGTAAAATGGGTAATTTGCTACTCGTAGGAGGGTGCATAATAATGAGAGAGAAATGATATGACATATGAAGAATAAAAAGTTATGAGTAATGAGAGGTGGAAGATTGAAAATGAAAGATAGAGGTGAATATATATATATATTTATAAGACTTGTGCATTAAATTAGGTATTTGATTTTGTGTAAACGATAAAAATAACGTCTTGAGTTGTTGAAAAAGAGTGAGTCCTTCAATTGATTCTTTTGGGATGTGTGGTAAGTTTGACCATTGCGAATTCTTATTTGTGGGAATATGAATACTAATTTTTTTTTAAAAAGAAAAGTTGGGATGACACAAAAATCATGTTTAAGATGGACATTTTAGAGGCATATTTTAGAGACATTTTAGACTATTTTTATTTTTATTTTTATTTTTTTTGTGCACTATAAGTCTTGGGTGCTCTTTATTCACAATATCTCCCTCCCTGTGAGGTGTTTCTTACTCCCATGGTGGAAGTTTGCTCGGTTTCTCCTTCTCCATCCCGTCGGTGCTAGATCTACCTTGTCCCTCCTCCTCTGTCGCTTGCCATAGTTGTCACCACAATCCCACGCACCATATCTACCACGGATCGGGCCCGCCTCTACAGATCCAACTGTTCTCTGGAAATATGGTCGAGTTTTTCCCTTTTTTTTTTCCCTTTTTTTGGTTTTGTTGTGTTTTTTAGAGTCCATCTGTGCTATACTGTAACTTATCCACTATGTGGTTATAAACTATAATCTATCTCAGACATGCTCTATTGCCGATTGATTGGCTTCTACTTTGCCATATGAGTATGAGCAAGAGTTGTGCATTTGAATTTTTTCATAGTCTTTACTTCTTTGTGTTTCTTACTTGGATCTTTTCTTTGCTTGGTATAAATTTATTTGTTGGATGGATTTTCTCTGATTTGGCCTCCTTAATGAAAATTTCTTTAGGATAAAAAAAGAGGCATAAATGAACTTGGGGTGAATTGTTGAATGAAATATGTACATGTGTGTAATCATATGTGAGAGAGATACCTTGGCACTCACACTAACCACTGTAGTCCAAATCGATTAGACAATGAACACACCACACTTTTTCTTTTTCTTTTTTTTCCATAAAATTTGTTCAGCAATTTAGATCAAGAACTTAATTTGATATAACTCAAGGGTCAGAATCAATTTGATATAACTCAAGGACAATGAACACACCACACTTTTTTTTCTTTTTTTTTTTTGGTTCTCAAAAAAAAAAAAAAAAAAAAAAAAAAAAAAGAATCAATTTTTTCATCATATCTTTTTGAAACTACTTAACATATCTTAAAAATCTCTTTTAACCAATTTATGTAATTAAAAAAATAAAATAAAATCTCCAATTCTGCATCTTTTAACAATTTTATCAAAATTAAGTGAGAAAAGAGTTGTTGAGAATTTGATGAAAATTTTGATTCATTTCTCATTTGACAAAAAATTAGTCAATGATCGAAGACGCTTTAACTAGGGGCAATTTTACTTTTGAGTTCAATTACATTGATCAAGCCTTCAACTCAATTGCACACAGCCTCTTGATCATGCAGTAGTTGTTTTATTTATTTATTTATTTATTTATTTGTTTGTTTGATGCAGAGTGGCCAAAACCTTCAGCCAATATCACTCCTTTCCCCAGTAAAAAAGGATAATAGTAATGCTACGGATCAGAAATTCCTGACACTAAAATTTCCACACAAAAAAAAATAAAAATAAAAATAAAAAAATGTATGGTTTAGATTTATTTTAAGTGTGAGTTCCATCATGCAAGCATTACATTTGGACCATATATTGTTTTTCTAAGTATTTTTTGTATTTGAATTTTTGATCCCTAGAATTATTGAAAAGTTAATTTGGAGAGAAATTTTTAGCTTAATAAATGTTATTTGGCCCGTTTGATATCGCTTATAAGTTATTGTTTATGATTATAACTTTTTAAATTATTAACTTAAAAGAATTAAAGTAAGTTATAAGTCCATTTGGTGCAATTTTTTTTTTTTTATAATTTGTAAACATAAATCAAACATATTTAGTTAAATAAGTGATTATATAGTTTGTGCCATACAAATCTTCAGGACGTTGTCAAAAATATTTTTAAACTAATAATTTGTGAACTTACTATGAAAATAATGTGAAATATATAAGCATAAATATACTCTCACCTTAATAGCTAACTTTTAAAAGTTAAATTTGAAGTTGTTTCCATTCAATACCTCAATAACTAGCTTTATAATTTTACTCATTTTTTGGGCCAAATAAATTTAAAAATCAAATGGAATAAGTTATAATTTAAAATTATAATTAAAAACTATTAGTGAATTTTTAACAAATAAGCTAAATAAAGTAAAGGGGCATTGTAGGAAATCCCATGATGTGCAATGTATATTTTTATCAGAAAATTTCGTAATATCAATTATAAAATGCGTAATCTCTTCATAAATTGGTGTAACAAGATATTCAAAATTTTGTAGTTGATATTGCAAAAATTTGTGACTTGATTACGATATTTTTTGTTACGCTAATTTGTGGCGATGTTATGCATTTTTGTGATTGATGGGTACAAAATTTTATAGTATAGTTACACATTTTGTAGTAGGATGCATATGGTATACATCCCACCATAGCATTTCCCAGTATTGTAATGTATTGTTATTCCATATTGGTTGGATTTCTCTCAAATTTAAATATAAAAATTAAACAAACTTGAGAGAGTTGTTGTGGGGCCTAGTTTTTTTTTGATAATTTGAGCCGTTTGTTTTGTTGCACTCTCAATTTATATTATTCATAAAAAAAAATAAGTCAATATGATAATTGTAACATTTTTATTTTATTGTGTTTGTTTTCAAAAATTGAATAGTCAATTTTTAAAAATATATTTAAAGTTTATTTTTTCAAAAAAAAAAATACAATAAAATAAAATAAAAATTAAGATTATTAAATCAAATTAATATATATATTTTTTTATAAATAACAGATATTAAAAGACTTACAAAATAAACGATTAATGAATCTGGATGGAATCGGTGCATACAAATTGCAATTTGGAAAGCCTAGTGAATGCCGTAGCTTAGTTAGGAGTTTGGACAATGACTTTCATCATTTTTATCGAAATCCTAAACCAGTCAGTCAAGTCACTATTTATCAGTGTGAATTTTCTACTCCCAAGTGCCGGCCGGCTATGTAGTTGTTAAATATAGGAGAATTTGTCAAACCTAAAGCTATTTCCAATTTACAACACCATTTGGCCTCTGTTTCTAGACTCCCCAAATTTTCATTCTAACATAATTTTCTTTTTAAAATCTAAAAATGTGATGCTTAAAATTTTTGTCTCATTGATATGCACTTGGTTTGATTATACATATAACATGATATAATTATATTTTATATATTATATGTTGAGGACTGTTTTGTGTTTGCACAAATAAATTAAATTGATTAATTATCTTAAAATTTTCAAGATTTTATTTATAAATTATTAGTTTTCAATTTAAAAAGTAGGAACAATAACACCACATCATCCTCTCTCCAATATGGCCCTGTTTGGTAGAATTGTGGGAAAGTGACTATAATTTATAGCTTAACAGCTTATAACTTATAACTGTGAACATAAGCTGATTTTTTATTTATAAATAAGTTGATTTTTGATTTACAAAAAGTTATAAGCTGTATTGTTAAACTGAATCAAACACATAAAAATAACTTAAATTAAGTTAAAAGTTAAAATAAAATGGAAATAGGCCCTACTAAACAGGACCAATGTAATATTATCTATGTAGTAAATCTTTTTTTTATATTTATTTTCTAAATTGCTTAACATGGAAAAATTAATATATTTTACTTGTAAAAAATTATGGTACATGATATATGATTGATTTAAAATACTTTAAAACCGTCAGGTTAATTTTATTTTTTCCCAAACTTTCAATGAGATCAGTATAATTCATTCAATAAGATAAAATAAGGTCTTGTGTAATCTTGTGTGCATGGTGTAAGTTGTTTATGTGTTTGGTACAAGCAATTGTATATTAAAAAATCCATCATTATTATTTCAATTATTTTTTCAGTGTATTACAACAATCAAACGATGATTATCATGATGATGATCATGCAACATGAAAGTCATACACATGAGTTGGGTTATGACCGTTGATGATCGTTGTTATCTTGATTGCAACAAAGTCAAGATATTGGAGAGGGTCCCACAATATTGTCCAAAGTAGTTTCTTCATTCAACAAACACCCATACATACATACATGTAAAGCTTTACCTTCCTTTTCTTGTGAATAACAAGCGCCATAACCGTTTTAAAAACCCGCTCCCCTCCCTCCTACCCTCTCTCTCTCTCTCTCTCTCTCTCTCTCTCTCTCTCTCATATATATCACAGTGAAACTCAATACACTCACTTCGTGAGCAGAATTTAGAGAGAGAGAAAGAGAGAGGAATGGGATCCGATTCCGAACCAGAGCCCCAACCGAGCTCCACTCCGCCCAAGCTCCCCCTATTCTCCCTGCCCAGCAAGCCTCACGAGCCTCCGGGAATGGTCACACCGCCACTCCAAACCCTTGCTTCGGTTCCATTCCTTTGGGAAGAGGCACCTGGAAAGCCCCGACCCTGCACCTCAAAGCCCAAAGCTGTAAGGTGCTTAGACCTCCCTCCAAGGCTCTTAAACGAGGCCAAAATTACCAATACGCCCTCCCCAACCACCGTCCTAGATGGGCCTTACTCAGCCCGATCACTGTCTCACACATTGTCGTTTTCTATGGGAAAAGCGTCGTTTAGGAGCCCCGAGGCGGGGGTGGTTAGGAAACAGATCGGAAAGGAGAGGTGGAACTTCAGTTCTTGGCGGTGGCCGGGGAGTTTCAAGCAAAATGCCGGAGTGGTCGATGATGGGGGTAGTTTTGACTTTTCACCTTCAGTTGGTTGTGGTCCTTGTGAGAGTGATGTCTTGGAAGAGTCAGAGGTGAAGACCTCAAAGGTTAGAAAGAGAAGCAGCTTCTTTGGTTCCTCCAAGTCCAACCTCTGGGTAAGTAATTGTCAACTCTCATCTCATCTTCACAGTTGATTCATACATATCAATCTAGTTTCAATTATCATAAATTCAACATTTCTCTATCAGATCATTATACTCCTTGATTTGTTTTTAAAATTTTAAATTTTAGATTGAAGAATCAACAAATTGCATTAATTTTACTTAAATCTTTTATATTGCGTCAATTTAGTCTAAGTTAATCCAATTAATAACCTTCTTTTAGAAATTAGACTGAAAAAGGCAAAATAAATTATTTACTCTCTTTAAACTGATTGCCAGCCAGATTACATTTAATTTGAAATAATTCATTTATTTTTTAATGGAGTATTTTGCTGTTAATTTTTGTCATCAATTGAACTAAATTAACACAATATAAAAATTTAGGATAAAATTAAAACTATAAGGACTAAACTAATACAAAAAAACTAATTACAGGGATCATATGTATAATTTGCCCAATAAAAAAATATAGGGTAAATTATAAATGCACTCTTGAGATTTGATTAAAATAAGAATCGCTCTATGTGATTTTAGAAATTACATTCCACCTCTTGAGGTTTCTAATTTTATAACAAATCGCCCTTTTTATTAATAAATCATCAAGTCAATTAACAATTTTTAATGATGTTGGAAATATATTTCAATTAATAATTTAGGTAATTTTATTATTTTATATAAGAGCAACTATGAATTTCATTTTTTTAGTTAATTCTATTAAATAAAAAATACTAATAAAGAGATATTTGTAATTTTTCAAACCATGTGGGGCAATCTCTACTTTAAGGAAACCTCATGTATTTGTAATTTATCCAAAATAATATATTGTATTCATATAAATTACATCCCAAAAACTCTGTACTAAACAGAAAATTTATAGACAGAACACCATAAAATAATCCCATATATATGGGCTTGATTTGCTTTGCTTCTCTGAAGTGTCAAGAGTAATTAAATCGAAATTTAGGCCTATAATTGGAAAATATTTTATTTGGTTAATTTGTTTTTCCAAGTTTTTAATGGTATTCCGAATTGATATTCCATCTTTCATAAAGCTGATAAAAGGTTAAAACAGGTGCTGCCTCTTTATCCCTTTTGTCTTGCTCACCCCCAATGGCTTTCTTTGAATTTGCTCTTCTCTTAAAAACTTTAATTTGAAATTTTTTGCCTATACTTTTCTGTTCAAATTCAACTTCAAGTTCATAAAAGCATGTTCTCTTTGATTCAAAGTAGGGACATCGAATTTTAACTCCATTCAAAGAAAGGATCAAGTTCCATTATTATAACGTAAAATTCTTTGCGTGATAATAATTAATTCGTCGTTCCTTTCTTTTTTATTTCCTTTGGTATGAATTTGTCCTTATAAGTTACCAAAAAAATTCGCCCCCCCTCCCAACCCAATTCTCCCACAAATTTGTCCACCTTTTCATAAGAAAAAAAAAAAATACAAACAGTGTTTAGAACTGATATTTTTCTATAGTTGAACTGTGTGTACCTAGAAATGTTGCTTATTTTCAAGAATTGTCAAGCAGCTGTTAATATTCAAAGCTTAAAAGGCCACATTTGAGGAATGCAAAAGATTTAAAATATGAAATTGGTTGGGAACTCTTTTGTGTTTTCCTTTAATTTATCTATATGTTTACAGTTATGTATGGATCATAATATATGTACGTACATTATGTAATGTTGCAGACAAGCATTTATGAAAGTGTTAAGCAAGCAGTCCCATGGAGACACAAACAACAAAAAATGAAAACTTGATTGTTTCTTCTCGTGCAGCCATTTGATCTCCCTGATCATTGAGTTACCTCCCGTGTTGCTCTCGTATATGAATTATACTAGTTTTTGTCCTTCTGGTTTTTTTTTTTTTTCTGTCAAAAAGACGAACTTCGTTACATAGTTAGGGGTGGGGATTGAAACCCGGGTAAAGGCCCAATCACCGGGTTATCTACATGCTCTTGAATTATATTATACACTAGTTGAAACTCTTAAATTAATGTAATGGTGCACAGACATTCCATATTATGTTCCCAGAATATTGTTCATATTTTGTTCAATCAATGAATGTCACTGAGATATTAGCACAGATGTACGACATTTTGACTCTCTTGTCCAATGTGAAACTTAGGTATGAAATGAATTACTCTTGAATGTATATTGACAAGATTTGTCATTTTTTAATTACTTGAATATGTGTTCTAGTGTTTCTTGCATAATCCTTGTGTTAGTAAATGTTGGAAATATGGTTTGTTGAGTTCAATGAAAGTATGGAATGTTGCTAATACAAGAAGCAATTGTGCTCACTGTAACCAAAGAACTGCAATGCAAGAGATTGTGTCTTGGATAGCAACACCAGATGGCAATAGGTTGGTTTTTTCGAGTTCCACACGTGAATTCTTAATTTTAAACTTAATTATTTAGTTATACAATTTCATAATTTACTCCAACCTAGGCAAATTTAACCTACCTACCACTATACTCGACCGACCCTCCCCTCTCAACTCTCTCAAAACCTTGTTTATTAGAATTGAGTTTAGTCAACCACAATTGGGTCACATAATTTTGTCATTTGTTGATGTTGTCCATTAAGGAAATGTGGCATGTTTTAAGAAGGACAAATAAGTTCAATGTATGGTCATATGCTCGGATAATAATACTTAATACTATACCATAAACAGATACAAGGCAAATTACATTAGTAGTCCATATAGTTTGCTCATTGTGTCATTTTGATCTCTACATTTTCAATTGAATAATAGATACAAGGCAAATTACACTAGTAGTCTATATGGTTTACTCATTGTGTCATTTTGATCTCTATATTTTTAATTGAATCAATTTTGACCCTCAATTTTAAACCGTATCAATTTAATCCAATCGATAATGCCATTAGTGTTTTTGACAAAAAATTATCACTGAATTGATTGAAATTAATTCACTGAATTGACTAAATATATAATTGTCTATAAAATCATAACACATGCCACTTATGAGTGTGTTTTTCATTAAAAAATACAAATAATTGTAATCAATTATACTAAATTGAGGCAAAATTATAAATTCAAAATTAAAACTGAGTCAACTAAAATTACAAAAAAATGATACAAGAACCTACCAAAATTTAGGAACTACTCATTTATCCTAGAATTAAATCTTTTTTTTTTTTATGCAAGAATTAAATCATTGAGAATTGTCCATTGATTGAATCATCGAGACTACATGAAATTTGGTTTCCTCTGCATTCTTAAGACATGAAATTGGAGATGTAAATGTGGACATTGCTCTGTGGTAATTACAAAAATGACAAAACCAATAAAACAGGACACCCTGTTTTAAAAAACAAAAGACACAAGACCCTACTCTCTCTCTCTCTCTCTCTCTCTCTCTCTCCATAAAATAACTGTGCATTATATCAAAGATTTAATTGGAAAGAGAAGCAAGAGACCTTCTCTTCTTGTAATTGGCCTTGAAGCAGGCTTGCCGAAGCTTCTTGGTCCTCTCTGTCAATTCAAGTTCTGGCAGCTTCTCTACCATCCTTCTATGCTCTTCTAACATCTCTATTTCCATTGTCAATCCCAACTCCTAAATTATTTGCCAAAACACAGTTAGGGCAATTTAAAATAAAAATATTAAAATGATAGAGAATCTTTAAAAAAAATAAAAATACCTCCTTTATACATCATCATGTTGTGCATTGATTAATTAGATTTTGCATATGCATACCAAGCTCCAAAAATATAAAGAGAATGGCTTCTCTCCTAACTGGAGAGAATAATCCAATGCTCAAAAAATAAAAAGTTTAGTTTATTCTATGTACACATCTCAACATGAAAGAAGTTATAAGGCTTGTGGAGTTTACCACGGATCCATTTTAATGATCCAAACAGTTTTATTTTGTAAGATCCTTGATATATATCATCCATAAAAATAATTAATTTGATCCAATAATCCTTCTCATTTTATAGTATTTATCTCCGAAAAAAATAGACAACAAATATATATATATATATATATATGACTATAAATCATCTATTTTTTAGAGGCTAACACTATAAATAAATAAAAAAGAAAAAAGGTTATAATTATCGGATCAACATAATTTTTTTCATAAATAATATGTAATGAGAGCCCTACAGAATGAAAGGTTTGAATTATCAAAACGAGACTTATGATAAGTCTCATGGGCCTCTTAAGCTCTCTTAATGAGATGTAAATATAAAAAAAGTCGCAACATTTATACATCATCATGTTGTGCATTCATTACGACTTTATCTATTTCCTCGTAATCATGTTTGGATAATTAAAGAAAACAATGTTTTATGATATACAAATATTAGTGGAATTTTTTTAAGAGCAATTTGGTATTATAAAAAATAAACCAATCCGTTGACATTATTTCTCACTAAATCTTACTTTCTCACCAAATCTTAATAAGAAATGAAACTTCCAAATTAGATTTTTTTTTTTCCTACTCACCATTTCTCCCATACTTTATACCCCAACTATGAGAAAAGATTAAAAAAAAAAAAAAAAAATCATCATTTTTTATTATTTCTCGTCAAATCACACAATCCGTAAAAGAATGAGAAGTAGGTTCACAAAATAAAGTAAACATTCTCAACAGAAAATATAAGCACTACAAATTAAAAAAAAAAAAAAGAAAACTAAATACTTAAATTAACAAGGACATATATATTAACAATCTAGCATGCAATGCACGTACCTTGACATTGTCAATGAGGGACTTCAAGCTCTTGATCTTACGATGTGGCCACCTCATTATATTCAGTTCTCTGCATCTCTTCTTCAACACTGTCAATCCAACTTTCAACTCCTTGGCAGCTTTAGTTATTGGAACATCAAAATACTTTTGAATCTCATCCAATTCCAATGCTGCACATTTTGACTTTCCATTTCCACTACTTTTCCTTTTCACCTCCTCTCTCTCAATTGCAGCAAATTCTTGAACTTCATTATTACTTGCCAAACTTCCTCCAACACTCTCCAAATGATGATCTGAAGAAGAATTCATCATCTCCACCTTAGTATCCATCACGATATCATCGTAAAATGATGGAATGTTAAAATCCCAAAAGCCCATATCACTGCCGCGGATATCTTGAAAGTCTTTGAAATCAAAATGGGCAATTTGGTTGTTCTGGTAAGGTGTCTGGCATAGATCAAACTCCATGAAACTGTTCATGAATTGGTCGAAGCTATCCGTGAACGTTAGCTGTTGATCATACATTCTGCACACAAAAAATAATGCAAAATCTTGTTTAACTACTAATCCTAAAAAACGAAAAATTCTATGAACACGTATTTGTGTCCAACTCTGTGATTAATTTATGTGCAAGCAGAAGTACTGGTAATAAAAACCAGACAAATGAAAAACTATTTTTAAAAATTACAACGTATTATTTGAAAGAAAAGAAAACAAAGAAAGAATATACCCTTGAGTTTGTTTTTCTAAGTACAACCAATCAAACTCATTGTGGTTCTTCTCCACCTTTGGAACATGAAGCCGTACTTTAGGAGAATCCATGTCGTAACGTGTGTGTGTGTGAGAAAGAGAGAGAGAGAGAGAGAGAGAGAGAGGGAAGAGGAAAGGGGTGGAGTATAAATTGGTTGCGGAGATGGTGCAGAGTCTAGGAAGAAGATTGTGGGAGTTACAATATATAATATAGGATTAGGAGAGGAATCTAATTAAATAGGCTATTAATTAGTGAACGATTACCAATCACAAAAAAAAAGGGGCTGCATCATTTGTGTATCTTTAATGAATTGTTTAAGTTACGTTGGTTTATGTTATGTTTTACACATGCATTCTCTTATCCATCATGTATACATATGTATTCTATACATACATATATTTTGTTGCAAACACATATATATATTTATTTATTTATATCTCATGAATTTGCCTCTAGATCAATCTAACCTGCCAACCTATTATTTTGATTTGCATTTCTTCCAATTTCAGTTTGTGATATAGGTTTTTTTTATAGTGCACATAAAATATATTACAAAAATTTGTAGTGAAAAATTGTTGCGCAACTCAAACCCACTATGATTTTTTTTATCTTAAAGTTGAATTTTAACACATTATATTTATCAGAAAAATTATTTATATGCATTCTGCACATAAATTTATTGTGTTTTTCATAAGCCATGTGTGTTATAGTTTTGGGGTTTGTTTGATTAGGCTTATCATATTATATTTCTTTTGTTAATGAAATTGTAATTTTTCTCCCTTGAATTTGCAACTTATTCTCTCTTATTCCTATATATTTGACCTATATAATAAATTGAGGTTTAGTAGCCTTCTTTCCTTTTTATTTTTTTCTATATACATAAAGAACACAATAGAGGCTAAATATTTTTTTCTATATACGTAAAAATGAGGTTTTATTCTATTGGTCATATGAAAAATTGAAATCATTGACAATAAAAAAAAAATACAAAACAAAACAAAAATTTTCTTAATGAGTTTTGGATGAGCGATTAAATTTCATGAGAAGGAGAAGCAAAAATAATGATAATAATAATAATAATAATGTAGCTAACTATATCTTGCAATAAAACTAGCAGCAAATAATACATTGGATCAAAATAATAATAATAATAATACATGATTAATATATTAGAGTATACCCATCTTCTAAGCCAGTGGCTACTCCATAAATTCTTTTTAGGATGTTCATGAGTCCTTTAAGATTTTTTTTCAGGGTAGATATTCAAATTTTTTTTTTTTTTTTTTGACTTTTCAAATCACACACAAATAAATAAATAAAATAAAATTTGAACATATGGATATCATTGTTTCAAAAAATAAAACATAGATACAAAAATTTACATAAATTTATTTTATTTTTATCACTATGATTAAAAAAAAAAAATTGAAGAAAACTCATTTAATCAAATTGAGATAAGTTATAAAACCATTGATCAATATTAACATTTTATTTTATTTTATTTTATTTTATTTTTAAGAATTCTAAAAAAGTTAATTCTCTCTTGTGCATGCATGCATCAACCACATATGGATGATTCATGCATGTCCCAAGTGTGAACACATGCATCCCAAGAGGAATTCATGGAAGACGGCCGTTACACAAGAATTAAGGAGAATTAATTAAGTTAGTAAATAAATTGTATTAAATGTTATTATGGATCAGTACACGTTTACAACTGGATTTTGTGTTTGGTGTGATTGATTTAGGGGTTGTTTGGGATGTCCTAAATAAGTGTATTTTTTGACTTTTTAGATTAAAAAGTTGAGGAAAAAAATATAATTGTTTGGGTTAATTTTTTGACTTTTTATGAAAAAATGTGTATTAAAAAATTGTATAAATTAATATGTAAGGAAAAATTAGAATTGAGAATTGTACAGCCGTAATTTTTTACTTTTAATAAATAATAATAACTTTTTAACTTTTTAAATAATTTTTTAACCTTTTAATTTTTTGATCACATGCCAAACTTGTCCTTACTAACACTGATTAATTATTATTATGCGTTTAATAACATATAAGCTGTCAAACCCCCCCACGTACTGTCGTCCCCATATTGATGCGCTCAATATACCCTAAATATCCTGAATCCTCGCTGATTTCAAAACATTATTATTAGTTTCATTTTCTAATATATATATATATATATAATATTACAAAAACAAATTAAAAAAAAAAATTACATAGTTTGAACCCTTGTAATAAAATAAATCTTGAGATTTTAATTTTGTTAATTTGAATTTTAATCTTTTCATTTGTTTTTAATTTAAATTATTTATTTATTTTCGTTAAGTAAAAATTGAATATTTTAATCGTTAAACTTAACCAAAAATAATGTTTAAGATATTTTATGTATACCTACATTGAGTTTAATAACTAAAATACTCATTTTTCGTCAGTTTAATTAATAAAAATAAACAAATATTTTACATTAAAATATTATAATTTAAATTGACAAAATTAAAATTCAATCTAAAAATATTATACAAACAAATATATATATATACATATATTCACGAGCTTCCTTTACAAATTGAGTTGGCATGCATTAATAAAATTTTGGAAAGTGAAATGGCACCTAGTAAATCAAAATGATTGGAGTCAATTAAGGGGTTGTTTGGGATGTTTTAAATAAGTGTATTTTTTGATTTTTTATGAAATATAGGTTGAGTTTGAAGTGATGTGATAGAGAGGTGATGTGACTTAAACAAGATGATGTGACTTAAATAAGATAGTGACTTTTTGACTTTTTAACTTTTTTTAAAGATGCCAAACTTGACCTAAATATCAACCGCACACCTTCATTCATGATAATTTTATTCAGAAATGACAGTGTATGTTTTCAGATTCGTTCTATATAAAAATTCTGTAATATATCAATTAAATCTTAATCATATACCTTCATTCATGATAATTTTTCTTACTTTTTTTCTGAGGAATAATGTTATATGTACCAATTAATACACTAACTAATATACTAATTGATGATATAACATAATTTAAAAGGTTTTTGATATTTATAATTTGTATAATGAATATGGTCAATTATAATGCCATAACTAGTATTGATATACTAATTAATATATTAATTAGTATATGTAATACCACTGTTTTTTGAGTTATAGAGTTTCTATTTGTATAATATTGCTCTACATATGTACAAGGAGTTTTTTACTCCATACATGAGTGGTGAGATAAATTTAATTATAAATAAAAATTAGGGTAAATTATAAACACATCCTCTGACGTTTACTTAAATTATAAATTACTTCTGTAATTTTAGAAATTACATTATGTCCCCTGAGATTTCTAATTTCATAACAAATAGATCATTTTATTAATAAATCATCAAGTTAATTAACTATTTTTAATAATGTTAAATTTTTATTTCAATTAATAATTCAAATAATTTTATTATTGTATAGGTAAACAGTTAAAAATTTCACTTTTTTAACTAATTCTGTTAAATAAAAAATTCTGACAAAAAGGTATTTGTAATTTTTCAAACCACAAGAAATAATACGTATTTTAAGCAAACCTCAAAACGGGCATTTATAATTTACCCTAAAAATTATAACAAGTGCTTTAAAGGCATTCAATAATGTTACAATAATAGTTTTGGAGACCAAATTGCCCTCCCTTTAAAAGAGCATAATGCATTTTCTTACTATATATCTCTATTTTATCATATAATTTGTCATTACTATACTAGAAACCAGCATGAGTGGTATGATCTATTGGACTAATGTCATGATGATGCACAAGGTGATAAATAATTTTTAATACAAAAATGTATTTAACGTATATAGCACTATTTAAATGCATTAGTTAACAAAACTTTAAATGGGCGGTGGTGGCACATATATCAATTAATGTACACACTAATATATCAACTAGTGTTATGTCATTATTATGGTTCCTACCTATTATACAAATTAAAAATATTCAAAATCTCTAAAATTATACCACATCATCTGTTAATATACTAATTAATACATTAATTGATACATATAGTATTATTCATAAACGGGTGTCCATTCATCAAC
The DNA here is from genome assembly GCA_025200525.1 of Camellia lanceoleosa. NCBI lineage: Eukaryota > Viridiplantae > Streptophyta > Magnoliopsida > Ericales > Theaceae > Camellia > Camellia lanceoleosa. The sequence continues at coordinate 107,694,125 of CM045758.1, forward strand.
TACCAATTTTCGTGAAACAGAAAATAAATTTAAGCTTGTTAACAAATATACTAAGAACATTAGTTAACAATCTTGTGTCGCAAACACTATAGTATTAAAGGATGGGACTCCAGACAAAGAGGTAGCCTAGTGGTTTACCAGACGAGAAGTTTGAATTTCAAATCTCACTGCCATACCATTTTCCTTTAGGTTAGAAATATAGAATGTATTATATCTGTTTAAAAAAATTAGAACTAATAGGGAAATGTTAAAAATAATTCTTAGAGCGGTTGTTAATATTGAAAAAAAATTGTGTAAAAAGTGTATAAAAATGAATTGAAATATGTGAAAGTGTTTTGAGATATGTGAAGAACATATTGAGATTATAAATTTTTTAACATTTGTGTTTCTTATTAACCGTCTTTTAAGACTTTTATTAATAAAACCCTTCAATGTGTACCACAAAAGGGTTTCATTACAATTGTCATTTTTGTTTTTATTGTAGTTATAATTGTATCTCTCTTCCAAATTACCATTACAACCCATACATTAAAAATTGAAAACATTAGGTAGCGTTTGGTAGAGTTTTAGAATTATGATTTAAAAATAAAGTTATATTTTGGGTTTGTGAGTTTTAGAATTGTGATTTAAGTGTGAAAAATTTGTTTGGTTATAAGTTTTGCAATCGCGATTGGGAGCCCGAATCTGGGCTCCCCGAATGCCCCGATTTTTTATTTTATTTTATTTTTTTTTCAGTAGAAGAAGGAAGAAGAAGGAGGAGGAGGAGGAGGAGACTGGAGGGGGCATACTCACAAGGGGAGGAGAGGTGGAGGCGGGGCCGGAGGTGGCGGTCGGAGGCTGCGACGAGCTCGGCTGAGCCGACGACCGACAACTGGGCCGACGACCGGCGACCTCTCTTCTCTCTCTCTCTCTCTCTTTCTCTCTTTCTCTCTTCTCTTTCTCTCCTTCTCCCTTTCTGGTTCAGAGAAAAAATGAAAGAAGAAGAAGAAGAAGAAAAATAATAATAATAATAATAATGCCCAAAACGACGTCGTTTTGGGCATTCGGGGCAAATGATTTCGGGCACCAAATCATTTTTCTAAGTTTTGAATTGAATTAGAAATTTTTGATGTGACATATGATTTGATTTAAAAACTTACAACTCATAACTAAACACAACCTAATTCAAAGTTCATAAAAAAATTTAAAAAATTCCAAAAATATTTTTTATTTAAAATATAAAAATAACAGGTACCAAAAAAAAAAAAAACACAAATACTGTTCCGATCAATCGGCCGGACGTTCAGGAAATGACCGGGTAGACGTGTTTTCAAAAGTTGGTGTGGAATCAATTTTTGAAAACTCTAACTAAATACTACACTCAAACCAAAGAGTGAAATTGAGTTTTGAAAGTCTAACCAAACACAGCCTTAATTTTTATTTTTATTTGTTTTGTTACTTCATGGGACAAGACACTAGCACCAATTAATCTTACATATTTTTGATTTAAAGAGGCTGCCACATTAATCTTTAAGATCATTGGAAAGTTATCGGAGTATCTCCAGAAATTCACTGAAGTATTTTGAACATCATCGAAAAACTGAGAGATCGAATGAGAGATATAGACATAGAGAAAAAAAAATGTACTCTAACAACCATTTTTGGTTTAGATCTTTTTCAGATCTGATGTAAATCTACTCAAATTTACTCTAAGTCTGAACATTTAGGTGAGTCTTGCCTTGTAATTTTGGAGAGATCTAAGTAGATCTATATCAAAAATATTGCTAGAAACTCATTTCTTTCATTGTTAGTGACGAAGAAGTAAGGAGTCGGTGGTTGCCAATAAATCTCAATTGATGGTAGTCACCAGTCAACAGTGAGTAAAAAAGAGAGAGAAAAAGGAGATAGGCTTAAGATTTTTGGGTCTATACAAAAGTTATGAGACTTAAATGGAAAACAAATCTTTCTATGAGGACTTCTAACTAATTAGCCCTTCTTTTATTATCTATTGGGCAAGTTATCCATTTGGAAAACCAAGCAAACCTGCAAACAGGCCGAGTGAGCAGCAGAGCCCATCTCTACTGAAAATGGAAAGAAACCACAGGCATACAGGCCCAAGTGGCCGAGTAAACTAAATTAAGGATTTATATATATATATATATATATTTAGTGATTTTTTAAAATAAAAAAAAATTCCCTTTCATTCTACTCAATTAGACGAATCAAAAAATAAATTTAAAAAAAATAAATAAAGAAAGATAAAAATCCAAACAAGTTTGCTTTTTGAATTTTTTTTATTAATTTTTTTTTAGTAAATTGTTTGTAGACTTCTTAAAGAAAATTTACTTCCTCAATTTTTCTACATTAGATGAACCGAAAAAATAAAAAAATTTCATTATATTTAAAAAAAAATCACTAATAGAAAAAATTCAGATAAAAATGTGATTTTTTTTTTTGGCAAACCAAGCCAAAAAGGTCAGCTTGGGCTAGGCTTGGAGGGAGGATCAAAAGGAGGGTTGGATGGCTATAATTTCATTGGTTCGCACGAGTGAAAAGGAATGTATAAATCATTCCTTCCTTCTTTAGAACCCCACCCCCCACCATTCACGCCTCTGAAGAAAACAAAACTAATAATAAATAATAATGAAAAGCAGCAAATTGTGTTGATCAAATTTATCTTATGGAAATGATTCATAATTCTAAATTTGGAACTCTAATAATGGTTTTAATGATATGACATGGAGCAAAAAAATAAAAAATAAGACACATACGTCAAATCATTCATGAGTGAGGTTCACTGTCACATAAATAGAGCTCTCATTAGAGCTTTACTTTCAGTACTCTTAAACATTTTTGTTTATCTTATTTGTAACTCATATTATACCAAATTTAAATTTGTAATATACATTCAAATTTTGAATAGTTTAGTGAATATGTTTTCCTAGTATATATCATTTTTATATGAAACTAGGCATGGTTGGTTGTATTTTCATTTTGTTGTGTTCCCTTTTAATGTTTTTGAAAGCAAAATAATAAAAACTTTCAAAATACCTATTGTTTTCCTGATAATTTTATTTTGTGCACAAATATTTTTTAAAAATAATTTTTTGGTGTTTTTTTAAAAGCAAATTGTTTTAAAAAAATTTCCTAAAACAATTGTTTACATCGTAAAAATTAAAGCATGAAACTAAAATACAACCAAAATCACAACCCAACCATACTCAAGTTTCACCTTAAAAACAAGAGGGCGGGGTTTGCCTGAATCTTTTTGGGAAAAATTGGGGTACATCCCTCTATATGTTTGTGTGAAAGTTTTAAGGGTATTAACGGTTTGTTTGGATTTGGATAAAAATTTAGAAATGAAAAGAAAAAAAATAGATGAAACATTAATGAAATATAATTATATTTCAATTACATTTCACACACTTTTTTTCTTTTTCTTTCTAAATCCATTCCCAAATTTATTAACCAAACACAATCTAAGAGTTTGCTTACTAGTTGAGATTCTTAGGATTTCAAATTTTAGAAAGATAAGAAAAAATACTGATATAAATTATCTAAAATAGCCTTATAAGCCTAAAACCTTGAATTTCTACGAAAGACGATTACGGTTTTCTTCCCTCTCTCCCTGTCTCCCACCAACCCTAAACTTCTACAAAAGATAATCTTGGGTCTGTTCTTCTCTATTGATTCTCTTCTCTTCTCTCACTCTCTTTCTAACTTTATTCAATTGCATCCGGTCAACAATGCCTCAACCGCATTTGACTAACATCGCCTCAATCACAACCACTTGCTATCGCTTGAACCAGATTTGTTGTCATTCATTCAAATATGAATCCTGTTGTCAGCTTTCATCATCGATCTATTTTCCACATGACTTTGTCTCATGCCTCTCTCTCTCTCTCTCTCTTATTTATCCTCCATCTCGCTATTTTTATTATTTTTTATCAGTACATATTTTTGTTTAAAACAATTCAATTTCACTAAGTTACAGTGAAATTTCACTATCATGGTGAAATTACATGATTACAATGCACTAATGAAATTTCAACAAGAGAAATTTCACTATATTATACTGTATTGTTAATTTGTCATCCTTTTCAGCAAGTGAAATTTTACTAACTTTTAGATATTAAGGACAATGAAATTTCAATTTGCTAGAGATTGCTAAAAAATGGTCACCAACAATCAGCGACGATCATTGAAAAGTTGTCGCCGACAATCAAAGATGACAATGGCGGTTGAAGTTAGAGTAATAAAACTACACTAAGGATAGTTTTGTCTAGAAAAAAAATTAGTGTCCTTAAACTTAGAAATATATTTTAATTGTTCTTAAACTAATATAAAATATTTTCTTGAGAGTTGAATACAAAATCCTATTTTTTTAAAAAAAATTAAAAAGACTTATGTATAAGTCATAATAAGTGGATTTATTATCCAATAAGTCCTATGATAATTAATAGTATTTGTGTGAGTGAATTTCCGATCACACTGCCCTCCTTAGTGATTCAGCGGAAGAACACAGGCAGAGTAGACGGCTCCCTGTAACCTACACAGAAAGAAAAGACTCCGGCGGTGGTTCTTCCACCCGGGGGTACTCCGACGATCAAGTCAGTATATCTCTCAAAGATAATCAAGTACTTAACTCACTAGCTTGAGTGTAAAAAACGTACCTTAGACCCATGGGGGTGCCTTTCTTTTATAGCCAATACAATCCTAGTCCCAACAGGAACCTGGTCCTAATGGACTTGGGACTTCTGCTAATCTAGGACTCTCAGTGGAATTAAGACATACTCCCTAAGAGTTTATCTTTACCCCAAACTGAAGTCTTCCCCCAATCTAGGACTCTTGTCCACATCTTGGTTGAGTTCCCTCTTCATTCTAGGACTCTTGTCCTTTATCCGCTTATCTCGGATTCCGATATCTTCGGAGGTAACCTCGGCCTAACCGAGATAACCTCGGCACAACTACCATGATTCGTGGGATCTCGGCTGACACTTCGGTGTCACCTTGGCCACGTGTTGGTACTCAGAAAATACATCCCCACAACTGCCCCCTAGGTTCTATTACCTCGGCATTCTGAGGTGATGGAACCTATCTTCGAACTTTATCTCGCACATCGGCCTAAGAACTTTTAGCCGAGATCATTCATTCCAGGACGGTACGTCCTCTTCAGATTCAAATCAATTCCCTTACGCGTATGAGCTGTCATACATCTTTTCTCAACCGTTCTGAGGACGCGTTTCATTCTTCTATCGTCCGTGCTTGGCCGTCTGGCGCATGCGTTACCCTAGGCGTAATTATTGCTGTTTTTTGCCGCCGTTTCAAATTTAGGAAAAAACAATTCCCTCTCTCTTTCCCTTCACTTTTGCATTTTGAATTTCCTTGCTTTTCTCTCTCTCTGAGGCTCTTTCTCTTTCGAATCCTCCATTGTCCCAAACTCGAAGCTCTGCATCAGTTCTGCTTTTGCCCCTACTGTGAAGCTCAAGCTGCTGTTGCCTCCGTCACCTGACCTCGGCAGAACTCATCTCGGCTTCAACCTTTCTGGTAAGCCCCTGTTCCCTTCTTCTCCAGTTCTTTGATCGTTACTGGTTTTTCTTGCCTCTACTGTTCTGTTTGTCATGTAATTTGTGAATCATTCACTGGATTTTGCATGTGAACACTCGCTCTATTGCACCTTTGTTTTTGGCCTTCCACTTTCTTGTGTTCTTGAATCTGAGACTTCTTTTTGCTTTCCTGTTTTCCAGATTTTCTTCCCTTCATACTCATCATTCGTAGATTTAGGCTTGGGATTTACTGTTAAACCATCAATTTCTAGGAAAAACTGAAACAATCAGTACCTAGGTTTTAGCCGAGGTCCTTAAAACCTTTTAGGAATCCTCAGTTTCTGTAGCCAAACGCTTATCTTTATCAGGACCATGGGTGTGTGGAGAGACAGGGTGAACACCCCAACCAAACTTCAAAACTTTAGGCAAGAATTTTCCATACCAGAGGATGTCCACCTTAGACTAGCTGAGGAAGAGGACTCTATTATGCCTGATGGTGATAAAATGCCCTTCCCCATAGTTGCCTTCGTCCAGTGTGGACTTAGGTTCCCCCTTGATCCCCTTTTCCGCGAGGTCCTTCACTACTATTCCCTTAACCCCATGCAACTCTCCATAAACGCCTTTAGGACACTTATTGGAATAATAGCCTTAGCTAGGCAGGAGGGTGTTAGAATCACTCTTGCCGACATCCAGTACTGTTATACCATGTGTGGCTTTGACAATAAGGAAAAAGGTTTTGTATACTATCTTAAACCGAGGTCCACTGCCTACAAAATAGTAGCCGACCTTCCTGACTCCAACAAAGGGCGGGACGACATTTAATCGCTTCGAAACCGAATTCGCCCAGATGAAGAAGTCCATCTTTTCCCTTCCACGCGAATGAGAGGGCAAGGGTAAGAGCCCAACGTCAATCGCTAGCTATTGCTTTCTTCAAAAATTTTGCATGTCTTTCAAAAATTTTATCTGTTTCTCATGTTTTGTTCTGTTTTGCAGACGTTCGCCAACCACCCAAGGACTTCCGTCGGTCCTTTTATCTCGGGAAAGATCTGAAGAAGCTCTTAGATCTTCCGCTTGAAAAGCGCAAGGCCCCATTGCTCCTAAACTTCATACCCACATACACATCAAAGTTGGCCGACGTTCCAAGAGAGAGGAAGAGGAGCGCCTCCTCATCAACTGCCTCCACAGAACAAGTTGCTTCCACGTCTGAACCAGCCGTCTAGCCGTCAACCTCGGCTCCAAAGAAACGCCGACGAAGGCTTGTTAAAACGGCCTCAATGGAACGTCCAGTCAAAAAGGTGCTAGACCTTCTCGCCGATCTTCCTGATGATATGGATGATGCACCAGCCCAAACTGTGCCCCCACCAAAACCGAAGAGAACCAAGAAGGCCAAACCGAAGGCTAAGGCTACTAAAGCTGATGCCGAGGCCGAAGATGCCTTGCCAATATCAAAATTGACCGAGAAGACCACCTCGGCTCCTTCCAAGAGGCCTGCTGAGGCCCAACCACCGAAGTCCACTGCAGCAAAGAAACAGAAATCATCTGCTGGGACGTCTTCGAGGTCCAAGGGTCCCAAGATCCCCTGGGAACCCAAAGTCACTCTTGAAGACCGGCCAGTGTATACAAATGAAAGTGCAACCGATGCCCAGATCGGCGTGGCACTCAGCACTGCCGTCCTTCTTGAGGGCGACATGGAGAAAAATGAACAAATGTCTGGTTATGAGAACTATGTCCATATGATGCAGCGCTCAGTCCAAGTAAGTCTTTTTGTTCTTCGAAAATCTGTCTTCCATACTTGTAGAATTCTGAAATTTCTTGTACTAACTTTTGCCTTGTATTCTCTCAGGCTATCCAACATGCTCATAGCTTCTCCATGATGGCATTTGAAACTGGGAGGAAGCTGGCTGACATGGAGAAGGAGTTCGCTCTTATCCATAAACAAAACAGGGCCAACGAACTAAAAATGAAAAGGCTGGAAGATCAGTCGCAGGTTGCTAAAGGCCCAATCTCTTGCTCTTCTAAAATTTGAGGCTGCTGTAAACGTTAGGAAAGTTGCCGAGGCCGAAAGAAAAGAAGCCGAGGCGAAGAGGGCTGAAAAGAGCTTAGAGATGCTCTGGCCACGAAGAAAGCCGAAGTTGATGCTGCCTACGATCTAGGCATGGCCGGTTCTTCAAGATTATAAGCTTCAGTCAAGAAAGCATGCAACAAAGGATTCGCCCTAGGTTGGAATGCTTTGGCCAAAAAGCTTGATCTTCCAAATGACCGCCATGGCGCAAGACCGAGGCCTCTGCCTTCCTTGCCCTCTTCCTCCATCTCCAAGCCAAACTGATGATGAATCTGAAGCCGACGTTGAAAACGAAGGTGAAGATGAAGAAGAAGCTTTGGTGAGGAAGACCAAATCTCCTCCCAAGATCGACCTGACTGTAGATGAAGAGGTTGAAGCTGCTCCCAAAAAGGCAGACTTCGGCACCTTATCTTCTGACCTTCTTTTAGTGGGAAGGAGTGTGGATGAGACCTTGGGCGAGATTGATGCTGAAGTCGTCGCAGACAAGCAAGCCAAGGTTTCAGAAAACAAAGAAGCTGAGGTTGTGGGGGAAGGGCAGACTGAGGTTGTGGCAGAAAAAGGTGCTGAAATTGTTCCTCCAGGGCCCTCCGAGGTCTTAGCCCAACCAACTCCTGAAGCTGAAACAATTTGAACGTCTTTTGTATTTCTTTTGTACTTTGTTTCTTTTCTTTGTAAACTGTTCTTTTTGTGGCCGATGTGCCTCTCTGCTGCTTGCAAACAACTTATTTTTGCTAGGCCATAGTGCCTTCTTCATATATAACTGCAACCGTTTCTTTCTGAATACTTCAGTCTTTAAATTCTTCTTTACTGCTTCTGAATGATTCTATACTTAGAATATTTTGCATGATTTCCAGATTCTTCCTTCTTTGCACGATCTCCTCGGGTAACATACCTCGGGCATGTTTTATCTGAAGATTTGCCTGGGCTAGGGCTTTACCTGTAAACTTGTCATAAGTTTCAACAAGTATAAAGCATATAAATTCAATTAATCTTCATCTTGTAAATTGCTACAAATTTCAACAAGTGAAGATAAGAAATTTATCTCGGCTTAACTTTGACTTGTAAATTGCTACAAATTTCAACAAGTAAAGATAAGGAATTTATCTCAGCTTAACTTTGACTTGTAAATTGCTACAAATTTCAACAAGTAAAGATAAGGAATTTATCTCAGCTTAACTTTAACTTGTAAATTGCTACAAATTTCAACAAGTAAAGATAAGGAATTTATCTCGGCTTAACTTTGACTTGTAAATTGCTACAAATTTCAACAAGTAAAGTTAAGGAATTTATCTCGGCTTAACTTTGATTTGTAAATTGCTACAAATTTCAACAAGTAAAGATAAGGAATTTATCTCAGCTTAACTTTAACTTGTAAATTGCTACAAATTTCAACAAGTAAAGATAAGGAATTTATCACGGCTTAACTTCGGCTAAGCATTACTAATGTCTTCTCTCTGCCCCCAATGTGATCCTAAGTTCCTCTTGGGTTCTCATTATTCAAAAAACAACATCGTGCCAAGTTGTATAAGTTCAGAGAAATTCTGCTGAGATTTTATTGATCATATCGACAAGAAAAATCAAAGAACATCTAATGATAGAAAAACTTTAAATTACAAGTGTTCCATGGTCTAGGCAATGCTTTGCCCTCGTTATCTTCGAGCCGATATGCCCCATTTCCTAACACCGAGGTGATTCTATAGGGGCCTTCCCAGTTTGGGCCAAGCTTGCCCTCTCTGGGATCCTTCTTATTGCCGACGACTTTTCTCAAGACTAGGTCGTTGACTTGAAAATCCCTTGGATTGACCTTCTTGTTGTAAGCTTTGGCAAGCTGTTGTCGGTATGTCGCAAGTCGGATTGCACTTTCTCTTCTTTCTTCTAGTAGGTCCGGATCTCGGGCTAAGAGCACATCATTAGACCCGTTCTCAACTCCTGCGTTCGATCCTCGATGCCGATCTCGTGGAATGATCGCTTCGTGCCATAAGCCATGGCAAAAGGATTCCTGTTGATCTTCTCGGCGTAGTGCGATATGCCCAGAGCACGTTGGGCAATTCGTCTACCCACTTCCTTTTGTCACCGCAACTCTTCTTTATTCCATCTAGAATGACTTTGTTTGATGCTTCGGCTTGCCCATTACTCTGGGGAAAGCTTGGTGTTGAAAAATAATTCTTTATCTTGAACTTTGCACAAAAATTCTTGATGAGTTTGCTGTCAAACTGTGTTCCGTTGTCGGCAACGATTGCTCTTGGAATCCCAAATCTGGTGATGATGCTTTTCCAGATGAAGTTCTTCACATCCACATCTCGGATTTTGGCAAGAGGCTCTGCTTCTATCCACTTTGTGAAGTAGTCTGTAGCTACCAGTAGATACTTCCGTTGCCCAGTTGCTTGGGGCAATTTTCCAACAAGATCCATGCCCCATTGGGCAAACGGCCAAGGGCTGGAAACAGGGTTCAGGTCAGCAGCTGGCTGATGTATCAATGGTGCAAACCTCTGGCATTGTTCACACTTCTTCACATAGGCTTCTGCGTCTTTTTGCATATAGGGCCACCAATACCCCTGGGTAATGGCCCTGTGAGCTAATGATCTGCCCCCTGCGTGGCTTCCACAAACTCCTTCATGAATCTCATACAAAAAGTCTTCGACCTGAAGAGGGTGTACACACCTTAAAAGAGGTCCAGTGAAGGATCTTCTGTACAGTTGTCCCTCTGCTGTCAGGCTGAATCTGGCCGACTTCAGTCTGACCTTGTGTGCTTCTTTTCGATCTTCTGGCAGTTTTCCCTCTTTCAGGAATGCAATAATTGCATCCATCCAGCTTGGTCCCATGTCCATACATAATGCTTCTTGCATTGTGTGTGGTGACTCTATGCTTGGGCTTGATAGGTAATCCACCATGATTGTCCTCGTCTTTCCGGTTTGCATTGAGCTTGCTAGATTGGCCAACGCGTCGGCGTGGTTGTTATCATCTCGGCTAACCTGAAGAAGTCGGCAGTTTTGAAACATGTCTGCCACCGATGACTTCTTTATGTATGCCGTCATTCTTCCATCACGGGCAGCAAACTCTCCTGTAGTTTGATTCACTATGAGTTGTGAGTCACAAAAGACTATTACCTCATCTGCCTCTGCCGCTTCAGTCCAACAATCAGTGCTTCGTACTCCGCCTCATTATTCGAGGCTTTGAACCCTAGTCGAATAGATCGCTTCCAAAGATCTCCCCATCGGGAAATTAACACGACTCGCCTCGCACTGCCGGTTTGAGCTCCCATCAACAAAAAGTTGAAAGGAGTCGATGTAGATGCCGCAGGTCTGAAGTTTTTCCTTCCGGGTTCCTTACCCTTTGGGGGCTTCTCCTTCCTTACTTGGACATCGTTCATCTTGGCTCAACGGAGTCGATGTTCGATGTATTCGCGAGAACTCACCCGCGAAGTCGCCAAGACTTGGCCCTTAATTGCGGTTCTTGGCACGAACTCCAGTCATCTCGACCCAAAATTACGCCCACCTCGCAATTCTTCCAATAAGTCTCCTTGTTGTAACAAGGATTTTAATGGGTGCTCTGTCGTAACCACTATCTTGTGAGCCGAAAATAATGGTTTAGCTTCTTTGAGGCCATTACCAAGGCCATTAATTTCTCCAATGGTAAATACCTTGTCTCAAGATCGCCAAGGTTTTACTTACATAGTATACGCTCTCTCTTCTCTTCTCGAATAATCACAAGACTTATCAAGTGCTCAAAACGCTAGGTATAAGAACGGTTCCTCCCTGTGTTGGGGTGTTGAGAGGATCGAGGTAAGGTATACTTCTTCAGTCGGCCAAAGCGCCTCGCATTCCTCTCGTCCATAAAAATCGGGCCTTTTTCACCAGATTGAAAAAAGGTTTGCACTTGTCCGAACTTGACTTATGAACTGTTTAGGGTCATGCGCCTTCCAAAGAAGCATCTGAACTGTTTCGCGATGTCGGACTCTGTAATTCCGAATGGCCTTGATCCGATCTGGCCGGCTTCAATGCCCTTCTAGTAACCGGATATCCCAAGAACTTACGGATCCGACTCAACGCCAAGATTTCGATGCGTTTAGTCGGAGCCGATATGTTTTGAGTATGTCAAAGACCTCTTCTAAGCCAGCGAGATGATCCTTTGGTTCCTTGGTCTTTACGACCATATCATCGATGTAGACTTCGACAGTTCGGCCAATCAAGTGTCTGAACATCTTGGTCACCAGCCTTTGGTAAGTTGCTCCTGCGTTCTTCAGTCCAAAAGGCATGACTCTATAACAATACAAACCTTTGGGAGTGATAAACGCTGTCTTCTCCTCATCCGGGGGGTACATGGCTATCTGGTGATACCCTTTATATGCGTCTAAGAAGCTCATCCTTCCATGTCCAGATGTGCCGTCCACCAATTGGTCGATCTTTGGCAAAGGGAAGCTGTCTTTGGGACAAGCTTTGTTCAAATTGGTGAAGTCCACGCAGACCCTCCACTTGCCATTCTTCTTCTTTACTACCACGGTATTTGATAACCACGTCAGATAGTTGGCTTCTCGGATGGCCCTGGCCTCTAGAAGTCTGGCTACTTCCTCTTCCACTGCTTCGACGTGCATCAACGTCGGTCTTCTGGCTCGTTGTATTACAGGTTTGGCCGACCTGTCAACGTTAAGTCTGTGGCATATGACCTTGGGGTCAATGCCAGGCATTTCATAAGGTGTCCAGGCGAACACCTCAATATTTTTTCTCAGAAAGGCTTCCAACTCCCTTTCTTCTTCTTCGACTAATCCTGTGCCAAGAAGAAAAAAGCGTTCCTCATCGCCTTCTTGGACGAAGATTTTCTTCAATGCTTCTTCACTCTTCTCGGTCGGCTCTTTGCCGACATCATCTATGACCTTCATGTCCTCTTCTTCAACCTCTGCTTCCTCTGGTTCTCGAATGTTGCAAGTTAACTTCATTGCTGCCATGGAGCAATTTTTCGCCTGCAACTGATCTCCTCTTATTTCCTCAATCCCATGTTCTGTTGGGAATCGTAGCAGTTGATGCAAGGTTGAGGAATCGCCCCATTGCATGCAACCACGGCCTCCCCAGATGATATTGTAAGGCGTATCAATCACAATAAATTCTGTCTTTATCTTCTTCGTGCCAGCTTGTACCTCCAAGCTTGTTGCGCCTAAAGGCCATGTCGGCGTTCCATTGAAGCCGACCATCGGGCCGTTTGACTGCTCCATGTCATCAGGGTGAAGGCCTAACTCCTTATAGCATCTGACATACATGATGTCGCAGGAGCTGCCTTGATCAATCAAGATGCGTTTCACCTGGCACTCCCCAACCTGGAGGGATACTACCAGGGCATCATTGTGTGGGTGCTGAACCATGTCAAGGTCGGCCTCTGTGAAGGTTATCATTGGTCCTTGGCAATCTTCAGGCCGAGGTCTTTTCAGTCCGACCTGGTTGACATGCTGCAGATGTTTCACCCTCTGCGTCTCCCCCCGTATGTCGTTTTCATTCACCTTTGAGTGGATCACGTTAACCACCCGAGGTCCACCTGCCTGTGGTTGCTGTGCTGGGGGGGCGGGGCTGCTGGTGCTTGAGGCAATCGTGCCTGCTCTTCCCTGGTTCGGGCCTCATCCACAAGGTCTCTTAAATGGCCTTGCCTCACCAGATCTTCTAGGTGTGCTTTAAGGGCTCTGCAACCCTGAGTTGGGTGGCCCTGCTCATTATGGTAGGCACAACGCCTACTGAGGTTTCTCCCCATGAATTCTCCTTGTGCTCTTGCCACCAAGTAGGGTGATTTCGAATTTGGTCAAGGACCTTTTGGATCGGAATTCGGAACACCGTCGTTACTGCTTGTTTAGTCCTCAACTCCGTCTCCTGTTTGTTTTGTCCATTGTTACCTCGGCCTCGCTTCGCCGTTGCCTCCTTGTTCCCGAGGTGTCTTCCTCGGCTCGTGCGTACTTCTCAATTCTTGCCATGAGTTCTTCCATGCTCTTTGGCAGGGTTTTCGCCAAAGACTTCCGCAATGGACAGTCATCCTTCAGGCCGTTCTTGAAAGATACGACCGCCACCTCCTGGTTGCATTCGGGTATTCGATTGAACACCTCGTAGTACCTCTTTGCATAAGCCCTAAGGCTTTCGTCTTTGCTGATTTTTAGGGCCATCAACGCATCCACCCTCGATGGTCAGTAGCTTTGTTTGTTATGAACCTGGCAACGAACATCTCGGCCAGGCCTTCCCAGCTTTTCACGCTCCCCTTTGGCAGTTTGTGGAACCAGTCTGATGCAATTTCCCCGAAGGATGAAGGGAACACTTTGCAGAGCAACGGCTCGTTCCCATTGTACAATGCCATTGAATTCAAAAACAATCCAACATGGAAGTTAGGGTCTGACTTACCGTCATATATCTGGAGCCTCGGCATACTAAATCTTTTCGGCGCGACGAATTTATCCAATTCTGCCGAGAAAGGAGTCCTCGGCTTAACCGGGGAAGTTACTTCTCCGGTTCTCCTGCTTCCTCTTGAGGTAATCTCTTAAGTCCTCTTTACTTCTTCCGCAATTTGTCATTGGGTTTCAAATTTTTCACAAGACTACTCTCGGCCTCATGGTGGCCCCTTGATCCTTCTCCGCAGACGATCGAACATAGTATCCGCCTTTAACATGCCGATGTTCTTTGGGGTCCGCCTTTTCACGGTATGTCCTTCGGGACTCTTCTCTTCTCGGCTCTTCTCGCCGACTTCCTGGAAGGTCGGTGAGAGTACCTTCCGCCTCGCTCGTGGGGCTTCGGGATTTCTTTCCGTCCCTTCTTCGGCGCTTTGTCGGCATTGGTGTGTCCTGCAGCGGGTATGGTGGCTGCATGACATTATTCTGCATCATGAAGTTGACGACCGATTGAAGGTCTGCCAACTTATTTGCCATCTCCTTTACTTCTTCATCCCTCCTCAGACATCTGTCTTTCTAGGTCTGGAGGTCATCCTCATTATAGTACTTGCCTCTGTCCACTTTCTTTGATGTATCACCATCTTGTCCGACGGCTTTTTCTGCGTGATTCTGATCACGAGTTTCTTCGTTGTGGTCTCCTTCTTCCGCGTTAAGGTCGACGGGTCTTCCACTCCCAACTGGAGTGTCGTCCCCAACCTGATCCTTCTGCGTGTTACTGGCCATCTACTATTCTCTCGTTCCCACAGACGGCGCCAAATTGTGTGAGTGAATTTCGGATCACACTGCCCTCCTTAGTGATTCAGCGGAAGAACACAGGCAGAGTAGACCGCTCCCTGTAACCTACACAGAAAGAAAAGACTCCGGCGGTGGTTCTTCCACCCGGGGGTACTCCGACGATCAAGTCAGTATATCTCTCAAAGATAATCAAGTACTTAACTCACTAGCTTGAGTGTAAAAAACGTACCTTAGACCCATGGGGATGCCTTTCTTTTATAGCCAATACAATCCTAGTCCCAACAGGAACCTGGTCCTAATGGACTTGGGACTTCTGCTAATCTAGGACTCTCAGTGGAATTAAGACATACTCCCTAAGAGTTTATCTTTACCCCAAACTGAAGTCTTCCCCCAATCTAGGACTCTTGTCCACATCTTGGTTGAGTTCCCTCTTCATTCTAGGACTCTTGTCCTTTATCCGCTTATCTCGGATTCCGATATCTTCGGAGGTAACCTCGGCCTAACCGAGATAACCTCGGCACAACTACCATGATTCGTGGGATCTCGGCTGACACTTCGGTGTCACCTTGGCCACGTGTTGGTACTCAGAAAATACATCCCCACAGTATTTTTCATCAAATACTATTAAAAAACGTTATTAATTGTTAATTTTTAACGACGGTTTGAAAATTGTCATAAAAAATATCATTAATTATGGGTTTTAGTGATAGTTTAAAAATTGTCACAAAAAAAGTCAATAATTTTTAACTTTCAACGACAGTTTGAAAATTTTGCCACAGAAAAACATTACTAATTTTAAGTTTTAAGGACAATTTATAAAAATTAGACAAAAAAAGTCACTAATTGTTAATTTTTAACGACATATACAAAAAAATAATCACAAAACATTATTCTTAGTGACGATTTTAATAGGATTTATTTTCAATAGGACTTGATGATAATTAATAAGTCCAACTATTAGGACCCATTGATAATTTATCCAAAAAAATTATTCAAAAAATTAATGTGAAATCTAAATTTATTTTAAATGTGTCTCACTAGACCATATGATTTTTTTGGTTTTGGATAAGTTACTTTTTTTAATTACTTGACCTCTAATAAAATTTTTATAATTTCACCTATAATGATATAATATAATAGATGTTAATTTTTAATTCATCATACACTTAATCATGTGAGATTCTATTTTTTTTTACCATATCGTTATGAGTACATAAGAACGTCTCAAATGTAAATCTCTACCATTACTTTTATTTGGGTCAGAGTAAATTGGCCATAAATGAAAGGATAAATTATCAATAGGTCCTAATAGTTAATTTTAATTTCTATTAAGTCTTATTGAAAATAAGTATTGATAAAATTGTTTTTAAAAATAATTTTTTTGTAACAATTTTTTACATGCGTCGCTAAAAATTGACAAGTAATAACTTTTTTTTGTCATAATTTTTATAAATTGTCACTAAAACTTACAATTAGTAACTTTTTTATGATAAATTTTTTCTATACAACCTATTAATTAATAAGCCAACTTATTAGAACCTACCATCTCTGCCGTTACTTTTATTTGGGTCATAGTAAATTGGTCATGGCTTTGAAAAAGCTAAGCACGGGACTAATCTCATCTTATCATATATTGTTGGGCCCACTAAACTTCTAACATTATGCCGTTGAATGTTACGCCCACGTTGGTATGGGATCCACAAATCAAACCCAATTAGGTAGATGGTCTTGACCTTTTGGAAAGGCGAAGGAAGGGCCCACTAATTCAATTATAAAATTGGAAAAAAGGGAATTACAAAGGGATTATTTGGAGTGTTCTAAATAAGTGTATTTTTTTATTTTTTTAGACTAAATTTTTTTTATAAAAAATATGAATGTTTAGGTTAACTTTTTGACTCTTTATGAAAAAATATGTATTAAAAAATTACATAAATAAGTGTGTAGGAGAATATAATTAATTAATCTGTACGGGTTAGGCAGTGCAGTCGGCTGGGTATGAGATAGGAAAAAATTGCCTCCTTTTCGGACTTTGATTAGACGGTATTGTTCTGCTCGTGGAGGCCCACCACGGGTTCCGTTTTTGTAATTGGAACCGTCAATATGTAGAACTCGTCGAGTACTATATACTTATAAAAAATCACGTTCATTGGATATCGATAGCTATTTGATCGTGTTAGTTTTTTTTGTCACATGTTAACTATAACACCATCCATTTTTTTATACAAAATTGATTTGATCATGTAGTTAGCGATATCCGATAGACGTGATTTTTTACAGGCATATAGTACTAGACGAGTTCTACATATTAAACGGTTCGGATTATCAAAACGGGATCCATGTGGCCGCCACGGTCCAACTTTACCATTTAGCTTAGTGAATATATACATGTAATTTTTTTTTTCCTTTCACTACTTTGCATTGACATCAGCACCTAGAGTAGTGTGAAGTTGATTTGTATTTTAATATTATATATATATTAATTTTTTTATATATTTTTTTGATGAATATAGATAACTTTTTAACTTTTTTGGTAACTTTTTGACTTTTTGATTTTTTTTTTTTAATTTGCCAAACCAGCCCTAATTCATCTTATGCGTTCAGTGAGGGATGTAAATTTAGTCTACCGCCTGTGGTTTATTCGAAATTCACTTGCGGTTTGGTGCGGCTGGTCCAGGCCTAGACTTGAGTTCAATCCAAGATTCTGGGGTTGGGTCACTTATTTTGAAGTCCGACCCAAACCGTGCGACGTCTGCTCAAAGTTTAGTCCATCGGTCCACTCAAAACCCACACAAAGCTTGTCCTGATTAAGGCGCAGTGTCGTTTTTTGTAAAAAAAAATAAAAATTTAATGAAAAAATAAGAAAAAAAAATAGTCAGGCCCTGCCTAGGCCTGCCCGAGGCCTGAGTACCCCACCTAGGCCGCAATTTTGCGTAAGTGGGCGGGCTGACCTGATTTTTGGTGGAAGTCAGTACAACTTGATAGTGGGCCAGCTCGGAAGGGTCGGGCCAGGCTAGGCCGGACCAAATTTTCATCCCTAACTGTAATTACTACAGAATTGAGACAAAAAAATGGAGAAAATATTTACATATTAATGATAAACTTTGCCAAGTATATTAAAAGTCAAATTCATAGAGTTTTTCATGGAATTGATATTTATTTATTTTACTTACCATTGATTTGTCATTACCCTAAAAAAATTATATAAAAAATATTAAAAAAATTATAAGACTTGATACTTGTAACAAAATAAATATTAAAATTTTAATTTTATCAATTTAAATATTAAAATTTTAATTTATTTTCAATCTTAATTATTTCTCTATTTTCGTTATGTAAAATTAATGAAAACAAATGTATTTTAATCATTGAACTCAAAGAAAAATAATATTTTAGACATTTTATATAGACAAAAATTGAGTTTAATGGCTAAAATAATAATTTTTTTCATCGATTTTATTTAATGAAAATAGGCGATTGGTTTATATTGAAAATAAATCAAAATATTAAAGTTTAAATTGACAAAATAAAAAATTATGATTTATTTTATTATAAAGATCAAATCTTATGATTTTTTTTCAAACCATAAGGGGTGGTGGCCAAGTGGATAACACACTGGCCTTTCCACATGGAAGAGCATGGCTCGAATCTTGGAAGCACAAAATAACTTCGGTTGATTGTACTGTACTCCGATTGAGACTTTGTCTCTTTTTGTAGTGGGTGAGTGTGGTTTATTGTATGTCCTGGTGGTGGGTTCCTTCATTTGAATTGGATTAAATCTGGTCAGCAACCAATTATCCCGGGCTTAGGGCCCACAGATGCTATGATATCTCATAGAACGTTATTTTTTTGTTTAAAAAAAAAAAAATCATTTTCAAAATGTGATTGACATATTATTTTAAATGTGGTCCATTGAAGACGATGGATGATTTGGGTAATAATGTAGAAAAACTTTCAAGGATGACAATTGGGCAGAATGGAATATTTAGCGTTTAATCTGAGTCTTCAATTTTACCGGGGCGTAGCAAAGCAGGCAAGTAGTAAGAACAAGTTCATTTTGTAATTTTAAAAATGAATAATGGATGTATTAAAATTGGAGCGTCTCATCCCAGTAACTTAACATTAGGTTGGAAAAAAAATAAAAAATAAAAAAATTTGCAAGTCGATTTAACCTAGACGAGATTTCATAATTTGATTTAGTTTTTTCAATTTCTGATTCAGTCTTGATTTTTAAAATAAGAGAATTGTACTTTAAAGTTGGGTCCATGATTTTATAGTTATGATTTTGATTTGAAACTGAACCAGACTGTTTAAATATATACATATACATTATTTGTTATTCATCGTAAACACTTGAATACCTTATTAGTTTCTCATATTTTATTTTATTTTTTAAGAATATTTCCAATCCAGCCCAACCTAATTGGACCCGAGTTACTTTGTACTTGGACTATCATGAACTAAATGCTAAAGTTAACTGGACAAACCTTCAATGGCTACTTGAGGAATTCCAACTCCAAACCTTAGAGTATCTTCAACCCACTAGGTATATATTGCTTGTTGGTCAAAATGCTTAACATGATTCACTTTTTTCAATTCCAATGCACTAGGCATAGGATTTGGGGTCCCTATGTCTTTTGGGCCCATTTAGGCATTTCGATAATCCGAACCGTTCATATTTTACGGTACATCGAGTACAATATACCTGTAAAAAATCAAGTTGATCGGATATCGTTAGCACTTTCATCAAATCACATTTGTATTCAGTTTTACATTAAAAATTATTAATTTTTTCAGATACAAATGTGTCTTGATGAAAAGGCTAACGATATCTGATCAACTTGATTTTTTACAGGCATATTCTACTCGATGTATCCTAAAATGTGAACGGTTCGGATTATCGAAATGGGCCGCGAAATGGGCCCAAAAGAGGGTTTTCAAGACAAAGAGGACCCCATATCCCTAGGCATATGATTAGGTATTTTAACTCGACTCACATTCACTAACTACATGTAGTTAGCCTTCAAGTCTGGACAAAATGTATTTAATCATTAGGATTATTTTCCTCCATCTTTATTGTTGATGTGGCATTCTATAAAATTAATAGTATTTGGATAAATAGCTAAAATACAGAGCATGGTTGGAGTAGAAACATGAAACAATTGATAGGCAAAATAAAATATATACTTTATAGTAATGTTTACATAGGTAAAATGTCTATTACCGTTGAAGATGCTCTTAGATCAAGATTGAAAAACCTCTAGTGTGTTATTATATAATGATAGAACTAATTTTAAACAATTATTATTTGTAAAACGACGACATAGTATATTTGATGTTCAAGAATGTCGTAATCATATTGTGAACGATGACGAGATTTATATAAAAATTGCAATTTCAAAACAAATTAAACTACATTTTCATAATTAATTTAGTTTGATTACAAAATTTACCTTGTTTGGTTCTAATTTTTGAAAATTGAGTTTTTTTATTTCATTTTTTGTGTTTTTTTGTTTTTAGTAAAATTTTTAAATATTTTAAGCAAATTTGTTAATTTTTTAGATGTATCTGACCTAAATATACTTAAAAATATCAATAAATACACAAAAATATAAAAATGTATTAAATTTTTTATATTTTTTTGGGGTAAATTACAAATACATCTCATGAGATTTGATTAAAATACGAATCGTCCCATATGATTTTGAAAATTACATTTCACCTCCCGAGGTTTCTAATTTCATAACAAATCGTCCTTTTTATTAATAAATTATCAAATCAATTAACATTTTTTAATGATATTAGAAATATGTTTCAATTAATAATTTAGGTAATTTTATTATTGTATAGGGAATTTCATTTTTTTAGTTATTTTCTATTAAATAAAAAAAAAACTAACAAGAAGGTATTTGTAATTTTTCAAACCACAGGGGTAATCTGTACTTTAAGCAAATCTCAAAGGGTGTATTTGTAATTTACCTTTTTTTATGTATATATTTTTTATATTTAATGAATTTTTTAAAGAGTTTTTTTTTTTTTACAAATATTACACCTTTCAATTGTATTTATATTAAGTACATCTTAAAAGTAAAAAAATTGCTTAAAATATTAAAAAAATTAATAAAAATAAAAAAATATGAAAAATAAAATATTCAATTTTCAAAAAATTAAAACAAAACAAGGTTTGATTTCACATTTCATGGAACTATTAGTAGTTTGCTCTTGATTTATTTCTCTAGTTCAGGTGCGAACTCTTTGTCTAACCAGCATAATCGCTTTTGTAGTACAATTAAAGGGTAAATTATACTTACAGTACCTCTTTGAAGTTTGAAAAAAAATATAATTAGTTTTATAATTTTTATATAATTACATTTATACTTTTTTAGTATAAATAAAGTGATTGAAACTAATGCTAATGGTAAGTAAATATCAAAATAAATAAAGACAAATATATATTTTAGTAAGAAAGAGATGAACATGATTTTTTTCTTCACACGACTAAGTAATGAATTATTAATGGAAAAAAATTTAAGTGTTATGCAAATTAAAATTTTGAGAGAAGTTAGTGTAATTGTGTGAAAAATATAGAGCTAACCGTATTTTCTTCTTACCCATTTATAAATAGACATGGTGTAGCTGCTATGCGGGAGATACAACCGTCCTTGTTATTCGGTCATTAGGGCTTATTTCAAAACTCATTTTAATGACTTAAATCATTCATTTTTTAAGATATATTGAGTAGAATATACTTGTAAAAAATTAAATTGATCGAATATTAATGACTTTTTCATCGAATTACATTTGTATCTATAAAAATAAATAATAAATATAATTTAAAATATAAAATTAAATACAAATGTGATTCAATAAAATTATTGATGTACGATCAATTAATTTTTTACATATATATTATATTTAATATATTTAAAAAAATTAATAATTTAAATTATTAAAACGAATTCAAAATAAATCCCCATATCCATACAACACTAATTACTATGGGTCTGTTTGGTAAACGTTTACATTTTCAGTTTATATTTACAAAAATTTTATAAATTGATTTTTGTTTATTTTTTGTTTATTTTTAAAAAAACATAAACTATAAACGCGTTTGGTAATTGACAAAATGTTTAAAAAATTTTAAAAATATAAAAAAGAGTAAGAAATGGCAAGTGGTGGCGAAAGACAGTGGTGGAAAGTGGTGACAATGGTTGGTGGGTAACAGGTGGTGGCGGGTGGGTGGTGGTGGTGGGTGGGTGGGTGACGGTGGCGGGTGGTCGCGGGTGGGTGGTAGTAGCAGGTGGTGGCAGGTGAGTGGCGGATGGCGGGTGGTAAGTGGTGGCGGGTGGGTAGGTGACGGTGGCGGGTGGTAGCGAGTGGGTGGTAGTGGCGGCTGGTGGTAGTAGGTGGATGGCGGATGGCGGGTGGTGGTGAGTGGTGGCGGATGAGTGTTTGTGGCGGGTAGATGGCGGGTGGTGATGGTGGGTGGGTGGTAGCGAGCGGATGGTAATGGTGGTGGTGGCGGGTGGCGGGTGGTAGTGGTAGGTGGGTGGCGGATGGTAGATAGTGGTAGGTAGGTGACGAGTGGTGGTAGTGGTGGGTGGTGGGTGGTAGCGAGTAGGTGGTGGTGGCAGGTGAGTGGCAGATGGGTGGTGGGTGGTGGTGGTGGTGGGTGATGGGTGGTGGGTGGTGGGTGGTGGTGGGTGATGGGTGATGGTGGCGGGTAGGTGGCAAGTGGCTGGTGGTGGTGGGTAGGGGTATGCGCTGTGCGGGGCGGTGCGGTTTGAGAGAAAAATAGAAACCGTATGGCGGATGGCAGATTGATAAAAGTGTTACTAGAATTTGTCATTTTCCTTATCAAAAACCAGCGGTTTAGTTGGCAAATAATGACGGATTTGCCTTGACGGTTCGGGCGGATTGGCGGTTTATAAAAAATATAATTTAAATTACAAAACTTAAATCAAAGAGTAAAAAAAAGACGAGAGATACCGTGATGTTAAGCATCTTGCGAAACTTTCTTCTAATGCAGCAAGTGTAGCAACAACATGATAATATCAACGACTATGCCATCAGTTCATTACAAGCATCTGTGGAAGCTACAATGATCAAATACAATACATAAAATTAATATCATTTAGGATTTACAATTTATTGAAAATGTTTACTGTTGAAAAGTATTTAGATTGAAAAGTGAGCTGATGCAAGTTTGCAAAAAAAAAAAAAAAAAAAAAAAAAAGATTGAAAAGTGAATTGGAATCTAACTTTATTTTAGATTACTGACATCTTGAATTCCCCTCGAGCAGTAATTAATACTATATTCTAAGGTATAGAACAACAAGCAAACTTAAGTAAAAAAAAAATTTTAGAATTTTATAAAACATGATTTAATAGCGGTGCTGGTCGGTGCGGTTTGGAAGAAAAATAGAAACCGGCAGATTGATAAAAGTGTCACTAGAATTTGTCATTTTTCTTATTAAAAATCGACGGTTCGATTGGCAAATAATAACGAATTTGTCTTGGCGGTGTGGCTCAGTGCGGTTTTGATGATTTCGGCGGTATTATGCACACCTCTAGTGGTGGGTGACTGGTGGTGGCGGGTGGTGGATGGTGGTTGCAAGTGGGTAGTGAGTGGTGGTGGCGGGTAGGTGACAGGTGGTGGGTGGTGCGCGGGTCGGTAGTGGGTGGTGGTGGTGGCGGCGAGGGGTGGGTGGTCGTGGCAAGTGGGTGGTAGCTGGTGGTGGCTAGTGGGCGGCAGGTGGGTGATGGTGGATGGTGGAGGGTGGAGGGTGGTGGGTGGTGAATGGTGGTGGCAGGTGGTGGTGAGGGGCGGGTGGTGGGTAGCGGTGGGGGAAGATGGTGGTGGAAAATGGTAGCGGATAGTAGCTAGTGTTGGGTGGTAAAAAAAAAAAGAAATTTAAAATTCAAAACGGAAACACATTTTTTGAGTTTATATTTTTTGACCAAATTTATAAATTGAGACTATTAATTTATAAATTAAAAATTTTACCAAATAAATTTTTATTTAAATTTTTAAAATTTTTATAAATATTAAAAAAAAAATTAAAAACATAAGTGTTACACGCCTATGTGTCCAGTACCACAGTCACGTTATCTCCTTTCATAAATTGTCAGAGAGACCATCACCATTAGTAGAAATCAGATTAGCAATTTGGTCACACTTAGAAGAGGAAGCGAATCGAGTCGAATTGGCTTTTGTTGACTTTGAGTTTGAGTTTGACTCGTGTGTTTATTAAATTTTTTTATTGAGGCTAAGCTTGACTTGATAAGAAATTGGACTCAAACTCAGTTTGATTTGTTAATATTAATGAAATTCGAATTTAGCTTGGTTCGATAATTTTTTTAATATTATTTTTATTATTTAATATATAAATAATGTATTTATATTATTATTTATATATATATATATATTTTTATATATTATTTAATATATAACTAATATTTATTATATAATCTAAATAAAAATAAACGAGGTGAGTTTATGTGAGTTCGAGCTTGAGCTCAACTCGTCTAAGGTGTTGTTTGGCAAGTTGGTTTGTGGCTAAAATAGTTACAAAAGACAAAATAGATTATTTTAATCACAACAAACAAAACATCACATCCAACCCATAATCATTATACTCTTCTCTCACAAAAAAGTCAAAAAAGTTAAAAAGTCAAAAAACTCTTCTCAAATCAAGCTTTTTAGTCCAGGCTAAAATTATCAAAAAAGTCAAAAAATAAAAAAGTCAACCTACTTTCCAAACAGAGGCTAAATGAATCTACTATTCGAGCTCAAGTTCAACTCGTCTATTAGATGAATTGAGTTGAATCGAATCGAGCTTTTAACGAGCCAAATCGAACTTATTTATGAACACTTGAATTCATCTACAATCCTAATTACACTACCTTATCCTAACCAGTCATCATTGCACTTCATGCATCCAATGGTCAAACCGAATCAAACAACTCAGCCACAACAGAACCCACAGTCCAAACGAATAGAATCCAATTTTTTATTTTTAAAATTTTTTTTAGTGAGTGAACAATATACATATATTTTAATTAGTGTAAAATAATAAAATTTATCACTTTGAATAGAGTCAATATATAATAATGTTTATAGAATTAGCATTGTTACATGTATAAAATTTTTGCACATAAAAATTCTCCAAGAGAATAGGTCCCATATGGATTTTACGTGTGCGTCTCACTCTCATATGACGACTTCTATTCACAAAAATTTATATAAATAATATTTGCCGAAGGATGATATTAAAATAAATTAAAAGAATTAGAAGTTAACTATACTTAGTTATAATTAAAAAGAGAAAATGAATAAAGTATAAATTGTTGGGCAATTTTCACTGTATTTAAAAGATTTAATTCTATTATGTACAAAACAACAACTAGAATTTAAAGAAATAAAGAAAATGAGAGAATTTATTTGATTACAAAAATCAAACTCGAAATAATAAATAAATAAATAAATAAATAACATATTTTATTTTGTTATAAAAATAAAATTAAAATCTGATTAAATAAACAAATAAAAACAGAATAAAATTAAACAAATTACTTGGTTAATTTCTTTGAATAACTTTTCTGATCAAGTCCAGTGTTTAATACTGTATCCTTAAGACAGATTCGTCCTCTCCACGGTGCTTTCAGATTTTGAACGTCTATCTCCCAAGATAAAATGATCTTATCAACGAATAAAAGCAGCACTACAATTTAATCGTTCGTCGAACACACTAAGTGTTTACACTTTTTCTTTCAGAAATAAAATGCAGCAAAATGCAGAGATTTAAAGCAGAGGATAAAGTACGAAAATTAGAGTAAAAATCTAAATGGGAGGCTAGTCTATTTATAAATGTAAAGGTGGCTGCTGGTTTTGAATTGAACAAGTATGAAACCTGTTGGCTTTGAATCCAAACAGATTTGAATCTGTTGGGTTATATTTCAAACAGATAACAAAAACGGGAAGGGCCCTGTTTGGGTGTGCATTAATACCAAACTGGTTTATTTCTATTTGAAAACGGGAAGGGCCCTGTTTGGATGTACAGTAAATCCAAACCAGTTTAATTTGAATTCTGAATTTTATTTTACCAAAAATAAAATTAAATTCAAATGTTTTTGGCCGAACAAGCTCAACCCAACCACGCACCCGCGCCCAAGTGTGGTGATTTTTTGGGTCCAATAGGTCTAGCCCATTTTGCCCATAACCTCTCCCTCTAAAACACTTGGATACCCCTTGGGGCACACCTCAAGTACCAAACCCATGCCTTATAAACCCTTTTAAAACCTCTCACCAAATCAATGTGGGACAAGCCTTATTCAATACCTTTAAGGGATTTCTACCAAAACTCCATTTCCATGGAGCACACTTTGGCTTCAATTTTTCATTCACTCAGTAATAGTTTTGAGCAACCAAATATACCACGTGAATCATAACACGGCATAGAACGCGTTATCACTTTGACCCGCGTAAATTGATGCACGAGGCCTACCTAAATATTAGACCAAACTTAAGATAAAATTCTGATTTTACCCAAAATTTATAACCATTTCTAACATAATTTGCATTAAATAAAATCCATTACATGAGAAACGTCATCCACCAAATCATCTCAACCATTCATGAAAGAATAAAGGTACGTGCATCAATAGATATATCAATTAGTATAATGGATGTGATTTTTAATTTTATAATGGGTTTGGTTAGAAAATTTAGAAAATAATTTGGAAACTAAAAGTAGAAAGATAGATAAAATATAAATAAAATGTATCCATATTTTACTTAATTTTATACTCTTTTTTTTTTTGTTTTCTCCCAAATTCTTTCTTAAAATTTTCAACGAAACGCAATATTAAAGGCACAATACTATAATATATATTGATACATTAATGGTTCATAAAATGTGCAGTGAACAAAAATAACCACATTACAATAGTGTATGGTGTTGAGTCGTTAAAGCTTCAAAAAAGGAAAGACAGTAGACTTTGGCTCCTCATATCATGATGGCTTGTCCCCACTACTGCATCTCTTCTTCTCCTTCCTCAATCATCCATTTCTCTCTAAACTCTCTCGCTTTCTTTCTACTACATGGTCTTTGGACTTTCTGGCTTTCTCGTCCTCAAATGTGCCCCCAAAACTGTAGTTGTCATTTTTCTCTTGCTTTATTAGTCAAAATCTCAATACCCCAAACTACTTTAGTCTCTTTCAAAGGAATGGGCCTCATCTATTTATGTCTGCTTTTGGCCATCTTCACCAAATGGGTTTGATCAATTTTGAATGGGGAGTAGTGATTCTCTCTCTAGTTAACAGCTTCAGGTTAGTCTTTTGTATTCATTTGCTCAAATGGGTCTTGGTCCTCTGTTTGGTTGCTCAGTAAACTGCTCAAAAGATGGGATTTTGAATCTTCCATTCACTTGCATACATTCGTGATCCTGAGATTATCATAACATTGTGTGATTTAGAGTTACATTTATTTTTATTTATTTGTTCTCTCTCTTTTAGAATTCTTGACAACCAAATAGGGGATTTTATGAAATGCACATCTTCTGATGTTTATATGTGAATTCTGTGAGTGTGCTGGTGAAGATTTAGACAAATGTGACTTTTGAAAATCCAGTGTTTAGTTTATAAAAATCATTAATTATTATTTTGTTCTTTGGTTTGTTGCAGATGTATGGACTAACAATTCTTTCTTTCTCTTTGCAATTTGTATTTCTTTTTTTGTTTTTGTTTTTTTCAGTTTCGTTCAATACCTGTTTTTCAGTGTGAATTGGGATTCTATCTTAGTTCAAACTAGTACTTACTGATTCTCTCTCACACAGTGCCACATTTCCTGCTGTAATTATCAGCATTGTTGATTTGGTTTTCAATTTTATTTTTCTCAGTGCTGAAATGAGTTTTTCTGTTCTGGAGTAAAAAAATGAATCACAGCATAGCATTTTGCAGATAATCAGAATTAGAATATCATTTAACTTGTTTTTGTTCTTTTTCTTACCCTTCAATTTAATTTTGGTTGGGTTTTAGGGTTGGTCACAATTATTTTTACTGGATAGAGACTGCTTGATACAATTTTTTTCTTCAAGGAGACAATGATTTCCTCTTTTTCGCTGCCCATCCCTCAACAACCAGCAAATTATGATGAGGTTTCTATGCAGCAAAGCATGCTTTTCTCTGATAGTCTCAAGGTAATCTCTTGCTTATGTCCTTGATTTCCCCATTTGTTGCTTTTGTTTTCAGATCAGTAACTTTTTCCCTCCATTCTTCCCCAACTCCACTGGAAGTTGGAACTTTTTCGAGCAACTATACTAAGCCTTGTATCCCAATCAGGTGGGAAACTTTTTTCCTCGAGTGATTTTACAATATTCCCAAGCATTACGGATCTTTAGAAGTAAATTCACCTCAATGTGATCCAAAATGAGAATTTCAGCTTTGGAGTTTAGGACATAAGTTCTTAGAAAGAGCGGGCATTTTTGTGGGTCAAATTTTTAGTATGCTTCGTCTATGTTGTTGTGAGACCATGAAATCCGCTCACATAGATTGATGAAGAGCTTCAACAAAGAGATGAATTCCGCCCCACAAATCTGCAAAACAAGCAACCATTAAAGTTATCCGACCGGTGAATTCCAGCAGGAGAGCCGTCCAATGATGAAGTTAGACCAAACTTTTCTGAGAGAAACAGAGAACTCAATTGTGTGTGAAGAAACTTTTACATTCATCTTGTTTGTTCACTTCATGTTCTGATCTCTCTCAATCTTTCCTACAATTAATAGCTTCCTTTTCATGCACATGGTGTTTACCATTCAAGTTTTTCAGTAAATGGAACTTGAAATGTTGCATGTGTTTTTCAATTGAGCCTACTGATTTAAAGTATGGTTTTGAAATTTTATATTACTATTATGTTTATTCCAATAGGATTTGAAGAATCTGAGAACACAGCTCTACTCAGCTGCTGAGTATTTTGAATTGTCGTACACCAATGATGACCAAAAACAGATGTGAGTTTCTCTAATTCATTAGAACTCTGATAATAATGAACGTGAAGAATCGTATTTTCCTTTTCCTTCTCAATTGTTGTATAATTTGCTTTGTTTTGGCCTTTGTCAAATAATTTACAGAGTGGTGGATACATTGAAAGATTATGCCATTAAAGCCCTCGTGAATACAGTGGACCATTTGGGTTCTGTGACATATAAGGTTAATGATCTATTGGATGAAAAGGTTGATGAAGTTTCTGGAACAGAGTTTCGGGTATCTTGTATCGAACAGGTATTCTCGTAATTCCTCATTATTCAGTGACTGATTCAAAGGTTTTTTTTTTGGTTAGAAGAAATATTTTTCGAAGAAATATTTTTCGAAGAAATTTATGTCTGAGAGTTGGTGAAAGTCAAAGAATATGGCCACCATTATACTGCAGATCCTATTTATCTACTTTAAATCTCATATAAACTGAGCAAACACTAGGATCAAACTTTTGAATGAGCTTGGAATGATGAATCTTTAGATACAGTACCCATGAATTTAAAATTTGAAAGACAATATCTCATGTTTTGCCTCTATGATGTCAGATAGGATAATTGAAATTTCCCAACTTCACAAGAACCATCATAGACTTAGATACAATACCTTCATGATTTTATTTTGAAGAAGGTGAGTTTTTTCTGTAAATTATTATTCAACTGACTAAAGGTTTATTTGGAAATTCATATTTTGGTTTGAACTATATCCAGGATTTACCGGTAGTGATGCTTTATATGGAGGAAGGTCTTACCCTAATAATGGTCTGTACATGATCTAAGGTTACATAGGTCTTTAAAATACATAAAATGTAAACATTAAAAAAATCAAAAGGAATGATTCATGTGGTTTCAAGATAATGCGTTCTCTGGTTAAAATGGTCGAAAGTGACTTTAGTGGAAGCTTGATTGAAGCACGTCTGGATGATTGGCTGATGCCAGTTTCAGCAAGGAAAAATGACTTCTTTTTTTTTTTTTTTTTTTTTTTTTTTTTCAAGGACCCATCACTGCAAAAAATACCATAGATTGCTTCTTCTTTCCTTGTGCAAAATCCATGCATTAAATTAGGTTGGCCATTGGTGATTAGTTTGATTATATTGACTCTCTTCATTCCTTTTATCTCTCTTAGAGACTACGGACATGTCAGGAGTACATTGATCGTGAGGGCCTTTCCCAGCAGTCACTAGTGATAAATTCCCCCAAATACCATAAGCGATACATCTTACCAGGCAATTACACTTAACCCTTTTCTCTTTTCATGAAATTATTATTATTTCACAAATTTTTTTTTTTAATTTAAAAATTTTATTTTCTTGGAATTTGGAGATGAGTATGTTTGAATGTTTTCAATTTTTCAACTGTCACATTCAGTTGGGGAGACCATGCGCGGTGCTAGCCACATGAAAACAAAACATCAAGGTTGCAGTCTAGATGATGAGGATGACTGGCATCAATTTAGGAATGGTACCTTGTTTCTTTTGTCTACTATTCTACCCTAAGAAGCACAAACACTTTTAAGAATGTAATGTGTTGTGTCTGACACCGACATGACACTCGTTAGACACTTCTAATAGTTAGACACACATGAAACACATAAAACGATAAAAATTTATATCTATCCTTCTCCTTTACACTTCAAAAATTAATATATTTGATTTAAATATTCATTACATGGCATACGATAGTTTTATCCTTATATATAACATATAATAAATATATAAAATTATATATTTTGCATGTATCCCCACGTGTTGTGTCTTGTCGACGTGTCAGTGTCATGACTGTGTAAGTGCTTCTTAGATTCTACCTCAATTTGTACTGCCTTGATCTTCCCTGCGTTTATAAGTTCTTATTTCTTTTTTCTCCCCTTCTCTCCAAAGCTGTTCGAGCTACAATTATAGAGACCCCATCATCCTCAGTCAGGTACCGATGTCATAATTTGTTTTCATATCATATTGCTACATCCACATATAATTGTTAACTGGATCTTGAAAAATGTAACTTGTATGTCATTGCAGAAAAGGGCACTCGCCATCACCTTCTCCACGGCCTTTACGTCGAGCTGGAACCTTCTTGTTCACTGCCAGCATGCCAAAAAAAGAACTAGGTTTGTTCATTTGAACTTGTTGCATCTTGAACTAATATTGGTACTTTAAGTCCTTGGTAAAACTCAACTCATTTTTTTCCTCTTCTTACTAATGAATCAGAGAAACGAACGGTTTCACCGTATCGATTTCCTCTTCTACGTTCCGGATCCTTCTCTAGTCGACCAACAACGCCAAATTCTAGGGCAACCACCCCAAATCTCAGTCGACCAACCACCCCAAATGCTTCTTTTGGAAGACAGCGGGTAAGCATTTGTTTTTGTTTATTCATTCTGTTCTTAGTAAAGGAAAAATTGAATGTTTAATCTGCAAAGAAAATGACAATCCATCCATCTTTCTACAATATTTATAAATTTATTAGGTTTAAGTTCATATCGTGCTTTTTCATAATTCTTGAATGTTGTTTCTCTGTATCAGTATCCTTCAGAGCCTCGAAAATCAGCTTCAATGCGTTTCCATCCTGAAAGTGAAAAGCGAAGCCCTAGAGAGATTGAACAATCCCCCAGCAAAAGTAAACGTCTTCTCACGGCCTTGCTCAGCAGGCGCAAGTCGAAAAAAGATGATGTGCTATATACTTACTTGGATGAATACTGATAAGAAAAGACATGGAAAAAAGAAGGAAACGAACCAGTCATGTACTCTTTCATGAACTTTTTTCATTATTATCCAGCAGTGTTGTATTTTATTATCGTAATATAGTTATTTTTAAGTTGGTTGCTACCATTTGGATTAGGTCCCTTCGAGATTGGGCTCGTTCTTACTCTCTCTCTCTCCTTTTTTTTTTTTTATAATCTCTTGATCACCATGGTAGTGCACGAGGCAGCTGGGTCGGCCTGGGTGGATTTAATTTCTTCCGGCATAAGCCAATTCCTCTTTCTCATGTTTCATCATATGGATTACCTATCTTTCAGTTTCCTCATGCAACTCCCTTCAGTCTCCTTTAGCTCTAGCGGGCGTGGTTCTGTAGTTCTGAACATCTTTCATGCCGTAGGCTTAGCTTATCGACTAGTCTTGTATTAGAACATTTTATCTTACTCATGCCTTTGAGAAGATCATTTTTTGTTTGTTTGAACTTGATTCTAGGAATGATTCGCTTTACAATGATGGTTTGTAACAGTCGGGTTTCGAGTTTTTCATTTTCTCCTTATATCCATAATCCAAAAATAGTAAAGTATTAGGTTCAGTAAGCAAAATCTTCCAATGAATCCATTCTGAAAATATAGTAGTAAACAGAACTCTTCCATTCAGCAACAATGACTTAAAGAAGTTACGAAATTTAAGGTACAACCCTTTGTGTAAAAAAAAAAAAAAAGAAGAAAAAGAAGGGGCAACCAAAAATGATATGAAAAATACAATAAAGTTGCATTACAGCTGAATAGTTGGAAAAACCAGCTACAATAATCAGACTGTATTACAAAGGGCATCATAATTCCGTTCCTTGACCAAATTCTTCAATTGTTTTTGTGGCGAGCGTAAGAACATCCACGAAAGCACTAAATGATGCGCGAAGAAATCTTGCTTCAACTGCTTCAAAATGCCTGTACAATACGAGGATGGAAAGGTAAAAAAATCATAATGGAAAGAATGGCACAAACTTGTGCACCGTTCACATATTTTTCTTTCGGATAATTTTTTAGAAGAGATTTATACAATTGTACAACTATTTTTTGATAAATAAGGAACTCACACAGAAAGCTTTCCATTAGAAACAGTCATCTGCCTTTTCACTTTGTCTGGCTGCAACTGCAGTTAAATATAAAATTTATTAACATCAGATTGATTGGAGAACAATAATCGAGGAAAGTTGGTCGGAGTTAAAGCATCGTGAGACAACACCTCCTTGTCAACAGCCAATGCTGAGTAAACAATTTGAGCATTTTCCTCAGACTCGTAATCTACTTCAAAATCACTGCCGGAAAAATAAATAAAACTCTCAATCAAACAAACCATGCAATGGTCTTTGGATCAAAATCTTCAAAAACAGAAAAAAAATTCTCTCTCCCTGAATACCCCTCAAACTGCCAATTCATTGCCCTGCATTATATTCCAGTGGGCACAGCATTCTTCTGCTCTCTTACTCATTCTTAAATCTTTCAACAAAGAAAAAAAAATGATTTTTTACAACATTATAAATTACAATGTATATCTCAAATTCTAGATTAGATGTCAGGTAAATTATAGAAGGAAAAAAAAAAAAAATTGAAACCAGAAGCGTTAAAATGTGCCATATGGTTTGCCATAAAGCCCAGAGTGAGAGCTACCCATGGGAGAATCATCTAGGAAATTTGACTATTATGACCTCTACTTCAGATATGAAAAAAAGTCCTCTCCAAAATGATAAGGTGCAGATAGTCTCCATGCATATCAACAATGATACATCCCACTAATTTGGGAGCACTAATAGACCACTAATGAGGTGGAAATTCAAAAAAAAAAAAAGAAAAAAAAAACTTAAGGCCAAAACATCACATCAGTCAGTGGGACCCACTCTCTAGAGCTCCTTTAGTGCTCCCAATTTAGAGCTCCCAATCATTTTTCGCCTAACAAAAGCAATCAAATAAAAAACATCTGCTAATCATCAAATAGAAAACCCCGTGTTGACACCAATGCTTGTTTCCATGACAACTATAAAAAAAATGTAGGATGCAACCCTAACGCTATGTTTAGTTGGGGAATTTGGGAAGGGATTGAGAAAGAGAAAAGGAAAATGTGTGTAAAACTAGGTGAAATATAAGTATATTTATTTACATTTCACATACCTTTTCTATTTTCTTTTGCAAATCTCTCCTCAAATACTCCAACCAAACACAGCATAAGAGATTGTTGTTTTGTTTTATGATGATTCCATGTTGGAATGGAATAGTTATTCCTTAGCTTCCCATGTGAAATATGTATTCTCACTTTTTGTTAGAATGGGCATTCTCGTGGAATAACTATTCTCACTTCGCTAAAGCATACCAAACGAGAGAAAGAGAATATAAAGCTAGAATAGACATTCCATTCCAGCACATTCCATCGTACTACATGTGCTCTAAATCATTCAAGACGGAGGTTTGGTGATGTAAAAAATTGCTCTAAAGTTACCAAGGTTTCGGTTGGACTCTAATTTGGGGCAATAAAGTCACTTCCCATCAAGTATATTTATTTATTTATTTAAAAAGCTAGAAATTTCGAACATAATAATATCCCATAGGCTATAGATGAAATTGACTTGGATTGAATTGGTTTCTAGCTTCCAAGATGATTGGTCAGACTCCCAAGATTTTAAAGCCTAGATTGTTCTCGAGATAATGCTGCAAATACTATACACTCATCACACAATTGAAGAGTTCCAGAGCCCTAAAATAAACAAAAAGCTGTTGGAAAAAAGAAAAAAAAAAAGGAAAAAATCAACAGAAACCAAAACTAGCTTACTTGAATAAAAATGGTTATACATACTTTTGATTGTACAAGTCTTTAGCTTAGGTAATTGGTTTAAAGCTTTTTAAAAGATCACAAATTTTCACAACTATTTGGGCAGTTCTCTTGGAAATAAAAACAAATTAGAGTTTATATATGCTTCAAATAATCTGTATATATATATATAGAAGAGAGAGAGAGAGAGAGAGAGAGAGTATAACCAGCTGAAGTCCCAGTGGGAAGGAAGAGTTTTGCAATCTATTGAAATGGCAGATGCACTAGCGTCCATCTTCTCCAACGCCCACCACCAGAATTGAAGACAGACCAAACCAACCACAGAAATGTTTCATCACTGCTTTATCTTCAAAAATGTTAGGGTTCCGATTCGATTCGATCCGGTCTTGGATCCGCCATAGCTGAGAATCAAGATCGTCTACTTGAGCTCTCTCCTTGACTCTCTACTTGCGGAGTCATTGGATCTACTTTTTAGCCTAATTTTGATGATCCGAGCCGTTTACATTTTAAAATTGATT
Source organism: Camellia lanceoleosa (assembly GCA_025200525.1). Classification (NCBI taxonomy): domain Eukaryota; kingdom Viridiplantae; phylum Streptophyta; class Magnoliopsida; order Ericales; family Theaceae; genus Camellia; species Camellia lanceoleosa. The sequence goes on from CM045758.1 coordinate 107,728,921, forward strand.
AAATATATCATATTTATAAAAAATTATATTAATTAGATATTAAAAAATATGTGTTCGAGAAACTATTTATTAAATTTTTTTAAAAAATAATTTTTAGTTTGATGATTTGAATATGTAATTTCTGAGATCAGATCAATTTAATTTTTTACAAGTATGATATAATTAATAAATCTTAAAATGTAAATGGTTCGAATTATTAAAATTGAGTCCAAAAGTAGACTCAACAACCCAACAAATAAGAAGTCAAGAAGAGAACTCAAATAGAGGATCTTGATTCCATAAGTGAATCCAAAAGACAATCCAAACCCAATCAGTCCAGGTTATGGTTCGGATTGATTCCATCTTAAAATATTGCTTACAATTTTATAAAATTTGAAATCAAATTAAATTATAAAAATTCTTGAATCAAATCAAATCAATTCAAATCAATCTACGCTTAAATGAATATTGAAGTTTAAAAGTTTTAGTTTGAAACATGTATCATTTATAACAAGAATTTGTAACTATAAAATCACCGAATCAAATCATAAGGTATGATTCATGTATTTTAAAAATAACGACCGAACTATGCATTGATAAAATCAAATCAAATCATGCAATTTAACCAAAATCAATATAGCGATTCCGATTTTGACTCGACTTTTATTATATTACGGACTTGGATATTGTGGTTTAATGTTGTTATTTATGTCTTTTCCTCCTTTTCCTCTTTAAATTTGAGTTTTGGAATGTCTCGGGTGTGTTTAGAACATGTTGGTTGCCGGTTAATCTAGGATGTTGTTGTTCAGAATTTTGGTCTTCTGTTCAAGCGGGCCTTTTTGCGCTTGAGCGGGGTTTGCAAACACTCAGTACTTTGCACATTTGTAAAAAATACTGGAGGAGTGTTTTTTACACTCGAGCGGCGTTTCTTATGCTCGAGCAGGTGGGCGTTCGAGCATACATTCTTGCATTCGAGCAGTTTGTCTGTTGTCTGCAAAAGTATTGGAGATGTGTATTCTGCGCTTGAGGGGAACAAAATTTTGTGTCTAACGCTCGAGTGTAGACTCTTCCACTCGAGCGGACTGTGCGTATATCAGATCGCGAAAGTGATATTTTATATCACTTTTTTGCCTTTCTCTCTCTCTAAAACTTTCCAAAAACCTAAATCTACACACACTCTCTCTAAAATATACACTTTTTCTCTATATTTTGACCTAGATCTAGTATTTTCTTCACCCTACTCCCTTTGAGAAAAAGGTAGAGCATCCTGTGAGCTTCCTTTTGATAAGAGTAAAGTCAAGTTTGGGCGTTTTTGAAGTTTTTTCACTTCTCCTTTGAGTTTCTACACTTGAGGTAGGGATATTCTACACCTTAATATGGGTTTTAACCTAGTTATTTGTTGTTATGTATAATGGTGGGATTTGGGTGTGTTTTGAGAAAACCTAGGGTTTGAGTTCAAGCTTAAGAGAGGGATTCCTATGTAATGTTATATAATTGACCATGGGGTTTGGGTATGAGATTATATTGTGTTAAAAATTGTTAGTTTTGGCCTTTGGGCAACTTTTGGAAAAATGAGGGATTTTGCCCTAAATATGTTGGAATAATTATTTTGTATAAAAAATGAAATTGGTATGGAAATTGTGAAATTGGGGGGAAGTATAGATGAATGATGTAGTTGGATTTGTTTAATCACTCACCTATGAAAATGTGATGAATTATCTGTTACAAAGATAGAATATATGTCTAGAAATATTTGTATTGGGCTATCGGTGGAGGATAGTTATGATTGTTGTAGAAATTGCATGAGAATTAGGTAAATTGAAACTAATCATTTAATTGAGTCATTGAATATGACGATATATTAAGGCATTGAATGTGCATGATTGATAGTCATTGAATGTGACGATACTTTTAAATACATTGTAAATGTATGACATTTTGGAAGAAGAAATGGGATGTACTCCATTATTTGGGAGGAGATAGAGGATTAACTCCATTAAAAATTAAGTTGGTCGGAGTGTCTAGGGTGAAAGTCCCGAAACCTTATGTATACATGGGTGTCGATCCCGCGGACGAAATTTTTGTAACATGACAAGGTTGAAATGCTTGAATAATGATTATGTTGATTGAGAACCACTGAGTTGTAGTCTCGGTTGGGTTATTTGAAAAATTACACACTTGGCATATGATTTGAATGAAATGAAATAACTTGAAATGAATAAATGGAAATGGATTTAGATGTAAGTATCAGCACTGTATGGTCATGGGAAGAACGTAAGTTCGTAATAAATGTTGAATGTTTATCTGACACTTATATCTTAGTTAAATCTCATATATTGTGTTAGACTATCTCTACTGGGCTTTGGCTCACCCTACTTGGGAAACCACTTTCAGGTACCGGTAACATGCTTCCTCCAAGGACATAGCTTGGGAGGACTTAGTAACTGGAGGCTCCATTTTGTTGTCTAAATGTTTAGATGCTTATTCAAGCCAAGGGCTTATTATATGTACAAAGTTGATAACTCTCTTTTGTTGTAACCAAGTTATATCTTGGAAAGATGTAAGCCTGTAGGGCATTTGTTTTGTTGTCATTAATTGATGTTACATGCTATAGATTCACGATGGATATTTATGAATGTATATCGTATGTATTTTCTTTTGTAATACGAACTCTGATGAATAGAAGTACATTGATTCTATTATGTTTATTTCTCTTATTTGTTGGGTTATTGGTATTATCTTTTTGAGGGCGTTACAACTTGGTATCAAAGCGTACTGGGTTTGAATACTTTGGGTATGTGGGAAGTGATTAGTATCACAAGGGGCTTGTCTCGCTTGTTAGAGACTTAAGTATGGATAATACGTGCTTATGTGATTATTTGGGTATGTGATTGAAGTTTTGGGATGTTGATTGGATCTGGGGGTTTCTAGGAGTCCTATTAGAAAGGTACTCGATCACTGTTGTTTTTAATTGGAACTCTAGCAACATCGCAGGATGGTTGTTATCTAGAGATAAAATTCGTATGTGTTTATGTGCTTATGTGCTTATATGGAGTGATTTACTGTTGTCCATCGCATTAGGATGTGAGTGGATTAGCTTTGGCACATTTGTAAATGTGCTAATCTCTTTGTTACCTTTATTAGGATGTTAGGACGTGGTCGCGGTGGTAGGCGTGGTAGGCCTAGGAGGCACGAGATGCCTATACTGGATGAGATTCCAGCATAGGAGGAGGGAGTTGGTCAGGACAATGTGGCCGAACTGGTTGGTCAGCAAGCCATAGGCGCTTTAGCCCATGAGATGGCCGGAGCGTTGAGGAAATCCATGGACATTCTCATAATTGAGAATCAAGTCCAGGCCCAGGTAGCTGAAGCAGGCACTACTACAAAAATAGTTAAAGATCACACTTTGACAAAAAAAAAAAAAAAATCTCAGTTGGTCAGGACAATGTGGCCGAACTGGTTGGTCAGCAAGCCATAGGCGCTTTAGCCCACGAGATGGCCGGAGCGTTGAGGAAATCCATGGACATTCTCATAGTTGAGAATCAAGTCCAGGCCTAGGTAGCTGAAGCAGGCACTACTATAAAAATAGTTAAAGATCACACTTTGACCCAAAAAAAAAAAAAATCTCACTTTTATTGGAAGTGTGATAAAAAAAATTAGATTGATATTTTAATCACACTTAATTTGATTGAGTGTGATAATATTCATTTTTTATGTCACTTTTCAATTAAGTGTGATTATATATATATATTTTTTAATCACACATTCTAATTAAAGTGTGATTATATATACACTACTATTTTTTAATCACACTTTTAAAATAAATGTGATTATATATATATATATATATATTTTAATCACACCTTCTAATTAAAGTGTGATTATATATATACTACTACTTTTTAATCACACTTTTTAAATAAGTGTGATTATATATATATTTTTTAATCACACTTTCTAATTAAAGTGTGATTATATATACATTACTACTTTTTAATCACACTCTACTACAAGAAAAAGCATTTTTGGTGACTAAAAAAGCACATTTGGTCGCTGAAAGTATAGGTTTTGGCGACTAAAAAGTATTAGTAGCCAAAAGTAAAGATTTTTGGCGACTAAAGAAATTTAGTAGCCAAAAGTATAGGTTTTGGCGACTAAAAATCTGTTTGGTTGCCTATATATGGCTTTTACCGACTAAAAAAATTTTAGTAGCCAAAAGTAAGGCTTTTTGGCAACTAAAAAACATTTAATAACCAAAAGTGAGACACTGGGCGACCAAAAAGATGTTTGGTCGTTAAAAGTGAGGCTTTTACCGACTAAAAAAATTTTAGTAGCCAAAAGTGAGGCTTTTTGGCGACTAAAAAAAATTTAGTAGCCAAAACTAAGGCATTGGATAACTAAAAAGATGTTTAGTAGCCAAAAGTGAGGCTTTTTGGCGACTAAAAAGAAGTTTAGTCACCAAAAGTGGTAATTTTAGCCTGGGAATTAAATTTTTTAACGACTAAAAAATAATTAGTAGCCAAAAGTATAGAATTGGTGACTAAAATTATGTTTAGTCGCCAAAAGTGGTCTCTCTTTTTTTTTTTTTTTTTAGTAAATAATTTATTTTTACATAAATTATGTTCAATAAAAAATAATTATTTTTATATATATACTTTTATATTAATACGGATCTATGTACTATATAAATAATATATGTTGCGTATATAATCATATGGTATTATAGAGGCATAGTGGAAAGAGTGTGTTGCATAAGGTTTATGGTGTGAGAGGGGTTGATGGTTCGAATCTCTACAAGAGCAATTGAGAACCTAGTGAATGTGATTTTTATTTTTTTCACGAATGAGCTTTTGGCGACTAAAAGGTTTGATCTAAATGTTATTAATCACACTTAAAAGGTGTGATCTAAATATTTTTAATTACACCTTTTAATCACACTCCCAAAGATCACACTTTAATAAAACTTAAAAGGTGTGATTAAATAACATACATCATACAAAAAAAGTGTGATCTTCATCTGTTTTTGTAGTAGTGAGGGCCGTCTTTTCTGAAGAGGGAGTTCTTCCGGTCGAATTCGGATGAGTTTTTGGGAGGTCCTAAGGAGCCATTGAAGGTTGTTGAGTGGTTAGAACAAATGGTGAAGATGTTTGAGATGCTCGACATCGAAGATGAGGCTTTGAGAGTGATCTTGGCGTCCTTCTAGCTGAAGAGAGACGCGGGTCAGTGGTGGAAGTATGTGTAAGGGCGCATTAGAGGAACTTGGGAGGCTTTTGTCGACGCCTTCCAAGACAAGTATCTACCTGCTACAGTGAAGGAGAAGTTGAGGGATCAATTCTCCAAGTTGGTGCAATTGAACACACCAGTGGCCAAGTTTGAGGCCACATTCACCAGTTTATTATGGTTTGCACCGGAGTTAGTGACGATTGAGGAGCGCTGTTGTCTGGAGTTCGAGAAGCGGTTAAGGACATGACTCATGTTTAGAGTGGTCGGATCCATGATCAGGGACTATAGCCGCTTTGTGGAGGTTGCAGCCCATCTTGAGACTATCATGCATGCAGAGGAGGAGAGAATGAGGGGCTCTAGGAGGAGTCAGGAGAATCAGGGAGACAGTAAGAGGCAAAGGGGTTCTAACTCCCAGTCATCCCAGGGAGCTCAGTCGAGGTCCACTTTTCCTGTATCGAGTTAAGGTTCTGAGAGAGGTGGTCAAGGTGATGTGACTTGTTTCAAATGTAGTCAGTTGGGCCACAAGTCTCTAGTTTTCCTGCAGAGAGGAGGAGGGTAGCGAACAACATCGTCTTTGGCTCATTCTTAGAGCTAAGGTCAAGGGAGAGGCCAGCCGCTCACTTGTTATCAGTGTGGGCAGGTGGGGCACTTGAAGAGGTTTTTTCCACAGTTAGGTGGCACATCTGGTGTGTCTGGTTCGAGGCAAACATAGTGTCACCAGCCTACACAGTCAGCACAGGCCTCGAGGGCCACTTAGGAAGCCTCTTCGGTTCAGTCCGTGCATCAGACTTATGTTTCGAGGGGTGAGTAAATTGAGCAGAGACCTGCAGGGCACGTGTATGCTGATACAGCGCCGGATCTTGTACCTGCTCCTTCAGTAGTGAGAGATACCTTCTTATTTTTCAATTTAGTTGCTAATGTGTTAATTGATACGGGTGCATTCTATTTTTTCATTTCGTCTGCATTTGCATCAGTTTTGGGTTTGAAGTTGGCACAGTTAGCATCTTTTATTTGTGTAGAGTCACTTATTGGTGGTGAAGTTATTCTGAAACATGGGTGTTGGGGTTGTGACATCGAGGTTGCCGGTCGTCGACTTCCATTTGCATTTGTATTGATTGACATGTCTAGTTTTGATGTTATTTTGGATATGGACTGGTCATCGTCATACTGGGCTGTTACAGATTGCTACCGCCAGAGGGTTACTGTATGTACCTTGAGCGAAGATTGCTTTTATTTCTTGGGAGACAGGGTGGATAGAGTCTTATCATCGGTATATGATCTGCATGGACGGAGTGAACTTAGTTATCTTCTTGCTAGCTTTTTGAGTAGTAAGTATGATGAAGTTCGGGTTGAGTTGCCTAGGGTGGTTTGTGAATATCCGGATGTCTTTCCCGAGGATCTTACTTGTTTACCACCTCATTGAGAGATCGAATTCTCTATTGATTTAGTGCCTGGTATGGCACTGATTTCTATGGCATCGTATCGGTTTGCACCTACCGAGTTGAGTGAGCTGAAGATTCAACTCCAGGAATTGCTAGATAAGGGCTAGTACTTCACCTTGGGGAGCGCCAATTCTCTTTGCTAAAAAGAAATATGGAGCCTTGTGACTTTGTATCGATTACTGGAAGTTGAACCGGGTTACTGTTAAGAACAAGTACCCAATGCCTCGTATAGATGATCTGTTCGATCAGTTGAAAAGGCCTTGTTGTTTCTTTAAGATAGACCTGAGATCGGGTTACCATCAGTTGAGGGTAAGGGAGGAAGATATCCTGAAGACGGCATTTTGGATGCGGTATGGCCATTACGAGTTCTTAGTGATGCCTTTTGGGCTAACCAATGCACCAGCTGTGTTTGTGGATTTGATGAATTGGATCTTCTGTGAGTTTCTAGACCGCTTTGTGGTTGTCTTTGTGGACGACATTTTGATTTACTCACCTTCTGAGGAGGAACACGAGGAACATTTACGGGTGGTACTGGAGTTACTTAGAGCCCACAAGTTGTATGCTAAGTTTGGAAAGTGTGAATTCTGGCTAAAAGAGGTTAAGTTCTGAGCTCATGTGGTATTCGAGGAAGGGGTGACTGTAGATTCATCCAAGATAGAGGCAGTGCAAGATTGGGCACAACCTAAGAATGCTTTCGAGATCCGTAGTTTCTTGGGGTTAGCCGGGTATTATCGTCGGTTTGTGAAGGATTTCTCTAGACTAGCCTCATCTTTGACCAGGTTGACGAGGAAGGGAGTTAAGTTTGTGTGGAATGAGACTTGTGAGAAGTTGTTTCAAGAGTTTAAAGTTAGACTTGCCACTGCTCCAGTCTTGATTATTCCAAAGAGAGGTTTGGGCTATTCAGTGTACTGTGATGCTTCACGGGAAGGTTTGGGCTGTGTCTTAATGTAAGATGGAAAGGTAGTAGCCTATGGTTCACGGTAGTTGAAAACTCATGAGAGAAATTACCCTACCCACGATTTAGAGTTAGCAGCTGTAATTTTTGCTTTGAAGATTTGGAGGCATTATCTGTATGGTGAGAAATTTGAGGTGTTTTCCGATCACAAGAGTCTGAAATATTTGTTTACACAAAAAGACTTGAATTTGAGGCAGATGAGGTGGATGAAATTCATAGAGGATTATGATTTTGAGTTTCACTATCATCCGGGGAAGGCCAATGTCGTGGCCAACGCCTTGAGTAGGAAGTCAATTAGTAGTGTGACTTGTATTGCCATTTGGGAATGGGAAATGTTGGGTACTCTTGGGGAGTTCGATTTGCATCTTGACGAGTCTGTTGAATTTATGGCCTTATTCTCTATAGTTGCACAATCTGCACTTGTGAACCGAGTGTTAGAAACGTAGAAGGATGACCTAGAGGTAGAATCTCTTCGGGAGAAAATCTCTAGTGGGAAGGTAGAGAAAGGCCTAAATGTGTATCCTGACCAGAGTGTGAGCTACCGTGACCGTTTGTTCGTACCGGAGTCTTGCCAAGAGGAAGTACTCTGAGAGTTTCATTATTCACACCTTGCGGTGCGTTTGGGAGGCACAAAGATATATCATGATCTGAGCCACCAGTTTTGGTGGAAAGGTATGAAGAAGGATGTAGCCGTATTTGTATTGAAGTGGCTTACTTGTCAGCAAGTGAAGGCCGAGCATCAGAGGCCATCGGGTTTGTTGCAACCCTTGCCTATGGCCGAGTGGAAATGGGAGCATGTTACAATGAATTTTGTTGTGGGCCTTCCGAGGACTCCACAGGACAGTGATGCCATTTGGGAGGTAGTGGACTAGTTGACCAAGTCAGCGTACTTTATACCTATGCATGTGAGTGATTCGGTAGATTATCTTGCCGACCTGTATCTTAGGGACATAGTGAGGTTGCACAGGGTCCTTGTGACAATAGTTTCGAATAAAGATCCGCATTTTATAGCTCAGTTGTGGCAGAGTTTGCAGAGTGCCTTGGGCACTAGATTGACAACGGCTTACCATCTTCAAATTGGCGGGCAGTTCGAACGTACTATTCAGATCCTTGAGGATATGCTTCAAGGCTGTGTCCTTGACTTTAAGGAGTCGTGGGAGAGACACTTACCCTTAGTGGAGTTCATTTATAATAATAACTTCCAATCGAGTATTGGCTTGGCACTGTTTGAGGCCTTGTATGGCCGACCATGTAGATCTCCAGTGTGTTGGGTCGAGGTGAGTGGCCCAGAGTTGGTTCGGGAAACGATAGAGAAAGTTGCACTTATTCGTAAGAGGCTGGTTATAGCCCAGAGTCCCTAGAAAAGTTATGCCGACGTTAGGATGAGACCCTTTTCTTTTGAGGTGGGAGATCATGTCTTTTTAAAAATATCACCTAGGCGAGGTTTGATGAGATTTGGAAAGAGTGAGAAGTTATCCTCTCAGTTTATTGGTTCTTTTGAGATCCTTGAGCGGATTGGGGAGGTTGCCTATAGTTTGGGATTGTTGCCACAACTTTCCAGAGTGCACGACGTGTTTTATATTAGTATGCTTTGGAAGTACGAGCCGGATCCATCGCATGTGTTGAATTGGACCGACTTAGAGGTAGATAAGGATGCCTCGTATGAGAAGAGACCAGTGAGAGTCTTGGATAGACAAGACCAAATCTTGTGAGGTAAGACGATTCCCTTGGTTAAGGTTTTGTGGAAACATCACAGGGTTGAGGAAGTAACTTGGGAGCATGAGTTAGAAGTCCATGAGAAATATCCGGATTTATTTGTTGATGTTTGAGCATATGTTGAAATTTTAATTTTGTTCATGAACTGTAAAGACATTGTATGTGTTTTGAATAATGAGGACATTGTATAAGTTAACTATGTTTCGGAAATGCAAGCTTAGTATGAACATTGTATATGTTGTTTAAGTTTGGAAATGCGAATCTATCATAAACATTGAATATGTTTTGGAAATATGAGATATATGTGTTGAAATTGGTTTAAACTACGGGAGATGCATGTTGGTAATATATGTTAAGATGTGTATTGTGTAATGGTTCATCTTGTAGAGGGATTGAATGACTGGCAGGTGGGTCATGGTATTGAGGATTGATTTGTAATTTCGGGGACGAAATTCCTTAAGGGGGGAGATTATAGCGATTCCGATTTTGACCTGACCTTTGTTGTATTTTGGACTTGGATCTTGGGGTTTAATGTTGTTATTTATGTCTTTTTCTCATTTTCCTCTTTGAATTTGAGTTTTGGAATGTCTCGAACATGTTTAGAACAGGTTGGTTGCCAGTTAATCTAGGATGTTATTGCCCAGAATTTTGGTTTTCCGCTCAAACAGGCCTTTTTGCACTCGAGAGGGGTTTGTAAACACTCAGTACTTTGCATGCTTGCAAAAAATACTGGAGGAGTGTTTTCTATGCTCGAGCGGCGTTTCTTATGCTCAAGTAGGTAAGCGTTCGAGGGTTTATTCTTGCGCTCGAGCGGTTTGTCAGTTGTCTGCAAAAGTATTGAAGGTGTGTATTCTGCACTCGAGCGGGCCTCTTCTTGCGCTTGAGTGGAACAAAACTTTGTGTCTGACGCTCAAGCGTAGACTCTTCTACTCGAGCGGACTGTGCATATATTAGATCACGAAAGTGACATTTTATATCACTTTTTCGGCCTTTTCTCTCTCTAAAACTTTCCAAAAACCTAAATCCACACTCTCTTTCTCTATAATACACACTCTCTCTCTACATTTTGACCTAGATCTAGTGTTTTCTTCACCCTACTCCCTTTGAGAAAAAAGTAGAGCATCCCATGGGCTTCTTTTTGATCCGAGTAAAGTCAAGTTTGGGCGTCTTTGAAGTTTCTCCACTTCTCCTTTGAGCTTCTACACTTGAGGTAGGATATTCTACACCTTAATATGGGTTTTAACTTAGTTATTTGTTGTTATGTATAAATTGTGGGATTTGGAGGTGTTTTGAGAAAACTTAGGGTTTGAGTTCATGCTTAAGAGAGGGATTCCTATGTAATGTTATATAATTGACCATGGGGGTTTGGGTATGAGGTTATATTGTGTTAAAAATTGTTGGTTTTGGCCTTTGGGCAACTTTTTGAAAATGGAGGATTTTTCCCTAAGTATGTTGGAATAATTATTTTGTATAAATAATGAAATTGGTATATTGGGGGGAAGTATAGATGAATGGTATAGTTGGATTTGTTTAATCACTCATCTATGAAAATGTGATGAATTATCTGTTACAAAGATAGAATATCTGTCTAGAAATATTTGTATTGGGCTATCGGTGGAGAATAACTATGATTGTTATAGAAATTACATGAGAATTAGATAAATTGAAACTAATAATTTAATTGAGTCATTGAATATGACGATATGTTAAGGCATTGAATGTGCATGATTGATAGTCATTGAATGTGACGATACTTTTAAATATATTGTATATGTATGACATTTTGGGAGAAGAAATGGGATGTACTCCATTATTTGGGAGGAGATAGGGGATGGACTCCATTAAAAATTAAGTTGGCCGAAGTGTCCAGAGTGAAAGTTCCAAAACCTTATGTATACATGGATGCTGATCCCGCGGACGAAATTTTCGTAAAATGGCAAGGTTAAAATGCTTGAATGATGATTATGTTGATTGAGAACCACTGAGTTGTAGTCTCGGTTGGGTTATTTGGAAAATTACACACTTGGCATATGATTTGAATGAAATGAAATAACTTGAAATGAATAAATGGAAATGGATTTAGATGTGAGTATCAGCACTGTATGGTCATGGGAAGAACGTAAGTTGGTAATAAATGTTGAATGTTTATCTAACACTTATATCTTAGTTAAATCTCATATATTGTGCTAGACTATCTCTACTGGGCTTTGGCTTACCCTACTTGGGAAACCACTTTCAAGTACCGGTAACATGCTTCCATCAAGGACATAGTTTGGGAGGACTTAGTAGCTGGAGGCTCCATTTTGTTGTTTAAATGTTTAGATGTTTATTCAAGCCAAGGGCTTATTATATGTACAGAGTTGATAACTCTCTTTTATTGTAACTAAGTTATATCTTGGAAAGATATAAGCCTATAGGACATTTGTTTTGTTGTCATTAATTGATGTGACATGCTATAGATTCATGATGGATATTTATGAATGTATATCGCATGTATTATCTGTTGTAATATGAACTCTGATGAATGGAAGTACATTGATTCTATTATGTTTATTTCTCTTATTTGTTGGGTTATTGGTATTATCCTTTTGAGGGCGTTATAATAAAACTGATTTGCGATTTTTTTTTTCATTTTTTCTTAGTTCTATAACAACTTCACTTTTGCTCACTTTTTACAAGAACCATCCACTGTACTGCAGCCAGTAGTACCATTGACATGTGACCCAAATGATGTAGTGGTACAGAGCCACTTAGAGATAGGGTCGTATATCCCTCTAGCTCGTACAGATTAGGGCATACACCTACATCTCTCTGAAACCTTTGCCAAAATTAGGTCGTCTGAGTATTCAACACATGGAACCCAAGCCATTCCCTAGTTCCACAGGAGGGAGTGGCCCTATCCTTACAAAATCCTACAACTTGCTAGGAACCCAACGCAATTAATCCACCACTGAGCCCATCTTCTGACCAACATGTCCATCTCACATCAGGCCTTTTGGTTAATCCTAAGCCTTTAGGCCTAGAACCTGGCAACAAGCACACTGCAATTGAACCTACCATATCCCAAACTAAACTAGTTTCTTTTGTCACGGAGCCCTTAAAAAGCCTTAAGGGAGATCTTCTTTCTGAAGCAGATGAAAACATACGTGGGCTACCCTTGGTTAAGAATCTGGACCCCTCATCTCCAACTTTAAATACATATCCAACCTAGCTTATGGATGTATGTTTATCTAGGGCCCTCCAACATTTGACTTTGAAAAGGAAAACTTTGGAGGAAGCTGACCACACTACTCGTTACTCGAAACTTTTGAAATTTGGGGAAGGTGACAACCATGACTTGAAGCTGCTAACTCACATAACTCCTCCCTCTCCGAGAGCACTGGGTAAGCAAAAATATGTTCGGAAAAAAGATAAATCCTATACCAATAAGAATTTCAAAGAATTTCGAGAATCTCATGGAACCAGCTTCGATCTGGTTGATGTCTTGGTTCAAAAATCTACTAAATATGAGGAAGAAATGAGTTTATGTCTTGTAACTGTAAGTCCTCTCCTATTGATGATGAAGAGTTTGAGTCCCAAGTTCCCAGTACTTACCTAGATGTGGATCATAGTTTTGTTGCAAGGGTGTTCGTGGATGGCCCCAAGCAGCCACACATGTCATGTTGATTTTGAGTTGGAATTGTTAGGGGATGGAACGATCCCTGACAGTCTAGATTCTCTGAGGGTTATGCCTTACCCATCGTCATATAATAATCTTCTTAATGGAGACTAAGAATAAGCAACTCAGGCTAGACAGAATTAGAAGAAGCTTGGGTTTTCCTAACTCTTGTTATGTGGATCCCATGGGTGTTTCTGGGGGTTTAGTGTTGTGGTGGAAGGATGAAGTGAATCTGCAAGTTCGTTATAAGTCTACAAATATTTTCAAGTGTTTTATTACTCTAGGATAAGTTTTAGATGGATGGATGGCAACCTTTGTCTATGCCCCACCTAGATGGCTTAATAGGAAAATTTTTTGGTAGTACCTCAAATTTGTGGCTACGGAGAATCACTACCCTTGGGCCTGTTTACGGGATCTTAATGATGTTGTTAGTATGGAAAAGAATCAAGGAACTTTGGAATGCAATTTTTCTAGAATTCGACACTTTCAAGATTTACTTACAAAGTGCGAGCTCATGGACCTATAGTTTAAGGGTCATCCATACACTTGGATGAACAATCAAACTGGTAATCACAATGTTCGAGAGAGGCTTGACAAAGCCTTAGCTTCGGTGGAATGGAGGCAAAAATTTCCATATGCACAAGTTTTTCATGAAGCCTTAATTGGTTCTGACGATTATCCCTTAGTTCTTCAGCGTCATGTTCTTTCCAAGATGTTTGTTCAAGTTTGAATCTATGTGGATTACAAGTTTGAATTGTGTTGGAGTCATCAAATCTAACTGGTTGCACTCAACAACTAGTTCTCCTATGGTTAAGTTTGTCTACAAACTCAAGTCCTGCCAGACTGAGTTTGGAGATTATCGCATCAAGCTGGCAACCCTTAAAACAAAACTTTTGGAAATCTAAATGCTTCATTTTTCGGATGACAATCTGTGCTTCATTAGATTTTTGCAAGATGATATAGAGGAAGTGTTATTGAGAAAAGAAATGTTCTAACTCCAACGGTCGAGGGTTAATTGGCTAAAATATGAGGATAGAATCTCATCTTGTTTCCATACTACAGTCACTTAGAGAAGGCAAAGGAATTAGTTGGTCAAACTCCAAACAGCAAATGGGAAGTGGCTAGAATCATATGAGGCTATCAATGGGCATTTAAAGGACTATTTCCAAAATCTCTATCAAGCTTTGTCGAGTAGGGATTTGGGTGAAGCCTTGGAGGTGGTTGACCAAGTAGTTATAACGGATATGAATCAAGCACTTACAAGACCGGTGATTGATGAAGAGATTAAAGTGGCAACCTTTCATCTTAGGGCTTTACAAGCTCTCGGACCTGACGGTTTCTCTGGGATTTTCTATTATAAACATTGGGAGTTAGTAGGAGTGGAAGTTTGTGCAACGGTTAAAAGTTTTTTTAGTAAAGGATTTGTGCTTAAAGAATTGAATCATACCAATCTCATGCTAATTCCCAAAGTTGCTGCCCTAGAAAAATTAACACAGTATAAGCCTATAAGTCTATATAATTTTTCCATGAAAATCATTACCAAAGTATTGGCTAACAGTTTGAAAGTGGTTCTTCGTGGTCTCATCACTTCAAATTAATCGGCATTTGTATTGAGACGGCTCATTCAGGACAACATCTTAGTGGCTCATGAAGCTTTCCACTTCCTCAAGCACAAACGGAAAGGGAGAAGAGTTGATATTGCGCTAAAGCTTGACTTCAACAAGGCATATGATAGAATCCAATGGGATTTCCTAGAAGTAGTCCTTCATAAATTGGGGTTAGATTGGTGATGGATTCAGTGGATCATGCAGTGTGTCACCACAATTTAGTTTTCAATTTTTGCGAATGGGGCAAAGCGTGCATCTGTATCTCTTTCATGTGGCCTTTGACAAGGTGACCCTTTCTCTCCATACCTATTTCTCCTTGTGGCTGATGTTTTGTCTAAATTATTGTTTCAGAGTCTCCACTAGGGCGATATTTCAAGCCTAAGAATGAGAAGACATGTCCTATTTTATCTCATATTTTCTTTGTTGATGATGCTATTTTTTTTTTCTTCAGACGAAGTAGAGGGAATGCCAATCTCTTTTGGAAATTCTGATAACCTACAGTGAGGTTTTAGGACAAGTGTTGAATTTTGATAAATCTGGTATCATCTTCTCGGCAAATGCTAGTATGGCTGTGAGGGGGCAATTTGTTTGACTTTGGGGATTTCTCAAGCTGATCCTAATGTGAAGTATTTGGGATTACCTTATCTCTATTTGAGGCTAATGCATTTGGGTTTTTGATTGAAAGAGTGATCTCTAAATTGCAATGATGGAAAAGCAAGCTTCTATCTCATGCTGGGCGAGAAACTTTGATCAAGGCTGTGGCACATGCCATCCGCTTATATGCTATGGCTTGTTTCTTATTCTTTCAATGTTTCTGTAACAAGCTCAATCTTTACATTCGGAATTTTTAGTGGAAGAGAGACTTGGAGAGCAGGGGAATTCATTGGGCTAAGTGGGATTCAATGACAACTTTAAAAGCTTTTAGGGGTATGGGTTTTTGCGATTTTAAGGTTTTTAATCAAGCTATGTTGGCTTGCCAAGGCTGGAGACTGATTATGATCCCATTCTCCTTTTGGGCCAGAATTTTCAAAGGTTGTTATTTTTCTCACTCAAGTTTCATGACGGCTACTAGATGAACAAGGCCATCATGGGCATGGGCAAGTTTGTTAAAGGGCAAAGAAATACTTTAAAGAGGCACTATATGGCAAATTCACAATAGGCAGTCCGTCAATTTTTGGAAGGACAAGTGGATACCGTCATCTCCCAAGTTCAAGCTCTCCTCTATCAAGCCTCGTAATACATTCGTCCATGTAGTGGCAGATGCGATTGACCAAGCTTGCAAAAGTTGGAAAATGGAGGTCTTGAAGAATGTTGTCTCCCCTGAGGAACAACAAGCGATTAGTGTCATTCCTATCTCAATGAAAAATAAAGAGGATGTAGTGGAGTGGCATCCATCCAAATCTGGTATATTTTCGGTAAAATCGGGGTATGTTGTGGCTCCTACTCTGTAAGATGAATAGCAACAAAATCAGCCCTCAACTTCCTTTCAATTCCCTCACAACTTCTGGAAACAGATTTGGAATCTCAATTTACCTCCCAAGCTCAAATATTTTTGGTGGAGAGCATGCAAAAATTTTCTAGCTACCAAGGCCAATCTTTTCAAACGTAAATGTGTTGCCATGGGGAACTTGTCCAATATGTGGCTCAGATTTAGAAACGGTGGAGCACTTGTTGTTTGATTGCCTATGGACCCAAACGGTGTGGTTTGGGAGCTAACTTAGCCTGCGCATTAGAAGGGGTGTGGTTATATAACGCCCCCAAAGTACATAATAGAAATACATCAATCCAAAACATGGTTATACCAAAAGATCCTCTTTCTCATTGAACTAAGGTTTTTATATTCAACATATAAATTACACTTCCAGTTATAACAGAGTTCAATAAGCTAGAGGATATAGTAAATTGCCATAACGGCTTACAACAATCCAAGGCATTGCCTTGTTACAAACAACAATGGACTTAAGGTCCTAAGCAAATAAGTGCGGAGCTTTCACATACAAACATCTATGAGTCACGACGCTTTAATCAAAACAAAAGAGCATGCTTCATCTCATTGAGGTGGTGACACATAACCAATTCCTGAAAATGTTAGATAGGGATGAGCATTATGCCCAGTAGAGATACATTTAACAGAGTATATAGTCATTTGAACATCCAAGTGGCATCGTCATGACTCAACATAATTTAGTGTTTATATTCACAGATAAAACGGGTAAGAAAACAATTACATTTCTGTTTCATGGAAAAGAAAACATTTATCAACATAGAAGGTAAATATGTCATGAGTCCCTCGTAGGAGCCTGATACTACATATACATATAGGTTTATAACCAAAACTATTCCCTACATTTGCCGACTATTAATATGGCAGGTGGTGAGTACCCAAAACTATCCATTTTTTTACTTTTGCCAATTATTATATGGCAGGATCAATGGACACCCAAAAATATTTTTCCCACATTCTTTCGACGATAAGCTCAAGACAGGGAAATTGGGCACCTCAATTACCCCGCACAGGTATCAACACAACGCCCTTTTCTCAAAATCGACTCTATACCCAGACTCTATTTACCTCCAATTTTTCCCCACATTCTAAGTAATCAAATATTCAATAAAACATGAGAAGTGTTGTGAAAATAGAATACATAGGTCATAAATGTTCTAAGTCCAAAATCTCAACTCAAAACACATTAACAATGTATTCCAAATTCTAAGTATCTACGCCATTCACACTTTGAAATTCAATTCCGTCTAAGCATCATATTTTTCCCAAATCAAAACTAGGTGTAGCTCGACTTTTTTGCACTCCCTTTCGGAAGTCGAAATAAGCTCTACAGTATTAGACTTCTGCAGTTCTGAATTTGATCTCACAAGTGCAATGTGAAATAAATAAATACCAAAGAGTCCTAATCCGAAAAATCTATTAGAAAAATCGATTTTGAATCAAGTTGTCAAAAATGGACTGCTTTGCTAGATACAGAGTCGCTACTGAAATATTTTTTGGAAAATTTAGGAAACCCATGACTCGAGCCAAAGGCCATGTGTCCGTCATCACCAAGATTGTTTCAGCTCGAGAACTTAGGTATGATAGGGAAAGGTCATGAATGAATTTGAGCACTCCCGTTTGCCCGATCAAAGATCGACCTCTACTAATCATGATATGAATCTTATGTACATTATATGCTCTTGTTTGTTTTGAAAATTATTTCAAAATATGTACCATTTGAAAAAGTGATCGCATATGAACATTGCTCAAATTATTCCAATTCAAGCAACAAGCCTTCATCCACAGGCATTCAAGCAGTTATCATCTAAGTACTTAGCCTCATGGTGAACATGCTAGACATAGCAACAATCACACGTATGCAATATGCTAAAGCGAGTAAAGGCTCACTTAGTACTCTAAGCCAAAAAGAAATGAGTTAGAAAAATGCATAATTCCTAACCATGCAATATGACTAATGCAACACATGCGATATGCAATTACTAGGCTCGGTTACTAATATGGCATATAAAACAATTAAATAGCATACGATCTAAGCACGTATTTAAAGAAGTATTTAAACGAACAATGCAAGTTAGAATGATGCACCGAGCATCGGTGCATGCAATACAAGTGGATGCAAACATAGAGTATGCTAAACAAAACGTGATGCCTCTAAACTAACTATCATAAGCTAGTAAATAAAAGGGAGAAAGACATGGGGTTGGAAGACATATACATTATTACAACATTTGCGCCCTCATGAAGGAGAGTCCGAATGAACTACACTAATTAACTAATTAATTAAAGTTAAGCTAATTATTACAAAACAAATAAAATTAGCTAAACTATTTAACTAATTATTACAAACCGAAGTAATTAATTAACTATTCTAGCTAATTAAAGATTACAACATCACAACTAGCTAACTACTTTAACTAATTAAATAATTACAATACAGTGTAATTAAAAGAAGTAAGTAAGCTAAACAATTAAGTACTAAGCTAACTATTTTACCTCGGGAAGCGAGGGATGTTCATGAGCATGCTTCCACCCAAAAAGGCCACTGTCTTGCTTCTGGAGAGCCTCTGTTGCATAGAGAACACATACACTGTTGCCTACTTCCAGAATAACTCTGTTTTGCCTCACAAATACATTGCTGAATTTTGCATTGGTGGCTGGCCGGCCAGTGATAAAGGTTGTCGGCCACCAGTGATAGTCGGCCGGCCATCAAAAGTGGTCTGCCGGCCATGGAAAATGGCCTGCCGGCCACTGCTGCCCAGTTCACCTTGCGGCAACAAAGGACAAACAGAGTATGCACAGGGTATTTTCAAGGATTTGTTTGCACAACTCACCGCTCCTTTTCATGAGCAAATCAAAGGAGTGGTAAACTTGGTTCACAAACAACCAACTCAAGTAATTTCATTGCATGATGGCTTATGAACCAAAGTGTGCAAGTTCAATAAATGCAACGAAATAAGACACAAAAACCACCTCCCCATCATGAAAGATCAAGGGAATTAGTGACCTTGGATACTTGAATCATTCCATCACTAATGGTATGAAATGCCTTAAGCTTCCATGTGTTCAATTAATGTCCGATTGAACACAACAAGTTATTATCTTGAACATTTTTAGTCCCAAGTTTTAGTTACTCCATTTTAATTACCAACCATCCTTTAGTTCAATTGAGTCCAATGGTGAGTTTAAGTCCCCTAAATGGAAAGAGGGCTCAAACCATAAGCTGTTTTAGGCATGAAAACGATATCATACCGTTGATAATGAACCCTAAAGGGATTAAACCATTAAGCATGATATCTCAATCTCATGCTTTAAACAAATAAGTTGTTGGAACCACTTTCAAAGCAAAACAAAAGCCAAGAAAGGAGGGAGGTTGTAGAGGTGATTAATGGTGATCACAAGTATGAAAAGCCATACATTAATGCAATCAACTCAAATAAGAAGGTGTCTAAGGCCTAGAACACCAAACTCATGAGGACTATTACATTATAAGCATGCAAAACAAAACTCAAATGCAATTATCAACCAAAAATAGTGCTAAAATAGTTCTAAAATAGTCCTAAAACATGCTGGAATTAAGACAAAAAATGCTAGATTAATAAGCTAAAACATAGTACAAACTAGGCTAGTAAGTAAGACACAAGGAGGGGAGGCTAACCCCTCCGAATTTGGACTTTAAAACATGATTTTAGCCATTGAAATAACTCTGAAAATTAGTGTTTAAAAGCTCAAAAAAAAAAAGATAGTGCGAGAATGGGAAACACAAGGGTAAAGACCTTAGAAGCTAGGTAGAAGGAATGGTAAGCCACCTCTCCACCCTTGTTGACCTCAAACCATAAGTTTCAGCCCAAAATTTCAGAGTTTAGACAGTCCAAAAACAGCCCAAAAACAGTACAAAAAAGTGCTAGAATGAAGACAAAAAAACATGGAGCAATTTAAGTAAGAAAACAAGCCAAAGAAGGGGTGGCTAACCCCTCCATTTTTGGACTTCAAAATCACTTTTCTAGCCTCTGAAAATATCTAAAAATCAGTGGTAAAAAGCTCAAAAAAAAAAAAAAAAAAAAAAATTGACAACAAAGTGGGAAACACAAGGGCAAAGGCTTTAGAAGTAAGGTGTAAAGAAGGGCTATCAACCCCTCTACTTTTAATGGCCTTAAACCACAAGTTTCAGCTCAAAAATACAGGTTTTAAAGAGCTTAAAAATAGCAAGAAAAGATGAAAAACAAGTGGTGTAAAGATGATACAAAGGCAAGAGAAGCTATACCACTTGAAGATGAATGAATCCTTAAGTCATAAACCACTAATTTCACACTTTCAAGTACTTCAAGAGCTCAAGTTCAAGCTCAAATCACCTCAGCAAGAAGCTCTCTAGGTTTGGTTTAGAGTGTTTGGACAAAAGTTATGCAAGTTGCAAGAGAGAGAGAATTGTAGAAAGAGAGAATTGCAGAGAGAGAGGACTTTTCTAAAATTATTTCCTCACTCTTAAATTTTTTTAACCTTGAAAGCAAGAAGAGAGGTCCTCTATATATAGAAAACATGAGCCTTAGGTCGAAAATATCTAAAAGGGACAATTGGAGCTTTGTGGAATAGCTAGCAAAAATACATGGGTTTTACACTGGTGGTCAGCTAGTGGCCAGCCGGGCAGAAGTGTGAATTACTGGCCACAAATGGTGTTCGGCCGGCCATCTTCCGGCCACCAAAAATCTGCTTCCAGGCCCGACTTCAAACGGGCATATCTCATTCATTCGGACTCGGTTTTAGGTCATTCTTGAGTCTACATTGAAGCCTCGGAACTCTAATTTTCAATGGTGGCAGCCTCACATCTAAATTCTAAGTGTGCAAGGAGATATGCATATTTTATTGAAGGTTGCTCAGTTTTTTCTTAATCAAATTGATGCCTAACTTCAAATAGCCATATCTCCCTTATCCGGGCTTGGCTTTAAGAGATTCTTGAGTCTAAAATGAAGCCCTAGAAGTCCACTTTCCAATGGTGGTGGCCTCACAACTAAATTCTAAGTGTAGAAAGAGATAGACCTGATTTAGTGAAGGCTGCTCAATTTTCTCTTAACGGTTTAATACCCAACTTCTTCACAAACTAGTTTTCTTTCCTCTCCTCTAATTTTCTTCAACTCTAAACTTATAAATAAGAGTTTTAAAAATATTTTTTAAAGAGTTCACCTCCCTTCCATTTATTTCCACTTTGTCCTTGCTCAGTTTATCGAAAAGTGCAACATTTAACGAAATGTGAGCTTCGGAATATCGTAGAAACATTTTCAAAAATATTTTGAAAGAGAGGGTTTTAAGGTCTAAAAAAGTTTCAGCCCAAAATAGTTTTGGTCCAAAATGGGGTGTAAGGTTGGAATTTAGAAGCTCTTCTTACTGAAGAAATCGAATGCTTGCATAGCATAACTTTCATCATCGAGTGATTAATAATGGTGCCCAAGTCTTAAAAACAGTAAAAAATGGGGTGTCTACACTAGGGTTTTATCAAATCTAGGGCTTTTACCCCCTCTTCATATATGTGATAATTTCCAACACCAATACACATAATCCATAAGAATTTATTTGATTTTTTATTTTTTATTTTTATAAACGTTGGTTAAAGTCCCTTTTGTGTCAAACCTAAAACTTAACTTTTATACAATTATCAAAATAAAATATTATAGTCACTACAATACCACATAATCATCCTCGAAATAAAAAGATACTAATTTAAAAGTAACCCTACCTTGAGGAAGAACAAGAAAACTAGACTATTGAGAAAGATCCTTCGTAGAACCAAAATCCAATCAGTAGAAAGCAAGATTTTTACGTAAACTCCACTTCTTGCAAGTGATTTTGGCTTAGAACTTGGTGAAATGAGAGGTATGTAGAGAGAAATGCATGGCTTTCAGACTTAGAGAGAGAGAGAGAGAGAGAGAGAGAGGAAGAGAGAAAAAGAAAAGTAAAAGAATGATCTAGAAAGTAGTTTTTAAAATGCTAAAATCGCGAAGACCACTCAAGTGGTCTTTTTATCGCTTGAGTAGTGAATGATACCTCTCAGTATTTCTATCAGCAAATCAAGATACTAGGAGCCCCTTATCTTCGCTCAAGTGACCATTTGTTCGCTCGAGCGGTCCCCAAGCCTAAAAAATGAACTACAGGGAGCACCAAATATTCACTCGAGCGGTATTTCCACCGCTCGAGTAGTCACCTAAAGCAAAATGTCACAGGTTAGCAATCTAGCAATTTGGATAAGTGAAAAGTTGTATCTTTTTTAGTCTCAACCCAGTTGATGCCTTATGTTAATTCAGTTGATTACGATTGCTTGGCAAATATGGAAAATTAGGAATGATTTTATTTTTAATCATACCCTAGTTAATCTAGTGGAAACCATTGAATGTATTGCTCATACTTGGAAAAAATATTTCCAATTTCAACATAATGACTTCTCTGAGCAATTTGAATCTTATCCTCAATAGGCTAGGCTTAACAGTTGGCAACTGCCTCCTCATGGATCTTTGAAAGCCAATTGTGATACGGTCTACTGCAAGCAGTCTAACAAAGCGTCCTTAGCTATTGTCTTTTGTGACTTAGCCCACACCATTTGTCTGGCTTGCTTCATGGCTAAAATGTAGAATTTGAGGAATGTGGTAGTTAAGAGTAATAATTTATAACACTTCCGGTTTAGACCCGACCCATTGCATACTCTTAGATCTGGGATTCAATACTTTTAATTGTTGTTCATATTCATTGTCATCTTGTTAGTAGTTGTGTTGAGTTGTTAGTCGTGTTTGAAACAGGTTGGGAGTTAATTTTTCAAAGAGTTGTTGTTTTGTTTCTGCTTGTTTGCTCGAACGGTGTTTTGGTCGCTCGCTCGAGCGGTCTTTGAGATCTCCCAATATTTTGCAGGTCTGTAAAAGTTCTAGGAGCGGGGTATCTTTATTCGAGCGGTATTTCTTGCGCTTAAGCGGTCTTCTTTAGTCTGCAAACTTCTGGGAAGAGGTCATTGTGCGCTCGAGCGGTGTTTTGATCACTCGAGCGATGTCACTTATTGTCTCTAACGCTCTAGCGGTGTTTTGGTCACTCGAGCGGTCTGCGCGTATATCAGTTCGGAAAAATGAATTTTTCAATAACTTTTTCATTTTTTTCTCTCTTTAAAATCTTCCAAACCTTAATTTCTTCACTTCCTCTCTCTAGTTCTTTCTTAAAAAGTCAAACACTTTATCATCCATTGATTTCTCTACCATTGTTCCTTGGAGAAAAATGTAGAGCTCATTGAAAGCTCCATTCTAATCGGATAGGATCTCGTTTTTGGCTCTGTCAAAGTTTCACTCTTGCTTTCTTTCTCTTCTACTCTTAAGATTGGGATTTCTTCAACCTCTCGTATGATTCTTAGCTTAGTTATTTGCTCTTTGAAAAGTGTTTAGTGATTTGAAGATTTTCATTAAACCTAGGGTTTGGTGTTGAAAAGTAAAAGAGGATTTTTTCAAATATATTCTCATTTACAACAATTTACTCACAATAAAAATCTAGTGGTATAAAATTAGGGATGCAATTTGGGAGGGCTCAACCCGAGCAACCTTAGCCCAGTCCAAATTTTTTTAGGGCTTGGACAAAATATATTCAAATTTGGTATGGGCTTAGGTAAAAATTCAGAAGTCCGAATCAAATTTGGGCTAGCCTGGGCAAAGACATCAGATAACTCGAGCAATCCGAAGTCTGAATTATACATATATAGATGTATAAAAATATTAAATATACATATAAATTATTAGCCATTACATGATATTAAAGTAATTTAGATTATTAAATTATATTGAATATATATACAAATAACATAAAATATTTTTTTTATTTACACTCATAAATTGTAAGGACTACTATAGCGACATTTCTCTTACATTATATAAATTATTTGTTTTGATGGTATAAATGATTTTTTATAAATAAAAAAAAGTAAATAGAGTCAAATTTTAATAATTTAATAATGAAGCTGCAAAAAAAAAAAAAAAATGAAATTCATTTACAATTCGGGCAATTCGGGTTTAACTCGGGTCAGGCTTGGACAGACAATCTCGAGTTATAATTCGGGCTTGGGCAAGTCTCAGCACAACTTGGACTGAGTTTGGACAACCTTCCAACCCACCCGAATTACATCCCTATATAAAATGGAGTGTCTTATTTTTCCTTCAATTATAGTTTTTTTGTTGGACTACCAACAATAACATCACAATCACACTACAAAAAATAATTTAATTTAATTTGTTTTTTCATAAAAGAATTGCATTAAGTGAGCTATACAAATTTAATTAATATTTAAAAATTGTTTTGAATTTATCCTTCCATTGTTATTTCTTTCCGTTGAATTTTTATTTTAATTCTTAATTTTTATTTTCCTCTCTTAAATGCTTTTGTTAAATAGTTAAAAGCTTACTATAATCCACTCAATAAGATTTCATGGTCGCTGGACACAAAATTTACAATTTTACTAGAGGGGTTTATTACACTTTTTACTCTTAAACTATTGTCAAATTATTTACTTAATATATAAATTATCGATTGAATTTATTTAATTCATAAAGTATATAAATCAAAATTTATTTAATCCTTAAATTATTGATTGAATCTATCAATCCTTAAATTTTTTAATTTAAACCTATTTAGTCCTTAAAAAGATTACAAAAATAAAATATGTGCCCATAAGTTTTGTAAATTAATAAAATATCCTACCTAATGATGTTTTGATTACATAAAAATCTTAAAATATTATTTTAGTTTTTAAAAGTATTTTATTTCATTGTGTGTTTAAATTAGTATTAAAATTTAGTTTCTCAGTATTGCCAATAAAATTATATAAATATTAGATATACTGAATAAGTAAAATTAGATAATTTAAATAATAATACAAAACAATACATTAATTAAATTATAAAAAGAACATAGCCAAAAATTAAAAAATAATTAATTAAAAATTATAAAACGAACTTACACTCACTTTTAAAATATCATTTTGTCCTTTAAACTATCACTCAAAATTTATTTAACCCTTATATTTTTTAATTATATCAATTTTATACCTAAACTATTCAATTTTGGATTACTTTGACCCCCGTCATCGGTTGTTATTTGAAATCAGACAGAATTTGTTGACATAACACTAAATTTAATTTGAAACTTTATTTTACCGTCTAAACTATACCTCAAAAATCAATTAGACCCCAAATATAAAATACAATTAATTTTAAAGATTTAATTAATAATTTTTTATCTCAAAATTAATTTTTTTTTAAATAATGTACTTTGCAAAAAAATTATTAAAAAATATAAAAATTCTCATTTAAAATTATAAGTCTCAAATTATCTCAAGTCGATCCTGGATAAACTAATTGAGCTAAAAATTCCTTGGCTACTTTGTGTGTGTGCGCGCGCACAATTGTTGCTAACTTACTCCTCAAATTTATTTCAATAGAATTAATCGACTAATAATAATTTCAAAATTGAGTGAGTAAAAATTAGACTACATTTGTTATGAGAGTAACATCTTTTTTTGACATTTGAAAAATTAGATTGAATGATGAAACTTAATATGTCGAGATCTACCTACAAATTTGAGATCAGTGCATACTTGGTCGTATCGTCTAGGGGTGTTTACAGACCCCACAACCGACCCAACACAATTCACCCGCTTTTAAGCGGTTTCGATAGTATGGATGGACAAACCTGGATAGAGGTTTTTTAAATCTGCTTATGTCTGGACGGATGGAGGATGAGAGACCACCCGACCCAATTCCATCCGCCAACTCCCCTTAAGAAAATGATATTCACCTTGTTTGGTTTGCTCCGTTTGGCAAGAGTTTTTTTTGGCTGTTTTAGCCACAAAAGACAAAATAGGCTATTTTAGCCACAACATCACATCCAACCCATAATCATTACATTCTTCTCTCATAAAAAAAAGTCTAAAAAACCATTCATAAACCAAGCTTTTTAGCCCAAGTTAAAAAAGCTAAAAAAGCTAAAAAGCCAACCCACTTCCCAAACAGAGCCTTTGATTGATTTTTTGAAAATTGAGTTTTTTTATTTTTTGTATTTTTTGCTTTGTATGTTTAAAAAATGATATTTTATTTAGTAATAATATTAGTTACTTATAAAATATGAAAGTTTAGCCTTATTTTAATTATAAAAAATGATGAATAAAAATTTTGGATTCATAAAGGCCCAAAATAGTAAAAAATTACTTTAAAATGGTTTAAAAAAAGCATAAAAGAGTAAAATTCAAATCGTTAAATCGATTTGTATTCACCCACCAATCCACACAGCCCGCTTAATTTGCATCTGCTAACAAAGCGGACAAATACAAAATAATTTTTTGTCAATCCACCTAAATTCGAACGGATAGAGGATGGGAGACCACTCGACCCAATCCGATCTGTGAGCATCCCTAATATCATCGATTGAATGGCAATGCAAAAGTTAGCAATTGCTCTCTAAAGAATACTCAACATGACAAATACTCAATTTTTTTAAGGGTAAATTATACAAATAGTCATTGTAGTTTATATGATGTGTCAATTTGGTCCATGTTATTTCAATTTGCTTGATTTTGTCTATTAATTTATCGGATTGTGTTACTTTAGTCCAATAAATAACGGTTGTTAAGTTTGGTGGACGGGAAGTCAAAGTATGTGTCAATTTGGTCCCTTTAATTTACACAATGAGTCAAAATCGAGCAAATTAAAATAATAGGGACCAAATTGATACATTGTGTAAACTAGAGGGACCAAATTGACATATTGTGTAGACTTTCCGTCCACCAAACTTAACAGCCGTTATTTATTGAACTAAAATAATACAATCTGTTAAATTAAGGGACAAAATCGAGTAAATTGAAACAACATGGACTAAATTGATACATCGTGTAAACTATAGGGACCATTTGCATAATTTACCCTTTTTTTAATTAAAATTTATTTTTCTCACTTTTTTAGATGAAAAATTATTATTAAATATTTAAAAAAAGTTCTATATCAGGGGTCTAATTGATTTTTTAGGGATAGTTTAGGGGGACAAAATGATATTTTAAATGAAATTTGGTACTACATCAGCAAGTGTCATCAAACTATAGACGACAACTGACGACAGGGGTGAAATTAATAAAAAATTAAATAATTTAAGTGAAAAATTAATGTAATTAAAAATATAAGGGTTGAATTAATTTTCGAGTGATAGCTTAGAAGGAAAAAATGAATCGGGTTCAGCTTGTGTCCAGTTCGAGATCGGATTAGACGATACTTTGGGCCTATGAGGGCCCACCACGGGTCCTATTTTGATAATCCAAACCGTGCAATGTGTAGAATTCGTCGAGTACTATATACCTATAAAAAATTACGTTGATCGGATATCGATAGTTATGTGATCAAATTAGTTTTATATAAAAAAATGAATGGTGAACAAATTAATGGTTGACAAAAAATTATTTTGATCACATAATTATCAATATCCGATCAACGTGATTTTTTACAGGCATATAGTACTCGACGATTTCTACACATTGAATAATTTGGATTATCAAAACAGGATATGTGGTAGATTTTCACGGGTCTAATAATACCGTCCAATCCGATCTCGGACTAGACACATGCTGCTCCCTTATCTTAACTGTCGTTCCATGTAATTGTTCCCTGTCCTTTATATTTTATTGTTTTTGGTCATAAATTGGGATGTCCTTGAGTTATCCCTTAGGTTAGGTTTGTTTGGACAGATTAAATTAAGTTAGATTAGTATTCCTATGATTAATAGTTGTAGAATTATGAATCTCTTAGATTGGGTATCTTATCATATGTTTGGATTGAGTTAGGATTATAAAGAGAGATTAACAAAATATTATCTAATTCAATATTTGTTTAAGGAGATTGGAATGGATATGACATGACATGACAAGACAGGATATGAGACATCTAATATATTGACCAGAGACATCTAATATATTGACCATAATACTCTTATTATAATTATTGTAAAATTTTGTACTAGCATGTGTTATAATTTTTAAAAAACAAATTTCCCTATTGTTGCTCCACATCTATTTCGATTCATTTGAACAAATTTTAACTTACCTTTTTTTTAATAGAAAAAATAAAAAATCATTCAACTATAAAATTTATATATACACAAGCAATCATTAAAAAATATGCACTGCTATTTTAATCATTTATTACCCAAATTCAAAAAAATATTCATTTGAACAAAATTTAATTCTCTTTTTTTTAACTATAAAATTTATATACACAAGCAACTATTAAAAAATATGCACGGCTATTCTAATCATCCAACCATTCACTGTCCAAATTTAAAAAGACATTCATTTAAACAAAATTTAACTTTTTTTTTTTGGAACAAAAAAATATCAAAATCATTCAACTATGAAATATAGCTATTTAGAAAAATAATGATATCAAAAAATATAAAAAACGGAGCAAATATATTTATGATAAGATGCATACAAAATACCAATGGTAGACATGTTGAATTAAAAGTCTATGGTGGTAATTAATGATTACTACCATTCATAATTGTTATAAATAATAATATTATTGTTCTTAGATCATCTCTAGCAAAGAATATGTCAATATCATGTTCTTAGTTGCATTTTGAAATTTTTTTTTAAATATTTAAAAAATTTCTTAATTTTTTAAAAATTATTTACAAATTAAAAAAATATTTTATAGAATTTTTAAAAAATATTTCAAATTTTTTAAAAATATTTAAATGAGGTAAAAAAATGAAATCTATTATTCAAATATATATATATATAGTTATGGTTAATTTGGTTATTTGATGAGTTAGTCCAGATTTTACATTAATCCCCTAATTTATATCTTGCGTCTCTCTATGGGATTGAATAATCCATTATATCTGGGATATCATATCTAGATGGATTATTAGTTCATACTTTAATTTTTTAATTAAGTATCGGATTAATAATTTTATTAGACTATTAGTCCAATCCCAATCACATATCCGCCCAAACAAACATGGCCTAAATGTGTTACCCACTTGGTTATTGATGGCTTTGTAATTTTTGTATCTTCTATGGAAAAGCTATTGGGTTGAGAGAATAGTCAATCAAACCGCTCCAACAGAATTGCTGTAGCGAACGAATTTATGAAGGTTTGTTTCACAATCCTCGTTAATTTTTTTTACAAGTATGATCCTGTTTATAATAGACGTGATCCAAGGCTCAATGGAAGTTTTGTAGGGCAAGACAATTGGGGCAAACAGTTGAGAATTGTCCCAGTTTAATGTTATAGTGGTCGTTATATCATTGAAGATCTATTTACTTCTTGGATGAGATGTTTGAACATCAAGGTTTGTAAAACTACCTTTTTGCAAAATCACCAGTGTTTGTTTTTGTTATTTTTGTTGGCTATACCAAAGAGGTGTAACATTAGGATTAGGTTTGTTTGAAAGGAGTTTTCGTTTCAACAAACAATATTCATCTTTTTTTTAGTTGTTACTAGGCATTCGGTCTTCAGTCTTTTGGTCAAATAATTAAAACAAAAATGATGTTTAAAAAGACCACTAAACTGAAGCTAACAAAAGTAGATGGATATGATTGGCTCCCAATTTTGTGGGCCCCACTTGAGGGACCAATTATACCTGACCATGCTATTCGGTTTCAATGTAAGAGTTTAGATTCTCTCCTTATTTTCTCTTCTTATTTTTCTACTTACAACGGTAGAGATGTATTCTAAGATAATCCAATGATTCATATCTGATTATTTTAAAAAATAAAGATATTAAACAAACTAGATCTGGACCCATTAAATCATCTTAGAATGTATCTCTATTATTACAAGTAAGAAGGTAAAGCGAGATAGGAAGAAGAGGATCCTAATTCTCAGCGTAAGTAGTAGAGCAGTAATGTAGAACAAATGAATAGTAGTATAAAATAGACATACCGCTATGCTGTGCTTTTGTTTTGGTATCGTCTTTTTATGATAGCTATAGATGTGCTGGCAGAGTTGACGCTAAGGCAAAACTATCAATAAATTTGTATATCAATGTGTTTGCAAATTACAATACGGTAAGGCTACGTTTGTTTGACGAATTAGATTGTTAGTAGAAGAATTATTAGTAAATAGATTATTAATATAAGGATTGTTAGTAAAAATATTAAGTAAAAATATATTTATTTGTAAGTAATATTATGGTATGTGATTAATATATAAAATTACATAAATATCCCAAACTAACAAATGTTAAAATAATTATAATATATATAATAAAAAAATGAAAATAGGGAGACAACCCACGTGGGTGTGTCTTGCCCCTTACATAAATACCCCCAAACTATTTATTTTTGGAGTATTCTTAAGTGTGCAAGTGCACACCATGTGCCACTTACACAAAAGGTATAAGTGTAAAGTGTAAGTATAAGTATAAGGTGTAAGTGTAAGGTGTAAGGTGTAAGGTGTAAGTGGGTTGCATATGGTGTGCAACCTCAAAAAAGGTGTAAGTGTAAGGTTTAATTTTTCACAAAAGGTGTAAGTGTAAAGTGTAAGTGTAAGGTATAAGGTGTAAGGTGTAAGTTGCACACCATAACCAAACCCTTTATTTTTTGCCATTTCTTGCTGGAAATGGTTTGGCATAGTGTTGAAGAGGAAGGGCAAAACAATAATAGCACCAAAAAAAAAAAAAAAAAAAAACAAAGAAAAAATAATAGCACCAACAATTCCAAGACTAAAATTTGAATCCCACACTCTCTACAGCTTAGCTAATATGACTGTGTGGTGGGATTGACAATGAGACTAGACAAATAATCTAGCCACAAACTCCTCAAACCAAACATGCTCTGCGAGATTCCATCTCACTTTGACTCCAATCCCATCATTCATGCGGGATAACAAATGTGTCTTGATGTGTTTGATTGAACGGACTGAATAAGTAAGATTAGAATCCATCGGACTTGAATTCTAGGACTGTGAATCTCTCGAACTATTTGGTTGGATTGAAAATTTATCCTGTGTTTATTTTCTCAGTGGATTAGATGTCTGGAAAAAACTATTTTTAGTGAATCCAATATTTAGTTAGACAGACTGGATAGGATAAATGAGCAAAATACTATTTTACCATTTTTCAATTGTTTACTAAGTAATAACAATATTAAACATATCTTTAATATTTTAATTATTTTTAGATAGATTAAATAAAAATTTATTTTATTTTATTTTTTACACAATTAAATAGATTTATTTTTTTTAAATTAAATAAATAAAATATCAATAAAAATATATGTTATTTTTTAATTAAAATTTTAAATAAATTTGTTTTTAAAAAAAATAATAATTAAACAATGAAATTAAATAAAACATCTATTAAAATTTAAATAATGAAATTAAATAAAATATAAACAAAATTTTAAAATAAAACATCAATAAAATATCTATAAAAAATTATTTTAAAAAAATTAAATAAATAAAACATCAATAAAAAGTTAAATAAAATTATTTTATTTTTAAATTGAGACATTTAAATTTTATTGAATTTTACTAAATATAATACATAATTAAATATTAGAGGGTCAAAATAATCATTTTATCACTTAATCCCAACAGTAAATAATCCCTCCAAAATTGTCCTACAACCCTCCCCCTCGGGATAGTATAATCCCCCATATGGGGGTTAAGGAGTCTGGCCAGACTCTGACCGGACTCTATGTCCGGTGGACTAAAAAAAAACACACACCGGATTGAATACTTCCCCTGAATTACAATCCGCACAGTAAATAGTCCCCCCTATTCCTCCAATCAAACACACCCTAATAATGAACTTTTGTTGGTGTTAGACACATTTTTTTGAATACATATTGAAGAATTTTCATGCATTTGAATGCCACTAAAAATAATACTAGGACCAATACACGTCTTAGACAACCCTTGAAAATGTTGTGGTAATTGGACTTAGTGGCATTTTCAAGTGCTTTGGATTTGCAATTTTTTATTTTTTTTTGGTTGAAAATGCAACTAAGATTATATCTCAAAAAATCTATTCACTAAACTTCATTTTTACCCCCCAAATTATATCTCAAAAATCAATTAGACCCCCAAATATAAAGAAATTAAAATTAAATATTTAATTAATAAATTTTTATCTAAAAAATAAAAATAATAAATTTTAAATAATATACTTTACAAAAAAAATTAAAAATATAAAAAAAAATTCTCATTTAGAATTGTCTCTTTAAATCTTAAAGTATCTCAAGTTATCCTAGATAAACTAATTGAGCTGAAAATTCAATGGCTCATCCTTCTCTACTCGACCACACTAACTAGCACAAAAAGTAGAAATGGAAGTTTGTATTCACTATACAAGTATAGTAATGCACAAAGCTTTATAAGGCTCTCAGGCCTCGTTTGAGAACATGTTTTTTTAGTAACTTTTTAGCATTTTGGCTAAAATATGATGTAAAAAAATTAATATGTTTGGAATCATTTTTTGGTTTTTTACGAAAAGATATGCAAAAAGTAAAGAGAAAATGAAATCTTTGACTTTTTAGTATAAATTATTAGTTTTTTGATTTTTTTAATAGTTTTTTTGGTTAAAATCACCACTTGCCAAATGAGGCCTCAACCTCACAAGTTCTCACTCTTGGCACTCTCTCTAATTCTCACTCTAGAGCTCTCTTGGGTCTCCTCTTGAATGATCTTTACAAATGAGGCATCTCCCTTTATATAGTCATCCACATCTTCAATGAATAGCTAGGATCATTTTGATCCAAAGCTACAAACTCTCCTCTAGAACATTCCATAAAATATCTAGGACAACTATCTCTCCTACTATATTCTAGAATTCTCTATATTTTTTGTAGTACATGGTAGGCTTCTCCACAACCTTTTGGAACCTTCTAGCGCCTACCATAAACCTCAAACACTGCTTCATATGTCATAGAAATTCTTGGGGCGTGACAACGCACTCTCAATTGTAGTTGGCTTGTTTCCCAAATTAATTTCAATAGAATTGATCGACTAATAGTAATTTCAAAATTGAGTGGATAAAAATTTAGACTACACTTATTATGAGAGTAACATTTATTTTTGACATTTGAAAAATTATATTGAAAGATGGAAATGAATATGTCGAGATCTGCTTACAAAATCGAGATTAGTACTTACTTGATTGTATCATCTACGGTGCTCATGGACTCGATCAATCTGCCAAAACCAACCTAACCCAACCCAATTCACCTGCTTTTGAGCAATTTTGATAGTATGAGCGGACAGATGTGGATAAATAGTTTTTAATTCCGCCTATGTTCAAACAGATACATGAGAGGCTACTCGACATAACTCGATCCACCAACCTCCTTTAAGAAAATGATATTATATTTTTATGCTTTGTATGTTAAAAATAATATATTTTATTAATAATATTAGCTACTTAAAGTTTGGCTTTATTTTAATTATAAAAAATTATGAATAAAAATTTTGAACTCAACTAAGGCTCAAAATAGTAAAAAATTACTTTAAAATAGTTCCAAAAAAAAAAAAAAAGAGAGAGAAGAGAGCATAAAATAGTAAAATCCAAATTGGCAAATCGATACACATTCGCTAACAAAACGGATGGATACAGATTGGTTTTTTCTCAATCCACTTGAGTTCTAATAGATTGCGGAAGAAAGGTCACTCGATCCAATCCGATCTACAAGCACCCCTAATATCATCGATTGAATTACAATTTGATGCAAAAGTTAGCAATTACTTTCTAAAGAATACTCTACATGTCTAATACTCAATTTTTTTATTTAAAATTTATTTTTCCCACTTTTTTAGATGAAAAATTATTATTAAATATTTAAATTTATTTTTTTCTATATTATAAGGGATCTAATTGATTTTTTAGGGATAGTTTGGGAGGACAAAATGATGTTTTAAATGAAATTTGGTGTCATGTCAGCGAGTGCTGTCTAATTATAGACGATAGCTGAAGGCATGGGTGAAATTGATCCAAAATTGAATAGTTTAGGTGTAAAACTGATATAATTGAAGGTATAAGTGTTGAATTAATTTTTGAGTGATAGTTTGAGGAGCAAAATAATATTTTCTTATTTTAATCCCCAAATCGTAAGAATTATTTATTTAAGGGAAATTTACAATCATGTCCTATTTTGGCAAATAATGGTAGCTTAGATCCTACTCACAAAACTTTAAACCCATAAGTCCTTTGTTAATTTTATATGATCAATTTATCCCTACAAATTAAAAAACACAAAAAACCCTCTCTCTCTACAAATTTCATATTTTTCTATTTTTTCTCTTCACAAATTCCAGTGCAATAAAGCTAGAAGATCATCTAGTATCATCAAACATCAATATCAGTTGGAAACATTTAAGGATTCGAAGTCGTTCCTTTCTCTCTCTCTCTCTCTCTCTCTCCACAACTTTCAGATTTTTCTACATTTTCGTTCACAAATTCCAAAGCAACAAAGCTAGAAGATCATCTATTATCAGCAAACATCGATTCAGTTGGAACATTCTAAGATTTGAAGAAGTGAAATAGTGAAAATAAGAGCTCTCATAACAAGTGGTCTTCGATGAGCTATGGTCACTTTGCTTCCTGACACCCTGAGGTTTGCAAAATTGTGATCGACAACATTATAGATCGGCTCAATGATTCAAGACTTTTTAGATTTAAATATCTTAAATGCTAATTATTTAGGGAATCCTTTTAGTTTCAAAACTCTTGTTTTTATTTCGATTTCAATTTCAACGTTGATTTTGGTATTATTGTTTTCAGATTTAGAGTTCATGCGAATGAAATCACCTATTTAATCTAATACTCTGTTATGTTTTCCTAAGTTAGCGAAATAACTATTTGGAATATTGTTGTGCAAAACTGCTAATGTTTCTAATTTTAAAACTGAAAAAAAATTGATAATATTCTCAGTTTTAGTAGATAGTCGAATAAAACTAAAGAGCTGAGAGCAAAATCGTTTAATCTCATACTTGGGTTTTTTTTTCCTCAGTTAGTAAAACAACTATTTGGAACATTGCTGTACAAAATTGATAATGTTTTCAGTTTTAAAATTAAAAAAAACTGATAATATTATCAGTTTTATTAGATAGTTGAATCAAACCAAAGGACAGAAGGGCAAAAATGTCATGATATCTCAAAATAGGACTTGTTGATTCAAAAAATTACAGTATCGGTGAATAGAACTTTTAAATAATTAACCCTTTATTTTATTTTTAAATGGCAAGAGACAAATTATACATAGATTAAACCATAATATAAATCACGGTGGAGTAAATGAAGTTTGCCATGGATTTTATTTTTTTATTTTTCATTTATTTATTAAGAATTAATCATCTTGTTTGGCTAAAGTTCGTATCCTATGTTTGCGTAAAGCACATTACAGCATATTCGGCTGGTATATTGGCGCAATGGCCCATCTTGTATATTATTGAGATGAGAGTGTTATTAATTGTCATGTTTTCTCTTCTTTTCTCTCTAACCAAGCAAAGTTTCTCTCACTTTCCTTCACTACCACCACCACCACCACCACGGATTGATGTTCCCCAAAGCACTTATCAGTCAAGGTTTCTCTCTCTCTCTCTCTCTCATGCTTTAGTTTTTGTCATGGTTTTGCTACACGATGGTGGTTCTCTTTAGAATGATTTCTAGGCATTTCATTGTTTTGATTTTTCTAAATTTTGAAATATTAAATTATCTTTCATTTTATAGATCATATATGACTGCCTTTCTTGATTGATATACATATTTCCTCCATAAAATCAGAGAAAATATCATTTTGCCCTCCAAATTTTCACATATTTTTTAATATAACCTCCAAACTTCGATTAAATTCAATTTTATACTCAAACTTTCGAAATTTTAATTAATTTGGTCCTTGCCGTCACATTCCATCTACAACTGGACGGAATGTGCTGATGTGGGGGGCACATTGATTTTTAAGGTATAATTTGGAGGGCAAATTGATTTTTAAGGTATAGTGTGGGGGTAAAATGAAATTTCAAATGAATTTTGATGCCACGTCAACATATTTCGTTCAATTGTAGACGGAATGTGACGGCAGGGGCCAAATTGATCAAAATTTCGAAAGTTTGGATGTAAAATTAATATTAGTCAAAGTCTGGGGTCAAATTGAAAAATGCGTGAAAGTTTAGGGGTAAAATGATATTTCCTCATAAAATCATGTACATAGTAGAGTGATCAAGAAATCTGTGGCCTCCAAAAAAATAAAAAAAAAGGTGTGCAATTCTTCCCTCTTCAAGTCTTTTTCAGTTGGTTTGTGTGGAAACTTGACAAGTAGAAAGAAAGATTGTACCAAAAACAAAAACAAAAACAAAAATGAAATGTGAACTATAAATAAGCACTTCTTCAGACTACTCTTTTGCTGCAGACTTGGAGGCTTTGGAATCAGCGATATGTGCCGTTAGATGATGATGCACTCATCGGCTGATGTGTTTTGTTGTGGTAAAAATCATAGTAAGTGATGACGAAGGACACTTGCTCAACACAAACCAGGATCACCAAAATATCGGTATGTAACTGTTTTAACTGCTTTCCTAAGTTTACAGTGTCAATATTTTTGTGAGTTTGTTTGCTGCTGCTGTGTATGAAATATTTGTTTGGTTTGGTGTTCCAAAAAGCAGTTTATGACTGATGATAAATTTTTGGCTTTTGAAGAAGCTGGCAATACCATTTTGTCACCTCTAAAACCACTTAAACTATTAACTGGTGTATAACACATCAATCTATAAAAACACTTCAAAAGCATAAAATTCATTGAACACAGAATCAACTTCGAACCTTTCAGAATTTGAATGTTACAATAAGTACACTTGTATTAAGAAAAACAAAATGAAATAAAGAATAAACAAAATAAAAAAACCCTTTTGTTGGTTGCAACTAAAGGGCAAGAATAGAAGGATGCTGCCATCCACTGCCTGTTGGCTGTTTATCTCCTCCCATGCCCAAATTGAATCCTTGTATAAATGGTGTTTCCAGACTCTGGCCATATTACTCCTCTGTGTATTTACTATTTTCCAGATATAATTTGCGATTATACTACAAGTGGACCGCTTGTATAATGAAAGAGTAAATTACATGACAGATTTATTCCCAAGTTGATTCAATATCGAACCACAGTTCAACTGAACTATGAAAAAATGCACCTCCATGGGATGACAAGTGTGCCGATGCCATTAACGCCCTGAAATCTCTAGCCAAAACTCTTCCTCTACAGATTCCATCGACTGGCAAAAGAATTTTACAAACTGACATCACTGGGGTTGCAAACTGAAAAGATCCCTGCAAGTAGAAGGGACACAAGCAGTTTAGGTCCTCATATTCTAAGTAGATATGTCCACAATCAGGAGAAACTAGAATGCAAGTGTTGGACAGCACAACTAATTGATTTACCAGTAGAAAGAAAGCTTATGTGAGGGTGGGTCCAGCTGCTACTGGTTTTAGACATCTTAATCCTCTTTGTAAAAACTCAAAAATCAGCACAAAGAGGCCAAATATGTTTAGAAAAAGAAAGAGCTTTTCTAAAATTTCAACCATGAAAGAAAAATTGCTTCCTGCTTCAGAAGTAGTTGTACTTCCAAGTGATATCCTTGTTGCCACCCACCCTGAAAAAGGAATAGTGTATATTAGCACATCAAAATTAAATAGAAATGATTGTAAAACAGAACATAAAATTCAATAGCATATATGTGGAGAAATAGGATTCGATAGATATATGCAGTTCCTTTTATGATCAGACTGTTAATACAGTTCCTTTTGTGGTCAGACTGTTAATCTCACTTTTGGAGCTGCTTATAGCTTTTCTTTTCTTTTCATTTTTTCTTTTTATAGGAATTTGTGACGAAGTGTTTGGTGCATATTTTTCTTATAGTTTATGAGGCCAAAATAGACTACATAAGCTGATTATATGAAAGTTGGGGGAGGGGTGCTTCTAGTTTTTGTTTCTTGATTATCAACTTTTGAGCTTGAGAAGCTGCACCAAACAGGCCCGAAATCATTTGGCACAAAAATAATCCTTGCAATTTAGTCTCAACATCAACATGCTTCTAAGTCCTGCCAAAAATTCATCACAGGATTTATTCCATTTTGTGAGTTACATGAAAGGATTCCGTCCGAGTATGGTCAAGCATCCATGCTATTGAGGGTAAGGTGATGGCTGCAGGGTTTCACGCTTGAGGACCATTCCATAGTTATCAATGTCATATCATCTGAGCTCTCTATGCCTTCCTCAAGAAAAAGAAAAGAGACAAAAATGAACGTGAAGCTCAAGAAGATTCACGTTAGTCTTGTAGGCAACTGGGTCTCACTACTAAGGAGATGGTGTTATTCACTGCACCTACATAAGAAAGAAGAGGAGAGGGCTTGTCTTTAGTCACAAACAGCAACACTTACCAGAGCTTTTTGTGGGCAAGTTTGTCCAGTCATATGGGATCATCTGTTTTTCTGATGCATTGATCAATTCAGAAAGAGCTTGATTGACCTGAAATGTTGCAATTAAATCATCGTATTGGTATACTGTCACAAGGTAATATACTCAAAACAATGTTTTAATGCATACAGCACGCAAACACAATGGCACAAAGTAGAAGTGAGGAGGTTAACAAGAATCTTTTTTGAACTTGTAGAAAGTCCCCACATCATACAATAACCAGAACACCAGAAAATATATTGAAAACATATTATGAAAAAAACAGGCTGAGTAGCCGAGTGTTTTGGTAGTGGAAAAATGTAGAACTCAAGGTTAATGCTTGTATTGTGAATTCACTTGAATATTTTAATGGGTAAGACTAGTCAATTTTGATTTTTCGAGCCACAGTTTTTTCCCTGCATCTTGCAGGCAATGTATGATGATCCTTGCACTTTATACATGAAGTCTTGGATTTGAACCTATCATAACATTTGACAAAAAAAACTTTGAAGTGTGCATGTGTGCTCCAAAAATTAGAGTTGCAAAGTGTTCGATGCCATAATAGTGACAATTTTATGGGAAATTCATATATAATTGCATCATGAAAACAGAATTGGGTTAGTTACACGGATACCCCCTTATCTACACAGTTTTAATGTAAGTATTTCTTTGCCAAATTTTTGGCTGTGTTTGGTTAGGTTTGCCAAACACATTTCCACCCACTTTCATAAGTGTGGTGTTTGTTTTGAATTTTCAAATTATAATTTCACACCCACTTTTGAAAACTCCTTTCCAGATGGGAAAATTTGGCTAACTTAGTCGTCCTCCTCCCAGATGTCCGACTAGTTGACCGGGAACGGTGTTCGTTTTTTTTTTTTTTTTTTTGGCACCTGTTATTTTTATATTGTAAATAAAAAATATTTTCAGAATTTTTTAAATTTTTATGAGTTTTGAATAGAATTTTAGGTTGTGTGTTTGGTTATGAGTTGTAAATTTTTGAATTAAATAACTTTTCTAATTTCAAAAACTCAATACTCCTTCCAAAACTTAATTCAAAACTCTTTTAAAAACTCATAACCAAATAAATTTTCTACACAAATTATAATTCCAAAAATTGCAAACTCAAAATACAATTGTATTATCAAATCATATTTAGAAAATTTCACCAAATGCTACTGTTAATTTTAGAAACTTTAATGTTAGTATATCTTTATTTAATAGGAATCCCTCTTTTTATTTATTAAGTTACTTTAGGTTTTATTTTCATGCATATTACATTATTAAAATTATAAAAAATAATTTTTTTTATGAACATATCCCTACCCTATGAAGCACGGATACTTCAAATAGGGAGACATCCGTATCGTATCCGTATCGGATACCGATATTCCTTGGATACTTACGGATACGTATCAGATACTTCTTAAAAGTATCGGATACTTCTTAATTAATTTTTCATTAATTTTGAAGTATCGGATACTTAGTTTTGAAGTATCATATGCTCTAAGTCACATATTATCGGATACTTCTTAATTAATTTTGAAGTATCAAATGCTCCAAGTCACGTATTACTCTTTTTACGAAATTAAAATTATATCATTTCTTGCATAACATCATAATATAATATAATTGTAAGGATAAATAGAATATTTTTACAATACTTTGCTTAGTTTTTTTTATAAAAATAACATAGTAAACTAAAGTAATAGAATTCATCAAATTGACATATCCTCATTGTATCATGCATGTCCCCTATAACTACATAGAAATAAAGATTAATAAGATAATATAACAATAGTAAATTAAATATCAATAAATAAATAAGCAAATAAACTTGCATAGAATATTTTTGACTAGTGAAAAGGAAAAAACGTAGAGTCAAGTTGTGAATTGTTTTGATATTATAATATCAACATATTAGACTTGATATTGAAATGAAATATTTGCAAGACTTATTGAAAATTTAAAAACTAAACTAGTTACTGGCTTAAATTAATATCTAATTCTTAAAGATTAGTATTTTGCATTATAAAATTACTGTGGTTTCTCAACATTCTTGAGTTTATGTATAACTCATTGCTAATAATTTATTTATTTTTTATTTTTTACAAACGTATCCTAGCAGTATCCGTATCCTACTTTTTAAGGTTTTGTCATATCGCCACATCCGTATCGTATCGTATCCGTACCTCGTATCCGTATCCGTGCTTTCTAGTCCCCACCATACGTATCCTACTTTTTCAAATTTTAGCATATTGCTGTATCCGTATTGCTGCATCCCGTATCTATATCCGTATCCGTATTTCCTAGGTTTGAAGATTATAACTCGAGAGTTTATGATTAAAATCAAAATAATGTGGATATATATCTATTAATCCCTCATTTTTTAAGCTTTTTAATTTTAGGAACGCAAAAAGCCTAGAATTTCTAATTTGTTTGTGAATAAGCTATTAAAAATAATAGAAATGGGAACATTTTGTTCACACTTCTTCTGCAATAATAGAATGTAGAAAATAATTTCTAACCATTTTATTATTATAAAATATAAATGTGTTTGTAATGTAAAAAATGAATAAGTCGTCATTTTTATGTATATATATTTAAAATAATTTATTTATTCGTTCGTCCCAGCATGTTCTTTATTTTTGAAAATTGCCATCTCAATATGTTCATGTTTTGTCATATCTCTGTCCTATGTCCGTATCCTTGCTTCTTAATATATCCTACTACAATGCAGACCGGACATTTTTTTATGTAGTCTTGAATATAGAATAGCCACCAAGCCAATTATTTTTGAAGGACGACTTCATATCTAAAACCATTACAATAAGATCAATTACCTCTTCTGTCCTCTCATGACTCACTAGATGCCCTCCATGTAGTTCTATCATTCTAGCAGAAGGCTGCAGCTTTTCAGCGAGTCTCTTTGCATGGTATAATTGAGCAATGATATCATCCCTGTGCATTCAGGAAATATGGTTAGTTTTCTAAGTAGGAATATTCGAAAAGATTGACAAGACAGAGAATCGAGTAGTGCTATTGAGCAGAGAAAATACCTGCCATGAATGACTGAAATAAGAAATCCTGCGGAGCGGATTAATTCAAGTTCTGTTTGTGACATTTTATGATTCCAGCATGCATTAATTTGGCCCTCAAAACCATGATTGGACTGCATCCCACTTGTTGATATACCTTTCACATATTCCTGCATAAAAGTATTCCAAGTAAGGCCACAGCCTGAAAACATGAAAGCAACCTCAACTCACTAGTTTGATACTTGGACTGAGAACACTAACTTTTAACTTCATCTATCTAAAGATAGCAGAAAAGTATTATTTAGAAATTCCTTCATTTCGAAAATCACGATGAGCCAAATACTGTTGAATAGCTTGATATAAATTGTTGGGCTTATTTCTTTATAGTATAAGCTTTTTGGACAATCGGTAACTTAACACAGTATCAGAACTTGAGTGGGGGAGGTCTTGGGTTCAAGGCATTCCATTTACATTTGGTCCCCGTTTACATTCTTACTTCTCTCTATGTATAGATGCTCTCCACGTGCAAGATGGGGTTGCAGGTGACACGTGAGAGAGTGTGTTGAAGAGCTTGATACACATTGTTGGCTCATTTCCTAATTGCTTAAGTTTTTGTGATAATTGGTAGCTTAACGAATACATGGTTGAAGATAAATGAAGACTGATTGTTGACAGAAAGAAAAATTTTATATCCATGCATTTCATGAAGGGGAGTTTTCATAAATAGTAGCATTGTACGACATGCTTTTCAGAACAGTTCTTTTTTTTTTTGGTGGGGAGGGGGAGGGGGACAAAGCAAGTGTAGCACACTCCCTATATATATAATACCACCACCCCATGTCCCTTTCCTGGGAATTGAACCCCTGCACCTTCCTTTTGTTAAGGAGTACCACCAAAGATGATAGCAATCTGCAAACCACTTGAGACTTATTTTTATATAATCAGCAATAGTTGTCTCATTTACAGTGATAATACCAGTTAGTTCTGATTCATCTCTCAGAATCATTGCAGAAGGGAAATTGGACAGTTTAGTGAAAACGAAGATTATATATTATGAAAAACTTTTAGGAGAAAAAAGTAATTATTTGGCTTTGGTATCCTAGTGTGATTATAAAGAAAAATCAGTTAAAGTTTGATCGGCTTAGCATTCCTTACTTGATACAAAATTGCTTTTCTTGTGTTAGGTCCAACATACTCCTCAAGGTATTCCTGCACAGAAAATATAACATAAACTACTGTAAGTGGTCACAGAGCCACCTCAAGCATGCATGCATGCCAGCAACTATGTTCTTCAAATTAGAGCTCAAGAATACATATAATTTGTCAGGATGACTGAGTAGAAATCATAAAAGAATAAGTAGACATATGAACTATTATAAGCTCAGAATTAATCTTCAACTTA
This sequence comes from Camellia lanceoleosa, assembly GCA_025200525.1. Taxonomy (NCBI): domain Eukaryota; kingdom Viridiplantae; phylum Streptophyta; class Magnoliopsida; order Ericales; family Theaceae; genus Camellia; species Camellia lanceoleosa. Next base: position 107,771,880 of record CM045758.1, read on the forward strand.
TTACCGAAATTAATCATCTTCAAGCCAAGATAATTCTAAGGTGTAAATGTAAAAAGTCACTACGCCCACTGAAGCAAAACCTAGTAACTGTAAAACAATCATTAAGTCCCCACCCTACCCCTTCCGATCATGGAATAAGGGAAGAACACAAGTAATCATAATCATCTGGTTAGGATCGATAACCAGCCCATTATGTATATTTATGTTAAAAATAAATACAAAGAATCTTTCTTTTTTTCCTCAGTTTACTTCATCAAATATTCCTTCTCATCTGTAATGGCCTACAAAACAGGAGAATGATGAACAAGAATAACAATAGACCTTTGTGTAGTGAATATCCAAATCAACAGCTGCCCTTTGCTCAGGAGTCTTCGCCTTGAAGAAACGGATTGCAATGGATAATGTTTGACGATCAAGCTGCAAAAGACAAAAAATGTGACCATCATATCTGGTAACTGGCTTCAATGCAATCATGATAAAAATTCCCGTTCTTTATAAAAAATAAACAGTTGGTCTGCAATGACTCTAAACAAAAGTCAAATCTATAGCAATGTTAATAAGACTAAAACCTGCATGTTTTTCCTTGCTCCCATGGTATGAGCTCCTATTAGCTCTTTCCAAACCTAGGCCTTTAGAATTTGATAAATTCATTTGCCTAACCTAGAAAATAATGATACATTTATTGTCTTCCACCCTAATTTTTTACATATCAACATGAGTGACTAACGACACATGTAAGTTTTAAATTAGGAAATGGAAAACAATATGCAATAAATCATATAATGCCCACAAAAAGTTGACTTTCATGCTTGCAAGATGCCATAATGCATACACAGACAACTAGTATAGTTCCATCACATTATTTACAAAGTATAATACAGGCAACATTTTTCACAAGGAGGTCAAGTTGCTTGAGTTATATACTTTGTATACCTCAGAAAAATGTGGACCAAAGTGCACAGTTAGTTTTTTCATCCAAGTTAATGGGTTGTGATAGCCACGCCCCTAATGATGCCAAGGCCAACAAGTCATCGCTAATTAATAGAAGTAGCCACATTTTATGGATTTAAATCTACGTTTTGCAGTTAATGGATGCCATACATAATCCCTTGTGCGGTTGCAAAAAAAGAAATTCTACCTTTGGAAAACATTCATAACCTCCACCAGTTACATTCAGTAGAGCCAGAGACAGAACTCTATCCGGTACCAGTGCAGCTAACTTACAAGATATCATAGCTCCTGTGTGACAGAGAAGATAAGACAACTAAAAGTAATTAACTCAATTATCATGATAAACAATAAGTATGCAACCCGTTATATAAAATCTAGAGCCAGCATTATGCATCCATGAGTTCAAATTTGTGTTAAAGAGTAAGATAACAATTTCAATGGAGATAAGAGTCATGGACTAACCCATTGAATGGCCAAAAACATGAGCTTTTCTCCAACCCAAATGATCCATTAGGGCTATTGCATCTTTTGCCATGATTCTTGTTCTGCACACAACAAAAATAAATTCTTTGAGGACTACATCCACTATTCCAGCAGCTAGGAAACAATTTAAAACACCATCTCAACTGATCCTCAAAGGCTAAAAGTTGTAATAGGCTCAGATAAGTGGAGTTTCTATTTTCTCCAATCTTGAATCATGATAGTCTAGATCACCAAATTTTCACTTTTTTTTTCCCACCCTTTTTCTCAGCGACCAAACAGAACAAAAAAAGGGTAAAAGGACCAGAAAAATTAACAACTTTAATTCTTTCTGGCTTCTAAGAATGCAAAATAGGAATTAAGGCCTATATTTTGGCAATTAGGAAAAGATTAATTTATTAACTTATTTGAATCTCATCACTTATCTATTTTTTAAACTTTCTTTTTTTCCTTTCAAAAACGTTAAAAAAAAAAAAAAAAGTCAATCGCAATATATATTATAGAATATATATATATAGATATATGAGACTAACGTGTATGCTGATTTTTGTGTGGGTACAGAGCTGCGACCCATTCCACGATTATCGAAAGCACAAACCTCCACACGACCCTCACTGTTTCCGTCACCACCAACCTCAGCTGCGTCAAGATCGACGGCCATAAATTGATCATCATTGGGCGTCACCGTCCCTGTGAGCCACTTGATTTGTGGATGCCATGAATCGTGGGTACCAGCAAATCCTGATCATCAACCAAAAATTCATCGCTGACCCACAAAAATTAATCAAAAACCCAATTCAAAAAAACAATAAAAACAGTACCAATGATCATAAGGACTTTGATGGGTCCGCGGCCGTAGGTTCTGTAGAAAATCTTGGTTCCATTATTGTTAGCTTCTGAATCTCCGTTCGTTTGGTACGAGCCGACGTAGCAGAACGGCATAACTGCTTCAATTCTAGAGAGAGATAGAGAGAGAGAGAGAGAGATTTTCTCAGCGGAGGACTGATGAGGTTGATGATACGTTGAAAACTTGAAGTGTTGTGGTGGAAGTCTTCAATCCAGATTATTAGAGAAGAGAACGAAATATGGTTTCCAAATACAACCCACTTATTTAATACTTTTGTTGTTGTTGTTTAAAGCGTGATTATTATCCGGGTCTTTGTCATGAACACGTGTCAGATAAGGAATGGATAGTTGGCTTTGTCTACTCTACTGCTGGGTCAAAGTCAGAGGGGTTGAGAAGCTTCCGTGGCTCCTTAACTACTGTTTCGTTTTTCTTTTTATTTTTATTTTTTATAATTTCAAATTAAACAAATAGTCTGTGGACAAATTTTATTAGTATTAAAGTATGATGGAACGTTGATAGCAACCAAAAAAAAAATGTAAAACGTGAGTATTAAAGGTGTGATTTAAAGTAAACACATCCCTAAATCTCAAGTTGTGCTTTTTAAAACTAACCCCTCAAGTTATTTTAAGGTTTAGATAATTATATCTTATTAAATTTAATATATTATATAAATTATATAATATATAATATATATATAATTTAATAAATTATATAATATATATAAATTAAATAAAAGAGTTAGTCTTAATTTTTAATTTTTATTTTTTGGTGACAAATAACTTTGAATAATTCTCAATTCTTTGTTAATTATCAATTCTTTTCAAAACAAATCTACCTGTTCATGTTTATTAAAAAATCAAAAGCTTTAGAAGCATTTTTTAGAGTTAAATTAACAAATATTACTAAAATGTGTTTTGTTTGAAGTTTAATTTTTTTTATTTTTTATTACATGATACATTACCTTTGTATAATTTTTTTTTTTTTTTTTAATCCATGTCTAACACCATTTCCAATCTTGACTCATAGTTTTGTATAGGATAAATGGTTTAAAATACGAATTATTCTTTATAATTTAAAAAATTATAAATATTTCTTTATTAGCATTTTTTATTTAATATAATTAATTGAAAAAATAAAATTCTTAACTATTGTTCAATATAATGATAAAATTATCTGAATTATTAAATGAAATAAATTTTGACATCATTAAAAACTATTAATTGATTTGATGATTTTTTAAAATAAAAGTGTCAATTTGTTATGAAATTAAAAATTTAAGAGACGAAATGTAATTTGTAAAATCACAAGAAACAAATTGTATTTTAATTAAATTTCAGGAAGAGTATATGTAATTTATCCTTTTGTATAAATGTGAAAAAAAAGTAAAACTTCGTTAAGGGTAAGTATGATTTAATTTGGTTCACTTTTAAAATAAATTAAGATTAAATGGCTACCTACAATTTTCATGAAATTTATAATTAAATTAAATCACGAAAAGTTTGGAACCATAAAATTACGGACTAAATCATTTAGTAAGGTTCACCATTATAAGAATCAAGATTGAACCGTACTTTCAAAAAAAAAATAAAAATTGTGTGATTCAATTTGGATCGGACTGTTTGCAATTTTTTTTTTTTTTTTGCTTTGTTTTGGTTCAACCCTAATGACCGTGGTAAATTTAGAATTGATATATCACCACAAAATACAAAATAATTTTTAACATGATATAGGCTAATTAAGGGTAGATCCTCTACATATTTGTGTAAAAGTTTGAGCATACTAACAATTTACTTGATAGTTAAAGTCCTTAGAATTTCAAATCTTAGAATGACAAGGACAAATTTTAACATAAATGGTCAAAACTAACCTTATAGTCCTAGAAGCCCTTAGAACTCTCCACCAATTTACTATTTTTTTCCCCACTCTCTATTGTTTTTCTCTTTTTTTCTTTTTGTATCATCTCTCTCTCTCTCTCTCTCTCTCTCTCTCTCTCTCTCTAGCATTGTCTCTATTGTATTTACCGACGTTGCCTCAATGACATCTACTACCACCACCTTAATCACATTTGCCATCGCCATCGCCATGCCATCGCCACAGCCACAACCATCGCCACCTCCACCTCCACCACTGCTTATATTCTTTTCACTCAAAATTACCATTGTCACCATCAATCTCTCAAGCTCTTCCATCATTCGGTGTAGGATGTGCTTTATTCACTCAAAAAAATCATTATTTTCACCAATCTGTCAAGCACCAGTTCTATCTTGTTACCCAAAAGACAACCTAAGAAAGGGGGTGAATTAATTTTTTACAAATAAAAATAATAATATCCTAATAAAAATTATGACTAGCACAATAGATAAATATATTTAATGAAATAAAAATAATTAAAACAAGTGTTCTAATAACTATATCAATTAATGATTTTAGCACAGTGAAAATGTGAAATATAGTTATGGCAATTTAAATAAAATAAAGAGATAAGGGAGAGAGAGACAAACAAATTTATAGTGGTTCGGTTTCAACTCAGCCCACGTCCACTCCTCAAACTTTACTTGAGATTTTCCACTATGCTCTAGCTTCACGGTGGTGCTAGCAACCTTTTTACAAATAGAGCAATCCTCCATGGATTTTACACAGACTTTCTAAGTCAAGAACACTGAGTGTATTACACTCTTACAAGGTTGAAAAGAAGGTATTTTTGCTTTCATAGAAAGTTACAAGAATTATCTCTCAAAGATAGATATAAAAATGAAGCTTTGGTTTTTCTATAAACCTCACACAGGAAAGATGGGCTTAAAGCTATACGTCTTAGTGTATAATTTCTAAAAGATGATGTAAACAAAAATTGAAGAACACTTCTCAGAGAATTTTTCAGAGAATAGATGTGAGTAATTATAGATCAAAGAATATTTTCTGATTTTTGTAACTTATTTACATTAGAGGTTTTGGTATATATAATGAAACTTATAGTTGTTTATAGCCGTTGTATTCATTTGAATTTATAGTAATTTATAGCCGTTGTATTCATTTGAATTTATAGCCGTTTATAACCGTTGTACTCCATCATTACTAATTTGAATATCTTCCACTTGAACCTTTTGGCCTGCTGCTGTGCTGGGCTATTTGAACCTTTGTTTTGGGCTGTTTGAATCTCTAGTTTAGGCTGTTTGAATTCCTGATTTAATCAAATATTGAATACATTCTAACAACATTTAAGATAAAGGTTTAGGTGATAAATAATAGGGCAAAATAAATTTTGATTCTATTTTTCTCTTTCAAATAAATTAAAACATAATTAAATAAATCATTAAAATAAATGTTGATTCTATTTTTCTCTTTCAAATAAATCATCAAAATAAATTTTGATTCTATTTTTCTCTTCCAAATGAATTAAAACATAATTAAATAAATCATCAAAATAATTAAGTCTAACAATCTCTCTTTTTTTGATGATGGCAAACAATGATGTTTTGATTTGATTTGGGAGTAAGAAAAGCTCCCCCTCAAGTCATGCTCCCTGAATTCATTTCTAAAAACATAGGTTAACACATGTGTATTAAATAAGTTTTAATTAGAAACATGATATAAAACTAAGATATCAAACTATAAATACATAACATCAGATTAGTTTAAAAATAATACCATAATTTGAAAATAATACCATAATATATAACATTATAATTTTCTCCCCTTGTGATATTATCAAAAGGAAATCATGGATCAGAATCTGGAGGAGGAAGAGGAAAATGATAGGAATAAATGGCATCTATACAATTCAAAACATATATATATATATATATACGATTTGCGCACCTTTCTCTTTTCCGTCGAAAATCGCGTCGAACACGTGTCCTCGCTTTTGCGTCAGCCGACCGACAAAAGCGAGATGGGTCAATCAACGGCCTCGGCTCTCTCTTCCTCTTCTTCTCCTCCGTCTTCTTCTTAATCACTCTCTTCTCCTTCTTCTTTCTCATTCGCTTCCATCTCTTTCTTCTTCTATGTGAGAGAGATAGAACAGAGAGACTGAGTAGAGTATAAAGGCTGTCAAAAATAACCATCTTGTCGATTACATCTCTCTCTTCTACTACATGGCCTCGTGTAGACACCCCATTTTTGACCGACCTTAAGACTCAGACGTCATCGATTGAGCGCTCGGTGATGGCGCATGTTGTGCTCGTTCTGAGGTTTCGGAGTTTTGGTGGAGAGCCTTGCCTCCGGGCCTCGGAACTCTTTGTGCTTTGACTCGGTTATGGACATCCCATTTTTTACCGTCCTCAAGACTTGGACGTCACCGCTTGAACACCCGGTGATCATCCTTATTTGTGTTTGTCTTGAGTTCCCGGAGGTCTCGGCTACGCGCCTTGCTTTAGGATCTCTCGACTCGATTGTTTTGTGTCTGGTTTTGCACCAAACACTTGTGTTTTGCCTTGGAGGGGCAGGGAATGGCTTGTGGGCCATCTTCACACATCACCGGCCATGGCTTGAGGCCACTGGCTGTGTTTTGTTGCCACCGGCCAAATGTTTGGCTAGTCGGCACTATAGATGGTTAACTGGCCATATTTTTTGGTCAAATTGCATTTTTGGCCAGCCGACCACTGTGCATCTCCTTTTGCAGATATTTTTATGCTAGCTGGCATACACTTTGCTCCCCTCCATACATGTGTATGGAAGGATCTCCCTCTTGGCTAGCTTGTCTTGTAAGCTTACAAGATTGAACCTTCTATAAGAGGAGGCCTTTTCTCCCTCTTTTAGGTTAGACAACATTTTCAAGAGAGCTCTGGTTTTAGGGTTTGAGTTGTGTATCTATCCTATATCTATACCTCCCTCTCTTTTGTGTTTAGTGCGTGTTTTGTCTTACTTTTGTGTACAAACACCCACTATTATGTTAATAAGAAACAAAAATGTAAAGGGCAGAAAGTACCTCCCAGGCTCTCCAATAGCCGCCAAGTATGTTCCCCAGATTCATGAAGTCGCTCATATGAAAGTGGCGGTGGCACCGCCTAATCATACCGGCTAACTTTGTGATAGGTCCACGAGCACTCAAAGATAAGCCCAAGCCCTGTGTTCCCCCTATCGTGAGCAGTGGTGCCAAAAGGAACATCGAGAATCATGAGTATACTGTGCTACCTCTTCGAGAGTCTCAGGCTCCATCTCCACCCCTCCTGAAGTGGGAAGAGAACCAGGTGTATCGAACTCTACCTAAAGATCTATCCACTGGCGGGCGAGCTCCCAATAAATATGTCTAGGCGGTCTCCCACTCACCCATGTCCTCATCATATGGGATGGCCCAACCTTTCACACTGAGGCCCGTCAGTATGGCAAAGTCAAACGGGGTCATGGTCATATCCCCGGTGGCAGAGAAATGAAAGAAGTTGGTGGTGTCCCACCATCTCTCTACCAAAGCGCCCATCAGTGTCCTGCTAGCGGGGCAGTGAGAGATCCCGGTGCAGAAGGTCCCGAACCCCGCCACATCAACCAAATCACGAACAGCCTCCAGGAGTTTGGCATACCACTCTCTCGCCGTGACAGAGCCATATCCCCACACAGCACGGGAAGTCACCTGCATTCAGGATAAGCACATGTATTCAGTTTCAGAATGAGATGAATGAGCTGTGTGCAAATGCAATGAATGAGCTGTGTGCAAATGCAATGAATAAGCTGTGTGCAAATGCAATGAATAAGCTATGTGCAAATGCAATGAATAAGCTGTGTGCAAATGAAATGAGCAAGCTGCGTGCAAATGAAATGTATGAGCTGTGTGCAAAATTGAATCAGATACAGAATTTGGGCTGTGTGTTTAGAAAATTAGAGTTTGGGCTGCGTGTTCTACTCTTAATCAGTGTGTGCTGTGTGTTCACCTCAACAATGGGCTGTGTGTTCAGAAAATTAGAGTTTGGGGCTGCGTGTTTTACTCTCAATCAGTGTGTGCTGCGTGTTCACCTCAACAATGGGCTGTGTGTTCAAAAAATTAGAGTTTGGGCTCCGTGTTCTACTCTCAATCAGTGTGTGCTGCATGTTCACCTCAACAATGGGCTGTGTGTTCAGAAAATTAGAGTTTGGGCTGCGTGTTCTACTCTCAATCAGTGTGTGCTGCGTGTTCACCTCAACAATGGGCTGTGTGTTCAGAAAATTAGAGTTTGGGCTGCGTGTTCTACTCTCAATCAGTGTGTGCTGCGTGTTCACCTCAACAATGGGCTGTGTGTTCAGAAAATCATAGTTTGAGGCTGCGTGTTCTACTCTCAATCAGTGTGTGCCGTGTGTTCACAATTAATTTATGGGTTGCGTGTTCATAAATTCAGAGTGATTGAACTGTGTGTTCAAGATGCAAATAGAATATGGTGTCATGGACTAAGCATTCTAAAACAAGCTGTGTACTCAAATGAGCCGATAAACGTAGCGAAAGCACGAAATGCACTGAAAATGCAGAATACATTGCAGAAAATGTAAAGGCGAAGTAAAATACCTCTCGTGTCTGATAGGAGAGGTGAGAATCCGGTTCTCGCAAAAGCAGATCCTCGGGCGCCTGATCATCAAAATCAGTAAAATGGTAGAAAACAGCCTGCGGAAGGACATGGACCTGAGGGGCGTACCTCTCCGGAATGAACGGTCGAACCCTCGGAGGCAAGGCCATAATATCGGGATCCCCCCCCGGCACCTGGAGGACCTCCACCGTGAGGAAGATGACCGGCCATTTCAAGAAATCTGCAAAAAGGAGCAAAAACGAGCAAAATGAGCCAAAATTGAAAAAAGTCAACAAAAGTCAACTCTCGGGAAATGAAAAAGTCAACAAAAGTCAACTCCCGAGAAAATCTTCCAAATGTTGAGACAAACTCACCTCAAGTGGCGAAAATGAGAAAAGAAGCTCCGAAATCAAAATTTAATCGGTCCAAAGTGTGGCCCGAAAGATTTCGCAAAACAACTGCGTGGGGCGTTGGAAAAGCATATATAAACCTGGTCGAGAGAGAAAATGGTTTGGGAAGGTAGAGAAGATGTTTTCGGAGCTGCACTTGGGAGGAAAAGTGCTTTGGATGAGCACATTTAAAGAAAAGAGGGTGAAAAGACCAAATTGCCCCGAATTTGGGCTAGGTGGCCAAGCCACCTTTTACAGCAGTGACCACCCCTCCCTCAAAAGCGGCAACAACCTCCCCCTGGGAATAAAAGTGGCCGGTGGTGTTCCCAAGGTGGCCTCCAAGCTCTTTGCAAATTTTGGTGATGATTGGAGTCCTCGGGACCTGAAAAAGTACAAGAGAAGTGCACTTTCTGTCGCGAAATCGCTTCGCCGGGACTTCAACTCCAACCTTCGATGCGTTTCTCATCGTTACTCATCGAAAGTGAGATGTATCCTTTTTGAACATGTTGTAACCCCTCTGGGAGGTGAATCGAAGGTCGCGATCGAGTCGCCCTCGCCGAAATGCGCATTTCTTCGCTCGTTGTTTTGTGACAAACGTGCATCATAGTTTACATTTATTCTGCATTGTTATGCACATCACTTGCATTCTCATGCATATATTTGCATTGTTATGCACGTTTCCTTGGTATTACCATACCTCTGTGCTTAACTTGCGTTGTCACACGCGTTTCTTCTCGCATTGCGATGCACTCGCCCATCAACATCACATTTGTCGGCATTTCGATATCACATTGAACATATGTTGCTAAACATGTTGTGCTTATTGAGTTTCTTTCTTTTACAGGCACGATATTGTATGTACGGTTCATTTGAAATTTGGTGCGGCATCGAATCAGCAGTATTGTATCTTCTCCGTGCGAGACGTGGCGAGAGTTGAATAATTCTCCGCATTCTTAACTGCATGAAATGTAGTTGTTTGCTTGGCATTCTTGCTTAAAACTGTTGCATATATTTGCGAATACTTGCTTCATTAGTGCTTGCTGTATTTGCATGATCGTTGAGATACATCTGGTTTTGTGCATATCGCTTTGCATTTTGCCCCTCCCCCCTCCCGCCTGCGGGCATGCCTGCGAGCACGTTTCTTAGTTTTATCTTGTATGTTTGTCTAAGTCTTCGGCCTTGTCAAAAATGGGTCGTCTCTGGGCTTTGACATTCACTCCCGTCACTTGTGACTTCCAAGTTCTGTCAAAGAGGGGCAACTGTAGACACCCTATTTTTGACCGACCTTAAGACTCAGACGTCACTAATTGAACACTTGGTGATGTTGCATATCGCGCTCGTTCCGAAGTTTTAGAGTCTCGGCCGCGAGCCTTGCCTCTGGACTTTCGGGCTTTTCTGTGCTTTGTCTCGGTTTGCGAACCAGGCCCCGTTTTCTCTTCCTGAAGGGAGGGAGGGGTCTCGTAGATCATCTCTCAGTGGCCGTAGGCTATGTTTCGTGGTCGTAGGCCATTTTTTCCATTTCGGAGCTCGGTTCCCGATTTTCGGAGCCGTCAGCCGTGTGCCTCGGTTCAGGACCGCTTAACCACTTCCGTTTGCTCCGGTTTTTGGCATGCATCTTATTTACTCCCTTTTGAGAGACACTGTGGTCCGAGAGACCAACTTCGTGGTCGAACACCACTGCCGATCTTAATGATCGATTTTTGAGGCCATTGCGTGTTTGACCCCGAACCTTCAATTTGCATCGGTTTGAGTCCATTTTTGGCAGGGACCTTATTTTCATTGTTATGAAGGTCGTAGAAGGGTGGGAGGCTAGCAATTGTTTTGAAAGCCAGCTTTATTCCTTCATCGCTCCCCGTTGCTCGTTTTTCTTGTTAGTAAGCTGATGTTGACCACCCCCGGGCCATTTTTTTGGGCCATCAACCACATATTTGTGTTGTACATACTTGGGAGGCCACCAATATGTCATGGCCAGCCAGCAATTGTTCCTGACCCTTTTGAACCCCTCTGAAAAGTTGGGTTTTCTCTCTTCTGGTTCACATTTTCTGGGTTTGGACCACATGGTTGTGTTGTGCACACATGGGAGGCCGGCCGGCCAGGGGAGGTGGCCGGCTGGCCACCTGAGCTCTCTAAAACTGGCCGGCCATACTCCCCTCAGCTGGTTCCTTACGGATACACCCTCATTTTCCCTCCGGATTCTGTATCCGAATGGGGGACTTTTGGGGAGGAAATTTGAATTTCATTTCCCCCCCTTTTCTCCACACATTTTCCTATATAACCAGCACCCCCAGCTGTGTTTTAGAGGTTACAAAAATTTGTTCTAAGGCTCTTGCATTCAATTTCTGTCTCTCTCTACTCCAAGCACCAAAACCCCTTAAGTCCTACACCATTTTACACTACAACTCATAACACCACACCTCCAACATCCATTCCAGCAACTTGAGGCTGTCTTCCAGAGGTCAAGAGCTCCCAAATCTGGTCCAAGAGCTGTTGAAGCTTGGTTCTACAAGGGTGAGCCTCATTTCTCTCTCTTTTTGCTCTATTTTGCTTTAAATCTTAGCCTTTGTTGCTTGCATTTTTGGGCTCCGACCCAAACTGTAAATAGTCATATTTTAAGCCCCTTTTCATGTTTGATCAAGGACCTCTTATTGTTTGAGGTCTCCTACTATCACTTGCCTCTTTAACCCTCTTTTGCATAGTATTTTAGGCTTATTTGTGAACTGTAAAATATCATGTTTTGAGCCCCTCTTCAACATTGTTGAAGGGCCCTCCTCCGTTTGAGGCCAGTAGCTACCACTTGCCTCTTTGTCCCTCTTTTGGCCTTTTTCTTGCATGATAGTTTAGCCTCACTTGTGTTTATTTTCATGGCTTGATGTAAACTGTAAAATGCCTTGTTTTGAGCCTCTCTTCAACTTTGTTGAAGAGCTCCTTGACATTTGGGGCCAGCTGATGTCCCTTATCTCTTTTCCCCTTTTTAGGGCCACTTTTGCATGATAAATAAGCCATATTTGTGATCACTTTTGGGACTTGTTATAAACTGAGAAAAGGATTTTTTTGACATCATTTTCATGTTTCATTAAGAGCATTTTCTTATTTGAGGTCACATACCTCCTTATATACTTGATTCCCTCTCATTTTGAGCCTTACACCCTAGCCCTTGTTGCATGCCTTATTTGACCTTCTAGCCACTAGAATCCAGTGGATTTCCAATGGTTTTGATGCTGTTTTGAGCCTCCAAATTAGAGGGGGGTGACCCCCTCCCACCTTGACTTGTTTGGTGGCCATTTTGGCCTTCCAAAGAGGCCCTATCTTGCATACTTTGTGGACTGGTTTTGGGGCCAATTTGGTAAGTTTTGAGAATATCATATTTGATTTTCAAAGTTGGTTTGGGGCTACCACATGTCTATCTTGTATATGCTTAAGAATCCTTTTGTATGCCCTCTAAAGGAACCCTTCATTTGTGCATGTGTTGGCTGTATTTCCATGGTTATTTGGGCTTATTTTGGCATGCTTTATTCACTAATTTTTGCTGTTTTGGTGAGTGTTCACTTGCTTCATGTACTTGCCATGTAATCCATGTTTGATAGTCAAAATTGCATGCTAATTTAAGCCATCTTGCTAGCACTTTTTGGCCACACTCTAAACTGGAAAAGTTCATATTTTGGGACTGGCTTGACTCTGTCTTCATGCTTCATGTTCAAATAATGCATACTTTGTATAGCTATAAGTCATTCCATGTGCCTAGTTTTGAGTTTCGGGTTTCATCTCATGCATCGGGTGCCATATTACCATGCTTCGGGGCTGTTTAGCATCATATTTTAGTGCTGAAATTTGCTTGTTTGCATATCATGTTCCATGCCTTACCATGCTTTGGTAGAGTGGCATTCGTGCCTTAGGTTCGATCCTCGGTTTGCGTGCATGTGTGCACTCGTCTCGAGTGCCTCATTTTCATCTTATGGCCACTGATGTGGGTGTGGCTGAGGTCCACTCATGTTGGGGTAAGTCCATTATGCATTGTGTATGCCATTTCATTTCATAGCATTGTGTATGCTAGGTTGTATGTTAGCGCATCGTGTATGCCATATTATCTCGTGCATCGTGTATGCCATCTTATAGCATCGTGCATGTTAGGTTGTATCTTAGTTGTATTCATGCATGTCATGCATAGTACATTGTGTTTGGGATAGGAGTTAGCCCGAGCACGGGAAACGAGGTAATTTTCGTACTCCGAGTGACGGAGCGTGTCTTAATTCCCCAGTCGCCGACACTCTGGATTACCCATGATGGAGTTTAGGTCTTGTTGTGTTTATGTGTGCATTCATTTCATATTAAGTCATGCAACTCGACTCCTCGGTCATCATGCATCGAGATGCGTGATTGGTGGCACGAGGATCGAGGACTACACTCCCTGAAGAGTAGTCAAGCATACATATGTGAAAATACATTGCCATGCCCCTTTCCTGCTCTCTGTTGCAGCAAATCAAGAATCAGCAGCCTTCCGGAGCTTGGTGCGCTTTCCAAGAACAATTGCAAACAGAGGCTAATTGGGGCATCGTAGTGGATTTTCGCGCGAGGCAACCCGAACATACATCATCCATCATCCAGATCAAAGTTGAGGCAGTCCCTGGCTTGCATGCCAATTTATTGCTTTCCTAGTTAAGTTTGTTAATTAATTGGGACTTTGTATTTATTCGGACTGTATTATTTATTCGGGACTGTATTATTTATTTGGACCCTCTGAGCGAGGGCAATGTTGTAATAAGTGTGTGTGCGTGTGATGTATGTCTTCCAACCCCACGTCTTTCTTTCCCTTTTATTTACCTATTTATGATGGTTAGATTAGGGCATGTTTCAATTAGCATACAGTATGATAGCATGTTTGCATTCATTCATCTGTTTTGCATGCACCAAGCTCGGCGCATCATACTAACTGCATTTGTATTTCAATTCCGAGTTGAATACTTAATAGCTGTTGCATCTCATATGCCATGTTTAGAATAGCCGAGCCTGCTATAGTTGCATTTTTGCATGTGTTGCATTAGGCATTTCTATATAGTTAGGATCATGCATGGATTTCTAATTAGCTTCTGTTTTGGCTTGGAGAACTTGGTGAGTTTTTATGCTTTAGCATCCTTACATGCGTGTGAGTGACTGCCATGATAGCATGCTTACCATGAGGCTATTTGCTTATGTGATATAACTGCCTGAGTGCCTGTGGGTGAAGGTTGGGTTATCTGGATTGGAACAAATCATCGACTGTAAGTTTTAAGTCCACTAGATAGTGGCAAAACCATCTTTTCTAAGCCCACCTGAGGGTGGCAAAATCTGCATTTTAAGCCTACCTGCGGGTAGCAAACCATCTTTCAAAAAACAAACATGAAATGTTTTGTTCCAATTCAGGCGACCCGGTCTATACTTGTATGCTGTGCGTATCACATAGTAAATCTAGGCTAATAACCGGAATAAGAATGCATAATGTTTTCAAAACTGGATATCATGATTAGTAGAGGCCGATCTTTGATCGGGCGAGCGGGGTTGCTCACGAAGTGACCTTCCCCAATCGTACCCAAGTTCCCGAGCCGAGGCAACTTTGGTGATGACGGGCACGTGGCCTTAGGCACGAGTCAGGGTTTCCTAAATTTTCCAAAATAAAATATTTAGGTGGCGACTACGTATCACGGCAAAGCATCCATGTTTGGCACTTCTTTCAAAAATCTTTTCTCAAAAGCGATTTCTTTGGATTTGGAATCTTTGGTTGATTGAGAAGTGACAACATTGAGTCCTTGAGCGTAGTGACCCCAAAATGAGCAGGCAGGAGACTCATTCTCTCCGGGCGTTCGGGGCGTCTCGGTTCTGGGGACTCTATTTGGGAGAGCTTGACTCGAACTCATGATATCTGGTTTTGACTACACTTGTGTGTTTCTTTGCATTGCATTTGCATTGGTGCGCTTAGGACACCGTGTTTGCCATCTGCTATTCCTGAGCGTTTTGCCAGAGGCTGCGTACCATAAGGCTTACCGGTTACGGGCTCTGCCAGTATGGGAACACAAACCCCGGTTTTACCGGGGCACCCTTTTGACCATTCGACCTAGTGCATATTCGGAATCCGTAGTGACCATTCCAAACTAGGACAGGTTGCTTACCTGATATAGGTTGTTTGAAACCGCTGCGTGCGTAGTGAAACCCTAGCTCTTGACAAAATAGGACAGGGAAACCCTACCCCAACATAGGGGTGTTTTTGTTCTCACTTATCTGTTATGTGCTTTTAGAGTGCGTCTCTACAGGGAATGCATGTATCAATTTATGAGTTTGGGCATCAGGCCTGCGGGCATCAGTCAGTGTTTGAGAATCAATTATCTGTGGGTATCAAATTTAGTTTTCGGGAACAGTGATTCAGGGATAATGATCAGTGTTTGAGGACAGTGTATATTCAGCTTATTGACCGTGTGTTGTTATGCCCAACTGTGTGTTGTGTATTTATTCTAAGCTGTTATGTTGTTCATTTGTCTGGTTGTTTATTTCCTTATTGCTTTATTTATCTTTTTGCTAGGACAGTTTTAACACAATTGCTTCAAACCCAACAGATATTCCCTAAGCACTTTGGACAAGAGGTCGTCGGCTCAATCGATCTGAGGATCTGGTTAACGGACAGCCAGTGTTCCATTCTCTACCCCCAGTTATCAGAAGAAGGCCGAGAAGACGCAGTGTGTCTGAGCAGAGGTTACCGGAGCAGTGGCCTACCCTAGCGATGAGCGATCGGCCGAGATTTCGTTTACGCCATAGAGGTACACATACCGGTCAGTCAATAGGATCGATGAGAATATGGGGGATGGAAGAAATGATCACGGCAGCTCAAGAGAGCATGAAGCAAATGCAAGAGGACGCTGTCCATAAGCGGAGTTCTCTAAACAAGAGCCACAATCATGGCCCGGCGGTAGAGCTCATCACTAGATGCACAAAAAATCGAGATCCGCCTCACATCTAGTTCCTCCTCCACGGGGTCCCATCGAAAGCAAACACCAACCGTCGAATGTCCTACCAAACATCAAAACACCTTGCCAAATGTCCGTAACATCCGGAGGACACAGACTTTCCAAGCAGGGCGGCTACGCCCCACTTCCACCTCAATCGCCCATGACCCATACACCGCCAACCACCAGACTCTCCTTCGAGTTGAAATAGACCCTCTGAGATCGAAATTGAGCAAGCTCGAGAAGCTATTCAAAAAATCCCAGAGGGTAAAGGCTATTCTGGATATCGAGGACGGATATACCGATGTGGCTGTGACATTACCGGATAGATTTAAAATGCCGCAGATTGATCGCTTCGACGGATCTGGTGATCCCATGGTCCACCTCCGACTATTTTCAGATATACTACGACCAATGGGCCTAACCAGACCCTAGAAGCTTTCGCTATTTGGCTGAACCCTGTCGGGATTGGCCGCTATCTGGTATGCGAAGTTGGAGGACGATGTCAAGTGGAGTTGGGACGAAATGGCCGAGGCCTTTGTTGCGCAATACTCTTACAACACCCAAATTGAGATTACCACTCGTGATCTCGAAACAACAAGGCAGGAGCCCAAAGAGAGTTTCTCAGATTTCGTGACCCGATGAAGGGCGAAGGCCTTGATGATGACTTTAAGGCCCACCGATAAGGACTAGATCAGGATGATTGTACGCAATCTCCAACCAAAACTGATGCAAAAGATGATTGTACTCCCCTTCCCCATCTTTTCGGATTTGCACGAGATGGGGGTACAAATTGAAGATGCAATGAAACAGGGTCTGATTGACCAAGACAGGGATCAACCCCGGAGAACTTTTAACCGCAACAACAATGCAGGCCCGAGTGGCGTTGTAACTGCGAGAACTTCGGAGGTTAGCATGGTCGCCACCATTCCCCCTCTCCTTCCAAGGCCCATGGTAGCCACACCCTTCTCCGGTGCATTCGGAAGCAATACATAGACCACTAAATATCAACCCAGAGGCCAAAGAACCTTCACCCCATTGTACATGCCTTTGTCCAAGGCTCTAGGGGTCTTAATCAGAAAGGGGCACCTAAAACCCCTTGAGCCAAGGCCGTTGTCAAATCCACTTCCCCCGACTCACAACCCAGCCAAGTACTGTGCATATCACTAGCAACACGGTCATGATACCGACCAATGTTTTAGGTTGCGTCACGAGATTCAGGATCTCATTGACAAACAGGTGATTTTGCCACCCGAGAGACCCAATGTTACAACCAACCCACTCCCTACACACAACCAAGCTCCACCTCCCAAAAGAGTCAACTTTATCCAGACTGGGGTCGTGTCTTACGATCCTAGCATCTATATCACTCCCTCCCATCTACCTAAGCCGGAGGTGCTCCTTCCCGACTGCACTGACTTTTTGTGCATGTTGGACATCTCTACAACCCAACCTGAGCCAATGGTGGTGGCCGTGGAAGACAGTGCAAGGGAGATTGCAAAGGAGGATGGAACTGTTGAGTCAGGGTTTGAGCAGTCTGGGAATTTTGCTGGGGAAGCCTACGATCCGAGTGAGTACATCTTGTCAGTGGGCTAGTTTGAGCCAAGTATGGAATTGCTAGAGAGAGCAGAATTGTGTGTGATTTGGGGGGATAGATTTGAGCAGGGGACAGATGATTTGACAGCCATAGAAGAGGGCTTTGCCAACCTACAGTTTTTCGATGATCAAGATTCAGGAGGCGCAGCAGTCAACTGGTTTGATTATGAGGAATTGGCAAAGGCCACTGGATGGCTGGATGATCAACTAGATGTGGTGGAATAATTCCAACAAGGCCCAGTAGGGGCGAGTGTATCAGTTGTAGCCGGAAGGGCCGAGAGTCAGAGTACATTGCCGGAGAGTGCCGGTACGAAGAATTTCGCTCAGAACAGGGGCATTGTGAATACAGGGAAAGCTGAACAACAAACTGCACTAACACAGGTGGAACAAGAAAAGATTTGGGATTCTGAGAGAATTCGAAAAGCCAAAACCCAGGAAGTAATCGAAAGTGCTGTGGGCACGAAGGCGAAGATCTTTGTGAGCATAGAAATTTGAAAGTCTTTGCAAGTACAATCATCTTGAGCGACAGTGCCTTTCGAATACCAACGGAATGTGGTGGGAAGACGATGATTTATGTCTTGCCCACACAGATGATGATTGGGGAAAGAATCAACCAGATGACACCTGGTACCTCGATGAGGTTGATCACATGACAAGAAGCGGGCGGTACTTCAAGCCCCCGCACCTAGACCAACCCGAGGCATCTGGGAAGGACAAGGAAGCTGAGAAACAGAGGGAGAAGCAGATTGAAGAGAAAGCTGTGCTAAGGCAATTAAAGAAGATACAAGCAGACATCTCCATCTGGGGACTGCTTATGGCGTCACGAGTGCACAGACATGCTGTTCTATCTGCTATGGACAAGGCTAAACTCTCTATAGATACCACACCAGAACAGCTAGTTGGACTGGTCTTTCCAGGAGGAGGTTCCCCGACGATAACCTTTTCAGACAAAGAACTGCCGCCTAAGGGCACAAATCATAACAAACCCCTCTACATCTCTGTGGAATGTAGAGACAAGTGGGTGCCAGTGGTTCTTGTTGACACGGGATCCGCCATTAATGTGTGCCCGTCGAGGACAGCATATGCAATCGGGTTAAAGCCGTGGATTTCGTGCCAACTACTCAAGTGATCAGAGCCTATGATAACACTAGCAGGGAGGTGATGGGGACTGTCAAAATTTAGACCCAGGTTGGTCCAGGACAACACAACATTGAATTCCATGTCTTGGACGTTCCTGTAACCTTTAATTTACTCTTGGGGCGGCCGTGGTTGCACCAAGTGAAGACAGTCTCTTCCACTTTACATCAAATGGTGAAATACCCCTATGGAAAGGGAGTAGCCATTGTTTTCGGTAATTTATCGATCCATCCACCTCTGGAGGTATCTACACCAGTCTTGGAAATCGAGCACGGCACGGAGGATATGTTCTTATCAGGGTTTACTTTGGCTGAGGCTCGGGTTGTGCAGAATATCATGGCTGTTAATGAAGGAGTGTACGTCAGTGCTCAATTTGTATACCTCATGAACAAGCTACAACACATCCCCGGGATGGGATTAGGAAGGAGCGGCCGAAAGGGCGTCGCAACATTGGCCGAAGTGCCACACAACCCTCATACCTTTGGATTGGGTTATCAGCACACCAAAGAGGATTAGTTAAGGAAGGGAAAAGAAATGGCTGGAAGAGCCAGAGCAAAGAAGGCTGGAAAGCCATTTGAACTTATGCATAGGCCCATCCAGGGTACCCTAAACGGACGCTTTGTTCGGGAGGGAAAAGACTTTCCTTTTTGTGGCTTCCTAGAGCCGTAGTTGAACGCGGAGAAGAAGCGCGTGCCAGGCTTCGAGATTTTCTTTGACCTACAACTATCCGGGGATGACGTTGTCGAAGAGCAGACAGACCCATCAGCTGAGGTTGAGCAGTGTAAGGCAGTGGACTCCGAGGGCACTGAAATTGAAATGGGGGTAGCACTGGCATGTCTACTTTTAGATCCTCCGATCGACCAAAAGTGCTAGGGGGATAACTTCTCGGTTTCCATAATTGGGGATGAAATGGCTGCGAGCCTACCAGCAACTATTTTGGATGCATCTATCGCACCCTCTCTCACTTGGCAATACGAGGAGGGATTCTTGTCTAGCAGTACCGGGTCAGGTAGTAAGCCGGAATCTAATTCCATCGAATCTTGTGAGTCGGAATCAGGTTCCAGCTCGACTGAGTCTGAGTCTGGTAATCTTGGGGATGATAACTCGGATGCCACAGTCTTGTCCAGGTCGTCTTTTTCTTTCTTATTTGAGTCTGTTGTAACCGAGGAATCAGACGATTTGGATGTGCTTAATGAGAATCAAATAGCTGTGGTTTTTGAGTACTTTTCTGTGCCCTTAATTTATTGCATAAATTCAGACTTTCAAAATTTTGATGAAAACGACGAGGACGAAATTCCTCCGGTTTTGCAACGCTTAATTGAACAAGAGTAGGAGAGATTTGTTAAACCCCTAATGGATGAAATCACTACCGTGAATATTGGTACTAAAGAGGACCCGCGGCTAGTCCAGATCGGGTCCACGTTGTCTTCGGAGGAACGCGAGCGCTTAGTCGCTTTATTAAAAGATTTCAAAGATGTTTTCGCGTGGTCCTACGAAGACATGCCTGGGATCGATCCTGAGATTGTACAGCACCGGATCCCTCTTGACCCCGAAGCCCGACCCGTCAAACAGAAGCTGAGGAGGATCTGCCTAGATTGGGCTCTCAAGATTAAGGAAGAGGTCACCAAGCAAATCGACGCAGGCTTTCTGCTGGTATCCGAATACCCGACTTGGTTGGCCAACATCGTTCCAGTGCCGAAGAAGGATGGCAGAATCCGAGTATGCGTGGATTTCAGGGACTTGAACAGAGCCAGTCCGAAGGACGACTTTCCCTTACCGCATATTGACGAGCTAGTGGATTTCACAGTAGGGCATGCTTTGCTCTCATTCATGGATGGCTTCTCAGGATACAATCAGATAGTGGTGGCACCAGAAGACTGGGAAAAGACTGCATTCACCACCCCGTGGGGGACATACTGCTATAGAGTAATGCCGTTTGGGTTGAAGAATGCTGGAGCTACTTATCAACGGGCCGCGACCACGATATTGCACGATATGATCCATAAAGAGGTTGAGGTGTACGTGGACGACATGATTGTCAAGTCCAAAGAAAGAGAGGGCCACTACACTGCCTTGCAAAAGTTCTTTCAAAGGATCAGAGAATTTCGGTTGCAGCTGAATCCTCAGAAATGTACATTCGGTGTTACAGCGAGAAAAATACTGGGGTTTCTGATTACACAGAGAGGTATCGAAGTCGACTCTTCCAAAATCAAGACCATCCTAGAAATGCCCCCACCGAGGACTGAAAAGGAGGGGCGAGGCTTTCTGGGTAAAGTGCAATTCATAAGACGGTTTATCTCAAAATTAACCTTGACTTGTGAAACACTTTTTGGTCTCCTGAAGAAAGGAAAGAAATTCCAATGGGATGGCCGATACCAAGCTGCTTTTGAATAGATCAAGGAATACTTATAGAACCCGCCCGTGTTGTCACCACCAGAATCGGGGAAACCGTTGATATTGTACCTATCAGTGACTGAGACCACGATGGGCTGTATGCTCACACAAGAATCAGAAGACAAGGTGGAGAAAGCCATTTACTATCTGAGCAAGAAGATGCTAGAATATGAGACTCGCTACACACCTTTGGAGAAGGCTTGCTTAGCTTTGGTATGGGCTACCAGGAAGCTGTGGCACTACCTATTAGCTCACTCCGTAATGTTGGTTTCACGACTCAATCCCATCAAATATCTTTTTCGAGAAACCAGCACTTACGGGTAGGCTAGCTCGTTGGTTGCTGTTGCTCTCTGAATTCGATTTGAAGTATGTAACGCGCAAGTCAGTCTAGGGAAGGGCAGTAGCAAAATTCTTAGCCGATCATCCAGTGGAAGGGGGTGAAGCAGTCGAGTACTTATTCCCAGATGAAGCTATTTTGCACATCGACGATGAAACTTGGACGATGTACTTTGACGGAGCGTCAAATCAATACGGGTATGGGATAGGAGTGTTGCTGATAGCACCTGATAAGTCCCGTATCCCTCTAGCCTTCAAACTCCGATTCAAAGTCTCGAACGACGAAGTAGAATATGAGGTATGCATTGCTGGTCTAGAAGCAGCCCTGGAACTAGAGGCAAGACGGTTGGACATCATCGGGGACTCGAATCTTGTTGTGTCTCAAGCAAAAGGAGACTGGAAAGTCAAAGAAGAAAAGATGATGATGTATCACCAGACCTTGGATTTGTTAATTCCTCGGTTTGAGAAGCTAAACTTTGCTCATCTACTAAGAGAAAACAACAGGTTCGCAGATTCTTTAGCAACTCTATCTTCCACGATAGACATCCCATTCGGAGTCCGGATGCGTCCCGTCATCATTGACCAGAAATTTGCGCCAGCCTACGAGTCGGTTGCTGCTATAGATGAAGTTCAGGACGAAAATGCCTGGTACCACGACATTTGGAATTTCTTGGAGAAGGAAGCATACCCGCCAGGGGTAAATGCCAAGGATAAAAGGGCAATCAGAAGAATGGCCGTTCAGTTCATCATCTGTGGAGGTAAGCTGTATAAGAGAGGCCATCTGGGAATGCATAAGCTGTGTGTCGATGCCGAAGAATCAAAGCGTCTAATGGAAGCCATCCATGGAGGGGAATGCGGTGCGCACATGAATGGAGTGTGTAGCATGCATTACTTGCATTATTTTAGTGGTTTGGAACCACTTACCATACTGTTTTAGTCCTTATAACATGCTTGCATACTTGCATTTGATGCTCCTTTGTTGCTTTAAAAGGTTGTTGCCTTATGCTCCATGAATGTGCTTCTTTGTATGCTTGCATGTTTAAGCCACTTAGATGCCATCTAGGTGTTCCCTTAGCATTGTCTAGGTCTGCCTTGAACCTGTTTTAAGTCCTCTTGGCCTTGTGAGGATTGGTTGACTTAGCTATGGTTTAAGTCTCCTTGGCTTGCCTCAAGTACTTGGACCAATTGCATGCCATGCTTGTCTTGTTTAAATTGGTTTGGCACCATCATTAACATGATTTTCAGAGTTTACATTGCATGCTACTTGTCCATGTTTAGGCTCTTTTAAGTGTGCTTAAAGGTTGCTTGTTTGATGCTTAAGTGTTGGCCCATCAACATGTACATGTGTGTGTGTGTAGGCCCTCATTTCCATAGCATTGGCCGTAGTTTTAGGCTTGTTTGAGGGCTGCCTAAATTAGTTTAAGTCCACCCCTTTGCATGTTGTTGCATGCTCACCTTGTGTGTTGTTGCATGATTGAATGAAGTCACATGCTTGCTTGAACATCCACATTGTGTCTTGCATACTTGTAGGTTACATTGCTTCATGCCTTACATGCTTTTTTACTTAGGTTGTGTGCCTAACCTACATTGCACATTGCATTGCCATGTTGCATACTAGCCTCCATACCTAGGATGCATTGCATTGGCATGCATGCTTCACCTCTTGAGTTGAGTATGATAGAGGTTGAGCCCTCCCTTTGTTTGATTATGTGCATTGCATTCCATATCGAAATGCATACTTGGTTTCTTGGGCCATCATGCATGGAAATGCGCGATTGGTGGTCCGAGAATCGAGAACCATATCCCTTTGAGTCATGAATATGATAAGGGGTGTGGTTGGTGCATACATTGCTTGAAATGCATTGCCATGCTATGTTTTGCCCTCTCTCTTCTTTGTCAAAAAGCAGTTCTGCGGGAAGATTTGGCGGCTACCATCTGCGATGCCGACCGGCCATCCATAAGTGGCCGATGGATTAATTTGTGGCCGGTGACCATTCTCCATGGTCGGTGACCAATTCCCTCAGCTGGTGGTGTTCCACATTGAGAAGCAACCACGAGATTTATGCATCTTGAGAAGGATAGATCAAAGCGAGCAACTTGTGCATGGCGTTGGCTTTCGGCGAATGGCGTGCGATTGCATTGGGCCCTCTTCGAGGTATTTTTCGCTTTCATTAGATTAGTTAATTTGTTAATTAATTAATTGGTCTGTAAGATTTAATTAGCTTGTAGTTTAATTAAATTGTATTATTCTTTCAGTCCCTCCGAGCGAGGGCAAATTTGTAATAAGTGTGGGTGCGTGTGTGCATGTCTTCCAACCCCCACTTCTTTCTCTCTTTTACTTACCTGCTTTTGATGGTTAGTATTAGGACATGTTTACTTTAGCATACCTTATGCTATGCATGCGTGCATCATTCATTAGTATTGCATGCACCGGGCTCGGCGCATCATGCTAATTGCATAAAGTATTTCAAATCTAACTTGAATACATGCTATCTATGCATTTTCCCATGTCATCCTTAGATTAGCCAAGCCTATTCTAGCTGCATTTTGCTTGTGTTGCATTAGCCATCTTGACATGAACTAGGATCATGCATTGATCACTAACTAGTTTCTGTTTTGGCTTGGAGTATTAGATAAGCTTTTATGCTTTAGCATCCTTGCATGCGTGTGAGTGTTTGCCATGACATCATGCTTACCATGAGCTTAATTGCTTATGTGATATAACTGCCTAAATGCCTGTGGGTGAAGGTTGGATTGTTTGAGTTGGAACAACTCGTTGAAATCCGTGTTTTAGCCTACTTGCGAGTAGCAAATTTCAGACATTTTCCAAACAAACGGATATGCAATGCTTCGTTCCAAATTAGGCGATCTAGTCTATACTTTTGTGTTGTGCGTATCACATAGTAATTCTAGGTAATTAACTGGAATAAGAATACATAACGTTTTCAAAATCAGATATCATGGTTAGTAGAGGCCGATCTTCGGATTGGGCGAGAGGGGGTGCTCATAGCTGACCTTCCCCAATTGTATCCAAGTTCCCGAGCCGAGGCAACTTTGGTGATGACGGACACGTGGCCTTAGGCAAACGAGTCAGGGTTTCCTAAATTCTCCCATTAAAAAATATTTAGTTGGCGACTCTGTATCTGGCAAAGCAGTCCACGTTTGGCACTTCTTTTAAAAATATGTTTCTCAAAACGATTTGTCGGATTTGGACTCTTTGGTTCAGATTAAGAACCGTGACACAAACGAGTCTGAAATGTGGTAGCATAAGTCCCCCAAGGGTGCGTCCACATCGGTTCGCGGACCAATTCTTGTTTTCTCTTCCTGGAGGGAGGGAGAGGTCTTGTAGACCATCTCTCAGTGGTCATAGACTACTTTTCGTGGTCGTAGGCCGCTGTTCCCATTTGGAGACTAGTTTTTGATTTTTTGGAGCCGCCGGCCGTGCGCCTCGGCTCGGGACCGCTTAACATTCTCCGTTTGGCACGGTTTTTGGAACACATCTTGTTTCCTCTGTCTAGAGGGACACTATGGTCCGGGAGACAACTTTTGTAGTCGTACGCCACTTTTGATGCTCGACAGCTGGTTATCGGGGCTCCTGGCCGCGCGTCTTGCCTTCCGAACCCTTGTCTTGCATCCGTTTTGGTTTGTCTGGTGTACAAACCTTACTTTCCATGTTTGGGAAGTAGTACAAGGGTGGGAAACCAACTTTTATCCTTGGAAACCACTTCTCTCCCGGCCAGCCAATTTTCTAGTAGGGAAACTGGTTTTCTTGGTCTTTGGGCCACATTTTCTGGTTTCCCACCCCACCATTGGATTGCTTTCAATGTGGAGGCCACCAATTCCCCCTGTAAACCAGTTTTTATCCTTGGAAACCACTTCTCTCCTCGCCAGTTAGTTTTCTGGTCGGGAAACTGATTTTCTTGGTCTTTAGGCCACATTTTCTAGTTTTCCACCCCACCATTGGCTTGCTTTCAGTGTGGAGGCCACCAATTCCCCCTGCAAACTAGCTTTTATCCTTGGGGACCACTTCCCTCCCCGCCAACCGATTTTCTGGTCGAAAAACTGGTTTTCTTGGTCTTTGGGCCACATTTGCTGGTCACCCACCACATCACTGGCTTGCTTTCAGTGTGGAGACCACCAATTACCTTGGCCGACCACTAAAAGTAGTAGGCTGACCACCTTTTCTGGTCGGCGGGTTTCCTCCTGTTTTGTCTGACTGAATGGATGCCAGTTGTGCCAGTAGGAGGGCACAGACTGTATCCTCCATACACGTATATGGAGGGATTACATCCAAGTTTAGCTTCTCCAAGAAGCTTGAACCCTTTGGTCTTTCTATAAGAGAGGCTCCCCCTCTCCATGACTAGGGTTCAGAAAAATTTCGTAAGGCAAGCATATATTTCACTCTTTATATTCCTCTTTTGTGGCTTGAGAGTGAGTGTTCTTCATACATTTTGCCTACAACCCCTTAGCCAAGCCTCTTAACCGTGGACCTGAGATGCCATAGGACTTGTTTAGGCTCCCTAAAGTTGGTTTTGGCCCAGAGAAGCTACTGGTTGTTTTGTTCTTCAATGGTAACCCCTTTTTCTCTTTTTAAGCTTTATTTTGGTTACTCTTCTAGCCATCTTTGCATGCTTATTTGAGCTTTGTCTCCAACTAAAAAAAGCTTCATTTTTGAGCACTTAGCATGTTTGTTTAAGGTTCCTTAGGTGTTGGGGGTGGTCTACCCCCCTCTTAAGCCTTGTTTTGCTTTGTTTTGTGCCATACCTTAGGGCCTTTGAGCTAATTCTTGCTTGGCCTTTTAGCCACTGAAATCCAGTGGATTTTCAGTGGTTGGCATGTGGTTTTGAGGTCATAAATCAGAGAGGGGTGACCCTCTCTCTTTTTGTCTTGTTTACTTGCATTTTTGGCCTATCAAAGGAGCATATGTTTTCATACTTTCAAGGCTCAGTTTAGGGCACTTTTTGGTGACTTTTATGGCCTTCCTAGACTCTGTCTATGGCTGGTTTGGTCACCTTGGGTTTGCCTCTTGCATGTGTAGAGTAATCCCTTTTGTGGCTTATCAAAGTAGCATGTCATTCTTGCATGTATTGGTCATATTCCAGTGGGTTTTTGGTCATCATTTGGCATTCCATGACTTTGTTTTGGTTTGGTTTGGTTGGCCCTTGCATGCCTCATGCACTTGTAGTGCAATTCCTTGAAATTGCCTTAACATGCTTTGTGCTTTAAGCCACGTTTTTAGCATGATTTTGGCTCGACCCAAAGAAGCTTTTAGCCTTTTTTTTTTTACCATGCTTAAGGTTTGTTTGGTGTTATTTTGGTCATGCATGTTTGGTTTTGTATAGCTATGGTGTATTTGGCTTTGCTAGCCTTGCACTTTGGGCCCCCTAGCATGTCATATTTGAGCTATTTGCATGATATGGAATCATTTGGTAGGTAATTTCAGGCCATAAACTTCTGCCATGCTCTCATGATTATCATTCTTTCATTGTGTTTAAGAGTTGTGTCCTTATGCCTTATTTGTGAGCTAATTCGGAAGCCTATCTTTCTTGCCATCTTTGTTGTGAATCCAGCATGTTTTGGCTACCATTTTGACCTGCCTTAGGTCTATTTCGAGTGCTTTAGGTCATTTGAGCATTGTTTGGTATGGTTGTAGTGTAAAGCCCTCGACTAGCTTTGCATTTCGGGCCTCTTGGCATGTTTTATTTGATCTACTTGCATGATTTAGCACCCTTTGGAAAGTAATTTCAGAGCTTAATTCATTGTTAAATTCTCACATTTGTCACCTCTTCATCATGTTTGAGAGTTGTGCTATTATGCTTAAGTCATGGACCAATGCATGAGCATGCATTTCCTTACTTTTTCATGTCATCAACTCATCATATTGGCCTCTATTTGGGCATGGCTGAGGTTTGTCCACTTTAGTTTAAGTCTATTGAGCATGATTGATTGCATGTTGTTTGCATGCTATGTTGTCCATTGCATTGTGTATGCCATATACTTTGCATTGCGTATGTTTAGGTCATATTGCATCGAGTATGCCACCTTACCTTGCATCGAGTATGCTAGGTTGTCATTCGCATTGTGTATGCCATTTTGTTCCTTGCATTGAGTATGCTATGTTCCATGTCACTTGTTGCATTGTGTTTGGGATAGGAGTTAGCCCAAACACGGGAAACGAGGAGCGTTTCATACTCGAAGTGATGAAACGTACCTCAATTCCCGGTCGCCGACACTCTTGACTACCCATGATGGAGTTGTTGGCATTGGGTGCTTGTATGTGCATTTATTTCGCATTGAGTCGTGCAATTCGACTACTCAGCCATCATGCATCGAGATGCGTAATTGGTGGCCCGAGGGTCAAGGACTACACTCCCTTGAGCTTATGCAATGATAGGGAGAGTGGTCGTGCACACATGTGTTGCGAATACTTTGCCATCTCTCTCTCTTGTCCTCTGTTGCAGAAAACCAGAAACCGGGGTAAACCGGTAGGCCAGATTTAGTGGCTGGCCGACCACTTTTTCTGGTTTTTCACCGCAAAAGTGGTCGGCAGGTGGTCTCTAAGGCTAATAGCTAGTCGGCAGCCTTCCCACAGATTCCCAGGGTGGAGTTTCAGCCTTCTGGAGCTTTGTGTATTGTTCTGAGGTCAATTGCAAACAGAGGCAAGTCAGGGCGTCACGAAGGATTTCCGAACAAGGCAATTCAAGCATGCATGCATCCTTTGTCATTCAAAGTAGAGTTGAGGCATCCCACATTCATTTAGTTTGCATGCTCATTTAGATTGCTTACTTAGTTAATGTTGTGTAATATGTAGTTGTAACTTGTTATTCATCTCGTCATGTAATAACTAGTTTAATTAGATTAGCTTAGATTAGCTAGCTGTGTCTGTATTATTCATTCGAACCCTCTGTCGAGAGGGCACAACTGTTGTAATAAGTGTGCGTGTGTGTGATGCATGTCTTCGAACCCCCATTTCTTTCTCACTTTTATTTACTAGCTTACGATGGTTAATTTTAGGGCATGTTTCAATTAGCATCCTTATGCTCGCATGTTTGCATCCATTCATCTGTCTTGCATGCACCGGGCTCGGCACATCATACTAACTGCATCGTATTTCAATTCCAAGTTGAATGCGTGTTATCTGGAGCATCTGATATGCCATCTTAGAATAGCTGAGCCTATCTTAGTTGCATTTTGCATGTGTTGCATTAGGCATTCTTGACATAGCTAGGATCATGCATTGATTACTAACTAGCTCCCTTTTTGGCTCGGAGTACACTCTAAGTGTTTATGCTTTAGCATCTTGCATGAGTGCGTGTTGCCATGATAGCATGTTTGCCATGAGGCTATTTGCTTATGTGATATAACTGCCTGAATGCCTGTGGGTGAAGGTTGGGTTACTTGAATTGGGATAATTCATTGATTGCGAGTTTTAAGCCCACTTGAGGGTGGCAAATCACCATGTTTTCTAAGCCCACTTGAGGGTGGCAAAATCCATATTTTAGCCTACTTGCGAGTAGCAAATCATTTTCAAAATGAATATGCAATCCTTTGTTCCAACTTAGGTAATCCAGTCTATACTTGTATGCTGTGTGCATCACATAGTAATTCTAGGTTAATAACTGGAATAAGAGCACATGTGTTTTAAAAAACAAGATATCATGTTAGTAAAGGCTGATCTTTGATCGGGCGAGCGGGGGTGCTCATTGCATGACCTTTCTCTCTCGTACCCAAGTTCTTGAGCCGAGGCAACTTTGGTGATGACGGACACGTGGCCTTAGGCATGAGTTAGGGTTTCCTAAATTTTCAAAAAATAAAATATTTAGGTGGTGACTCTGTATCTAGCAAAGCAGTCCATGTTTGACACTTCTTTTTAAAAATCAATTTTTTAAAAATGATTTGCCGAATTTGGACTCTTTGGTGATTTATCAATCTCGCATTGCACTTTGCAAGATCAGATTAAGAACCATGACATTTGAGTCCGAACTGTAGTGAGCCCAATGAACAAAACGGGATTTTCCCGGGATGTTCGAATCCTACGCTTCTGCGACTCATGGGGATTTAGAGAACTTGACTCAAACTCATGATATCTTGTTTTGATTACACTTATGTGTTTCTTTGCATTGCATTTGCATTGGTGCGCCTAGGACACTGTGTTTTCCATCTGCTATTCCTGAACGATTTGCCGGAGGCTCGCTTTGAGAAGCGTACCATAAGGCTGACCGGTTACGGGCTCTGCCACGATGGGAACACAAACCCCGGTTTTTACTAGGGCACCCTTTTGACCATTCGACCTAGTACATATTGGAATCCATAGTGACTATCCCAAACTAGGACATGTTGCTTACCCGATTATAGGTTGTTTGAAACCGCTGCGTGCATAGTAAAACCCTAGCTCCTGACAAAATAGGACCGGGAAACCCTACCCTAACATAGGGGTGTTTTGGCTCTCATTTGCTTGCTATGTGCTTTTAGAGTGTGCCTCTACAGGAATGCATGTATCAGTTTGCAAGTCTGGGTATTAGGCCTGTGGGCATCAGTATCAGTATTTGGGGATCGGTTATATCCACGGGTATCAGATTCAATGTTGGGGCAGTAATTTGGGAAACAGTGATCAGTGGTCGAATACAGTTATTCAACTATGTTTATGTCTGTTCTGGTGAAATTGGGCTGAGATGCTGCCTGTTTTCTTTTTCAGTTCAGAGATTCGTTTCAGAGCAACCAGTGTTCTCCTTCGCTAAGGCAAGACGGAAAGGGGCCAGTCCAGGCTCACCAGTTCGTCAGATCCATCAGCCACCAGTCACATCAGCTCTGTTCTGTTCAACAGACTCATGATGACACAAAAATCGGAAGAAATTGTGGTCATGGCAGCGGCACTAAACCAGGGAATCACCATGCAGGGTGAAACTGATGTTGAAATGCAGTATTCGCCTAGGTCACCGGCTGTACGTCCAATCTGGGAACCCCAGTTATTTCAAACCCGTGAGCCCACCACTTTTGTGCTGATGGGAATGATTGGCGATCTGTAGAGATCTGTGGCTGATTTAGCCTACAGAATGTTGGCTTCGCCACCGACTGCATCGTATGCCGAGAATTTCTTGCTGGAGGAGCCCCTGCTATTGGGGTGAATTGTAATTGAACTCAACTAGCCTGAAGCCATTCCAAGTTTTGGCAATGACATGTCGACAACAACCGGGTTTCGCTCTGATGTAGCAACTCAAACCTTTGACCGAGCTGAGGCGAGTGATAAGAACAAGGTGGGGTTAGACACTGATCCCTGTGAACAACTTCTGCAAGCTATTGAGGCTTTGAAAGCCAGGGGACTGAACAAACAGCAGGTGCTTGCTATTGTTGCAAAAACTATGAATGACATTTTCTCCACTCAGATTGAGGGCAGTTCAAGCCAAAGAAAAAATCGAGAGAAAGACCGTCGTGCCAAAGCTGTTCCTTTCAACCCTAATTCTGTATCTGGGAAAGTCCAGCAGACCAAGCCAGTACCTGCTGACCCTTTGTCTAGTGCACCTAGCAAAAATCCACAAACCTCGAAGTATCAACCCCGAGGTCGCAGGGTCTTCCATGCCCTCTATATGCCTTTGTCCAAGGCCCTTCAAATCCTTGCTGAAAAGTGGCATCTTAAACCCCTCGAGCCTCGGCCCCTCCCTACTCATCTTCCACCAGGTCATGATACTACCCAGTACTGTGCGTACCATCAACAGACCGGTCACAGCACGAACAATTGCTTCCATCTTCGCCACGAAGTACAGGATTTGTTTGACAACGAGTTCATCATCTCACCAAGCTCAGCAAAGTCTATCATCTTTGGATTAGTGAACTTGGGGGATAGTACAAGTATGTGATCAGGGAATGAATCACCTGCGGGCGGTGCTCAGTTTACTTCGGATGTGGCGTGTGGCACACACTGTTTTGAGCATTTGCGAATGCTGATTTTTGTAGTTTCTGACTTGGGTGTTGAGTCAATTCTGTGATTTTGTTTTGAGTCTGTCTCTTTGTTTTGAGTCATTTTTTTTTGATTAAGGGTCTGTCTTGTTGTATCGAGTCAGTCCTATTGTATAGAAGTCGGGTGATTCCGGGGGTGTTACCTCAGACATCATTATTTTTGTTTTGTGTTTATCTTTTTGCTTTCTTTTGAGTCTGTTCCTGCCTTGGAGCTAGTTGTGCTGACAGTTTTGAATGAAACAACAATGGTTTTTCATGCTTTTGTGCTTGTTCTCGCCTTAAGCCGGTTGTGCCAGAAGTTTAAATGAAATGGCAGTGCATTCCACCTGCTCTTCTGTGCCTTGAAATTGTTGCATTGACCTAAGTTTTTTTCAAAACTTTTTGAACATTGTATTCAAAACGAAGAGGAATGAATTCCTTGGGATTTGCAAGAATTTGATCAAATTGAGGGAAAGAGAGGCGTGCTAAGCCCTTAATGAATGAGATCATGTTTGTTAATGTGAGTACTAAGAAGGATCCTAGCTTGATCTAGATTGGTTCCGCACGGTCTTCAGTGCGAGCGACCAGTCGCTTTCTTAAAAGATTTCAAAAAATGTTTTGCACGGTCCTGCGAAGACCTGTGTGGAATCGCTCTTGAGATTGTGCAGCTTAGGATCGCTCTCAGCCCCGAGACTCGACGCTTCACTTTCAAACCTTGGACTTGAATTCAGAATGTTCAACGGTCAACTACAATGTGAGGCCTGTGTGGCCAGATTCGAAGCAACCCTTGAACTAGGGGCAGGGAAGTCAGATCAAGAAGATCAGATGTCGTCAAAAGAAGCTTGCAAAGGTAGATCAAAAGCACCCCTTGAACTAGGGGCAAAAATGTCAAAGGTGCTCGAACTGTCAAAAAATTGGGATGTTTCTCAAGCTAACAAAGATCAGCAAGAATGCCAAATCCCAAAAGGGAGGAAAGAAGAAAGTATTGCTGAAGGATAACTGAGTTCCTATCCACAACACTAGGGGCAAATTCAGTCCCCTATTGGATGGACTCCTGCATCGTCAGCGAATAGCAGCCATTCTCCTAGATTCAGATGACTTCAGGATCTCAAAACCATTTGACATGGACAAAGCTACACTTTTACCCTTGAAAGGCTCCTTGGGCCGAAAACCCGAAAGGGCGACCCAGGCAAAAGTTAGAGCAAGAAAAAGAACAAAAAAAAGAAAAATGCAAAGAATGAAAAAAAAAAGAAAAAGAAGAAAAATGAAGAAAATGAAAGGAAAAGATGAAAAAGAAAAAAGAAGAAAAAAAAATGAAAAGAATTGAAAAGAAAAGAAGAACAAAGCTTGCAAGGTTGAAAACCCAGAAAGGGCGGCCTTGGCAAAAGTTAGAGCACAAAAGGAGAGGTTAATACTCGAGTGTACCTTACCCCCTAACTACGTAAGGCTTGATTCCCATGTTTGGGATACGTAGGCAACTTCATTTTGAAGTCCAGCCACCAACACTTCCAAATCGACTATGTCCATGTAATGGTTCTAATCATCGTTGTCTTCTTTGTATCCAAGAGTTCGGTTGTGATCGTCACCTTGAAAACTAGTTACAGTGTGCTGCGGTGCTATTCAAACAAGGGGCAACTTTCCGTTGCCGGGCAATTTTTCATTGTTTTGGATCTGAGGTTGTGCACCTCAAGAGTAAGTTCCGTGTTGGTCGAGCAGTGGCCATTTGCAAACATAGTTTTTGAGAATTTTTAATGAAGTTGACTAATTTTCTCGAAAATTATTCCATTTTTCCAAAAACTGGACCATATCTTGGACCTAAAAAGGAAAATTTTCAGTACTCATAGCCTGACTTGCATGATTTCAAATCAAAAAATCGAACAAGCATGTTAATCTAACTCTCATGTTGGTCAAAATTGTTTTAGTAGAAAACCAAAACAAAAAAATTGGTCAAAATGATGAACTAGGGGCACAGTTGAGTCAGGCTTCCTGTCTTTCCCTCGTTGTCAATGCATTTGCCAGAAAGGGCACCATACTTGCCGGAAAGGGCACCCTATTCGCCAAGAAGGGCACAACGGAGGCTAATAGAAAAAGGTTGAAAGCTCTCACATCCTTCAAGCAACGAGGTATCAAGCCAAGTGTGAAGCACGAACTGGAATGGGGCAAGATATTTCACTCCTTCATCTGGACAAGATTTGATCACGTCTAAAGTCCCCAGCAGAGCATCATCAACCGATGTCAGCTGCAGATTTGCTACACACCTAGTTGTAGCGCAGCCCCTCTGTGGGAGAAACTCACTGTTGTGAACAAGAATAAGAATCTGGTAGAATACCAGGGATAAGAGCCCACAACTTCCTGCTTATCTATCAACCACCCAGGGGAGGGATAAAAAAATGAGAGATTGAAGAATAGAGAGATGTGCGCTGAGAGGAAAAGTAAGGAAAGGGCTTTTTCAAAAAAAATAGAGCCTGAGGGCCGAGTGATGTGAGAATCAAAAATGAGAAAGGGTGCGAAACAATACCCAGAGAAACTGGCTCCTCGTGCACTGGGAGGTCTCTTGCCATTGGAACACGTTTGTGTGTCGTGTCAGTCGTTTTGTTTGTCTCAATTCTTGTTTTGAGTCGTTTCGGGTGTCTATAGATGTGTTTAGGTTGTCTTACCTTGTCTTTCTCTTTGTTGTTGAGTCGTGGTGTGCTGTATTCAGTTGTAGGCTCAATACCCAGTTGAGAACTTATTCTCACTCTCAATTTCAAAAAATCATTTTGTGCTCAGAGTGCCGTGCCGTTCTCCATATTTGTGCAAAACAAGATTTTGTTCTTTCAAAAACCGCAGGGTTCAACCCGGGTCATGTGGGAACAGTAAAACCAGGACCTATCTAAAGCTATATAGGTTCCAGACTTCGAAGCAAGGAGGGGAAAATGTCGGGCATCTGAGTTTGTTTCAACTTCTGCACGTTCCGTCATCGTATCCTGTATGTTCAGAATGAGCTATGTGTTCAAAATTAAAAGAATACTGTGTTATGAGCCGTGTGTTCAGATCGAGCAGTGTTGTGTTATGAGCTGCATGTTCAAAATTGAAATGTGTGAGCTGCGTGTTCAAAGTGGAATGTGTGAGCTGCGTGTTCAAAATGAAGTGAATGAGCTGTGTGTTCAGAAATGAAAATTTATGAGCTGCATGTTCAGAATTAAGAATGAGCTACGTGTAAATGAAAATGTATAAGCTGCGTGTTCAGAATTGAAATATGTGAGCTGCGTGTTCAAAATGAAGTGAATGAGCTGTGTGTTCAGAAATGAAAATTTATGAGCTACGTCTTCAGAATTGAAATGTGTGAGCTGCGCGTTCAAAATGAAGTGAATGAGCTGTGTGTTTAGAAATGAAAATTTATGAGTTGCGTGTTTAGAATTAAGAATGAGCTGCGTGCAAATGAAAATGTATGAGCTGCGTGTTCAAAGTGAAGTGAATGAGCTATGTGTTCAGAATGAAAAAACGCTAAGCTGGGTGTTCAAAATTGAAAAATGAGTTGTGCGCCCGAAAAATGAGCTGTGTGCCTGAAATGAACTGTGTGTTCAGAATAAGCCGTGCGCCCCAAATGAGCTGTGTGCCAGAAAAACGAGCTGTGTGCCCGAAATGAGCTGTGTGCTCGAAAAATAAGTTGTGTGCCCGAAAAACGAGCCGTGTGCCCGAAATGAGCTGTATGCTCAAAAAATGAGCCGTATGCCCAAAATGAGCTGTGTGCCCGAAAAACGAGCCGTGTGCTCGAAAAATGAGCCGTGTGCCCGAAATGAGCCATGTGCCCAAAAAATGAGCCGTGTGCCCGAAATGAGCTGCGTGCTCGAAAAATGAGCCGTGTGCTCAAAATGAGCCGTATGCTCGAAAAATGAGCCGTGTGCCCGAAATGAGCTGTGTGCCCAAAATGAGCTGTACACCCGAAAATAAGTTGTGCGCCCCAAATGAGCTGTGTGCCCGAAATGAATTGTGTGTTCAGAATGAGCTGTGTGCCCGAAATGAACTATGTGTTCAGAATAAGCCGTGTGCCCGAAAAACAAGCCGTGTGCCCGAAGTGAGTTGTGTGCTCGAAAAATGAACCGTGTGCCCGAAAAATGAGCTGTGTGCCCAAAATGAGCTGCATGCCCGAAATGAGCTGTGTGCCTAAATGAGCTGTGTGCCCAAAAGAGCTGTGTGCCCAGATAAACAGAGTGTTGTATTTCAAGCTGCGTGCCGAATGAACAGAATATTGCGTTGTGAGTCGCATGCCAAACAAACAAAATGTTATGTTGTGAGCTGTGTGCCAAATGAATGGAATGCTATGTCGTAAGCTGTGTGCCAAGTCTTGCATGGTGCATGCATTTTATCGCCCTATTTTGCGCATCGTCCTATTTTGCGCACCTTACTTGCATTGTGCATGCATTTTACCATGCTATTTTGTGCATCGCACTGTTTTGTGCAGTTTACACTCGCGCTCTCTTGCGCATCGCACTGTTTTGTGCAGTTTATACTCGCGCTCTCTCGCGCATCGCATTGTTTTGTGCAGTTTACACTCGCGCTCTCTTGCGCATTGCACTGTTTTGTGCAGTTCATACTCGCGCTTTCTTGTGCATCGCATTATCCTGTGCATTTCATTACATACTCTCATCTTGCATAAAAAAAAATGCTTGTATCTTTTGCATTGAACTTGCATCACGCTATCTTGCGCACCTTATCTGCACTTGTTAGTGCATTGCATTGTTCGCGCTTTCTTGCGCACCTTACCTGCACTTGTTAGTGCATTGCCTTGCATCGCGCTGTCTTGCGCACCTTACTCACACTAGTTAGTGCATTGCATTGTTTGCGCTTTCTTGCGCATCTTACCTGCACTTGTTAGTGCATTGTATTGCTCACGCTGTCTTGCGCACCCATCTTCTTGGCACTGTTTTATGCATTCACTCTGCATTGCTCGCACTATCTTGTGACACTGTATTTTTGTATCATTCGCACTGTCTTGTGCACTCCCTGGTCTAGGAGACCTTAAATCCTCTGGCCTGGGAGACCTTAAATCCTGCATCTTCATTCGCACTATCTTGTGCACTCTCTGGTCTAGGAAACCTTAAATCTTCTAAAGGTGCAATTCCTTTGGTGTATGTCGTGCTTGAATTTGATTGATGCAGTATAGCCACACCGCTGTGTTTATCTTGGTGAGTTCCTAGGAGATCAACTAAGACGGTGGAAACTAGAGTTCGAATGGCTCATGCCTAGAACGCAAAGGTTCGGGATTTCCGAGACTAAAGTCTGGTTTAAATACTCAGGGGTATATCCTCGGCTTGAAATCTGTATGGCAGCCCCATAGATTGAGATAGCATGTGTATGCGCCTCAATTTTGGATACTGAACCAACCTAGTCTGTCACCCTGTTAGAGAATAGGGAAAGCTACGACCATAGTCAGGGAGAAAAGTAGTACATGCGGTTCAACCGAAAAGAATGAGAAGGTCCCCAGCAGCATAAGGTAAATCATTGCCAATTGCCCCTGTAAGGTACCTTCACTTCCTAACTACTACATCATCTAGTATGTCTATTGCATTGCATATAGAATATGTTGCATGCCTGTACTACATATATATTGTATTGCCTACATCCTTTCCATGTAAACTTAGTCTGGCATGTGCCCATACTTTTCGCGTTAAAGCATGGTTATGTGATTATGTGTACGCGCCCACACCACTAAGGGAATTGTGGTTTGAGGGTGACGGCACCATTTCTGTGTTAGATGTGGTTTGTTTTGTGTCTATGCATTTTCTAGGAAAAATATGGTTTGGTCGCGCGCCTTATTCACTATCCATTGCATCATATTTTAGTTTGTTGCATTCAGCATGTAGGATCACGATCTTTCCTCAGCAGATCATTCCTCACTTGTATCATACCACCCAATTACTTGTACTTTGTGGTCTCTTTGCGAAACACATAGTTTTGCATGTGCTCGCACTCCTTTCACGTTGAAACACGGTTCTGTTATGTGTAAGCATCTATGCTGGGCTGAGGCAAGTACTGAAGATGCAGGCACTTAGCCTGTGTTAGGCGTCGTTCGGCTCATGCCCACTGCCTTTTCTGTGTTAAAAGTAGTCTGATGTTGCATCTCCACCCCTTTATGATATTTGTGTGGTTTTTTACTGCTTGTGGTTTGATCATCTCAAATACATTGCATATCATTTGCATTGTTTCGTTACATTGTATGTCATTTACACTGTTTTGTTATATTGTGCATGCATTTTATCGCGCTATCTTGCGCGCCTTATTTGCACTTGTTAGTGCATTGCATCATTCGCGCTATCTTGCGCACCTCATTTGCACTTGTTAGTGCATTGCATCGTTTGCGCTATCTTGCGCACCCTACCTGCACTTGTTAGTGGATTGCATTGTTCGCGCTATCTTGCGCACCTTACTTGCACTTGTTGGTGCACCGCATTGTTATGCGCACACTTAGGTTGCATTGTTATGCACACTACTTGCATTGTTGTGCACGTTTCACTGGGATTGCCATGCACCCATACTTTGCCTGCGTCGTCACGCACGTTTCACTTGCATTGCTATGCACTTTTCCATCGGCGCCATATGTGTCTGCGTTTGATATAGCATTGAGCATGTGTTGCTAACTATATTGTACCTGTTAAGTTTCCTTCTTTTGAAGGCACGATATTGTATGTATGGTTCATTTGAAGCTAGTGTGACCAGACGAACCGGACGGTATTGTATTCTCTGTGTGAGACGTAGCGAGAATTGCATAATTCTCTTATATTCTTTCTGCGTGTAATGTAGTTCGATTTGTATTCATTTGCTTAAACTGTCGCATTTATTATGTATAATTGCTTCATTACAGCTTTCTTTGCATTTCGCCCCTGCCTGCGGGCACATTTCTTTGTTATCTTGCCTGTTTGTCTAAGTCTTCGGCCTTGTCAAAAATGGGTCGTCTTTGGGCTTTGACATTCATTCCCGTCACTTATGACTTTCGAGTTCTGTCAAAGAGGGGTAACTGTAGACACCCCATTTTTGGCCGACCTTAAGACTCAGATGTCATCGATTGAGCGCTCGGTGATGGCGCATGTTATGTTCGTTCTGAGGTTTTGGAGTTTTGGTGGAGAGCCTTGCCTCCGGGCCTCGGAACTCTTTGTGCTTTGACTCGGTCCGCGGACCAAGTCTTGTTTTCTCTTCCTGAAGGGAGGGAGAGGTCTTGTAGACCATCTCTCAGTGGTCATAGACTACTTTTTGTGGTCGTAGGCAACTATTCCCATTTGGAGACTAGTTTCTGGTTTTTCAGAGCCGTCGGTCGTGCGCCTCGGCTCGGGACCGCTTAACATTCTCCGTTTGGCACGATTTTTGGAACAAACCTTGTTTCCTCTGTCTAGAGGGACATTGTGGTCTGGGAGACCACTTTTGTGGTCGTACGCCACTTTTGATGCTTGGCAGCTAGTTTTCGGGCCTCCCGGCCACGCGTCTTGCCTCCTGAACCCTCGTCTTGCATCCGTTTTGGTTTGTCTTGGGTACAAACCTTACTTTCCATGTTTGGGAAGTAGTACAAGGGTGGGAAACTAGCTTTTATCCTTGGAAACCACTTCTCTTCCTGCCAACCGGTTTTTTGGTCGGGAAACTGGTTTTCTTGGTCTTTGGGCCATATTTTTTGGTTTCCCACCCCACCATTGGCTTGCTTTCAGTGTAGAGGCCACCAATTCCCCCTGCAAACTAGCTTTTATCCTTGGAAACCACTTCTCTCCCCCGCCAGCCGATTTTCTGGTCGAGAAACAAATTTTCTTCGTCTTTAGGCCACATTTTCTGGTTTCCCACCCCACCATTGGCTTGCTTTCAGTGTGGAGGCCACCAATTCCCCCTGCAAACTAGCTTTTATCCTTGGGGACCACTTCTCTCCCCGCCAGCTGATTTTTTGGTCGAGAAACTAGTTTTCTTGGTCTTTGGGCCGTATTTGCTGGTCTCCCACCACATCACTGGCTTGCTTTCAGTGTGGAGACCACCAATTACCCTGGCCGATCACTAAAAGTAGCAGGCTGACCACCTTTTTACAGTCGATGGGTTTCCTCTGTTTTTGTCTCGACTGAATGGATGCCACCGGAGGCATGTATCCTCCTCCATACACGTGCATGGAGGGATTGCATCCAAGTTTAGCTTCTCCAAGAAGCTTGAACCCTTTGGTCTTTCTATAAGAGAGGCTCTCCCTCTCCATGATTAGGGTTCAGAAAAATTTCCTAAGGCAAGCATATATTTCCCTCTCTATATTCCTCTTTTGTGGCTTGAGAGTGAGTGTTCTTCATACATTTTGCCTACAACCCCTTAGCCAAGCCTCTTAACCTTGGACCTGAGATGCCATAGGACTTGTTTAGGCTCCCTAAAGTTGGTTTTGGCCTAGAGAAGCTGCTAGTTGTTTTGTTCTTCAAGGGTAACCCCTTTTCCTCTTTTTAAGCTTTATTTTGGTTACTCTTCTAGCCATCTTTGCATGCTTATTTGAGCTTTGTCTTCAACTAAAAAAAGCTTCATTTTTGAGCACTTAGTATGTTTGTTTGAGGTTCCTTAGGTGTTGAGGGTGGTCTACCCCCCTCTTAAGCCTTGTTTTGCTTTGTTTGTGCCATGCCTTAGGGTCTTTGAGCTAATCCTTGCTTGGCCTTTTAGCCACTGAAATCCAGTGGATTTTCAGTGGTTGGCATGTGGTTTTGAGGTCATAAATCAGAGAGGGGTGAGCCTCTCTCTTTTTGTCTTGTTTACTTGCACTTTTGGCCTATCAAAGGAGCATATGTTTTCGTACTTTCAAAGCTCGGTTTAGGCACTTTTTGGTGACTTTTATGGCCTGCCTAGACTCTGTCTATGGCTGGTTTGGTCACCTTGGGTTTGCCTCTTGCATGTGTAGAGTAATCCCTTTTATGGCTTATCAAAGTAGCATGTCATTCTTGCATGTATTGGTCATATTCTAGTGTGTTTTTGGTCATCATTTCGCATGCCATGACTTTGTTTTGGTTTGGTTTGGTTGGCCCTTGCATGCCTCATGCACTTGTAGTGCAATTCCATGAAATTGCCTTAACAAGCTTTGTGCTTTAAGCCATATTTTTAGCATGATTTTGGCTTGACCCAAAGAAGCTTTTAGCCTTGTTTTACCATGCTTAAGGTCTGTTTGGTGTTATTTTGGTCATGCATGTTTGGTTTTGTATAGCTATGGTGTATTTGGCTTTGCTAGCCTTGCACTTTGGGCCCCCTAGCATGTCATATTTGAGCTATTTGCATGATATGGAATCATTTGGTAGGTAATTTCAGGCCATAAACTTCTACCATGCTCTCATGATTATCACTCTTTCATTGTGTTTAAGAGTTGTGTCCTTATGCCTTGTTTGTGAGCTAATTCGGGAGCCTATCTTTCTTGCCATCTTTGTTGTGAATCCAGCATGTTTTGGCTACCATTTTGACCTGCCTTAAGTCTGTTTCGAGTGCTTTAGGTCATTTGAGCATTGTTTGGTATGGTTGTAGTGTAAAGCCCTCGACTAACTTTGCATTTCGAGCCTCTTGGCATGCTTTATTTGAGCTACTTGCATGATTTAGCACCCTTTGGAAAGTAATTTCAGAGCTTAATTCATTGTTAAATTCTCACATTTGTCACCTCTTCATCATGTTTGAGAGTTGTGCTATTATGCTTAAGTCATGGACCAATGCATGAGCATGCATTTTCTTACTTTTTCATGTCATCAACTCATCATATTGGCCTCTATTTGGGCATGGCTGAGGTTTGTCCACTTTAGTTTAAGTCCATTGAGCATGATTGATTGCATGTTGTTTGCATGCTATGTTGTCCATTGCATTGCGTATGCCATATACTTTGCATTGCGTACGCTTAGGTCATATTGCATCGAGTATGCCACCTTACCTTGTATCGAGTATGCTAGGTTGTCATTCGCATTGTGTATGCCATTTTGTTTCTTGCATTGAGTATGCTATGTTCCATGTCACTTGTTGCATTGTGTTTGGGATAGGAGTTAGCCCAAACAAGGGAAACGAGGAGCGTTTCATACTCGAAGTGATGAAACGTACCTCAATTCCCGGTCGCCGACACTCTTGACTACCCATGACGGAGTTGTTGGCTTTAGATGCTTGTATGTGCATTCATTTCGCATTGAGTCGTGCAATTCGACTACTCAGCCATCATGCATCGAGATGCGTGATTTGTGGCCCGAGGGTCAAGGACTATACTCCTTTGAGCTTATGCAATGATAGGAAGAGTGGTCGTGCACACATGTGTTGCGAATACTTTGCCATCTCTCTCTCTTGTCTTCTGTTGCAGAAAACCAGAAACCAGGGGTAGAAACTAGTCGGCCAACCAGATTTAGTGGCTGGCCGACCACTTTTTCTGGTTTTTCACCACAGAAGTGGTCGGCAGGTGGTCTCCAAGGCCAATAGCTGGTCGGCAGCCTTCCCACAGATTCCCAGGGTGGAGTTTCAGCCTTCTGGAGCTTTGTGCAGTGTTCTGAGGTCAATTGCAAATAGAAGCAAGTCGGGGCATCGTGAGGGATTTCCGAACAAGGCAATTCAAGCATGCATGCATCCTTTGTCATTCAAAGCAGAGTTGAGGCAGCCCACATTCATTTAGTTTGCATGCTCATTTAGATTGCTTACTTAGTTAATGTTGTGTAATATGTAGTTGTAACTTGTTATTCATCTCGTCGTGTAATAACTAGTTTAATTAGATTAGCTTAGATTAGCTAGCTGTGTCTGTATTATTCATTCGGACCCTCTGTCGAGAGGGCACAACTGTTGTAATAAGTGTGCGTGTGTGTGATGGATGTCTTCGAACCCCCATTTCTTTCTCCCTTTTATTTACTAGCTTACGATGGTTAGTTTTAGGGCATGTTTCAATTAGCATCCTTATGCTCGAATGTTTGCATCTGTTCATTTGTCTTGCATGCACCGGGCTCGACACATCATACTAACTGCATCGTATTTCAATTCTAAGTTGAATGCGTGTTATCTGTAGCATCTCATATGCCATCATAGAATAGCCGAGCCTATCTTAGTTGCATTTTTCATGTGTTGCATTAGGCATTCTTGACATAGCTAGGATCATGCATTGATTACTAACTAGCTCGTTTTTTTGGCTCGGAGTACACTATAAGTATTTATGCTTTAGTATCTTGCATGAGTGTGAGTATTACCATGATAGCATGCTTGCCATGAGGCTATTTGCTTATGTGATATAACTGCCTAAATGCCTGTGGGTGAAGGTTGGGTTACTTGAATTGGGACAATTCATTGATTGTGAGTTTTAAGCCCACTTGAGGGTGGCAAATCACCATGTTTTGTAAGGCCATTTGAGAGTGGCAAAATCCGTATTTTAGCCTACTTGCGAGTAGCAAACTGTTTTCAAAACGAATATGCAATCCTTTGTTCCAATTTAGGTAATCCAGTCTATACTTGTATGCTGTGTGCATCACGTAGTAATTCTAGGTTAATAACGGGAATAAGAGCACATGTATTTTAAAAAACAAGATATCATGTTAGTAAAGGCCGATCTTTGATTGGGCGAGCGGGGGTGCTCATTGCATGACCTTCCCCTTTCGTACCCAAGTTCCCGAGCCGAGGCAACTTTGGTGATGACGGACACGTGGCCTTAGGTACAAGTCAGGGTTTCCTAAATTTCCCAAAAATAAAATATTTAGGTGGCGACTCTGTATCTGGCAAAGCAGTCCATGTTTGGCACTTCTTTCTAAAAATCAGTTTTTCAAAAACGATTTGCCGGATTTGGACTCTTTGGTGATTTATCAATCTCGCATTGCACTTTGCAAGATCAGATTAAGAACAGTGACATTTGAGTCAGAACTGTAGTGAGCCCAATGAACAAAACGGGATTTTCCCGGGATGTTTGGGCGCGTCTACAGCTCGTCCCGTCCCCTCATTCTCTTTATGGACTTGAATGACCCCTTAAGCGCTGCTGGGCCGAGTGCCCCGGTGCCTACTCTTCCCAACTTTCCTATGATGTCGATTGAGCAAATAATGGCTGCGCAATCAGATATTGAAGCCAATCATTTCACACTGACGTCCTGTATGGAGACGGTGACCGCAGTCACAAAATTGGCACATCGACTGCAGAACAGAATGAGTGAGCTCCACCAGGTCAACGCCCAACTTTCTCTGCTCCAGAGCATGTACAAGGATGCTTGAGCAAAGATTTGCGCATTGAAGGACGGAAAGCCACCTCCATGGCTCGATTTGGAGCAACGTCGTTTTTGGCTTTTGATAGTCAGTTGGAAGTTCTCGCTCTTGACGAAAACACGGGGGTAGGGCCTTCACGGGCCTTCCAAGGTGATAAAAAGAGGATGAAAACGATGGAAGAGGCGAGTAAGTAAGATCGGCGTATGGCCGTAAAAAAAATGAAGTTTTTTTTTAATGTAAATATGTTTATTTTAATCGGCGTATGGCCGAAAAAAAAATGAAGTTTTTTTATTTTATTTTATTGTAAATATTTGTATTTTGATTTGTTTTTATTTTTATGTTTTTACTGAAAAATGAAACTAAAAAGCAGAAAAAAATAAAA
The DNA here is from genome assembly GCA_025200525.1 of Camellia lanceoleosa. Classification (NCBI taxonomy): domain Eukaryota; kingdom Viridiplantae; phylum Streptophyta; class Magnoliopsida; order Ericales; family Theaceae; genus Camellia; species Camellia lanceoleosa. Next base: position 107,815,919 of record CM045758.1, read on the forward strand.
AAATTAAGCCCAAACAAAAAATAATAATGAGGAAAAAATAAAAATAAAAGAAATTAATCCTACTAGAAAAATATAATAAATTAAAATAAAATAATACTAGCAGAAATTAAACTTAATGAGACGTTGGTATTGCTGGAATGGTAATGCAAAAAAAATGCCATGAGGGTTTTTAAAACAAAACAATGTTGCAAAGTTAATTTTACCTCAGGATGCAGAACCTAAAAATAATTACACAGTTAAGAATAGCAAACTGTTAAGGAGAATAAATGTATGAAGGACTTGAGAGCATTCAATTCGAATAAATGTTTCCATATCAATGTAGCAATACACATATATCATTTTAACAAAAATTCAAGTTTCATAGTCGTGACAAAACTTTTTAAGTAGAAATCGACATTCCAAGCTCGCTACGAATAAAATTAAAGCAATTCTCACTTAGGGGTTTTGTGATAATATCCGCCAATTGTTTGTCGGTGTTTATAAATTCAAGTACAATATCCCCTTTTTGAACATGATCTCTTAAAAAGTGATGTCGAATTTCAATATGTTTTGTTCGTGAGTGTTGAACCGGATTTTTGCTTAAAATGATGGCACTAGTATTATCATATTTAATAGGGATATGATCATAATGTAAATCAAAGTCTTCAAATTGTTGTTTCATCCAAAGTATTTGGGCACAACAACTTTCGGAAGCTATATATTCAGCTTCAGTCGTTGATAAAGCAACAAAATTTTGCTTTTTGCGAAACCAAGATACTAATGAGTTACCAAGAAAGTGACAAGTGCCACTGATGCTTTTTCTATCAAGTTTGCATCCAGCAAAGTCAGCATCCGAGTAACTAATTAAGTCAAATGCAACACCTCTAGGATAAAACAGTCCCAAATTTTGAGTGCCAACAAGATATCTAAAAATTCTTTTAACAGCACTAAGATGTGATTTCTTAGGATTTGATTGATATCTAGCACACATACAAACACTAAACATAATATCGGGTTTACTTGTGGTTAAATAAAGAAGTGAGCCGATCATACCTCAATATTTTGTTTGATCAATGGACTTACCTTTTTCATCCTTGTCTAGCTTAATGGATGTGCTCATAGGTGTTCCAACTATTTTTGAGTCATACATACCAAACTTTTTGAGTAGTTCTTTTGTGTACTTAGCTTGGTTGATAAAAATTCCTTCTTTACATTGTTTGATTTGAAGCCCAAGGAAATAATTTAGCTTCCCCATCATGCTCATCTCAAACTCACCTTGCATACACTTAGCAAATTCCTTACACAAGGTTTCATTAGTAGCACCAAATATAATGTCATCCACATATATATGCACAATAAGTAAATCATCATTTTTAGTTTTAACAAAAAGTGTTGTGTCAATTGTTCCTCTAGGAAAATTATTTTCAATCAAAAATTTACTTAATCATTCATATCATGCACGAGGTGCTTGTTTCAAACCGTGTAAAGTTTTTGATAGGTAAAAATATGATTTGGAAAAGCATGATCTTCAAAACTTGGGGATTGTTTAACATAAACTTTCTCATTTATAAAACCATTTAGAAAGACACTTTTTATATCCATTTGATAAAGTTTGAAATCTCTAAAACATGCAAATGCAAGTAACATGCGAATGGCTTTTAATCTAGTAACCGAAGCAAAGGTTTCATCGAAATCAATACATTCTTCTTGATTGTATCCTTGTACAACAAGTCTAGTCTTATTTCTTATAATTGTGCCGGATTCATCGCTTGTTTTGAAAGATTTATTTGGTATCGATAATGGTATGATCTTTAGGTTTTGGCACAAGTTCTCACACTTTGTTTCTCTCAAATTGGTTAGGCTCTTCATGCATAGCTATCCTCCAATATTCATCGAATTCGGCTTCTTGAAAGTTTTTAAGCTCAATCTGTGAGAGAAAAGCCAAGTTATTACAAATGTTTTTAAGTGAAGAGCGAGTTTCAATACCTTTTGTAGGGTCACCTAGGATTAAATCCTTAGAGTGATTATGAACAAACTTTCATTCTCTTAGCAAATCATCATTGTTTCCTCCTTCTTCTTGAGGTGGGAGAATAGGTTGTTCAATCTTTTTGTTCAACTTACATGGTTGGTTCTCTTCTTTGTAGATACTTGAATTTCTACATTTGGTTCCAAATCTATATTATCACTAACAATTTGCTTTTGAGTAGAGATGTTAGTTTCATCAAATGCCACATGTATAGATTCTTCCACAACAAGAGTTTTTTTATTAAAAACACGATAAGCTTTGCTAGTTAAGGAATAACCAAGAAAAATTGTTTCATCAGATTTTGAATCAAATTTACCTAAGTTATCCTTGCCATTATTATGCACAAAACATTTACAACCAAAAATATACAAGTGACTAATGTTGGGTTTTCTATCATGCCAAAGTTCATAAGGAGTCTTTTTGAGAATAGGTTTAATTAATGCACGATTTAAAATATAACATGCGATGTGAATGGCTTCGGCCCAAAAATATTTAGGAAAATTATTTTCACAAAGCATTGTTCTACTCATCTCTTCTAAAGTTCTATTCTTCCTTTCTACTACACCATTTTATTAAGGGGTTCTAGGTGCTGAAAAATTATGTCCAATACCATGCTCATCACAAAACAATTCAAAATTTTCATTTTCAAGTTCTCTACCATGGTCGGTTCGAATATTAGTAATAAGAAAGCATTTTTCATTTTGAATTCTACGACAGAGTTTTGTGAAAGAAGAAAAGATTTCATCTTTGTGTGCTAAAAACATAACCTATGTAAATCTTGAATAATCATCAACAATAACAAGACAATAATGTTTACCACCTAGACTAGATGTCCTTGAGGGACCAAATAAATCCATATGCAATAGTTATAAAGGTCTAGTTGTGGAAATATGAGATTTTGATTTAAACGATGTTTTAGTTTGTTTTCCTTGTTGACAAGCACTACAAAGATGATCTTTTTCAAATTTAATTTTTAAAAGTCCAATGACCAAATCCTTTCTCAAAAATTTAGCAATTAAATCCATATGAGCATGACCAAGTCTTCTATGCTATAACCAACTATTTTCATTATTAACATATAAACATTTAACATCACTAGTATAGAGATTATTAAGATGAAAAACATAAACATTATCATGACGATTACCAATGAATAAAATTTTATGATCATTTGTGCTTTCAATTATGCAATGTGATTTATCAAAAATAACTCGATTACCTTTATCATATAATTGACTAATACTAAGTAGGTTATACTTAAGTCTATCAACAAGTAAAACATTTTCAATAGAAGGGTTAGGAGAAATACCAATGCTACCAATACCAATGATTTTTCCTTTCTTATTGTCTCCAAAAGTAACAAATCCTCCATCTTTGGATGATAGTTTAGTAAAGAAGGATTTATCTTCGATCATGTGTCTGGAACATCCACTATCAAGGTACCACTTTCCTTCTTTAGCTTTGGACTTAAAGCAAACCTACAAGATGACAATCAAGTGTTGGTTTTTGGTACCCATAGTTTCTTGGGTCCTTCTTGGTTAGTTTTGTTAGATCCCTTAATAATCCAAATATTTTTAATTCCCATGTTCATATTCTTTTTGAATGGACAATAAGATATATAATGGTATTTCTTTCTACAATAGTGACAAGTAATATGAGAGTGTGCCATGAGAGGTGCATTTTCAAAAATTATATTGAGATTCTTTTGTTTCTTAATAGAGTCATATCCAATGCTCGCTTTATCGAAAACACATCTTTGATTTCCAAGAAGCATGTTGAGATTATTTCTACCTTTTACAAAATTTTCAAGTGTTTTTGTTAAATCATCAACATTGTTTTTTAAAGCAGTTTTCTCATTAGAGATGGTGTCAAAATCATTTTTCAAAACAATTTTTTCTTTCTTTAATTCTTCTACATTACTAGATAAAGATGTAATAGATTTTTTTAATACATTATTTTTGGCACAAATTTTTCTAAATTCATCTTATAGTTCATGGAATGCACTTTTAAGTTCTTCATAAAGAGTAATAACCTCATCTTGAGTAGAGTCTTCATCTTTAAGAGCCGTGAGACACAAGTTGGCTACTTCATTTTCAATTTCATCATTTGAGCTTTCATCTTCACTTTCTCCCCAAGCTGCTACCATGGCATTCTTGTTTCTTTTGTAGTCTTTTCCATGGTTTTTCAATTTTGGACAATCCACCTTCATATGTCCAGGATTTTTGCACTCATAGCAAATAATAGGTTCTTTTTTGTTATCTTTGTTGTACTCTTTTTTGAAAGGTTTTCTTCTTCCATAATTGTTTTTCCTGAAGTATTTTTTGAGATTTCTACTAAACATGGCATAGCTTTTATCCTCACTGGAGTTTTCACGTTCTTCTTCATTTGATGAGGCTTTGAATACAATTCCACTTTTTTTTTTGTTTTCAACATCCTCATGTCCCTTCATGGTGATCTTATGAGTCATAAGGGAGCCCATAAGCTCATCCAATCAAAGTGTGGAGAGATCTTTGGCTTCTATAATGGTGGTGACCTTTGCTTTCCAATTCTTTGGTAAACACCTAATAATTTTTCTCACCAACTCACTGTTAGTATAAATTTTGCCAAGAGATTTCAAAGAGTTTACAATTTCAGTAAATTTAGTAAGCATACTTGAAATAGATTCATCAGAGTTCATTTTAAACAATTCATAGCTATGAACAAGTATATCAATACGAGATTCCTTCACTTGGTTTGTACCTTCATACGTTACCTCTAGTTTGTCCCAAATTTCTTTTGTCGAATCACAACTTGAAATTTTATTATACTCCTTAGAGTCTAATCCACAAACAAGAGTGAGTTTGGCTTTAACATTGGCTTGCAATAATTTGTGATCCCTCTCATCATATTCATCTTCTGTTTTAGGTACACTAATATTGTTTACTAATTTAGTAGGAATTTTTGGACCCTTGGTAACAATAATCCACATGGCATAATCAGTGGCTTGTAGGTATAGAGTCATTTTATTCTTCCAATGACTATAGTTGTTTCCATCAAACAATGGTGGCCTATTTGTGGCTTGTCCTTCAGCTAAGGTTGACATGGATCGAAACTCTCAGATGGTTAAATCTAAGACAAGAGTCTAGGCTCTGATACCAATTGTTACCCAAAAGACAACCTAAGAGGGGAGAGGGGTGAATTAGGTTTGTATAAATAAATATAATAATACCCTAATAAAAATTATGACAAGCACAATAGATAAATATATTTTATGAAATAAAAATAATTAAAATAAGTGTTCTAACAACTATGTCAATTAATGATTTTAGCACAATGAAAATGTGAAATATAGCTATGACAATTTAAATAAAATAAAGAGATAAGGGAGAGAGAGGCAAACAAATTTATAGTGGCAACTCGACCTACGTCCACTCCTTAAGCTTCACTTGAGATTTTCCACTATGCTCTAGTTGCACGGGGGTGCTAGCAACCTCTTTACAAATTGAGCAATCCTCCACGGATTTTACACAGACTTTCTAAGTCAAGAACACCGAGTGTATTACACTCTTACAAGGTTGAAAAGAAGGTGTTTTTACTTTCACAGAAAGCTACAAGAATTGTCTCTCAAAGATAGATATAAAAATGAAGCTTTGGTTTTTCTGTAAACCTCGTACAAGAAAGATGGGCTTAAAGCTATACGTCTCAGTGTATAATTTCTGAAAGAGGATGTGACGCCCCAAAAATCGTGAACTTCAGAGAATATATTATCAATTAAGTACAGGGTTTATCTAAGGTTAGGAGTCTAGGAAACAACACTAATGAGTCTTATGGCCAATAACTGAGTAAGATCTTAGATTGTCAGAGGAGTCAAGTTAGCCTCCCTTTTAAGTCCAGCTTTCTTAAGTAGCGCATCACCCTTTTGACAGATCTTAAAAGGCATTGACGCAAGGTCTCATAAGCAACATAGAGATAGGCGTAGGATTTCAAAGTAAATAATAATTATAGCGTCTCAATTTTAAATTTACAAAACGAGTTCCATTACTATTACAATCTAAAAAGAATAAATAAAAGCACAATGAGACTAATGAGCGAAATGGTTCCAAACTTTCTCTAAGGAAAACTTAAGTCTTCAAATGTCTTTGACTCTTTATTGGTTTCGTACATTTCTTCAATACCTGGCATGAAACACCATGAACTTTGAATGCCCAGTAAATGCACACACACCCCATCCATTTTTCCCAATCTAATACACCATCACAATTATAACAAGCAAGTAATGAAGCATGATAATCATTCAATAATAAAGGATTACAAGGTTAGATGTTAGGAATCTAGAAATCCTTCGTCCTCCCAACCACAAGAATTGGACGCGGATTATTTGATATGCCCCATCTTTTGCTACTTTGTTGCAAAACTAACCTCAGATGCCTACCAACGGTTATATACCACGTAGCGCCAACCGCAGGGCCTCAAAAGAGACGGTAATAATGGGCCTTGTCCAAATCCCTCCTTGCACCGAATACCTAGGGTCCAAATACAACCGCTCCGTTCAAGGGTTCCAAAAACCACTTGCGCAAGATTTTAACTTCCAAATAGGGAACACAACCCATCAACCAATCAATATCTTAGTAATCTTGTCCAAAAATTCACAACCCATTACCACCCATTAAGTTTCCCGTTTGAGTTAGATAATTTAAGTCAGAGTTAGGACATGCTCTTGAAACAACATCTATTGCACAAGTTTGAACAACTAAATAGTACAAATAGAAGGAAATAAGGTTACAACACATGAGATTCATGTATGAAGATAGGCACAAGTAGTTCTAGGCATATTCTAGTAGTTAAAGGAATAAATTGCACATGAATATAATTTCCAAATTTGCATAAGTGTGAGCACCATTGAAGGATTAAAATAAAATACATAAACCTATGACATGTGAAATATCATATCGAGGTATGATCATAAATGAATAAGAATATTCATGAACACAAGAGCATAAAACACTAATGAAAACAGAATTTCCAGATTCAGTACTACCTAAAGATTATACTCAAAAGGGCTATTTCAGATTTTTCTAGCGCCCGGCCTTCCTATGGTTCGTAGGGAATTTTATCTAGTTTTCAGAACATTTTTCAGAAATAGAATAGCTTTTCCATATTTGTAGTTATTTCAGAAATACTCCAGCTTTGTCCAAATTCATCGACCGTTACGAAAATCAGATTTTCTCACAAACCGCTCACTCGTTTTCAATGAAACCAATTTTCCTTGAAATATAACTCCTTAAGAAAGATTTTGACATAAAATGGAGGTCCAGAATATTTTTATACATTTTTTTACAATTTTTGTAAGGTGGCTGCAAAATAGATTTTTCTGGCACAGTTCTTGAAAATAGAAATTTGGTGAGAAAATAGGTCAACTAGGGGAAATTTTCCACTTATCTTTTGATGAAAACATACTAAATAATATGTATTAAACTTAGAAATTTAAGGTGAAGGTGTGCCTTTGAAAATTTTGAGAGATTGATAGGAAAAATGTAGTCTTATACCGTTTAAGAGAAATAGAAGAAGGGTATAATCAAGGCTCAACTACTTTCATTTTTGACACAAGAATACCATTATAACACATCTGAAAATACCATTTTAAACTTCTAATAACATGTATTTGAAAAAGGAAAATGGAAGAGAGAGTTGTGTTGTGGCTTACTTGAGGGTTGTTGGAATTGCTAGCAAACTTCTTCCCTTATCTGCCACCAAGCTCACCCTCCTCCCTCTCTTCTCTCACTTGAATATAGTGTGGGTGTGTATATGTGCTCAACAAATGGGGATGAGTGGTATATTTATAGAGAATTTGGTGTGAAAAGTCCCAAATGCCCATTGGTTCCAATTCAATTGAATAGTGCCTTGATTTAGTTTAAATGTAATGGAATGAGGGAGGATTAGAATCTTAATTATGTATTTAATTATGATCTAGTTAGGCTTAGGGCTAATTTAAATACCTTCTAGTTAGAAGTACACACACATATATATAGCAAATCTTTATAGGTACCAAAGTCATTATTGCTCCAAGATTTCAAGGGATTTGTTTGTACTAAAGTACAATGATTATAGCATAGGAGGTATGATGGCTAGCCATGTGATGGTGAATTGATGGACTTGTTTTATTTTTATTTTTTTTGTACAAATCTTGGAAATTGTAAAATATAATGTTAAAAAAAATTTTTAGGGTACAAGTTTATATATAAATATATAATGGTACTTGCTTGGGGTCAATTTGTGATTTAATAAAAATGTGAGGACTTGGGCTCAATTAAAGTATCTATTTCAAGTGTCGAGTTAATAAATTAGTGTAAGGAAAAATAATTCGGTTTGTATTATCTTGCTTTGAATTTAAAGGTAAATAACTGAACGAAAACTGTGAAAACCGGAAGTTAAGGTTTAGAGCGACTAATATAAAATTTGAGAGTTAAATAGTTAATATTAGAGTGTTAGAAATGATTTCTAAGCTTCCAGGGTCGATTAGGGTTTGTATGAGTTCGTCCGTGATGCGTTTTTAGTTCTAGGGTTTAATTTGCGAACAATCAACGAATTAAGGGCTTTATTATAATAACTCAAAATTTAGGGACTTAATAAGGTTTACAAAAGTTAGGGGTCTCACAGAGGATGTAAACAAAAATCGAAGAACACTTCTCAGAGAATTTTTCAGAGAATAGATGTGAGTAATTATAGTTCAAAGAATATTTTCTGATTTTTTGTAACTTGTTTACATTAGAGGCTTTGGTATATATAATGAAACTTATAGCCGTTTATAGCCATTGTATTCATTTGAATTTATAGCCGTTTATAGCCGTTGTATTCATTTGAATTTATAGTTGTTTATAGCCGTTTATAACCGTTGTACTCCATCATTACTAATTTGAATATCTTCCACTTGAACCTTTTGGCCTACTGCTGTGCTGGGCTGCTTGAACCTTTGTTTTGGGCTGTTTGAATCTCGGGTTTGAGCTGTTTGAACTCCTGATTTAATCAAATATTAAATATATTCTAACAACATTTAAGATAAAGGTTTATGTGAGAAATAATGGGACATAATAAATTTTGATTCTATTTTTTTCTTTCAAATAAATTAAAACATAATTAAATAAATTATCAAAATAAATATTGATTCTATTTTTCTCTTTCAAATAAATCATCAAAATAAATTTTGATTCTATTTTTTCTTCCAAATAAATTAAAACGAAATTAAATAAATTATCAAAATAATTAAGTCTAACATATCTCTTTGACACATCTCAGTAGTTCAATGTTGATCGCCTTCAATGAAGTTTCTCATTCTCTATTTATTTTATTTATTGATTTGTATGTTATTAGTTGATAGAAATCTGATTGTTGTTATTTGTTTTGCATGTTTTTTCTCAGTCTAATCTATGTTTACCGTTTGTCATACTCAGTGAAATTTCTCTGATCGAAGTCTTTTAAAATTTCACTAGTTGTGTGTTATTTCACTGACTTTCTTTTGGAGCAATAAATTTAAACTTTTTGGTGTTAAATTTGGAATCAAAGATCTAATTTTGGATTTGATTCTGAAAATTTTAATTTCTAGCACTAAAAGAGAAGTGTCATAGATGTTGGACAACAAACTTTTACCATGCAAAGTCAATAAAATTTCACTATGATGTAATAATAAACACAATAATTTTTTAAAATTCCATATTATTTATGGATCTTGTTTGATAATTTTGATGAGAGGATTCTAAAAATACAACCCCCACTCCAGATATCCCGAGTTGTTTTCAGATCAAGGTAACTCAAGTTTGGGGACCAAACTTCTTTAAGGGGGGTAGGATGTAACAACCCCCACTCCACCCTAGTCATGCTTGCATGTATTACATAATCTTGTCCCAATGTGTTGCATTTGCATCCCTTGATTTGTTTTGCATAAATGTTACTTGAATGGTGTGTTCCTTATTGGTGTGTATGTGTTTCAACCGAGGTCATCTTGAGCCTAGGTCGCCCTTTTGATACTCTTACACTTAGGACCATCTTGGGATTTCTCTGGTTGACCTCTCTCTGCACCCTGACATATTGGCCGAGATATCATTATCTAGGCCGAGGTGTTCACCACCAAGGCCGAGATGTGTACTATCTGGGCCGAGATGTTGCCCTTGAACCCAAGTGATCTTGCCCTAGACCGGTACAACCTAGACCGAGGTGTGGCACATCTAGGCTGAGGTGTGGCACATCTAGGCCGAGAGTTGACCTTTCTAGCCGAGGTCATTGTCCCTTTGCTTGCCGAAGTCTTGTTATTTGCCGATGTCATTACTCGCCGGAGTCCCTTGCCGCCTAGCTTGTTGAACACACTTTGTCATAGTCTTGTCTTTTCAATCAGTCACCTTTTCAAGTAGAGCCAACCAACCGTTGCCACGTGTCCGGGCTGAGTGTTAAGTCAGCCGGCAAGCCTAAAATGTATCATTTTGTATCAAATCTTTGTTCTTGAGGAGAGAGAATCTCTAGAAGGAGAAGGAGGAGTTTTAGAGTGAGAAAGTAGATAGCAAGCTTGATCCTTAGAGTTCAAACCGTTAGATTCGAGTATTGAGGTTAGAATCTTGATCAACTCTTGCTGTTCTTATTGACCACCTAGCTGCATTGCATGATTGAACCTGTTCTGCATGCCATGCATTGATTTAAAGTTGGTTTTAGAAAGAGAAAGTTAGTGTTCATGAGTTCTTGAAGAAAAGCCTTGTTTGATTCGAAAGTTTGCAACAAGTTACATGTTTTTGTGTTTGTTTTCGTAAGATCTTCTAGTATGGGTACCCAGGTCCATGTTTTCGAACTCATAGCATGAAATCTCAGATTTTGTAATAACAAGTTATGATCTTTGCATTCATCTTCTTCATGATCTTCATGTTCATGTTCTTCATGTTCTTGAGCAGAGGGAAAACCCAGATTTTTCCCGACTTCATTTCCTTGAAAGTGGCCCTCGGGACCACACCTCGGCGAGAAGGTGTGGGACCTCGGCCAAGACTTGGTTGGTGCTTGACATGTTTTCGAGATGGGAGACAGTGTTTTATTTTGATTTGACTTAGCATCTGAGGAATGCCGAGATCATCTGCATGCATGTGAAACTTATTTGAAAGTGCATTTAACAGATTTCTGCCATGTGTTTGTAGGACTTGGACTTGCCTTGACCCCGACGTTTGAAGAAATAAGTGAGTGGTATTTTAATAAAGTTATGTTACAATGTTTTAAGAAAAGTCTTGTTTTGCTTTGTTTTGGAAAGTATTTGTAAGAATGAATGAATACCCCTATTTGTGTATCCAACATTATGTCTTGTTTCGATGACATTCTCGGGAAGTCCGTATGTGTTAGGGGACTATAAGGATTTGTAGCACAAAGTTTGGAAGTCCGTATGTGCTAGGGGACTATAAGCATTTGTAGCACAAAGTTTGGAAGTCCGTATGTGCTAGGGGACTATAAGCATTTGTAGCACAAGTCTTTAGTGTCTGGGGACTATAATGCAACGACACCATTGCTTAGAGATCTCTCTTGTCTTGTCTTGCCTTCCCACTGACGGTTTTACCGCGTGGGTTTGTTGTCCGGAATGTCATCTCTTGTATTATATTGATATTAGTAAGCATTCCTTGAAGCTTTGAAGGATTTGATAGATGAGCTTGATTTATTCCATGTATTGTTTTGTTAAAAGATCTCGGATATCATTCATGTAAACCCTTTATTATTTATACCATTCACTGAGTATCCAAGCTCACCCTCTCTATATATATGTAGGTGATGAGCAGGGCGGCGGCGACGCCTAGATGTGTTTGCCGATGTGTTTTTGGATTCGTGTTTTGCAACATCTTGAAGATCATGCTTCTTAGTTATTTCCTTGTATTTTGTATTTGATGGCTGAGAAGCCTTTTGGTCAAGATGTAATTTTTGTACTCCATTTTGTTGTATATAAGCTATTGTAAGATGTATGTCATTTCATTTAACTTAAGCACTGCTCTTATGGACTACTTAGCTTTTATTTATTGCTTCCGCATTTGTAAGCCCCATATGTTTACTTTGATTTGTGTGTGTGATCTTGTAAGTGGCCTTTGGTAGTCTCGAATTACTGGCCATCATGGCACCATTCTACTAGGGGCGAGATGGGGTCGTGACAGAATGGTATCAGAGCACGATTTCCTCATAGTACGTTATTCACACACTTTGAGTCCTAAAGAGCATAGGATTTCCCTTAGAAAGATGTTAGGATTGCACCATGTTGCTTGCTACTTGACAATATGTGCATCATCTCGGCATAACTGCTTGTTGCTTGTATACATACTTTATTGCGCATTTTGTTTTAAAGTCACACTTTGCATACTCATAGCACTATGAGGAGAGGAAGACCACCAGTTGGCCGAGATCAATCAGAAGACAGATTGGACCGACTAGAAAGACTAGTTGAAGGTTTAAGTCGGGAGTTGAGACAAATGAGGCAACAGAATGCTAGTGCTACATCTACCCAAGCCGAATAGACTAATGGCCGACATGCAGTTCCGCCTCCACCTCCTCCAGTACCTCAAGTGCCTCCACAGCCAGCCTTGTATGGGGATGGAACTATGACTCTGATTAAGGAGTTCAAAAAGATGAACCCGCCAAGATTCCAAGGGGGCATAGAGCCGATGAAAGCCGAAGCGTGGGTCTTAGGAATGGAGAAGCTATTCGAGATCTTCCCCAGCACAGATGCTCAGAAGGTGGCATTGGCCGCGTTCACGTTAGACGACGACGCTCGAAGATGGTGGATGATGACCCGAGAAGGAAATCCTGATTTAACTTGGGCCAAATTTTTGGAACTGTTTTACAACAAGCATTTTCCCCTTAGTGTTCGAGATCGCAAGACCACGGAGTTCCAGACTTTGACACAGGGAAACAAGACAGTGGCAGAATACGACCGTGCTTTCACCGAATTGGCGAGGTACGCGCCTCATATGGTCAGTGATGAATATAGGAAAGCTAGGAAGTTTGAAAGCGGACTGCGTGGACCGATACAGGATAGAGTCAACATGCTCAACATGCCGACTTATGCCGGAGTCTTGGACAAGGCTATTCTTGCAGAAGCTAACTTGAACCGATATCAGAATGCAGGAGAGAATCAGAGAAAGAGACAGAACTATGATAACCGCCGAGTTCCATTTAACGCCAAGAAGAAAGCGAATGTGGGCAGCTCCAGCAACTCGAACCAGGAAAGTAATACTAAGCCGATGTGTGCAAGTTGTGGGAAGCCGCATTCCGGGGTTTGCCGTTGGGCGTCAGGCGCCTGTTTTGAATGTGGAGAAATGGGTCATCGTGTGAGAGACTGTCCGAAGTCAAAGATTGATGATGGTAAGAAAAATGGGAGCACCTCGGGCTCTGCACAGGGAAGCAACGTCGGAAGGACACAGATGAGGCAGGGCAGGGTTTTCGGCTTAGTGCCGAGACACCTGAATCGCCGAGACAGTAGTGTCAGGTATACTCCCAATCTGCTCTCAAGATGCATACATATTGATTTATTCGGGTTGTACGCATTTATTCGTATCTGCTAAGTTTGCCGAGAAATTGAATAGACAACAAGAACCCCTTGATTATGTGTTATATGTATCCGCTCCATCTGGGAGAACTATGATTGTTGCATCTATCTATAGGGCGTGTGTTGTTGTGATTGAGGGTGTAGAATTATTAGTTGATTTGATGCCGTTAAACATGACCCTCTTTGACGTCATATTAGGAATGGACTGGTTAGTGACGAATCACGAATCTATTAATTGTGTTTCGAAGAATGTCACGTTGAGACCCCCAAACCAAGCCGAGGTTATTTTCCAGGGTAAAGGGGTAGTGTCCCCACCTTACCTGATTTCGTCCATTAAGGCCTATAAGCTAATTCAGAAAGGGTGCCATGGCTACTTGTGTAGTATACTGAGTGATCAGAATGGGAATGTTAATTTAGCTAATATCCCAGTTGTTAATGAATTCCCCGACGTCTTTCCAAATGAATTGCCTGGCCACTTAGTCGATAGAGAAATAGAGTTTACTGTGGACATCGTGTCAGGAACACGGCCGATCTCCAAGACACCCTATAGGATGGCCCCAGCCGAACTTAAGAAATTGAAAGTGCAACTGCAAGAATTGTTGGATAAGGGTTTTGTTAGGCCGAGCACTTCACCATGGGGAGCACCAGTCTTGTTTGTTAAGAAAAAGGATGGCACACTTCGTCTTTGCATTGACTACAGAGAACTTAACAAGGTAACCATTAAGAACAAGTACCCGTTGCCTAGGATTGATGATTTGCTAGATTAACTACAAGGAGCACGAGTCTTTTCTAAAATTGATCTTAGGTCGGGCTACCACCAACTCAAGGTTAAAGCTGAGGATGTTGAGAAGACTGCTTTTCGGACGAGGTATGGCCACTACGAATTTCTAGTAATGCCTTTTGGGGTGACTAATGCGCCGGCAGCATTCATGGACTTAATGAACAGAGTCTTCAAGCCGTACCTAGATGAATTCGTGGTTGTTTTTATTGATGACATATTGATCTACTCCAAGAGTACAACCGAGCATGAATGTCATTTGAGACTTGCCCTACAAACCTTGAGGGACAAGAAATTGTATGCTAAGTTGAGTAAGTGTGAGTTTTGGCTTTCCAGCATTTCATTTTTGGGACATGTGATTAATGAAGAGGGTATCTCTGTTGATCCCAGTAAGATTGAAGCCGTTGTAAATTGGCCGACGCCGACCAACGTGTCCGAGGTTCGTAGTTTTCTGGGTTTGGCAGGTTATTACAGAAAGTTTGTAAGGGACTTCTCAAGGATTGCAGTGCCATTGACACAGTTAACTCAGAAGGGAGTGGCATATGAATGGACCGAAGATAGAGAGTTAGCCTTCCAGGAGTTGAAGACGAGGTTAGTTACAGCACCAGTTCTTGTACTTCCATCAGGTAATGAAGAATTTCGGATTTATAGCGATGCTTCACATAAGGGTTTGGGTTGTGTATTAATGCAAAGGGGGTAAGGTCATAGCATATGCATCTCGCCAGTTAAAACCTCACGAGAAGAATTATCCTACTCATGATTTAGAGCTAGCAGCCGTGGTATTTGCTTTGAAGATTTGGCGTCATTACTTGTATGGAGCTTCTTGCCAAGTTTTCACGGATCACAAGAGTTTGAAGTACTTGTTTACTCAGAAGGAACTAAATTTGAGGCAGAGAAGATGGCTGGAATTATTGAAGGACTACGACATGCAGATTCAGTACCACCCAGGCAAAGCCAACTCGGTAGCCGATGCATTAAGCAGGAGGTCAATGGGAAGTTTAGCGTGTTTAACTATGATCTCAGCGGAGCCGACTATCATCGAAGAAGTAAAAGCAAGGCAAATGGAGGATAAATTCCTGAAGAAGGTAGCCGACGAGATTAACACCAGGCCGAGGTCAGGTTACACCTTTGAGAATGGAGTGCTTAAGTTTGAAGGAAGGTTGTGCGTGGCCGACGTCCCTGAATTGAAGGGGAAGATTCTGCAAGAATCTCATGGTTCCAGAATTGCTGCTCATCCAGGGAACACTAAAATGTATCACAATGTAAAGCAGACCTTTTGGTGGCCGAACATGAAGAGGGAGATAGCCGAGTTCGTATCCCAATGCCTGCAATGTCAACGAGTGAAGACAGAACATCAGAGACCAGCAGGACTTCTTCAACCCTTGTCGATTCCTGAATGGAAATGGGAACATATCTCCATGGATTTTGTGATTGGTTTGTCAAGACGCAGAAGGAATGAGTTCGATTTGGGTCATAATTGATGATTAACTAAGTCAAGACACTTCTTGCTGCTCGGACTACATTCAATCTTGACCGACTAAATTTCAGATCAGTATATTAATGAGATTGTGAGACTGCATGGAGTGCCGATGTCTATTGTTTCAGACCGAGATCCGAAGTTTGTTTGTAGATTTTGGCAAAGTTTACAAAGAGCCTTGGGAATCGAGTTGAAGTTTAGCACAGCTTTTCACCCGCAAACCGATGGGCAAACAGAAAGGACGATTCAGACACTTAAGGATATGCTCAGGCTATGTGTACTAGATTTTCAGGAAAGTTGGGGAGCACATTTACCATTAGTGGAATTCGCTTACAACAACAGTTATCAAGCTAGCATTGGCATGGCACCGTACGAAGCTTTGTATGGAAGGAAGTGCAGATCGCCGATATGTTGGACTGAAGTAGGAGATAAAGTTTTGATCGGCCCTAAACTGATTCAAGTGACAACTGAGAAGATTAAGCTTATTTGACAGAGGATCAAAACTGCCCAGAGTCGGCAGAAGAGCTATGCCGACCAGAGAAGAAGAGAATTGGAATTTGAAGTTGGGGACCATGTATTCCTGAAGATTTCGCCAATGAAAGGAGTTTCCAGATTTGGGAAGAAAGGTAAGTTAGCACCTCGTTACATCGGGCCATTTGAAATTCTTGAAAAGATTAGCACGACTGCCTATGGACTTGCTTTACCACCAGAATTTAGTCAAGTGCACAATGTGTTCCACATCTCGATGTTGAGGAAGTATATTCGGGATCCACTGCATGTAATTAACTATTTCGGGATTGTGATAAATGAAGATTTGGGCTACGAGGAGAAGCCGATGAGAATTCTTGATAGACAAGTGAAACAGTTGAGGAACAAATCTATATCAATGGTGAAAATTGAATGGAAGGAACATTACGGCAAGGCTGCCACATGGGAAATGGAAGAAGAGATGAAAGTTCGATATCCCGAGTTGTTTTCAGATCAAGGTAACTCAAGTTTGGGGACCAAACTTCTTTAAGGGGGGTAGGATGTAACAACCCCCACTCCACCCTAGTCATGCTTGCATGTATTACATAATCTTGTCCCAATGTGTTGCATTTGCATCCCTTGATTTGTTTTGCATAAATGTTACTTGAATGGTGTGTTCCTTATTGGTGTGTATGTGTTTCAACCGAGGTCATCTTGAGCCTAGGTCGCCCTTTTGATACTCTTACACTTAGGACCATCTTGGGATTTCTCTGGTTGACCTCCCTCCGCACCCTGACATATTGGCCGAGATATCATTATCTAGGCCGAGGTGTTCACCACCAAGGCCGAGATGTGTACTATCTGGGCCGAGATGTTGCCCTTGAACCCAAGTGATCTTGCCCTAGACCGGTACAACCTAGACCGAGGTGTGGCACATCTAGGCCGAGGTGTGGCACATCTAGGCCGAGAGTTGACCTTTCTAGCCGAGGTCATTGTCCCTTTGCTTGCCGAAGTCTTGTTATTTGCCGATGTCATTACTCGCCGGAGTCCCTTGCCGCCTAGTTTGTTGAACACACTTTGTCATAGTCTTGTCTTTTCAATCAGTCACCTTTTCAAGTAGAGCCAACCAACCGTTGCCATTAATGTCCCATTGAGTGTTAAGTCGGTAACAAGCCGAAAATGTATCATTTTGTATCAAATCTTTGTCCTTGAGGAGAGAGAATCACTAGAAGGACAAGGAGGAGTTTTAGAGTGAGAAAGTAGATAGCAAGCTTGATCCTTAGAGTTCTAACCGTTAGATTCGAGTATTGAGGTTAGAATCTTGATCAACTCTTCTTGTTCTTATTGACCACCTAGCCGCATTGCATGATTGAACACTTACGCATGCCATGCATTGATTTAAAGTTGGTTTTAGAAAGAGAAAGTTAGTGTTCATGAGTTCTTGAAGAAAAGCCTTGTTTGATTCGAAAGTTTGCAACAAGTTACATGTTTTGCGTTTGCTTTCGTAAGATCTTCGAGTACGGGCAGCCAGGTAGATGTTTTGGAACTCATAGCATGAAATCTCAGATTTTGTAATAACAAGTTATCATCTTTGCATTCATCTTCTTCATCATCTTCATGTTCATGTACTTCATGTTCTTGAGAGGAAAACCCAGATTTTTCGACTTCATTTCCTTGAAAGTGGCCCTCGGGACCACACCTCGGCGAAGGTGTGGGACCTCGGCCAAGACTTGTTGGTGCCCAAAGATGTTTCCTGAGATGGGAGACAGTGTTTTATTTTGATTTGACCTAGCATCTGAGGAATGCCGAGATCATCTGCATGCATGTGAAACTTATTTGGAAGTGCATTCAACAGATTTCTGCCATGTGTTTGTAGGACTTGGACTTGCCTTGACCCCGACGTTTGAAGAAATAAGTGAGTGGTATTTTAATAAAGTTATGTTACAATGTTTTAAGAAAAGTCTTGTTTTGCTTTGTTTTGGAAAGTATTTGTAAGCATGAATGAATACCCCCTATTTGTGTATCCAACATTATGTCTTGTTTCGATGACATTCTCAGGAAGTCCGTATGTGTTAGGGGACTATAAGCATTTGTAGCACACGTCCTTAGTGTCTGGGGACTATAATGCAACGACACCATTGCTTAGAGATCTCTCTTGTCTTGTCTTGCCTTGCCACTGACGGTTTTACCACGTGGGTTTGTTGTCCGGAATGTCATCTCTTGTATTATATTGATATTAGTAAGCATTCCTTGAAGCTTTGAAGGATTTGATAGACGAGCTTGATTTATTCCATGTATTGTTTTGTTAAAAGATCTCGGATATCATTCATGTAAACCCGTTATTATTTATACCATTCACTGAGTATCCAAGCTCACCCTCTCTATATATATGTAGGTGATGAGCGGTGGCGGCGCCTAGATGTGTTTGCGATGTGTTTTGGATTCGTGTTTTGCAACATCTTGAAGATCATGCTTCTTAGTTATTTCCTTGTATTTTGTATTTGATGGCTGAGAAGCCTTTTGGTCAAGATGTAATTTTTGTACTCCATTTTGTTGTATATAAGCTATTGTAAGATGTATGTCATTTCATTTAACTTAAGCACTGCTCTTATGGACTACTTAGCTTTTATTTATTGCTTCCGCATTTGTAAGCCCCATATGTTTACTCTGATTTGTGTGTGTGATCTTGTAAGTGGCCTTTGGTAGTCTCGAATTACTGGCCATCATGGCACCATTCTACTAGGGGCGGGATGGGGTCGTGACAAATTTTATACATGAAAATTCAATGTTTAATGCAAGAAATAATAGAAGTAAAAACTTTATGCATCTTGATCATGAAAATAGTAAAAATGAAACCACAGGACTATTAAATAGTCTAATGGATGCAAGTAAAGAAACTTTAAAAATTTCTAGAAATTAAAATATCATGATTACTGAAATATCTTAAGAGTTAAAAGAATAAAAGAAATTTCTCTTAAAAATCAAAAGAAATTTTTATTAAAAGATTTGGAACTTCTTTTATGGTTATTAAACAAAGTGCAAAAACTGTAAAAGATGAAAAAAAATCAGGATGGTAGTGGTACATCCAGACCAAAAAAATCCTATAGAAGGAATTGGGAGAACTAAAATAATTTAATAAAAGAAGAATACCTCATTCCATGATGTTCAAGCTTTTGAATCTTGTTCTTGATTGATTAAGTCCTGAATGCATAAACAAAACCATTTATAAAACATTTTCACAGAACCATATGGAAAAGTAGAAGGAACAGAGTTTCTAGCCTATTTTATTCACAAAACAAAGCTTGTGTTTTGATGTCTATCGCATGCATATATATATATATATATAGGCTTGGACCCATAATCCAAGTGTAACTCCTCATAACTTTCCGCCATTAGGGAAGTTGTAACTTCTCATAAAACCACTTTATAGGGTAATGGATATCACACACGTTAGTTACCCAAATAAATATTACTGATTAGATATATAAATAATATTGTTATAATAATAATAATAATAATAAAACAAAAAACCAATGTGGCATGTGGACTAATTTATGGAGACATGCTTACGTTCTCCCACTTGGCACATATGACACATTTTGCTGACTTTTGGTAACCAACAAACTAATTATGCCCATTAAAAAAAAATACCCAAACTTTATAGAGAGGCATAATATACGAATCATGGAAGCTATACTCTAATACTCTTAACTTTATGTATTGCATTGTATAATACTCTCAACTTTATGTGGTGTCATTCTTTATGAATAACCTTTAATAAGTTATTTTGGGTCCAATGATCCCTATGGATCAATAGTCTCAATGGACTGCATAATATCACAAATACTTTAGATGCACAAAATGATACTTTTCATTAATAATAATTAAAATGTCATGACAAAACAAAATAAAACTGTGGTGAAAGGGTTTGAAAATACTCCTTAGATCCTGAAAGACGCCAATGATCCTCAGCTAGTCACCTGAAAAGATACGAACACTCCGGTCGGGGGTGCCGGAATTAGCACTCCGACGGGCAAGTCAGTTCCTCTGCTCAAGAAAGCTTGTTTACTAAGTTTTTAGAAGTGATTCTTACGTACCTCTACAAATCTGAAGCTCTTGTATTTATATCCATTCTCTGGGCCTCGGGCCTGGGCCTACTTTTTCAATCATTATCTTTTCCTCTATTCGGCTCTAGGAAGGGATCCAAATATGGCCTATCTATCCTATTCGGCCCCGTATTCCTGCGGGGTATATGCCGGCTAGCGTCAAGCTTCTGAAATATACCTCCCTTATCCTCGCCTGATTATTCAGCGTCCTAGTTGAGCAGCATGGAGCCGTTCAGTCACCGGCTCACCGGGTATTTGAGATTTTGTTCCTTTATTTATTCGGCTCCCACAAAAACAAAAAAACAACTAGAAAAATTATTGAGCTAACTAATCAGTCTCATGCCCTCTGCATGTTTTGAAAACATCATTACAAAAAGACCTTTGGTCATAGGATCTGCAACCATCATATCGGTACTAATATGTTCAATGGTGACTTCTTACTTCTTAACACGGTCTCGAACATCAAGATACTTTATGTCAATATGCTTGCTTCGGCTGCCACTTTTGTTGTTGTTAGAAAAGAAATCTGCAGTCTAATTATCACAGTAAACCTTTAATGGCCTAGAAATTGAATCCACAATTTGAAACCCTGTGATAAAATTCCTTAACCAAATAGCCAGTGATGTTGCTTTAAAGCATGCTATAAACTCTGCTTCCATTGTTGACGATGCAATTATTGTCTCTTTGGCGCTCTTCTATAAAACAGCAACACCTGCTAGCAGATAGACATATCCTAAAGTGGATTTTTTGGAATCTTGATAACCTGCAAAATCTGAGTCAAAATATCCAACCACTTCATGATAGTCAATATGCTTGTAAGTAAGCATGTAGTCATTGGTTCCCTTTAAGTACCTTATGAATTTTTTTGTAGCCTTCCAATGTTCCATTCTTGGATTATTTTGGTATTTTCCAAGCATCCCAACTATAAATGCAATGTTAGGTCTTGTACAAACCAGAGCATGCATTAAACTGCCTACAGCAAACGCATATGGAATGCTAACTATTTGTTCCTTTTCCAAATCATTCTTTGGACATTGACTTAAACTAAATTTGTCACGCTTTAAAATGGGTGCTGCATTAGGAGTGCAATCACTCATCCTGAATTTCTCCAAAACTCTTTCAATGTAGGCTTTATGAGACAATCCTAATGTCTTTTTAGACTTGTCTCTATGAATCTCTATGCCAATGACATAAGAAGCTTTACCCATATCCTTTATTTCAAAGTTTTGTGAAAGAAATTGTTTAGTGTCATGCAACAAACCCAAATCATTAGATGCAAGTAAAATGTCATCTACATATAGAACTAAGAAAATGTACTTGCTCCCACGAACCTTAAGGTGTATATAGTTGTCCACAACATTCTTTGTAAAACCATATGAAGTAATAACATTGTGAAACTTTAAATACCACTGTTTGGAAGCTTATTTTAGCCTATATATGGATTTCTTGAGCTTGCAAACTAAGTGACTATCTTTATCAAAACAAAAACCTTCAGGTTGCTTCATGTATACTTCTTCCTCAAGATCCCCATTTAAAAATGTCATTTTCACATCCATTTGATGTAGCTCTTAATCAAAATAAGCTACTAATGCCATGATAATTCTAAATGAATCCTTCTTAGAAAGTGGAGAAAAGGTATTATGATAATCGATGACTTCTCTTTGAGTAAAATCCTTGGCTACAAGTCTGGCCTTATATTGTTCCATGTTGCCAATTGAGTCTTTCTTGGTCTTATGGACCCATTTATAGCCAACAACTTTAACTCCCTTAGACAACTTGGCAATTTCCCAAACTTGATTCTTAGCCATAGATTCCAACTCTTTTTTCATGGCATCATACCAAAATTGAGAATCTCTCTATTCATGGCATTGGAAAATGGAATAGGATCATCTTTAGGTTTGATGTCAAAATCAGACTCCATCAAGTATATAAAATAATCACTAGAAATTGCTGATTTTCTAGTTCGTGAGGATCTCCTTAATCCTGTAGTCTCAATTGAGACTTGAGCTACATGCTCTATGTTGACTTGTTCCTCCTGTGGTGGAGGTTCTTGAATTGATTGATCTTCAAGGATATTGAGTTGATTATCTTGAAAGACAACCAATTCACCTATATTCACAGGTGTTGCATCTAGATCCCGTGATTCCTCCCACTCTATCTTTCGAGGGTAAATCCTACTAGGGTCAACTTCCTCAATAAACTTAGCATTCATGGCTTCAACAATTCTAATTGAATTTGAAGGACAATAAAATCTATTGCCCTTGGAGTTTTCCGCGTAGCCTATGAAAAAATCACTAACTGTTCTGGGGTCTAATTTCTTTAAATGTGGGTTATACACCCTTACTTCAATTGGACAACCCCAAACGTGTAAGTGTCTTAAATGTGGCTTCCATCATTTTCATAACTTAAATAGTGTTTTGGGAACAACCTTGGATGGAACCCTATTTAAGATATAAATAGCGATTTTTAAAGCTTCACTCCACAAATTTATAAGCACATTGGAATAACTAAGCATGCTCCTTACCATGTCCGTAAGTGTTCAATTCCTTCTTTCAATAGCACCATTTTGTTGTGGTGTGCCATGCATTGAATATTGTGCAATAATGCCTTCTTCCTTAAAGAACTTAGCAAATGGACTTGGTAATTGTCCCAATTCTGTGTACCTCCCATAATATTCTCCACCCGTGTCTGACCTCTCAATTTTAATTTTCTTTTTTGTTTGTTTCTTTACCTTTTCTTTATAAATTTTAAAGGCATCAAGTGCCCCGACCTTATCAAACAAGAGGTAGAGACAAATGTATCATGTATAGTCATCAATAACTTAGATCAAATATCTTTGACCATTCAGACAAGGTGGAGTAAATGGTCCACAAATATCAGTGTATATGATTCCAAGAATTTTCTCACTCTTTTTGGCACCTTTACTGGTCTTGTTGGTCTGTTTTCCTTTTATGCAGTCCACATAAATACCAAAGTTAGTATTCAAAAGTTGGAAGGACTTCATCATTAATCAACCTCTTTATTCTCTCAATAGAGATGTCTCAATCTCATATGCCAAAGTATAGAGGGGAACTCATCAACAATATTACGCTTAATGCCAAACGCAAGGTTAAAAGACTTTGTTCAAACATAGGATCCAAATTTAATTTGTACAAATCATTAATTAAAGTACCAAATCCTATAGAAACAAAGTCTTTAAACAAACTAACATTTGAACCAACAAATTGAAATTCAAATCCAAACGGTACTAGCCTAGAAATATAAATTAAATTTTTAGAAAACGATAGAATATAAAAAGTGTTTTCAAGATCCAAAACAAAATCATTCTTTAAAAAAAGTTTGAATGTTCTTATAGCTTTGACGTGCAAACACATCCCATTGCCCAAATAGATGCCGTGTTCACTTTTCATCGGTTTCCTTAGGTTAAGGAAGCCCTGCATGGTATTAACAATGTGAATTGTAGAACCCGAATCAATCCACCAATCATATTAATGAGTATTAACAAAATTAGATTCATAAAACACAAAAGATATGACATTACCTTTCTTCTCAAGCCATTTCTTATACTTGGGGCAGTTTTTCTTTAAGTGACCTTTTTTCTTGCAAAAGAAGCATGCATCCTTATTGCCATGATTTTTGAATGGCACTTTACCAGGCTTCTTCCATTTGTGATCACTTTTGCCCTTTTTCCATTGCCCTCTATTATGTGTTGCTAGATGAGCACTTTCCACCTTTTCATGCTTCAATCTCTCCTCATCTTGAACACACATGGTCAAAAGTTCATTGATAGACCATTTTTCCTTCTGTGTGTTGTAAGGAATTTGGAATGCTCCATATTCCATAGAAAGAGAATTGAGTATGAAATTGACAAGGAATGACTAAGAAATCTCAATCTCGAAGGACTTAAGACAAGCTGCAATGTCCCTCATTTCCATAATGTGCTCACGCACACTCCTAGAATTGTTATGCTTCATGCTTGATAGTTTGTTCATTAGGGTGCTTGATAATGCCTTGTCAGAACTAACAAATTGCTCTTCAATAGCCCTCATGTAGTTCTTGACCTTATCAAACGGTGAGATTGAACCCCTAATGCTCTGACTGATATGTGACTTTATGAGCATTAGGCTTAAGCGATTAGATTGCTCCCATTTGTCATAAGCATTCTTTTATGCAGCGAAACTCTCGCCTGTGGGTTCAAGAGGTTCATCCACATAGAGTGCTAGACTGAGGTCCATGCACCCTAATGTCAAAAGGATTTTGTCCTTCCAGTCCGAAGAATTATCACCGTTCAAGAATGGAATACAAGAAGACTCATTAGACAGTACAGACATAGAAATCACTGTAATTACCAAGAATATCATTAATACTTTGAAACAATAACTATAGTCTGAATCAACCATGTCAAATTCAATAACAAATCTAAACCTTCCTGTGGGTAGACGTTACTAAACTACATTAGATTTGCTATTACTTTATAATAAGACTAATGGATCTGAAATATTCAAGGAAAAGAAAACTCATACCTGTGGGTTTAGAGTGTCCAATCCCTCTAATACCCAACCCATTATCTTATTCCAATTAAATTTCATATATAACTACTTTCTTGTGGGACTGAGAAATTATTCATAAAATATAATTGCAATATGAAAATGCCAAATTGATTTTAACTTTATGTGATCAAAATACTAAGGATCACTATATCTTTATGTCTTAAGATCATGTGGCTACTCTAAAAGCAAAAATAAATTTTTTTAAATATGGAATAGAACATGAGACAAATCCATATGTTCACATAAATTTTCATGGCATAAATTATTACTTTAATACATGGAATATAATATTACATTATTCTAGATAGCATGCCAATGAACTTGAAAATTTTTAAGGCTCGAATGAACATTATTTAAAATAATTTACTGTATGAAATTCTAAGAATTCACTCACTACCTGTGCATACAACTATAATAGAATAATCTGAATAGCATGTTAGTTCCACTATAAAATTGAAGATTAAATTTAAATCAGTGTGGGTTCTACTGGTCAAGACTAGATGCTGTTTTGCTAAAAAACCATACATACAGGACTTATTATTTCGTTTGTGTAGCGATTCCGATTTTGATCCTTCTTTCATGTTTTGCCACTTCGACTGGGCCGATCGGGGGTCAAGTTGCTAGGTCAGCTCATGGGGGTCCAAGGGGCAGCATCCTGGCGAGGGTCGAGCTGCCCAGTCAGCTCGCGAGGGTCCAGGGGGTAGCACCCCTTGGCGGGTCCTAGGGCAACGCCTTGGCGAGGTTGAGGGGCAGCACCCCCAAAATAAAAATACAAAATGCATTCGAAGTTGCTTGTCCGCTCGAGCAACCGTTTATGCGCTCGAGCGGAGAATGTTTGGTTTCAGAAGTTTGACCTGTCTGCAAAAGTACTAGGTTAGTGTATTTGACACTCGAGTGGACCATGTTATATCAGTTCGTGAATCTGATATTTCATATCACTTTTTCAATCATCTCTCTTTCTAAAACTCTTCAGAATTCCAGATTGGGAGCTTCTCTCTCTAGAAGTCATCTTCTCTCTTTGATTTCTCCAAATCCATTAAGATTTAGACCTAAGTTCTTCACCAAAGTTGGTTATCATCTCGAGGGCTTCGTTGTGTACAGTGAAGATTGAGTTTCGACACCATTGATTTTGGGGGTTTCATCTCATTTCTTCTTCAAAACTTGAGGTAGAGATTTTCTTAGAGTTATATATATATGTTTTTGCAAGATCTAAATGATTTTCGAAATCATCCTTTGATTAGCTTTGAGAAATTGATTGTTGATTTCAAGGAGATGAGTGATTTTGAAAGAGGGTTTAATTTCTTTTCCTTTTAAAATAGAAATTGAAAGTTTTGAACCATATTGATTGAAGAAAGATGATTTTGGGAAGATTCTTTTAAATATTTTGGAGATGAATAGTTTTGGTGAGAAAACTTAGAAATTGGGTCTTTTCTTTGAAAGACGTTGAAAATCCTTGGAAGATGTTGTCATATTTATTTTGTGTACCAAAATAAATGAATGTTTTGAAAATTATTTATTTATATATAAATGACGAATTTTGTGAAAAAAATGAGAAATGTTGTTTATTTTGGAAATTGTTGTCAAAATGTTGATTTAGTCTTGAATTGACTAAATTGTTGAGATTGCTCAAAATGTGGGAATTACGTTATTCTCTTGAATGAATTGGATATAAAAGTATATATATATATATATTCATCTTGTGGAATTGTGTTGAAAAGAGGATTGAGAATTTTGATTACAATAGTGTATTGTGTGGTATAATTGAATGTGGAAGTAATGTTGCATTGCATTATTAAGCATACATTGGCATTTCAATTCAATGGACTATGTTAAGCTTTGGAAATTTGCATTGAGAAAAGAATGTTGGGAAATGGATTTTCAGGAAATGGTTTTGGAGTAAATACGGTGGTAAGTCTTGATAGGTGGTGTAGATGAAATTGTTTAAGTTGGCCTGAGTGTCCTTGGTGAAACACCAGAAAGTCGCGCGGATAGGTGTCTAGCCTTTCAGTTAATACCGGTAAAAATGACAATTGGTAGTACTTGTATAGTCTACTTGCAGACACCGACCTAGGGATTACCAGAGTTGTATTTACCACCCCTTTTAATTAAATTGATAAATTTTGAACAGTTAAAGTTGCATAACATCATTGAGCATGATGGTTTCAAAAGATGAAGATGTGTTTTATTTTCAAAAAGGCATGGCATGGCATGTGCATTCATCTCTTCAGACTTGTATAAAATGTATATACTTTGTTAAGGATTTCCTACTGGGCTTTATGCTCACCCTACCGGATTTTTGTGCAGGAAAAGACGTGGTGAATCCACCTAATTGAGGGCATGGAAATGTGTGTGTTGAGAGCACTAAAGTTCTCATTTACTGTGATCCTATTTGTAAGCCAAGGGCTATGTATGTGTGGGTTTGAATAACCATTTTGTGCACCGGGCTTAAGCCTTGGAAGATTGTAAACCCTTGGGGGTGCTTATTTGATTATTTACTTATTGTTGAATCAATGTAATATCGCATGAGGAACTATTATTATTATGTAATGCAAGTATGGGAAGTTATATTTGGTTTTCCTTTAAGAGAGCCATGATTGTTGCATTATCATTTGGGCTAAAAATTTGTGGCGTTACAGTTTGTATTTGTTTTATAGTAGAAAACCATAGTCACATAAAGTCCAAACATGAGTTTATTGCTTAGTTTCACATGTAGTCTATATATATTCACCGAATTAGTGAAATAGTCCAGTAATAATTTTTTATTGAACCAAATAAACCCAAATAAAAACATAAGAATTTCTAAATTTTATACAAAATCAGATTAAACACTTTGGTCTGTAATGGTTGTCAATTAATAAAAATTCATACTTAATGACATACAATAATTTTCTAAAATAAAATATGTTTAGAATAAGAATAATTCTAAATTAATTAAACACTACTATTATAGAACAAGGTACTATTGCCTTTAATTAATATACATCATGCAATAGTTTATCTTTTTTCTTTAATAGTGATAAACATTGAATCAAAAGTTATGCGATTAAATAATCAATTCTGATTCATCGAAGATGCTGGTTTGTTAACCTTTATGGTGTGAATTAATATACAAATATATCTCAGGTGTAAAGTACAAACCCACATAAGTATGGAGAAATGCTAAATTGATGTCAAATATGGACCACAACTTTTAATTGATTTATTTATAGCAGTCAAAGAAAAATAGCTTATATATGGAAGTAGTTATGGAACTCATATATTGAGTCAAAATAATCAGTAAATACGTTGAACAAAATTCAACAAATCTAATTCTACACAATAATGCATAAACTGAAGTTCGATTTTGTGTAGATAAATCTCATGCTAAACAACCGAATAGAAGGATTGCTCTGATATCAATTGTGAGAACTAAAATAATTTAATAAAAGAAGAATACATTTTGCCATGATGTTCAAGCTTTTAAATCTTGCTCTTGATTGATCAAGTTTTGAATGCATAAACAAAACCACTTACAAAACACTTTCATAGAACCATATGAAAAAGTGGAATGAATAGAGTTTCAAGTCTATCCTATTCACAAAACAACGTCTATGTTTTGATGACTATCACAGACATATATATAGATAGGCTTGGACCCATGATCCAAGTGTAACTCCTCATAACTTCCCACCATCAGAGAAGTTGTAACTTCCCATGAAACCACTTTATAGAGTAGTGGGTATCATACACATTAGTTACCCAAATAAATATTACTGATTAAATATATAAATAATATTTGTATAATAATAAAATAAAAAACTAATATGGCATGTGGACCACTTTATGGAGACATGCTTACAGGAATATCTTAAGAACATCTTCAAAAATATTTGAATCTATATATGGATAATTATGAAAGAGAAAAATTGTTTAAAAACGAATAAGTGGTTCTATTGATCCAACAGAGTTAAAAGAACAACACTATCAATCAAAAATAAAAGATGAAATATCTGAAATAAACAAAGTATTTGGAAATTTTGGCTTTTGGGAAAATCCCATTTTTATGAATATTTTTGGAGATAATGAAGAAAAATCTTCTAAGAAGGAAATAAAGTTAGGAAAAAGAGGACCATTAAGAACTCATATAAAATATGACTAGCCAAACTTCCTAAACCATGAGATGAACTATCTCAAAAAGAGTTTGAAAGGCTATTGGGAAAAAAAAAAAAAAAATCAAATTTGTGATTCTTTAGATGGACAAATAGCTTCTGTACGAGAAGTTATAAAGAAATATTATGCAGAACGATACAAAAGATATGGAAAAGGCATATATAGATTATAGTTGTTGTTCAAAAACTGAAGGTGTGGTAGGAAGCTATGGTTGTGACAAAAAATCCAAACCATTGGTTAAGAGGAAGAAATTTGTGAAAAAATGACAACAACAACAACAACAAAAAAACAAAAAAACAAAAAAACAAAAAAAAAAAACAAAAAACAAAAAACAAAACCAAAAAAATCATAAAAGAAAATGTTATTCCTTATAAAGAAAAACCAAAACCTTGGGGTAGATATATTAGAAAAATATCTAATAAATTTTCAAAAGACAAAAAGCCTCCATGTCCAAAAAACAAAAAATCTTCTGAAGAATGCAAATGTTGGCTTTGTGGAGAAAAATAACATTTCGCAAACAAATATCCTAACAAATAAAGAAAACAACATGCTAAACAAATATTATTTTCTGAAGAAAAATATGAATCATTATGGGCATATGAAATAGAATCTGGTGATGAAGTAGAAGAACTTATGTCAGAATATGAATCAGAATTTGAATATGTTTCTAATGAAAATGATGAACAAAGCTTAGAGGAAACTTTAATTGGAACTAGTTTTATGATGAAAATATATTCAGATGATGAGAATAAAATGATCCTTCCTAAGAAAGGAGAAAGTGAATCATTTGAAATTGAAGAACCAGAATTTTCTGTAAACGACTGGGAAATGCTGAAAATTCCAATTAAGGAAATTTATATAAATTCAATCTTCAAACCTTGAAGTAAACTGAATCTAAAAATCTTTGAAGGAAGAACTTTAGTTGGTAACACAGAATAAACATTTGTACATGTACCATTGTTTGATATGAATAAGATCAAACATTATCGTAATAAAAAATATGATTGCATTCATTTAGGACTTATACAAGTTAGTATATGTTGTATAAGTCCTTTATTTTCAGGTGGGAAAAAATTCTATGTTAACATGTGTAATGGATAATAGATGACACAGTTTTGAAATTCCTTAATTAGAGGAATTCAAAGTAATTTGTATAATGGACCAATTTGGTTCATTATCAAACCAAATTATTTCGTGGCATTGGAAGATCCTAATCTTAATCAAGCTTTAGGATTAAAATAAAAACTCAAGGTATGTAAGACCTTGATGCAAGAAGCAAAAATATTGCTATTAATTACAGGCTAACCATTAAAAACTCATATAAAATATAACTTTGTTCCTAAAGCTATAAAAAAATGAGCCTGTTACTAAATATGGAATATATTTTGATCTCGTCTTTGTAACTAACATAGAAGATGTTGTAAATAATTGGGCTCAAGCAGTAAGAATTGTAGTAGTTGGACAAGCTATAAACGTAGGAGGTCTAAATGCTTTTGTAAAAGCTACTCTAGAGGTCAAGCTGCAAAATTTTGGGATACTCTATTAGATAATGATAACGTTAGAGCTCAGTTATTAGCTTTAACTACTGCTGAAGAGAAATTGTTTTTGCCAATGAATATTATCTTTTAGGTCTAGTTTATAGACCCTTTTTTTCTTTTCTTTTTTCACAAGCATAATTTTCAAAATAGCACATATCACATATTCATATCTTAGTTAAATTTGTAAATACTATATTTTCTTGAATTCCCAATTGGCTAAGGGCTATTCCACAAAATTCTCGCTTAAGGTTATCTACCATAAACATGATATTCTCTTTAGTAGTAGTTAAAGCTAAACACTAAGCTAGAGAAATTCCAAATCAAAAAAATCTTGAAAATTTAACAATTCGATAAAATAAAGGTGTTGTTTATCTAGATGAACCTAGACGAAAATCAATTCTCTTTTACTAGATCCAATTCTACAAGTAGCTTAGAAGGAACAAAAAACAAAGATAAGGCTATCATTGAATAATCTAGTGTACAAGAATCTTGTGTACAAGAAAGTTAGATAAGGCTATAATTGAAGAATCTTGTGTACAAGAGAGTTCAGATAAAATAATAGGATACAAAATAATAAGCATCCCTATTACCAATAAATCTTCATCAAAGATATAAATAGAAGAACACTAAAATCTAAAAATGGTTTCTCTCGATAATCTCTCTATCACTTTAAATGCGAAATTAAACGAGGATTATTTAGAAAGGAACTCCAAAAAGGAGTAGAAGAAATAATCCAAAAAATAAATGAAGATATAAGTGAATAATCTCATGAAATTTTTAGAAAAACCGTTGAAGTTAGCCCTAAAAATTCATTTGTTGAATTATTGTATAATTTTATGAGCTATCATTCTTACACTATTGATGCATTAGTTGACATTGGTGCTTCATATAGTTTGGCAAAACTTGGAGTATTACCTCTAGACAAATGGGTTTTAGCTAAAAATCCAATTGTATTAAAATTGGCAAACGGTCAATCGGTAACTATGGAATATGAAAGTTGTCATGTTCCTATTATTTTTAATCAAAAAGAATTTATAATTGAATGAATAACCTGATTTCAATTTTTAGATGGAGATTTTTTAGTTGGCAATACATTTTTAAAACAAGAAGAAAATAGACCTTTTCTTCAAGATGAATCATATATTGCTCTTAAAATGCATGAAATTCCATTGCTAAAATATGTATCTCAAAAATGTAAATTTGGTTTTAACCCTGTTAAAATTACATAACCAAATTTATTAACACAAATTGAACCTCTCTACATAACCCAATGTGGTCAGCTTAAAATAATTGACGATAATCAAGAAAAAACTTGGCAACAACTATTTGAAGATGCAATTAGCAATGAAAATAACACTATAACTGATAGTGAATATGAAAGTGATAGTGAAAAAGAAGAAGATGAACAATGGATCACTGATATCACATTTCACTATCAAGGCAAACAAGGAAAACAAGGAAAATATATTTTGAGTTTAGATAATTTTAAGAAAATGCTAGAAAATAATTTTAGTGACAACCTAATAAAATTATGGAAAAAAGACAAGCCTTGGGCAAAAATAGTGCTTGAGGATCTAAATTATGTAGTCAATGTAAAACCATTAGACATAGTCTTGAACTAATTAAGGAATTCGAAAAAAAAAATAAATTTCTTGACTTATTAAAACAAGGGTTAATACGACTAAGTAGAAGTCCTTATTCTAATCCTACATTTATGGTAATGAATCTTGCAGAAAAATTAAGAGGAAAATCTCGTATGGTAATAGGTTATAGAGCTTTAAACAAAAAGACCATAGAAGATGGTTATAAATTGTCTAACAAAGATGTTTTAAAAGGAGCGAAAGGGTGAGGTATGTAACGCCCTCAAAATAAACCCATAAATCATACGTTCTTGACATGCTTAGACATAAGAGAATAAAGCATAATTACATATCATCAGAGTATTCGTTACAAAATGTATTACATGTTGACAACAAAAGAAAATGCCTTACGGGCTTACAACTTTCCAAGTCAACACTTGGTTACGAAAAAAGAGTACTAACTCTACACAAAATAAGCCCTTGGCTTGATATACATGTAATACAACAAAAATAAACAAAAGAGTCTTCAACTCCCACAACCATAATGATGTCCCATATAGGGTGAGAGATATGCTAAACATAATATGAGCAATAACTAAAACATTAGCATTTGATAAATATTTAACTCACATGAATCAATTCATAACCCATTTCAATTACATGACAAATGTGTCCATGTTTCATTTCATTTTTCATTTCTTATCCAATTTCTTAATTCATAATCCTGGCTTAGAACCTGGCCATATACTTTAAATGAGATTACATCTCATAACAATAATTCTTCCATTTCAACAATTCAAATGAGATAACAACTCATATCAAAACACTTCCATAAACCTCAATAGATACACATATTTGCTGTATCAATAACACATAAAACGCTTTCATACTTCACAAATGATACATAGCTTTGCTGTATCAATAATATATAGAACACTTCCATACTTCACAAATGATAATTCAATAGATACACATATTTGCTATCTCCTCCCAAATAACATCCCTATCTTCTCCCTATCTCATCCCACACAATACAATGTATATAAACACATATCATATACATAATCAATCAATACATAAATTTGATGTATTATTCTGACATATTCAATTGATTAGTTTTAGTTTGCCTAATCATCATGCATTGTCTACCACAATCAAGACTATCCTCCGATAATAAATGCCTCAACAGATATATATAATTTCAACATTTCCAAAGTGAGCGATTAATAAATCCAACTCCACCATTCTATTTCATAATGAACCAATTTCATTATTTCCAACTCAATTTTATATTTCCATAATAATTGTCATTAATTACACTAATGACCCAAACATACCCAAACATGGCATTTTTCCCCTTTTTCTCAATATGGACCCAAAGGTCCAAATATTACCAAGAACAACAATAACCTCTCTTTGAGACCCAAAACACATAAGTTTGAATCAAAAGAACAAAACTCTACTTTCCAATATAACACATTACAAACCCTAACTTCCTAAACCAAACCATTTATACAAAAAGCTCAACGTTTAGGTTAAAGACCATAAAGATGAGTAGGAATCCCTACCTCAAATTTCGGAGCTCAACGGAGAAGAAGATGAAAACTCAAAGTGCTCAAAATCACAAGATTTTCAGATTGATAGGAAGCCCACACCAAGCTCTACACTTTTTGTAAAGGCTCAAGGGTAGGAGATCACTCTAACTAGATCAAACCCTAGAGAGAGGGTATTTTCTAGAGAGAGGAGCTCTCAAAAGATGGTTTAGAAAAGTAAGAGAGAGAAAAGAAATGAGAAAAGTGATTCAAAATCACCTAGGAATGGGACTATACATCCTAAAACTCAAATATATGAAATTGAAGGATGACAACAAGACATATATAGCAACCAACTTATAGGTAAGCTCTGAACTCGCTGAACTCGAAGACATAGATATAGCAGAACTCTCTATCATAATCAAAAAACCATTTTATAATCTTGGACTAGCACCAAAAAGTAGCAAGCTTTTTAAAGAATTTTGGTCTGGTCTACATAATAATAAACTAAAAGATGTGCACAGAATTATTAGTGCTCTTATTGATTTTGTTGGGTGTAGCACTTCGTACTTCTTGGTATAATGGAATTATATTTGACTCCTTGATTATCATAATTGAGAACTTTTTTAGTCCATATTTGAGCCTTGGTTGAGGTGTTACCATAGTGGTTGGGCGAGATTGGATCAAAAACTCCAAATTTGAATAGTTGTTATTGAGTAGTCTTCACTCTTTTATCATTTATCCTCTTTTGAATATTGATATGAGGCTAGAACCATTGGAAAGCTTACTTTTGGGGCTTTAATTTGGACACAAGAACAACCCTAAACGGAGTTTAGACGAGAGAGTTATGTTTGTTTGAAATTTGTGAATTTGTGCTTTGTGCATAATTCGCTCGAGCGCAAGTTTCACTGCTCACGGTCCATAGATCCTTCCAACTCTGTTTTTTCAAAATCATCTGAGATACTACAAGCCTTGATTCACTGCTTGAGCGCAATTTTGACCGCTTGAGCGGTCTATTCGAGTCAGTATAGATACTAAGAGATTTGATTCACCGCTCGAGCGTAGATTTGACCGCTTACGCGGTCTATTCGGGACCAAATCTTTCAAAGTCACTTTTGAGTCAAATCTCTTCACTTTTCACTCTCTCTTCTCTCTCTTTCCGTCAATTTTGAGCTTCCAAGCTCTTTAACCCTCTAAATATCTTTGACCCCTAGTTCCATATACCAAAACGTAAAGCTTGGTGAGGGCTTTCATTTAATCTGAATAGATTGTCGTTTCATCGACGATGATTTTTGGGTTGTCTCCTCTTCACTTCAATAGGTAGGCATTTCTTTGCTCATTTTCAATACCTCATTATAGATAGACATATGGTAGTTTTGTTTGCATTTAAAAACAAATTTGTTAAGGGATTTTTCCAAAAGCATGAAATGGGGTTTAGGGTTTGAGTTTCGGGAGTTAAACTTGTTTGTTTTTGGTTCATTTTGGTGAATTGGGACGTGGTTTGTTATGGTTAGGTTGCTAGTGTCGGAAAGCCCTAATTTATTATTACGAATTAATAAATGAAAAGGGATAAAGTTGGGTAATAGTTGTGTTATTTGTTATGAGATTGAATTAATGCTTTGGTTGCCAAAAGGGATTAACCGGGCCTTGTGATTGCTTTGTTTATGCTGTGTTGAGTTGGGTTGTACTTGTATGTTATAGACAAGGTTTTATTAAAGGTGGAAAAGGCTTTTTGGTTAAGGGTTAAAAGTGATGAATAATTAGAACAATATATATTGTTTAGAAGAACGAAATGATATTCGTAACTCTTTTGTGAAATGACTTCATTGAAAATGATAATGCTTTAGAATTATGGAACCAGTTGTGGTTTAATTCATGGAAGTTATGTATTTAAATATTAGAGGTTTTGTCCTTGGCCATCAGTAGAGGATGATATTGTTATTGTTGAATAGATTATATGTATGCAATACACTTGTGTGGTAGCTATGTGATCTAGCATGCTATGATATTGTTTGGAGGTCCGTATCTCTTCAATTAAGCTGGTAAACGTAGCACATTGACAGAGATTCCTCTCCCTTCCAATTTGTGGCCAGTAAAGCATAGCGCCTTGAGATAGGTTCCTCTCTTTTCTAGTTTGCGCTCGGTAAAGTGTGACCTTGGGGTTGTTCCTCTTCGAGTGAGGCCGGTAAAGCGTTTTTTGTTATGTGGTTATTGCATTTGCCATCCGTGTTGTAGGCCAGTGGAAATGAAAGTGTGTATTACTCTCAGTTATAAATGTTTAGAAATACATGCCATGGTATAATGTTGTAGGTGTTCCTTGCCCTTGGGCCTATGACTAGGAAATGTAGTAGATGTTTTAATGTGTAAGTGTGTAGTGTGTCGAAATGTAAGATTGGGTTTTAACTAGTTATGAAAACGTGTTTTCAAAACAAATGTTGAGATGAAATTCTTTAACTCATAGTAGAAGGTGTGGGAACATAATTTTAGGGTTGTGCCACAAGGCCGTGGTGCCATGTAGATGAGCCAAATTACTGAGATATGGTGCAGTAATACTGAAATTTGAAATATTTGGATAAAGGACAGGAGTCCTAGATAAGATAAGGTGCTTAGTTCAAATAGAGATGAGGCTCTTAAGGAGTTCATCCACATCTAACTAAGAGTCCGAGATAAGTGTTGTGCTTGAGTCCTATGAAATAAGACTTCTATGGGACGAGGACACTGCTAGTTATAAGAGTAAGGAACCCTCGTGGGTCTAAGGTATGCTTTGACTAGTGATTTGTTCATTTGATTCAATATCTTTGAGAGATGAGTTATTGACTTGATCATCGGAGTGCCCCCGGGTAGACGAGCCACCATAGTATTCTTACCTTCTTGTGTGCAGGTGCATGGTTTAATCTATTATGCCGCGTGCTCTCCAACTAAGTTCCATGTTTGGTTGTGAGGTCGAAAATCAACACTCATAATTTGGCACCGTTTGTGGGAACTTAGTAAAGGATAGATGGCCAACGTTGGACAAGAGGTGAGAATCGGGGACGACATACTGTAGACATCCCATTTTGACTGGTCTTGAGACTTGGACACTCTTTTCCGAACACCCAATGATGAAAGTTAGAATGTGCTATCTCATGAATTCCTCAATAGGAGAGCCAGGTTCAAGCTTTAATCCTGACCTTACACCCATTTTGGCCAAACTATATTTAGACCCTTTTAAATATTTTTCAAATTTTTTTCTTTCATGTGGATTCAAACATTTCTACAAAGTTCGAGGCTCGCATTTTCAAAATTCAGGTGTTATATTTTCATAATAAATTGAGCAAAGACAAAGTGGAAATGAGTGGAAGAAATGACAATTTTCTGGAAAAAAAAAAAACCATGTTTTCCCCTTCTAAAAAACTGTATGGCCAAACGATTTTTTGTTTGGCCAAACACTTTTTTGTCTAGCCGAATGATTTTTTGTTTGGCCAGCTAATTTGTCCAGGAAACAGAGCAATGTCACGAAATTCGGTATTTTCTTCGAATTTTACACAAATATCTTAGATATTTTAACTCTAAGCTTCCTTTACAAATATCTCAGATATTTTTTTTACCTTAAAAGTTTATATGGCCCTCATTCTTCATTTCAAAGGGTTACAAAATTTTGTTTATACCTACACTTCATCTTCAACTTTCCTCTACATTTTTTTTTCATGCTTCTTCACTAATAAATCACTCAAAACTCTATTAAAGCTAAAATTAAGGCTGGAAAAATTTTCCAAGGGTTTGGAAGTTTGCTTTGGAAGGGTTGGAAAATCATTTTCAAAAGCTTATACCTTGAACTCAAAAGCTTACAACTTCTCCACCTCTCCCTTCATATGCCCACCACCTAAACACCATTAAACCCTAACTTGGAGCTCATTGCTAAGGATTCTTAGACTTAATCAAGAACTTTGAGGGTACTAGGAGAGAGTTTGTGAACAAGAAAGCTTATCATCTCTTCAAGAGGTGAACTTTTGCAATTTTTCTCACTTTTCTTCTCTCTTTCCTAATCTCTAAGTTATTGTTGTGTTATAATCCTGTAACAAGTCCTCATGGATGTGGAGGGAGTAAAAATTAGCCACCAATCCATTAAGTTGATAGTCTGATAAAAATTAGCCCCTTTCGGAGAGGCGCGAATTGGTCTCTTACAGTTTGGACTCCTGTCACAGTTTTGAATCTAATCTCACAAAGTACAATGTGTGACTGATAAACACCAAAGAGTCCAATCCGGCAAATCATTTTGGAAAATTGATTTTGAATCAAAAAGCGCCAAACATGGACTGATTTGCCAAATTACAGAGGCGCCACCTAAATATTTTGTTTTTGAAAAATTTAGGAAATCCTGACTCGTGCCAAAGGCCACGTGTCCGTCTTCACCAAAGTTGCCTCGACTCGGAAACTTAGGTACGAGAGGGGAAGGTCCTGAAATGAGCACTCCCACTCGCCCGATCAAAGGATCGGCCTTTACTAAGCATGATATGTTGTTTTAAAAACACGCGTGTTCTTATTCCGGTTATTAGCTAACTTTACTATGTGATGCACACAGCATACAAGTATACACTAAATTGCAAGAATTGGAACAAAACAATTCATGTTTGTTTTCGAAAATGGTTTGAAAATGCCACCCTCAAGTGGGCTAAAACACGGATTTGCCACCCTCAAGTGGGCTTAAAAAAACATGATTTGCCACTTCGCAAAGTGGGCTTAAAACTCACATTTGATGAATTGTTCCAATTCAAGTAATAAAGCCTTCATCTACAGGAATTCATGCAGTTAATCACTTAAGCAAATAGCCTCATGGTAAGCATGCGAAACATGGCAACACTCACACTCATGCAAGTATGCTAAAGCGTAAAACTTACAGTGTACTCCGAGCCAAAATAGAAGCTAGTTAGAAATATGCATGATCCTAACTATGTTAAATGCCTAATGCAACACATGCAATAATGCAAACTAAATAGGCTCGGCTACCTAAGATGGCATATGAATGCAACAGTTTGATAACATGCTTTGAAACATGTATTCAAATAGGTATTGAAATACAATGCAGTTTGAATGATGCATCGAGCCTCGGTGCATGCAAGACAAATGAATGATATACATATGCAAGCACAAGGTATGGTAATTGAAATGATCCCTAATCTAACCATCAAAAGCGGATAAATTAAAGGGAGAAAGACGTGGGTTTAGAAGACATGCACACACGCACGCACACTTATTACAACAT
Organism: Camellia lanceoleosa; assembly: GCA_025200525.1. Lineage (NCBI taxonomy): Eukaryota > Viridiplantae > Streptophyta > Magnoliopsida > Ericales > Theaceae > Camellia > Camellia lanceoleosa. The sequence continues at coordinate 107,854,871 of CM045758.1, forward strand.
TGCGTCTTCTCGAAGGAGGGTCCGAATAAATAAGCTAAGCTACACTAAGCTAAGCTAATTATTACAAAACAACTAATTAACTATTCTAGCTAATTAATTATTACAACATAATTGAATAACTAGCTAATGCTAAGCTAATTAAAATATTACAAAACGAATTGAATAATTAGCTACTCTAACTAATTAAAGCAATTAAATGGCCTCGCGGGCGAGGGAGACATGCATGCTCGGTTGGCGTCATCTCGAAAATCCATCACCTTGCCGTCGGTTGTCTCTATTTGCACTCGCCTCTGTTTTCTGAACATTGTGCCAACTTCAGACTGCCTTTGCCTCAAAACAGGAACATTTTTGCACCAAAAATGGACTGGTGGCCAGTCGGCCACCAAAAGTGGCTGTCGGCCACTCCAACTGGCCGGTCGGTTAGTGCAAGTGGCTAGTCGGCTACTGTATGTGGCCGGTCGACTACCTCCTTTCCCAAACTCCTGGTTTTGCTGCAACAGAGAACAACAGAGTCAAGACAATGCATTTGCAAGGAAATGTGTGTACTGCCACCTCTTTATCATGTCTCAAGCTCAAAGGAGTGTGGCACTCGGCTCTCAAGCCACCAACCAAGCATCTCAATGCATGATGGCCCAAAACCCAAGCTTGTACAACATTAATCAATGCACAAACAAGACTCGAATGGCCACCACCCTATCATGCATGGTCAAGGGTGACGATGACCAAGAAATGTGACACGTTTCATCACTCTGAGTATGAAACGTCCCACACTTCTTGTGTTTGGATTAACGTCCAATCCAAACACATGCAATGCAAACAACATGCTTATCTTAGTCATGTTTCACTTGATTCATTTTTGTTTACACATTTTAGCATTACCAAGCCATTCTTTAGTTGGTTAAGTCTAATGTGAAAGTCCTCTAATTGGAGAGGGGTCAACCAAAGAAGGGTTTAAAGCATGAGAGAAATCATGCCTTTGACTAGGTGGAACCCTCAAAAGAGGGTTAAAGCCATTTGAGCACAAACTCTAACTCGTGCTTAAACACAAACTTAAGGCCAACAAACCCTCAAAGAAAAAGGAAAAGTGAAGAAATGAGGGAGGTTGCAGAATTTTCAGTGCTGAAATGGCATGCTCAAGACACTAAATCATGCAAGCAACGCACACAAGACATGTTTAAAGCCAAAAGTATTAAAGCTAGTAAAGAGCACTACACTAGAGACATGCAATATCAAGCTCAAACAACCAAACCAGCTCAAAACAGAGCTTAAACATGCCAAATTAGTGGCCTAAACATGCTGAAACTCAGGCTCAAAAGGCAAGAAAATCATGCACGCATGTTGGCTCGCAAGGAAGGCATAAAGCACAGCTCTCAAAAGCAATGGAAGAGTGACATATGTGAGAGTGTGACAGTGATATATGCATTGAAATCACATGTCAAATGATGCTACAACATGCAATCATCTCATGCAAAACACATTAGAGGCTTCAAAACAATGAGCTAATGAAGGCATTTGCACTATAGATATACAATACAAGGCTCATAAGGGACAAACAGCCCAAAACAATCCTAAAACAACTTAAATGAAATTCTAAAACATGCTTGAAGTAGGCTAGAAAAAGCTAGAATGAGAGGCTAACACATAGCACAAACTAGACCCTTAAGCACAATTGTACAACAAGCATACAAAGCAAGACTCAAAGGACCAAACCAGCCCAAAATAGTCCTAAAACATGCCAAATCAAAGGCACAAATATGCTGGAAAGAAGCTAGGTTAAGCCACAAAACATGCTACCATGTGATGCTAACTAAGCATGAAAACAAGACACAAGGAGGGGAGGCCAACCCCTCCATTTTTGGACTTCAAAACATACTTTCCACCACCGAAATACCTCTGAATTTCAGTGGTTTAAAGGCCCAAAAAGTTTGACTTTAATATGCTAGAAGATAATGCAAAGGCTTATGCAAATAAGCAATAAGAAGGAGAGACAACCCCTTAACACAAAATGACCTTAAACCACCATTTTTAGAACTAAAAAACAGAGGTTTTTGTAGTTGAAAACCAGGCCAAAAACAGTTTGAAAAGGTGGCAAAACAAGCATGCAAAACAAGCTTAAATAGGGTAAGTCTTATACCTTTGAAGCAATGCACACAATAGGCACAAATCTGAGCTTAAATCACCATCTAGAGCTCAAAGGAAGCTCCAAGAGAGCTTCAAGCAACATTAACCCAAAGATCAACCACTTTCATCAAGGATGTCTAGGCAAAGAATAGGTGTTTCTCTACTTGTATGCACAGAAGGCAAGTGAGAGAGAAGTCTAGAGAGAGAGGATTATAGAGAGAGAGAGAGAGAGAGAGAGATTTTAGAGAGAGAGGCTCCCAAACTTTCTAACCTTCCAATATGAGAGAATGGCCTCCATATATAGCAAAATACAAGCCTTGGGTTGAAATATCTGAATTGGGACAACTGGAGGTTGTGTAGAACAGCTGGAGGGAAAAGATCTGCAAAATATTTGAGTTTGGGACATTAGTGGCCGACCAGCCACTTTAGTAGTTGGCAACCCACTTTTCTGGCCGGTCGTCCACTTGTGGTGGCCAACCGGCCATTAAAAATCTACTTCCAGCCCGATTGCAAACAAGCATAACTCCTTCATCTGGACTCCTTTTTAGGTCATTCTTGTGTCTAAATTGAAGCTCTAGAAGTAAGCTTTCCAATGGTGGCAGCCTCATATCAAAATTCCAAGTGTGAAAAAAGTTATGCCTCTTTTAGTGAAGATTGCTCAGTTTTGGTCCAACCGGATTGATGCCTAACTTCAACCAACCATATCTCCCTCATCTGGCCTCGGCTTTAGGAGATTCTTGAGTGCAAAATGAAGCCCCGAAAGTCCACTTTCCAATGGTGGTGGCCTCATAGCTGAAATGCAAGTGTACAAATGGATAGGGTCGATTTAGCGAGGGCTACTCGACTCTCTCTTAACAGTTCATGCCCATCTTCTCCCCCAACTTGGTTTCTTCCTTCTCCTCTTATTTTCTTCAACCCCAAACCACTAAAAAAGATGTTTTAAAGATTTTTCAAAGAGTTCACCTCTCTTTCATTCATTTCCACTTTGTCCTTGCTCGGTTTATCGAAAATTGCAATATTTATCGAAATGCGAGCCTCGGAATATCGTAGAAACTTTTCAAAAACTATTTTGAAAGAGAGGGTTTTAAGGTCTAAAATGTTTTTGGTCCAAAAATGGGGTGTGAGGTTAGGATTTGAAGCTCCTATTGCTGAAGAAATCGAATCTTTGCACTGCACAACTTTCATCACCAAGCAAACCATCAGTAGTGCCCAAGTCTTAAGGACGGTCAAAAATGGGGTGTCTACAGAAGGGAGTAGAAAGTAGCCACCCATCCACAAGTTTGATTATGTAGAGTTGTTTCTTTCATTTTATACACTTTTCCATCACACATCTCATCATCTTAGCTTGTTAGCCCATATGCGTCAACCTATGCTCAATCTTAATGAGTAGTGGAGGTTGTTTCGTGGGGTTAGTTGGATGATTTTTGGGATTTGGTTTTGAGAAAGTAGTTGATTTTCATTTTTATTGGTTTTTTTGGAAGTAAAGTAAAAGGGTTTTATGCCAAAGGTGTTGAATACTCTATTCTCAATCACTTATGAACATGAAAATGGATGGAAACACCCTTGTTTCATTGAATAGAAGAGGAGTTATCAACATCCTTTGATGAGTCTCTTACTTTCATATGCAAAGCTCCCACCTAGAAATGATTTTCATTAATCTACGCTTTCCACTTAATAGCATGGATTTGGGTATTAATTTTTCCTTTTTCACAAAGAGAAGAGGTAGGTTCCTATTCATTTCTTGGCTTGAAGTCATTCTTGATTTTGATCCATTTAATTGTTGACTTGTTACAAAATATATGTTGTATATATAAGTTTGTATCATTGTTGAGGGTCAGGTCCCAATGGTCTTTTCCCTAAGTGATCCCTGTGAGCAGATAAGGAAAGGGCGGTGAACACCCCTCAGAAAGTGTCTTGTGGCTTCTATTATGGAAATCCTACATTGACCTAAATCTTAGTCAGAAGATGAATTCGGTCGGCTCTTTTCCCTGTTTGGCCGATCACTGTTATTTATAGCCGGCTAACTTCTCCAAGAATAGGGTAGGCAGTTTCTAGGGAGTGTTCCCCCAGGTGGTTCTGGAGCTGTAGGTCTATTGCTTTTATTTATTTTATATGATTTGTTAGATTCAATAGTATCTTGGCTGAATTAATTCATTGTTGTAATAATTTCTTCAATCCCCTTTCTTTTATTTTTTATTATTATTTATTCAAAGTGTTGTAATAATCTCTCTCTCTCTCTCTCCCTTCCTTTCTTATTCGAATTATTGTAGTAATCTTCTAACCCCATGCCTTTTTATCACTTTTATTTATGTGCTTTCTGTATTTACACAGCTTCATGTTTTATTTATCATATCTATGCCTTGTATCTATTTTTCATGTATTAGGATTCGGCCCATTTGCATCTGTAGGATTTTTTTTATTATTATTGTCAATTCTTATGTGCCTTTGTGTGCTAACTCATGCCTTGAGATGATTCATGTATCAAATGTTAGTAGCCGGATCTTTAGTCGCATTTTGTGTATGTATTGCATTAGGTATTTACATATAGTATCATGCATATGTATATAGTATATTATTTTTTGGCTTGCCACGAAGGAGTACTAGGTAGCATTTACAGCTTTAGCATCCCGGTTGTGTATGATATTTTATCATGTTTATCATCTTACCACGCGACTATGTGCTTAAATGATATACTTCCTTAAATGCTAGTGGATGAAGGTTGTGTTGCTTAGGTTGAAATGTTGTTCATTGTTATGCATGTGGGCTTAGTTTCTCTATGAGTTGTACATTTATTAAAAAAAAATCTTTCAAAATGCATAAAATCAAAGCATACCAAAATAAGTGATATAATCTATAAATTGCTTGACTCACATAGTAATTTTAGTATTATTAAAATAACCGGAACATGAGCATACAATATTTATAAAACTCATATCATGGCTTCGTAGAGGCTGATCTTTTGATCAGGTGAGTGAGGGTGCTCAATTCATGACCTTCCCTCTTCATACCTAAGGTTTCGAAACGAGGCATCTTTGGTTATGGCGAACAGTGGCCTTTGGCACAAGTCACGGGTTTTCTAACTTTTTTAAAAGATTAGGTGGTGACTCTGAGATCTAGTGATGTAGTCCATTTGTAGCATATTTTGCAATAAATGGATTTTCTATAAAAGTAGTTTCTAGATTTGGACTCTCATTTTTTTTTTCCCCTCACATTGCACTAATTAGACTAGATCAAGAGATTAGGAGTCTAAATTGTTGGGCGTGCTTGGTAACCCCAAAAGCATCGCACAGTTTTTAGCGACTCTGTTGGTGAAACTAAGAGACTTTGACTCGAACTCCATGATATGAGATTTATTTACATTCATATGTTCATTGCATTGCATGCATGGTGCGAATAAGTCACTGTATTTGCCATTTGGCATCCCGGATGGTTTGCTGGACGTGGGCTTTGCTATGGTAGGAGTACAAGCCTCAAATCTGGATCACCAACGTATTGCTTGATCCTCCCTTCACTTATAAGTGTTGGGTAATATAGGTGTATCGGTGTCTTGCTGAGGTACCCTTTTTTACTAGACTGACCTAGTATATATATTGAACTATAGCAACTTCCAAAATTAGGACAAGATGCTTTCCTGTGTCTAAGATATGATAATACTACTTGTTTGAATAGTGCAACTCTAGATCTATTCAATGCTAGAACAGGGAAACCCTAATCGCTAGGGGAGTTTGGAATGATTGCTTATGTGCGAATGTGAAATACTTGTTGTACGAATGTGAAATCTTATGAAAAGGGCACCCAATCCTTGGAGAGTCTTGATTTTAAGAAGGATTTTTTTCAAAATTTGGGATCATATTAGAATCAAAATTTGGGGTCAAATTCTAGGGGGCTGTGTTTGTTTGGTAGAGGATTAGAATTTGGGGATTGTATCTAAATGGTTGAATTTACTGCAAAATCAGAACTCAGAAGTCAAAATTGTGTCTTGCTTTGTTTTGACTGACATGTCCAGTACTATGATCTGATGGGGTATTTTTTATGATGCTAGGATTCACTGAGGTCAAGAGAGCTTGATTTTGTATGCTTTGGTTGGTCACTTGGGAGAAGTCATACCCAATTTAGAAATAATCCAACTAACCCAATCCAGGAAAAGCCCAGTCCAATCCAACTCAAAAAAAGCTTAACCCATCCCACTCCATATGAATCTAACCTAACCATCTCAAAAACATTTTGGTCCATTCAAATCGGCAAAAGTCAACTCCAAAAAGGTTTAGTCCATACAATCCCAGAAAAGCCACCTCTAACAAGGTCACATCCACCCAGTTCCCCTAATTACCAACTCACTAGGTCCCATAATGGCCCAAAATCTAGTGGATCTAATAGACATGCTTACAACTCTCCAACGGACTATGGATACTCTTAACTACATAATAGCTGCTCCGGGTGATGCCATTGCTGGGATGCAACAACCAGCCAAGGCAACTATTGCACATCCGCTGCTAATCAATCATTCGGTTCTAAACACACCTCTTCCAATCGAGAATTTTATAGGTTTTGACCAATCAGACGAGCTAACCTAGGCCCCAGCTTTTAAAGCTCCAGAGGGGCTCTTTCCCTTTGATCTTATTGAGTTTGATCTGGTTATGCTAAAGATAGCCAAGTTAGAGAAACTATTCAAAAGTCACAAAGGATCAATTCTATCCCCAATATTGAGAATGGGAATACTAAAACTGTTGTCCGATTACCAAAAAGATTCAAGATGCCACATGTGGACCGGTTTGTTGGATTAGGGGACCCCATGGTGCATATCCAATTGTTCTTAGATGTCTTAAAGCCGATGGGCTTAGCTCGAGCCGGAAAGCTATCTCTGTTTGGGCGAACTTTGTTGGGTATAGCTACTGCTTGGGATGCAAAATTGGAGGATTCAATGAAACAAAGTTGGAAGGAGCTGGCTGAGGCATTCATTACTCAGTACTCCTACAATGCACAAATTGAAGTAACCACTCGGGACTTAGAAGCAACCCGTCAAGAGCCCAAAAAGGGATTTGTGGAATTTATAACAAGATGGAGAGCCAAAGCAACCATGATGATAAACATGCCTTCAAAGAAGGATCAAATTCGAATGGTCGTAAGAAATCTATATGGCAAGATATTGCAAAAGATGATAGTCCTTCTGCTCTTTACCTTCAAAGATTTGCGTGAAATGGGGGTCCAGATTGAAGATGTCATGAAGCAAGGGATCATATTAGATTAGCAAGAACCTGTGAGGAAGACCTTTGTTTGCGATTCCAATGCTACTAGCAGTAGTAGCACAGTCGTGAAACCTTTAGAAATCAAAATTGTTACCACCTCAGCCAAAATAACCAACCCGCTTGCTGAAACCAACCCACAACTTCACAAATCAACTAGACCTTGTAACTGGTTTTTCGCACTCCTCGGAGGGGTTAGTCTCCTCAAGGTACGATAGCCTTACAATTTGGACTCCCGTGATTCTAAATTTGGTTTTTACAAGTGTAATGTGAAACAAAAAAATGAATGAGAGTCCAAATCCAGCAAATCTTAGAAAATCCATTAATCATCAGAGATGCTAAAAATGGACTGCATTGCCAGATTTCAGAGTTGCCACCTAAATATTTTTAAAAAATTTAGGAAACCCGTGACTCATGCCAAAGGCTACTTGTTCGTCGTAACCAAAGTTGTCTCAGTTCGGGAACTTAGGTATGAGAGGGGAAGGTCATGAATTGAACATCCCCCCTCACTGGATCAAAGATCGGCTTCTACTAATCATGATGTGAATTTTATCAACATTATATACTCTTGTTCTGATTTTATTATGCTAACTTACTATGTGAAGCACACAAGTATAGACTATTTTGCTTGCTTTGGAAATGACTTGATTTTATGTGATTTTGGTTAAAAAAGTTTTGAGTGTGCACAACTCAAAAGGAAAGAAATGAGCTCGTACATATATTTAATCAAAATCATCCCCAATGCAAGTAAAATAACCTTCATCCACAGGCATTCAAAAAGTTTATTTCGAGTAAACATGTAGCTTCATGGTACGATACTGAGCATGGCAACAATCACACACATGAATATGCTAAAGCCAAAAGTGCTCACCTAGTATTCCGAGGTAAGCCAAAGAAAATGAAAGTAATTAGAAAAATGCATGACCCTAACAATGCACATGACTAATGCAACACATACAAGAATGCAACTATTAGGTTCAGCTTATTAACATGTCATATGGATTAACTCAAAATATGCGGTAACGCATGTATTCAAATAAGTAGGAAATGACAATGATATTTAATAATGATGAACCGAACCTTAATGCATGCAAAAATGGATGCAAAGCATGGCAATGGTATGAAACGAAAACATTATGCTATATACAACCACAATGAGCATGTAAGTAAAAGGGAGAAAGAAATGAGGGTTGGAAGACATACAAATATTACAAATTTTCTCTCACACAAGAGGGTCCGAATGATTATTACAAACACAAATGAATAAACTAATTATTACAAGTCTGAATGAAAGCAAAGTAACTAATTAATTACACATACGAATCAAAGCTACTAATATAAAGGGGATTTGAATGGGAGGCGAGGAACCGCATGTGCGCAACCGAGAACACCCTCCGAAAACCTCTTTATTTGCTACTAGAACCTGCTCTGTTTACAATCAGAAAATTGTTCTATTTTGGCCTCAGGATCTGCTCTGTTCTGCTGTAAAATACCACTGCCGTACAAAATGCTTGGCCGGCTGGCCTAATAAGATGGTAGGCCGTACAGAATAACGGTTGGTCGGCCACTATTTCTAAGGAATACCCTGCTACAATAGAGTTGGAATATAGCAAGATAAAGTGCTTCTAGGAGATGTTTATCCTCTCTACCCTTCCCTATCATGAAGATGTTCAAGGGAAGAGTAGATTTGATCCTCAAGTCATTAATCATCACAAATTTGTTGCGTGATGATCTTAGAAACGATAGGAAAAAAGTTTAATAAACGCAACAAAAGATAAACAATACCTCTTCCCTATTATAGAGTTACCTCTAGGGAGGGGGTAGACTTGCCTCATGAATCATCGAACATCACTGAAATAGTATGTTATAATTCTAGAAGCAATAGATTCAATATAATGTCCAACTGAACCTAGCCAAATTTTATTATCTTTTAACCTCTTTTTTTTACTCCAATTTTATTAGCCTTTTTACTTTACATTTCCATTTTCTTTATCTTTTCTCTTTTTTTGTCCGAAAGTGATGATTAAGTCCACTAAGTCCAAAGGAAAAAAGATTAACAAGCACGACTTGACCCGAGAAATGAACTCTTCAAGTCCTTTTCTACGGGGGGAAATTATAAAGGAGGAATCAAACTCATTTACAAGCGATAATGAATTCAGAGTCAAATTCAAAATGGACGATAATGATCCAAATCCAAACCCGATAATGAGCTATAATGAATCCTTCCTTTATGATTTCTAAGGGTCTAACTATAAAATTAGTCCCTTAAAAGTAATGCGTTGGTGACCGGAGGAGATGTCAAACAAGAGATCGTGCTTAGTATAAGGAAAACGTCATGCCCTGGTAATGAACCTCCGAAGAGATTAAATCATTTAGCACGAGGAATCCCTCCCTTATACCAAGAATAATAACTCCCCACTTGATACAACCTTTGATCGAAAGAGCAAAGAAATGGGGAAGGTTGCAGAGTATGAACGAAAAGTGGATGATTACAATGACATGAATATATAAATAAAAGCTGTAAAAATGAAGGAAAAGACTATCAACTCAAATGGATTGGTAACTATGTCCTAAACACACCAAATACGGGAGGACTTAAAACAACACAATTATAGTATTGAAAGCATAATTTAACATATTAAAAAGCACTCAAACATCACAAAAATAGTGCTGAAAATCAAGTTTAGGAGATGGAAAAAGTGGGCAAAAGTGGAATAAAACCAAGGGGTTTCATCTAACCAACAAGCCTAAGGAAGGGTGGCTAACCCCTCCCTTTTTTGTGACTTTAAATCACATATTTTAGGCCTCAAAACACTCTGAAAACAGCAAGTAAATATACGAAAAAGAGAGAGAAAAGATGGTTGAAGAGTTCAAAGATTACCCCTTGAAAAAGAGGATGTCCTTCTTAGTTCACAAACCACACTCTTAACATTCTCTAGGATCTGAAATTATCTTCAAAAACCTCAGCAAAAGCTTCAATTTTAAGCTTATAAGGTGTATGTATTGTGTATGCATATTGCAAGAGGGTAGAGAAGATAGTTGGGCAATCTATAGGCTCCTGAAGAATTTTTCTAACCCTAAACCATGAGAGGGGTTTCTTGTATTTATAGAAAAATAACTTCTAACGTTGGAAATATATGTATCAAGGACAGCTGGCCCAAAGCATGTGTATGGGAGAAGGTGGCAGCTGTCAAAACATCTGCTACACTAAACATGGTCGGCTAACCATGGGGATATACGGCCAACCCAATGAAAATGGCCTACCGGCTATCTGTTGGCCATCAATTCCTTGAGTGGTTAGGTTAGAAAAAATAAGGTTTTGGTCCAAAGGGGGTGCAAGGTTTAGGTTTTAAAGCTTGAGACCAAATCATTTTGCTGGAGATTAGAACCATTGCACAACGTAACATTTTATCATTGAGTGTTTAAAGTGAAACAACCAAGTCTTAGGGGCGGTCAAAATGGGGTGTCTACAGACTCCAAACCCAAAACTTTCACCCTCTTTACATGTCCCTATCCGAAGCCATGAAAGTGTTGTTGGATAAGGGACACCTTAAACTCCTAGATCCTAAACCCCTTCCTGACCCTCTTCTACCCAGGCATGATGCATTCAAATACTATTCCTTCCACCAACAACATGGCCGTAGTACTGACTGATGTATCCTCCCCTATCATAAGATTCAGAATCTCATTAATGATGAAATTATAGCTCCATCGCAAAGGCCAAACGTCACCACTAACCCACTGCATATCCATAACCAAGTACCACCACTTCCCCACCTTAACTTCATCCATACACTACCATCTATCTACAATCCTAGTATGTACATCACTGCATCCCATCTACCCAAGCCTGAGGTGTTCATTCCAGAGGGCACTGATTTGTACATGATGAACGCACCTAAACCCCAATCCTCTCAAACCCCAAAAGGTGAACTCCGGAAAGGCCCAACTCAGTCAATCCATTTGGACCATTCTAGTTCAGATACACCAAGTGCACCAATGGCCAAACCTACTACTTCTGAGATGTTGGGAATGGTTGAAAACCTTCAGAGAACTATGACAGATTTAACCTTTGGGATTTTAGCCCCGACCATATCCTATGTTGGGAATTTCGCATCAAAGAGCCCTCTAATCTTGGGGCAAGCTAAAAATGGAGTGTGCCAACCCAAAGTCGAAACTGTGATGAACGCTGACGGTGATAATAAAAGGGTAGTCCAATTAGACACATTGTTCAAAGAAATCTCAAGCCTAGGTAATACCATGTCAAAAGCAAATTGGCCTTACCCAGATATAGCCATCCAATTCTTTGACAAGGCTGAAGCAACTAGTAAGAATGAGTCTGGGGCAAGTATTGATCCTTGTGCACATCTCCGATTGATTATTGTGACTCTGAAGATCAAAGGCCCAAACAAACAACAAGTCCTTGTAGTTATTGAGGAGATTGTGGATGAAACTTTTGCTGCTCAATATCCCAACACCAAGGTGGGGGTTACCGCAAGTGGATTTAATGTGAGAAGCCAGGTTGAGTGTGCTTCGAATCAGAGATTGGCAAACAACGGAAGGCCAAGTCATGGAAAAAGATGCATTACTAGAAATACCCATCCTAGCTCTAATCCCAAACCTGTAAAAGTTTTTCCCATGAGTACCTAGTTTACACCCACTAGCTCCTTTGCCAATGCTTCTAGGACTGGTGCTCACTGCTTCCAAAATTGTACCTTCAATCCCCTCTACATGGCCTCGTCTAAAGCGCTTCAAATCCTCATAGAGGAAGGCTACCTCAAACCCCTTGGCTTCCAACCTCTTCTTGATATTCTTCTAGCCTAACATGACCCTACTAAATACTATGCCTTACACCTATAGCATGGTCATGACACTGATCATTGCCATCGCCTTCATCATGAGATTCAAGATCTCATCGAAAATAAAACAATAGCTCCACCTCAAAAACCCAATGTCACTACCAACCCATTACCACCCCACCACATAAATTCTATCTATGTCTGGCCAATTATCAACTGGGGCCAATTGTTGAAAACACTTGGAAAAGACTTTCTAAAGTAGGGGCATGGTTTGAGAAATTTCAAAAGGAAACAATTTCAGTTGAAGAAAAGTCCGGAGACTACCATGAGGGTTTGGATGGTGATGCTGAAATAAAGACGGGATGGGACTTACCAATGGGCTATTTAAAGTTTGTCATGAATTCTGCCAATGGACTTGGAAAATAGAAAACTCTTATGTGCTAATGATGTGATTTTGGTCGAACTCTAAGCTATGTCTTGTGGGTGGTTGAGTCATACGCCGAGTAGTCTTGTTTTCTTTGTCTTTTCTTGTGCCGTTGTGTCAGTCGGGTCTTTTTCTTTTTGTTTCTTTTGCGTACCCTTGAGTCTTTGTTTTTCAATAAGAGAAAGCGAGTCGAGCTTTTGATCATTTGATTGTGCCTACAGTAATCCATGTGTGATCTAATAGAAACAAGAAAAGCTTGGAAAATCTCAAATAAACAAAGGAAAGGTGTCCAATGTGCTAATGAGAATGAGATTTTACTAATAAGCTCATGTATTGAGGAGGATGCCCCAAATAGTTCAAACGAATTCTAAGTTGTCATCGCAATGCTCTTCGTGATAATTCCAAAATTTCAAGCGATTTCTTTGCAAACTTACGGGGATAGATTCAAAATCGTCAGGGGTATTTTACACTAATTTGGAAATTCTCTTCACACTCTAGCGATCGTTTTGGTAGGCACACGATGGCTTTCAGACCTCACAAGTCCTAGAATTCCTCCCCATGGCATTTTTAGCACTCAGAGGAAAGAAGAAGAAAACGGAAAAGAAGAAGAAAGGAAAAAAAAAAAAGAAAATAAAGAAAATGAAAGAAGGAAAAAAATCAACCATCAAGCCAGGGGCATCCTTGGAATGAAACAAACTGTGAGAAAAAAAAGTTTTCTCTAAACTCAAGGAAGCCAATACAAGAAGATACCACATGATGAGGATAATTAACTTTGAAAGTGGAGTGAAAGTGAGAGAGATGACATGCACAAGTTAAGGGAGAACCAAGCTCGAATCAAGGCGAAACAAGTTTCATTTTTAGGGCGAGGATAACTATTGATCAAATTCATTACAAATATTGTAACATTACTCTTGAGAGGCTCGCTGGGCCTAAAACCCGAAAGGGCGACTCAGGCAAAACGTAGAGCATGAAAAAAGTGAAGAATGAAAAAATAAGAGGTCACAAGGTCAAAAGGATGGCTCTAGCAAAAGTTAGAGCAAAAGAAGAGTATCAATACTCGAGGGAACTTCAACTGTGAACTATAGGTCTGATTCTCATGTTAAGATACGTAGGCAACCTCTTCTTGAGGTTCGACCCAATATCCTTGCCCAACTCATATCTTTAGCTTTGCATACATTGACGAACCACAATTACTATCGCACATAACGTATTCGCATTGGATGAGGAGGAACTAGTTTGAATCAACAGGTGGAGAAATTTTCAATGCTTGAATTTATCAGTGAAATCTTCAACTTGAGCCCAAAGAGAATTGAAACCTAACCTTTTGTAAAATTTATTTCTAAAGGCAATTCTTGAATAAATAAGTGAACATAAGGAAAACTAGGGGCACAATGAATGGTCAACCTCCTTGAGTCTTTTCTCTTATTCTTTGGCTTTTGGGGTTAGTTGCGAGTCTTGTTGTTTTTGTGTCGGGCATGTGCCTCGGTCTATGCTCATCAAGTCTCTCTTATGGCTGTTAGTGGGTGCATGGTTCAAAATTCAATAAAAGTGGCATGATCAAATTCCATTCATGAAACTTCACTTCGAATTCAAAACAAGTCCATGTGTGGAAGTCATTAACATGCTGATAGTGTCCATACAAATGGCCTCAAGTCCATGATCATTACAAAGCATATGCAAGAAATCCATCACTACTTTGGTAAATGGAATAACTTCTCAACACTCTGGGGCATGAGAGAAATATGAGTCGGATTGGGTGGCAGCTGTTTTATGATATGATGATCCTCATTACAGGCACATGTATGCTGTTGAAAAATGCAACCAATGAGTGGACACCAGGGGCAAGAGTACATTTGACTTGGCTATCAGATAAACAACGGGCATAAACCATACTTTTTCCCGAATCTATTCAAGCTTTTTGTCATATGTTTTTTCCTAGATTAAGGGTGAGCTCACCCCTATGATGATGCTGATATGATTCAATCTTTGACAGTTACCCTTGCTTTCTTTCCTCAGATTGATATATGTGCATTGGCTCATGCCTGCATGCTCACACACTTTGGTGGATTTGAACTACATGATTGGTTACTTTAGCTCTTGACTTTGTTCTCTACTTGTAAATATTAATAACTGAGTTGCATTGAGTTGCCTTGATTTGTGCTTACGTTTAACCCTTGGAGTTGGTTTTACTTTAATAAGTTACACAGATTGTCATGTTTCGTGGCATAATGTGGTGTGACCTACACACTACCTTGCCTTGCATTCATGAGATATGTGATGCACAACTCTCTATCATGCTCATCTCATAAGTTGCATCATTCATTGCTCTATACATTATGTGTATCTCACGTCATTCATCGCGCACTGCTTTCTAGTCCATCCATGTTTTGAGATATGCATCATGCACCCTTTTCACTCTTTGTGTTCCTTATGTGTGCATCTTTCGTTACTCTTCATCATCATTTGCACGAGGCTTGCCTCGCATATTTCCATATTCACATCTTTATCATTATTCCATTGCACTACATTGCATAGATCATTAGTTCTCCAGGCAGTGCGAAAATATGTAAGTCCAACTTTCAATCAGCTTGTATGCCTATTTATAAAGCTATAGGGTATACCGCTTTCTGCATTTACCACATGTTGTATTGCATGCATTACATTCTTTATCTTATTTCATTCACCCTTCATATGAAGGGGTGTTTGGTTTGTTTTCCTTTGGTTAATACCTTCATCTTCCAGTCTGAAAGTACGGTTAGGGTTGTTGGTTACACCACCTTTGTTTTCTCTTGGTTAGCACCCGTCATGTTCTCGCTATTTCAGTGTAGTTAAAGTGTGTTACTCTTCTCGCGATTTTGGTGTGATTAGAGTATGTTTCTCTTCTCGTGATTTGACTGCAGTTAAAGTATGTTCCTCTTCTCGCGATTTTAGTGTGATTAGAGTGTGTACCTCTTCTCAAGATTTCAGCACAGTTAGAGTGTGTTCCTTTTCTCGCGATTTCAACGCGGTTAGAGTGTTATGTTCCTCTTCTCATGATTTCAGCTCGTTTAGCTTGTGTTCCTCTTCTTGTGATTTCAACGCAGTTAGAGTGTGTTCCTCTTCTCACAATTTCAGCACGGTTAGACTGTGTTCCTCTTCTCGCTATTTCAGTGCCATTAGAGTGTGGTGTTCCTCTTCTTGTGATTTCAGCACAATTAGAGGATGTTCCTCTTCTCGCAATTTCAGCGTGGTTAGAGTGTTTTGTGTTCCTCTTCCCGCGATTTCAGCATGGTTAGAGTGTGTTCCTCTTCTTGCGATTTCAGCACGGTTAGAGTGTGTTCCTCTTCTTGCGATTTCAGCCTAGTTAGAGTTTGTTCCTCTTCTCGCAATTTCAGGGCAATTAGAGTGTGTTCCTTTTCTCGCGATTTCAGTGCGGTTAGAGTGTTGTGTTCCTTTTCTCGTGATTTCAGTGTGGTTAGAGTGGTGTGTTCCTCTTCTTGTGATTTTAGTGCGGTTAGAGTGTTGTGTTCCTTTTCTTGCTATTCCAACATGATTAGAGTGTTGTGTTCCTCTTCTAGCGATTTCAGCATAGTTAGGGTCTGTTCCTTTTCTCGCAATTTTAGCGCGGTTAGAGTATTCTCTTCATTTTCTCGCGATTTCAATGCGGTTCAAGTGTTCTTTTCCCTTTCTCGCGATTTCACCACGGTTAGAGTGTGTTCCTCTTCTCGCGATTTCAGCGCGATTAAAGTGTTGTGTTCCTCTTCTCGTGATTTCAATGCAGTTAAAGTGTGTTTTGTTATGTTCCTCTTCTCGCAATTTCAATGCGGTTAGAGTGTGTTGTCTAGCTTTTCTTGCAGTTTCAACGTGATTAAAGTCTGTACTTCTTCTCGCGATTTTTGTGCGATTAAAGTGTGATCCTCTTTTCATGATTTTGCCACATTTAGAGTGTGTTCCTCTTCTCGTAATTTTAGTGTGATTAGAGTGTCGTGTTCCTCTTCTTGCAATTTCCACGTGATTAGAGTGTGTTCCTCTTCTCGCGATTTTAGTGTGATTAGAGTGTGTTTCTTTTTTTCATGATTTTAGCACGGTTAGCGTGTGTTCCATTCCTCTTCTCATGTTTCCAGCGCGATTAGAATGTGTTCTTTCTCTCACAACGCGGTGTGTTTGGAATGTGTTAGCCTCGACCACCCTTCCTCCTTTCACGCAGAGCGCATTTGGATTTGCATTTCTTTCTATCATGTAGAAAACATGTTTGTGCATCTTGTTTTATGTCACTTGTGTATAAAATACGTTTGACTAAAATTCTTTATTGCATCAGCAAAATATTAGCATACTGCATATCATTTGCATCTTACCCCTGAACTATACTAGTTTGATTCCTTGCAAAAGGATATATAGGCAACCCTCGAGTTCAACCAACTACATCTGCATTCTGTTTGTTTGCCCAAGTCTTATGGCCTCGTCAAAAGGGTTGTCTTCAGGATTTGACATTCACTATCTTCATGCTTTATGAAATGACGCATTGAGCTCTATCAAAAAGGGGCAATTGTAGACACCTTATTTTGACTGGCCTTAAGACTTGGGCACTCTTTTCCAAACACCCGATGATGAAAGTTGGAATATGCTATCTCATGAATTCCTCAGTAGGAGAGCCAAGTTCAAGCTTTAATCCCAACCTTATACCCATTTTGGTCAAACTTTTTTAGACCCTTTTAAATCTTTTTCAAAATATGTTTTTTAATGTGGCTTCAAACATTTCTACAAAGTTCGAGGCTTGCATTTTCAAAATTCAAGGGTTATATTTTCTTAATAAATTGAGCAAAGACAAAGTGTAAATGAGTGGAAGAAATGAGAATTTTCTAGAGAAAAAAAAAAACTTGTTTTCCTCTTCTAAAAAATTGTCTGGCCAAATGATTTTTTGTCAAACCAAACACTTTTTTGTCTGGTCGGACACTTTTTTGTCTGGCTGGATAATTTGTCTGAGAAATATAGCAGCTTTAAGAAATTCAACATTTTCTCCAAATTTTACACAAATTTCTTAGATATTTTGACTCTAAGCTTCCTCTACAACTATCTCAGATATTTTCTTTACCTCAAAAGTCTATAAAAATGGCCCTCATTCTTCATTTCAAAGGGTTACAAAATTTTGTTTACACCTACACTTCTTCTTCAACTTTTCTCTACATTTTCTTCATGCTTCTTCACTGATAAATCACCCAAAACTCTATTAAAGCTAGAATTAAGGTTGGAAAATTTTTCTAAGGGGTTGGAAGTTTGTTTTGTAAACGTTGGAAAATCATTTTCAAAAGCTTATACCTTAAACTTAAAAGCTTACAACTTCTCTACCTCTCCCTTCATACGCCCATCACCTAAGCACCATTAAACCATCACCTGGAGCTCCTAGCTAAGGATTCTTGGACTTAATCAAGAACTTTGAGGCTACTTCCTGAACAAGAAAGCTTATCATCTCTTTAAGAGGTGAACTTTTGCAATTTTTCTCACTTTCCTCATCTCTAAGCTTTGTATTTCATTAGTGTTGTGTTGTAATCCTGTAACAAGTCCTCATGGATGTGAAGGGAGCAAAATTAGCCACCTATCCCTTGAGTTGATAGTCTTTCTTTCCTTTCTTGCTTCCTAGTGCCATAGTTTCTTGTTGTTGTATATATATGGATGTAGAGGGAGTAGAAAATAACCACATATCCACAAGTTTGATTATGTAGAGATGTTTCTTTCATTTTATACACTTTTTCATCACATATCTTATCATCTTAGCATGTTGGCCTATATGCTTCAACCCATGCTTAATCTTAATGAGTAGTAGGGTTGTTTCATAGGGTTAGTTGGATGATTTTTGGGATTTGGTTTTGAGAAAATGGTTGATGTTCATTTTTATTGGGGTTTTTTTTTTTCCCTTTGGAAGTAAGGGTGGAAACACCCTTGTTTCATTGAATAGGAGAGGAGTTATCAATAGTTTTTGATGAGTCTCTTACTTTAATAAGCAAAGTTTCCACCAAGAAATGATTTGCATTAATCTACACTCTCCACTTAATAGCATGGATTTGGGTATTAATTTTCCCTTATTCACAAAGAGAAGATGTAAGTTCCTATCCATTTCTTGGGCTTGAAGTCATTCTTGATTTTGATCCATTCAATTGTTGACTTGTTACAAAATATATGTTGTATATATTTGTTTGTATCATTGTTGAGGGTTAGGGCCCATTGGTCCCTCCCTGAGTGATCCCTATAAGCAGAGAAAGAAATGGGATGAACACCCCTCAGAAAGTGTCTTGTGGCTTATGTTCTGGAAATCCTGCACTAACCTAAATCTCAGCCAAAAGATGAATTTAGCTGGCCTTTTTCCTTATTCGACCGAACACTATTATGTATAGCCGGCTAACTTCTCTAAGAACAGAGCAGACAGTTTTTGGAGAGTGTTCCCCCTGGTGGTTCTGGAGCTGTTGGTCAATTTCTTTTATTTATTTTATATGATTTGTTAGATTCAGTAGTAACTTGATTGAATCAATTCATTGTTGCAATAATTTCTTCAATCCAACTTCTTTTCTTTTTTATTATTATTTATTCAAAGTGTTGTAATAATCTCTCTCTCTCTCTCTCTCTCTCTCTCTCTCTCTCTCTCTCTCCCCCTTATTTCTTATTTGAATGGTTGTATCCAACCCCACGTCTTTCTATCACTTTTATTTACGTGCTTTTTGTATATACATAGCATCATGTTTTATTTATCATATCCATGCATTGCATCTATTTTTCATGCATTAGGATTCAGCCCATTTGCATCTATAGGTTTTTTATTTTATTTTATTAATTCTTAAGTGCCTTTGTGCACTAACTCAAGCCTTGAGATGATTCATGTATAAAATGTTAGTAGCTGGATCTTTAGTCGCATTTTTGTGTATGTATTGCATTAGGTATTTACATATAGGATCATGCATATGTATATAGCATATTATTTTTTGGCTTGCCAATGAGGAGTATTAGGTGAGCATTTACAGCTTTAGCATCCCAATTGTGTATGTTATTTTATCATGTTTATCATCTTACCATGCAGCTATGTTCTTAAATGATATACCACCTTGAATGCCAGTAGATGAAGGTTGTGTTGTTTAGGTTAGAATGTTGTTGATTGTTATGCATATGGGCTTAATTTCTTTATGAGTTGTACATTTATTAAAAAAAACCTTTCAAAATGCATAAAATCAAAGTATACCAAAATAAGTGACATAATCTATAAATTGTTTGACTCATATAGTGATTTTAGCATTATCAAAATAACCATAACATGAGCATATAATATTTATAAAACTCATATCATAGCTTTGTAGTGGCTAATCTTTTGATTGAGTGAGCGGGAGTGTTCAATTTATGACCTTCCCCCCTCATTCTTAAGGTTCTGGATCGATGTTATGACAAACAGTGGCCTTTGGCATAAGTCACGAGTTTCTTAATTTTTTCAAACGATTAGGTGGCGACTTTGAGATTTGGTGATGTAATCCATTTCTGGCATATTTCACAATAAATGGATTTTTTTTTGTTTCACATTGCACTAGTGAGACTAGATCAGGAGATTGGGAGTCTGAACTGTTGGGCATGCTTGGTAGCCCCAAAAGCATCCCATACATACACAATGAGGAAGAGGAGTACGTAGATCCAAATGTTGGATGACAAAATAATGAAGATGAAGTGCAATAAGTAAACCCTGAAGCAAACAATGCTGCCAGTGGCCGTAATGGCCCAAGGAGGGGCAATCAAGATGGATATTA
The DNA here is from genome assembly GCA_025200525.1 of Camellia lanceoleosa. NCBI lineage: Eukaryota > Viridiplantae > Streptophyta > Magnoliopsida > Ericales > Theaceae > Camellia > Camellia lanceoleosa. The sequence continues at coordinate 107,875,215 of CM045758.1, forward strand.
CAACGAGATTGACTTCCAGGTCTGGAAGAATTGCTACCCAAGAAAAGACGATGAAGTGAAGGACTTGGCCAACAAATTGACAAACCTACAAACCATGGTGAACTTCATGATGCAGAACAAAATGATGCAACCAGCTGACCCTAACAACAAACACCAGTGCCCAGAAGGAAGGATAGGCTGTGGTGCCAACCGTCCCATAACATGAGAAGTAACCTGGGGCATCGACAATCACAAAATATCGAGTGGACAGAATCACAGCCAGAAGAATCTCAAAGAACCCCGAGGACCAGAAGAACGCAAATTAGGGGATCTAGGCAGATCAACAAGTAGGGCCCTTGCCTCAACAATGTAATAGACGTAGAGAAGTCCAACAGGACGCATCCCAACATAGGAAGCAATGCGCCGAAGAGATTAAATCGACCAACAACCAAGCTCCTGGATGGACAAAGGAAGACTTGCAAGATTACCTCCAAAAGAAGAGGTAGAGCGCCAAGGTCACATCCAACGCCCAACCGAGAACACCTTTCTTAGTAGAGTTGGATGTGTTCGAGGCACCGAAGAGATTTAGTATGCCTAGGTTCCAAATCTATGATGGTAAGTCAAACCCAAACTTTTATATTGGTTTATATTTGAATGCAATGTCTCTGTATAGTGGAAATGAGCAGTTGGTTATACAAAGTGTTTCTATTGACATTTGGGGAAATAGCGTCAGATTGGTTCCTCAAATTGCCGAAGGGATGTATCAAGAATTGGGAAGGCCTGGGCAAGATGCTTGTGGCCAAGTTTTTTATGAACAGATTGCAGCCACTAAGGGTTGATTCGCTATAGGCCTTTAAGATTGACGATGGTGAAAGCCTTAGGGCTTACGCCAAGCGGTATTGCAAGGTTTATAATTGGATTCTGGCTTATAACCAAGAACTTGCAGTCATGTCTTTCAAGAACAGCTTGGAGAATGTTTGCCCACTTTGGCAATCCCTTGCAAAGAGCCTTCTGAAAAAACATGGATGACCTCATGGTAAGGATTAAGAAGTATGCAAGAGCAGAGCAAGACATGAAAGTAAAGAAGGTAAGTACAGTGCAACAAGAGAAGCGAAACGGCTCACCAAAGCATAGCCGAGGAAATACCAACTCCAATAAATTGACCAGGATTAAAGGCGATGCAGGCTGTGAGTATAATTTTTATGATCCCATCCTACAAGATCTCGGAAAAGATCGAGAATCAGCCCTACTTTAGGGCATCGTAGAAGACACCAAGGAAATACATGGACAGGAACCCTAGGAAGAATTGTGCCTATCATGATGAGAATGGGCACATGACTCAAGGGTGTTGGGCTCCAAAGCAACATTTGGAGGACCTTGTCAGAAAAGGTCACCTTAGAGATTTGATAGATGAGACAAAAACAAGAAAGGAATAGGCGAAGCTGACCTAAGCACCAGCAACAGCACCACTACCACCCACGGCGCCACAGGCAGATGGACCACGGGTTACCATTGTGATCCATTCAAAAGTCAATGCAAAGAAAATCTGAGGAGAAACGTAGAGAGTAAGGCATCTACAGCATGTCTTTCAAGTTCAATAGAAGAAGCCCTGGAAAGAGGGACATTGAGGGCCGATAATCTTGTTCACGAATGAGAACCTAGATATGGTGCAACATCTGCACGACGATGCTCTAGTAGTGACCTTGAAGATCAGAGACTGCCAGGTAAGGCATATACTAATTGACCAAGGCAACTCTTGTGACATCATGTACGTCGGATGTTACAAAGAGCGCAAGCTTCACAAGGATGATTTCAAGCAATTCGACAGCCCCATAGTCAGATTTAATAGCATGTCAACGTGGCCACTAGAAACCACAAATTTGGAGATTCAGGCAGCAACAAAGACTATAACCACAGAGTTCACAGTGATTGACACCCCTTCCCTATACAACATTTTCTTGGGACGGCCTTGGTTGCACGCTATGAGGGCCGTTCCCTCAACCTTGCACCAACTGTTGCGATTCCCAACTGAGCTTGCGATTGAAGAGGTGAGAAGAGACCAAGTGTAGGCGAAAAATTACTCCATGACAGCAATGAAGTACACCTACAGCATTAGAGAAGCGAAGATGGCTGAAGTAGAAGACGAAGACCAAGAGGTCTTGGATGATATTGGCAAAGAGCCCCTCGACAAAAGCGAAGAGCCTTTGAAAAAGGTTTTGGTATAGCAAGGGGATGAATAATGATTCTTTCTCCTTGGCTTAGGTTTAACCAAGGAGGAAGAAAGAAAGTTGGAGGCATTCTTAAGAGAAAATATAAAGGTGTTCACTTGAACACCATACGAGATGTTGAGGATTAGCCCCGAAGTCACCTGCCACAGGCTTAATATGGATAGGTCGGCCAAACCTGTGATCCAAAGAGCCAGGTGACCAACCTTGGTCCATGTAGAAGCACTTAAAGAGGAAATAGAGAAATTGTTGGAGGCGCAGGCAATTTGAGAAGTGAACTACCCAACCTGGCTGTCCAACACGGTGGTAGTCAAGAAAAATAATGGCAAGTGGAGGGTTTGCGTGGACTTTACAAGCCTGAATAAGGCTTACCCGAAGGGCTGTTTCCTTTTGCCAAATATATACTAGTTCATGGATGCCACCTCGGGACATAGAAGAATGAGCTTCCTTGATGCATACAGAGGTTATCATCAGATAGCCATTCACGCACCAAATAAAGAGAATATGACACTCATCACTCCAAAGGGACTCTATTGCTATAGAGTGATGCCCTTCGAATTGAAGAATGCAGGGGCAATGTACCAGAGGTTAGTGACCAAAATGTTTAAACATCTGATTGGGAAGACTGTGGAAGTCTACATCGAAGACATGGTCGTGATGAGTAAAGAACCTTCCAATCATTTAGCCGATCTGATGGAAGTTTTTGATATCTTGAAGGCATATCAGCTTCGTCTGAATGTGTTCAAGTGTGCTTTCGAAGTAGGGTCTATTAAGTTCTTGGGATATTTGGTGACCATGAGAGAAATTGAAGCAAGACCCAATTAGATCAAAGCCATCCTTGATCTGAAGAGCTCGACAGCAACAAAGGAGGTCTAAATTTTGATCGACAAAGTAGTCGCACTGAACAGATTCATCAACCAGAGTTTGGACAAGTACAGACTAGTCTTCCAGCTGCTGAATAAGGCCATAGATTTTCTGTGGACAGATGCATGTGAAGTCGCCCTAGCCGACTTGAAGAGGTATTTGACAACCCCACTCGTATTATGAAACCCAATTCCATGAGAGGAACTATTTCTGTATTTGGCAGTCTCCGACTATGCGGTCAGCATCGTAATCGTCCAAGAAGAAAAAAGAGAACAAAGGGCAGTATACTATGTAAGCAAAACCTTGGCAAACGCGGAAATAAGGTATCTACCCTTGGAGAAACTAACACTCGCTCTGGTGATGGCTTCAAAAAAGCTGAACCACTATTTTCAAGCCCACAAAATTGTAGTACTTACAAAGCATCCATTGAAGTCTTTCATAGAGACTTGTCGGGAAGAATAGCATGATGGGCATTAGTTCTAGGTCAATATGACATAGAATATAGGCCAAGGACAACAATCAAAGGTCAAGTTCTGGCCAACTTTGTTGCTAAGTTTACACCGAGCACAAGCCCCAAAGCCAAGACCCATGAACCTCGACCTAAGGTACGAAGAAGAGTTGGAGGAAACATAATTGGCAACAGAGAACCCCAAGCCAACAGAACAAAAGCAAAAGCAAGAAAACCTGAAGCCTTGTGATATTTACATAGGCGAGTCCTTCCACCTTTTTTTCAATGGCAGTTCAAACGGACAAGGAGTGGGAGTAGAAGTGGTGCTAGTCTCACCAGATGGACAAATAATAGAACAATTGATCCGGCTAGGGTTCAAGGCCTTAAATAATGAAGCAGAATATGAGGTATTGATTGTTAGATTGAAACTAGCAACAACAGTCGAAGCCAATGAGGTGGTAGTATATTGTGACTCCTAACTCATCGTGAACCAAGCGATCGGGGAGCACGTAGCCCGAGATGAAAGAATGGTGGCCTACATGAATTTATTAAGTTGTTAGCACAGTTCCAAAGTTATTGGCTTCAGTAGGTCTATTGAGAAGATAACAGTCATGCGGATGCATTGGCCAACCTTGCCAGTGCCATAAAATCAGACACACCGAGCACAATCATGGTGGACTACCTGTCAGGCCCTAGCGTGGAACCTCTGATAACTAAATACAAGGCAATGTCCATAGAGCTAGGCCCAAGCTAGATGGATGCCTTGGTAAAGTTTATCAGAGATGGCCACTTGCCAAAAGACAAAAATAAGGCACATAAGATCAAACTAAGGTCAGCAAGATTATGATTATTGGTAGAATGCCACCTATACTGAAGGTCCTTTACTAGACCCTTATAACGATGTGTGCATCCTTCCCAGGTGGAAGACTTCTTATATAAGATCCATGAAGGAGTTTTTGGAAGCCATGCAGGGAGCAAATCTCTTGCCCACAGAGCCATATCACAAGGGTACTAGTGGCCCTACATGAAAAAGGATGCAGAAGCTTATGTCAAGAAGTGCAAGAAGTGTCAAAGGTTTGTACCTTTGATACATCAACCAGCTGGAGACCTGAATCCAGTATCCATTCTTTGGTCATTTGCGTAGTGGGGCATGGATCTGATTGGGCAATTGCCTAAGGCAATTGGAAAAATGAGGTACTTGCTAATAGCCACGGACTACTTCATGAAGCAGGTGGAGCCTGAACCTTTGGCCAAAATCTAAGATATGGATGTGAGAAATTTCATGTAGAAGAACATCATCACCAGATTCAGGATTCTAAGAGCCATTGTGGCAGACAATGGTACCCAGTTTGACAGCAAGTTGATCAAGAACTTCTGCGCGAAGTACAAGATCAAGAACTACTACTCAACTCCCAGCTTCGCACAAAGCAATGGCCAAGTCAAGGCCTCTAACAAGGCCATCTTAGATGGAATAAAGAGGAGATTGGAAGCTACCAAGGGCAAATGAGTGGAAGAGTAGCCAAATATTCTATGGGCATATCGTACTACGCTAAGAAGATCAACTGGAGAATCAACCTTTGCCATAGCTTGTGGCTTATGGAACTAAGGCCGTTATACCACTTGAGATTGGTATTCCTGGAGTCAAAACTCAAGGAGTAGAGAATGGGACAAACAAGGCACTTTTAGCCTAAGATCTAGATTTAATCGAAGAAAGAAGAGAATGAACAACAATTCGGCTGGGGGCATACCAGTAAAAACGTGCTAGAGCTTACAACAAGAAAGTAAACCCCAGAGAATTCCAAGTTAGGGATCTCGTCTTGCAGAAGATGGTCAACAACAAGAAGGATACCAGGAAAGGTAAGCTTGGCCCAAATTGGGAAGGCCCATACAAGATCATCTCAGTTGCCGCCAGTGGTCCATACTGGCTAGAAGACAACAATATCAAGGAGTTGCCAAGGCCATGGAATACTAGTAATCTATAGTTCTTTTATCACTAATTTTTTTTCTTCTCTATGTAATTTAAACCATTTTTAGCTGAAGTATTGACTAATAAAATTCTAGTTCAATTTTGTTCTTTACAAAATGTTGTTACTTAATAATTGTTAGAAAGTCTTAAGCCAATGTTCCAAAAAGGAACAAGATGTTTAACTTAGACTTGCCAGGATGGCAGAGTTGAACTAAGTTAAAGAGATGTTTCGAAGAGAAACAAGGTGAAACCAACCATGATCTAACTAGTTTGTATGAAAAGCTGAGGTAGGTAGTACTCTTGGTGCACTAAGGTTAAGCCTTAAGTGTTTTGTTTAGATGACCTAAACATGATGACCTCGGCCATAGATGTCTAAATCAGACTTAGGCAAGATTCAAATGATGTATTTATAATGCGAAGCTAAATTATACTTACATTTACATTAGGGGGTAGGAAGCATGGATGAGTTAAGTGAATGTATATACTTGCAAAAATAACCCGAGGTGGCTATATCTGAGTTGAAATTATCCAAGATGATAAAAGGTTTTATTTGAGATATTACAATACAAGGTGGCAATGTTACCCAAGATGAGGTGTCATCCAAGATACTATACTTAGAAGACTTTGTAAGACAAAAAGCATGAAGACAGCAAAAGTACACAAGGCACATGAAAGTAGTATAAAGTAACAAGTATCCAACACTTAGTTAAAAACAAACATGCATTTATAAAAGAAGAACTTGTTTCAGTACATGAGAAGGCACTTTAGCCTAGCAAAAAATAAAAAAGTGTTCAAAGGAAAACTAAAAAGAAAAAGATCCTAAGTACTAGATGTAGGGGCAATGTTCTCAGTCTGCCCCCCTTCGACTGTTGATGGTGTGTCGGCCTTGGTAATCAAAGTGGCAGTCTTCTCAGCCTTAGTATCCGTTGTTATATCCTCATTGATATCTCGCAAACTCTAGTCCAAACTCTTGTCGACAACAGTAATATCGGTCTTAGAAGCATTGACCTTCTTTGAATTAGTGCTTTTGGAGACCTCATCCTTTTCTTCTCTAGACAAGTTCAAGACCTGATCGTTCAGAGTTGGGGACTTAGCCCCAGCAGCAGCAGCAGCGTCAACTTCTTCTTCTCATTCTTCTTCCCCCTTCCTTCTTGGACTGGACTAGGGAATAAGGGAATGGAACATCAAGTTGGCCGAGATCTCGTAGAGGCGAGTCCTTGGGAACAAAGAGCTTCTTCAAAGCCACAATCTAGCCGAGATAATAGCCTCAATTATAGGCCTAACTGACTTGCTTTTTGTACTACTCCCGGACATCGTCTTGGCCTTCGACGTAGGCTTTCTCATCGGTTGCCTTGATCTCGGCATCTTTCGCAACAAGCACCTCAGCTAGAGCCTTCTCGGCCTTGATAGCCCTCTCCTCAGAGGCCTTGGCCTCAGCCTCAGTCATTTGCTTGGCTTTCTTTGCCACATTGAGTTTGTCCAGTAGTCTCACCCTTGCCCCCTTATCTTGGTTAAGTTGGTGAAGATGGTTGGTAGCCTCTTGTGTTTTCTTGATAAGGTCCTTTAGCAACTTGGCCTTTTAGGTGAAGACGTAAGCATGCTGCATGGTCTACAAAAGGGGGGGGGGAAATGAATTAGTACAGGGGTCAAAATAATTCTAAGTATGAAGTAGTGAACTAAAAGAGAAGATAAAATCTTACCACGATCGTGTTCCTCATCATGAATGCAAAGTGCTCATATTCGTTGTAGCCATTGATGGCCTCCATGTCGGTAGGGAAGAGCACGGCTACTGACAAGGCTACAGCTATCTCAGGCTGGCGTGAGGCACTTTTGCTCAATCTGACAGGATGACCATCGATGGAGATGTTGGGTGTGAAAGCGTCCAAGCTGTCATCGGCTGCAGAGGACTTTGCCCACTTTGTTGGTGGGGGTGTCGATGGAGTCAGTGGTGGCTTGCCTTTTCTCGGCTTCCGCCAACTTAAAGATGGGAACTGTATCCTTAGGATCCTTTTCAGTAGGGGTGGGGGTGGATCGGTTGCGGCTACGGAACCTCTAATCCGCCATCCATCCGCCAGATTGGTGGATTGGAGAAAATCAATCTGCATCCGTCCGCCAATCCAGCCAATGTAGATTGGCGAATGGATACGAATCGGTTTGGCGGTTGAAAATTTTACAAATTTTCCACATAAAAAAAAATAATGAAATTAATAATAGTTTCGTTTCCGTTAAAGATTTTACTGGAAACATATTGAATCAAGATTAGTTAAAAAAAGAATCTAATCTATGAACAAGATTAGTTAAAAAAGAAAGAAATGGGTTGGGCAATTTTCAAAACCTATGCAATGAATAACAGTGTATTGGAATGTTCACAAAACCTGGGCAATGAAAATAATGAATAACAATGTATTGGAATGTTCACAAAACCTGGGCAAAATATTGAATAACAGTGTATTGGAATGTTCACAAAACCTAGGATATGAAAAACCTGGGCAATTTTCACAAAACCTGGGCAATGCAAACTTACACATAACTTGGGCACTTAACATACTAGTCTCTTTAAGTTCATAAAAAAATACTCATATGCCTATATAATTTGAATAACAGTGTAAGTAACTGGGCAATTTTCATCATCCAAAAAAAATACTTATCATCCAAAACCTGGGCAATTTTCACATCTATGTAAGTAACATAACATAACAGTGTACTTCCTCAAACATTGTATGAAAAATTAAGCATCCAAACCAAGTTACATTACAGTTATCCAAACATTGTGCATCCAAGTTATAGTCATGCAAAGTTCAAAAAACAAACAAGTTACATTACAGTCATCCAAAACATTGTACATCCAACAAACATTGTGCATCCAAACTAAAACCATAGTATTACAGATACAGTCATCCAAAAAAAAAGCAAAAAAGTCGTTCATTTCCTTCAACCAAACCATGAGTCATCTAAACCTGCATAACAAAAAAATAAAATCATTTAGTAAGGAAAACACTAAAAAGTTTTAAACTTAAAAGAGGTAAACATATGTTAACAACATTTAACCAAGGGGAAGTATTCTTTACCAATGATATTAAATTTCAATAATATTACTCTCCGGACATGGGCTTGAACAAGAACTTGATTCTGAAACAACTACACATAAAACATAACACAAGAAAATCATGTGAAGTGAAAATAATAAATTTGAATAATACAAAATAAACGAAATTTAAAACAAAATAAATTATTGAATCTATTACCCGAATCATATTGTTGTTCAAATTCTTCAACATCATTCATTGCTTCTCGAAGGCATATTGGAATGTTACTTCGAATCCAATTTTGTGTACAAACAAGAACCTCCACCATCTTTGGAGCAAGTGAACTCCGAAATGGATCAAGTATACGACCTCCTATACTAAAAGCCGACTCAGAAGCAACAATGGAAATAGGCATTGCCAACACATCTCGTGCTATGAGTGATAATACTCTATACTTTGTTGCATTAACCTTCCACCACTCCAAGATGTCAAATTGAGCATTCTTCCCACGTTTCTCAATATCACCCAAGTACTTGTCCAATTCTGACATACTCCCACTACTAGAAAATTGCCCCTCCAAAAATGAGTTAAATTGAGAGTTCACAAGAGAATGTGGGTCATTTTCATCTATCACCATATCTATTGTTTCATTTACATTGGAGGCATGCACATTTGTTGAACCAAGCGCGGCATAATGATCATACAATTTACTCAAACAAATTTTCACCTTCTCTAACATTTCTTTCACTTTCACAACATCTCCACCAAAAATTGTTGAAAAACAAAATTGCAAGTATGTCATTTTTCTTCGAGGGTCAAGAACAACCGCAATGTACAAAAGGAGATTGATTTTATCCCCATTTCCCCAATACTTGTCAAACTTCTCTTTCATTTTCTTTGCCATTGAAGACAAAATAGGATCATTGTCTTTGATTAATTGTCCAATCATATTTTCAATGACAAAAATTTCAATGTAGAATGTATTTGAAGTAACAAATAATGAGCCAGAAAATCTCTTTGTTGCATTGTAGAACATTCTAAGAAATTTCAAAAACACCCTACAATTATCCCAATCCTCGGCGGCAGGCATCTCTCTCCTCTCACCCCCTTCATTATTCAAAAAGTAGTGTTTATAATTGTAGTCCTCCTCACCCATTCTTTGAAAAACACTTTCTAATTTTTCTGCCGCCTCCAACATAAGATATGTAGAATTCCACCATGTTAGCACATCTAGGCACAAGAGACTCTTATTCTCAATTTTCAAACTTTTCACATACTTATTAAAAGAGTCAAGGCGGTTTGGAGAAGACCTCACATACCTCACTGCATGCCTCACATTCACTATACAAGACTCAAGATCCTTCAATCCATCACTAACAATGAGATTTAGAATATGCGCACAACAACGCATATGTAAAAATTCATGGCCCAAGACAGTTCCCTTCCACAATTTTGTGGTTCGTTTCAAGAATCTAATGGTTAGATTATTGGAACTCGCATTATCAACAGTTAAGGTGAAAAAGCCATCAATGTCCCACTTTTTTAAGAGTGCCTCAATTTTTTTACCAAGCGTTTCTCTTTTGTGGTCTTCAACTTGACAAAAATTTATGATTCTCTTTTGTAACCTCCAATCATCATCAATGAAATGTGCAGTTAGACACATATAACACAAATTTTGTATGGAAGTCCATGTGTCTGTGGTAAAGCAAATTCTATGCCCCTTCATAATTTTTTTCAACCTCTCTCTTTCATTAGTGTATATGTCTACAATGTCCCTAGCAACAGTATATCGAGATGGGATCTTGAACTTGGGTTGCATGACATTACAAAACCTCTTAAAACCAACCCCATCCACAAATCTAAAGGGCAATTCATCAATTACTATCATCTCGGCAAGATGCCTCCTAGCAACTTCTATGGAAAATGGCATAACCACAACATCAACAACACCCTCACCATCACCACAAACTTCTCTAGGTTGAAATCCCAATGTTTGTTGCCCATGAGTGTCCCTATATGGATACTTTGTACAATTTTTCAAATGACTTAACAAATTACTTGTTCCGTGACTCTAAGAGCCTGCCATATATTCTTTCTTACAATACTTGCACATAGCCCTATCTTTTCCATCAATACCCTTAATCTTTTCAAAATAATCCCAAGCCTTTGATGTTGTTCTCCCACTACTACTAGTTTTGGCCAAGGGTGGTCTACGAGGGGGAGCATTAGATTGGGTAGAGGGGTCAATAGAAGATGATTCGGGCTCAACATTAGGACTCACAAAAAAAGTTTCTTCACTTGGAGGATCCATGACCAAAAGATTATCAAATAAACTGCCAACAACCAATAAAAAATCATTCAAAATATGCTTTTCAAATCCATGCTCTTTTTAAACAAACAACCATCTGACTCTTTGTCTATGTTTGAACATGTTAAATGGTATATGAAGATAAAAGAAGGATATTAAATGGACAGATTCAAAAGTGGCATATCAATAAGATAAAATAAGTAAGATGAATCAAAGTTTAATGTTCACTGACTAATGAGATTAGTTTAAACTGACTAAATTAAATTGAATCACAGTAAGTTTAATGTTCATTGACTAATGTTCAGTTTGATTAGTTTAATGTTCACTGACTAAATTAAACTAAATTACAGAACAGATTAATTCACTGACTAAATTACAGAACAGAACTAAGTTTAATGTTCACTAATATATTATGAATCAAAGTTTAATCTTTAAACAAATTATGAATCAAAGGATTGAAGAAGGATCACTAATTTAATGTGAATCAAATTATGAATCAAAACAGACTGTGAATCAATTATGAATCAAAGTTTGAACAGAACAGATAACAAGAAAAATAGATTGTGAATTAGGGCAAAATGAATCAAAACAGATTGTTATTTGTTCTGTTTTCTTGTTATATATTGTGAATCATAATTTGAACTTCATAATTGTGAATCATAATTTGTTATCTGATAACAAAACAGATTGTTCAAAACAGAACAGATTAATTCCAGATTGTGAACAGATTAAAACAGATTCTGAATCAAAACAGATTCTATGAAGTCCCTCACAAAATACAATGCAGAAGCATATAACAAGAAAAATAAACCAAACCTCTCTGTGGTTTTCTCTCTGTATTCCTTTCTTTGTGTGTAGAACCCTTAACAGTTAACACTGTGTCCATCAATCTAACCACGTCTCTAGTTTTAGAACTGGAACAAAACAAAATAATAATAATAATAATAATAATAATAATAATAATAATAATAGATTAGACTCTAAAAGATTAGAACTGGAACCAGGTTTTGTGATTTTGTACTCATAATTTATCCATTAACAAAACCTACTCATAATTTATTTCGTTTAGAAAATTATTCACAAAACCTACTGATATGCCTAATTTATAAAATTATTCACAAAACCTACTCATAATTTATTTTGTTTAGAACTTCAAGTTTAGAACTGGAACCAAAAGAAAAAACAATTAAGACTCAAAAGAAGAGAAGAAGAAAGAGAGAGAGAGAGAGAGAGAGAGAGAGAGAGAGGTACCTCAGTTACATTACAGTCAGTGTAGTAGATCGATCAATCTAACCATCTCTTTCGTTTTAGAACTGGAACAAAAAAAAAAACACAGATTAGACTCAGAAGAATAGAAGAAAAGAGAAGAAGAGGAAAGCAGAAGAAGATGAGAAGAAGAGGAAAGCAGAGAGAAAGAGAGAGATACCTCAGTTAGTAGTGTAGATCGATCGCTGACGCCGTGTAGATCGTCCGACGATGGGTAGGGTAGAGAGAAAGAGAGAGAGAGAGAGAGAGAGAGAGAGAATGTCTGTCTGTCGAAAATTAGGGCAAAATGAGCTAAGGAGGCATATCAGAAAGGAAAATGGGGGCAAAATGAGGCATATCAGCCAAAAATAAATAAATAAATAACCAATGATGGGTCGGGTTTGTCGACTAAAATGGCGAATTACCTGCCACCCAACCTGAACCCAAAAAATCCCATAAACTAGGCCCGCACCTGCCTGCCACATGGCACGCATCCATCCGTTGCTTGTTGGGTTGGTTGGGTGTGGCGGGTCGGTGGATCCGCTGCATAGCCCTACTTTTTAGAAGAAGAAAGGGTGATAGTAACCTTGGCCTTTGCCTTGGCATTTTTTACTCACTTTCACTTCTCGACAGTTTGTGGAGAAGGAAAAGACTGGACGGTGATGATATTTGAGAGGTTGGCAAGTAGGTCGTTAGCGACAGCTAGTTTGTGACTCATCTCTTCTAAAGTGGGGGCGATGGTAACTCTGGTTCTAAGTCTGAAGGCTGGAAGAGCGAGTGGTGGGTTTTCAAGATTGTACGCCGATAAGTGAGAACCACAGGATTTTCTACTTCTGGTTCTACCTGCAAGGGCATCAGAAGAACGTCGGTGCTCGAAAGGTAGAACGTGTTGAGATGGAGCTGAAGTTGATGACTGGTCGGCTGGGTACAACTTTGATCCTTGATCTACCCTTGAAGAGGCAATTGGCGTTGTTGTGAAATGTGGGGTCTTGCTTCTCGATGGAAGGTCAGGAAGTAGGGACTTGTATGTTGCTGTGTAATCCAAGAGAAAGGGGGCTTTGCGGATGTTGATAGGTAGGTCCAGTAGCCTTTGTAGATCGGCTCTGGGAATGCAGTACTTTCAAAAGTTCTTATCGGGCTGGGGGAGATCTAAAAGAAAAAATTAATTGATTAGCAATGTGATGAAGTAAAATACTTAAGCAGATAATGGACAACAGGTGTGTGTTCTACGGGTGACTTACTTTTATGGCCTCCTACGATGCTTCTGAGGAGTGAAAAGTGGTGAAGGTCATCGCCTTAAGTAAACTCCCAGTTGCCCAAGACAATAAGATAATCATCTCGCGTACCCTTGTTGGAATCAAGGAGGTTGGTGATCATCTTGTAGGCTGTAGACCTCGATTTTGGGTAGTAGGTTATGCCATTGTTGGATTGAATGGTGCACATTGTCTAGCAATACTGGACATCGTGAAGGTTTAGTTGGGCTCTATGTTGGCGATTGAGTTTGGCTATATTGTTGATTATACGGAAGGTCTTGATAGCTAATTGCATAGGATTCAGTTTGTAGAAATGGAACATTTTCCTAAATAAGATGTTAAGAGGGAATCTAACTCCATCCTCAAGGATTGATACTATGGAAAAAAGGCATGTAGTTATCTCCCGGCATAATGGAATCATTTGCACCAGCGAGTCTGATATAGACGTTAACTGGGATGTTGAATTCTCGATGGAAGTTCTCTTTCTTTGTAGGGTTATCTACCCTCCACTTATGCATACCCATGACCTCGGCTAAGTGGGTTTGGTGTTGTTTTTTATTGAGAAATGTTTTGTGTTTTCTGTGGATCTACGAACCTCGGCATAACCCTAATAAGCACTGGGTTGAAGGTTCTGAAAAGCTAAGGAAGATTTTGGGCCTCAATCTGTTTCGATTTTCCTAGTGTAAAATGTTCTAGAAAAAACCAATCCAAAATCTAAAGAACATAGGAAAAGGGACAAAGATAAGGGGGAGTAATCTAGAATAGCAAGAAGAGATAACTAGATTCATAAAATGAAGACTGGAGTGAAGACAATAACACACAAAGAGAAATAACACATTCAAGGAATGAATAAAATATATAAACATAAAGAAATAGAAGTGCAAAGAACAAAAATTGAATCAGAGCAGGGGGTGTGAGCATGGCATGACAATTGAGTGAATGAAGAAACAAATAACAGTAAGATAGGGATATTTGTTTGAGTATAGTATGTGCGGTGTTTGAATTTCTATGGAAAATTAGAGATTCGTGGGGCATATATTCAAGAACAGTGAAAGACCGAAATCAAAACAGAGAAAATGAGAGACTTAAGGAGTTATGGATGCCGGAGTCATGTACGTTGGAGTCAGACAGTGCTTTTAATCGAAGCTGAATGGTTTAGCAGGTGCCATAGATGGTGGAACGAATGAGTTTCAGGGAGCTTCAAAGTTTGATAATGGAGTTTTAGATAGAAAGAGAGGCTCTGAGAGGAGAGAGAGAGAGAGAGAGAGAGAGAGAGAGTGGTGAATACAGAAGTGAAGAGACGAGAGAGAGAGAGAGAGAGAGAGAGAAAGAGTTTTGTTGAAAAGTGAAAGGGCGGCAAAGGCCATTATTTCAAACCCTTGGGTGACATGCTAGGTTAACGTCGATCGGAGTAGTTTAGGAGTGAAGCGATACGTCTGATGCGTGATGAGTATGTGCTAGTCTGGTGATGACACGTGGATGAAACGATTAGGTAGTTATGGCATGACAGCTTACACACGTTTTTGGTTCCTGATACTCTGAAACTAGCAAGCCTTAATCTCGGCTAGTAGTGCGATCTCGGATGAGATGTTAATCTAGGATGAAAAAGACCATCTTGATTCTTGGTTCTTTGTTTTTGACGAGTGGGCATTTGAGTCCTTGTTTCTTGACGCCGACGAGTCATGATCTTAATTGGAAGAGTATCTCTAACATATTGTTTAGCCGACATGATGGAAGATCAAACAATATAGGTTCCATCACCTCATGCAGCCAAGGTAATAGAACCTAGGAAGCATTTGTGGGGACATAATTTTAGGGTTGTGCTATGTGGCCAAAGTGTTGGCTAAGGTGCCATATGGACGAACCAGATTGCCGAGGTGATTGTGGCATTACCGAGATATGGTGCGGTAATACTGGAATCCAAGATATTTGGATAGAGGACAAGAGTCCTAGATAAGATGAGACGCTTAGTTCGGATAGAGATAAGGCTATTGAGGAGTTCATCCATATCTAACTAAGAGTTCGAGATAAGTGTTGTGCTTGAGTCTTATGAAATAAGACTTCTAGGAGATGAGGGCACTGCTAGTTATAAGAGTAAAGCACTTCATGGGTCTAAGGTATGTTTTGACTAGTGCTTTGTTCATTTGATTCGATATCTTTAAGAGATAAGTTATTGACTTGATCGTCAAAGTGCCTTCGAGTGGATAAGCCACCGTGGTATTTTTACCTTCTTCTTGTATGCAGGTGATTGGTTTAATATATTCTACCGCGTGCTCTCCAGCTAAGTTTCCTATTTGGTTGTGAGGTCGAAAATTAACACCCACAGAAGAGTAAATGTTAAGGGAAATGATGTGATGAAATGCTTTTGAACTAAAATTGTAAGATAGAAAGAGAATATGAGGTTTTTACACGTTTGTTAAAGAGGATGATTTTGGAAAAATGTATGGATATAAGTGTATTTTGGATATTTAACTGTCATATTACTTATATTGTATTGTTGTGGTGCATTCATGATCATAGCTATCTGTATGTTGTTATTGTTTAGGATCATGTTAGGATCCCTACTAAACTTTATGTTCATCCCACGTTGCTAATTATTTTTTAGGTACAAGTTGAGAGATGATTCAAGATTGGTGATCTTCTTTAATTGTTGGCCACGGGACTCTATATTTGTTGGCGAAATGCCATTGTTATACAAAGGGTTAAACCTTTAATTTTTATGTAAAAGCATAAGCCTACGGGCTTGCATTCAATATATGGATGATGAAAGGACTTTCTTTTATTTATGGATGCAATGTATGTATAGTTCCACATGTTACTACTACAAATGGATTTATTTAAGGGATATGGTAATGTTATTTGAGTAATAAAAAGTGGGGCATGACATTGGGTTTTTAGAAAAGGAACTTAATGCCATCCACAATGATGAAAAAATGATGGAAGAAAGAGAAAAAAAAAAGTCTGTTTTAAAAGAAATAGAAACATTTTTTTTTTCCCCGAAAGAGCTGGTTGAAAAAATTAAACAAATTGTCAAAAAACAAAATGAACACGAAGAAATACTTCATATCCTATCCTTAGTAGAATCCTTAAACTGGGATTATGGTTGGCCAAGTCTTAAGTTTGTATGCCATCCTTAGTAGAATCCTTAAACTGAGATTATGGTTGGCCAAATCTTAAGTTATTTGTGGATAAAATTAATATGTATTGGATTGAATTTGAAATTGTTGATTTTTTGGAAATTGATAGAGAAGATTTTCACCTTTTAAACGAATTTCTAGTAATAGTTAAAGATGTTATTACAATTATGGGAGCAAGCCCGATGCTTATTACGGCATACATTTTGTCCACTTTATCAACCATATCAAATATGGTATCTATACCAAGTAATCAGTCAAAATCCTTTCTATCATGGTATATATATATATATATAAAAGATCATGGAAGAGATATGATCCTACCATTGACAATAGGCTCATGTTTTTCCATAATACATTTGAAACTTTTCTTCAACATTCAGAGCCAATAATTTTCTATGATGGGAAGAGAGTTGTGGTAAGAAGCAAAAAAGTTTTTATTAAACCATCTAAGTTATGAGAAGACAAAACAAAGGAAACACTCAAGATGCTTCAAGAAGAGATAATTAAAGCACCAAACATCTCTGCAACTGTTTGGGAACTCTACAAAATCAATAGGAGAGCCCAAATTCACTATGAATCAATGCAAGACATGGACCTCTACATTTCTGAAAAATAAGCAGAAGCTCACATGACAAATCAAGCCGAAAAAAAGGCAAAAATCCTTCAGAATAATCAGTCACATGAAGAACAAAGCCAAAAAAGGCTCACATAACAAAAGAAGCTAAGAAAGAAGAAGTCAGAAGAGAACTCACATAACGAATACAACCAAGAAGACGCAACAAAGTGGATCACATGGTGAATAAAGACAAGGGAGTCACATGCTGAATAAAACCAAAGTGATAGAGATACCACTACTAAGTTGTTAGTTTCAATAAATCAGAATGTAACAGGTTTCTTGTCTTGTTACAAGAACCTTATCTTTTAATTTTATGCATTTCAATTCTGAAGTTGAAGTCCACTCTTTGATTATAAAAGGGTGTAGTTGCGTTTTGTAGAAGTAGAGTCAAGAAGCAGAGTCTTATAACTGAGCAAGAGTGTTCTCTCTACCTTTCTTGTAATATTTATAGTTTTTCAAGTATTCAATAAAAGTTTTCCATTTCCATATACACTTTGTCTAATGTCTTTAATTTTCTGGAGATCTGAGAGTAGTGGTACAAGCAGAAGTAATATTCACCAAGAGTGAGAGATTACGCTTTCTACTCGTTGAAAGACTTGAAAAGTATTTGCAGTAGACAAAACAATGTGGGCATGGAAAAGCAAAAATCTTAAGGTAATTTTATATATAATCAGTATTTAATTTCTTTAGTTGCAAATATTATCTTTGTGGTTGTGATTAAATAAATAAATAAATAAAATCCACATCACATATAAAAAGTATTATTTTATTCCACATTATTGGGCCACATCATTGAGGACATAATTAGGGATGGAAAGAATAGGAGATGTATTATCACCCAGTCTATTAAAAAAAAAAATTGTTTAGCTCAATAACGAAAGGAAAACTCTATTTATACTTACAATTCATTAAAATAAAATAAAAAATTCACAAGAATAATGTGCCAGTGTCATTTTTATAAATACAAATTGCGGGAGGCAATAAAGCGAGTCGACGTAAGGCAGGGTTGGAATTCTTGGGTTGACAAAGAGAAGGCATCCCCGCCAGAGTCAGCCCAGGATAGTTCGAGTCTAGCCCGACAGCCCAGGTCCAGACTAGGCCAAGGAGTTTTAGGACAGAAAAGAGGCGGAAGGAAGCGTGCCCAAGAGGGGAGTAGACCCAGTCAACCCACATTCCTATATTTTAGGCTCAACCAACTCCTAGAAATCCGCACCTAGTAGAGCACAATCCCCAAGGAAAAGGGGCTGATGTGAGGAGTGGGGGAGAGCCCAAACAGCCCATAATGGCTAGTGGAAGCAAGCTATAAAAGGGGAAGCAATTAGCACAATGGAGGTACGCAAACACTTCCACCTGAACCTCACTAGTAATCCTACACCCTTGTCTAATCTTGTCACTGACTTAGGCATCGAATGGCCCTTAGGCTGCTCCAGCCACTCCTCTTACCTTTATTTGAGTGTTTTTCAAGTCAGGAACATGGTTATCTCCATCGCGCCACCACCGCAGCCTAATTAGGTTGATTTTTACCCACCACAGTTGAGATTCCAAATTATCCATGGCAGTGGAAGACGCTAACCTATTTGCTGAAGACGAGCACGATGGGAACCTTTTCCCAAGCCAACGAAAGCTCCTTTTAAATGTAGGAACACCTTAGAAACGGCACGAGCAAAGAGAGAGAAACCTGCTTGCCACTGAAAACTCATAAGGCAACCATTGAGCACAAGAGTTGGCTAGCCGTGATCGAACCATATACGTCATAAACCAACAACTCCAAGTGCTCACCGACCAAGTCAAGGCTCTAAAGAAAGACCAGAATCAATCGCTAGCGCCTTAAAGGAAAAATGAGAGGTGCTCGTGTCCCCTAAGGAGGAGACACTCACAACAATCTAAGAGAAGGACGCGAATTGAGGCAAATCAGAGACTTGTACTAACCCATAAGGTCGGCGAAACCAGTTGCGTGGTAAGCAGTCTGCCTCGATCTAAGGGGCATCACCAGACCTCTTCCAAATGAAAAGAATATCAAACAAAGGATTATGCCTATTCAAACGACGTAAGGTCCTTTCTGCACAAAAGGGAAGTGGCATAAGGGACACGCCTAAGGAGGTCAAGTCCAGCCCAGAGTTCCGACTTCTCTATAGAAAACATGAGGGTGTTTATTAACACCTGAAGTCAAGAAAAGGTGGCCCAGGACCAGACCAAACAGCACTCTAGATTAGTCATGGAAATATCAGGACAAAATAGCCCACGGGACAGGCCAGGCCACAAGGCCGTTAGTGGTAGGATCACCAGCCATAGGGCTCTACAAAAGATAAACACATGGTGAACAGAAAAATTTACACAACCAAGCCCCAAGATTTGAAGTCTTGTTCAGAAATAGATGGAGGGGATAGCTTTCTGAGCGACAAATAGGAGACCAGTCTTGTTAGTATCGCCATTTACGAAGAGGATTTTTGCAGCAGAACCACCAAAGAAGTTCAGTATCCCAAAGTTCGAACTCTATGATGTAAGATCAGACCCCTTAGACCATCTAAGCCATTACCACTATGCCATGGCCCTCTGGAACGAGAATGAGGCACTTTATGTGCCGAATCTTCCCTTCCAACCTGAGCAGAACATCCTACGCCTAGTATGACAAGCTCCAAGTAGGATCCATTGATAGTTGAAAACAGCTGGTTGATAAGTTTGCTGAAGGGTTCATAGCAAACAATAAAAGGGCAAAGGGATTGGATACACTTATGGTGCTAAAGAAGACAGAGGATCAGACCATCAAGCAATATGTCCAGCTTTATTAGGAGACTTTTCATGAGATAGTGTTCATTTCTATCCCATCAAAATACGCCTTGATGTATAGGGGCTTAACATGCTGAGTCATAGATACTGTGGGATATTCAAAAGGATATGACAAGGTAACTATACTTACCTCTTCATTCTCTTCATCACTTTCCATGGGTTTGGCCACTTCAGACTCATCCTGGACTATGCTGGTATGTGAGCCCTCACTAGAGACTTCTATGGGATCATTCTCCTGACCCTCCTGATTCCTCTCTTCAGCCTGAAACTCTTACGGCAGCACATAGACCATATTGATTGGCATTGGAGAAAACGAGCCAAACTTTACCAATGGCTACATTTGCTCCCCCTTAGTGTTGGTCTAACTTGATGCTTGCGATGTCCATGCTGCACTCTAGAACCTCCAAGCTAGCAAGATCTTTTGTAGCAATCTATTGTTGGTCTGCCGTGAACACAGACTCCGTGTGCTCAACCACGAAGGCCTCGAACATCTCCTCCTCAGCCAATATCATCTCCTGGCTAGGTTCAGCTCTTTCATCTGTGTCAGCCCCATCATCACTTTGCAATAAGGCCTTTTCAAGGCTTGCCAAACTTGATTTTTCCTTGGCTTTCAGTTCAGCATGAACCTCAACTAATTTTTCTCTGCTAGTTTGACTCCTGTTGGTCTTAGGAGTGGACCTTAAACTTCTCTCTTTCCCTAATTGTCCTCCTGGTTGTACCAAGGAAGCACTTTCATCAACTTCTTCTAGATCCTTCTGAAATCGTGTAAACCTTTGTTGGATCTTTCTTCTCTGGGATCTAGAGATCACAGGAACCATGTCTAGTTCCTTTGTCTTTGGGTTTTTGAGCAAAACCCAATCGTTTGGAGCCACCACAAAAGGCCTAATCATTCTGTCCTTACCTGCAAAGGCTTTTCCCTAGGTTGGTATCATTTTAGGTTTGTTTTGCATGACAAACCAGTCTGGTACTCCTAGTACCCATGAACCCACCATACCAGTAGTTGTGCCTGTTGTTCTCCTCTTTGAAGGCCAATCATTGGCCTTGGTTTCCTATCTTGAGCCTAACTCAGGCCTACTTGCAGGTTTGTTGATCATCTTGTAGTATTTTGGTGGCCTTGTTTCATACAAAGGCCTCTTACCCCTTGACTGATTCCTGGCTTTTGGTGGCACAACCAAAGATGGTTGTTGCCTAGGACCACTTAGACTGTTGCCTAGGACCACTTAGGTAAACATTCTTGTAGGTACTGGCTGCCCTATGCTCCTTTTGCATATCCTTGTAATACTGCTTCCCATCAATTAGAAGCCCTTTCAGCCACTTGTAGTTGAACCTGCACCTTGGACACATCCGCTGCATCACTGCCGCTTCAAGTGAGTCATCATCCAGAGTGTTGGTTTCTTCACTGGAGCCATTCTCTGGCCTACGAAGCTCTTTCCACTTGTTGGTGAGCCTTGAGTAGCCTTCCTAAA
The DNA here is from genome assembly GCA_025200525.1 of Camellia lanceoleosa. Lineage (NCBI taxonomy): Eukaryota > Viridiplantae > Streptophyta > Magnoliopsida > Ericales > Theaceae > Camellia > Camellia lanceoleosa. The sequence goes on from CM045758.1 coordinate 107,896,535, forward strand.
GGCTGCTTGACTAGCAACATGCATCTGTACATTGACTTCCTCTAGTTCTTTCAAGGAATAACTCTTTTCCACAGCATGAGCAAGGAAGTCTGGTACACCAAAATTGGTTGCTGCTTCTCTAATCTCAAGAAATGGATCTTTGTCAATCCCCATTGCCTTTTCAACTTTGGCTAGAATTTTAACCTTCCTTTTCGAATTTGCTCTTGAATCTTATCTCGAAAAATAATACAATTTTTAGTTAAATGAGACCAAGAATTATGTCATTTACAGTACATTTTGCCTTTAATTTCTTCTGAAGTTGGGATTTTAACCCCTTAAGCAATTTTAGAAATTGTGCTAGTAGTAAATGATCAAATATTTCATCTGCTTTTGATACATCGAAAAAAAAATTTCTATATAGGTCTTTCTTTTTAAATTGATGATCAATAGTTGTATCCTTTTGAATTAATGTTTTGCAGGTCACAAGCTCCTTTTCTATGATCTCTGCTGTATCAATTTCAAAGTTAGGGTCCCTATAATATGTCCTATAAGATGCATTACCAAGATCTTATTCGTCTTCAAGGAAAGTCTCATATCTAATGACCTTATAATTAAGTTAGTTCTACTAAGTCTCGAAACTCTATTGAGTCAAACTTCTTTCAAAGCCTAAACTCTAACCTATTTTGGGTCAACCTCACAAATTCAGGTTCAAGTAATATGACCCTACATTTGTTTCATGCTCTATTGAATTTAACAATGAATTGAGCAACCTTCTCATCAGGCCTTTGGCTCAACCTTGCCAAGTCTACCATAGACACTTCGGGCTCTGTTTGAAAAAACTGGGCATGAAACACTTCTTCCATTTGTTGCCAGGTCTGAATAGAACCAGGTGTAAAGTTTGTATACCACACAAAGGCTGCTCCAGTTGAAGAATTTGGAAAGAGTCTCAACTTTATGTAGTCATTGTTGGTAAATTCACCACATTGCCCTGTAAACCTTGCAATATGTTCAACAGCTGACAAGTTTCCATTCCTATAAAAAAGGGCAAAGTCTGGTGTCTTATACCCTCTTGGGTATTCATGTAACCTGTCTACCCATTTTGGGTAAGGTTTTCTATAGATAGGGGTTTGGACCCCCTGGACCATAGGTCTACAAATTTCTCTAACAATGTCAGCAATTTGGTCCCTAGGTACAACATTTTACGCTAGCTGGGTCACTATTATAGGAACAAACACAAGGTTTGAAGGAACTCCTTGTGCTTGAAGCCCTCTTGATCCATGTAAAGGCAAATTTGGGACTAGTGTCCCTGTTATACTGGTTGATGTTGAGGGTATAGTCATCTCTTTGGGACAAGCATTTGTCCCACAAAAGGTGATGTAAAGGGAACCACTGGAGGAGGAACATGTGTTGTTTCTCTTCCAACTACAAGAATTCCTTCCAACCCCTCGGGTGTAAGTTCGAACACAGGATTAGTGAATACTCAAGTGCTAGACATAAGTTCAAACATAGGATTTGAAAACACTCGAATGTCATTTCCTTGTGTCAGCCCTGATCCATCAATGTGTATGGTTTTGCTGGTAGGCAAAGGTATGCTCTGACTCATTAGTGGTCTAGGAGGAGCTTCGTACCATGATTGAGGCATAGGTGATAGTCTCTCATGATTTCGATTATTAGCTTGACCATTAGTTTGCTTATTATTTTGTCCATTACTTTTCATAGGCTGTTTATCTCGAGTCAATCTAACCTAAAGTAAGTTTATATTTTCTTCAGTGTGTCTAATGACAGGTGGTTGATAGGAGTTCATTCGATCCAAAAAGGGTGATGCCCATCTTTCCATTGTATGCATTAATTATTGTCCCATAACATCAACCAATCCTCTCCATGGATTTGTTGGTTGGGCAGATGGAACAATTGAAGGTCCAGTTTATTGGCTTTGTTCAACATTTTGGACTTGTGTTGCATGCCCTAAAATACTAGTCTCTTCGACCAATTGTGCAAGACCACTTGAAGTAGGCACATCCACAGGATATGACTCAACATTATCCTCTGTGTTATGTGCTTCTAGATCCCCTTCTACACCTTCTTCGAAGCGTTCATTTTCTCCTTGTTTCCTACGTCTAGCCATTATAATAGAAGTCTCACCGGGTGTGCCAAAAATATATGTTGGCTTTTTTGCCTTTCAAAAGTTAAAAATGTAATTAGAGCGTGCCAACAAGAATCAATAAGTCCTTATAGAAATAATAAATGCCAACCAATTAATCAGACCATTGCTTCAAAGTTCTTTTAGCCTCAATGGAGAAGACTTTTACTAGTGACTTGTTTTAAGAGAAAATTCAGAAGAACAATTCACAAAAATAAAAGAAGGAATAGGAGAACAGTGTCAGAAAATAAATTTCATTAAGTAGACCAATGTTTACAAATGTACCTTTGCACTTCCACTATCTCGAAGGGAATTATAGCATGAACATACTAACTTAGAACTACTCCTAAAGAACTGAAATGCAATATGGGAAAGTAAAGGATTGGAATGTAAAGAACTGGAAAGTAAATAACTAGAAAAATAAAGAACTGAAAGAAAGTAAAGTAAAATAAAATAAACTGGCTTCTGGATTTGGTTCTAGTTCCTCCACTATCAACTTTCTCCTCTATTTATAGGTTGTGGTAGTAATCATCAAAATGTCTGATAAACTGGTTGTGGTAGTAATCATCGAAATGTCTGATAAACTGTCGAAATGGATGATAACCGTCAAAGCAACCTCTATGATCATGGGACATAATTTCAAGCATTTTACCTCCACTAAGCCATTCCTTATAGTTGGGCTTCTATCTTGAATTTGAATTTAAATCTTCAAGAGTCGTTTAACCAAGTCACCTTGCTTTTTTTAATTATTCCAGTACTTTATAGATCCATTGACATTGATGTAACTTTGCCACATGTCTTATGATGACTAGAGACCTTTACTAATTTCTCAAGTTACCCCTGATGGACTACCTGTCAAGTTGTGATTGGCTTATACAAAATATATGGCCAACAATCACTTACACATCGTTGAGTTTAGAAAAATATTATAACTTGTACATGATACAAACTAGAAAGTGTATTTTAGAATGACTTTTATTTTAGAATCCCAATCAAATATTATAACTTGTACATGACACAAACTATAAAGTGTATTTTAGAATGACTTTTATTTTAGAGTCCCAATTAAATCACATCATGTATGAAAATTCTATATAAATTTTTTATATATCATTACTCGTAACAAAATAGTGTAACATGTTTCTATTAGTGCAGATTAATGCTTGCAAGAGCACCAAAATATTTACAGGAGAGGTGGGGAGAGAGGGAGTACCCTGAGCGGCATCTTGCGTGAAGCAAAAGCCCCACACCTCACAATCAATATAATATCATGTCAAGCAAAAAAGGTCAATATAATCTGTACCAACAAAGAGAAACAAGATAAACCAGCATGCATTCCTATGAGAGGAACATCATGGATCAAACTGTTGTGATCAAGACATGCTTAAGCTAAGGAAATGGCAAGTTCCCACAATTTACAAGTGTGTTGTTGGCACAGAAAATATTTAGGAACAAATCCAAAACTCTTGCCCTAGTAGACAGAAATCAATCTCCGGTGATGGATATGAGATTTGATGGATTACATTATAAAAAAATAAAATAAAATAAAATAAAAACCGCAAGAGTCAAACATTTTGGGTGGCTCTGACAAGGATTAATACTCAGGCCAAAACTGTCATCCGAGCAGGAATCAGGACCATACAACCCATTAAGCAAAGAAACCTTTCTTCACTTCCTTCGGATTTTAACATTAAGAGTCCACTGAACTTTCCCTTCTGGCAAAGGAATGGACTTTGGCAGGCGGAGTGGCACCTCAAACTCTCCAAAAGACGACAAAGGACTTGGAAGTTGCAGGTTTTCAGGTTCGATTTGCACAAAAAGCTGCCTCAACACCTGATAATAGTACAACATAATCAGTACAAAGTGACTGGTATTCAATACCTGTTTGTAAGCATTATCCCAATATTCATGGCTAGAGCCACTCAATCCATTAAATTTCAAAAGAAAATGTACAGCGAAAATCGTCATTCATAGAACTCAAACATAAAAAATCAAATTAAGCTTTTGAACACATATCCTATTGATATAACAGATCAAATCTGACACATTGATGGCCCCAACTTACACCTACATGGTAGATGAAAAGCATAGGCAAATGATCAAGATACTTGTACCACAAATTTTAGGACAACAGAAATTTTGGACACAATGCACATAATTTTTCAAATCAGATTTCTATGAGTGATGCAAGTCAAAGATCCAATAATTGAATGTGAATTAAGACCATAAGCAAGGATGTGATTACCTTGGACTTAATTGAGGATCTGCTTTGCAAAGAAAATAACCAAAAAATTGAAATTCCACCTTACTTCCTCAAGATGGGATTAAGGCTCGTTGCATTGAATTTTATCCACAATCATATAAAATAAAAATAAAAAATCTTAATGTTAGCAATCTCGAATAGAGAACCCACATTGCAGTGGGACTCAATACCTGTAAGGGTGCCATTCATCCAAGAAGGATATGTGGGAACTCAATTTTCCAGTGCGACTCTCATCTTTAATTTGTCCCCAGCTTCGTATACATGTTCAAAGGAGGAATGTATCACATTCGCGTCGAATTGAACAATGCAAATGGTGACAGAGGCGCTTACAAATAAAATGTTATTCCCTACATGCTTTAGATGCTTCAGTGCTTTCACAAGTTGACAGATAGGTTTATCTTAGCAACATACATGTTACCAGTCACTTCACACCAAAGCAATAGTGAACCAAATGTGAAGCACACAAATTTGTTATAGTTGTTGTCCTTCAATGATATGTACTGCTCAAAAGCAAGGCAGACTAAATTAAAGGTGAATTTTCAAAGTATAATTCAGTTTTTTGAGCACTTTGCAGTGATTGTGCTTACAGAATATTACATTTTATGTGAAAAATAAAAATAAAATGGAGAATCCACTGCTAGGTCCTTATATCCTGTAAGAATATTGGATTCCATTTTATTTTTCTTCACATAAAATATATTACTGAATACGGTATCAAGCAAGTGCCATGTTAACAACACATGTAAGCGCCATGTTATCAAGCAATCGCAATATCAACTTCCCCACCTAAACACTGACAGCAGTCCTATCATTGCCACCATCACCATCCTTGAAAGCACACCTAGGCATAAGGCCATATGTAACTAGGACATAACTTTCACATGTTGCTACTACTATTACCACAAGCTCTAACACTACTACCCATTACCTGGTTTTTGAGCATTGATTTTTCCACCTATATTGCATAGTCCAAAAGTACCATTAGACATATAGGGATTTTGAACAAATAGATGTCCAAAGAAAAGAAGGAAAAAAAAACATCGTTTTGTTTTCTAGTGCATAAACAAATCCACAAGATTCAGAAATAAACACTGTAATGGTGAAACCATACCTCAGCTATAAGTTCATCTTTTGACACGGGTGAACGCAATTCATTGTCAACATTGCCAAACCGTTTCAGAACCTGTTAAAATCAAACAAAAAACATATTATACAGGTCACATGACAGATAAGTCATAAACATTCGTTTCTTGTATCAAAGAGCTTAGTGAACTTCCTAAAGCAATAATGCAGTTGTCACTCTTCATATACAATGGGAACCATCAGATAACAAAGTAACTTTTATTCCTGCCTCGTCATATTCAATGGGAACCATCAGATAACAAAGTAATTGTCACTTATTTGGTTCCAAATTTTCAAAATGTTAAAATTTATCATCTATGACCAACTTCTGAATTGGAATAGTTGCTAGACATTTGTGCAAACGTTTCATTTGCACAGTAAAACACCCTAAAGCAAGAAAGCACTTATCAGTCTTCATAGACAATGGGAACCATCAGATAACAAAATAATTCAGTTCTGCTACAAAATTTTGAAAATGTTAAAACTTATTATCTTTACTCTCAGAACCAACTTCTGAATTTGAATAGTCGATTCAGGCCCTCGCTTCATTTGCACAGTGAACTAAATTCAAGCTTCCCTAAATTTGAATGCAGTTTTTTTTTTTTAATAACATATAATCATTACCTATTGCAACCATAAAGTTAAAAAGATAAATAACATGTCTCAGTTTTGTTAAAAATTAAAATTTATTTAATAAAAATTAAATTTCCATTAATAAAAAAACAATCAAATCCAAACACTTATATCAGCATTTAAGAGCTTTAGAGATAGGTTACACACCAGCTTAGCACCATCGAGACGTTTTGCTGCTGCCTGATATTCTTTCATCCTATCTCCATCTGTCTTTTTAACTACTTTAACCTCTTCAACTTCCTTAGGTTGGTAAATCTGATCACAGCAAGTGAGAAACACAGGTTCAGTAGATTACCAATGGGAAATTGTGCTTGATATGAATCACAAGAAATTTAAAAACATTTTACATCATTCCTGGCAGAAAGAAGAAAAAGGGTCTCCCAGTGTTTTTAAAGGCTCAAGGCGCACTAAGGCGCTGAAGGTCTCTCGGGGCCTAGGCGCAAGGCGAGGCGCGAGCTTTATTTAAGTAAGGTGCACAGTCTTAGTAAAATTAGATAAATTAACATAGATTAATCATTCATAGTACTAACACAATTTTTTTAAAAAATAAAAAGTAATCAAGACAAATTATAGAATAATTATGCACTAACTTTAATTTGTTCATCAATTCTTTCTCTTCACTTTACATATACTTTAATTATGTAGCAACTTTGTTTAAACTGTACAAGAATACAGCAAGCTCACTTTACATAGTACTATATTTTTTTTTTTTTGACTCTTCAAACTGTACAAGAATACGAAAATGTACTGAATTTTTTTTTTTTTTTTAATTTGATGAATTTTTTAAAGATTTTTTAAATAAATATTATACTTTTTAAATGTATCTAGGTTAGGTCCATCTAAAAAATTCTTAAAATATTAAAATTTTTGACTAAAAAAAAAAAATACGAAAAACAAAAACTTAATTTTCTAAAAAGTAGGCTCAATTTTCTAAAACCAAACCAGGTAATTAGATTTCTTAATTTGGTTTTGATTTTGTGTTCCTAATTTTTTGGTTATTTGTTTTCCAAAATTAGATTAGTTAATTGTTTCCTCATTTTGATTGTTTGGTCTGTAAGACATAGTTCATTAGAAAAAGCTATGTAAGGCTTAGGGCAAGAACAACTTTTATCAATAATATTCAGAGTTTTATCTTCTTTGTGGATTCAAGGTTTTATATTTCTCGTGAATTTGAGAGCCCTTTTTGTCTACTAAAATGATATATATGTCCCCATGCGTATGCCACTGCATTAATTGGCATCAGAGCAATTCTCTTGGCTTGATATTATTCATCGGAGTAGGAAGGACAAGCTCTATTGACGAAGATCATAGGAAAATCCACGCCAAGGGACTTGCCCAAAGACAACCTGTTAGTCACAATGTTAATAGAAATTGTGCGATGGGACTTGCTGAAACAAGCCTATTAGCCAAATTGTCTTTATATGTTCTTATTATGAAATCGATAGTGAGGACGAATCTGAAAATAAATTATTCGAGGATTATGGTGAATATCAATCAAAAATTCGGTGACATGTTTAATATGTATAATCACATGAATCATGATTTCAAATTATTAGGTACAACCAAAAATTCCCAATTTTAATGCTTATTGCCATGACAAGGATTTTACTAATTGGTTTAGTAAAATTGACAAATTCCTTGAGTATATGAAAGCAAGTCAAATAGACTGCACATAAGTTGTAAGGTTATGTTTCTACATAGTGGAAACAATTGCAGTATGATTGAAGAGGAGAGGATAAACAAACCTTAGGACGTGGCATAAGATGAAGAAGTTGATGAAAGCCAAATCCATTTAATCAAATCATGGATAAATGTTGTATCAAGTTATCCACATTATCAAAGAAAGCTCGAATATTGTTCCGAGGTAATTTTGAGTCATAGTATTTTTGGCAATTTGATAACTATTATGCAATCAAAGATACAAATTATTCGAGGAACATGCCAACAAATTTGGTGAGTGTGGATTGGTCGAGCTCCACAAGTCAACAAAATTGTCACGATCAACAAAGCATTGAAGAAGAGAGGATTTTGAGTACTCCAATGTTTGAAAATTTTGAAGACCCAAATAGAGACTCAAGGGAAGTAGGAGATCAAGTTGAATTCAATAGTGGTGAGAAGGTTAAAATTGATGAAGAAGCAATGGAAATCGTCATAGTTGAATCAAATGTAGCGATACATTGATGCTAATGAACAAGAGAAGATTAAAATCGATTTCAAAGAGGTTATGGAGAACAAAAAGAATATCCCAGTTGACGAGAAAATTATCAAATTTTAAGAGGAGATCGACTTATAGTCTGGTTGATTCATTAACTTAATGTTTAATTAAGGAAGAGCTTCAAACAGCACTAAGACAAGAAACACTTCTATATCTATATATTTGCTCCTTAGTTGCATGAAACAGGAGCGGAAAAACGTGGCCACTTAGAGGAGTCATAGTTTGGGAGCGCATATGTATTATTTTTATTGATTGTATTTTAATTTATCTATATATATATATATATTTTTTTTTAATTGACATATATAACATGTATTTTTTTGGGGCTTTATTCAAATATATTAAAGTTCCTTATTTTAGTTATTTATATATTTTTTTTATATAATATGACTATTATTTTAATGGGCTTTGATTGTAATATAATTAATTTTCAATATTTTTTGAATTTGCAAGCTAAGACCAACTATAGGCCCAATGAAGCCCATTTAACTTTTTCAATGAAGCCCGTGACCATAAGTTAGGTCAAAATAAAATATATAAAAAAAAGAAAGAACGATAAATGTGGCCAGCTATGTCATCATCTTCTCTCTCTTTGAAGACGCGAAGTGTTCCTTCGACTTCTCTGCTTCTGCTTCTTCTTCTTCTTCTTCTTCTTCTTCTTCTTCTTCTTCTTCTTCATATTTGATTTTTTTTATTATTTTTTTAAATCAGATTCCTTTTGTTCTTCTTCTTCTTCCCTATATTTGATTTTTTTTTTTTTTATACATCATATTCCTTTTGTTTTTCTTCTCTTCGATCCCATCTTGGATAGAAGTGCGTTTCTCTCCCAAAAGAATAGCATTTCGTACAACCTTCTTACTACAAATCGCAAAATCGCTTTTCTTCCTAAGAATCATGACATGAATGCACAATTCTTGCAACTAAAATTTGCTCCAAAGCTCACAAATCATGACAAGATTTGTAATGGAAAAGGGCTAGATGTTTATCTAAAGAGGGAGAATCTTAATCATGGCTATAGCGAGGGGCTAGATTTTGGGGGTTTCTCTCCATTGTGTTGCTTTGTACTATCATGATTTTTCCATAAAATTATAGCTTACCCAAAAATAAAAGAAAGTCATGCAAGCTAACCTATCAAAAAGTGATCCTATAGAACATGTATGGCATCTTAAGTAAAGCAATGCGTATACAAGTCTTGAAGATAACCAAAACATCATAATGTGGCTTATGAATAGACATGAAAAACACACATAAATAGGCTTAGGAAAACCAACACTTGACATGATTTTTTGCTCCAATTAAGGCAAATGCAAAGACATTTTCACATATACGATAATGTAAGTCTAACCAGCAGATTAGAAGTCACGTGATGACTAGATGATTTGGGACCAAAATAAACTCCCAAATAGGGATCCAACAATGTCATTCAGTAAGTATTTCACCAAAATGGCAATTGATCTTCACAACTTCTAGGTGAACAAGCTGGCAGTTATAACACAAATGCCAAGTCACAAGTTGAAACAACAACTCTACTTTAGCCTAATGGCATATGAAGAACAAGATACTCCAAAAAGACAACATACACATATCCAATGCATATCAAATAAAATAGGGGAGGAAATGGGAAGGGTGTTGGAAGCAAATAAAATAAGGGTTTTTGTTTCAATTACAAATTTGAAGGATCTTATTTGCAAAATTTAAAATTAAAGTTCAATTTAGGCTTAACAAAAGAAGAAATCTAAATCAATTATATGGTACTTTGTTTCTTCCTTGATTGAATCCCTAGAAAATTTTTCCACAACCAAAGCAAGCTATTGAATCCTAACAATCACATGTAAATCATGCTTGTGTTCCTCCAATGTTTCAGGAACCAACCAAGGCTCTATTAAATTGTTAATAATCTGTTAAGCGCTAACGGTGCTTTGCCGAAAATTATTGATGATAATCCTCTGTTAATGTTTGTTTACAAAATCCTTAATTTTAGAAAAATAAATTCAGAAAATTTAGGTTCAATGAATTGAGATTCTTAGCTTAGTGGGAATTTACCTAAATAAAAAATTTAAAAGTTTCTTTCAAATATGTCCTTGCTATACTCATATCCTACTTTCTGAAGTTGTCATATTGCTGTATCCATGCATTTAACACATATTGACATGACCAAACTTCCAAGTTTTCCTAAGATGGCAGGTTAAAAAACCACTACTTGTTCCGTAGTTTATACAATTGTCAATGTCAATTACAAAAACTCATTACAACTTTCAACCAACAAACATGCCAACACCATAGACGTAGGCCGTCATATGGAAGAGGTTATTCAAGATTGGACCAATAATTTCACATGGACAATTTTAGTGCATTTACCATTTCAAAAACAAAAAACAAAAAAAAGGAGCCTTTTGCAAACAAAAGTAATTCACTAATAGAAAATTGCTAAGCACATATACACACTATAAGGACACAAAAATGAACATATACATACACACATAGATGCAATAGAGAATAACCTTGCGTTGCTCGCTAATAAGATGAGCGAATTTGTCAATATTTGGAACAGCAAGTAACTTGGGCATCAAATGGTTACGAAAATATCCGGGAGCCACAGTCACAGTCTCTCCAGCTTTGCCGAGCTTGTCTATGGTCTGAATGCATCATCAAATCAAAAGAATTAGAACAATTACTAATTGCTAAACAAAAATCAAGTTGAAAAAGAAGAAAATTAGAGAAAGTATTAAATACAGACTCACCGTTGTGAGAATGACTTCCAATTTTCTGTATCTAACACCTTGACCAGCATATAACAATGGGTGATGCAATACATGATCAGAGCTCTGAAGAAAATTTGGGTCTTTGATAGTCTTCACATGGCGGAGGATATTTCTACCATATTGAATGTAAGCCATTCTCTCTCTCTCTCTCTCTCTCTCTCTCACACACACACACACACACAACTGGATATTTCAGAAGGAGAAAACAAGGACAAGGATTTAATAGGAAATCAGATTAAGAAATGAAAGCATTTTGGAAACTCTCAGCGAGAAGAAGTGAAGAAGAATAACTCACCGGCTATGGCGACGGAGGTCGTGGCGTAAATCAACGGCGGTTGTTGCTGCGGCAGCGGCGGCAGAGCGCGAGAGCTAGGGCTCTGCTTCGGACTACTCCAACGACTGAAGAGCAGCACAGGGACGCCGGGTACGTTTAAATACGTTTAAAGGTAATCTATTATCCTAATTAAGTCCAATTGAAAAAATACGTATTAGTAAAATGGTTCTCAAAAATAATTTATTTTGACGATTTTTTACGTATATTATTAAAATTTAACAATTAATAATTTTTTTTATCAAAATTTTTATAAATTGTTACTAAAACTTATAATTAGGCCCGTTTGAGAGCAGATAATAAATTAGTTTTTTTTTTGTTTTGGCTAAAAAAATAAAAAAAAAAAAAAATATGTTTTTTTTTTTTTTTTTTTTTTTTTTTTTAAGAAAGAAAAAAAAAAAGAAAAAAAAATTTTCTTTTTGATTTTTTGTTATTTTATTTTTTTTTTTTTTTTAGTTTTTTTTTTTAAAGGGAGGGGGTTCCAGCTTTAGTAATATTTTTTTGTGACGAATTTTTTAAATTGTCGCTGAAAATTAAAAATTAGTGACTTTTTTATGACAATTTTTTAAACTATTGCCAAAATTTATAATTAGTAACATTTTTTGTGATCATTTTTAAACTGTCTCTGAAAATTAACATTTATTAACTTTTTTTAATAGTATTTGATGAAAAATACCATTAATTCTCACAGAACTTATTGGACAATAAGTCCATCTATTAGGACCTATACGTAAGTTCATCTAAGTTTAATTTTAGGGTAAACTACCAATAGGTCCTAAAAATAAGTTCTTATCAAATCGTATTAAAAATAAGTTTTAGTACAATCATCGCTAAAAATAATTTTTTGTAATGATTTTTTTACATATTTCTAAAAATTGACAATTAGTGACTTTTTTTATCACGATTTTTATAAATTGTCACTAAAATTTACAATTAATGACGTTTTTCTATAACGAATTTTTAAACTGTCGTTGAAAGCTACAAATTAGTGACCTTTTTGTAACGATTTTTTTAAATTGCCACTAAAACTTATAATTAATGATATTTTTGTAACAAAATTTTTAAACTGTCGTTGAAAATTAACCATTAGTGACATTTTTTAATAGTGTATGATGAAAATGCTATTAATTATCATAGAACCTATTACATAATAAGTCTACGTAGTAGGACTTACACGTAAGTCCCCGTAATTTTACTTTTATATTTCGGAAATTATTATGGGGTTATTATTTCATCTATAAATCAAGGGAGGTTTTTAGTAAATCTCATTCTCAATACTTATATTTTATCTAATTCATATTCTTAGGTAGGATTGTGCAAAATATCGCTCAATCTACTAAAACCGCACAAATCCACATTAATCCACACTATTCTAACTGCTAGCCACAATTTGAACTTTAAAATTTATAATCCGCCAACCGAACCGCTCTGTTCCGCTATGGTTAATATATATATATATATATATTTTAACTTCCAATAAAATATTAATATAAAAATAAGTGTGAGAAATATTTAAAATATAAAATTCATTACAAATTAGTGGTTAGATATATATGACAATATTATGTAAAATTACTTTGTATTATACATCTAAAAACAATTATACAAATTAATGTTATATATTATGCAAATGTATGATAATTAATTAGAATATTCTTTAATCCCCCAATCTGCCAATCCACCAAAAACTGCCCAAACCGCAATTTGTCAATCCGTTAACCCGCCATTCGATTTGTAATTTTAATCTCCAACCAGCCGAACCACACCGCTCACACTCTTATTCTTGGGTCTTATTTGATAATATTAAGGAGACTTATGTTTAGGTCTTAATATGTTAACTTATTATCTAATAAATTCTATGATAATTTATAACATTTTTCATCAGACATTATTAAAAAAATGTCACTAATTATTAATTTACAATGACAGTTTAAAATTTTTATCACAAAAAATATTATTAATTATAAATTTTAGAGATAGTTCAAAAAAATCGTCACAAAAAAAAATTACTAATTTTCAATTTTCAACAACAGTTTGCAAATTTCGTTACAAAAAAAGTCACTAATTATAAATTTTAGTAACAATTTATAAAAATTCTAACAAAAAAATCAATAATCGTTAATTTTTAACAACATATGCCAAATATCATCACAAAAAATTATTTTTACTAATAATTTTATTAGGATTTATTTTCAATAGAACTTGATGAGAATTAAGTCCAACTATTAGGACATATTGCTATTTACCTAATATGACCAATCACTCTTTTAACTTTCTATGCTTGTTTTTAGTTTGAAATTAATACACAATAAAAAAAATAACAACAATTTCTTATTTTCATTCTAGAGAGAATCTCCCCATTCTATGAAGAAAATCTCTCTTCATTCTAGAGAGAATCTCCACATTCCAAGAAGAAAATTTGTAACACCCTGCCAAATGAACCTTCATGTTCCCCATCACATTCGGGCATTATCAGTATAAGATAAACAACACAATGAAACAAAAATAGAAATGATACACACTAACAATATTTCCTTCCCTTTTGAACTATTTCCAGAACTTACAACATTGTTTCATTATATGTACAACCAAAATTAACATAGTTCAACAAGTAAGGAAAGATTCTGTAACGCCCCGAAATAAATATAATAACTCATTCACAATATTAATAAGTAACAACAATGATAAAGTGATTATCTTTCATTAATTTCCAATTTAGCTTACAAAAGAGTAACATATGCAGATATACATTTATAAGTCTAACCCTAAATTTATAACATATGTTACATAATGAAATGAACAGAAAAGCTGAGGCACTTATGTTTGGTAGTAGACAAAGGTTGACCCTTGGAAGCAGTGGTGTTGACCCTATATTTCAGTAGACAACCCAAAACAACACAAGAGGAGAAGGGTCAACCCTAGGAACCCATGGTGTCGACCCTAAATTTCAATAGTGAATTCCAAGAACACAGCAAAACAGGTGTCGATACCACCTAAATTGGTGTCGACCCACAGGCCAAAAATCAGGACAAATGTCAACACCACCAAGACTAGTGTCGACCCTATTTTTCAATAGCTCCACTAGGAACACAGCCACAATGAGGTGTCGATACCACCAACATAGGTATCGAACCTAAGAGCAAAACAAAACAAGGAAATAGAGGCAATGGTGGTGTTGACCCCTGATGCCAAAACCAAGCAAGAAAAGGGAATGAACAATAGCTACGCACATGGTTTCCCGGATTTAAAAGCATTACATGGGTCGGGTCTAAGCCTGAATCACTATAACCTCCCCCCTTAAGGAATTTCATTCCCAAAATTTTAAGTCAACAACAAAACCATGTTTAAACCAATTACAACAATGATAGCAATTTAATTTCATCACCATGTCACATCCATCGGTCATTCATTCTCACCACCATGATAAACACGTTCTCATTACTAAATATACAATTCACATTTTCTAAAATATATACAATGTTTATATTACATTAATACGACAAGATTTTCAATGAAAGTAAAAATATTAACAAATAAGCCCAGATATTTCTCACGGACTTCCACCTCATGTACCCACGTTGCTTCCTCAACCTCGTGAAGTTTCCATAACACCTTCACCAAAGGAATTGTCTTGCCACGCAAGACTTGGTCTCAAGTATCTAAAACTCTAACCGGTCTTTTCTCATACGAGGCATCCTTATCTACCTCTAGCTCGGTCCAATCCAACACGTGCGATGGATCTGACTCATACTTTTGGAGCATACAAATATGAAACACATCATAAATCCCAGAAAGTTGTGGCGGTAAGGCCAAACGATAAGCTCCCTCTCCAATACGTTCTAAGATCTCAAAAGGCCCAATAAACCTAGGAGACAACTTCTCATTCTTCCCAAACCTCAGCAAACCTCGTCTAGGTGATATCTTCAAAAAGATGTGATCTTCTACCTCAAAGGATAACAGTCTTCTCCTACGGACGACATAGCTATTTTGACGACTCTAAGTCGTGACCAACCTCTTGCGAATAAGTGTAACATTCTCTGTTGTTTCCTAGACTAACTCAAGACCTATCATTGGTACATCACCTACCTCGGCCCAACATACAGGATATCTACATGGTTAACCATACAAGGCCTCAAATGGTGCCATGCCAATGCTCACCTGAAAACTATTGTTATAGGTAAACTCCACTAAGGGCAAGTGCCTCTCCCACAACCCCGTAAAGTCAAGAACATAACCCTGAAGCATATACTCAAAGATCTTTCTGTCAGTCTGAAGATGATAAACAGTGCTAAAAGTCAACTTAGTACCCAAGGCGTTCTATAGACTCTGCCACAACCGAGCCATAAAACGCAGATCATTTTCTAAAACAATAGTCACAAGGACCTCGTGAAGTCGAATTATGTCCCTAATATAAAGGTCGATAAGATAATCTACCGAGTCACTCGTGCGCATAGATACAAAGTACGCTAACTTAGTTAATCGATCAACTATCACCCAAATGGCATCATTACCCCCAATGAGTCTTCGGAAGACTCACAACAAAATCCATTGTGACATGTTCCCACTTCCACTTGGCTATAGGCGAGGGTTGCAACAAACCTGCTGGTCTCTGATACTCGGCCTTCACTTGTTGACAAGTAAGGCACCTTGATACAAACACTGCCACATCCTTCTTCATACCCCTCCACCAAAATTGGTGTCTAAGGTCATGATACATCTTTGTGCCTCTCGGATGTACCACAAGGCATGAGTGGTGAAACTCTCGAAGTACCTCCTCTCGATAAGACTCCGACATGAAAAGACGGTCAAGGTATCTAACACTCGAGTTAGAATACACATTCAAGCCCTTTTCTACCCTCTCACTAGTTATCTTCTCTCGGAGAGTCTTTACCTCGATATCACCCCTCTATGTTTCTATAGCCCGACTCACAAGTATAGGCTGTGCAACCACCGAAAACAAAGTTGCCGACTCAATGGACTCACTAAAATACAAGTCAAACTCGCCAATAATACCCAACATCTCCCATTTTCGGGTAGCAATACTTACTACATTGCTAATGGTCTTTCTACTCAAGGCATCGGCCACTACACTGGCCATCCCTGAATGATAGTACATCTTAAAATCATAATCTTCCATAAACTCCATCCACCTTCTCTGCCTCAGATTCAGATCTTTCTGTGAAAACAAATACTTCAAACTCTTATGATAGGAAAAGACCTCAAATCTCTCACCATACAAGTAATGTCTCCAAATCTTCAAGGCAAAGATCATAGATGCTAACTCTAGGTCATGAATAGGGTAATTTCTCTCATGTGTTTTCAATTGATGCGAGCCATAGGCTACTATCTTCCCTTCTTGCATCAAGACGCAACCCAAACCGTCCCAAGATGCATCACAATATACCGAATAACCCAAACCCCTCTCTGGGATGATCAAGACTAGAGCAGTGGTAAGTCTAACCTTAAGTTCTTGGAACAACTTCTCACAAATCTCATTCCACACAAATTTGATACCTTTCATCGTAAGCCTAGTCAATAATGAGGCTAATTTAGAGAAATCCTTTGCAAACCAACGGTAATACCCGACTAACCCCAAGAAACTACGAATTTCAAAGGCGTTCTTAAGTTGTTCCCAATCTTGCACTGCTTCTATCTTAGAAGAGTCTACTGTCACTTCTTCCCTAGATACCACATGGCCTAAGTATTTTACTTCCTTCAACTAGAATTCACACTTCTCGAACTTAGCATACAACTTGTGGGCTTTGAGCAACTCAAGCACAACTCGCAAGTGTTTCTTGTACTCGTAATTAGAGGGTGAGTAAATCAAAATGTCATCAACAAAGATGACTACAAAACGGTCTAAGAATTCACAAAAAATCTAGTTTATCAAATCCATAAACATGGAAGGTGGGTTGGTTAACCTAAAAGGCATCATTAGGAATTCGTAATGGTCATACCGCGTACGGAATGCCATTTTCTGGATATCCTATTCCTTTATTCTCAACTGATGATAACCCAATCTCAAGCCTATCTTAGAACAGCAACAAGACCCCTTTAACTGATCAAACAAATCATCTATACAAGGCATTAGGTATTTGTTCTTAACAGTTACCCGATTCAATTTTTGATAGTTAATACAAAGTAGTGATGTGCCATCTTTCTTCTTGGAAAAGATAGTCGGTACTCTTCAAGGCAAAGTACTAGGGCGGATAAAGCCTTTATCTAATAATTCCTGGAGTTGAATCGTCAACTCACTCAACTCGGTAGGTGCAATACGGTGCCATAGAAATCAGTGTCGTGCCAAGCACTAAGTTAATAGAAAACTCAATCTCACAGTGAGGCGGTAAACTAGTGAGATCCTCACGAAAGACGTCTGGGTATTCATAAACTAGTGAGATCCTCAAATAAGAGACTAAACTCGCCCCGACCACGCGGATCACATACTGGCAACAATGCTCTATTAACTCTACCCCCCAAGAAATAAAAACAATCACCACTCGACGTACATACAATAACCCTCTGACGGTAATAGTCTATAACAACCCGACAAGATGACAACCAATCTATACCCAATATAATATCAACATATTAATCAACACAAATGCAAAAGAAAGTCGGCAATCGACAACCTCTATCTCATAACCCCGACACCCTTGGTCCAACACAACCTCACCATTAACTAGTGACTCTACTTTAAGTGGAGATGTTAATTGAGCTACTTCTAACCCCAATGCCGATGCAAATGCAGACGAGATAAAAGAATGGGATTCACCCATATTAATCAACACATTGGCAATAGAATTATATAACAAAAAGTTACCTCTTATTATCGAAGGTGCTGGCACCAAATCTGGCGTGGTAACAACATACATACGCCCTGTAGATCTCTGCTCTACCTGCTCACCCCTTAGAGCATAAGTCTGATGCACAGATTAAGCTGAAGAGGCTCCCTGATTGGCCCTCGAGGCTTGTATTGACTGGGTAGGTTGGTAGCTCTGTGTTTGTCTCGAACCTGACGTACCAGGTGTGCCACCAAACTAAGGGCAAAACCTCTTCACGTGCCCCGACAGCCCACACTGTAACAGGTAGGCGGCTGCCCTCTCTCCTAATTCTGGCTCTGAGAACGAGCCATAGACGGTGCAAACTGTTCCCCTCCTTCTCTTTGTGGGCAAAGTAGAGACTTGTGTCCCAACTGGCCACACTTGAAACAAGTAGAACCTCCCAGATTACCTCTCCCTAAACCCGAACTAGGCATAGGAAAAGTGGATCTAGACTGTGTTGCCTGGGATTGCTGTGGGGTGGGACCTCTCTACCTCTTGTTATCCTTAGTGTTCCCCAAAACATCCTAGGACCTCTGCCTTGAGCCCCTCATCCGCTCCTTCTCCATTTGAATCATGGTCTCTAAATGAGCCATCGCCTCCACAAGGCATCCGTAATCTTTAATCATGGACGCAGCCACCTTGAAAAATAGTCCGGTTCTCAACCTCTTTTCAAACTCTTAGCAACGACATTCTTCCGTCACTACCAACTTTGGTACAAATCTCGATAAACTAGTGAAAGTAGACTCAAACTCGGCCATCGGTGTATTCAATTATTTAAGCTTCAAGAACCGCTCCCTTAACTTCTCCCTAATAGTGGGAGTTAAAAACTTGTCCTGGAAGGCATTGACAAAAGCCTCCCAAGTCCCTCAAATGCGTCCCTGCACAAACTTCCACAACTGACCCACATCTTCCTTCAATTGGAAGGATGCAAAGGTCACTCTCAACTCATCGTCCTCAAATGCTAAGCATCTTGAACGTCTTCACCATTTGCTCGAGCCATTCATTTGCTTTCAAGGGCTCTTTCAGATCCCTTATAAACTCGTCCGGGTTAGACTGGAAGAACTCTCTCTTTAGAAAAGATGGCCCTGTCTTCGCTACTTGGGTCTGGACTTTATTCTCAGCTTTGAGAATGTCCATGATTCCCACAAAGCTCCGGCCATTTCACAGGCCAAATCGCCCATGGCCTATTGACGAATCAGTTTGGCCACATTGGCCTAACTAACCCTTTCCTCCTGCGTCGAAATTTTATCCAGTAACGGCACCTCCTACCGTCTGGGCCTGTTACACCTACTACCACCATGTCCACATCTTGACATCCTAATAAAGGTGACACTAGAGATTATCACATTTACAAATGTACCGAAGTTACTCACTTGTGTCCTAATGTGGTGGACAACAAGTAATTCACTCTACATAAGCACACAATCACATAAGCACATACAAACTTCCTTTTTAGATAATGATTGTTCTGTGACGTTGCCAGAGTTCCAATTAGAAATAGCAGTGATCAAGAACTCTTCTAATAGGACTTCTAGAAACCCGTATACCTAATCAACATCTTAGAAATTAAATTCTATACCCACTTAATCACATAAGCATGTTATCACATAGCACACCATACATATAACTATCTCTATCAAGCGAGATAAACCCATTGTGGTAGAAACCACTTCCCACGTACCCAAAGTATTCAAATCTAGTATGCTCAAATACCAAGTTGTAACACCCCAAAATAAATACAATAACTCATTCACAATATTAATAAGCAACAACAATGATAAAGTGATTATCTTCCATTAATTCCCAATTACAAAAGAGTGACATATGCAGATATACATTCACAAGTCTAACCCTGAATCTATAACATATGTTACGTAATGAAATGAACAGAAAGAAAATAAGAAATGCCCTAAGGGCATACAGTTTTTCCAAGATGGTGCTTGGTTACAACAAAAGGGATTTCTAAATCCAACACAGTTAAAGCCTTAGGTGTGTATAAATACATACAACAAAATAATAAATGAAGCCCTTGCTTCCAAGTCCTCCCAAGCTATTGCCTTGGTAGAGGCATATCATTAGCACCTGAAATGGTTTTCTCACCTAGAGTGAGCCAAAATCCAGTAGAAATAGTCCAACACAACATATGAATCTTAGCAAAGATATAAGGGTGAAATGCATATGCAATCCTAGTGACAAAACTTTTTATATCTTTCTCAAACCATGCAATGACAGGCTTATATCACAATTCGAAGATCATTTCCTTTACATTAGAAAACAGGGCAGCGAATCGTAACTTGGGGAATCTCCAAAACAGGTATCACATTTCATGGAAATTTCTTTTGCTGAAAGTCGTAAGCCAACACCCATATAAACGTAGGCCATACAAGCACTACTATTGCCATTTTACAGATATTTTATCCGCGGGATCGGCACCTATGTATACGCATGGTTTTCGGGACTTTCACCCTGGACACACAAGCCAACTTATTTGATGTAACAACTTTTTTTCAATTTCACCCCTTTTCCTCAAGACATCACATATTCATCCGTGTATTAAGGGTGCAACAATGCCAATGCAAAAACATGAGAAAAATAGTTTTAATTGCTTAATCCTCATGCAATCTCTACAACAATCATAACTATCTTCCATCGATAGCCCAAAACAGATATCTCTAGACAAAAAAATAATAATTTTTTTATGAAGATAAAACTTCTAAGTTCCAAGATGTGAGCGGTAATACATACTTAACTCCACCATCCTCATCAACATCATCTTAATTTCACAATTTTAATATATTTTCTTATCAACACAAAATCAACATTTGAGATTTTTAGGGCAAAAACCATTTTTCCTCTATAAAACCATTTCCCAAGGTAAAAACCCTTCATTTTATCATGTCTCAACAATAAACATCTTTTCAAAAACCATCCCCAATAATCCATTTGAAAACCCCTCATTTTTTATTTCCAAACAAAATCTAAGATTGTTCAAAAATCCATTTCTTTCACAAGTGGTTTTATAAAAATAAATACCTAAGTTAAAACTCATAAAGAAGTACAAAGAATCCCTACCTCAAGCTTAGAAGATGGAAGAGAAGAACCTGGAAAAACTCAACGTCAACAAAACCATGAACCCTTCAGATCAAAAGGAAGTTCTTAAGACAATTTACAATCTATTTTCAAAGGACCAAGATGGGAAGGTACCTCTAAGTGAGTAGATCTAAAGATTTAAGTAAGAAAAAGTGAGGTTTGAGAGAAAAAGAGAGAGTTACGGGTGAGAAAAAGGAAAAGAGGAACAACTCCTGAGAGAGAAGTGCCTTTGGGCCTATTTATAGTGACTAGGTATTTAATAGAATAATTGTTCCAAAATCAAATGAAAAGAACAAGTCAAAAATTCTCAAAAAGTAAGGCCCAAGCCGAACAAAATGTTGAAACTGACTCACAGGGGTCGACCCTTGTGACAGTGGTGTCGACCCTCAAGAAGAAAAGTTGACACTTGTGTTTGGCAGCAGACAATGGTTGACCCTTGGACGCAGTGGTGTCAACCTTATATTTCAATAGACAACCTAGAACAACACAGGAAGAAAAGGGTCGACCCTGGGAATTCATGGTGTCGACCCTAAATTCAGTAGCAAATTCCAGGAACATAGCAAGATAGGTGTCGACACCACCCAAATTGGTGTCGACCCCAGAGGCCAAAATCAGGAAAAGTGTCGACACCACCAAGACTAGTGTCGACCCTATTTTTCAGTAGCTCCACCAGGAACACAGCCACAAGGAGGTGTCGACACCACCAACATAGGTGTCGACCCTCGGAGCAGAACAAAACAAGAAAAGAGAGGCAGTGTAGACACCACCAAGGATGGTGTCGACCCCTGAAGCCAAAACCAAGCAGGAAAAGGGAATGAACAATAGCTACAGACATGGTTTCTCGAATTCAAAAGCATTACATGGGTCGGGTCTAAGCTCACATCACTATAGATTCGACAAAAATTTCTTTATTCTTGTTACATCAAAATATCTAACTACACACAGTCATTTGGAAACTGTCTCTGGCACACACAAAATATAATTCTATACAAGCCTTTACGTCCCCAAAAAAAATATTCTTCAATCCAAAACGTTCATTTAGGAGGCACTTTATCTTCATTTCCTAAAATTTGGTTAGTTTTGGGGGTGACCAAAAGCTCAGTAGGTAATGTACTTAATAGGTTATAACTTCAATTGAAAAACACATGATCATGCACTACGTCATTCTATAATTCTTGTATTGTGTTTATGCATGGTATGCAAAATGTTAGTTAAGTAAACATTTTCTGAAATCGGACTGGGCGGTAAATATATTATGACCTTCCAAGTAAGAGCCGAAATTCAAAATACATACATAGATATATATTTTGTATACTTAAAATAGTCCCACATTTGCTGGCTCCAGAAACAACGAGGAGATGGGCACCCAAAAACATTTTTTCTTTCTGCATTTGTCGACTCCAAAGGCGAACACCCAAAACTATGTTTTTCCACATTTGCCAACTCTAGAAAAGGCGGGCTCATGGACACCTAAAAATATTTTCCCACATTCATCCGGCGAAATATGTGCAGACATGGCAATTGGGCAACTTGATTCCCCGTGCGGGTAACAAATAGAATACACAACTCCAAAACCACCCAACTCACTACTCGAACTCATAGACTATTTACCCCATTTTTAGCTTTCCACTATTGGCACCATCCATTGAATCACAAGAGAAATTTTGTAATGCATATGATGCATGAATTTATAAATACTCCTTTTTCCCTAAAATGATTTCCAATATACACAAAAATTACTATTTCACCTTTCAATATTAAACGTGGTTCGTTCAACAATTATCACCAACACAAGATGTATGTAGAAAACAAACATTGCCAACCTCAAAGTTAAGCAATCACCCTCAATTTCATGTTTTAAGAATCAATTGAATAAAACCCCTCTTTTAAAACAAGTTTCAAAACTAGGGTTTATAGAAAATTTAAGGGTTTTCTCTCTTTCATGAATTAGAGGCTAAATTCCTTCACCAACAACAATAATCATCATAGATAAACATAATTCCATCCTTAATCGTGAATCATTACTCCTTTTCTTCCAAATCATTTCTTAGCAAACACACCATATATATACAAAATGAATAGCTATTGAATTACAACATATGAGTTCCAAATTAAAGATATAACTAGTTAAGGCCACCCCTACCTCAAAAATAAAAGCTAGAGTGGAGAATCTAAGAAAAACCTCAACCAAATTGCAAAACAATCGGTGAATAGCTTGAACTTGACTTGCTCTTCAATTAGCTTGAAGGATCTTGAGTGAATCTAGAGCAAAATGCTAAGAAATCAAGTGATTTGGGGCTAGGGTTTCAGAATGGGTAATAGAGAGAGAGAGCAATTGGAAAAAGTGAGGAAAGAATGAGCTTGATCGACTTTTAAGTGAACTGTCCCGAACAAACGCTCAAGCGAACTTTCCATTGCTCTAGCGAACAACACAATTTCGAGGGGATCGCTCAAGCTACCTTTTTACCGCTCGAGCGAAAAACAAGAGGTTCCAGAAGTTTTGCAGAATAAAATTACTGAAAGCATAAAATCTATGCTCAAGAGACCACTTCACCGCTCGAGCGGTCTCGCTTGCAAAATAACTACTACTGAGAGCTACAAATCTTCGCTCAAGCGATCAAATGACCGCTCGAGCTATCCTCAAAACTCAACTGTCACAAAATCTCTTTCTTATTCCATAGAGAAAATCTCTCTCTCATTTTAGGGGAAATAATCTCTCACTTATTCCACAGAAAAAACATCTCACATTTTCAGAATCCTATATCATCTATCTGCTGAAATCTCTCACTAAATGTTGATATGAATCTTCACATTACAAATGCATGCTAATAAATAACATCTACTCATGGAATCTTACACACACTCAATGGTACATGAGTGTGTGAACATTAAAATTGGGTGCGACTACCTATTAATGTGAACATTGACATCTCTAAGTACACACTATGTTTATAACCAAAATAACATTGTTGTTTGTACTAGTATGACTATTAATATACAATTAACCTTTGAAAAAAAACAAAATATAAAGTACAATATGAATGTTCACTGTAGGCAACAAATATATAACTAACCTTCAAATAAATAAAACTTATATCAAAATACAACTTGAATATTTACAATTTACAATTAATATACAACTACCCTTAAAAAACTAAACACATACCAATGTGAACAATCACACTGCCATGTGAAAACATAAAACAAAAGTGAAAATCGACTATTTCAATTGTTTAGTGATAACAAAAATGGTAGTTCAACCAACAAATATAGTAACAAAAACAACAAACATAAAACTAATCTCTTAAAAAATAAAATTCATACCAAAATACAATGTGAATATTCATAATTTACAATTAATATACAACTAATCTTAAAAACAATTAAACTCATGCCAAATCTGAACATTCATATTGCAATGTGAAAACACTAAACAAACTTAAAAAAAGTAAAAATCAACTATTTTGATTATTGAATGGCAATAAAAGTGATTGATCAACAACAAGGATAGTAACAAACAAATGCACAACAAATCGTCAAATAGTTCATATATATATTGACGTATCTTTTTACAAAAAATCTATATGTAATCAATTTCGACATAATACCAGCAAATAAACTACATAATATTGGTAACAATACAAACCAACGAAGAGACAACGGTTTATGTGACGACCCCGCCATGTGTAATATTTGGCATTTAATTAATTAAGGAGATTCAGATTTTAATTAGTCATTATTCTGATTTAATTTGGGAGTTATAAAAATTATTCAGTCTGATTCATATATGATTTGATTAAGGATTTATTTTGGAATTAGAAATTAAAAACCTAAAAATGGCTTAAGAAGGTGAAATTGATGAGTTGAATCGGTTGAATTTCGACTATTAGACCATATGGGAGTTTAATGAAATATTTGAATTTGTTTAGTGAAATTAAGATTTGATCAATTGGGTCCGAATTGAAGTCAACTATGTTATGAGGATTGGGAATTAAGATTATTATGGATTAAATTTATTTATGAGGTGTTCAATTTGAGTATGTAATTTATTGACGGAGATTTTGAGTTTTATCTGAAATTGAAGGTCTTAAAGATTTGAGAAACCAAAATTGATGATAAAAGTAAGTTTAATTTGATATTTGGAACCTTTTGGGAGTTCGATTAAAAATCTGATTCAGAATGAGAAAATTAAATATAATTAATTAAACTCTAAAGGAAGTCAAATTAGACTAATTAAATTAAGTGGGAATTGTAATTAGTTATGATTAATTTAATTATGCGTTAATCAAATTTTATTAAGACTAAGTGTTGCTTAATTAAATTAATCTTGATCATAAATTAAATTGTAGAATGCTCTAGAATTTGAGAGTCTATGTGGATGTGGGTGTGGGTGTGCTGAGAAACCCTGTGGGCGTGCAGAGAAGTCTCTCTTTGTGTGTATTCATTGTATATTAGAGCCTCTTCATTCATTAACAACCAGAGAGAGAAATAGAGCACTAAGAGGAAGAAAACCGAGAGGGACGGGGAGAGAGAGAGAGAGAGAGAGAGAAACCAACTCTAGAGAGAGAATGTGTTCCAAAATTGTGAAAAGAACAAGAGAATTGAGCTCGAGGAAGAACCAAAGAAGGAAAGTGTAGAAAGGAAGGGAAAATTGAGGAAATCATCAAGGAACTCATCAATTGAAATAACTTTAGGTAAGATTTCTGCATCTTTTCATGTCTTGATCTTGTTTTGCATGGATTCACATACTAGAACTTGTATTTTGGGTCTTGTAGAGAAATTCATGGAATTTTGCAATCTAGAGTTTGAGATTGATGAGTTCGCGCATCTATCTTATGTTTCATCCTTGTACTCATGCATTTTTCATGGTTTTATGAGAGAAATCTTGTACCAATCTTGTTTTGTAATATCAATTGCATGTGTATTTGAAGATTCAAGAAAGTTTCATCATATTTAAAATAGCGAATGAGAAATTTTGAAAATTTATTTTTGTTTTGAATCTTGAATAAAGCTTTCAATTGATGTTATCTAACATGTTTTTAGAACCTATGACTCATTTTATGAAAGGAATTTGAAGTTTGTTGATGATTTTTAAAAATGAGTTTTCATGTTAAATTTACAAATTAGAAAACTTGGAGATTGTTTTGAATCTTGAATTATTCTCTCAATTGAAGTTATTTTACTTATTTTGGAGCTTTGGGACTCTATTGAGGTTGATTAATTTGAGTTTGAGAAGATTATTTGGAAGATGAGTTTTATGTTCAAATTTATGAAGTAGAAATCATTAAATTACGCTTGATTCATGGATTAAGTTTTCAATTGACCATGTTTTTGATGTTTTCTTGCATATGGAACCCCTCAGGACATCTAGAATTTGCATTTTAGCACTTTAAGAGCATGTTAGCAATGTTTTGAGCTAGGCATAAGGTTGAGTTAGGTTTAGGCCGTTTGTTGCATCGTTTATGTTCTAAATCTTCAAGTACATGCTATATGTGATACGTAGGTCTTGTGCCAAGCATTGAGCAATCTATTTAGAGGTTTTCTCACCTTTTCTTCTTTTGAGGTAGGGATTTCTAGTTCTCCTTCAATACTTTCATTAGATTTGTGGAATTTCCTTATACAAAATTTATCTTTTATGCATTTTGTCATAAATCATGAGATTGGGGGTTTGGGTTTGATGTTTTGGGGTTTAACTTTTGGGTGAATGATGAATAGAAGAGTTAGAATAAAAAATGTTTTTGTGAAAAGCTTCAATTTCTTCTAAAACCTTAGTTTGGCTCATAAAGATGGTTAATGGTTTTGCTTAAATTGAAAGTGGCATCATGAAGTTGAGGTGTTAAATTGCACATATCCATGTTTAATTGAATTTTGAAAATGTTTGGAAAAAAATCTATGTAACAAATTGCGATTGAACTCTTGTTGTTGATATTCTAAGTTGTGATATGAGACGAGATTGATTTTAGGGATTTTGAATTGTATTGATGATATGAGATTTGTGCTGAAATGATAAAGTGGAGATTTAAGAAATGTGCTGTGTTGTGTTGAGTTGAGTTGAATTGAATTGTGTTGAGTTATGTTAGGTTGTGTTGTGTTGTAATTGGTACCCACACAGGGAGTCAAGGTGCCTAATTGCCCTGTCTGCGCATATCGCCGAATGAATATAGAAAAATGTTTTTGGGGGTCCACGATCCCGTCATTTCAGGAGTTTGCAAATGTGGAAAAACATGGTTTTTGAAAAATGATTTTCGGGTGTCCATGTCTCCACCATTTCAAGAGTCGGCAAATGTGGAAAAACGTGAAAGTTGGGTGCCCGCTATCTCGCCGTATCAAGCCGGCAAAAGGTGGAAGGTGTTGTGAGTTGGGTGCCCGCTATCTCGCCGGATCAAGCCGGCAAAAGGTAGAACATGTTGAGAAATGTGATGAGTTGACGATAATGTGTATGACTCGTAATGAAATGATGAAATTACAATTTGTTGTGTGATTTTGTATAGAGGAGAATTGCATGTAGAAATTTCTTGAAGAAATAGAAAATGAAATGGTAGTTAGGTAAGGGGTTGATGATGATGAACTTACCGGGTTATTTTGTGACCATAAGTGAAGATTATGTGTTTTATTTTGTGAAGAATAGTAATATCAGTTTGAGTTAAGGATTGTGGACTTATGGTAATTATGGTATAATTGGGTTGGAGGTTTAAGTAAAAAAGAAGAATCTTGTGTGAACTTGTGAAGAATGATTTTATGAGGGATGAATCTTTTAATCTTATAAATGATGAGTCTTCTTAATAAGATGTTTAGGAAAGGACAACAAGAAATGTCACACCCCACTTTTTATTATTCAAAATTCATTACCAAAGCCATTATCATAAATTCCATTTTAGATATAACACACAGAGGCTCATTATATTTACAAGGAATAGATCGATAAGAGTCCTCTCATTCAGATAAAAATGAATGCTGCAAGAGAGTAAAATTAAATAATTTGCCCATAGGCTTACATCACTTAAATCAACAGGAAGGGTTCAACCCTTTTACATCGATGGCATTTCATCTACACATAAAAAGCCCCGTGGCCAACAAGTAAGAAAGATCCATGACCTTGTAGCACATCCTAATATTCACCTAAAAAAGATTAACAATGTGGGATGAACATAAAGTCCAGTAGGGATCTCAACATGATCTTCAACAATAATAACTTACAGACAGCTATGATCATGATTGCTTGTCTCATACCGTAAAAATAATGTGACATTTTATGATCAAAGTATACTTACATAAGTATTTTTCTAAAAAATCCATCCAGTTTAGTCAACAACACACAAGTTCGCTTTTACTTCTCATTCTCCATTTTTAACAATTATCACACAATAGTTGCATTTACCATTTTAACAGAACACGTGTATTATCCGTTTTTATTTTATTTTGAAAACAAGTTCTCAAAACCCAATTACCTCACATTATTTATAATCTATTACATGACCAAGGCCTGTCTCCGGGCGTTCATCACATTCTCAATCTTGAACTCAAAATTCAACAAGTTGCCTTCAATAAACAATTTATGGTAGGAGACTTCCTCAACCACTCTCTAGCACGCCCAAATATACATGAACACATCTATTCAACATAAGAGACAATTCAATCTTACAAATTCATAATCATCACAACACATAACACACACAGTCAAACTGAGACAACAAAGATAAATAATTCCTGCTCTAGTTGCCCGAAGCATGGTAACCAATAATACACCTTTCCTTAATGAATTGCCAATTTACTAGACACAAGCTGGAAGGGAATGGTACCTTTGCCAATTCTCCAGGCGTTAGCTGGAAGGGAATGGTACCTCTGATTCTCAGCGCATTACACATTTACTAACCAACACGTTACACAACATTCATAGACAATTCGAGTATACTACAGACACATAATTATTTCAACATTCACAATGTCATCCTCCACCGATGACCAAGGACAAAACCTCTAAGCAATATGCATTAAACGCACGAAATACAATCATTTAATTCTTATGAGGCATTTAGTCCAACAACAACAGTGATTTTCCAAAGTTTTCATCATTTATCGGGTCCTTTCTTAATTTACAAAAGGGTGATAATTGTCTCCACCTTCAAATGCCCATTTCTGAAATTTCCAATTTGCAATACACTAATTTTATGTACATGCATGTATGCAATAAGGAGACTCACTTCATTCATTTAACCAAAAACTTAACCCACCGATAGCAATGCTATAATCCTCTTAATTTCAACTCAACAAAGTTATTACCCAACATTTCTAATCTCATGGTTAAATCCCCTTTTAAACAATTAATCAAATTTTCAATTCGTTGTATTTAAACATAGTCAATCTAACACGAATTAATGCTTAAATCATGAGACCCAAATTAATCTTAAATCAATTATCAAATCATTAATCACATTTCTTAAATTCATAACATAATTATTCTACAACTTCAACCCCTTTTTATCTATTGGGCACTACTACAAAAATTAGGGCTTTAACACTCTCTATCATAAATAGGTTGAATCACTCCCCAAATTAACCCAACATCATCCAATCTCACACAATTTCAATCTCAACACCCAAGTCTTTGGTCCTCTATCATGATTTTCGAAAATAACTCCATAACAACATGGTTTTTATGCAATAAAACTTACCACATGCCTATCTATAATGAAGGTATTGAAAAAGATCAAAGAAATCCCTACCTCAAGAGAGAAGAGGAGAAAAGCCCCAAAAATCAACCTCGCCGAAATACGATCTCCACCGGTCAAGGCGAAGCCCTCGACACGCTCATCGTTTTGGTATAAGGGACTAGCATCAAAATCCCAATGCATTTCTTAAGATTAAAGAAGATACAAGATTTTGAGGGTTTGGATAGAAAGAGATGAGAGAAAAAGAGAAAAACATTGTAGAGAGAGAGTGATATATCATAAATGAGGTGAAAAAGGAGCAAAAACTCAATATATAGCTGTTTTGCACAAAAAATGAGATTGAAACACGCTTGGCCGCGCGTCGGGCCCTCC
Source organism: Camellia lanceoleosa (assembly GCA_025200525.1). Lineage (NCBI taxonomy): Eukaryota > Viridiplantae > Streptophyta > Magnoliopsida > Ericales > Theaceae > Camellia > Camellia lanceoleosa. The sequence goes on from CM045758.1 coordinate 107,926,932, forward strand.
TCACACACGCAGCGGTCTCTCCCAGACGTCGCGGCTCACCCAAGACGTGCGGTCTTCCCCAAGACCACACTTCAAGACTCGCTTTTAGGCGTGCAGTGCACACAGCTCAAACCTTAGCTTCCCGCATGTGCGGCCTGATCTCCCGCAAATGCGGCCCCTCCTCGCACGTTGTAGGCGCGCCCTTGTGGGGCCTTCACTCTACAGTTCGGACTCCCCTGTTTGTGTTTGTTGCGGTTCGTAATCTGAACCAAAGAGTCCAACTCTGGCAAATCATTTGAGAAAATAGATTTTTTTGAAAAGTAGTGCCAAACATGGACTGCTTTGCAAGATACAGAGTCGCCACCTAAATATTTTAAAATGGGAAATTTAGGAAACCCTGACTCGGTGCCGAAGGCCACATGTCCGTCATCACCAAAGTTGTCTTGGCTCGGGAGCTTGGGTACGACGGGAAGGTCACTATGAGCACCCCTTTCGCCGGTCCAAGACCGCCTCTACTAACCATGATATCCGATTTTGAAAACTTTATATGTTCTTAGTCCCAAGTATTAGCCTAGAATTACTATGTTATCTTGTAAGAGAAACAAGTTATAGACTAGATTGCCTAATTTGGAAATAAACATTGCATATCCGTTCGTTTTGAAAGCGTTTCGGATGTTGCTACTCGCAAGTAGGCTAAAACACGGATTTCAACGAGTTTTTCCAACTCAAGCAATCCAACCTCCACCCACAGGCATTCAAACAGTTTATCTCATATAAGCATTTAGCCACATGGTCAACATTCATACGCATGCGATATGCTAAAGCATAAATACTTACATCGTACTCCGTGCCAAAACAACAAACTAGTTAGCAAAAATGCATGCCCTAGTTCATGTTAGAATGACTAATGCATCGCATACAGGATGTGATTAGGATAGGCCCGGCTAACCCTAAAATGGCATGTGAAACGCGATCATTCGATGCACGTATTCAAGTTGGATTTGAAGATACAATGCGGTTTGTATGATGTACCGAGCCCGGTGCATGTAAGACGAATGTATGGATGCACGCATGCATTGCATAAAGTATGCTAAAATAAACGTGCCCTAATCTACCATCAAAAGCAGGTAAATAAAAGGGAGAAAGAAATGGGGGTTGGAAGACATACACACCACTCACCCACACTTATTACAAATTTGCCCTCGCTCGGAGGGACCAAAAGAATAATACAAATAATTAACTACGCAAGCTAATTAAATATTACAAATTGCCTAATTAGTTGACAAACTAACTAAAGTAAGAAAAATAGTAAACCGCCTCGGGAGGAGAGCCGAATGCAGCACGTGCTCGGGTCTTGCTCGGAATTGCACTGCCATGCCTAGACTGCCTCTGTTTTCCCTACCCTGCCCTTCTGAGAACTGCCAAAGTCTCAGAACTACTTCCTGGAATCGGGATCACCACCACTAAATGTAATAGCCACCGTCGCTATATGTGGCCATCGGCACAAAATTCATCCATCGGCTGATAATTGATTGCCGGTCGGCACTAAACATTGCCGGCCGGCAATGAATTCCTGCAGAACCTGCAACTCACAGCAGCAGAGGGCAAAATCTTGCATGGCAATGTTATTCAAGCAATGTGTGCACCAAACACATTCCTTATCATGTTTGTGACTCAAAGGAAGATGTGCCTCGATTCTCGGGCCACCAATCATGCATTTCCATGCATGATGGCCCAAAGAAACAAGTGTGCAATTTTCATGTCAAATGAAATGCAAACTAGACAATCAAAGAGCCCAATCCCCATCACCAAATCAAGGGACAAGGCATGCATGCAAGATGCATTGCAACCTAATCATGTTAGCTAGGGATGCAATATGAGCATGTGAACAAACAATGCAAGCATACAAGCAAACATGAGGTAAGCATGCAAGCAAGCAAATGATGGTCTTAAACATGACTTAGGCAACTTTAAGTAAGCCTAAAATCAGTGGCCAAAGTGCCTAAAAAAAGAAGGCCAAAATGCACAAACTTACGCAAGCACTCATGGCCCAATACTTTGAGCATAATGGGGCGACTTTTAAACACATTTAAAAGGGCACGAATATGAACAATTAGCATGCAATATGAGCTTTAAAATCATGTCAGAATGTGGTGCCAAACCAACTCAAACAAGACAAACAAAAGCATGTAAACATAGTCCAAGTATGCAAGGCAAGTCATGAAGGCTTGAACCACACTTAGTACAACCACACATGGCAATACTTAAGCAACTAAAAACAGAGTTTTAACACATAAAACTAAGCCCAAAAGGCCACCTAGATGGCATCTAAATGACATGAATCCAAAGGCATGCACAATGGTCAAAACATAGGGCATACAACACATACTTTTAAAGCAACAAAGAGACAACTAAGACAAGCATACAAGCACACCAAAGGGACTGAAATGACATGTTGGGTGGTTCCAAACCACCAAAATGATGCAATCAACACATGCTACACATCCATATACTTGAGGCCAACAAGCCCAACAAGCCACAAATACAAAGGAGCTATACTAAGCATGCCAAAATCGATCCAAACGACTATGGATAGACCTAAAGCATGGCAAAATAAGCACAAAACATTCATAAGTCTAAGCCTAAATCATGCTCGAACAAAGGCTAACAACCTAAGACATGTTAAGGGAATTACAAGGCATTACATGGCAACTACACTAAACATGAATGGAGCACCAAAACCAACACACAACATGATTATATTATGGCATAATAAGCATGAAATGCAGCCTAGACATGATCAACATACACTTGAACATAAGGCTCCTTAAGGAAGCAAAATAGGTCCTTTTCAAGGATAACAAGGAGAGGGGGTGGCCCTCCCCTTTTGGAGACTTCAAGGCACCATCTCCACCACTGAAATCCCTCAAGATTTTAGCGGTGAAGAGGCCCAAACACCAAAGTCTCGAAACTTGCACAAAATGGCACAAAATGAGGCCTTTCAAGGCCTAAGAGGGGCCAAACTTCCCCAAAGCACACAACACTCTTAATAAACTATCAAGAGGGCCTAAAAATAGAACTTTTTTATGTTATACACTAAACACAAAAACAGCTTTAAGATAGGTAAAAATAGGATGCAAAAATGGGGAATAAAAGGCAAGTTTCTCACCCTTGTTGACCACCTTCACAAGTGTTGATGTTGTTGCTTCCTTGGGATCAAATCCAGCCAAGAACACCAAGAACAACCTCTTGGAACCTCAGAAACCAAGGAAAGGTGAAACACTAGGTGTTGATGTGCAATAGTATGAACAAATGCACCTAGAACACTTAAGGGAGATAGGTATAGAGATATAATATGTATCAATCCTAGACCTAAAACCAGAGCTCTCTCTGAGTTGTTTTCTCTTCAAAAAGCCAACCCTAAAGCCAAGGGGGAAGGCCTCCTCTTATAGAGGAGCCAAACTTGTAATGCTTACAAGTTAAACAACCAAGAAGTGCATCCCTCCATACACGTGTATGGAGGGGAAGTCAAAGCCATACAAATTGTCTCAAAATATCTCCAAAGAGGTCATTTGGGCAAAATGTCATTTTGACAAAAATGACGCGGCCGGGTAACAAAGAGTGCCGACCGGCAATGCACATTGCCGGTGGCAAGAAAAACCAGCCGGTGGCCTCTAGATAGTGCCGGTGGTGTGTGGGGATGGCTAATAAGCCATTCTCTGCCCTTCCAAGGCAAAACACAAGTGTTTGGTGCAAAACCAGACACAAAACAGTCCAGTTCGGAGATCCTGAGGCAAGGCGCGTAGCCGAGAACTCCGGGAACTCCAAACGAACACAAACATGGATAATCACCGAGTGTTCAAGCAGTGATGTCCAAGTCTTGAGGACGGTCAAAAATGGGGTGTCTACACACGTGCAGCCCTGGCCCTCCACCCCTAAAAAACTTCGGCTTCACCCCCAACACCCCGGAGTTGACCTTGCACCCTCTGAAACAAGTGAAAACTCAGAAAAGAAATAACGCAACCGTAAGAATGTTTAGAGAAGAAATTTTCAACAATGACTTACCCAACGTAACACAAAGGAAACGAGACGGGTTTTGCACCGGTCATCACAGGAAAAGGGCGAAGTAGGAATACCTTTATCTTTGTGTATCTATGATTTAGTGTGCTTATGTGATATATTCATAGTTATAGCTATATATGAGTTGAAATTTTGTTTCGAAATATATAAAAGAGAGATTTGAAATCAATTGTAAATATTTGAGGAATTCCAATTGGAATGGTTTATATTCTTGATTTAAGTTGAGTTACTATTAATGATAGAAATGTTGCAGTGATGGTTATTGTTTCTTGTGTTATGTTGAATTATTATTAATAATGCAAATGTTGATGTAATGTAATGGATAGACAAGTGGGAATAGAGGGTATGATGGTGGGGCTTTTCCCAACTTACGTCAAATTAGCAACTTAATTCCCAAACTAGGTCTAGTCTGGATGGAATTCCCAAACTTGGCTAAAATGTGGTTATGAACCACGCTTTCAATGTTTTTGTGCCTATCGCATGGAAATTTTGTGAAATTGTAAAAGCATGTTTCCAAACCATACTTTTAATTAAGAAAGCGTGGTTACAAACCACGCTTTTAATTAAATTTTTTTTTTCTGAAAGCGTGGTTGTGAACCACACTTTTAACTCTTTTTTTTCTTTTTCTTTTTCTTTTTTCTTTTCTTTTTTTTTTTTTTTTCTGAAAACGTGGTTGTGAACCACGTTTTTAGCCAAAATGTAAAAACGTGTTTTGAAAACACGTTTTCAACACAAATTGAAACCACAGTCAGAGGCTTCAGTCACACACACACACACATTCACTCTCTCTCTCTCTCTCTCTCTCTCTCTCTCTCTCTCTCACACACACACACCACTCACACACTCACATATATAATTTTTAATATATATAAATTTTATTTTATAAAATTGAGATTAATATTAAATATATATAATAATAATTTATAATAGCAAATAATAATCAACTATATAATTTTTGTAAATATAAATCATTTTTATATAATTTTAGAAATAGTTTTTTACAAATTAAATTGAAACAACCATACATACGTATGTATATAACATGTCCAAAAGTTAAAATGATAATTATTTTTTACCCTTAAATGATAATTACTTTTTATTTTTATTTGTTAACCAAATTAATTTTTAATTTTTTTTAAAAAATTCTAAAAATCAAACCATACATAGCCTAAAAAGCTTTTGATAAGTCATTTTTTACGTTGGTAACTTATTTAATTATTTTTTAATTTTACGACATTTTTACCATCTGAGGCATGTTTGGTAACTATTTTGTTTTTAGTTTTCAATTTATATTTACAAAAATTTTAAAAACTATCATAAAAACTTGTTTGATAATTTTTTTAGTTTATAAATGGTTGTCTCAATTTGTAAATTTGAGGGAAAAACGTAAATTCAAAAAATGAGTTTTTTTGAAAAAAAAAATTATTTACAAATCAACGTAAACTCATTTTTTGAATTTATTTGAAAAAAATTAATTGAAAAAAATTTTTGTTAGTAAAATTTTTAAATTTTTGTTTAAAAACCAATGTAAACTCATTTTTTGAATTTACATTTTTTCCTAAAATTTACAAATTGAGACAACCATTTATAAACTAAAAAAATTATCAACCAAGTTTTTATGATGGTTTTTTAAATTTTAGTAAATATAAATTGAAAATTGAAAACGAAATGGTTACCAAACATGCCTCAAATGGTAAAAATGTCGCAAAATTAACAAATAATTAAATAAGTTACCAACGTAAAAAATGACTTATCAAAAGATTTTTAGGCTATGTATGGTTTGATTTTTAGATTTTTTTTTTAAAAAAATTAAAAATTAATTTGGTTAAGAAATAAAAAATAAAAAATAAATATCATTTAATGGTAAAAAATAATTATCATTTTAACTTTTGGACAGGTTATATACATACGTACGTACGGTCGTTTCAATTTAATTTATAAAAAATTATTTCTAAAATTATATAAAAATGATTTATATTTACAAAAATTATAAAAATTATATAGTTGATTATTATTTGCTATTATGAATTATTATATATATTTAATATTAGTCTCAATTTTATAAAATAAAATTTATATATATTAAAAATTATATATGTGAGTGTGTGAGTGGTGGGGGTGTGTGTGTGTGTGAGAGAGAGTGAGTGTGAGTGTGAGTGTGAGTGTGAGTGTGTGTGACTGAAGCCTCTGACTATGGTTTCAATTTGTGTTGAAAACGTGTTTTCAAAACACGTTTTTACATTTTGGCTAAAAACGTGGTTCATAACCATGTTTTCAAAAAAAAAAAAATTCAGTTAAAAGCATGGTTCACAACCACGCTTTTGGAAAAAAAAAAAAAAAAAATTTAATTAAAAGCGTGGTTTGGAAACACGCTTTTACAATTTTACAAAATTTTCGCGCGATAGGCACAGAAACGTTGAAAGCGTAGTTCACAACCACATTTTAGCCTAGTTTGGGAATTAAGTTGCTAATTTGACTTAATTTGGGAAAAGCCCCTATGATGGTTGTTTTTGAATATAAGTGGAACTTGGACTTTAATGTTATAGAATTTTAGTATTTGTGAATTGTAAAAAATAAAAAAAATGGAAATGAAATGAGGAATTTCTTGGAATTGGATTGAAAAATTTAAAATGATGTTGATTCTTAAGTATACTTGTTTTCAAAGAAGATTTATGATTTTTCTGATGATGAGAGATAATATTTTATGGAAGAAAGTTTTTCTTGGATATTCCAATGAATTTTGAGAAAATGATACTCTACGTATAATATTTTGGGCATACAAAATGTCATCTTACTATATAGTATCACCTGCATGCATGATCATTTCTATCTATGTGTTAGTTATTATTTTAGAACTATGAGATTCTTACTGGGCATTAGTGCTCATCCCACATTGATGAACTTCACTGGTAATTGAAGATTTCAAATATAGGGACATGGAAATTCTTTCTTATGCAGTCTTATGAATTTATTTTAAGGTTGCAAGATATATTTGTAGTTCAGAGATCAGTATTTTTTTTATATGTAATATGGATGTAACCCTCAAGTCATTTCTTTTATTTGTATGTAAATGACACTGTTGTATAACGAGAGGGAACATGTTATATTCATCAATTCATCAAAAGATGAATTGTCATTTGTAAATGGACTTAATTGATGAATATTGGTAATATTATTTGAGTAATAAAATACGGGGCGTTTCAGTTTATGTATAACAATAGCAAAAAAATGATTGTTCATCGCTGGTTTACCATCATCTCTATTACGAGTCCATCATCGTCTCTATCATTGGTCTACATGTACAACTAATATTTTGTTCCAAGTGTTCTTCCATGACAGGACCTTATTATAAAATAATGGTGAAAGAAGATCTTTGATCAAGTAAATCCCTCATATTAAGAATAATAATCTTCTATATTTACATATAGTATTTTATATATATCATAGATAAAATATATCTAATAATAATTTTCTCTCTCCTACATATATGGTATAATTTAGGGTAAATTACACTAACACCCCTTGAGGTTTCTGTTTAATAGAGATCCCTCTTGACATTTAAAAAATTATACTTACCTCCTGTCAGATTAAAATGACATATTTGCCCCTTAGCCTTTATACATATAAAATAATAAAATAATGCATATATTTTGTTCATGTCATTTCAAGGGAAATAACAATTATCTTTTTTTGTTTAACTCATACAAAAAATTGAATTTTTTTATTTTTATTTTGATTTTTCGTGTTTTTTTATTTTTACTGAATTTTTTTTAATATTTTAAACATTTTTTATTTTATTTTTTAGATACATCTAATCTAGATAGACCTAAGAAGTATAATTTTTGGTGATTTTATTTTTAAAAATTCACCAAATACAATATATATATATATACAAAAATACAAAAATTCAATACATTATGTTATTTTGTTGTATTCAATAGATCTTTTAAAAAAAAAAATTTATACAAATTTTATACTTTTTAAATATATCTAGATTAAATTGATCTAATCTAGATATAATAGTGGAAATAAAAATGAAAAATTATATTCATATATAAAATTTTATACAAAAATATCATAAAAATATTGTGATAGTGATATTGTTGTAAATATAAATCATGTTTATGGGTTTTTTGTTTTACAGTGAAAGGTCACCTTTAAGCTATATCATTGTATTTAAAAATTCTATATAAAATTTATATTTGTATATCATCATTTAATAAGAATATGTTCAGGTAGAATTTAGTAATGGAAAGTTGTAGAATATAGTCATGATAGGAAAAAAAAATGGCAAGATGGTCATTTAAAAAATTTTAAGGCATGACATCAGAATCCAGGAGGCAATTTGTAATGAGATCACAACCTCAAGGAGGAGAATGTAATTTTTCAAATGTGAAAAGGGGATCTATATATTAAATAGAAACCTCAGGAGATGTTAGTGTAATTTATGCTATAATATATATATATATATATATTATAATATAAGTTTATAAGGGTAAAATAGTCCACATGATACTTTTAATATGAGAAAAATGATCTATTGGAATATAAGTTCAAATGTATAGGATTAGATGGAGCACAAAAATACTTTGTGGACTTATTAAATTATAAGTCTTTCAAATGAGATTTACAAATAAATTTCTCATAAATTATCATTCATTCTCTATTTGAGTTATTAAAAATAAAATAAAAAATTGAATTATTTATTTATTTTATTTTTTAGTTTTTCGTGTGAATATTTTAGTTAATTTTTTTAAGGGTAAATTACAAATACACCCACCTGAGATTTGATTAAAATACAAATCACTCCTTGTGATTCTGGAAATTACATTCCACCCCTTGAGATTTCTAATTTCATAACAAATCCCTCATTTTATTAATAAATCAAGTTAATTAATAGTTTTTAAGATGTTATAAATATGTTTCAATTAATAATTTAGGTAATTTTATTATTGTATAGGAGAGCAATTATGAATTTCTTTTTTTTAGTTAATTTTGTTAAATAAAAATTTGTAACAAGGGGGTATTTATAATTTTTCAAACTACAGGGAGCAATCTGTACTTTAAGTAAATTTCAAGAGATGTATTTGTAATTTATCCTTTTCTTAAAAGATTTAATTTCACTTTTTAATCCTAAACTATTATCAAATTATTTACTTCGTTTAGGATTTGTTTATTTAATGATTTTTTGACTTTTACGAAATGATATGTAGAAAAATAGAGAGGTAACGAGATAATTTGTAAAAAGTAAGGAAATAAACTACTTATTTAGCAACTTTCCAAACAGCCACTTTCGTTTGGGGTTTGCTTGTTTAGAAATTTTTTGACTTTTCATGAAAAGATATACAAAAAAATAAAGATATGATATAACAACTCATAGAAAAAGCAAATAAGTTGCTTATTTAGCAACTTTCCAAACGACCACTTAATCTCCAATTGTCGATTGAGTTTACTAATTTATAAAGTATATAGATCAAATTCTATTTATTTCTTGAGTGATCGATAGATTCTATTAAGTTCTTAAAATATTTAATTTAAATTTGTTTAGTCCCTAAAAATGTTACAAAAATAAAATATAAGTTTATAAGTATTATAAATTAGTAAAATATCCAAAATCTTATTTTACAAAAATCTTAAATTTCTATTTTATCTTTTAAAGGTGTTTTGTTTGATTGTGTGTTTAATTGGTATTAAATTCTGATTTTTCAACATTGCCAATAAATTATACTAGTATTAAATATACTGTTGAAATACAATCAAATAATTTAAATAATAGTACTAATAAAATAAAATAATACATTATTTAAGCTATATAAGAAAATAAAAAATAAAAAAACCTTAAACACAATCAATTAAACATTATAAACGAATTCTAGTATATAATATTCTATACAATTATATTAAGCAAAGGTCTCAGTTCGCGTCCTAAAACCTTTGCTTGTCCTTAGGCCACATAGCAAATGTTTCTATTTTAAAACAATGTTTGAACACAACACATTAAGAAAATCTTACCACTTAGTCAAAATACATATTATGACATTAATTTTATTATTATTATTATTTTATTCTTTCTTATTTGAATACCTTTATTGTGTATGCCAACCACTAGTACTAGATAAAGACAAGCGAGTAGATATTATATAAGCTAAGTAACAAAATATTATAAATAATTAGCTTTTAAAGAAAATTTATTTAAGAAATTGGCGTCCACTTTTTAAAGATGTAATAGAAATTTGAGGTGTTTTCAAAATAAAATATTAACTAGGTATAGGGTCTTTTATTAATTTATAATACTTATGAGTTTATATTTTGTTGTTGCAATTTTTTTAAGGATTAAATAGATTTGTATTAAATATTTTAAGGACTTAATAGATTTAATTGATAGTTCAACGACTAAATAGATTTTGATTTATATATTTTAAGGACTTAATAGATGAAATTGATAATTCATAGGATGGAGGAAGCAAATAACTTACATTAACCAACTAAATAAGGAAATGTTACAATGTACACTCTTAAAAAGGTACCCATTGTAAGAACAAACATGATTTTTGAAATAAAAATTATGAATGATAAAATTATGATGTGCACCTCTAAAATTATGAACGTCAAAATTATGTCTTTATAATAAAATTTATACTGTGATGATTGTAAAGTTATATTTTGTGTGATAACAAAAAAGTACACTTTTGTGATAAATATATATATATATATATTTATTTGTTCGAGTTGCATACCATAGGTGCCAAGCAAAAATTTTGTTAAAGGTCAATCAATAGAAGTCAATCGACAGAAAGACTTAATTTTCAAAAACAAAAATAAATTAGACTTGTGATTGAGTTCTATACCTTAAACAGATTAAGGATTTCTTTAAAGGTAATTAAATAAAAAAGAATATGAGAGAAAAACAACAAAATTTGTATTAATCAAGAAATTGTCACTTGCCACAAGTTACATAAATTTAAACAAAGAATAGAGAACTGAAAAATACAATGATCGAGATAAGTATAGGTCGGAAGCTACCACTAAAATAATAATAGTAATAAATTGGCCAAGTTTATTCTTTAAAAATAGTTTGTGATCTGAATCGGCACATCATAATTGGCAAGCCACCATCAATTAAATTAGATTTGGTCATAATTAACAGGTTACAATCGATAGAAAAATAAATTATGATATCAATAATACAAGATATAATTTTCAAAACTACAAAAAATAAATCATATTTTAAATAAATTTCAAGTGATATATTTATAATTTACCCTCAAAATTCTAGTGAATTGCCACCTCACTAACCCTTTCAACCCCCATTGTGCTTACCACATGGAATATGGAAGTCGCCATTTCAAGCCATGTCGATTATGGGTGAATTTTCAAGAAAAATTAACCTGGTATAGCAAAAAAATAAAAAATAAATAAATAAATAAAAGAGAGAGAGAGAGAATTACATTGACTTTCTTTAAAATTAAAAAATATATGTATAATTAGTTTCGCATTTTTAGTATAATTACACTGATCCTTTTTAAGATTTTAATTCACATAACAGTTAAGGTTGTTTTGAAAATTGACATTTTTGGTGATTTTTGATTTTTTACGAAAAGACGTAAGGGTGAGCAGTGGATATACCGATACGCCCAAACCGACCGAACCGAATTGATCCGCCGCATTTTGGACGGATGCGTGATGATGAGCGGACGGTTGCGGATTGATTTTTTTCCAATCCGCCTAATTTTGGACGGATTGCAGATTTGAGATTCCTTTGGCCATATATAGCGAACCCGGTTTTCCCTCAATTGGTTATTGTAATCCGGACTTGGTTTCGTTGATGTCAGTTGTTGTATTTGTTTCTTTCCGTCCTTCAATACTTTGTATTTAAGTTATAGGATGTTTTGGGTAGGATTGTTACAAATTGGGTGTGTTTGGGAGCAAATGGTTGCTGCCCAGAATTGTGGTCCTTCGCTCGAGCGAGCTCTGTGTTATAGATCCTTTGCTCGAGCCAGGGTTCTTTCGCTTGAGCGAGATTTGAGTTTTGTATCTGGTGGCTCGAGCGAGAAGCCCTTCGCTCGAGCTTGCATCTGCGTCTAGTTCTGAACCTGAAGGTTGTAATTCTTCGCTCGAGCGAGCTTTCCTTCGCTCGAGCGAGCAAGGTCTATGTTTTGGGTTTCTTCGATCGAGCGAGCATTCTGTCGCTCGAGCGTGCTTCTGGATTGCAGACCTAAAGCTTTGAATTGTTGGCTCGAGCGAGACTTTCTTCGTTCGAGCGAGACTTCTTTGTGTCTGGTCGCTCGAGCAACCAATCCTTTGCTCAAGCGAGCCTGTGTTATATTAGTAGATAGCAGCGGGATTACACTTCACTTTTTTATCTCTTCTTTCACTCAAACCCTAGATCCGACCTCTCTCTCTCTCTCTATACATCTTCTCTCTAGGGTTTCATCTATTTTTAGTGTGTTTCTACCCTAAGTTCTTTGGAAGAAAGGTAGAGCTTTGCGAGGGCTTCACTTTAATCTGAAAAGTTGTGGATTTGGAGCACTTTGACTTTCACCTTTCTTCTCCTTTGAGCTCCGAAAATTAAGGTAGGGATGATCTACTCCTTCTTATGAGTTTTGACATAAATATTAGTCATTTTGATTAGTTAGTAATGTTGGGTAATTTTGGGAAAGTTAGGGTTTGTTTGGTGGTTATAAAAAGGGGGTTTTTAAATGTTAAACTCTATGTGTATGAGAGACCTTGGAAAATGGAATTATTGTTGTCAATTTGATGAAATTGAACCTTAAGGTTGATATTGAGAAAATAGGGAAAATGCCCTATTTATGTTGAATAATTAATTTAGGAAAATGTGAAATTGAGTTGAGAATAGTAAAATTGGGAAATTGTGGAAGTAAATGGCATAGTTGGATAATTTAATCACTCACCTATGAAAATGTCGATATTTTATCTGTTGATAAATTTATTATCTATTTAGAGATAACTGCTTTGGGCTATCGGTGGAGGGTAGTCTTGATTGTTGTAGACACTATATGTTGATTAAGGAAAACTGAAACTAATCGAACGTGTTATGTTATTGAATGTGACGGTTGGAGTCATACAGCAAATATGTGTTTTGATTGATCATTGTATGTGATGAAGAACTTAAATACATTATATATGTATATTTGTTTGGGAGAAGATAGAGGATATACTTCAGTGTGTTGGAGGAGATAGGGGATGTACTCCACACACATATGTGTTCATATACTTTAACACATTATTTATGTATCTTTGTTTGGAAGGAGATAGGGGATGTACTCCATATGTGTTCATATACTTTAACACATTATTTATGTATCTTTGTTTGGGAGGAGATAGGGGATGTACTCCATATGTGTTCATATACTTTAACACATTGTTCATGCATCTTTGTTTGAGAGGAGTTAGGGAAATGTACTCTATAGACAGTTAAGTTGGTCAGAGTGTCCGGGGTAAAAGTCCTGCAACCTTATAATTGAAAAGAAGGAATGAAGTTGTTAGTTGAAGTAGTAATTACGTGAGACGTAGTCTCATTTTGGATTAAGGGAAAACGGAGGTGTTAGTAAGTCAAGTTGTAGTCTCACTTAAATTGTTTGGGTTAGATAATGGACCATGTTTAGAAATTGGATTGGCTAACTAAGAAAAGTGGGTGGTAACATGGCTATAATTGTTGTCGGATTATGTGAAGGACGTTAATCGGTGTACATGTGTTATTCATTTGTCGAATGTTAATGTTTTAGTTATTTCCCATATGGGGTTTAGTATATCTCTACTGGGCTTTGGTTCACCCTACTTGGGACACCATTTTCAGGTATAGGAGACGTGCCAAGTTCAAGGTCTTTACTTGGGCGGTCTTCGGAGTTGAAGACTCTGCTTTGTTATTTATTTTGTTGATTGTATGTAAATGCAAGCCGAGGGCTTTACTGGTAAAAGAGTTAAAACTCTTCTTATGTGTAACCAAGTAGCAACTTGGAAAGATTTAAGCCCGCAGGGCATTTTATTATTGTTGTATACATTTGTTACTTGTATGAAATATTCTTTTGTAATATTAACTCTGATGTATGTATGGAAAAGTGACCTATCTTTCATTTATATAGAACTGTTAGATGTTGGATTTATGTATTCTTCTGAGGGTGTTACACCACAACTGAACCGCCAAACCGCGAGCACCTCTAGTAATTTGAAAGACTTTGTGTTTTCAATTTATTTAGATATTCTATTTGTATTTTCAATTGAAAAAGTGTTTAAATATTCTGTTGAATACATTATGTTGAAAAAGAGTTTTCAACTTGAATATATTTTTTGAATTGAAAAAAATAAATGTATTATTTATCTATATTTTTTGGTTTTTAAATCTAACTCTAAAAATAATAAATAAAAAAGATGATATATACTGGTTGGTTTTTGTTTTCAAAAAAAGATATAGATGTAACAATACAAAGGCATACAATCTGTACTACTGCTCTATTCATGGTTTTGATGGTTTGAATTGTTTTTATATTTTAAAAATTATAATACTTTATGTGGATGAGGCATGCTGTGATTGTAATATGTAGATGATGCATGTAGTGATTGTAATATTCTAAAGTTTCAAACTTTATTTCTTTGGATGAGACATGCAGTGATTATAATAATTTTTTAAGTCATTAACTATAATATATATATATATATATATATTTTGAGGAAGTGCACAAATTGAATTATGTTGAAAATTTATAAAATTTTAAACCGCCAAACCGATTCGCATCCATCCGTCAATCCGCTAATCTGCTCAATCTATGTCCGCCGGATTGGCAGACAGATGCGGATTGATTTTCTCCAATTTGCCAATTTGGCAGACGGATGACGGATTAAAGGTTTCGCGGCCGCAACCAACCTGTGTCCACCCCTAAAAAGATGTACAAAAAAATAGAAAGAATAATTAACTTTTTTGTGGTAGCTTTAGATAAAATTTCAACTCCCCAAAATAGGACTTAAGCCATTTTTTTATTAGTAATTCGTTAGTTGTACAAATGAAAAAAAAATGATTATTTTGGTGTCTATCCACTATTAGCATTAGTTTCAGTTGCTTTAACTACATCAAAAGGAAAGTTAATATAATTATGTAAAAATATGAGACTGCTTGTATTCTTTCCAAATCTCAAGGGAAGTGAGTGTAATTTACCCAAAAAAATTATAGTGAGAGCAAATTACATTTTACCCCCTAAACTATTGTCTAATATCGCTTTAACCCTTTGAACTAAAAATTGTAACACGTAACCCCCTCATCTATTAATTTTTTTCAATTTAGACTTTAGTGACAAAAATATCATTTTAACTATGGAAGTAAATTATACTTTTACCCCTTGAACTATCATTCAAAGCACTCTAGCCCCTCAACTAAAAAAAATGTTTGATTTTTAATTTAAAATTAAAATTTTAAGTTTTGTTTTTAAATATTTTTTTTTTATGTTTTTAGTAAATTTTTTCAGATTTTAGTCCAAAAAAAAAAAAATCAAATTTTTTGATGCACCTAAAAGTTAACTATTTGTGAATAAATTTTTGAAAAAAAATACCAAAGACAACATAACAAAAAATTGGTATATTTTTATTTTTAGTGAACTTTTTTTAAGATTTATTCATAAATATTTTTGCTCTGTTTAGTTTGGTTTTCAAATTATTTTTTTCCTAACAAACTAAAAATTAATTTAGTGATAAAATGAAAAATAAAAATAAAAAGGTCCAAATTGAAAATGATATTGGGTGATAGTTCAAGAGGGTAACGTGATATTGGGTGATAGTTCAAGGGGGTAAATTATAATTTATTTTATTAATGAAAGGATATTTTAGTCATAAATATCCAAATTGACAAAAAACAAAAAGAAAAAAAGATAAGGGGGGTTAGTTGTTGCAATTTGTAGTTGATGGGGATAAAGTGTTAAAGGACAACAGTTGTAGAGGGTGAAGTGTAATTTACCCTTATAGAAATTGTTAATTTTTTTGGATAAATTACACTAACCTCCCTTAAAATTCGAAAAAATACAATTAACTCCACAAATTTGGTATAATTACATTGATCTCCCTTTTAGTAAGTTTAAGTGATCAAAACTAATGCAGATGATAACAAAATATGAAATAAATAAAAGCAATATATATATTAGTAAAAAAAATACATGACAACATCTTTTTCATCCATACAACGCTCGAATTACTCATGAAAATAGATCTAAGTTTTTATGTGAAATAAAATCTTGAAAGTGACTGATATAACTATGTCAAAATTATGAAACTAATTGTATTTTTTTCAAATCTTAAGAGAAGTGAGTATAATTTATCCATTTATACTAGTATTGATGTATATTGTTAACTACACTATAATATTTTCCATTCTCCATAAATATTAAGAAACCATTAGAAATTGACAAATCTAAGTCATGTTTTCTATATAATAGTAGTACTGTAGTAACCTAAAAGTTATTCAAATTTTAAACTCAATGATATGATAATTTACTCTTATTTATGTTTTCTTTAATTATCAACTAATTATCTCATTTACACAATTGAGTTTAGGATAGTTCTATTCACACACCACTAATTCTCTCAGTATATACCATTAACAGATTAAATTTATATTCTAATAATATCCTTAAATGAAAAGAATATTAAGGACAACATGGGGGTGTATTATACCCATTCAAATATTTCATATTTAAAAACACAAAATACTCTTCATACACTATCATCACCTATTGGGTTTAGGGTCTAAACATGTAACTACTGTATTTCTTTATCATCTTCACTATTAATACAGTACACTCATGATATCATTTATTACCAAGTAGCTGACTTCATTCTCTTTTCTATTATACTTACTTTTCAAACTCAAAATGTTATTGCCTTTGGATATTTAGAGTTTAAGAATATTGAAATCAATTAGTTTTGAAAATTTGCACACCATAGATGACACTAAGATGGTTGGTTTCAATATAAACATTGAAACGATTAACTTGAACACTGAAAATGTTAGTTTGTGACTTAGCTTTTTAATTTTTTGTTTATCTCGTTCGTATATTGAGAAGATGAGTTTGTTTGTCATTTGTTCGGATAATCAGAGTTGAACTTTTATACAATGTTTAATTATTTATATTTAAACAAAACAATTGTGTTCAAATTATTAAAATTGACTAAATATTGTTCATACATAAAAAAAATTAAACATTTTAAGTTAGTTTGGTTAAAACAAATTAAACTTTTATTCTTTGTTCAAATATAAATTTTTTAACACATTAAGTTTGTTCAACTCTGTATTCATGAATAGGACTATTGTTTGTTTCTTTTTGGGTTAAATTTTTCATAGAATTCTATACCCACCCAATGTAGCAATTTTGAAATTGATTGTGTTGCTGACTACACAATTGAATTTATTACTGAAGAGGTATGCTCATGTTTCAAGACAATATAAATGGATAGTTTTTTATTTTGTTATGTTTTTAATTTTCAAAATGTACTAAACTTGTTTTTGTTTTATATGTAGGTTTTTAAAAGTAAAGAAGCATTGCTCAGTTGGGTATGGGAAGTTGGTAAAAGAAATAGATTTGTTGTTGTAATCAAGATTTCAGATTATGGTGGAGGTCATAGAAGACCAGGGATATATATAGAGCAAACAAAAAGTTGAAGGTAGACTTAAAGAAAGCAGTTTCAAAATTAAGTAGGACAAAGAAATGTGATTGTCCTTTCGATTTGAGGGCTCACAAGCTAGTGGCAGATAATAATTGGATATTGGAGGCCGTATGTGGGAATGCATAACTATCCACCTATAGAACATCTCAATGGAAAACAGTGTTCTACCAAAAAAAGTAACCCGTGTTGGAAATTATAGGTTTTATAGGCTTATTTTGGGCCAACTTTGAGCCCAAATTTGAGTGAGGCCCACACGTTTTTTGGGATGAGTCCAAAGAGGTGATGCGCTTCTTCACATGGCAAGTCACACGGTGCAAACGGTTTGTCAAAACCATTTATGAGTAAATTGGAAGTTGACGTCGTTTTTGGGTTTGTAGAATGGGAAGTTGAAGAGTCAAATGTGGGTTTCCTTAAATTGGTTATCCCAAATTGAAACTTTAAAAGAGCTTATGTGAGTATATAAGCTCTAGGTGGACATACTTGGGTTGGACCCCAAGGGGCACTCCAAGTTTTGTGAAAGGGAGGGGTTATGGACAAAGTGGGCTTTGGCTCAAACCACCACACGTGCGCCCTACCGCTATCCATCCGGCGAGCCGAGTCGTGCCAGGCCTGGGTACGGGTTGTAGATTGGGTCCTAATATTAATTTTTTGGACAAAATTCATTTGAATTTTTTCAAATTCTTGCGGGAAAATTATTTGAATTCAAATTTCCTGTCTAAACAGTGCCTTTTTGGGTCCAAAATTCTCTTCCATTTTCCTAGTAGATCAAACTATTTTCAAACATATTTGAATTCTGCACCTTTTCAGTTCGTTTTGCTTCTGTTCAGTTCTATGTTAGACCTATTTAGGTCTTCTGAAAAGGCACCACTTTGCCTATAAATTCAAACCCTCTTCCAATAGTTTAAACATATCTGAAATTCTCTTGTTGTCTTCCGTTTTGTTCTTTTGCATATATATATTCTTCATATTAATTTTAGACAAATTTTTGAGAGTATAGAACATAAGTTCTGGTTTGCCGAAACAGATTGTTTTAGTGCTAATACAGTCTGTGAAAGATCATTGTGTCCTAGGAGATAGACGCCATTATTCCGTAAACACCTGAGTGGGACGAATCTGTCTTAAGGATAGAGTGTCACACACTCAACTTGATCATTCTTGTTCTTAAGTTGTTTTGGTGAATAAATTCTGTAAGTAATTTATTTTTTATATTTGATTTGTTTTATGTTATTTATTATACACAGAAAATTGTTCTAACAATCTTAAGACAGACTCCGAATTATTCTGTTTATACATAATTTTTTGTTTGTTTCCTTTTCTTCATTTCTTCTTCTTATGGAATTTATTTTTTGTGCTTATACAAAGTAATATTCTGGTTGGAAAATATAAGTAGTAGTAATATATTGTTTGACAAATACTAGTAATAAACTGTTTATTTTCTTTATCGTTAACAATTTCATAATATTAATTTGTGAAGTTGGTCAAAAATTAATTTTGATTTTTAGAAATAATTTCCGAATTTTCATTAATTAAAATCCTGTTTTCAGTATTTTAATTTTTGAAGTGTTACAGGAATATTTTTTTGTGTAGGATTAATTTGTTTAAGTAAAAATTTTATTTTCAAATTAATTGGAAATAAAAGTTATAATTCTTGTTTCTTTTATTTTTACAGAATTAAATTATGTACTTATGGTTTAATTTTCCATGTAGCATAAAATTCTAATCATAATTTTTTTTTTTTATAAATTAGAATTTATGGCTACTGAAACTAGTCAAACTAATGTTCAAACCAGTACTAGTATGGAGACTGCAATTACTCAAACCTCTCCTCCTATTGTGACTGTCCCAGTCAATCACGGTGAAAAGCTAGAGAAGTTCTTAGAAACTGATTTTAAAAGATGGCAGTAAAAAATGATGTTTTATCTTACTACTCTTAACCTAGCACGTTTTCTCCATGAGAATGCTCCTACTCTAAAAGAGGATGAAACCGACCGGCAAATGGTTGCTGTGATTGATGCTTGGAAACATGCGGATTTCCTTTGCATCAACTATATCTTGAATGGACTTGATAATACACTATACAACATGTATAGCCCCATCAAAACGACAAAGGAATTATGGGATTCATTGGAGAAAAAGTAAAAAACAGAAGATGCTGGCTCAAAGAAATTCTCAGTGGGCAAATTTCTGGACTTTGTGACGGTTGATTCAAAGACTATGATCAACCAAGTTTAAGATCTCCAACTCTTTCTGCATGACATCTATGCAGAAGGTATGTCATTAAGGGAGTCCTTCCAAGTCGCTGCTTTAATTGAAAAATTACTAGAAGGATGGAAGAAATTCAAGAATTACCTCAAACACAAGCGCAAAGAAATGACTCTAGAGGAATTGATTGTGCGTTTAAGGATTGAGGAGGACAACCGCAATTCTAAGAAGGGGGTTGGTAAGCATCCAATGGAGTCTAAGGCAAATGTGGTAGAACATGCACCAAAAGCAAAGAAACGGAAGTATTCTAGAGAAAGTTCCTCACAAGGCTCTAAAGGAGGGGAAACTAAAAAGTACAAGTTCAATGGCAAATGTTATATCTGTGACAAAGAGAGACATCAAGCCAAAGATTGTCGTAACAAGCGCAAAGGCAAAGAAAGATCAAGCAAGAAGTCTTCTCAAGCTAATATGACCGAAGTGGAGAAAATTTCCAATGGTGTAGATGACATAAATCTTTCTCCAGTTGTTTCCAAGGCAAACCTTGTTGGAAATCCTAAAGAATGGTGGGTGGACACTAGTGCTACTCACTACATTTGTGCCGACAAAAAAATGTTCACATCTTATTCTGTGGTGGACAACGGCGAACAACTATTCATGGGCAACTCCTCGACTTCTAAAGTTGAAGGACAAAGATAGGTAATTCTAAAGATGACATCTGGAAAGTTACTCACTCTCAACAATGTGCTGCATGTACCAAACATTTGCAAGAATCTTGTTTCCAGATCTCTGTTGAGTAAGAATGTATTTAGGCTAGTTTTTGAAATTGACAAATTTGTATTTGCCAAAACCAGGATGTATGTAGGAAAAAGTTACATGAATGATGGCCTTTTCAAAATGAATGTAATGACAATTGTTTCTCCTATGATTAATAAAAATACTTCTTCTTCTTACTTGCTTGAGTTTTTCTAATTTATGGCATGATAGATTAGGACATGTTAATTATGAATCTTTATGTAGATTAATTAATATGCAATGTTTGCCTAAATTTGAAATTGATCCAAATCATAAATGTAAAATTTGTGTTGAGGCAAAATTAACCAAAACTCATTTTCATTCAATTGAAAGAAGTACAGAACCACTTGAATTAATTCATAGTGACATTTGTGATTTTAAATCAATTCAAACTAGAGGTAGGAAAAAATATTTTATCACTTTCATAGATGAATATACTAGATATAGTTATGTTTATTTAGTTCGAACCAAGGATGAAGCTTTGGAAACTTTCTTTCAAGATAAGAATGAAGTTGAAAATCAACTTGGTAAGAAAATTAAAAAACTAAGAAGTGATAGAGGTGGTGAATATGAATCACTTTTTGGTGAGTTTTGTAAAGAACAAGGAATATTTCATCAAACCACTACTCCTTACTCACCTCAGCAAAATAGAATTGTTGAAAGAAAAAAAAATAGGACTTTAGAAGAAATAATAAATGTCATGTTAATAAGTTCTGGATTACCTCAAAATTTGTAGGGGGAAGCAATACTTTCTGCTAATTATATTCTTAATAAATTACCCTGAAAGAAAGTGAATCAAATACCTTATGAAATGTGGCATGGGAGAGTGCCATCATACAAATACTTAAAAGTGTGAAGGTGTTTGGCTAAAGTGGTTATTCTTAGTCCTAAAAGGATTAAGATAGGTCCTAAAACTGTTGATTGCATATTCATTAGTTATGCCAAGAACAGTAGTGCATATCGGTTTTTGAAATCCATGTAAATACTATTATTGAATCTAGAAATGCATCATTCTTTGAACATGTGTTTCCTAAAAAAATTGGACAAGAGACTAATACTAACAAAAGATCTTATGATACTATTATTAGTCATGATCAAGAACAAAACCAAGTACAAGAGCAAGAGATAGATCAAAATGAAGAAGAAGAACCTAGGCTGTCACGACCCGAACCCGCCCCCATAGGTTAAGGACGTAACCGGCCAGTAATCACGATATTACCTACGGCCTCAAACCAAAACAGGCTTAACTCATCAGAGTAAAGGGGCCAAAAGGGAAGCAAAATTTAAATCTTTGTCCATGGAGCTGTGCTTATATGGCACATCAAAACAAACCATACATATGTACGTTAATAACTCACAACAGAAACACAAGGGCATAGGTTCTGTACAGACAGGATCATCCAAAACTAAGTCAACCCATAAAAACTACATGCAAATACATTCAAAGACTTCGCCAACCTGACAGAATATAAATACATAACAAAAGGGCGAAGACGTGTCTCGTGCGTGAGACGCAAGGGCTGACTCCTCAAAACCTTAGTTGTTCCAAACTAATTTCCGTGAGGCTGGGTCTGGACCTCTCCTGGCTCACCGACAAACACATGAATGAGCGTGAGTAAAAGCCCAGTGAATAATATCAAACAAGGAATATACATTGGAACAATATACATCAAACGGCCTTGGGCCCAACTTGCATTTCTAACTAATACATACATACATACATAGACATGTGTAAGTTAAGCAACTGAGGTTCCAAACATATCATACGGCCTCAGGCCCAATTCATTCATGTCCATCGGCCTTTGGCCCAATCGTCCATGTCAATTAGCCTTCGGCCCACATTTATATCAAACGGCCTCCAGCCCACATTTTATCAATTGGCCTTTGGCCCACATTTAATCAAACGGCCTCTGGCCCACATTTTATCTATCGGCCTTCGGCCCACATTTAATCAAACGGCCTCTGGCCCACATCTTATCTATCGGCCTTCAGCCCACATTTAATCAAACGGCCTCTGGCCCACATTTTATCTATCAGCCTTCGGCCCACATTTAATCAAACGGCCTCTGGCCCACATTTTATCTATCGGCCTTCGGCCCACATTTAATCAAACTGGCTCATAGGCCTTTCATATCAATCTGGCTCATAGGCCTTCCATATCAAACTGGCTCATAGGCTTTCCATATCAAACTGGCTCATAGGCCTTTATATCAAACTTGTCCACCATTCAAATTAATGAACTTTACAAAACTTACATAAGAGTAAGCAAATGGGACAATAACATAATTTAGATATTACTCACAATGGTCGGCATGTCGATTTGCCCTGGAGCTTGACCTTACATATCACATAACACATATGGGTCACAAATAGTTCAATCCGTTCTTTAATTCACATATTCCTCTTTAGGCTTTATTCTTATCTCTTTAATTCAATCACAATTCTCAATGCATGCCTAAGAGTATTTAGAAGTGAAAGGGAACGAAAAATAGAACACTGAATGCATTTTTTTAAAATTTCAAAAAACAGGGTCCCCGCTCGAGCGTGGAATTCCCTACTCGAGCGAACCCTTAGGTCTGCAAAAGTACTGGTTGCCTTCAATTCCCGTTCGAGCGTGAACTCGGCCGCTCGAGCAGACTTCCTACCTACATAGCTCCCCGCTCGAGCGTCAACTTCCCCGCTCGAGCGGGAACCAGGTCTGCAGAAAATGCTAGGAGCTCGATTTCTCCGCTCGAGCGGCACTTTCCCCGCTCAAGCGGAAGTCAAAATTCTGGAAATTCCAGGTTGTGTTCTTGAGCTTCAATTCAATTTCCCAGCTACCATTCTTGCATGCAAAGGCTCAAATCTCAAATATAGTCATACTAACATGGTTTCCTTGCAAGATTATAGCATTATGAAGTTCAATTTCTTGATTTACTTACATGCATGTCCCAAAACATGACAAACTCATCACCAATATAACAAATTCATGCATTCAAGTTCATATCCTTAATTATTCAAACATGCAAGGCCATCATGACTTCATTTCCATCCCAAATAATGCAAATGGTGTTTATTCTCATGGAATACAACAAAAGCATGCTTGCATGTATACTTCAATGCTCAATTCTTTACAATTCACATGTTACATGCTAGGTTATGTAATTTCACAAGAGTTCACTACATGCATGCACATATGGACTTCAAATTCATCAAATACAACACAACACCATCATCTATAGCATAATTCTTGTTCTTAATCACTAATCAACTCTAAATTTACAATATTACTCACCAAAGAGCTTTAATCTTCACAACTATGGTTAATTCTTGAGCTAGCCTTCAAGACTCCAAAGCTTCAAGAGCAAACTTAGATGATTTGCCCCCCCTTTCTCTCTCAATTTCGGGTCTCTCACACTCTCTCTAGAGAGTTTGAATCAGCCAAAGCCACATACGGAAAGGAATTGAGGGTGTAGTGCCCTTTTACATCAAACCCCACTATTCCAAAATAATAATAATAAACAATTGGGCACTAAATTATCAATTTAATCAACTTAATCTGACCCGAATCAATTTCTAATTAAATTTCACCGCAGGCTCTAAAAATTATGCCAATCACAATGGCGCAATCAATTTCGGGTTCTGTGGCCGATAAGGCCTTCCATTTAATTTCCGAAGCGAAAAAAAAAAATCAAACAAATATTCCTACGGTGAACAGATAGAAATTCAAAATCACATATTATCACACAATGGCACACAAAATCATGCTAAACACATAATCATATTCAAATTAAGGACCAATTAGCATTCTACGGAACAGGGATATCACAGTCTTCCCCCCTTTAGGAAGTTTGGTCCTCTAAACTTAATTTACCTTTAGTCGAACACAATTCGGAATACTTTTCATTCGACGGTTCCAATCCCTTTTAATAGCCATTCACTTAGTCTCAAAATCAAGCAGCATTCTGTTCTCAAAGTCGGAGACCCGCCTTTCCTCCATACAAGGCTTATATGATGCCAAACTAAAACTAGGGTGCGAGCTGTTATTGTAAGCAAAGTCTGTCAATGATGGATAGATTTTTCCAAATCCTCAAAAATCTAAAGCATACATTTGGAGCATTTCTCCCAGAATCGAAACAAAAGTTCTTTCTGATTATACATCAATTTGCGGGTGGGAAGTAACGCCGAATCATAATTCAGTCCCCATTGCCTCTTGAAGGCTTGTCAGAATTCAAACACATTTCAGGATTTCTGTCTAAGCAACAGACACTGGGACCCCATACAAACAAGCAACCTTATTAATGTAACCAGTGGCCAATCTACAAGCATCGTATGAAAATGTCACAGGGAGGAAACGAGCAAATTAAGTAATTCCTCATACAACAACCCAAACGGGATTTACACCTTGAGTGCTCAAGGTAGCCCCACAACAAAATTCATAGTCACATATTCCCATTTCCATTCCAAAATAGAGAGATTGAAGTAGTTCCGCCACTATCTGATATTCGGCTTCGACCTGTTGGCCTCGAAAAATACTTAGACACACATTCACCAATTACCCTTTTCAAAGCAGGTCACTAATATATTTATTTCAAATGTCGGCTAACTTTATCATAGAAGTTCGGTCCATTCCCTTGTCACAAAAGTTCGATGCATTCTTCAATAATTCCACAATACACAATCCGATTCAGTATTTAGTCCAGTGACTCATCACAGTTGTCCAATGTCAATCAAAAGTCTTCAGGAACTTAAAGTGGATCTAGACACTGATTCCCGAGTCAACAAAGATAACAACGAAGCAATCAATCACACGACATACGTAACTCATACATCCCTATAGTACCAATTGCACAGCACAATAACAACGATGCAGTCGACTTCTAACATAACACACATGTTCCCAATTCATTCAACAGTTTACGATTTGTAATTCGGTTCAATATTCAATTCCCATGGCGTCAAAGATATTATCCGAAACAGTCAATCACTTGCTAAACACTATTTACACATCTCAGGGTCCCGATTGCAGAATATAATGGCACTGAGCAGTCAATTCCACAAGGCATACTGAATTCACACACTTTCAGACAATCAGGGTTTTTCAAAAGCTTTTGGATGTTGATAACATCTACACAATACTAAAGGATGACATTCCGAGCAAAACAAAGGGATAATCGTCTCGGGATCAAAGCGCACCCGTTCACGACCGTCGGTGGCCGACTCGAGATCGATTAGTCAAACCCACCCGTACGAAACCGTCGGTGGCCAAAGATATCTCAATCAAAGGTGCTACATAGGCTTAACGTCCCCTAGCACGAAAGGAGGCTCCAAGAATGTCATCAAAACATACACGATACCATTCACTATAACTTGATTTTCCCAAAATCTGGTAGCACTGAAGCAACTACTCTCCCATAAAAAAACATATTCTAATTAGTCAAGGCAGTGTTCAGTACTGCTTATAATCAAATCAATCTGCCGTCATCGATTCCCACAGCGCCAAACAAACAAGGATGGGACAGTACTCCTTACAACACTCCACCACCAGATTTGCACAATTCGGTTCATTTATAACTCATATATCCTTAATAGTTAGGGGTTGGTTCTCAACGGTGTTCAGGGTTGGATCGATCTGTTGATAGCCCACTAAAGGTCTTTCAAATAGGTCAAGTACTCTAAACAATTTCAAGTTTTGGGTCTATCAATTTTTCCTGCCATGAACAATCTGGCTACTTATTTACAGGCAATCCTCAATCCCTTTTTATAAAATTAAGTCAGACAAAGGGTCTTATCAAACCAATCCCGACACAGGTCTTGCCAAATCAATTCAAACAAGGGTTCTATCGAATTATATCAAATAAGAGTTCCATCAAGACAATGTCAGGCAAAGGTCCTATCGGATTGAATCAGATCAAAGTTTTCTCAAATAGGGCACATTCGATTCTGTAAGGCATACTTCGTTTGCTTAGGTACATGGTTGATAGTTTCTCAGCTGCCCTAAGTTCATCAGTTCTCAAGGTCATATCAGACCCATTTATGACAACAGTTCATATCAAAATGTTTCAAATCATGTACAATACGGTATTGTCTACATAAATTCGGGTGTAGTTGCATATGCGTGCAGTTGTCATGTCAGGAGGTACGTATCATAATTAATATAGCAGTTCCCAAATAAGTCTTATAGGCGAGAATATGGTGCACAGTAACATATTAAATGAAGTTCCCCGGTTGTACATAAGATAGGGTCTATTATGCAAAAGTTCTAAATCAATCACAAAAGCATAGGGTTATGAGTCAAGCTCAATATAATCACATAGTCCAGTCAACTTTCTACTAATCAAGATGCATGATCTCACAATTCATAGAGTTCATTATTTGGGGCGCTCAACTCGATCACACAATCACAAAGTCATAATTTCAGTGGTTTAGTCATTAAAGACAGTAGTATAACAAATCACCTTAAGCATAGATTCAGCTGTACATGCGCATGTGCAGAGTTAATCGATATCCCAATACATATTTCACAAATTTCTCGAATGGAGTATATACATTTAAGGGATATGGTCCCGATCTTGTGGGTCTAACCAATCTAAATACACATGCAGCAGATACGAAAGAATATGCCAATCCGAATCAATTAATATCCCAAGCAAAGATGTGCACATGTACTAATTCAGAATCAATCAACACATAAGCATTCATTTATAACAATACAGATACCTGGGATAGCGGTCACGGCATTCTGAGCACTTCTTGGGACAAGTGCAATTACTCTATCCTGATCAGCAATTCCTACCATTGGTACGAATCCAACTGAGACAGAGGATCTATTCACATTTTGCTCATTTCGGAGACAATTCCTTACCAGATGGTCCATTCCACCACACCCATAACAAGCCCCAGAAATTCGATGACACACCTCTCGGTGTTTCTTACCACATTCATTACATGTCGGTGTTGTATTCCTTGTAGAGTTTGAAGTGCGTGATGATCCCGTATTTTGCTTTTTAAATGACTCATTCCTTGAGAAAAAGCCTTGTCTCTTGCTTTTCCATTCAGAAGATTGGTTCATGTTAGCTTTGGTCATCAGCGATCGGTCCGGCACCTCAACACATTTTGTGACTTCCAATCCATTCACTTGGTGCTCTTGCACTGGTGGTGGCAAAGGTCCTTGCCGTAGCGGCAGCTGGTACTATTGTCTTAAGATCTTTGCCATTTCTTGTACTGTTCTTTCCAGTCTATCCAGTCGGGCTGTGGAAGGGTCTACCAACTCATGTGCCTTTACTTTATCCATAGCCTACACAAACTCTTATTAAACTTCGCCAATTACTGGGATGCTCAATACGAAACAACACAGATACACATGGGTACATTCGCACATAGACACATTGGTATATTCTCATTTCACATATCGTACGCAATTAATCACATACGTAATAGATAATTACATACTTACCAAATATCGCATGCTAAACATTTACTAAATAATCATGTACTCAAATTATGTTCATATTTCACATAAATACCCATTGACAAAATCGAATGCACATAAGCAACTTTTCATGGTTCATATATTCATGTATGTGCATTATATCAAAACAAACTTGTGGTACACATTAGTGTAACAATTCATATCTCATATTCGAATCATGTGTGGTACTTCCTTTAGCGTGACATATCATGTTGGTCAAGCATATCAACGTATCTCATACATAGGCCACGGTATTATTTCCCCTGGGCTAGGGCCTCATGACCATAAGCCACAGTATTATGTCCCTTGGGCGAGGGCCTTCGCTAAGGATACCACAATTATGTTCAAGGAGAACTTAGACAATCATTCATTTATACCAAACATAGCATTTCAGGGGACTTGTCATTTCATATCATCAGAACATAATTACGGCTAAACATAACCTTAAAGAGTTCTTATTCACCATCCGATTAAACTTGCACTATATGCTGTACAAAAATTCACAAATATGCATATACCAGAACGCATACGTATTCCGATAATTACAATGTGAGTAAATTACGACTTATAGCACATAATTACTCAAATCAAAACACTTAAGCATATTCTTGATGCTTTCAAAGTTCATATCGAAACAGTTGAGCATATTATCTACGCCTCCAAATTCATATTTACCACACGAATGCATCCTAGATCTTATCTAGACGCGTATTGCTCTTTTTGACAAGTGTGTGAGTTATTAACTCGTGCTCTAATACCACTCTGTCACGACCCGAACCCGCCCCCATAGGTTAAGGACGTAACCGGCCAGTAATCACGAGATTACCTATGGCCTCAAAACAAAACAGGCTTAACTCATCAGAGTAAAGGGGCCAAAAGGGAAGCAAAATTTAAATCTTTGTCCATGGAGCTGTGCTTATATGGCACATCAAAACAAACCATACATATGTACGTTAATAACTCACGACAGAAACACAGGGACATAGGTTCTGCACAGACAGGATCATCCAAAACTAAGTCAACCCATAAAAACTACATGCAAACACATTCAAAGACTTCGCCAACCTAACAAAATATAAATACATAACAAAAGGGCGAAGACGTGTCTCGTGCGTGAGACGCAAGGGCTGACTCCTCAAAACCTTAGTTGTTCCAAACTAATTTCCGTGAGGCTGGGTCTAGACCTCTCCTAGCTCACCTACAAACACATGAATGAGCGTGAGCGAAAGCCCAGTAAATAATATCAAACAAGGAATATACATTGGAACAATATACATCAAACGGCCTTGGGGCCAACTTGCATTTCTAACTAATACATACATACATAGACATGTGTAAGTTAAGCAACTGAGGTTCCAAACATATCATACGGCCTCAGGCCCAATTCATTCATGTCCATCGGCCTTTGGCCCAATCGTCCATGTCAATCGGCCTTCGGCCCACATTTATATCAAACGGCCTCTGGCCCACATTTTATCAATCGGCCTTCGGCCCACATTTAATCAAATGGCCTCTGGCCCACATTTTATCTATCGGCCTTCGGCCCACATCTAATCAAATGGCCTCTGGCCCACATCTTATCTATCGAGCTTCGGCCCACATTTAATCAAACGGCCTCTGGTCCACATCTTATCTATCGACCTTCGGCCCACATTTAATCAAACGGCCTCTGGCCCACATTTTATCTATCGGTCTTCGGCCCACATTTAATCAAACTGGCTCATAGGCCTTCCATATCAAACTGGCTCATAGGCCTTCCATATCAAACTGGCTCATAGGCCTTTATATCAAACTTGTCCACCATTCAAATTAATGAACTTTACAAAACTTACATAAGAGTAAGCAAATGGGACAATAACATAATTTAGATATTACTCACAGTGGTCGGCATGTGGATTTGCCCTGGAGCTTGACCGTATATATCATATAACATATATGGGTCACAAATAGTTCAATCCGTTCTTTAATTCACATATTCCTCTTTAGGCTTTATTCTTATCTCTTTAATTCAATCACAATTCTCAATGCATGCCTAAGAGTGTTTAGAAGTGAAAGGGAACGGAAAATAGAACACCGAATGCATTTTTTTTAAATTTCAGAAAACAGGGTCCCCGCTCGAGCGTGGAATTCCCCGCTCGAGCGAACCCTTAGGTCTGCAAAAGTACTGGTTGCCTTCAATTCCGCCGAACTTGAACTCGCCGCCGAGCGACTTCCGCTTACATAGCTCTTCGCCGAAGGCCAACTTCCCCGCTTGAGTGGGAACCAGTGTCTCAAAATGCCGAGCTCGATTTCTCCGCTCGAGCGGCACTTTCTCGCCGAAGGAAATCAAAATTCTGGAAATTCCAGGTTGTGTTCTTGAGCTTCAATTCAATTTCCCAGCTACCATTCTTGCATGCAAAGGCTCAAATCTCAAATATAGTCATACTAACATGGTTCCCTTGCAAGATTATAGCATTATGAAATTCAATTTCTTGATTTACTTACATGCATGTCCCAAAACATGACAAACTCATCACCAATATAACAAATTCATGCATTCAAGCTCATATCCTTAATTATTCAAACATGCAAGGCCATCATGACTTCATTTCCATCCCAAATAATGCAAATGGTGTTTATTTTCATGGAATACAACAAAAGCATGCTTGCATGTATACTTCAATGCTCAATTCTTTACAATTCACATGTTACATGTTAGGTTATGTAATTTCACAAGAGCTCACTACATGCATGCACATATGGACTTCAAATTCATCAAATACAACACAACACCATCATCTATAGCATAATTCTTGTTCTTAATCACTAATCAACTCTAAATTTACAATATTACTCACCAAAGAGCTTTAATCTTCACAACTATAGTTAATTCTTGAGCTAGCCTTCAAGACTCCAAAGCTTCAAGAGCAAATTTAGATGATTTCCCCCCCTTTCTCTCTCAATTTCGGGTCTCTCTCACTCTCTCTCTAGAGAGTTTGAATCAGCCAAAGCCACATACGGAAAGGAATTAAGGGTGTAGTGCCCTTTTACATCAAACCCCACTATTCCAAAATAATAATAATAAACAATTGGGCACTAAATTATCAATTTAATCAACTTAATCTGACCCGAATTAATTTCTAATTAAATTTCACCGTAGGCTCTAAAAATTATGCCAATCACAATGGCGCAATCAATTTCGGGTTCTGTGGCCGATAAGGCCTTCCATTTAATTTCCGAAGCGAAAAAAAAAAAATCAAACAGATATTTCTACGGTGAACAGATAGAAATTCAAAATCACATATTATCACACAATGGCACACAAAATCATGCTAAACACATAATCATATTCAAATTAAGAACCAATTAGCATTCTACGGAACAGGGATATCACATAGGCGTAGTAAATGTGCTAGAACCTCAAAATCTTTTGGTCCAGATTTTCTTACATTTTTGTTAGAAAATGAGCCTTTAACTTTTAAAGAAGCTATGTCCAGTCCTGAGGCTCCTTTATGAAAAAAAGCTATCAATAGCGAAGTTGAACCCATCTTACAAAATCACACATAGGAATTGGTGGATTTGCCACCAGGTTGTAAACCTCTTGGATACAAATGGATTTTTAAGAGAAAAATAAAAGTAGATGAATCAATTGACAAATACAAGGCAAAACTTGTGGTCAAAGGATATAGACAAAAAGAAGTTCTTAATTACTTTGACACATACTCACCAGTTATTAGAATAACATTCCTTAGAATGCTAATTGCCATTTCATCTTTGTATAATCTAGGAATTCATCAAATGCATTTGAAAACTACTTTCTTAAATGGTGAGTTAAATGAAGAAATTTACATAGAACAACCAGAAGGATTTTATATTCCAGGAAAAGAAAAGAAAATGTGTAAATTGGTTAAATCATTATATGATTTAAAACAAATACCAAAGCAATGGCATGAGAAATTTGACAGAGTAATGAGGTCAAATGGATTTAAAATTAATGAATGTGACAAATGTGTTTATATTAAAAACACAAAGAAATGTTATGTTATAGTATGTTTGCATGTGAATGATATGCTTGTCATAGGTAGTGATAATGATATGATTAAAACTACCAAGAAAATGTTGAATAAACATTTTGACATGAAAGACATGGGGATTGCCAATGTAATTCTTGGTATAAAAATTACTAAAACATTAGAAGGATGTGCTTTGTTACAATCACATTACATTGAGAAAATACTTAACAAATTTAGCAAAGATGATAATCATCTTGCTAGAATACCTGTGGAAGTTAATTTGTTTCTTTCTAAGAATGTATAGGAAAGTATTTCTCAATTAGAGTATGCCCAAATTATTGGAAGTTTAATGTACTTGATGAACTACACTTGCTTAGATATAACTTATGCAGTAAGAAAATCAAGTAGATATACGAGTAATCCAGGAGTAGGACACTGGAAAGCTATTATAAGGGTTCTAAGAAATTTCAGATTTACTCATAACATTAGGCTAAATTATACTAGATATCCAACAGTACTTGAAGGATATTGTGAACTAGATATCGGATACTAGAGACTCAAAATCCACCAGTGGGTATGTCTTTACTCTTCATGGTGCGGCTGTATCTTGGAAATCTTCCAAACAGAATTTCATTGCTAGGTCTAGTATGGAATCAGAATTTATAGCTTTAGATAAAGTTGGAGAAGAAGCAAAATGGCTTCTTCACTTCCTTGAAGATATTCCATTGTGGTCAAAATTGGTGCTTGCTATATGCATACATTGTGACAGTCAATCAGCAATAGGTAGAGCATATAGTCATATGTATAACGGTAAGTCACGACACACTTGTCGTCGACATGACACCGTGAGACAACTACTCTCTAATGGAGTTGTTTCTATTGAATATGTGAAGTCTAGAGACAGCATAGCGGATCCACTAACCAAGGGTTAGCAAGAGAGTTAGTTAAGAATTCATCCAGAGGAATGGGACTTAAGCCTATTAAATAAGAGTTACCACAACGGTAACCCAACCTAGTTGACTGGAGATCTCAAGATCTAGGTTCAAAGGGACAATCGAGTTGTGTATGACTCGTAAAGATCACTAGGGAGTCAAACTCTTACATATTTCTATGATGAAATAGTGATGTCTGTAGCGGTTTATGTTAAGTAATACTTTTAATGATTCTTATATTTAGGAATATCTAGTGGAGTATGACAAGATACTCTTCATAAGAATCACCTATATGAGTGTGAATTGCGCTGGTTCTATGAGATTTTAAAGGGCTACAATTCCCTAAAGCACTCATGAAAGACCAGGTTGTTCAGGGCCAAAATGAACACAATAGTGAGAACTAAATTGTGTCTGGTAATATACTGTGTGAGTTCTATTGTCTTGATTTACACAAATGGTTGAACAGTTCAAGATATCATGTTCATTGGTTAGCTAGGAAATTCGATAGTGTCTCACAAGGGAAGGTTCAAAGTCAAAAGCTACCTATCCTTTGCAAAATATCTCCGATTTTTGTACTCTCTCTAATAAGACCATGTTGTTGCATTTTCTTTTCGTCAATTCCATTCATGTGGAGGATTGTTGGAAATTATGGGTTTTATAGGCTTATTTTGCTCCAACTTTGAGCCCAAATTTGAGTAGGGCCCATACGTCTTTTGAGGTAAGTCCAAAGAGGTGACGCGCTCCTTACTGCATTGAAAGTCACATGGTGTAGACGGTTCGTCAAAACCGTTTATGAGTGAATGGAAAGTTGACGTCATTTTTGGGTTCATGGAATGAGAAGTTAAAGAGTCAAATGTGGGTTTCCTTAAATTGGTTGTCTCACATTAAAACTTTAAAAGAGCTTATGTGAGTATATAAGCTCTAGGTGGACATACTTGGGTTGGGCCCCAAGCAGCACCCCAAGTTTTGTGGAAGGAAGAAGTTATGGACAAAGTGGACTTTGGCTCAAACCACCACACAAGCGCGCCGCCGCTGTCCATCTGGCCAAGCTGAGCTATGCTAGGCCCAGGTGCGGGTTGTGGGTTGGGTCCTAACATTAATTTTTTGGATAAAATTCATTTGAATTTTTTCGAATTCTTGTGGGAAAATTATTTAAATTTCTAAACGGAATTAATTTGAATTTTGCGCCAAATTTGAATTCAAATTTCTTGTCCAAACAATGCCTTTTCCGGTCCAAAATTCTCTTTCATTTTCCAACAGATCAAACTGTTTTCAAAGATATTTAAATTCTGTACCTGTTTAGTCTATTTTACACCTGTTCGGTTCAATGTTAGACCTGTTCAGGTCTTCCGAAAAGGCACCACTTTGCCTATAAACTCAGACCCTCTTTTAGTAGTTTAAACATATATGAAATTCTCTTGTTGTCTTCCGTTTTGTTCTCTTGCATATATATATATATATATATATATATATTCTTCATATTAATTTTAGATAAATTTATGACAGTATAGAACATTAGTTCTGGTTCGCCAAAACATATTGTTTTAGTGCTAATACAATATGTGAAAGATCATTGTATCTTGGGAGATAGACGCCATTATTCCGTAAGCACTTGAGCGGGGCGAATCTGTCTTAAGGACAAAGTGTTACACACTCGACTTGATCATTCTTGTTCTTAAGTTGTTTCGGTGAATAAATTCTGTAAGTAATTTATTTTGTTTATTTGATTTGTTTTAAGTTATTTATTATACACAGAAGATTGTTTCAAAATTTGTTTGGGTATGATGGGTTCTATTATGATTTTTTGGCTAACATTATTTTCAGATGTGTTCAAAATTAAAAGAAAAAAAATTATACATCTTCAACATAATCAAGTTGAAAGTTTCAATGATGTTCATGTGAATTAAATTGAACAAATATAAATTGTTCAATTTATCAATTTTGAACGAACAAAACAATATTCTACCAATCAGGTGCATCGTTATTCATAACACGACCACCACGATCGTAACTGCGACCACGACCACCACAATCACATTTAACATCTTCACCAATATGAGGTATACCATCATCCATAACATTGTCTACTATATGTCAAGTATGACTTTCAACACTAAAATGTGTAACATCTTCCGCCAGATGAGGTGCGTTGTCATCCATAACATCATCTACCATATGATCGATAAGAGCGACACCTATCCTGACCATGACTACATGTATGATTTGTTATAACACAACGTCGTCTCTCTGAAGCAGTGGGTGGAGCACGTTGCAAAGGTTCATTTTTTATTTCTGAAAGTATAAAAAAACTACAAATAAATACTTGTAAAAATAACAATATTAACAACTCAGAAAATAAAAAATACGTGTACTAGAAAAATGAGCAAATATATAATTGAGGAGACTACAAACTTAATTAACAAGTGTATTCATATTTTTAAAAATGAACAAATCTTACATGTTCAACATAATAAAGTTGAACATGTATTTAACATTCATGTAAATTAAAATGAAAAAATATATAATGTTCAATTTATTATTTCCAAACAAACAAAGAAGCTATTCATTCAAATTTTTATTTTATTTTATTTTATTTTTGCATTCTAAGAAGGAGGTTGCAGGTCCAACCCCAGGTTAGATGCACTAAAAAAGTTGCATCCAAACAAAATATTTCTAATAATATTTCCAAAAAAAAATTGGGGGTATGAGGCCCATAGATTTTCATATTACAACTATGTTCAATGTAAACAACAACTGTTTTCAAGATCCATGGTTAGTTCAACAAAACACCTTCAACAATAATGGTGTCGTTCAAAATACTGCATTCATAATTGGCTAGAAGGTTTTAGTAATTTTGTTACTTCTAGCCAAAAAAGCCAAATAAACAAATAAAAAATGTTCAACATAATAAGTCTGAACAAGTTGAAGTTGTTCAACATATAAAATATGAACTTATTTATTTTGTTCAACATAAATATTTTAAACATATTTACTTTGTTTAATTTTTTTTTTTTTTTGTATGATAATATTATGTTCAAACAACTAGAGTTGAGCCAAACTCAAAATAAAAATTATTATGGAAGTTCAATCGATAACTAAATTAAAAGAAGATAGTAAAAACATATGAAGATGAGAATGGAAAGTGTGAATCAAGGGTGAGAATGGTAATTTGAAACGACGACGAGAGTTCAACATTGATGATGAAGATCAACACTAGCAAAGATGGAGACCAAATGAAACTCTCTGCCAGCGATCTGAAATAACAAGATGACGAGACGAGATACGACAATAGTTCAACATCGACGATGGAAATCAACACTATAACGACTCTGGTTTAGATTTGACTCGTTGATGTTTTAGATCCGAGTTTCATTGTCTTATATGATTGTTCGTGTCTTGTTTTCCCTTATTCCTTATTGATTTTGGTTATTGGGGTGTGTTGATTGCATTTAGAGCAGGTTGGTTGCTTCTTTTTAAATCTATTGTTGCCCTAATTTTTTGTCTCTACGCTCAAGCGAAACTTCTTGCACTCGATCGGTGTTTGAAAGCTCTCAGTACTTTTGCAGATTTGCAAAAATACTGGGAGGGTGCATTCTTTGCTCGAACGGTGATTCCTACGCTCGAGCTATCACTCTTGTTGTGTTTGTAGCCTCGAGTGACATTTCTTGCACTCAAGCAGTCTGTTCGAATTCAGCAACTATAAAAGTCACTTTTGGTCACATCTAGATCACTTTTCTCTTCCCCTTCTCTCTTGTTCCGCTATTTTTGAGCTTCCAAGCTCTTTTTACTTGGTTTTCATCTATTTCTACCCATCTTTGACCCTTAATTCCTTATACCAAAACGTAGAGCTTGACGAGGGCTTCCATTTAATCTAAGCGGATCGTGTTTTCATTGAAGTTAGATTTTTTGGCTTTCTTCTTTTTATTGCTTGAGGGAGGGATTCTTTTGCTTCTTTTCAATACTTCGTCTATAGATAGACATGTGATAGATTTTATTGCATAAAAATCACATCTATTGTGGATCTTTTGAAAATCATAAAAGGGGATCTAGGGTTTGATCTTCGGGTTTCAAATTGAGTAAATTGGTTGTTGTTTGATTAGTTGGGGAGTGGTTTATTGTGTTCATTTTAAGAGGAAGAGAAAGCCCTAATTTTGATAATTTGACCTAACGAACTAAAAAGGGGTAAAGTTGATTGAAGATTGTGTTTTGATAGTTTGAGTTATGATTATTGTGCTATTAGTATAAAGGATGAATAAATTATGGTATTGGGAATTTATTTGGATAATCATGTTTAGTTAATTTGGATCATGGCTTGGAAATCCTTGGATGTGATACTATTGAAATGTGGAAATTTGTTTTTAGAAAATAAAAGAGTTGATTTTGAAAAGAGAAAGAAATCATGGCATATTGAAAATCTAGATTTGAACTTAAAGTTGGGTTTTGAAACTTTTGAATATTGTTATTATTATTGTTGTTGGGTTTAAAGTCAAGGGAGTATCGGATTATCATATTATGTATATTTAAATATTTATGCTTAGAGAGTTTGTCCTTGGTCATCAATGGAGGATGACATTGTGATGTTGAATAGATTATGTGTATGTAGTACACTCGGAATTATCTGCATTGGTTGAATAGGGTTTTCTGTATGGAGTACACTTGGATTATGTTTGTTTGTTGAATTATGTAGTGGTCGGAATTGTGCACGGGCTGAGAATAAAGGGGTATCATTACCTTTCAACTAGCGCCTGGAGAATTGGCAGCGCTGAGACTATGGGGTGTCAGTACCTTCCAACTAGTGCCTAGAGCACTTGGCAGAGTACCATTATCTTCCAGCTGGTGAGTGGTAAATTGGTGCGAGTGTTGGAAATGTATCCTTCACTTACTGTGCTTGAGGCAGGTAGAGCGTTGTTGGGTTTTTTGTTATCATCGTGGTTCCATTTATGCTTATGACGCATTGAGATGATTATTTTATGGAGGACGTCAGTATCTTAAATGGTTATATAATGAGTGTTCTATACATATCATTGTCGTGTTCATTTGGGATACTTCTAATCGAAAATTGTAAAGTGAAATAGGTATAAGTTCGGTAATCGAATAAAATGTAATTGGGTTTTGTGGATTGGCTTCGAAAACTGGTTGTCATCGGGTAAGTTTAAGAATTTAAAAGGTGACAAGATGAAGGAAAGACAAATGATTGTGTTGTTGAATAAATTGAACATTTTGGAGGAAAATATCTATATATGTGTACCTTCATGTATATACGACACTTATGTATATGGTATGATTAAAAGCATTCATGATCATAGCTATTTGTATGTTGTTATTGTTTAGGATCATATTGGGATCCATACTGGACTTTATGTTCATCTCATGTTACTAATCCCTAGGGGTGCAAACGAGCCGAGCCGAGCCGAGCCTTGCTGGGCTCGAGCTCGGCTTGTTAAGCTATCGAGCTCGTTTATTGAGCTCGAGCTCGGCTCGATAAGGGACTGGGCTCGAGCTCGGCTCGGCTCGTTAATTTTTGTCGAACTCGGGCTCGGCTCGATAATTTTTTTTTAATATTATTTATATTATTTAAATATAAATTTTTAAATAAAAAATATTATTTATATTATTTAATATATAAAAAATGCATTTATATTATTATTTATATATATATTTATATATTTTTAATATATAAATAATGTATTTATATATTATTTAATATATAAATAATATATTTATTATATAATTTAATTATAGATAAACGAGCTCGAGCTCGAGCTCGGCTTAATCTAAACGAGCCAATAATCGAGCTCGAGCTCGACTCGCTTACTAAACGAGCCGAGCCGAGCCGAGCACTTCACGAAGTGCAGCTCGAGTTCATTCTTGACCCTACTAATCCCTTTTCTGGTGAACATCAAAAAGTGTGTCAAGATAGAGGATCTTCATTAATTGTTGGCCACGGGGCCTTGTAATTGTTGGCCGAATGCCATTGTTGTAAAAAGGGTTGAACCCTTTCTCTTTCATGTATTGATGTAAGCTTGCGGGCAATTTGCTTTAACTATGTCTCATGTTGCATTCACTATGTATTCGAATGAGAGAACCATTACTTAATTGTCTTTATTGATGTATTGAAGTCACATATGTTATCTCTGAAATTGTATTATAATAAATGATTTGGTAATGTTACTTGAGTAATAAAAAGTGGGGCGTTACAAACACCGATGAAGATGGAAGCCGAATGAAACCCTCCGTCGGCGATGGAGTTTAACACTGACGATGGAGATCAACAGTAGCGAAGATGGTCTTTGTTATGAAGATAGAGAGTTTTTGGTGTGTGTAGTGGTGTGTATTCAAATAGACAACTGGTGTTACATAGGGCTAGTAATGAAAAATTAAGGTGTGAACTAAGATATTTTTAAAACTTAAAAATTATTTTGTGTGTTTAGTGACAAAATTAGTGATATATAAATAGAATTAGCCTTGAGTTTATATTAAGAATATTTATCACTAATTTGTAATTAATTTTTGAGAAAATTATTTATAAATCCTATTGGGAAGACTTATTTAATGTGAAGTCCTATGAATATTTTTTTAGAGTTTGAAATCTTATTTAAATAGGAATGTGTTCCATAAAGTCATATTAGTTGTAAATGAATCATATTAGTGTATTATTATACCCCTAATTTGTTTCCATATTGTACCTTATTTTCTCATTCATCATATCGCGTTTGGGAAGGCTTTTAGGAAAGACAAGTCTACATGCAACGATCGTACGAGTTTTTTTCGCCTTGATCGCGGGATTCCAGTACATTTTCAAAATGTTGCTTAAATGGATGTGGATATAGTCGATGATATGATGAAATTTGAGGGTTGTGTATTGATTCCTTTGATATATTTCGACTCTAATTGGTTGAGAGGAAAAGATATGTTTTATTTTATTTTATTTTTTGTTAAAGTGTGTTACTGTTTGTTGAAGTGTCGATTGTTTATCTTTAATAGGGCATTGACAATCTATTACACTCATTGATAGGCATACTTTGACCAAAGTTCTGATTGAATGTGTGTATGTGACATTGATAGTTAATGTGTTTTGATACATTCGATGTATGGGGTGGTGTGTATGGGTTCAAGGGTTGGGTTTGAAGTATTTGGTTTTGATTGTTAATTGGGTATCGAATCTGAATCACGTCATAAGATGACAATTATACATTAGGACTTGAATGATCGTGTTACGATGTATGTTATATTTAGTGTGTAACGTTAATCCACATACACCATGTAGACATTTGTGTGTTTGCTTGGTTGTATATGTGTTTGAATCTGTATCGTATCTTTGTTGTAATTAATGTTTACATACATGTTACAGCACGTTACACAAAATTATTGGAGATTTAGATTTGTAATCGAATGTGAATTGAATCTCATCGTTCAATGTTGAAGTTATGCTGGGTTAGGGGTGATGGTGGTTCAATACATGGGTTGGGTTGGGTTGGGATGTTATAGGTTATATTTAGGTGGCTACATTATTAATAATTCAACTGTGGAGTATTGAAATGTTGTGTTTGGTTTTTGATGAGAAGCATATGGGAATATTATGGTAATTTCGGGATATTACATATTACATTTACATTGGGTTTGAAATAAGAAACATATGAGAATGTCACGTTGGATTTAAGAATGTCACATTAAGTTTGGGATGCTACATGTTATATTTATGTTTTGAATTTCAAATTTATAACCGTATAGATATGATCACAATCTATGGTAACATATATGGTATTATCATAAATCATGCTATTAATTAATTAAGATTGAGGGTTAATATATTTACAAAAAAACCACAAGACCTATTAAATTATAAATTTTTTTAAAAAATCAAATTTTATATAAATCTTTCAAATAAAACTTATAAATAATTGATCCTTAATTTTTTAAGGAAAACGTTTGATAACTCAAAATTTTATGACTAAAATGGCTTAAATCTATCAAAACAACGTCGTTTTACACTCATTTACACTCAAAATAATACCGTTTTAAATGATTTGACTCATTTGAGTTACAAAATTTAAAATTATTGATTTTTTAAATATCCACCGAGTTCTTGTGAGTTCTTGTCATTTTCCCAAAATCAAAACTGTGTGGGGGAGCCACTAAAAAGTTGGACCAAGTGTACAGATGTGGAAATCTGATCCGCTAAAGCAGTTAGAGGTGTGGCTTCTTCACTCCCTCTCTCTCTTATCCATCACAGAAAACCCATCAAAAGCCAAGCCCTTCTCTACCCACTTCTTCTTCTCAACACTCGTTCAACCCTCGTCTCAAATTCAACAACACCATTAATTAGCAGCTAATTAATGGCGTTGTCGAGTCCTCAGTTGCAGAGATTCCTATCCAACTCCAACCGAATAGACTTGTGCAACTATTATGGCTACAACAAAACCACTTCTAGTACCAAGAAGAAGAACAACATCAACATCAACATACCAGTCAAGGGAAGAGGAACCAGTTGTTGCTCTGCAATCGCAATCGATGCGCCGTCGTCGTTGTCTACCGGTGTGGCCGGCGTTAGATGGGGTTCCACACGTTTACAGGGTGCCCGTGAAGAGATGGAAGATGATGTTGTTATTGTCCGGTCCGATGACCTCGATGGTTTCTCATTTGCTGCTGTTTTTGACGGACATGCTGGCTTCTCTTCTGTCAAATTCCTCAGGTTTTGAAACTTTAACCTATTAAAGTTGCTATACTTTTAATTAGAGCTTGTCAATTTTTGGGCAGGTCGTGAGAAAGTAATTTCTTGTGAATTCCCTAGTCGCATGGCTTGCCTTTGATTGGACCCGGGAGGGGATTAATTGAGTGGACCCGTGTGTAAGCTCAACACCCCCCCCCCAAAACAAAACAAAAAAAATCCTTGTGGGTATGTTTGCAGTTGTAGCTATAACCCTACTTGATTAGTTTGATTTGGTTTGGTTTGGGTGTATTTGTGGTTGCATATGTTACTGTTGCCTTGCTTGTGTGGAGTTGTGCTTAATTTTTCATACTACTTGATTTCTTGGGCGTTTCTTGAATTGATTCATGTGACCATTTTATCTTTTGAGCTTTGATTTGAAAAAAAGAAAAAAAAGAAATCAACAAAATGTTGGGATGTTGAAAAAATTGTTGCAATTTGTGTTTTTTTTTTTTTTTTTTTTTGGTGAGTGTTTTATTACAAAAAAAAAAAAAGAAAAGAAAAAAAAAGCGAGGATATTACAATGAAACTCAAAACATGTAGCCATAGGCATACCGAACTTAGCCTAAAAAGGGTTAATTATTTAGTAGTGTAGGAGCAACATGTGACATTACCTATGTCATGCTGCAAACCAATCATGTAGCGAAATTGTTTCAGGTGGAACATACTGAGACTGACCTTTGTTAGTGTAGACACCCCATTTTTGACCAGCCTTAAGACTTGGATGCTTCTTCTTTGGTACCTAATGATGAAAGCCAAGATGTTTTTTTTGTGAATCTCTCAGCAAGAAGCTTAGGAGTCAAGCCTTGAAACTAACCAAGCACCTGTTTTGGCCAAAATACTTTTCGATTAGTGGAAAACCTTTTTCAAAATGAGTTTAGTTGTGCAATTCTAGACATTACCAATATGTCTTGAGGCTCATCTTTTCAAAATCAAAATGTGGAGTTCTTTCAAACAGATCGAGCAAGGGATATAAAGGGAATGAATGGAAGGGGTGAAATTCTCTAAAATACCTGTTTTTCCTTTCAATTTGTGCTAACTTTACCTTGTTGATCCAACGATGTATTTTCCAACTAGCGGGACAACACGTCATGGTTGGCTCAAAATACATTCAGTCAGACACCAAAGGGTATGACTAGCTGAATTGTCCGGGTACAAAGCATTTTTGGAAATTTCAGCTTATTTTGCTCACTTTCCGCAAAATATCTCAGATATTTATAGCCGAAACTCTATAAATAGAGCTCGGCATCTCATTTCAATTGGTTGGAAAAATTGCCCAAAGCTTATACAAAGGATTGAGAGCCCCTCCTCTCTCTCTTCATCACCTCCCCCCAACCTCCTTCAATATTTATGACTCAAACACCATTGAAGTTCAATCCTAAGTTTTTTGCTGGGATTCTTGGACACTTTAAAGCATATTAAGAGGATCTTGAGGGTATCAAGAAGGAGTTTGGCCAACCAAAGAACTCACCCTCTTCAAGAGGTGAAGTTCTTGCAATATTCATCACTTTTCTCCCCCTTATTCTTCATTTTCAGCTATATTATTGTTCTACAATTTCTGTAGCTATGTAACAAGTCCTCATGGATGTGGTTGGGGGTAGATTAGCCACCCATCCATTGAGTTGATAGTTCTACTTTCTTTCTTTCCTTAGTTTGTCTATACTTTCTTGCTTTCCATAGCTAAAGTCCATTGTTGTTGTCTTTTTTGGAACCTTGTGGATGTGATTGGGAGTAAAAAGTAGCCATCCATTCACAAGTTTGATATGTAGAATAGATTTCTTTCTTGTTGCACATCCTCTCCTCACATATCTTATCATCTAAGCATGTTAATCAATGTGTTTCAGCCTATGCTCAATATTAATGAGTAATAGTGGTTGTTTCGTAGGATTACTTGGGTGATTTTTAGGATTTGATGTTGAGAAGACTGTAGCTTTCCTTTTTATTGATTATTTGGAAGTAAAACAAGTGGTTATAGGTCAAGAGGGTTGAAGTCTCTCTTCTCAATCGTTTGTGAACATGGAAGGTGGTGGAAAAATCCTTGTTCCATGAATAGAAGAAGTGTTTTTAATAGCTTTTGATGAATCCCTTGTTTTAAAAGCAAAGCTTCCACTAAGAAATGATGTCCATTAATCTACTCTCTCCAATTAATAATATGGATTTCGGTATTAACTTGCTTTTATTCACAAAGAGATGATGTAGGTTCCTATCTATTTCTTAGGCTTGAATTTTTTCGTTCTTTGATCCTCTTAATTTGTTGAATTATTGCAAAATATATGTTGTATATATCTAGTTGTGCTATGGTTGAGGGTTGAGGCCCATCTATCTTCCCCTTAAGTGGTTTTTGGGAGTGGAAGAGGTAGAAGGGATGAGCATCCCTTGGAAGGTGTCCTTGGCTTCTGTTCTGGACTTTCTGCATCAACTTGATTTTAACCCGAAAGAAGTGTTTGGCCAGTCACTTCTGTAGTTGGCCGGCCCATTTTTATAGATGGCCAGATGATCATTCCAAGAACAGAGTAGACAGTTTCTGGGGAGTGCTCTCCCAGGTGGTCCTAGAGATGTTGACCAATTCCTTTATTTATTTAATATGATTTGTTAGATTCAGCAGTAGTTCGGTTGAATCTATTCATTGTTGTAATAATTCCTTCAATCCTACGTTTTTTTTTTCTTTTCCATTTATTCAAGTGTTATAATAATTTCTCTCTCTCTCTCTCTCCCCCTATTTTCTCTTTTGAATTGTAGTAATAATCTTCCAATCCAACATATTTTTATCCATTTTATTTATGTGCTTTTCGTATATGTATAGCATCATGTTTTATTTTATCATATTCATGTACTGCATCCATTTTTCATGCGTCCAG
Source organism: Camellia lanceoleosa (assembly GCA_025200525.1). Taxonomy (NCBI): domain Eukaryota; kingdom Viridiplantae; phylum Streptophyta; class Magnoliopsida; order Ericales; family Theaceae; genus Camellia; species Camellia lanceoleosa. The sequence goes on from CM045758.1 coordinate 107,971,589, forward strand.
GTTCGGCTCATGTGCATGTGTGGGTTTTATCTTTTCCAAAGTTGATTATGTGTGCTACCTCATTTCTTGGGATGATACGCATGTCATATGTTAGTAGCCGGACCCCTTAGATGCATTTTGTGTATGTATTGCATTAGTAATTTGCTAAGAAGCACGGACACCTCCCCGGGGGCTACGTATCAGTGTCAGACACGCGTCGGACACGGACACGCGTCGGACACGCGGTTGACACGTGTCCGACACGTCTGCAGAGGTGTCCCCTTTTTTTTTTATTTTTTTGTTTTCCGGACACGATCCGGACACGTCCAGACACGCGACGGACACGCGCGGGGTCGAAAACATAATTTTTGAAACTTAAAACAAGGTCAAAGTGCAAAATTAACAAAAAGAAAAGGAAGACGATCGAAGGGGAGAAGAAAGAGTCGAACCTGATCGAGGGGAGAAACCCTAACCTGATCGATCGGCTTCGTCTCTGAGGGCTTTGATCTTCGTCACTCTCTCGATCGTCTTCGTCTCTACTTCTCTCCCTCTTCATCTCTGTTCGTCGTTCTCTGCTTCGTCTCTGTTCTCTTCACCTTCTCTCTTCGTCGTTCTCTTCACCTTCTCTCTTCGTCTCTGTTTAACTATGTTAGATCATATATATTATATAAATAACATATAATATATATAATTTATCATATATTATTTATGTAATAAAATTTATAAATTATAATTTTTACCATTTATAATAAAATATTTAATTATTATTTCTTAAAATATCATATATAATTATAATTTTTGTAAAATATTATTTCTTAACTTTTTTAATTTTACATATAATAAATAAATAAAATTAGTATATATTTTTTAATTTTGCATATAATAAATAAATAAAAATAAATACAAATAGTATATATTTTTTAATTTTACATATAATATATAAATAAAATTATATATATTAAACGTGTCCCCAGCGTGTCGTGTCCCCCATTTTTTGAAAAATTGCGTGTCCACGTGTCTGTGTCTTGTCCGTGTCGTATCTCGTATCCGTGTCCGTGCTACTTAGGTCATTTGTACATAGGATCATGCATTTATTCTAATATAATTCTTCCGGTTTTTTTTCGAAGTACTAGGTAAGCATTTATGCTTTAGCATATAGTGTGTGTATGTTATTTATCATATCTGCTGCTATACCATGAGGCTAGATGCTTAAATGAGATATCTGTTTGAATGCCAGTGGATGAAGGTCGTGTTGTTTACATTGAAGTGCAGTTGATTCTTATGCTTCTGAGTTTGTACAAACAGGGGCTTTTCAAAATGCACAAAATCAAAGCATAAACCAAAACTAATGACACGATCTATACTTGATTGATTCAAATAGTAATGTTAGCCTTATTAATAATCAGAACATGGGCATATATTGATTATAAAAAACACATCATGAGTTAGTAAAGGCCGATCTTTTGATCGGGTGAGTGAGGTGCTCAATTCATGACGTTTTCCTCTCATACCTAAGTTCCCGAACCGAGACACTTTGGTTATGACGGACAGTGGCCTTTGGCATGAGTCACTGGTAGCGACTCTGAGATCTGGTGATATAGTACATTTTCTGGTAAAAGTTTTGCAACTAAATGAATTTTCTGTATAAGTTGTCAGATATGGATTCTCATTTATATTTCACATTGCACTTGTGAGACTAGATCGGGAGGTCGGGAATCCGAACCATTGGGCACACTTGGTAACCCCAAAGGCATCCCACAGTTAGGTAGTTAGGAGACAAATGATGATCCATTTATCATTGGCCAGGAGTGTCATGTAGACCATGTAACATCATATTATGGAAGTATCAAACAATTTTCCCCTAAAAAGAACAGTTCAATCACGCCCGATTGGCTAGGCTAGCATAGAAATCAAGCACACCCCAATTTATGTTTTACACTTGTGTGGCTGGGAATCCATCATCTTGATTTTGTTTTAACAAAACCACCTTTCAAAACGATTTCATGGAAAACTAACTCAAAGTATATTGATTAATTTATTTTTCTCTGCATGATGTGATTTATATACCCACCACAGGGATGAGCTTTACAAAGAGTGTGTTAAGGCTTTACAAGGTGGGTTGCTGTTAAGTGGCAAGGACTTCAACAGCATTAGAAAGGCATTAAAGGAGGCTTTTGAAAACGCCGATGCAAAATTGTTAAATTGGTAAGCTAGTATATGTTCGTACTTGTTAGTGAAAATTCATCTTGCCTTACCAAAGTATCAACAAGCATATATAGTCTCAATATGATTGTATATTCTATATTATTGCATTGAAGGTTTAGATGCTGTTTCATTTTGTAAAGGCTTGACGAGAACGGAGAGGAAGTCGAATCTGGTTCAACAGCTACTGTTATGTTCCTTGGAAACGAGAGGATCTTTATTGCACATGTTGGTGACTCGTGTGTGGTATATATCCAAAACACTAATTGCTCATCGTTGGTTCATTTAAAAATATATATATATATTCATAAGAAGAATTCTGATGTGACAATGCTTTTGTGGATGAAGTGATCTCCCTGGTTTTCTTGGCCAACTTGTCGATGCAGGTTTTATCGTGCACTGGTAAAGCAGAAGTATTAACCAATCCTCATCGACCCTATGGAAGCAATAAGGCTTCTCTTCAAGAAATCAGGCGGATCGGAGAAGCAGGTGGATGGGTGTGTTTTTTCTGTTCTTAATTCCATTTTCTGTTCTTCATTTGCTGTATCAGTTCCGGAAGCAAATAGGTAGTCTCTAATAATCCATTGGACTTGCTAAATGGTAATTAGCATCTGATCATAGTGACCTATTCCATGTTCCAAATGTTTAACTTAAAAAATAATAATAATCTCTCTTCGGAAAGAACAATGAAAATTCCAAAGCTAGTAGAATTCAAAAATCATGAAAATATCTGTTGTGGAACTGTATCATTGCAGTTCATTGAGTGGAACTAGAATTGCACTAGCTCAGCACTCATGAAACTCCTGTCGTGTTTCTCAAAGACATTCTGATGGTGGCATGATAACCTGCCGCCTTTATAAACTTATTATGGTTAGCATTGTAATATTCCACATGTTGTTATGTAGTTCCTTTTCATTTCATCAATCCATTTACGAGATGAATCATTCAATTCCAGTTTCTGGTGCCATTTTCTTTGACTTGGGAAAAGAACTCTGTATTGTATTAGGCATAGAAGGTTGTCAATTCGAGTTCCACCATCTTTCCTAAAACCAATTGGTGATAGGCAGGGTTTCACTTATGTCTTTTATGACATTTGACATTGCGCCTGTGGGCCTATTTTTATTAGAGCAGTCATGGGTACCAACAATCCCTCTCTCATGTTGATGCTCCTGCAACTCGAACCCATGACAACTTAGCTCTGATACCACTTGTTGGACCGAGTTCCACCATCTTTCCTAAAACCAAAGGGCTTCACTTATGTCTTTTACAACATTCGACATCGGGTCCATGGGCCTATTGTTAGTGCAGTCGCAGGGAGTGGCAATGTGTACAAACAGAGGTGTTTCGGTTTCCTCCTCAGTGTGTAGTTGTACCCTTTGCTTTTACAATGGGATATCTTTGGCTTTGGGATATCTTCGGCTTTGTATCAATCAAACTATGGTTTTGCTTTGCTTGTTTTTCTACAGGACATCATTGGCTTTGAATTAATCTGATCGTTGTTTGTTTGGCTTATTTTAACTTTATCATTGTGCGGTGAAAATTTCAATTTATTTAATTCTGGAGAATTTTTCATAAATTTTAGTGTATAAAACTCCGTGCTTCTTTTGGGTTAAATTTTTTTATCCACTTGGGTGATGATTATTCTTCCATATGGTGTCTACAGATTGTCAATGGGAGAATTTGTGGAGACATCTCAGTATCCCGTGCTTTTGGCGACATGCGATTTAAGACAAAGAAGAATGAGTATATTCTCTCTTTCTTTTCTACTAAAATGAATAGAGGGTCCATTACTATGTACATTCCTAATGATCTGTCTCTGTTTTCACGTGAAAAGGATGCTGGAGAAGGGAGTTAAGGAAGGGAGATGGTCACAAAAATTTGTTTCTCGGTGGGTTGTCTCAAACATTTTCAATTTTTGTTTATCTATCCTTTTTGCACTCCTGTATCATAAGAATGCCCTCATGAATCCATTGGTTATAAATTTGCGGTGCACTCTCTTATTATTATCTTCCTACTGTCCTAATACAATGGTATCAGATCAATCAAACACAAAGGGTTTTTTGATAGATAATCTGGCAACTGGATAGTTTATAGATATATTCTTGTAAGCTGAATATTGCCTATTCTGTGGCATAATTGATAATACCCAGAAGAAAAGGCAAACCAATTGCCTTGGGTAGTTCAAGACTCGTAGTTCTATTTACAGCTTAGCTAATTTTGAGTGTATTAGATTGCTTTGACAACAAACACATTTTGTTTTATGCCAGAATAAAATTTCGTGGAGACTTGGTTACGGTAACTCCCGATATTTTTCAAGTTCCTCTTGGCTCAGATGCAGAATTTATAATATTAGCATCTGATGGCTTATGGGATTACATGAACAGGTTTGTGGTTTCCTGTTTGAACCTTGTACTTACATTCTGTAAATTATCTTAAATCAGCCCGGTAGTTATTTATTTAATATTTTTCTCAATCAACCACAAGAGGAGTATCATCCCATCAACTTTGCTATTGTTTCAGCTCAGAAGCAGTTAATTTTGTTAGGAATCAGCTTCGGCAACACGGAGATGTTCAGGTAAAAAATTTGCCTCAATTCTGGTATACTGGTGTCATGGTTTACAAAGTTTTTAACTTTTTTTGTTCTGATTGTAGTTAGCTTGTGAGGCGCTTGGAAGAGCAGCTCTGGTAATGGATGCGTAGATGTTTATTTTTCTTGCACAATGCTTGATCATACTTGTATTGTTTGCCTGCTCTAACAACCTGCAAATTTGTGTATATTACAGGACCGACGCTCACAAGATAATGTCAGCATCGTCATTGCTGATTTGGGGTATGCACTTGTATGCATTAAGTTAATTTAATATAATGTTTTCCATTCTAATCTAATGTGTTAATCTATTGTACTGATATTAACCTTTCTAATTTGGTCTTGGCTGTGACTTTTTGCAGGAGGACAGATTGGCAAAGTTTGCCTCGTCAGAAAGAAAATTTTGCTTATGAACTGGGCCAAGCTTTTGCTACTATCGGGATTGTGTCATTAGGAATATGGATGTCATCTCTGTTTTCTGCATGAGTTTTCAAGCCTCCTGACTTTGTAAATAAATCCTCACAGATTTCCAATATATTTTGTGTCTAGATATATTTTGTAATTGTACATGTATTGCATCTTATTGATATTAATAAATGTGTCTCAGAAGAATCTCAAATGATTGTCATTTACATTCATTAAAGTACTGTACCAACTATACTGCAAGGATAGATTCACTTACAATTGCATTTATAAATTATTATACTTTTAGAGTGATTTCTTGCTGATTGAAAAGCAATTAAGATTTGAGGATGCCTGCTAAATTTCAACTCTTTCATGTCCTTGTTAGACACTTTATAGAAATTCTAGTGCCAGGTAAACATTAGCTTGGTATATGCAGAAAAGTCAGTTTAGAAACGAGGAAGCCAATTTTCTCTAATGTTCTATGAGATGCAGAGATGCGTGGCAGAACCTTTTGTCAATGAAAGGTGAACTGTGCTAGAATGACGGGTACTCTGGGGAAAATGAAGTCTGGAATATGTTGTCAATTTATTGTATGTATAGCTGAGTATTTTTTTCTAAGGAAGTAATGGGTTTGTTCTATGTTCTATGTTCTATGTAAGGAAACTTTTGAATCTCCAAAAGAAAGGAGAAGGAAGAAAAATAATGCTGAATGATGAATCCACAGAGGGCTCCATGAAGATATTAGGAAAAATTTTCTCTTAGGCATATTTATGTAGGACCAGTAGGGACTACTTTCCTACAAGTAGTGAGCCCGGATTAAGTATATTGGCAGCGACAACAATTGACTTATAGGGCTGGATTTGGTGGGATTTTGTGGTTGTAAAAGTATTTAAAAAAAAAAAAAAAAGGAATTTAAGGGTTTGTAAAAAGGTAGCGTTTTAGGAAAGAAAATACAAGTGTTTAGGGGCTGTGTTGGGTAGTTATTCTACGCACAGTGAACAGTGATGTGAACAGTAACCTTGCTGGAGAGAGAGAGAGAGAGAGAGAACGAGGTGCTTCACCCTCAAAAGGGATAGGCCAATCACACACACAATCTGAAATTTTCATAATATTAACTCTTCTCGAATCATTGAGATTACACAAATATTTATAGGCTAATGACTCCTAATTCTACCAAGACTATAACTCAAATTTAGAAACTAAAAATATTTAGCAACTACTAATACTTTAGACCAACTATGACTCTAATTTTACTTCAATCATAATAGGAAATTTTAATGACTTCTAATTCTACTTCAATATTAAAATAGGAAACTTGGACTTTTGACCATGAAATTTATTTTAGTCATAATATTAAAACCTATATATAATGACCCATTTAATAACTTGATCCAAAATAAAACCCATGGGTGACCCCTACAACCCATGTCCAACAATTATTGGAATTACTATTATACCCTTAATTACTAAAACCTATTATAATGACATGAAAACTCAAAATTATTCAAAATCTTTAATTCTTGATGCCCTAAATATGCTTCATGTAAAATTTCAAATTTGCTCTTTTACTTCTTTCCATGATCTTCATCATTCTCCTCTGCATTTGAAAAGACTCGACCTCAAGTTTTATAATGTTGAAATATAAGGATTATAGAATCTTACACTTGCAACCATTCAAATTGATTGTTTTGAACGAACGATGAGAAAATCAAAAAGTTCAATGTTGTCATCACTCCATTAACTATATTGAGTTTGTTAGGAATAATAAACTCAATGTGAATTTCATTTTTCTTGTGAAGAACAGAAAGTTCAATTGCGTTCTCATCATTTTCTTTGGCTTCCTTGATTTTAGAATCTTGATCATGATGATCTTTCATGCTTTCTTTAGTAAGGAAATTAATTTTCGCCTTTGTTTCTTCAATATCCTTAATATTAACATGTTCATCTTGCTGTTTCGTAGTTTCTTCAAAATTTTTAACACTTTTATCCTGTTGCTCCTGGATGTTAGTCTTCTCTAAAACAACAGCCAACAATCTTTCCATGGAAACTTTCAATGCATTCAAAGTTGTTTTGATAGTATGCACATCACTCTTTATTGTTGCAACATCCTCCTTAATTATCGCAAAATCCTCCTTTAACATCACAATATCTTTCTTAGTAGCTCTATAATTTGTTGACAATGCTTCAAACTTCCAATTTATTTCGATGCTTGTCAACATTGTAATAAAGAAAGCAATTTTATCAAAAGATTGGTAAGGAACAAGGTAAGATCTTGAAGCTCTGATATCAAACTGATGTAGGACGAGTAGGGATTACTTTCCTACAAGTAGTGAGTTCAAGTTAAGTATACTAGTAGCAACAACAATAGACTTATAAGGCTGGATTTGGTGGGATTTTGTGGCTGCAAAAGATTTAAAAAAAAAAAAAAAAAAAAGGAATTTAAGTGTTTGTAAAAGAGTAGGGTTTTAGGAATGAAAATACAAGTGTTTAAGGGTTGTTGGATGGCTGTTCTAAGCACTGTGAATAGTGACGTGAACAGTAATCTTATTGGATAGAAGGAGAGAGAGAGAGAGAGAGAGAGGTGCTTCACCCTCACAAGGAATAGGCCAATCACACACAATCTCAGATTTTTATAATATTAACTTTTCTCGAATCATTGAGATTACACAACTATTTATAGGCTAATGACTCTCCTAATTCTATCAAGACTATGACTCAAATTTAGAAACTAAAAATATTTAGCAACTATTATTCTAGACCAACTATGACTTCCAATTCTACTTCAATCATAATAGGAAACTTTAATGACTTCTAATTCTACTTCAATATCAAAATAGGAAATTTAGACTTTTAACCACTAAAATTATTTTAGTCATAATATTAAAACCTATATATAATGACCCATTTAATAACTTGACCTAAAATAAAATCCATGGGTGACCCCTACAACCCATGTCCAACAATTATTGGAATTATCATTATATCCGTAATTATTAAAACCTACTATAATGACATGAAAACTCAAAATTATTCCAAATATTTAATTCTTAATGTCCTAAATGTGCTTCATGTGAAATTCCAAATTTGCTTTTTTTCTTCTTTCCATGATCATCACATGTGTAACCCATAGAATCTCTACTGTAAGAGACAAGGTCTTTCCATTTACAGAAAATCATTATCGAAATATTGTGATGATGGTAACTTATAAAATTGTAGAAATTATGGAGATTTAGGCAGAATGAAAAGTCCCATAGAAGAGTGCTTCCTTTTCTCTGCTGCTTCTGGTCTTAATAATCTTGATAAGTACACATATATTCGCCTGCTTAAACGGCGTGGAATTTGACAGCTATAGAAGAGTTGATCGTCATAACTTTTTGTGAGGATAAGAAACTGGAGTTTCCTTTGTTCATGTAGTGATCTTGAATACTTTGTTGCTTTTGAAAACCTGGCTCTTATAATCATCAGCACCATATGCAGCATAGGCTGAAACTAAAAGTGCATACATACATTCCTCAAAATATATCAAGCAAAGTTTTACCCCAATGCCTTGTATTGCCACTTATAGGATGATTAGCTAGTGAGCAACATCCGTGCTAAAGTTCTTTAATATTGAATCTGAAATCCATCTGTTTTCTTTTCCTGGTATTCTCCTCATTGTACTGTCAGCTGTTATACGATAACATAGACTTCGTTTTGATTATAATTTGCAAAATCAATGTCCAAAGAAGTACACAAAAGAGTATCTGAAATACTCTTCTGAATTACCCCATATGGTGGTGTCCATGTGCCCACAAGAGGGCATTTACAATAATAATATCTAAAAACTCATATTGAACTTCAGTTCTATATATATTAAATCTCCTTATACATGATCAAAGTCTCTATGGGATAGTAGTGCTTAATACTATTCTCATGGCACAGGGGCAGGATAGGATGATCAGTAGAATCAGGGGTTCTTGCCACCATTTCCCGGTTTTCCCTTCCTTTGATCATGCTTAGGATTGGGTCCCGTATAATCATAATCCAACACTGCATCAACCACCAAAAGCTTCCTTGAATTCATTTTCGCACAATCCTTCACAAAACATGTAGAAATGATTAGCAAAACAAGTATTTTTTGCTTTAAAGCTGTATCTCAGAACTCATACTTTGTCTTAGTTTCCTTCTCTAGTGAGTATTTATTTTCATTATGTGATCTTACTGTCATATTAGTTGTAACACAGTACATTATCGCTCTCGCTCTATGACGCTAATTTTTATGTAAAACTACCTACCTTATGAAGCAAGTAAACGGGGTTCTTGTTGTCCCTGAAGCCTTGAGCTATGCCTAGAGGAAAATAAGGAGAGAAGATAGATTAACTTAATAAGCTAGTAAAATTTTAGGAAGTGAAGTAAAGAAGATGATAGTGAGAAGTGGCTCACCTGAAGAGAGTAAGAAGTAAATGAGTAGTAAGAGGAAAAGTAGAAGAGAGTTGTTGATCCTCATAGCCATAGCTGGTGACCTTCTTGTTGTTGTAATTGTACTGTTTGTTGTCACTGTTTTCAGAGTTTCATAAACTATGAATTGTGATTCAAAGTTGGAATGGAATGAGATGGGAAGGGGAGAAGAGAGGACGCTGCTTTTATGGTTGCTGAGTTGAGTGGGGGGGATGGGGGGTGTGGGGGCATCCCATGGGGGGTGTTGTGATGAGTGCAGCAATACCTATCCAATTGCTTTACAATGATGATGAAGTGCATTACCCTATTTAGCCACAACCTGTAAGTCAACTATACTGTACTACAGTGACTTTAGTATAAGTGTTCCATCAAAATAGAATGCATGTGGACACTCCCCAAACCAAAACAATCCTATTGTATTGCTCTCAGACTCTTCTGCCATTTTCAGCTTGTTTTTGGTTGCTCTTCAACTTTTTCTATAAGTCAACCTACTTTTATTTTCTTTTCTTTCCTCCCCACTAACATAAAACCAGTGGCAGATATGCCCTGTTGATTGTCAATCAATTTCTAATACTTTTAGACTCCTTTTGTTTCAATGGTGAAATTAACTAGCCTAATAAGACAGTTAACACTGCATCAGTGTTGTGTGGTGCATAATATGTGATGAATGTGACGGAACTAACCAGCTGAGTTAGCCCAGTTGGGCAGAGCACTTGGATCTTACTAGAAAGTCAAATACTTCTCTCTTTGAGAGTTGTAATTATGTTCCAGGGAGCCTCTAAATGCACTCAAAAACATTGTTGCATATGTCACCTCTCAAAAGAGACAAAACCTATCCCTAACTTAAATTACCAAAAGGGACAAAACCCTAACTTCAGCCAGCCCCTCCCCAGTATTGACCAGCCCTTCCCGACCCCTCCTGTCACCCCCTAGCCCTTCTCCCACCCTCTGGCGCTACCCCTTGGAACCTCCCCAATTCCTTCACATCCTCCTTCATAGAAACCCACCTCCTCCGTCTTTCTTCTTCTTATTTTTGTTCTCTCTCTGCTATTGTTGTTGGTGTTTGGTGGAGTCATGATTAGGATTTGAGAGGAAAGGAAAAGGAAGGGGCAGGGGGTGTCAGCATGGCCGGCCCATGCTTAAAGCCACTAACTTGGTTTGAGAAGTGGGTTGTCTTTTTGACTTTTTTGGCTATTTTAGTCTGGGGATAAAAAGCCTGATTTGGGAAAGACTTTTAGTTTTTTTGACTTTTTTGTGAGAGAAAGAATGTAATGATTATGGGTTAGATCTGATATTTTGTCTTATTAAAGCTAAAAGGCCTATTTTATTTTTTCTGACTATTTTAGCCCCAAACCCACTTCCCAAACAATGCCCAAAGCATGGTCTTTAGGACTCTATTTTAAAAAAGACCTCACATTTTTTTTATTTTATATATTACTAGAAGTTATACTATAACTATCTTTTTCTTTAAAAAGCACATTTTAAAAAAGAATTTCACAACTTAAAAAGAAAAAGAAAAGTGGCCTTCACATGGGAATTGGGGAGTTACGGGCCGGACCTTTGGATCGGACTTAATACCCATGACATTCTGAACCAAAATAATTTAACCCATCTTTCCATTTTACCTTTAATAGACCACACGTTTGACTTTTACTTTCAGCACACGTTACTACCAGGACCCACCATCGCCCCTTCCAGCCATTGTCTATCACTTCCAACTGTCGCGTGACCTCCAACAATCACCTCCACTGTTGCCACCATCCTCCTATCTCTGACAATATATTTTTGGCCATTTTTCTTCGCTATTACGTTACTACCACCACTACCTCATTAGATCTAATCGAAACAAAAGAAAATGAAAAGAAAAATGATGAAGAGAATGAATGAGAGAGATGATGAGCCATTACCATAAAATAGTTCTCAATATTTTTCACATTCACATATCAAGACATATAATCAAAAGTCAGATTCAGTGATAAATTTATCATTGACACATTTAGTGACAAATTAATCACTGAATGTTTATAAAAAAATCACAAAAGAAAAATCTAGCCATCATCATTATGAATGATAAACTTATCACTGCTAATTTATCAAGTTTAATATAAAAACAAACATATTCAACAAATTTACTGATAATTTATCACTGGTATAAACAACAGATAGGAGCTCCAGCGACCGTGTCAATGCTGCATCTTGATGTCGACAAGGGTTGTGATATTAGATCGACATCGAAGATAGTAGATTGACATTGAAATGGCCAGATCTAAAGTCGCTGGTGAAGATCGGCGTTGAAGATAATAGATCGGTGATGAAGAAGAAGTATAGAGGCAGAATGGCGTCGACGAGAAGAATAGTGGTGTGAGACGAGCGATAACGACGAGGAGGAAGGAGAACGAGGACGTGGTTTAAGCGAGCGATGTTGACGGCAACAGAGAAGGATGGAGATGGTTGGTGAACAATGATGGTAGCGGTGGTCGATGATGGTGCCTGTAGCAGGTGAACAACCATAGCGACGGTAGTAGTGCAATGATGGTGGTAGTGGCGGTATGGAAACTCTGTACAAAAATAGTAGAGATAGAAGAGTTTTCTGTTAGAGAGAGAAAGAGAGAGAGAGTTGGCATGAAGAGGAAGAGAGAGAACATAATATTATTTTGGGTAACACAAAACACTCAAGGGTAAAAAGGAGAAACAACAGATGAGACAAGACTTGTGTGTACACAAGATTCTAAATCAAGACTTAATGGGTAATAAGATCAAATAGTAGGACCGGCCGATAGATATCTTTTAACTTTGGGTAAATTACATAAATAGTCCCTATAGTTTGGGACTTGTGTCACTTTGGTCCCTGACTTTTCAATTGTGACACATTTGACCCTAAATTTTGAATCTTGTTTCAAATAAAGACAATTGAATATATAATTAGATTTTTTAAGGGTAAAATTGTCAATTTAATAAAATATAAACTAATTTGACAAAAATAAATGTCAAGCAAATATTTTTAAATTTTTAAAAATTATTTCTACCTACTAAAAATAAAATTATGTAAAATTGATAAATCTTTTAGACATTTATTTATTTATTTTTACTAAATTAATTTTTATTATGTGTTTGAATAATGATCATGTAAAATTAGTTTAAAAAACATTAATCATGTAATTTTGATTAATTTTAAATAATTTTTTCATTGGTGGATAAAAATAATTTTAAAAATATTAAAAATATTTTTTTGATATTTATTTTTGTCAAATTAGTTTATATTTTATCAAATTGACGATTTTACCCTTGAAAAATCTAATAATATTTTCAATTGTCCTTATTTGGAACAAGATTCAAACTTCAGGATCAAATGTGTCACAATTGAAAAGTCAGGGACCAAAGTGACACAAATCCCAAACTATAGGGACTATTAGTGTAATTAACCCTTTAACTTTCTATTTTTTATTTTTTATTAGGTTCAAGGGTCATTTTTGAGAAAAATCACTTATTTAGAATAGGCTCTACTTGATTATGTTTTATAAGTTCAGTGTCCACTTATTTTATTTTATTTTATATTTTTTTTTAAACAGTCTTTATTTTTGAATCTATAAATTTATTTATTAGATAGCTTATGAAATGGGCTATCCTAAGAAATGGGGTGTCAAACAATTTTTTTAAGGTGCATTTAGAGGCACCCTATATTCCAATGTACCAAATATATATATATATATATATATGTAATTCAAATTTGTCTTTGGTTCTATTATTTCAATTAAAATAATATTAACTCTAAACTTTAAATATAGTTTTAGTTTGGTCATTTTATTCAAATTACTATTGAGAATTTTTACATATACTCTTTATGTAACTAGTCCGTGTTACAAAATTATGAACTTTTACATTTAATTTGGTAATAATGATTAGATTGAAACTAGACTTAAAAGTGTAGAAATAATTTTGTTCAAATTAAAACAATAAGTACCGACGTGTAATTTGAGTAAAACTACGATTAATGTTGTTCAAATTAAAATAATAAGTACGAAAGCGTAATTTGGGTGAAAAATGTAATTTCCCCCAAAAAATAAAATAAAGAATGTCGTGGAACCTACGTTCTGTAGACTTGTTTTCCTGCATTAACAGACAACTCGTTAATTTGTTGTGCCTTTGATCCTCATATGTTGGCTTTCTTCATTTATAATAAATAAATAGAGAAGTGACTTAAAAATATTTTTTTTTTTTTTAAAAAAAAAGGACAGAGGTCTACAGATTAATGAATGTGAACAAGCCATTTCTAAGGGTTGAATTCTGGAGGGGTGCCTTTATTAGTGGCAAAAGAGGGACAAAATTAACAAAACACTTTTACTTTTGAACTCCCCATCCCAGCATTACTAATTATGTACTCACCATTCAATAAGACAGAAACACCATAAATTAATCATCTTTTAGGGAGAGACCGACAAGATGATGATAATGATTAACTTACTTTAAACACTTCTCTAATTCATAATTGTTATTTCTTTGTTGTCGAGGAAAGTAAATAAATAAATATTAATAATAATTAACATAAACATACACACGTTAATAACACTGTACGAGATGTGATTAAAAATACTTAAATAAACTTGTGATTTTAATAATAAAGATAATTTGTGGCCTTAAACTATTATTGTGCATCCATGAAGGGAGTTTACTTCTAGCATACCAAATTCTTTATTGAAACCTTATATATCCATATTTTTTTAATTACAATTTTATCCATTCATACAATTCTATTTCTACCCCCATTCTTGACCTCCTAAACCCCATCCTCATCCAGCCACCACCCACCATAGATAGTGGCTCCAGTTGCTGCCCTTTTGCAGCCTTTGGCATCTCTGGTCACTACCCTAGCTCCTTGTAATCTTGATGCCAACTTAGTCTCTCTCCACCCTTATCTCCACTCTCGTGATCCCTTTCTCGTAGTCTAATCACCCACCACCCATAGCTTTTCCCTTACGCCTCTCCTACCCTCGCAACTCACCCCCTGTAGACCTCCACTCAGGCCCGCACTCAGATTTAGGGGACTAAGGCGAATTTCGAAAATGGAGCCCCTCTTACATTGAAAAAAAAATAATTTATGAATAAAACGATAAGTTATAACTTTTTATTTGTTTGTAACTAAAAAAAAAACTTACTTGCACATATAATTATTAAAATTATAAACAAAACAATTTAATGAAATAAAATTAGGGCAAAAAAATTAGGAAAAAATTATTCAATTAAAACTGATAAAAACCTAGGTAAAAAAATTAGGACAAAATTACTTATTCCACTAAAATCTAATAGATAAAGAAGGTAAAAAAAAAAAAAAAAAAACTAGGGCTCATATATTGTATGTATTGTTATTCTTAGGCCCAAACACTTTTTTTTTAATATATATTTTCATTTTAATAAAAATGGGCCAAACTACACTTATAAATAAATATGGGTTAAACTACATATGGACCCAATAAAATATTTTAGAGCCTTTTAAATTGATCCTAAAATAATAATAATAATAATAATAATAAATAATAAATAAAAATAAAAATTTGGGCCTATAACATTTTATTAAATTTTGGGACTCTATTTTTGGGCCTAAGGCATAGGCCTTACTGGCCTTAGGCGAGGGCCGGCCTCTACTATCTGGTTGAAGAGTAGAGAGGGGTTTGCATGTGGCGGGGGGTTGGATAGTGGCGCCGAAGAGTGCGGGTGACGAGGGATTATGGAGAGGTAACGGAAGCTAAAGAGTGGTGGTAGGTGGTGGCGGTTAGGGTTTTGAGAGTAGGGTTATTTTTTGAATTAAATTTGGTGTCCAAAGATTTTTTTTGTATAAGGTCCAAAGTAGGAGGTCCAACAAAATTTAAGTGGTGACTAGTACCAGCACCTATATATGAACAACGCTCTCTATATTTGTGCACATTTGTATCATTTTGGAATAAAAATGACAAAATTTACTGTGTAGCAGTTGAAGTCACTTATAAGCAACTGCTCAATGTGATACATGCTATTCATTTTGGATGATTACTACATTTTTTTTTCAAATATTTGTTTTTGGTTCAAAATTCCAGATGGGAGGGGGTGTTCCAAAAAGGAAAGAAATATCAGAAGCTCATTTACCTCCACTACTTTGTCAAATATGGATGGTTGGAGTCATTTCACAAAAGTCCACTACACTTCATGTGGCCTCAAAATATTGAACCAAAGCGGGAGTTAAAAAGGCTACGAACGAATCTAATAGTAAGTCGTTTAAATTTAATTTAAAAAATTAAATTTTTTTAAAGAAATGTGTTTAAATTAGTTTATTAGTCTTTGAAACTATTGAACAATTTAAAAAAATGCGTTAAATCTTATTTATTTACGTAATAAGTCAATTTTAAATGAACTATTAACAAATTGAACATAATTTGAGTTCAAATAGAATAACTTGATTTGTTTTAGTCATACTCTAAACACTTCAAAATTCTCTAGACACACATTCTCTCTCCCTAGTCAGTCTTGTTCTGGGCATATGCAAACCTTGTGGATAGGGATATAAAAAAAGAAAAAAAGACTTATACCCCTTTTTGGCAGCACCCCCATGATCCCCTCTGCCTCCTATTGGTCCAATTTTTTTTTTTTTTTTTTCTTTTCCCCCCACTCACCAACCCCCACGTGTGTGTGGGGGTGGAGGGGGTGGAATCCTGAGGGGGTTCCAATCGGGACTGATAAAAAAAACCGAATAACCCAATTGAATCGGCATGTAATCTATTTTTTTTAATAAGAATCAGTCTGTGTGATTTTTTAATTTAATTTTTTTTTTCGATTTTTGATTTGGCATTGATTCAAGCACCTTATGTACCGAACTAAATCGAAATCGACCGCTTTAACATATATTTATATTTATATTATATATATATAATACAATAATATAATGATATTAATAAGTATAATAAATTATTATTCTTATCATCTTTATAACCTAAGTTTGTAATTTTTATTATATATAATCTTTATTTTTAACTTATTATTCTTAAAATCTTACTATTTTTTAACTTTTTTTTTTGTTTGTAATTTCATTAATCTAAGAATTGAAAAATATTTATTAAATAGCTAGATTTGATATATTTAAAGTGGTGGACAAATAACTAATTCAATATTTTTATATAGAGTAGTGACTATACTAAGAAATAGTTCAAATTTGAACCATTTCAATCGATTCAGTTCAGTACGATTTGATAAGAGAAGCGATATGTATCAATACTCAAAATAATAAAACTGATATTATTAATTTAGTGATAATTTTTACCTAAATACCAACCATACTAAATCAATTAGGAGCTACTAGAGCCAATCTGTCTTTCACTATCTTATATATATGTTCACAAATTCAAAAAAGAGCTTCAAAGTGTTTCTTCCAAAAAAGAAGAGTTCTAAAATAAATTTAAAAAATGGAGTAAAACTAGGCAATTTTTTTTCTTTTCTTTTTTTTTTTTTTTTTGGTGATAGTTTACATTGTCCTGTTTCAAGAAAAGAAAACATAAAACAAAAGGCAAAAATAATACCAAAAACACCAATGTTTTGACTTGACTTTATGATTCTTTAAGAAAAGATTAATTCAAATGGAAGATGAGAAAAGTGATTGCATTTGAGTATTAACTTTTGCAAATGTCTTCACACATGAAATGTAAGTGAGCAAAAGAAGAAAAAAAAAATCAAACACAAAATCTCCCACAATTGACCCTTTCTCTCTTCCATGTCTGAAACCCTAACCACCACCTACTCTCTCTCTCTCTCTCTTCCCTCACTCTTTCTCTTCTCTCTCTTCCATCCCATCCACCACCAAAAAGGACGACAAGAAGGGTAGGGGTGAACGTGGCGCTTGCAAGGGCAAGCAGTCCTCACCAACACCGACCAAAATGACTCCATTCCTCTTACCTCATATGAATGAGCACATCATTCATGGTGCTGCATTTATGCTCATCAAAACATGTACAAATCATTAACAAACATTTACCAAATTTCATAAAATATTGTAGGATCATCTACTAAAAGGGCTACTAGAAAAAAGCTTGGAAGATGGCAACACACTTGCAGCCACCTACATGTCCTATAATATATATTGTTTTTCCATCACAAAATCATTTATAAACACAGATTCACATTGAAACACATGGACTGAAATAGCATAGACACAAGAAATTCAAAATTCACATAGCCCACAGTATAAAAATTCTATCAATTGGAAACTCAAAAGAAAGTCTTGAGGCAAGACTTACAAATTCATTGCCTCTTACAAGTGACATTTCAATCTTCTTTTCAGCCCTTTAAATGTCATTACAATATGTGACATTTCAATATAGCACTCTCTACAAACGACGAGAGTCAAAAAAATATTCTACAATCCAAAGCATGAGGAAGAAAAGGACCAAAACAAAACAAAACAAAACAAAATCATATACTTTTGACAGCCAAAAAAAAGGCAGCACACATGCTTTCATGAATGCAGTGTTTCAAACATCTGACTATAATGAAATGCCTAATGCTAAAAAATGATAAGAAAACAAATATGAAGAATGCAAGATGTCATGCTCCCAACAGAGCAAACCCATGAGTCTACATAAATAAAAAGATATGCAACCTGACTGACTAACTGACTGACTGACTGACAAGATGCCAATGAACTGAAACAATAATGCAAGAACCAAATTAACCCCAACACCCACCCACCCACCCCCAAAAAAAGAAGGAAAAATTATTAACCCCCCCAAAAACAAAATTAGGCTTAACAAATATGGAAAGCTATCAAAGTAGGAAAGAGAAAATGGCAGTAGGGTGGTTTTAAAGTGTTGTAACAAGCAAGCCAGCTCTTTGCAGTAAACCATTTCAACTGCTTAAATCACTTGGAGAAAGATGGCATTGCCAGGTTGGTATAGGGTTTCTTTTTCTCAAGATGACTGCTGAACCATAACAAGGACCAATGAACAAGCAGCATAAGTTATGTCTATTCAGCGTATCAGTACACACCCACCTCCCAACCAAATCCTCCAGATACATGATAGCTTCTCAATGAAGGACATTACCCATTTCTGATGAGCCAACACTGCGCACTTCCTCTGTTACAAAGGGAAAACACGACCCCATGGTGCTGATGCAAGAGTTAATGACAACTTGAAGTTCAATTAGTTCAGTTGTCTGAGAGGTGATGACCAGACTTCATGAATGCAAATCATGGACCCCATGGTGCTGATGCAAGAGTTAGTGACAACTTGAAGTTCAATTCAGTTGTCTGAGACTGGTGATGACCCGACACGATGAATGCAAATGCTGGACCCGACTCGACACACCCATATGCATGCAGGGACTCCTAAAGGAAAAGAATATACCAAGTGGCAGTAGCCTCAAACAGAAATTGCACGGCTAATGGCCAACTTGGCCCATTCAGCAGATTCCTTAATCAAATGATCCTCTGAGGACAAACATTCATTTAAAAAGTCTTTGCTTGACAGAGATTGCTGAATCAAAGAACCAGCATTACTTCCCAAAGTATCTGCTAGATCTCCAAGGACCCCAATGGCAGTTTTCATCACAACATCATCCCTGAGAGTAAATAGACATGACAGATGGAGTTAGAAAAAATAAACCAGGCAACTAAAACCAGGTATTACAACTACGAGAATGAAACTAAGAACTCACATGTCTTTCTCCATGTATATGCTATCCAGGAACTGAAGAATATGAGGTGCGTAAGGGACCAACAGTTGAGTCTTAGGAGAATTTTTAAAGCCTTGAAATATTCCAGAATATGCTTCCAATATCCCATTTCTCAGAAGATTGGTGTACTCTGTCATCTCATCATCAGCACCTGATGTGTGGGCAGATAACTCTGCAGCACTCTGAAGCATAGGCATGGCATACATCAAGTACTTCTCAAAATTTTCACCTATAGCCAGTGCTATGTCACCAAAGCATGAAAAGATGGGAGGCTTCACAGATCGATGCAACTGGTTGCTCGATAAGTCTTTAAGAAGCTGTGTCATAATCCCATCGCAGTAAGGCAAAATCCTATCCTCCAATGCTCTGCATATATCACCTACCACACCAACCGTGACAGCACAGACTTGGTACTCCTCAAAATTCTGCAGACCCATTTCCAAATACTTATAAAATTCTGGCATGTATTTTGCAAAGTCTGGACCCGTTGCATAGGCAAGGGCTCCAATGGCAAGCATCGCCTCCTCGTGCACAGTGGCATTTCTACAAGCAAAAACCCGGAGGAAGAGATTCATGATCTGATCCGCAAACTGCATGAAGAGACTCTTAGTTGGCTCTGATGATCCTAGTTTCTGAATAATAACCTGTAAGCACCCACACAGAAGGCCTTGTAGTTCATTCTGCTTCTCCCTCTCATCAGATGAAAGCTTTTGTGCCTCAAGAGTCTGGTGAAGCTCCATCATAATGACAGGAACTAATTGCAAAACCATTGGAGCTGTTTCATCTGTTGAACACCTCACCACTTCATTCAAGGTCTCATATGCAGCAGTTCTTAATCGTGATTCCCCAGCATCTTCCCTGTGAGTAACAGTGAGAAGAGACTGAACAATTTCCTGAAAATAAGGAGTTAAGGGAGAGGACGAATCAATATCCTCATAACCTTGAGCAAGGAAGTAGAGAGCACCACAAGCCTTCTCAGCAACATTAGGTGCATCCTTCATGCTCTGAAGCAGAACGGTGATAATCTGTTGACAATTTGCCTGAGTAATTATGGGTGTTTCCATAGTTGAACCATGTAAGAACTCAAATATTCTTCCGAGTGTCCAAGCAGTTGTGTCCTTCACATGGCTATTTGGGTCCTTTGTTAAGGCAGTGAGCATGAAATTTAAAGCAACATTAACAATAGGTGTTAACTTATCAGGTGAAGGACCCTCCAAAATGGAACCAAATGCATAAGTGGCTGCCTCCCTTTGCCTCCAATCAAGTTTCGTGATGTTCTCTTCAATGAACGGCATAACAAGTGGCACAATATCATCTCCTACAGTTCGTGCAACCAAACCTAAGCAAGTGCCACCAGCCATGGCAAGATTCCAAGCCCCTTCATCCTGATCCTGATCGTCCTCTTGCTTAAGAAGTGTTTCTAACAGCAAAGGGACAAGAGCAGTGAGTGCTTGCTTGATAAAATAAAAGCAGGGAATGTCAGAATCCCCTGTAAAATCACCCCCATATTCTTCTAATATATCTATCTCCTCATCACAGACTGAGCTCCAAAATTCGATAGCTTGAAGGGCCACAGGCTCCTCATCTTCCCTCACAGCCTTTGCTGTGATGTTAAAAATGTCTTGTATATAAGGAGCTAATTTCTCATAATATGTTGAAGAAATGGAGACCAAACACTCAAAAGCTGCCTGCCGGATCTTCACTTCGGGGGATAAAGTGGCCTCACAGACAACTCTCATGATATAATCACGCTCCATATCATTGCTAAAATTGGCCTGAGCAAAGCCCAGAGCATTATACAATGCTCTGGTAGCAGCGAGCCTAACATCAATACTGCCTTCTGACGCATTCATCCCCTGAACCACAGCTGTAAGGATTTTGTTCACATGATCTTGATCTACAACATCTGGAGAAACTTCTTCACACAAATACCCCAATGTTTCTAAAGTGGCTTGCTTGACATGAACTTGAAGCTGGTGAATATTTGACAAGAGTGATCCTATCAACTCAGGCCATTGTTTCTGTGGCAACTCAATTCCTGCTACCTTTGCAATGACTTGTGATGCAGTTGACCGGGCATCGGGCACAGGAGAAGAAAGGGTCTGCAGCAAGCATGTCTTAATCTGGCTCTTCACAGCCACGTCTAGTGACAACCATCTTTGAACAAGTTCAAATTTTCTATGTTGTTCCTTGGCATCTAAAGCATTCTTAAGAATCAAACCTGCTAATTTACGACTATCTACAGGCTTCTCGTTGTTAGCAAGCTCTCCTGAAAGGGATAACAGGAAACCTGGCAGATTCTGCTCCTGAAACTGTTTCAAACTTTCTTCTGCATGCTTCCGCACAGCTCCATCCACCGATTGTGCATTTAAAAGAAGCTGGGTGATTTCCATTGCCATGCTGTATCTGAGAGTACCACATGATACACATACAATGATAATTATTATAGAAATTCAGAGGAAATTGCCTCCAACATAGAATCCAATCGCAAATCTACTTTATAAAGAGCTTAAAAAATGGTGAAACAAAATTATAGAGCACCACCGAACCCAGGAGGAGCACAATGACTTAGCAAAACTGCTAAAAAAAATAAAATAAAATTTGCTGTTGAGAACAGAAAGATTTGAATACCAATATCAACGGATCCAAGCAAGCACTGTTCTACCCCTCAAAGTATTTAGAAAGAGGAAGGCAGTACAGTAATGAACTTATTAAATCACAAGTCAGTGAAGTTGACTTGCTACATATCCAGATAGATAGCAAATACTGAATCCAAATTATCAAGCCAACATGCCCTAACATCAAACCTTCCCCAAAACAAAGGATACAAATTCATTTATCTTGTGTTTGATTGAGGGATTTGGAGAGAGATTTGGAAAGGAAAAAGGAAAAGGAAAAGTTGAAATGTAAGTATATTTTATTCACATTTCACTTTCTTTTTCTCTTTCTCTTTCTCTTTCCAATTTCTTTCCCAAATCTCCCATCCAAACACAACATTAGTGAACAAATGAAATTCAATGAAAGCCAAATCAATTAATAGCACAAGAAAAAAGGGGGTATTTTAGTAGGAACTCAAAACAATACAATCAAAACCCTAATTTTACTAGATAGCAAATACTGTATCCAAATTATCAAGCCAACACCCTAACATCTAAAAGTCGCAAAACAGTTCAACCGTTACAGCTAAAAAAAAGGCGAAAAATTCATAAAGTGAACTAATGAAATTCAATGCAAGTCGAACCAATTAATAGCGCAAGAACAAAAAAAATATTTCAGCAAAACGATACATTCAAAACCCTAATTTTACTACACCAAAGCTCCGCATAACCAACCCATCCGAACTTAAACGGTTCGAATTTCCACAAAATTACCGATGCAAAATACCGATCTAATGACATTTCACAGATCCATGAACAAAATCCATCAAACCAAACACATTTCAATACCGATAAAAAAATGAGAACTTGATACGGATTAAAGCATCGCAGAGAAAATCGAATCAATAAGCAACAGATCGAGCATCGAAATCAGCATACGAGACCTAATTAGATGAAAATTGAGCAACAGAGGGGGAGATTCAGGAGAGTGATGATAAAATTACCTGAGGCTTGATTGTTGATGACTAAGGAAGTAGGAGAAAGTGGACTTTCCGAACGGTAATAGCAAAAGTGGCGCTCTGAAATTCTAGGAGAGAGAGAGAGAGAGTTTTAGAGAGAAGAAGAAGAAGAAGAAGCAGAAGCAGGGAACGTATAGCTGGACTTGAATTAAAAAATAATCACTATTATGTATTTTCTAAATATTAGTGATAAGTAAATTAATTATTAATTAAGTTTTATACGAATCAGATACCGACAACACACACCACGGTATGGTCCCACTATGATGTGTCAGTTGATTTTTGGATTTTTGAGATATTTTGAGGAGATTATTATAATCAGTTTTTTAATAAAAAATTATTTATAAGCAATTTGTTTTTTTGAGAGAGGTAGTGGATTATAATTTAAGAAGCGAATTATAACTCACTTTTTAAAATAGACCTTAATATAAATAAATAAAAATATCGTAAATATAATAAAGAATTTTTTTAAAGGACAATTACATAGATAACCCTACAATTTAATTCTTGTGACTAATTGAACTTCGAATTTTAATATTTTTTAGATTAAATCCTAATTTTTTAAAATTGTATCAATTCGAACTATTTGTCCATCTCTATTAACTTGGACTATGATGAGGAGGGATGTGTTGAACAATTTACGTAATATTTTTATTGATAATATTGTTAATTTACTTTTTTTTTTCTTTTTCTTTTTCCTTTTCTTTCTCTTCCATGACTATTACCGAAACCGTCTCATCTATTCAATGGTAGAATGGTATGTTTCCAATAAGGGTGGGCGCCATGTCGTATTGGGTTGTATTCGTATTGTGTTATTTCAGATTCGTATCAGAATTACCTTAATTCTAACCCGACCTGTTTATTATTTCGTATTATCGTATCGTATCATTTTTAATCATATCTGGTTCGTATCGTGTTAACATGTCATATCAAAAAATTTCACTATCAATTAAAAATATCAAATGTATGAAAAAAATTTAAAATTTTCTTCACAAGTTAAATTTAATGAAACTAATCTCTATTAAACGAAATTATTTATAAAAATATGGAAAATTTTGTCTAACATCTTTCTCAAACTTTTATATATATATATTGAGAGAGGTTCATAATATATATATATATATTTTGTAGTTTAAGGTCCCTCATCTATATCCATATATCACACCCTCTCTCTCTCTCTCTCTTCCTCTCTTTTCTCTTTCAGTATTTTCTTCTTCCTACCGACACCGGCGTCGTCATGCTTCTTTCATTCCACTTTTTTCTGTCGTCAGCCATTCACTTCTTTCCTTTTTCTCCTTTGTCCCCTAAACCCTAGACCAAACCAACCACCTTCAGCATTTTCTTCATTCTACTGACACCGGCGTCGTCATGCTTCTTTCCTTCCACCTTCTTCCGCCGTCAGCCATCCTTTCTTTCCTCTTTCTCCTTTGTCCCCCAAACCCTAGACCAAACTCACCACCTCTATAGCGATTCCGATTTAAACTCGACTCATTTCTTGCTTTTGAATTTGGGAATCCATGTCCTTAATTGTTGTTCATTTCATTTTAATATTGTTGCTAGTTGAGTTTGGTTATTTGGGAGTTATTGTTGCGTTTGAATTAAGTTGGGAGTTAGTTTTTCAAAAAAGTTGTCCAGATTTTTGCTTGTTCGCTCGAGCAGTCTTTCTTGTGCTTAAGTGGTTTTTTATAGTCTGCAAAACTTCTAGAGGTAGAGTATTTTCACTCGAGCAGTCTTTCTTGCACTTAAGCTAGCTTTTACAGGTCTGAGCTTCTAGGAAGGCGTCATTGTGCGCTTGAGTCGTGTTTTTGGTCACTTGAACGGTGTTATCTCTGTGTCTGACGCTTGAGTTGAGTTTTGGTAGCTCGAGTGATCTGCGAGTATCTTAGTTCAGGAAAATGGTTTTTTGAATCACTTTTCACTTTCTTTCTCTCTCTCTCTCTCTTTCTAAAACATTTCAAAACCCTAGTTCTTTACACACTCTCTCTAGTTCTTGCCTTAAAGTCCCAAATACTCCGTCATCCGTTGATTTCTTCACTCTAGTCCTGTGGAGACAAAAGTAGAGCTCGTATCAAGCTTCATTCTAATCAGAGAAAATCACGTTTTTGGCTCTGCCAGACTTTAACCCTTGCTCTCTTTTGTCTTTTAATATTAAGGTATGAATTTCTTCAACCTTTGGTATGATTTTTATCTTAGTTATTTGTCCATTGTAAGAATCTAGTGATTTTGGAGATTTTTGGTTAAACCTAAGGTTTGATTTTGAAATGTAAAAGAAGAGTTTTCAAATGAGTTCTTGAGAAATGTAGTATGGATGTGTTTATGGTCGAAATATGTTGAAATGGTGGATTTCTTTACTTAAAATTGATTTTGAAAGTAAAGGGGGTTTTATTCTAAAATCATGGATATTTGGTTTTGTGAAAGAAAATGGAAAATGATGTTGGGTTTTGGAAGAATGGAACGAATGTGTATCTTGATAATGATGGTGGAGTTGGATATGTAATATCACTCATATTTTGAAAATGATGAGATTATATCTTTTGTTGGGAATTATCTATTGCATAGAATCATCTATTTTGGGTTATCGGTAGAGGATAGCTTAAATTGTTGTAGAAATTGTATGAGGATTAGGTGAATTGAAGCCAATTACTCATACATCTTACATTGAGCATTGTTTCATGCTTTAACATTGAAGATGTATTATTTTGAGAAGAAGGGGTAAATACCTTGGTAAATATGGTTAGAGGATGTGGTTATGGTTATTATATTGGCCTGTGTGTCTTTGATAAAAATTCAAAAACCCATACGGTTAGGCGTCGATCCTTCTAGTTAGTACTGGTAAAATGGCTTTCGTAGTGCTTGTACAGCTTACTAGCAAATACGTACTTAGAGATTCCCAATGTTTTGTATCCACTGTCTTGTTTTCTGATATAAAAGGTTGTTTTCATGAATTGATTTATAATATGACATTGCATTGTTTTGAGGTGGAAATGTAAAATATTTGACAACTGGCATTTGTAGACTGCCCGAGAACTCCAGCTCCGCGCGCGAATTGTTTGTTCATTAGCTACTATAATTCGAACTCCTGTCACAGTTCTGAATCTAATCTCACAAAGTGCAATGTAAGATTGATAAATCACCAAAGAGTTCAAATCCGGCAAATCGTTTTGGAAAATCGATTTTAATAAAGAAGTGCCAAACATGGACTGCTTTGCCAGATACATAGTCGCCACCTAAATGTTTTATTTTGAGAAAATTTAAGAAACCTTGACTCGTGCTTAAGGCTACGTGTCCGTCATCACCAAAGTTGCCTCAGCTCGGGAACTTGGGTACGAGAGGGGAAGGTCATGCAATGAGCACCCCTACTCGCCCAATCAAAGATCGGTCTTTACTAACATGATATTTTATTTTTGAAAACACATGTGTTCTTATTCCGGTTATTAACCTAGAATTACTATGTGATGCGCACAGCATACAAGTATAGACTAGATCACCTAAGTTGGAACAAAACATTTCATGTTCGTTTGTTTGAAAACGGTTTGAAGTTTGCTATTCGCAAGTAGGCTAAGTCGCAGATTTGCCACCCTCAAGGGGGCTTAGAAAACATGATGATTTGCCACTTCAAGTGGGCTTAAAATGCACATTTTGATGAATTGTTCCAATTTAAGCAATCCAACCTTCACCCACAGACATTCATGCAGTTAATCACTTAAGCAGTTAGCCTCATGGCAAGCATGCTATCATGGCAACACTTACACGCATGCAAAGATGCTAAAACATAAACACTCACAGTGTACTCCGAGCCAAAAAAGAAGCTAATTAGAAATCATGCATGATCCTAACTATACAAGATGCCTAATGCAACACATGCAAAATGCAACTAAGATAGGCTCGGCTATTCTAAGATGTCATGTGAATGCAACTAGATAACATGTATTCAAATTGGTATTGAAATACAATGCAGTTAGTATGATGCGCAGAGCCCGGTGCATGCAATATAGATGAATGGATGCACGCATGCAAGCATAAGGATGCTAATCGAAACATGCCCTAAAACTAACCATCGAAAACAGGTAAGTAAAAGGGAGAAAGACGTGGGGTTAGAAGACATGCATCACACACACGCATGCTGAGAGGGTAATTTATATGGTTAAATTAGGCCGAGCTGGGCAATGGGCCGTTAATGGGCCAAAATAGGAACAAAGAGAATAAAAGAGAAACCCCAAAAAGTCCGAGTCCAAAGGCTTGAAGATTATTCCGGACTAAAGATACTTTGTGCTTAGACCGGTCTAAGGTTACTTTGAAGTTAGTTTAGTCGCCAAAGTTAGACCGGTCGTTGGCATAGCACGGATAACTCGGTAGGACCTAGCTAATTGTTAGCACGGTTCAAACAACATAGTTAGCACGGTTTGAGCAGGAAGAGCCAAGGCAGAGCAGTGAAGGAAGAGACCAAACTATCAATAGTTCGGTCTACTCTGTGGCTCGGCATGGCCATGCTTACTTCAGTCGTGGTAGTTCGGCCATGGTAAAACCATCTCACTTGGTTTAAGCAGTGAGGGGGGTGTTGAAGGATAAGCATTATCCTTCAGGAGTATAAATCCTAGGAGGACTCTACATAGAGGAGTAGAAGTCCTACTAGGATTGTGCCACACAAAACCTATAAAAGTTCACAAACATCACTTATGGTGAGGTAACGTAACTTTGATTTCCGAAAACACAGAGCTTTTGTCTATTTGTCTAATTTGCTGACTTAGGCATCGGAGAGGCTTCCGGCACACATCCGCCAGCTAGCTCACCTTTATGTTTTCAGGTGATAAAACGACGACGTATGGAGGAGTGCAGACTTGATCGACAGGATTATACGAGAAGGTTTATTTCTTTCTCGTACAATTGGCGCCGTCTGTGGGCACTCAAACGAGAACAAAACCTTTTGATCAAGCTTTTCCTCTTAAGAATCAATGGCGCACAACGAAGATTTGCCACAGTCCGCCATCGACGGACAAACACCAGAAGGAGGTGTGAGGCGCGAAGGTCTACCTCTCATCCATCCTATAGCGGATTTAGAACCACAAAGACAGAATCCCAAGAGGAATACAAGTGGAAGAAGGCGGACAAATAGCCCCTATCACTCTCATTCGCAAAGTCCAGAGAGACAAAGGCGGAGGATTGATCCTCAGGCTTTGGAGGATCGCATCAAGGAGCAAGACGAGTTGATACGTCGGATGGTGGCGGACATGGAATCTCTAAAGCGCCAGGTAAAAGGAAAAGGAATGGCGATAGGAGAGGGGCGCACAAACAAGACGCCCTCTCGCCACTCGGAAGGACGTAGTAGGAATACCACACCCTCTCAGGCGGAGAGTAGAAGCCTCAGGACAGGCGATACTCAATCCAGATCTTCCAGAACTCATCACTCCAGGTCTGAAAGGACAAGATCTGAGAGGTCGTACACTGAAGGAAGCACCTACTGGCCCTCGCATACGCACCAAACAAGGTCCAGACAGACGGAGTTGCCCAGATCGTCCGACCTATGAACCGTGCTAGAAGAGAAGGCACGATGGAAGGAGGATGCCAGGGCACGCGATTCGCATAGAGTTTCTGCCTTACAGCGGTTGGCTCCTCGGACGCACGGAAGCGTCGATGTTGAAATGCCAATACCGCGCCCTACCTACGAACCAATGGACAATGCATTGGCGAGGCTGCAGACCTCACCGTTCGTTCCAGCAATAGAGAACACACCCCTACCATCAGGCTTCCTTCAGCCCAAATTTACTACATATGAAGGGAAGACGGACCCCTACTCACACTTTCGCCACTTTCGCCAGGTCATGGCTATATACCGGCGAAACGAGGCCTTGATGTGCATCCTCTTCCCATCTAGCCTTGGCAACCTAGGCTTGACTTGGTTCGAGAAACTTCTAGAAGGCAGCATAGCCTCTTGGGCGCAATTGGCGGAGGCGTTCGTAACAAGGTTCCGAACAAACACTAAAACCCCGGTGGAGATCGACCAGCTACTCTCCATTGACATGGCGACAAAGTGACCCTAAGATCCTATAATAATCGCTACTGGGAGACCTTCAATCAGATCGGGGACTGCCCCACCAATCTCGCCATTGCATAGTACAAAAGAGGCCTTCCAGTCGGGAATAGACTAAAGGACTCAATCACCATGACACCGCCCCTCACCATGGAAGCCCTGATGGAAAGAGTGCATCAGCACATCAGGGTGGAGGAGGATGGTGCACGTGCCAAAGCAAAAATCACGCACCACGATTACGAAAAAGAAGGCCTCAAAGAAGGTCAACGCGGTAGATCGTCCAGCGAACAGACGCGTGGCGAGTAGACAATGGAGAGGACCAGGATAAAAGATGGTTGAGAGTCCGCACTGCCATAACCACGGTCTTCAAGAAACCGATCTACCGAATTCTAAGTGAAATAAGAGATGAGCCTTTCGTCAGATGGCCTGCCAAGCTAGGGGAGGCCTAGAAGGACTACGACGAGAGGTCATGGTGCACCTTCTATAAAGAAAAGGGACACCGCACAATTGTACGCCATTGAGACAGCACCTAGAGGAATTGGTTGCAGTAGGTCACTTGGATAAGTACATTGAAGGAGGGGCGCAACCAGCCCCCCAGGACCATAATAACCCCAACGGAATGCCAATCAACGCCCCACCTCAAGGCGTGATCAATGTGATACATGGGGTCTAAGAACCTGAGCATATATGCGAGCTCAGAGGTTCAATCAAAAAGGCTGAGCACTTGAGAGAGGTACTAAGTGCCCAACCTACCTCCAAGAAAGGGAAGACAGAGGCCACAAACGTTATGTCTTTCTCAGATAAAGACTTGGCGAGGATATATTGCCCTCACAATGATGCCTTGGTCGTCACCCTCCGAGTCAAGGATTTTGACGTCAAGCAGATTCTGATTGACCAAGGTAGTTCATGTGAAATAATGTACTACGAAATATTTAAACAATTGAAGCTACAAGACAAAGACATGGCACCTGCCGTATCTCCCCTAATTGGATTCAACTCCATATCGGAATGGCCCGTCGGCAAAATAATTCTTCCAGTCAAAGCAGGAAGCGTGACGAAACAAGTGGAGTTCTAGGTATTGAAGGTCCCCTCCACTTACAACATCATCTTGGGCAGAACATGGCTGCATGCCATGCGATCGGTGGCGTCATCCTACCACCAAGTAATGCGGTTCCCCAACGACACCGGGGCAATTGAAGAAGTCTATAGAGATTAGATCATGTTGAAGCAATGCTTCGTCATGGTGAATGGCAGCCGTACTGCCAAGGGATATGTTCATTCGGTGGAAGAACCTGAGAGCAATGAACTATTCGCAGATGTCGGCAAAGCAGCTGATCAGAAAGCGGTAGAAGACTTGGTAGAAGTAAGAATAGATGAAAAGAACCCGGATAAGTTCTTTTTGCTCGGCTCGTCGTTGTCCAGCACTGAGAGATTAGAGGTATCAGAATTTTTGACCTCTAATATCGAAGTGTTCGCCTGGACACCATACGACATGCCAGGCATCGATCCCAACTTCATCTGTCACCAACTCAATGTCCACTCATCCGCTAGACCAATCATTCAACGCACACGCAGATCGGCACTCCACCATACTGAGATAGTGGCGGAAGAAGTAGGAAACCTGCTGGAGACAGGAGCAATTAGAGAAGTGCACTTTCCAAGATGGATCTCCAATACAGTCGTAGTGCCAAAGAAGAATGGCAAGTGGCATGTCTGCGTAGACTACAAAACAGTCAACAAAGCGTGCCCAAAAGACAGCTTTCCTCTACTACGGATAGATCAACTGGTAGATCTAACGGCGGGGCACAACCGACTTAGCTTTCTGGTTGCATACAGAGGCTACCATCAAATCGCCATGCATGAACTAGACCAGGAGGTCACATCCTTTACAACTCCAAGAGGATTGTACTATTACAAGGTCATGCCCTTTGGTCTAAAGAACGCAGGGGCGACATTCCAACGGATGGTCACCAAGATGTTTGAACCATTGTTAGGCAGAACAATGGAGGCTTACATCGATGACATGGTGGTCAAGAGTAAGGATGAGAATGACCACCTCAAGGACCTAGGTGAGATGTTTGATATCCTGAAGAAGCACAAGTTGTGCCTCAATGCATCTAAGTGTGCGTTCGGAGTAGGATCTGGCAAATTCCTAGGCTTCCTGGTGACCAACGAAGGTATCGAAGCAGACCCCTCCCAGATCAAAGCAATCCAGGAGTTGGAGAGACCAAACTCAGTAAAAGAAGTGCAGCATATCATCGGCATGTCAGCTGCGCTCAATCGGTTTATAAGCCGGTCGTCAGATAGACTACGACCATTTTTTCATGCCTTAAAGGCCAAGTTTGAGTGGGACGAAGAATGCGACCACGCCCTGGAAAGCTTAAAAGAATACATGTCTTCTCCACCACTACTTGTCACCCCAGTACCTGGAGAAGAACTCTTCCTATACCTGGCAGTCTCCCAGCACGCAATTAGCGCAGTGTTGGTCCGCGCAGAAGGAATCCAACATCTGCCCATCTATTATGTCAGCAAGACATTACTGGGCGCCGAAACAAGGTACTTGCCACTGGAAAAACTGGCATTGGCCTTGATGATGGCCTCAAGAAAGCTGTCGCACTACTTTCATGCCCACACCATAGTCGTCCTAACAGCCTTCCCATTAAAGGCTTTGTTTGAAAGGGCAAACTTTTCTGGGCGAATCTTGAAGTGGGCAGTAGAGTTAGGACAATACGACATCAAGTTCCAACCCAGAACCGCAATAAAAGCTCAAGCATTGGCAGATTTTATCGCAGAATTCACACCAGGAAGTCATCACATCTGCCCAGTCGACCTGACTAAAATAGACGAACTAGGGATGGAAGTTGACGCCGGAATAGCGCAACCCCTGGTGCAGGATACTCACCAACAAGGCGAAGCAAGGAAAGAAGAGACGAACCATGCTGCACCAAGTCAAGACTCACCAACAAACAAAGACTTGGTACAATCAAATAGCAAGGGACAGACGGCGAGCATGGACCTTGAAGAAGACACCAGTAACAAGGAAGATCCCAAGGCATCATCTGATCTCTCTACTTACTGGAAATTGTTCGTTGGAGAGATGTGGAAGCTCTTTGTGGATGGAGCATCCAACCGGCATGGAGCAGGGCTCGGCATCGTCCTCATCTCTCCAGACGGCCTAGTGGTGGAGCAGGCAATCAACCTTGGCTTCCCAGCATCAAACAACGAAGCGGAGTATAAAGTGCTTCTTGCAGGCCTAAAATCAGCATTCTTCATGAAGGCCACCGAGCTAATGGTTTACAGTGACTCACAGCTGGTGGTAAACCAAATATCTGGCGACTATAAAGCAAAGGATGACAGGATGGCCAAATACCAAGAATTGGTCAGAACAGAGATTAAGAAATTTGAAGTAGTCAAGATAGAACAAATCGGCAGGGAGGAAAATAGCAGAGCGAACGAACTAGCAAGCTTTGCCTCAATGGCAGACACTTCCATCCCTCATCTATTGCTGATCGACTACCTACCTAGACCAAGTATTGAAGACCCTGAAGCAGAAGAGGTATGTTGCGCAGAGCTAGGCCCCTCTTGGATGGATCCCATCATCCTGTTCTTAAAAGATGGCATCTTACCAGAAGAGAAAAAAGAAGCCTACAGAATAAGAGCAAAGTCGCAGCGATTTTGGCTCTCCTTATGTTTGACATTATACAAAAAGTCATTCTCAGGACCCTACCTAAAGTGTGTACATCCCAGCAAAGTGGAAGCATTCTTGTTCGAAATACACGATGGCGTATGCGGAAGCCATCAAGGAGGAAGATCACTAGCATACAGGGCGATTTCGCAAGGATATTGGTGGCCATACATGCAAGCGGATTTAGAAAAGTATGTCAAAAAGTGCGAGAAGTGTCAGAAGTTCGCACACCAAATACACCAACCTGCCAGAGAACTCCTACCTCTAACTAGCCCATGGCCCTTCGCAATGTGAGGATTGGACATAGTAGGACCACTTCCAACAGCACCAGGAAATATGAAGTTCTTTCTTGCAGCAACCGACTACTTCACAAAATGGGTGGAAGCAGAAGCCTTGGCGTCAATCAAGGAAAAAGATGTGAAAAAGTTTGTCTGGCAGAATATCATCACTCGATTTGGCATACCAAAGGCACTAATATCAGACAACGACACTCAGTTCAATGGCAGAATCTTCAGAGGCTTTTGTGAAGAGTACAAGATAGAGTTCTACAACTCTACACCGGCATATCCCCAAGCAAATGGACAAGCAGAAGCATCAAACAAAGTAGTCTTGGATGGATTAAAGAAAAGGTTAGAGAGAGCAAAAGGCAAGTGGGCAGAAGAGCTCCCTCATGTTTTATGTTATCGCACCACACCTCGGCGGTCGACAGGAGAGACTCCATTTTCCTTAGCCTATGGTATAGAGGCTGTAATCCCACTAGAAGTTGGCCTCTCCACAATTTGAAGCGAGAATTTTGATCCAGACTTGAACGGCGAAGCCATAACATTGGAGCTTGACCTTGCAGAGGAAAGAAGAGAAAAAGCGCTGGTTCACATTGCCTCATATCAGCAAGAGTTATCCAGGAAATACAACAAGATAGTTCATCCAAGACAATTCAAGATCGGAGATTGGGTACTGCGCAAAGTAATGTGAAACACCTTGGTACCGGGAGATGGCAAGTTAGGGCCTAATTAGGAAGGACCTTACAAAGTGGTTGGGTTAGCAAGCAAAAGGGCATACCACTTAGAAGATGAGGACGGCAAGGCAGTTCCTAGGCCATGGAATACTGCAAATCTCAAGTTATTTTATTTTTAGCTTTTTTCTTATTAAAGAATATGTAATTTTTCCCTTTCTCAATAAAACAAGTAGTTTTCTTTTCAGTATAGTCGTTTTTCTCTGTAAAAGTTTGTTTTAGCAAATTAATGAGTTAGGGGCATAAAAAACACAGTTGGCTGGATTAAACCAACACCCTTCCTAAGCCCAGGATAAGGATCCAAGCTGCAGGACGTTTGGTCGGAATAACCAAACATTTTATTCTAGGTTGGCTGGAAACACTAACTTAGAAGTTGGCTGGATTAAACTAACACCCTTCCTAAGCCCAGGATAAGGATCCAGGCTGCAAGACGTTTGGTCGGAATAAACCAAACATTTTATTCTAAGTTGGCTGGAAAAACTAAC
Organism: Camellia lanceoleosa; assembly: GCA_025200525.1. Taxonomy (NCBI): domain Eukaryota; kingdom Viridiplantae; phylum Streptophyta; class Magnoliopsida; order Ericales; family Theaceae; genus Camellia; species Camellia lanceoleosa. The sequence continues at coordinate 108,005,715 of CM045758.1, forward strand.
TTAGAGGTTGGCTGGATTAAACCAACTCCTGTTACTCTTCAGCCGAAGTAAGGGTATGGCTGAAGAGTGGTTGGCTGGATTAAACCAACTCTTGTTACTCTTCAGCAGAAGTAAGGGTATGGGCTGAAGAAGTGGTTCGCAGAATTAAACAAACTCTTTGTACTCTTCAGCCGAAGTAAGGGTATGGCTAAAGAGTGGTTGGCTGGATTAGAACCAACTCTTATTACTCTTCAGCCGAAGTAAGGGTATGGGCTGAAGAAGTGGTTTGCGGGATTAAACAAACTCTTTGTACTCTTCAGACCGAAGTAATTATGTCGGCTAAAGAGTGGTTGGCTGAGTAAGCCTAGTCAGATTGATAAGCTAGGACTGGAATAGCGTATTCAAACCGGAATAACAGTTAAAGCAAAAGAAGATGATTTTCATTGATCAAAGGTCAAAGTGATTACAAAGGAGGGGCTTCCAGCCCGATTACAAGTCAAAACAAAAAGAAGAAAAAGGAAAAATACAGAATCAGTTAAAAAGGTCTTCAAGATCGGCTTCAATGTCAACTTGAACATCGGTTGCAGATGGAAGATCAGTCTCGGTACGAATTGGCAGCACGGTGTCAGTCGGCGGTTCAACAGTTAGGCCTTCAACCGTTGGCTCCAACCGAGCTGATTGATCATTGCCTTGCTCGTTGACTACCAGAGTAACAGTTGGCTCATTTTCTTTATCCTCATCATCTGAACCCTGCAAAAATTGTTGTTGGACAGAAGTAGCATACTCCGCTAATGAGGCCGGAATGAAATACTGTGGAGCATTGTAGACCTCGGTTTCAGGCCCACAGCCGAGCTGCTCCACAGCGCTTCTCCAGCCGTACTTGAAAAATAAGTCCTTCGCTGCCTCACATTGTGGAATGTAAAGGGCCTCCGCCTCCTTAAAACCTTCGGCGTTGGCACCTTCCACCTTCTCTTTTAGTTCGGCAATTTCGGCGTCCTTTTTCCCTTCGAGCTTGACTAGCTCACGAAGGTACTTGTCTTTCATTACAGTCAACGCCTTCTGTTTGTCAGCTTTAGCCGAGGTAACTAGTCTGGTTAGACGAGCTACCTCAGCCTCTAGCTCGGTCGTTTTTTGTTGGGACTCTTTTAGTTCGGCGGTCTTGGCTTTGGCTTCTGCCATGGCCTGCTTTGTTGTTTTCCTTAGCTCCAGCACCTTTTGATGGGCAATTTGGCTCTTTTGGAGAGACTGAAATGAATGGAAAGAAATCAATGACAAAACCGAACTAAAAGACTGTAAAATTTGGGAGACAAGAAGGGCATCTTACCAGGATCATGGATTTGGTGGCCGATCGGATGGCCCTTAGCTTGGTTAGATTCTGGTGGTGTTCCATGTCTGCTGGAAGGCAAACACTCTTGGCAAGGTTGAATGCCATCAAGTGATCTTTCTCAGCAACCACCGAATCGGTCTTCTGAATATCTCGGTTCTGAAACTTGAGCTTGGGTGCCCACCTGGAGGTAGCTCGGTCAGAAGGCTCGGGCTGTGGACTCGGTGGGTGGCTCGATGGAAGGGTGGTTTCATCTTCATCCGCTAGACGCTGCTCGGTTGAGGTAGTCCGGGCGCGCTTGGATGGGCGTGATGAAGAAGGCTGTTGAGAAGGAAGGGCCACGACGATCTGTTGCGTTTGGAGTGGTGGCGCTACTTCGAGTCTGTTGGTTTCGGTCAAAAGGGCCCTGACTCTGTTTCTCTTGGCCATTTCTTGTTCGGCTGTAAGAGGGACCAAGTTAATCTGGGACAAGGTTGGGTCCAGTTTTGGGGCGTCCTCTAGAAGAAAGTCAGTCACTCTGGTTTTCCGGCGGCCGCTGTATCTATATGTCGGCTCAAAATTTAGAAGCTTGGCCTAACTTGTCTCTGGGTATTGCAGTGCGGCGCGAAGTACGCCTAGGTTGTGGTGACTATATAATGAGTGAAGATGGGCTAAATCTGCAAAAGAAGACAAACTGTTAGATCGGTTTAGAATTGGAAGCCGAGGTAAAAGAAAAGAATAAATGGAAACCGAAGTAAGTTATACCGGGGATTTCTTTGTTCCAATTTATACTTTGGCCTGGGATCTGGGCTTGGTGGTCTTCAAAATTCCCAGATACCCAGAAAAAATCGTCATCGTTTAAGTCTTTATCCGGCGTATCTTTTATTATTTTTTCTCTACGACGGCGTGTCCTAAGGTAGTAGACCCAGCCGTCATCTTTGGAGCCAATGGAGTATTGGTGGAATATTTCAGCTAGACCGAGGTTAAGACTGGCTCGGCGGTTTAGTTCGGCTATTCCCATTATTATACGGTAAGAATTGGTGGAAAGCTAAGTTGGGCATATTCTGGTTTGTCTTAGGAATTCACAAATCAAGGGTTGCACGGGGAATCTTAGTCCGGTCTCTATTATTGATAGGAGGGTGAAAGGTACATAGCCCTCATTTCCCCAAGGTGTGGTATTTTGTTCGGCTAAAATCAGTTGGACGTCGTCAGGTATATTGTAATCTTTGCGGAATTCGACTAGACCGCCAGGTGTGTTTACCAAAAATCTATACTTCCCCATTTATTTTACAAGTTATAAATAAATTAGTTCGGTGGGAAAATTGTGCTCAGTAGCTCAGTTGAGTGCACAGAGTAGTGCTTGGGCAACCTAAGTCTGCAAAGTGGAAAACAAAGGTGTTAAGCACAGATCGTTGACCGTGCTACAAAAGCAAAGCAAGATAAAAAAAAGCCCTACTTCGGCTTTGTGGGATACTACAGGTTCTAGCTCGGTTTCAACAAGATGCTTGGTAGCTCGGATTGAGTAAGGGGTTCGATAGACCGGTTTGTGTATGGGGTTGGTTATCTCGATTTGAACTACGGGTTTTGTTACCTCGGTTGAGCCTCTAGGGGCAGCTTTCTTAGTTCGGTTTAAAACTAAGGAAGCTGGCTTAGCCCCACAGGCCTAGCTCGGTCGAAGGCTAAGGTTTCCAGTATACTAAGTTCAGACTTAGTTCGGTTCGTTTATCTCGGCTAAAGTAAATCAAGAAGTGTTTTCTTATTGAAACTAATGGTGCAAGTTTCAGTTCGGTTGTGAGGTGTGCCTAGGCCTCACAAAGCAAACAAATTCTTTGTTCGGTTGCATGGTTATTTTGGATCAAAATTACCGTTTCTCATGTTCTTTCTTGAATTCAAATAGTTCTAACATGGTGTTTTCAGAAGACGTAAGGCAAGAACAGTGGAATGAAAGTACTTTTCAAAAACACAGACCTAAAAGCTATGGACTAAACAAAAGCAAAAACAAGAAAATAGAATAGAGTTATGATGCTTACCAGAAGAAAAGGAGAAAGCTGGAGATGAGAGCAGCAGCAAGGAAGAAGCAACATGAGCGCAGCAAGTTCAGAAGCTCAGGAACGATAGAGAGAGAAGAAGAAGTGGATAGTGTAGGGTTTGATCCAAAATGAAGGGTTTTTCGTTTTGATGCAAAGGAAAATGCGGGAACTGTTCAAATTTTGCGGAGTACGAGGGCGGCGTGATAGCTGCGAAGGGCCAATCAGAGGCTACCACGTGTCATTAGAATGGGAAACGATTCAGTTGCTGTGATTGAAGAGACGTTTTGACCGGACAGGTGCAGCTCGGTTTAAGTTAGCTCGGCTGGACAGGCTAAAAGAGTTTTTTAGCTCGGTTGCAAAGGCTAAAAGAAGTTTTTTAGCTCGGCTGGAAAGGCTTAAAAGTTTTTTAGCCCGGCTGTTAGCTCGGCCGATATTCAAGTAATCCCTATCATGCTTTGCCGATGGAATTAAGGGGCAATTGAGAGGGTAATTTATATGGTTAAATTGGGCCGAGCTGGGCAATGGGCCGTTAATGGGCCAAAATAGGAACAGCAGAATAAAAGGAGCCCAAAACCCAGAAGTTAGTCCGATCTGAATGAGGCTTGAAGATTATTCCGGACTAAAGATACTTTGTGCTTAGACCGGTCTAAGGTTACTTTGAAGTTAGTTCGGTCGCCAAAGTTAGACCGGTCGTTGGCATAGCACGGATAGCTCGGTAGGACCTAGCTAATTGTTAGCACGGTTCAAACAACATAGTTAGCACGGTTTGAGCAGGAAGAGCTGAGGCAGAGCAGTGAAGGAGGGGACCAAACTATCGATAGTTCGGTCTACTCTGTGGCTCGGCATGGCCATGCTTACTTCGGTCGTGGTAGTTCGGCCATGGTAAAACCATCTCACTTGGTTTAAGCAGTGAGGGGGGTGTTGAAGGATAAGCATTATCCTTCAGAAGTATAAATCCTAGGAGGACTTTGCATGGAGCAATAGAAGTCCTACTAGGATTGTGCCATACGAAACCTATAAAAGTTCACAAACATCACTTATGGAGAGGTAACGCAACTTTGATTTTCGAATACACAGAGCTTTTGTCTATTTGTCTAGTTTGCTGACTTAGGCATCGGAGAGGCTTCCGGCACACACCCGTCGGCTAGCTCACGTTTGTGTTTTTAGGTGATAAAACGACGACATACGGAGGAGCGTAGACTTGATCGACAGGATTATACAAGAAGGTTTATTTCTTTCTCGTACACACGCTTAATACAAAATTTGCCCTCGCGACGGAGGGTCCGAATAAGAAGCTAACTAGCTACGCTAAGCTAATTAAACTAATTATTACATAATCAAATTGAATAACTAGCTGACACTAAGCTAATTAATTATTACACAACCGAATTGAAACAAATAGCTATACTAAGCTAAATGAATATTACAAAACCAATCAAATGATTAAGTTGCACTAACTAATCATGAATACTAAAATGGCCTCGTGGGCGATGAAGAGATGCATGCTCGGTCGGCTTCGCTCAGAAATTCACCATTGTGCCTCATGTTGCCTCTGTTTGCACTGTTTTAGACTTCTGAAAACCGTGCCAACTTTCAATGCCTCTGATCCACCTTAGGAACAATCTGAGGGGTAGTCGTCCAAGGGGAATGGCCATCAGCCAAAGAATAATGGTCATCGGCCAAATTCGAGGCTATCAGCCAATTGTTGATAGCCGATCGGCACACTTGATAGCCGATCGGCCACTTCTTCCTGCAAACTTCTCCTTTTGCTGCAATAGAGCACTAAACAGAGGCATGGCAATGTATTTGTAAGAAAATATATGTGCAACCACACTCCTTATCATGTTTAAAGCTCAAAGTAGTGTAGTGCTCGGCTCTTGAGCCATTAATCACGCATTTCAATGCATGATGGACAAAGAGACCGAGTTGCACAAATCAATGACAATGAATGCACACAAATAACACATAAGACTCCATGAACTTCCATTTTATCATGCATGATCAAAGGTGTCGGTGACCTAAGGAATGAGGTGCGTTTTATCACTTCAAGTATGAAATGTCCCTCGTTCCCCATGTTTGGATTGACGCCCAACCCAAACACAATGCAATGCAATAACCATACAAACACAATACAACAACAATATGTAAGCTACATGAGCATGCAACAATATGCAAATGACAATGTCATGCAACAACATGAGCATGCAACAACATGCAATGCACCAAGTATGCAACAACATACAAACACAATGCAACAACAATATGTAAGCAACATGAGCATGCAACAACATGCAAATGACAATGTCATGCAACAACATGCGCATGCAACAACATGCAATGGTAAGGGTCATGTAATGCAACACTTGGTGGACTTAAACTGCATATGGACAGACCTAAGAGGGTCCAAAAACAGTGGCCAATAACACCAAAACTAAGGCACCAAGAGGCAAGACATGCATGCACACATATTGGTCCATAAGCTAGGCAACAATGCACAACCCTTAGGGGCACTCAAAAGGTGAAAGAAGTGGGAGCATGACAAGTCTATATGCTCTGAAATGTCATGGTAAATGATGCCAAATCATGTACATGTCACAAATTAAGCATGCTATGGTGCTCAAAACTCAAAGTTAACAAGGCCAATTGTACTACAACTATGTAAAACATGAAGCATATGGACAATGCAACCCAAAATAGTCCTAGAGCATGCCAAAATGAGTCTAAAACATGCATGGAGCATCACCAAAACAAGTTAACATGAAGGGCATGAAGCATGAACTTGCAAGGCTAATAAGGAGTATTACACTACACCTATCAAAACCAAGCATGAGGTGACTTCAACAACAAAAATCAGAGTTATATCATGGCAAAATGAGACCAAATACACACTGATATGGCAGCTTACAAGCTTAGGCAACATGGCATGCATGTTTTTCCTCACTCATTTTCAGCACTAATAATCTCTGCAACCTCCCTCATTTCTTGGCTTTTTTGTTTTGCTTTGAAAGTGGTTCAAACTACTTATTTGTTTAAAGCATGAGATTGAGATGTCATGTTTAATGGTTTAATCCCTTAGGGGGTTCATTACCAATGGTATGATGTCTCTTTAAAACAACTCTTGGTTTGAGCTTTCTTTCCATTTAGAGGACTTAAACTCACCATTGGACTCAATTGATTAAAGGATGGTTGGTAATTTAAAATGGAGTAATTAAAACTTGGGGTTAAAAGTGAGTAAGATAACAACTTGGATGTGTTCAATCAGACGTTAATTGAATACATGGAAGTTTGGGCCATTTCATACTCATTAGTGATGAAATGATTCAAGATTTCAAGGTCAATCACTTCCCTTGATCTTTCATGAAAGGGAGGAGGTTTAGAGTCTTATTTTGTTGCACTTATTGAATTTGCACACTTTGGTTCACAAGCCATCAGCAATGACATTGCTTGAGTTGGTGGTTTGTGGCTAAAGTTCACTTCTCCTTTGATTTGTTAATGAAAAGGGGAGGTGAGTTGTGAAGACAACCCTTGAAAACACCCTGTGCATGCTCTATTTGTCCTCTATTGCAGCAAGAAGAACTAGGCAGCAATGGCCGACAGGTGGTCGGTCGACCATCACTGGTGGCCGGCAAGCCTCATCACTAGCTGGGCGACCACTGATGAAAAATTTAGCAGTGTGTTCCTTTGGTAAAGTAGAGTTATTCTGGAAGTAGGCAATAGTGTATGTGTTCTCTGTGCAACAGAGGCTCTCCAGAAGCAAAATAGTGGCATTTTTTTGTAGAAACCGAGCATGTGCATGAGTATCCCTCGCTTCCCGAGGCGGAGCAATTAACTTAGTACTATTGTTTAGCTTACTTACTTCTTTTACTTTGCCCTTGTGTTGTAATTATTTAATTAGTTAAAGTAGTTAACTAGTTGTGATGGTGTAATTAGTTAGTTAACTAGAATAGTTAGTTAATTCATATGTTGTTGTAATAATTAGTTAAGTAGTTCAACTAATTTCATTTGTTTTGTAATAATTAGCTTAGCTTTAATTAGTTAGTTAATTAGCTTAGTTTATTCGGACTCTCCTTCATGAGAGCGCAATGTAATGATGTGTATGTCTTCCAACCCCATGTCTTTCTTCCTTTTATTTACCAACTTACCATGGTTAGTTTAGGGACATCACATTTTGTTTAGCATACTTCATGTTTGCATCCATTTGTATTGCATGCACCAGGCTTGGTTCATCATTCTAACTACATTGTTAGTTCAATATTTCTTTGAATACATGCTTAGACCGCATGCTATCAAATTGCTTCATATGCCATATTAGTAGCCATGCCTATTAGTTGCATTTTTGCATGCGTTGCATTAGTCATATCGCATAGTTAGGAATCACACATTTTTCTAACTTATGTTTCTTTTGGCTTGGAGTACTAGGTAAGCCTTTGTTTGCTTTAGCATATTGCATGAATGTGATTATTGCCATGCCTAGCATGCTTTCCATGAGGCCAATTGGTTAAATGCTAAATTGCTTAAATGCCTGTGGATGAAGGCTTGTTGCTTGAATTGGAATAATTTGAGCAGTGTTCATATGCGATCACTTTTTCGAGTGGTACACATTTCGAAACAATTTTCAGAACAAACATGACTTAAAATGTTCTAATTCTTGTAAAGTTAGTCTATACTTGTGTGTGTGCATCACATAGTAATGCTAGCCTAATAAACTAGAACAAGAGCATATAATGTAAATAAGATTCATATCATGATTAGTAGAGGCCGATCTTTGATGGGGCGAGCGCGGGTGCTCAAATGCATTCATGACCTTCCCTTCTCATACCTAAGTTCCTGAGCCGAGACAATCTTGGTGATGACGGACACATGGCCTTTGGCACAAGTCATGGGTTTCCTAAATTTTCCCAAAATAAAATATTTAGGTGGTGACTCTATATCTAGCAAAGTAGTCCATTTTTGGCAATTTGATTCAAAATCGATTTTCCAAAAGATTTGCCGGATTTGAACTTTTTGGTGATTATCTATTTCACAATGCACTTATGAAATCAAATTCAGAACCGTGGGAGTTCGATGCTGTAGGGCTTATTTGGCCTGTCAAAAGAGGGCGCGAAAAAGTTAAGCTACACCTACCCTTCTCTACCAATCAAAACCTTATAAAGCACCGTGTGTCCATACTGTAGGAATACTAAATAATCACCCTAAAATGTTGGTAAAACCCCATCCTCACCATAATACATTGACCAAAGGCCCGTTCAATTTGGTCATAAGCTTTGGACATATCAATCTTAAGAGCAAAGTGATCTCTCTTGCCATGCTGCCTAGTCTTCATGAAATGAAAAACTTCAAAGGCCATAAGAATATTACCAATAATAAGCCGACACCCAATAAAATTACTTTGATTGGTTGAAACAACCAATGGCAAACCCTATTTCAATCGATTTGAAAAAACCTTGATCACAAGCTTATAAATTATATTACATAAGCTTATGAGACGAAACTCACCCATGTTTCGAGGCTGCAAACCTTTGGGATTAATACAATAAATGTGTCATTGACCACAGATACATCTTAAGACTGATTTTAACACCCCCAGGATAGCACGAGACACTTGTTGACCCACCAATGGCCAAAAACGTTAATAAAACAAAGCAGGCTTATCGTCGGGACCTGGGCTTTCGATAAATGCATCTGAAAAAGAGTTGTATGTACCTCATCCAAAGTAAATTCCTTTGCTAACATCACATTTAACTCAGGAGAGACATGAGAGGGAACACAAGCCAACACCTCTGCCATTTCCAATGATTGCATCGAAGAAAAATGCTCTTCAAAATAACTCACAGATATAGTTTTGAGATTCCCTAATTTTTGCTATTTTATGCACTATTTTCTTGTTTGGTTTTTATCACTCAAAACCATTTGAAGTTTTCTTACATATTTTTTTGGATATTTACTCAAATTTTAAAAAGTGTTCTAGTAAAATTTTTTTTATAATTTCTAAAGTTTTATACCTATACATACACATATATTATAGTTAAGTAATTGATCGAAATTAAGTTTGGGAGATGCACCAATAAATCCCAAATTTGTATCTTGTAACCCATTTGGTCCTATGAATTTTCTTATGAACCGTTAGGTCCTATCCCAATGTTAATGACCATTAAACATCAAACATCATTATCGTCAAAACAACATCATCATCATCAAAACAACATCAAACATTACAATGTCATTATCAAAACAACATCAAATATCATCATCAAAACAACATCAAACATCACAACATCATTATCAAAACAATATCAAACATCATCATCAAAACAACATCAAACATCACAATATCATCATCAAAACAACATCAAACATCATCATGAAAACAACATCATCATCAAATATCATCATCATCATCAAACATCATCACATCATCAACAACACAACATCACAACATCAAACTAAAAAAATATACATCAAACATCAACATATACATTATACATCACTAAATAAACAATGGTCAATGTGTAGGTATTCCAGACCTTCAAAGCAAAAAAGCAATCTGAAAAAGAAAAAAAAAATTTCTGGGTAATTTTCGAACATCAAACATCGTCAAAACAACATCAAAACAAATCAACATTAACAAAACATCATCAACACAGTGATGTTCTTCCCTCAAATCGGATCGAATCTCGGATCTGTGATGTTCTTCAACACATTGATGTTCTTGAATGTCGGATCTGTGATGTTCTTCAACACAGTGATGTTCCCACCGTTAGTGCACTGTCGGACAAAGTCGTGCCGTCGTCAAAATCCTCTCTGATCTCTCTGTTTCCGGCGACTACCCATCGTCTTCTCAAATCGCCGGCGGCAAAACTTGCTGATCCATCCAGGCAACCCCTTGAGTGGGCTCAATTCGTCTCCGTTTGAGAAATTTGTTTGGATACTCTCTGTTGCGTTTACCTTTTTCCCTCCTTGCGTATATTGCGGTAACTTTATTATACTTTATAATCAGATTATATGGCAAATATATATACATATATATTTGCCATTGGTTTTGTGCATTATGATATCCTTGTATGAAGAATAATGTTGGTACTGATGATGATTATTAAACATTGATAATACACGCGATCATGTATGAAGAATAATTTTGATGATGTTTTGTTAATGTTTGATATTGTCGATTGGGGCAGATTGCGGCAGTTAATGTTGCTAATGTAGCTAATGTTTTGATGATGTTAATAATGTTGTTGATGTTGCTGATGTAGATAGTGGGACTAAATGGTGCATAAGAAAACTTGTAGGACTAAATGGTTTAACTTTCTACCATATAGGATTTACTAGTAATTTTTCCATTAAGTTTTGGAATTATTATTTTTATTATATTTAACTATTGTTTTATTTTATTCTTGAGTAATGATATACAAACAAAATTTGTAAAAAAAAATTATATATAATGATGTGTAACATTTATATCCATTCATTGAAAATTAAAATTCCCATTGCTATAGTTCATAATGTATGAAAATTATGTATAAATGCCATTTTTTTTATCTATACTATTATCTATCTTCTATCTGTCTATTCTATTCTTCTATCTATCTATCTATCCAGGGAAAGCCTAAGGGTGTGTACAATAGCACCTTATAACTATATAAGAAATATCATAACTTTACACTTTCTGAGTCATAACTAAAAAAAATTTAAAAAATAAAATGTCATAACTAAATACAAAAAAGTCATAACCAAAATCTCAAAATAATGTCATAACTAAAGAAGAAAATTGGTCATAACTAAAGAAAAAAATGGCATAATTAAAGGTGCATATGGTATGGGGGTGCGCATAATAGAATTCTCAATCTATCTATCTATCTTATTCTATTTATATATCTATTTATCTATCTATAAATCTAATCTATCTTCTATCTATTTATCTGTTGGAAAATTTTAGAAGTAAATGGGAATTGACTCCACATGAATGAAAGGATGTAATCCTTCATGGTGCCTGTTCGTATGAAAGGGTGTGAACCCAAGAGACATGACCATTCTAAAGGTCACATTTTATAAATACCATCACATTATATGGCATTGGTGCAAAGGTTAAAGTTTGTTTTAGAATTCATACATTATGCCTAGTCAAGTATATAAAAGAGAGTGCATGGCACAAATTGGTTTGCTGTACATACAGAAAGTTGTGCAACTTCTATGCGGGGTGATCATTGTCACAAGCACCAGTGGTGAAGGTGAAATTGTCTTAAAGACATAGTGCTCAAACACTGGCCTCTTTCACAATCTATATTAAAATTTCAAAATTTCTATAAGAAATTTCTTGTGTTTTATTTTATTATTTATTTGCATTAAATTGATTTTCTAAAAATATTAGAATTGTAGGAAATATATTTTTAGTAAAATCAATTCAATGCAAATAAATAACAAAATAAAATACAAGAATTTCTTACAGAAATTTTGTAAATATAATACAGATTGTGACCGAGGCCAGTGTTTGAACACTGTGTTTTTAAGACAGAATTTCACCATCGCTTTTGGTGCTTGCGATTAATGGACGTCTTGCCTCCAACAATCACCCCATACAAAAATTGTATAACTTTCTGTGTGTACATCGAACCAATTTGTGCCATGCACTCTCTTTTATATACTTGACTTGACGTAATGTATGAACCGTAAAACAAACCTTAACTTATGCATCAATGTCATATGATGGAATGGTATTTATAGAAGTACCCATGACCTTTAGAATGGTCATGTCTCTTAGGTTCACACCCTTTCATACGAATATACACCATGAAAGATTGCTTCCTTTCATTTAAATGAAGTCAATTCCCATTCACTTCAAAAATTTTCCAATAATCCCCCACATGAATGAAATTGATGATACAATACAAATGAAATGCAGACACTGACAAAGAGAGTACAAAATAGAAATATCCTGTATCAAGATAGGTAGTTTTGGCCTTGAACCTTCCTTAGTGAAAGACTATCAGACTTGCTAACTAATCAATGGACGTAATACCTTAAACTGTTCAGTCATTTATGTAAGTCAAGACAGTGGAATTCACGCAAAATATCTCTGAACACAGCTTGGTTCTTTCGGCTGTGCCTGTTTTGGCCTTGGGCAATTCCTGGTTTTCATGAGTGCTTTGGACAATTCAGCCTTATCAATTCTCATAGAAGTGGCCCCTTCACACTCATATAGGTGATTCTTATTTCTAGTCTCTTAAATACTCCTCTTGAAAAATACCCTCTAGGTTTTTCAAGATATAAGTAACCATTAAAATTATAGTTTATCCTAAGTCCCCTGCATACAACACATATTGCAGATATCACTTTCATCATAGGAATGGATAGAATATAGACTTCTTGAGTGATTTCTAGTGAGTCATCCGTAATTTGGTTGTCCCTTTGAACCTAGATCTTGGGATCTCTACTCAGTTAGGTTGGGTTGCCATTATGGCGACTCGAATTATTAAGTGAAGGCTGGACTTAGTTTCCAACCTTTCTTCTCATGCCACGTGACAGATTTTTCTATCCTAAAATAAAAAATTATCTATCTATCTATCTTCTTGAATCCAAGATCTTGGGTTTCATTAAGAATAGTCTTAGCACTTAAGCAATATACATATTATGATACTAATTTCTTTATTATTTGTTTTTGTTAATATTTATTTGAATTGCACACGCATCACATGTGCCACCTACTTGTTTTTTTTCATTATTTTAACTCCATAATTGGTTCGTTATCAAGATTTTTATTGTAGAAAATAATTCAAAGTGTTAACGAAACACCAGAAAACAAAAATAAAAATTTATTTTTGAACAAAATCATTTTATAAGAAGAATATTTTATAGCGAAACAAATGGAACCTTAGTCAAAAAAATTTATATTTGTTTTGCATTATACCATGCATGGATTAGATATATCATAGAAAATTCTTTAGAAAAAAATTATTATCTTCCATAATGGAATATGATAAGTGAGACTTGAAAAAAATTAACTCTAGCTAAAAGCTATCTGACCTCTACTAGCATATATATATACACTAGTTGGGAGGCGTCGTGCTTCGCACAATAGCCTATGCCCATGGTTCAAGATCCTTAATATTCGATCACTAATTATTGATGTTTTCCTGTTGCGTGCTACTTGTAGCTTGTTGTTTTCCACATTTAGCAATAACTATGAGTGCTATAGATGAAAACAACTCATATTTGCAATATTAGACCAGCTTAAACATCTCTTATAAATGAATTGATTTTTTCAACATTTCATTCTAAAAAATAATTAATCAAAAACCAAATTCTCACAATTTTTTCCAAGAAAGATTGTATTAAAATAATGAAAAACAACAAAGAGAAAGAAGAGAAACATAATATAAGCTGAATGAGAGAAGAATCGGAAAGCATTAGCAACACTTGCATGAAGTGCATAGCTGAAATTAGAAGTAGTTCACTTAAAGTAGAAGCATTCTAATGTATAAGTTTCAAATTTCTAACCCTGCAAGTGTTGAACTTCGTATGCTTTGATCTAACAGTATGTTGAACTTCATCTGGTTTCAACCATGTTGATCTGCTTTGATCCAAGAAAAAAAAATATGAGTGAGAGGCATGCAGAGGAGCCCAGGTTGATGGGAATTCCTTCTTCTCTTTCCTTTCTAACGTCTCCATCTCTGGCACTGCTCATGTCAAAAATGACATGATCATGGAAACCATTTCAAAAATCCATTTTAGATTCAGAAAATATAAAATTATTTCAGAAACCCATTCCAGAAAATAGAAATTATTTCATAAACTCATTTCAATCAAAGAATAGATGTTACAAAAATCAAAACATTTTAGAACCAAAATCAAATCATTTCAAAACCATTTCACATATAGAGTTCATTTGGGATGTGGGTTGGTTATTTGGCTTTTTGGCTATTTTAGCAAAAAAATGAAGAAAATGAAAAATAAAAGCACTAACCTTTTGATGGTTTGTGTAACTGGTGTTCCGTGTTGTAGTAAGATGCTCCATATTGCCAAGCTTTGGATATGTATAAAATATGTGACAATTGTAACAAGATGGGGTTTGAAAGCTGCTAATGAATCATAAATGAATATGAATGAATACACGTGTAGACTTTATATAGAGCAAATTACCTAATATAAATCTTTCAAAGTGAATAGCAGCAAAGTGAATATATGTTTTGCCAAAAATTAAGAACTTGACGCATAGAAACATAAAGTTATAGTTAAAATATTTACATAAAATTAGCAGCTTGTTTACATGCCATAAGTTTAAATATGTTTGGTTATGGATTGACTCCATAGAATATGTACAAACAAAAAGATAGGCACATCCTTAAAAGGAGATCAAGTCTATGCAAAAAGAGATCAGGTGTATGCAAAAAAAAAAGTGGTGGTAAAAGCAGATCAAGAATTCTTTGCATCAGGTGGTGCAAATTGGCCATCAGTGGCTGAGGGTGTGGCTTCTTCAGTAATATTTGAAGGCTTCGAAGTGTTTCCAGTTGAAGCCAATGCACATGCCAATAGTTCTTAGTGTGCTCTTTTTGCACGTGGAGATGAGACTAAATTTGGAGCTCTTTCATGGAATTCCGGTGTATTGATGGCACATTCTTTATGTATTGCATTGACAGTGAATTTGCATTGCGTAGTACTAGAGATTTTGAATGGGTATGCACGAAGCTGGATGAAGTAGTCATCAGTGTTGTATAGGTTTCCTATTGCATCGAGAGAAACCTATCCATCTTTTATGAAGGATATATATAATTATTATTAGGTATTTTTGTTTTAAATGTATAAAGTACAATATAGTTAGTATGAGACGTACAAGGTTTATATTGTGCATCCAATCTTTGGCAGTGATTGAGAAAAGATTCTTAGCTTGAACATCGAAATTTGCTACAGCTATTGTTCCAGTTGTATCAGTGAGTTCAATGTCAAATTTACATCTAAAATGATAAATAAAGACAATCAATTAATTGGTAAAAGATATAAAATAATTTAAAAGTTTCCAATAATGTTTTGTAGGAGTATATAATTTACCAAGGTTCTAGTTGGACCTTTTGGTTACAGAAATTGCATTGAACTAAATCAGTGGAAGTTGTGTCTGTTGCTCTCTTGCATTTAGAGCAACTCATGCACCAGAATTTTTGTTGAAAATTTGGAACATTTGCCCAACCATGTATCTAATAGTAAGCAGTCTGTTTGAAGATGTGAATATAAGGAAAATAAATAAATAAATAAATAAATTTTTTTTAAAAAAACAGAGCAATAGAATAACTATGAATTAGGATTTCTAGCATAAAACAGACATGAGAGATTAAGATATATCAATATATATTTAATGTATATTTGAAATGATGTGCACTTGAAAGGGGCAAAGAGAGGAGACAAAGAAAATGAAAAATGAAAATGGAAAACAAAGAAATTATCAAACTGAATTAAGTCAATTAAAGAAACGTTAGTTACATCAGTGACAAACTTGGGTAGTTCACTGATCTTCATAATGCTGCTTGGTTTTGGTGGAGTTGATTGTGCTTGTGAAATTTGTTGTAAGTTGTTCAATGGAATTGCATTTATGATATTAGCATAATTAATGCACCTATAGAAATTTATAAAAAAAAAAAAAGATAGGCATTATTATAAAAATCAACTCTAAATATGTTTAATGAGAGAGAATGTGATTACCAAGTTTGCAATTCTAGGGCTTCTGGTATAGGGGATCAAATATGAATGAGCTTGATGATTTTGTGGATAACGTCAAGCCTGTATAGAAAATAAATTTGTGATATAGGTTAGACTTTAGTTTTTGAATGTAGTTAATATGTACAGCGGAAAGAGTATTTGTTACCATTGTACGATGTAACTTTTAGTCTCATCTCAATTACTATTGGAAATGGAGCTGATTTTGTTGCAAAAGTTGCACCTTCACATGTGTTAAGTTGATCCCATAGTGTAAGGATTGTTGGCTTCAAGCTGCATAAAATAATGTTTACTTGAGTATTCTAGTTATTTAAGTTTTCTATAAAAGAATGAACTTACTATTTATCAATTAAAATGACATCCATTAGGGTTATTTCTTTGCTTGAAGTTGTCTTCCTTGGTGGTGATACATGTAGCACTGCAGTAAGTACGTCTAAAATGATAAATAACAAAGCAGAAGTATATAGTGTTTGTTATGTTTTTAAATATAGAAAAAACATCAAATAGTACTTGTGTTTTTTTTTTTTTGGCTTCCTTGGCACCTTCTAAATCATTCAAAGGAGTGAAGTTGAATGAAGGGTTGTGCAAAGTTCGCCGATCATCTTCAATTTCCTCAATAGGAGTTGGACCATGTAGATTCCATTGGTACTCATTGGGAACGATACGGTACTCTTCTGTAACATGTCTGACTGTGGCATTTGATGTTGAATATGTTCTAAAGATTTGCAGTGTGTTCTTCAAAACTTCAATATCATTTCCATAAATTGTGGCCTGTATTTTGGTTTCCTATGAATGTTTTCATTTTGTTGGTTAGCATGGAAGTTATAAACTGATAATCTTTGAAAGGAATAAACTGATAACATATGAAAGGAATAATTGCATAGGATAGTTGAAAGAGATCTGTTATGTTAAGTATACCTTTGAGTCAGTGAGAACCAATCTTTGGTATGGTCCTCCAGTTGCCATGCTGATTTTTGGATGTGCTTTTTTGATCACCATGATGTTGTATATCCATCGTCTTGTAGTTGGATCAATTTCCATGATTTTTTTGAGCTGATTAGTCATGCTTGCTCTGTATAAGAAGTAAAATTTATTTAGGAATAAGAAAATTATAAAAGATTGGTTTATAAAGAACAACAAAGAAATGAGGTAGTTAAAGTGTGTAATGGATATGTAGTGCAAATGGTGCTTACAAAATCATGTGCATTGTGACAAAGATAAGAGTTCATGAAAAACAATATTTGTTGTGGAATGAGTTTCATCACTATCAGAATGATGTGGTTCATGTGGCACCCCAAAAATCGTGAACTTCAGAGAATATATTATCAATTAAATACAGGGTTTATCTAAGGTTAGGAGTCTAGGAAACGACACTAATGAGTCCTGTGGTCAATAACCAAGTAAGATCTCAGATCACCGGAGGAGTCAAGTTAGCCTCCCTTATAAGTCCATCTTTCTTAGATAGTGCACCATCCTTTTAACATATCTTAAAAGGCATTGATACAATGTCTCATAAGCAACGCAGAGATAGGCATAGGATTACAAAGTAAATAATAATTATAGCGTCTCAAATTTTAAATTTACAAAACGAGTTCCATTACTATTACAATCCAAAAAGAATAAATAAAAGCACAATTAGACTAATAAGCGAAATGGTTCCAAACTTTCTCTAAGGAAAACTTAAGTCTTCAAATGTCTTTGACTCTTTGTTGGCTTTGTACGCTTCTTCGATGCCTAGCATAAAACGCCATGAGCTTTGAATGCCTAGTATACGCACACACACCCCATCCATTTTTCCTAATCCAATACACAATCACAATTATAACAAGTAAATAATGAAGCACGATAATCATTCAATAATAAAGGATTATAAGGTTAGATGTTAGAAATCTAGAAATCTCCCAAAAAGACTTCGTCCTCCCAACCACAAGAATTGGATGCGGATTATTCGGTATGCCCCATTTTTTGCTGCTTTGTTGCAAAACTAACCTCGGATGCCTACCAACGGTTATATACCGCGGAGCACCAACCGGAGGGCCTCAAAAGAGACGGTAATAATGGGCGTTGCCCAAATCGCTCCTTACACCAAATACTTAGGGTCCGAATACAACCGCTCCATTCAAGGGTTTCAAAAATCACTTGCGCTAGATTTTAACTTCTAAATAGGGAACGCATCCCGTCAACCAATCAATATCTTAGTAATCTTGTCCAAAAAAATCGCAACCCATTACCACCCATTAAGTTTCCCATTTGAGTTAGATAATTTAAGTCAGAGTTAGGACATGCTCTTGAAACAACATCTATTGCACAAGTTTGAACAACTAAATAGTACAAATAGAGGGAAATAAGGTTACAAAACATGAGATTCACATATGAAGATAGGCACAAGTAGCTCTAGGCATATTCAAGTAGTTAAGGGAATAAATTCGCACATCAATATAATTTCCAGATTTTCATAAGTGTGAGCACCATTTAAGGATTAAAATAAAATACATAAACCTATGACATGTGAAATATTATATCGAGACATGATCATAAATTAATAAGCATATTCATGAACACAAGAGCATAAAACACTAATGAAAACAGAATTTCCAAATTCAGTACTACCTAAAGATTATGCTGAAAAGGGCTATTTCAGCTTTTTCCAAAGCTTGGCCTTCTAATGGTTTGTAGGGAATTTTATCTAGTTTTTAGAACATTTTTCAGAAATGGAATAGCTTTTCAAGATTTGTAGTTATTTCAGAAATACTCCAGCTCTGTCCAGATTCGTCGACTGTTACAAAAATCAGATTTTCTCACAAATCGCTCACCCATTTTCAATCAAACCAATTTTCCTTGAAAGATAACTCCTTAAGAAAGATTTTGACACAAAATGGAGGTCTAGAATATTTTTATACATTTTCCAACAATTTTCGTAAGGTGGCTGTAAAATAGATTTTTTTGGCACAGTTCTTAAAAATAGAAAGTTGGTGAGAAAAGAGGTTAGCTAGGGAAAAATTTCCACTTATCTTGTGATGAAAACATGCTAAATAATACGTATTAAACTCAAAAATTTAAGGTGAAGGTGTGTCTTTCAAAATTTTGAGAGATTGATGTGGAAAAAAGTAGTCTTATACCGATTAAGAGAAACAGAGGAATGGTAGAATCAAGGCTCAACTCCTTTCATTTTTAACACAAGAATACCATGAGACCAAATCTGAAAATACCATTTTAAACTTCTAATAACATGTATTTGAAAAAGGAAAATGAAAGAGAGAGTTGTGTTGTGGCGTACTTAAGGGTTGTTGGAATTGCTAGCAAACTTTTTCTTCCTCTCCTCTCTTCTACCAAGCTCACCCTCCTTCCTTTCTTCTTTCTCAGCTGAATATAGTGTGTATAAGTGTTGTTCTTATATGTAAAATGCTTGGGGAGGGGTTGATTATATAATGAATTTGGTGCAAAAGGTCCTAAATGCCCCATGGTTGGAATTGGATTGGATAGTTTGGATTTAGTTTGAATTCAATGGAATAGTAGAGGATTAAAGGTCTTAATTAGGTTCCTAAATATGATCTAGTTAGGGTTTTCCTCCTAATCAAACCAACCTAGTTGCTTATATACATGTATATAAAAGTTTATACCAAGTGAAAGATTTTTCTTCCTTAAATCATGAAAAATTGTCTCATAGTACATTCATTACACCTACAATGGTGATGGCTAGCCATGTGATGGTGAATTGATGGACTTGTTATATATATACATATTTTGTACAATTGTTGGAATTTGTAAAATAAAATGTTTTTAAAAAAAGATTTTAGGATACAAGTGTATATATAAATATATAATGGTACTTGTTTGGGGTCAATTTGTGATTTAATAAAGATGTGGGGGCTTGGGCTCAATTAAAGTATCTATTTCAAGTGTAGAGTTAATAAATTAGTGTTAGGAAAAATAACTCGATTTGTATTATCTTGCTTTGAATTTAAAGGTAAATAACCGAACAAAAATTTTTAAAATCGGAAGTTAAGGTTTAGAACGATTAATCTAAAATTTGAGAGTTAAATAATTAATATTAGAGTGTTAGAAATGATTTCTAAGCTTCCAGGGTCGATTAGGGTTTGTATGGGTTCGTTCGTGACGCGCTTTCCGTTCTAGGGTTTAATTTGCGAATAATCAACGAATTAAGAGCTTTATTATAATAACTCAAAATTTAGGGACCTAATAAGGTTTACAAAAGTTAGGGGTCTCACAACCTATCCCCCTTAAATAAATTTCATCCTCGAAATTTTAGCCATTCTTCATGTCTCGAAATGTTGTGGACAATTGCATCCTAGTGCTGCCAACGTATTTTTAATCATTCAGATCATCTTCTCCACTCAAGTTCTTTCTCATTCTGTCCTTAGTCTTGTTCTAATAGTAGTGTTTTGAATCAAATTCCTCATCGATTAATGACTAAGGAAATGCGTTAATCTTTCGCGTTCTTGAAAACTTTGAACTGTTCATCATATGGGTAATGGCGTTGTTGTTCCAATGTGAGGGCTTGTATTGCCAAATCCTTGATGTGGCGATCTACTCTTTCCTTTGGTAATTGTTGATGCCATTGAGTTTGTTGATTTGTTGAATCATGGACACTAATCTACCTCCCTTAAAGCATTCTGTTGGATGGGTAAGTCGTCTCCTTCTTTTGGTAACTTTCGATAATAGCTAAAGTACAAGTAACAAATCTATTTCTAGGATGAGGTTGATGTCGGGTATCTTCATTCTTCAGGAGTCAAGAATTATCGTACATTCAATTTCTAAGGGTCCACGTACAAGTTCTAATGGTCTGATATAGCATAGTTACGAGGGATGTGATGGATAAAACATGTGCTTAAGAATTATGAGACGAGTGTAAAAGTGTCACGACCCAACTCCAGGGGCGTAGGGTTGGAATCGCAACTTACTAACTTATTCTTATTCGAAGCAAATTAAGCTGCGCAAGCGAAGATAAAAATAATTAAATAGAAATTTTATTTCATTTTTTTACTATTTAAGAAAGAGGAAATACATTTCTAGGGCTTTCATTATTTTATTATTCAGTGACTAGCCTCGAATAGAAACAAAAGGGAGCAGAAATATAAAAAAGAAAAGAAAGATAAAATAGTGATTCAATATCAGTCCATATGCAGGTTCCATTTTGTGGGGTTATGGATTCCCCTATATCTCGTCACCTGAAAGGGGTAACAGCTATAAGCACACAACATAGTGAGAAATATTATGCCAAGAGTGTAGGGAATACAAAATAACCATGGATAATCAGTTAGGCTAAAATATTTACATAATTTAATTTGAAATAACAGTTATTTAAAATGGCGGAATACAGAAATCATGTACATAAATAATCATAATCACAGTATAAAACAGAACAGAACAGAGCTCACAGAAGTGACAGTCAGAACAGAGGTCAATGGATCCATGACAAACAGAGGACCACAAAGTGGTCAAACAGAGGCTCATGGCTATTTAAGTCCCCCAAGGCGTGGGACTCTCGTGGTGATATTTACAAAACATAATTATTTATAAGGTTATAGTCAAATATATTCTAAAATTTAAACAAACACATCCATGGATTTCCTTTTAAGTAAATAGAGTTTAGAAGGTAACCCACGTAACTGAAATATTTATAAAATATAACTTTTATTTATATAACTTAATAAAATATAGCTTGTATAAAATAAGTTATGGTAACTCAAAACATTTATAAAACATATAATGGTAAATCAAGGTATAATATAACTCACCTTATTTATAACCCTTAGCCTTACTTTACTATCAGAACTTCCCTACTATTAGTTTCTTTCTCTTGATTTTTCACTCTTTCTTTCCTTCTTTTTTTTTTCTTTCGTTTTTTTCCCTTCTCTTTATTTGCAACACCTTTGCCCCCTTTTTATACTGCAGATCGAGCCTTGATGAGAAGGCCACGTAACCTCTCTATATGGGGGCCATCATTAAGCTAGTAGATTGAGCCTTAATTGTAGATTCAATTCACAGATTTGCATCTTTACTGGATAAGTATAAATCTCCTCAATATATATATATATATATACTTGGGCCTTTTTGCTTGGGCCAATATTTACAAGGCATTTGTTGGGCCAACACTAGCTTAAACTTTTATTATTTATTTATTTTTATTTTTTTTCTTTTCTTCTTTTTATTTATTTATTTACTTGTTTTGGTGCTAAATTTTTCAGTGTATCCAATTAAATTACATCTTATCATTGTAAAATTAATTATTTTATTTTACTTTACAGATTACTATTATTATTCCATATTATTATTTATTTACTATTTTTAACTTTAATTTAACCCAACTAGTATTATAATTCCATAAATGTGTTAATTTGTCCCCAAATAATTTCTAATTAATCTTATATTTGATAACCCAATGCCAAATTAGATTTATATATTTATGTATTTAATAGTCTATCATCACATGCAACCATAGTTATATATAACTCTAAATATTTATGTGGTACTTAATTAAATGTTCGGGGTGTCACATTTCTCCCCTTCTAATTAGAAGTTTGTCCCCAAACTTGACGTACCTTAACTTTCGAAGAGGTGTGGGTATTTGACTCGCATTTGACTTTCTGTTTCCCACGTAGCTTCTTCGATGCGATGATTCCTCCATAAGACCTTTACTAGCGGTATGGTCTTGTTTTGGAGAACTTCATTACGACGATCGAGAATCTGCATTGGTTGTTCTTCGTAAGAGAGATCTTCTCGAACTTCCAAGTTCTCATAGTCGATGACATGTTCTGGATCTCGGAGATATCGTCGGAGCATTGAAACGTAAAACACGTTGTGGATATTAGATAGCTCAGGAGGTAGTGCAAGGCGATAGGCTACAAGACCAATTCTTTCTAGTATCTTGAAAGGCTCAATGTAACGTGGGTTTAGTTTTCTGCGCTTTCCAAATCGGATCACTCCTCTTGTTGGTGAGATTTTGAGAAACACATGATCTTCTATTTGAAATTCCAAGTCTCGTCTCCGAGTATCTGCATAACTTTTTTGGCGGCTTTGAGCAGTGCGAATTCGCTGTTGGATGAGTTGGATTTTCTCACTTGTGACTTGCACGATTTCAGGGCCTAACAATTTCTTGTCCCCGACCTCCGTCCAGCACAGAGGTGATCGACATCTCCTTCCATACAGAGCTTCGTACGGCGCCATTCCAATGCTTGCCTGATAACTGTTGTTATAGGCAAATTCTACCAAAGGTAGGTGCTCATCCTAGTTACCTTTGAGGTCTAACACGCATACACGTAACATGTCTTCCAACGTCTGGATTGTTCTTTCGGATTGCCCATCGGTTTGTGGATGATAGGCCGTGTTGAACTTCAGTGTAGTTTCCAAAGCTTCTTGCAATTTATTCCAGAAGTGAGATACGAAATGAGGGTCTTGGTCAGACAGGATCAAAACTGGGATACCATGTAACCGAATAATCTCCTTGATATATAAGGTGGCAAACTTATTCAGAGGGTACATGATTTTGATTGGTAGAAAATGTGCTGACTTTGTCAATCGATCTACTATAACCCATATTGCATCATTCTTCGAAAATGACTGTGGTAGCCCAACCACGAAGTCCATAGTAATGTGTTCCCATTTCCATTCCGGAATAGGGAGTGGTTACAGCAGCCCTGCAGGTCTCTGATGTTCTGTTTTAACACACTGACAATGCAGACATTTGGAAACATGGCTTGCTATATCTCTTTTCATTCCAGTCCACCAGTAGTGTTCCTTCAGATCATGATACATCTTTGTATTGCCAGGGTGGACTGCAAATCTTGAGTTATGAGCTTCCTCCAGTATCTTCTTCTTGAGTTCCGGGATGTCGGGTATGCAAATTTGATTCCAAAATTTCAATATCCCATTGCTTATAATGAAATCAGGATCAGGCGTGTTTCCTTGTTCCTCGTACCTTTTCTTCAAAAGTTTATCTTCCCATTGGCGCGCTTTAATTTCTCCAATCAATGTAGGCTCCACGGTTACGTTGGCGAGCAACCCATTGATCTTGCGGGAAACGAGAGTACATGCCAAACTTATCGTCGTCTTTCGGCTCAGTGCGTCTGCCACAACGTTAGCTTTGCCTGGATGGTGATGGATCTCTATATCGTAGTCTTTCATAAATTCTAACCACCACCGTTGCCTTATATTCAGTTCCTTCTGTGTGAATAGATATTTTAGACTTTTGTGGTCAGTGTAAATCTCGCAGGTTGTACCATAGAGATAATAATGCCAGATTTTGAGAGCAAAGATCACCACAGCCAATTCTAAATCATGAGCCGAGTAGTTCCGTTCGTGAGTCTTTAATTGTCGTGACGCATAAGCAATGACTTTTCCGTCTTACATGAGAACACAACCCAACCCACTGTATGAGGCATCACTATAGATTACGAACCCATCTGCTCCGGTAGGGAGTGCTAGTATAGGGGCTGATACAAGTTGACCTTTTAATTCTTGAAAGCAACGCTCCTATTTATCAGTCCATTCAAAGGGTGTGTTCTTCTGAGTTAGCTGGGTCAAGGGCGATGCTATCTTTGAGAAATCTTGCACGAAGTGTCGATAATAACCAGCTAGACCCAAGAAACTTTGGATTTCTGACACATTAGTAGGTCGTGGCCAGTCCACGATTGCTGCAACTTTTTGGGGGTCAACCGAGATGCCATCTGTATTAATGACGTGACCGAGAAAGTGTACACTAGTGATCTAGAATTCGCATTTCTTCAACTTGGCATAAAGTTTATGATCACGTAGTGTTTGTAGAACCATTCGCAAGTGCTGCTCATGGGCTTCTGGTGACTTGGAGTATATGAGGATGTCGTCAATGAAGACGATGACGAACTCATTAAGATAGGGTTTGAACACTCTCTTCATGAGGTCCATGAAGGCTGCTGGGGCATTTGTGATGCCAAAAGCCATGACGAGAAATTCGTAGTGCCCGTAACGAGTTCTGAAGGCAGTCTTTTCAATGCTTTCTGTTTTAACTTTTAGTTGATGGTAGCCAGAACGTAAGTCAATTTTGGAAAATACTTGTGCGCCTTGAAGTTGATCGAACAAATCATTGATTCGCGGCAGAGGATATCGATTCTTGATGGTAACCTTATTCAGCTCCCGGTAATCGATGCATAATCTCATCGTGCCATCTTTTTTCTTTACGAACAGTACTGGAGCTCCCCAGGGTGAGGTCCTAGGTCGAATGAAACCTTTGTCCAAGAGTTCTTGGAGTTGATTCTTCAGCTCTTTCAATTCTGTCATCGACATGCGATAAGGAGCTTTTAATATAGGCTGCGTGCCAGGTTAGGTTTCAATGGTGAATTCAATCTCACGATCAATTGGAATACCGGGTAGATCTTCAAGAAAGACATCCGGGAATTCTCGAACTATAGGAATTGCATCAACGATGGGGGCCTCTTTTTGTGTATCAATCACATAACAAATATAACTACCACAACCCTTTCTTAGAAGTCATTGGGCCGCCATGGAGGATATAATATAGGAAGGGTAACTTCAGCCCCATCAAAGACAAGTTTGGGTTGGTTTGGTAACTTGAGAGAGACCTTTTTGGCTTTACAATTGATAGAGGCGTGGTTGGCCGCCAGCCAATCCATACCTAAGATTACATCAAAGTTTCCAATGCGGAGGGGAATCAAGTCTACATATAAGGTTTTGCCTTTTAGAAATACAACACAAGATCTGTACACATCAGTACTACAGGCAGACTTACCAGAAGGAAAAGACACAACAATGTATATCCTAATGGTTCGGGTGTTGATGTCAACTTGGCAGCAAAGTGTGGTGCAACAAAAGAATGAGTTGACCCAGAGTCAATAAGGACATGAGCTAAAAGACCACAGACAGAAAGTGTACCTGACACCACATTTTCAGTAACTTCTGGTTTTCCAAGTACCAAGGCGAAAGCCCGACCTTGGCGGTTTTGATCCTTCTTTTCTCCTCCAGGTCTCGCGGGTCTCCTAACTGGGCCAGAGGGGCTAGCTGTAGGGTTAACCATCTTTGGACAATCCCTTAGCAAGTGGCCAAACTACCCGCATCTAAAACATGCTCCCGTGTCTCGATGGCATTGTCCCCAATGAGCCCTCCCACAAGTGGGGCAATTTGGAATAGTGCCATCTCGGGGGTTGGTAGGACCTTGATGGCCTGAGCTGGTTGCGTCCATATTCACCTTTTTATGAGGTGCAACACTGGGTCTTCTGTTATCCCTTTCCCAGAATCGCTTCTTGTAGCTTGGTTCTCCAGAACGCGAGGCTTTAATTCCCTTTTCTGCTATGTATGCCCGGTCCACCACTTCTGCATAGGTTGGCAATTTCAAGACCTCGAGTCTGTCTTTAATTTCAGCATCCAATCCTGCTTCAAATTTTCTTGCTTTTCGAGTTTCATTGGGGATGACGTATGTTGCAAACCGAGCGAGTTATGCGAACTTGCTCTCATATTCGGCCATCGTCATGGTTCCTTGCTTAAGATGTATGAATTCGGATGCCTTTTGTTCCTGCAATGAATCTGGAAAGTATTTTTCGTAGAATACCTCCAAGAATCTTGCCCAAGTCGTAATTTCTTCTTTTGCCAGAGTGAGAAGCCACCATTCCTGTGCATTGTCTTTGAAAGCGAAAGTGGCGAAAGTTACCTTTTGTCTCTCGGTGCAGGGTAGGGCACGAAAAATCTTTTCCATGTCTTTAACCCAAGCGTTTGCTATCATTGGGTCTGGGCTGCCGGTAAATGTGGTGGGTTTCAGATCTTGAAACTGTTTTATGGTAACCGACTCTTCTCGCCGTTCTGGCGTCCCATTGTTGATGTTAGTTTGCAAGGCTTGCAAAAAGCTAGTAACCACTCTTTCCATTAATCTTTCCATCGATTCAGTGCTACTTACTGATGACTCACTTCCATTACCATTATTAGCTATTCTACAAGTAATAAACGAGGCATTATATTCTCAACGCAGCATATATATATATATATGTATATATGTAGCACAATTTATATTTATATAAACTGCCAACATTACACATTTTTATTTATATTATTTTTTTTTTACAATTTATATTACATTAGTCAGAATAGGTTAGTGTCCTATCCCTGCGGTAAACAAAAACAAAAATCAACAAAAAGGGATTAGAACATATCAAGATCAGCATACAAAAGATTTTCTACTACGCAAATCTAGAGTGGTGGGTCAGATGGGCTGAAAAACTAGGGGAAATAGTGCTGCATAAAAAGCTCAAACTCCCACCCTAACTGGACTACACCAAAACACATCCATGCTACCTGGACCGTGAAAATGGGGATAGACCGTATATGACCCACAAATGCACGGTCGACAATCCAGCCAGGTGTCTCAACATATGACAGGTCATTATCAAAGTCAACATTTTGAATATTAATGATATCCAGTGGGTTAGGGACTGTGGTGAAAATATAATCCTCGGGGTACACGTTCCCCCTCCTGGTTGCAAACTCTGGGGGTAGAAGGCCTATAATATAATATGGGCGGTTGTGACCCGGGGCGACGCCAAGGACACGAGATGGTCCGAGAAAACGTCTGCGTGTATGGACAAGGCAGTGCCTCCATAATAAGTGTGGGACGTCGGTAGGGTCAACCTGGATATAAATTGGCTGACCCATCAACCGGCCAAGGCCTGGGTGCAATCCCCTGACTATTTCCTCAGAATCTTCCCAACCCTCAGGTGAGGCGGAGGCGGAGGCGGGGGCGAGGGCGGGGGCAGGGTGTTCGGCTAAGATTTCATCTAAATTGATGGCCTGGAGGTCATTCCAAAAAGCATCATCAAGATAAATCTCTGACATCCCTACAACACCAGAATAAACATGAGATTTTACACAGAAAGACTAACGGTGCAGGTAAATATTTATTATTATTTATTTTATTTTATTTTTATTTTTCTATATTTTTCTTAGCTATATAGTTTTATTTATAGATTTATTTATAACTTTTCAAACTTCCTGATCAAATTAAAATAGTTTTTTTTTTTTTTTTGGAATCGTTGCTCCGATATCACCTTTGTCATGACCCAACTCTAGGGGCGTAGGGTTAGAATCGCAACTTACTAACTTATTCTTATTCGAAGCAAATTAAGCTGCACAAGCGAAGATAAAAATAATTAAATAGAAATTTTATTTCATTTTTTTACTATTTAAGAAAGAGGAAATACATTTCTAGGGCTTTCATTATTTTATTATTCAGTGACCAGCCCCGAATAGAAACAAAAGGGAGTAGAAATATAAAAAAAAAGAAAGATAAAATAGTGATTCAATATCAGTCCATATGCAGGTTCCATTTTGTGGGGTTATGGATTCCCCTATATCTCGTCACCTGAAAGGGGTAACAGCTATAAGCACACAACAGAGTGAGAAATATTATACCAAGAGTGTAGGGAATATAAAATAACCATGGATAATCAGTTAGGCTAAAATATTTACATAATTTAATTTGAAATAACAGTTATCTAAAATGGTGGAATACAGAAATCATGTACATAAATAATCATAACCATGGTATAAAACAGAACAGAACAGAGGTCACAAAAGTGACAGTCAGAACAGAGGTCAATGGATCCATGACAAACAGAGGACCACAAAGTGGTCAAACAGAGGCTTATAGCTATTTAAGTCCCTCAAGGTGTAGGACTCTCGTGGTGATATTTACAAAACATAATTGTTTATAAGGTTATAGTCAAATATATTCTAAAATTTAAACAAACATATCCATGGATTTCCTTTTAAGTAAATAGAGTTTAGAAGGTAACCCACGTAACTGAAATATTTATAAAACATAACTTTTATTTATATAACTTAATAAAATATAGCTTGTATAAAATAAGTTATGGTAACTCAAAACATTCATAAAACATACAATGGTAAATCAAGGTATAATATAACTCACCTTATTTATAACCCTTAGCCTTACTTTACTATCAGAACTTCCCTACTATTAGTTTCTTTCTCTTGATTTTTCACTCTTTCTTTCCTTCTTTTTTTTTTCTTTCGTTTTTTTCCCTTCTCTTTATTTGCAACACCTTTGCCCCCTTTTTATACTGCAGATCGAGCCTTGATGAGAAGGCCACGTAACCTCTCTATATGGGGGCCATCATTAAGCTAGTAGATTGAGCCTTAATTGTAGATTCAATTCACAGATTTGCATCTTTACTGGATAAGTATAAATCTCCTCAATATATATATATATATACTTGGGCCTTTTTGCTTGGGCCAATATTTACAAGGCATTTGTTGGGCCAACACTAGCTTAAACTTTTATTATTTATTTATTTTTATTTTTTTTATTTTCTTCTTTTTATTTATTTATTTACTTGTTTTGGTGCTAAATTTTTCAGTGTATCCAATTAAATTACATCTTATCATTGTAAAATTAATTATTTTATTTTACTTTACAGATTACTATTATTATTCCATATTATTATTTATTTACTATATTTAACTTTAATTTAACCCAACTAGTATTATAATTCCATAAATGTGTTAATTTGTCCCCAAATAATTTCTAATTAATCCTATATTTGATAACCCAATGCCAAATTAGATTTATATATTTATGTATTTAATAGTCTGTCATCACATGCAACCATAATTATATATAACTCTAAATATTTATGTGGTACATAATTAAACTTTCGGGGTGTCACAAAAAGTACCAAGACTTGGATTAATTAAGGAGAATTTACACCTTATGCTCAAATTACAAAAAGTTCTTCAAAGTGGGTCCTAACTATTATCCTAGTTGTACTTTCCTTAAGTTCTTTTTACGATTCTTCAAGTCTGCTTGTGGCACCTTATTTGTCCCTTGGATACAGCGTTGTGAGATCTTCTTCTGTTTGTAGTGTGAATGCTCTGCCGATTGGCCTCTAACTACTGCTGAGCCTAGGCCTCTTGTCGTTTCCTGCCCATTGATATACTCGACCAGCTTGTTATATTTGTCCATGGCTTTTGACCGCTAATCCCTTGCATGTTTGGCCCCGTTCCTTTTACCTGATATCCTGATTGAGCGAGTTGAGGACACTTATTCTTAAAATATCCTGGTTGGCCACACTTGTAACATTTCCTTATCATATTTCTCCATTCTTTACTACGCCTTTGTTGACCTTGTGTTCCCTTATCATAAAGTGCTAATTTGGCTTGGTTCGTAATATCCTTCACCTTGAAATTTTGTTGTTTAGCAGAGTCTGGCTTAATTACCCATGGTTGTTGTCTTAAGTGTTTTTCTTGATCTCTGTCCTGCTAAGGACATTCGAACCCCCTATGTCCTATCTGTTGACAATGATAGCACTGGATCAGCCTTACTGGTCTTTCTTGAAAACTTTTCTTCAAATTTTGTTGTTGTGGTTGCAACCTGGAATAAGGTTTTTGTGCCACGTTTCCCTTTTGGTTTCTTTGAGGTCCTACAAATGATTGACTCTCTTTCCTTTTGTTCCAAATCCTTCATGTGTCAATTACTTTCCTATCTAAGGCAGTGCCTACCATTTTATCATATGTTTGGAGTCATTGACGTAAGACCCTTTCTCTAATTATAGGGTCTAGGCCCCACTCAAATCTTCGCACCTTTTCTCCAGCATTTACTACATATTGAGTTATTGTGTCTTGCTCTAGCTTCTGAAATTCTTGAATCCTTTCTTGTTTGATCGCGTCCGGAAGATACTTTTTTAAGAATAGATTTCTAAATAGCTCCTATGTCATCATTGTGATGTCCCTAGATTCCTTGATTAAGGTCCACCAATGGTCTACTTCCCCTCCTAGTTCATATCTAGCTAGAGTAATTCTATCAGCATGCTCTGTTACTCCCATTGTATCTAGTATTTTCTCAATTTGCTGAAGCCAGCTTCCTACCGTCCTTGAATCTAATACTCCTGTAAACTTGGGTGGTTTTTGTCCCCTAAACTTTAAAAAGAAGTGAGTCCTACCATCTTGTCTATTTCCTCTTAGGTGTTTTAATCCTTTCGAAATTTGACCCCCGAGATGCAAAATTTCAATCGTGTGCATTAGTTCATTCTCAAAATTTTGAGTTCCCAACACCATTTTCCTATTGTATTGGACTCGAGTGTAGTCCACCATTTCTTTGTTTTACGTAGTAAGGCATAAGCCGGAGTCTAATTATGGATGCAAAAGGGTAATAACCTAATTTTAAGTTAGAGTTATCCAAGGGTGTTTGAAACAATAAGATCAAATAGTAGATAACAAATTTAGAGAAAAACACAATACTACTTCATATATAATAGTAGGCTTCATTACAAAAGGTTACATCTTGATAACACAAGTATGGCTGACACACTTCCTACTACTATTCTTGGAGTTATACTAGATCGTACTACACCTATATGGACACATACATTTACAACAGTTAGAGATTACGGATTACAACTCTAACCCTGGTTGCTACTACATCAGTCAAGGTCTTGGAATAGGTCAACTTCTTGTCCTAGTGTGAGGAACAATGACCCCAATGCGCCTGTTGCTCTTTGACTTTTGGGGGGGATCTCTGCTGGTCCAATTGGGTGGGATTCTGGTTTGAGTACGAGCTCCGGATAAAAGTTCCGCTCCCGAATTGTGGAATGTGAGAAAAACCCAAGCCCATTCTAAAGTGCCTAAAAAATTGCTTCTAGAAATTTTTCATCATCCTTCTCAAGCTCAAGTGCATGCTTGAGAGCCCGATACTAACTTTTGAGTTGGCGTCGAATTACGGCTCTCTTTTGTTCAGGGGTGAGATAGGGGCGTGCTTCCTCCACTTTTCTTACTTCCTCGATCAATTTTTCCTTCGCCGTTCTCTTACACCATTGGTCATAAACTTGTGGGTCAAGGAGTTCAATGTGTTGGTCTTCTTGGAAATGATAATAGCCCCAGTAGTTGTAGTACCAGACGTTTGATGGGTCACTAGCCATCCTATGTCAAGGAGAGGGAATCCGTTATTTGTTTTCTTTTAAGTTAATTTTTTTTATTATAATAATACACTAGTGTATAGGAAAAAGTAACTAGAGTCCCAAATCGGGTTACATGGGTTGAGGGTTGAACCTAGGCTTTGATACCAAGTTGTGACGCCCCAAAAATCGCAAACTTCAGAGAATATATTATCAATTAAATACAGGGTTTATCTAAGGTTAGGAGTCTAGGAAACGACACTAATGAGTCCTATGACCAATAACCAAGTAAGATCCTAGATCGCCGAAAGAGTCAAGTTAGCCTCCCTTCTAAGTCCAGCTTTCTTAGGTAGCGCACCACCTTTTTAACAGATCTTAAAAGGCATTGACACAATGTCTCATAAGCAACACAGAGATAGGCATAGGATTACAAAATAAATAATAATTACGTCTCAAATTTTAAATTTACAAAACGAGTTCCATTACTATTACAATCCAAAAAGAATAAATAAAAGCACAATTAGACTAATAAGCGAAATGGTTCCAAACTTTCTCTAAGGAAAACTTAAGTCTTCAAATGTCTTTGACTCTTCGTTGGCTTCGTACGTTTCTTCGATACTGGGCATGAAACGCCATGAGCTTTGAATGCCCAATAAACGCGCACACACCCCATCCATTTTTCCCAATCCAATACATCATCACAATTATAACAAGCAAGTAATGAAGCATGATAATCATTCAATAATAAAGGATTACAAGGTTAGATGTTAGAAATCTAGAAATCTCCCACAAAGACTTCGTCCTCCCAACCACAAGAATCGGACGCGGATTATTCGGTATGCCCCCCCTTTTGCTGCTTTGTTGCAGAACTAACCTCGGATGCCTACCAATGGTTATATACCGCGTAATGCCAATCGCAGGGCCTCAAAAGAGACGGTAATAATGGGCCTTGCCCAAATCCCTCCTTACACCAAATACCTAGGGTTCGAATACAACCGCTCCATTCAAGGGTTTCGAAAACCACTTGCGCAAGATTTTAACATCCAAATAGGGAACGCATCCCGTCAAATAATCAATATGTTAGTAATCTTGTCCAAAAATCGCAACCCATTACCACCCATTAAGTTTCCCATTTGAGTTAGATAATTTAAGTCAGAGTTAGGACATGCTCTTGAAACAACATCTATTGCACAAGTTTGAACAACTCAATACTACAAATAGAAGGAAATATGGTTACAACACATGAGATTCACATATGAAGATAGGCGCAAGTAACTCTAGGCATATTCAAGTAGCTAAGGGAATAAATTCGCACATGAATATAATTTCTAGATTTTCATAAGTGTGAGCACCATTTAAGGATTAAAATAAAATACATAAACCTATGACATGTGAAATATCATATCGAGACATGATCATAAATTAATAAGCATATTCATAAACACAAGAGCATAAAACACTAATGAAAACAGAATTTCCAAATTCAGTACTACCTAAAGATTATATTCAAAAGGGCTATTTCAGATTTTCCCAGAGCTTGGCCTTCCTATGGTTCGTAAGGAATTTTATCTAGTTTTCATAACATTTTTTTGGAAATGGAATAGATTTTCAAGATTTGTAGTTGTTTAAAAAATACTCCAACTCTATCTAGATTCGTCAATCGTTACGAAAATCAGATTTTCTCACAAATCGCTCATTTGTTTTCAATCAAACCAATTTTCCTTGAAAGATAACTCCTTAAGAAAGATTTTGACATAAAATGAAGGTCCAGAATATTTTTATACATTTTCTTACAATTTCGTAAGGTGGCTGTAAAATAGATTTTTTTGGCACAGTTCTTGAAAATAGAAAGTTGGTGTGAAAAGAGGTCAGCTAGGGGAAAATTTCCACTTATCTTGTGATGAAAACATGCTAAATAATATGTATTAGACTCAAAAATTTAAGGTGAAGGTGTGTCTTTGAAAATTTTGAGAGATTGATGTGGAAAAAGGTAGTCTTGTATCGATTAAGAGAAACAGAAGAAGGGTAGAATCAAGGCTCAACTCCTTTCATTTTTAACACAAGAATACCATTAGAACACATCTGAAAATACCATTTTAAACTTCTAATAACATGTATTTGAAAAAGGAAAATGAAAGAGAGAGTTGTGTTGTGGCTTACTTGAGGGTTGTTGGAATTGTTAGCAAACTTTTTCTTCCTCTCCTCTCTTCTACCAAGCTCACCCTCCTTCATTTCTTCTCTCTCAGCTGAATATAGTGTGTATAAGTGTTGTTCTTGTATGTAAAATGTTAGGGGAGGGGTTGTTTATATAATGAATTTGGTGCAAAAGGTCCTAAATGCCCCTTGGTTGGAATTGGATTAGATAGTTTGGATTTAGTTTGAATTCAATGGAATAGTGGAGGATTAAAGGTCTTAATTAGGTTCCTAAATATGATCTAGTTAGGGTTTTCCTCCTAATCAAACCAACCTAGTTGCTTATATACATGTATATAAAAGTTTGTGCCAAGTCAAAGATTTTTTTTCCTTAAATTGTGGAAAATTGTCTCATAGTACAATCATTACACCTACAATGGTGATGGCTAGCCATGTGATGGTGAATTGATGGACTTGTTTTATATATATATATATATTTTGTACAATTGTTGGAATTTGTAAAATAAAATGTTTTTAAAAAAAGATTTTAGGATGCAAGTATATATATAAATATATAATGGTACTTGTTTGGGGTCAATTTGTGATTTAATAAAGATGTGAGGGCTTCGGCTCAATTAAAGTATCTATTTCAAGTGTAGAGTTAATAAATTAGTGTTAGGAAAAATAATTTGGTTTTTATTATCTTGCTTTGAATTTAAAGATAAATAACCGAACGAAAACTGTGAAAACTGGCAGTTAAGGTTTAGAACGATTAATCTAAAATTTGAGAGTTAAATAATTAATATTAGAGTATTAGAAATGATTTCTAAGCTTCCAGGGTTGATTAGGGTTTGTATGGGTTCGTCCGTGATGTGTTTTCGGTTCTAGGGTTTAATTTGCGAATAATCAACGAATTAAGGGCTTTATCATAATAACTCAAAATTTAGGGACCTAATAAGGTTTACAAAAGTTAGGGGTCTCACAGTTCAATTAGAATTCGAAGCTGAAGTTGTAGCATGAGACAAATCATCATATAGTTGACCGTGAGAGAAAAATGGTTGCGGCAAATATATACCTACAGTTTCCAAAGTTTGACCTTGTGATTTGTAACGCCCTCAAAATTAAACCCATTAAATATAAAACAAGACATGCATTATTAAAAAAAAAAAATATTATTTCAATTTCAATCAAGTCTTAAGAAAAAAAAAAAAAATATTATATATTAACTTTACATACTGCTAAAGCAAATCTTGGACACAACACAAAACATGACTCTAAAAAAAAAAAAAAAAAGCCTTGAATTACATAATATATATAATAAAAAAGGCAAATAAAAAAAAAAGCCCTCCCAAGTCCTCCCTCACTCACAAAGTCAGTCCCTTGAGTAGTGAACACACAATGAAAAAAAAAATAGTTCTATATATAGAGCCAAAATGAAAGAGAATAAAAAAAAAGATAAAAAATAAACTAAAAAATTAGCATTGCATATTAGCATAGAGATAATAAGATAATAATAATTTTTTTAAGAACATGAATGCATACATTGTGACACATGGTCTATGACACAATTTTACACTTCCAATTTATCCACATTTATACCATCACAGCAGACAACTCAAACAAACAAACAAATCGAACAAACTTTTTGTTACAACACAAACACAACACACATAACACACACATTCACAATCACATCATTCTTCCATAATTTCTCTTCCCCTTCATAATGGTGATGATGTATATCAACAACAACAAATAACAAAAATCCACATAAGTGATGCTACCTCATCCCCATATCTCCCCCTCCATCCATCTCTCTCCCCAACAAAATCCCCTATCTCCCTATCCCCTAATCTTCCCCCCCATCCCTCCCTCAAAACCAATGCATATGCAACATAAAATATATTGCCATATAATATAACAAATAATACAACACATAAAATCAACAAATAATTCAACAACAATTAATTCAGCCAAAATATTAAAATAATAAATTATATACAAGCAAGGTGCAATAAAAACAAAAATTTCTATCAAAAGCATAACAAAAAT
Organism: Camellia lanceoleosa; assembly: GCA_025200525.1. Classification (NCBI taxonomy): domain Eukaryota; kingdom Viridiplantae; phylum Streptophyta; class Magnoliopsida; order Ericales; family Theaceae; genus Camellia; species Camellia lanceoleosa. The sequence continues at coordinate 108,041,825 of CM045758.1, forward strand.
CAAAATTAAAAAAGAAATATAATTTATAATATATATAATATATATAATAAATATTAATTTTTCAAAATCAACAAATCAAATATTTCAATAAATTCCAAAATAAATCTTAAAATTTCAATCAACAATTAATTAAAAATTATTAATAAGATTAAAATTAAATATTCTTCTAAAATTCCAAAAAAAACCTCCAAACTCTACCAAAAAACTTCAAACACCAAAAACTAGGACAAAAGCCAACAAAAAAAAGCCTAAATCCATACAAAAAGAAAAAGAAAGAAATGAAAAAAAAGAAGAAGAAAAGAAAAATAAGTGCAAAATCCAAAAAAAAAAGATTAAAAAATCTCTCACTCTCCTCAAAAAAAAAAAGCCCCTCTTCTCTAGAATAGAAAAGCTAAAAAAAACTAACAAGAAAACCAGAAAGAAGAAAAGAGAAAAAAAAAAGAAGAAAGGATAGAGAGAAAGAAAGAAAAAAAAAAAAAATTGAATCTAAAAAAGCTTTTAAAAAAAAAAATCCAGCTTACTCGGCTCGAAAACAAAGGCACAAAAAAAGACCAAAAAATTAAAACGCTAAAGAACAAAGAATGCTCCGCCGAAAATGAGAGCATTCCAAAAAGTTCGGCGTGCGAAAACAAAAAGTAACCAAAATCCGCGAAGTAAAAATAAAAAGTAGAAAAAAATAAAAAAAGCAAAAAGGCTAAAAACGAAAAAACAAACAACAAACACAAAAATCAAACAAAAACTCAACAAAACACACAAAACACAAACACAAACAAAAATCAAATAGAATAAAGGATGACAACCAACAATAACAAATCGATATCAAATCACAATAGACAAATCCGGATACAAGGGATATGATTTGTTAATAGTCATTGCAAAACAAAGTCTTATTGGAAATTGATGGCTTGTAAACTGAATACGATACATATTTTGATTTGAAGATTGTAAAGGGATTCGAGGCAAGAAAACAATATTTCTCTTACAATCACTAACAGCAATTTCAGTAATAGTGAGATGTCTTTCAAATTTACGACAGATGAGTTTTGTTCTATTACATAATCCTTTTGAGGGATCTATGTTTCTCAACATCAGAATTGGGCAGTTTAGTTTTAACAAAATTTTATAAGGAGGCAAGCCAATTGGATTAAGAGAATGTAAGAAATCTTCATATTGACCTTGTTGGCTTGTTTCAATTGTTTCATCAATACTCATATATTGTTCTTGAGCACAGGAAATCTTTCAATGAGTAATTGGTTGATGTGACCAACACTTTTGTTTTTGGGAGTTAAGATAGCATTGTTCATTATTGAAAGAGGATCATTAGAATATTTTGTAAAATCTGGGAACACAAAGTCTATCAATTGTTCAAGTGAATTTGAACTTGATGAGGAAGGAAGAAACATTGGTGGAGGAATTTTGATTTTTCCATTAGAGGTTTGTGGTTTTGTTCCATTTCTTACTCGAAGTAGATATTCGCAAAATTGTGGATCTTGTTTTGCACTCATATTTTCCTTTAGCTTTAGCTTTTCCAAAGAACTCCAAATATAAGAACGCATGAGACTAGCATCGATGCATTCATTTGTAGTACCCTTAGGAACAACTGGAAAAACTTGTCGGAAGTCACCACCAAATACCATAACCTTTCCTCCAAATAAAAGGTTAGAATCAGTTATATCACGTAGCATTTCATCAAGTGCTTCAATGGCTTGGCGCTTTGCCATGGAGGATTCATCCCAAATTATAAGTCTAGTAGCTTTTAAAAGTTGTGCTAGACCACTTTGCTTGGTAACATTATAACAAAATTTGCATTCAGTATCTATTGGTATCTTGAATCGAGAATGTGTAGTTCGACCATTAGGTAAAATTGAAGCTGCAACACCTGATGTTGCTATTGCAAAAACAATCATTTTATGACTTCTAATTGTTGCTAAGATTGTGTAATAAAGGAAAGTCTTTCTTGTACCTCCAGGTCCATCAATGAAGAAGTAACTTGGAGTGCCTGATAGAATAGCTTCAACAATTTTGGAATATGCAGTTGCTTATGCTTTGTTTAGTAATGATACACATGACAAGTCATAATCAGACACTAATATATTCATTTCATCTTCTATTTCTTTGCAAAGTGTGTTATGTTGGTTCTCCGATAGCAGCAAGATTAAATTAGGCTAAGTTTTTACCCATAGACTCAAGTGTAGAATTTATACTTTGCAAAACCTGGTAACGAATATCGTCCATTAAGATTGCTAGATTTCTTGAAAAGTCTTCTGACAAATATTGTTCAAACTTTGTAAATAGTGCCTTTGGATTATGTGGATTACAATAGACAAGTATTGTTGCAAATAATTGCCTTAAGGAAGAAGGCATTTGGAAATTGCTTGCCTTTTCCAGGCATTTTTCATTAGTTTCATTATCTTCTAGCAATCCATGTTGAAGAGCTACTTCTCTAAAAGCCGCATAAGTGGTTCCATTAACAGTTCTTAGACTTTGAAATGATGTTGGTGCTTTGATATGATTTAGCAATACTCGCAAATAACGCTCGCCTTCAATTAGATTTGCCGTGACTATTCTTCCAATGACCTCTCTTTGTTTCCTTTCAAACCACATTCTATATTTAAAATACCAGAAAAATGCTTTAGAGAAATTTTTGTACAAAAATTTTCCAGCTTTTGCTTTGTTGTTTGATCTTTTCATTGTAGAAAATTCTGTCGAAGTGGTTCTTAAAAAGAACTCACTGTTAGCTATGGATTTTAAGTTAGCGTTATTGTTGAATCCAATTGTTTGGCAGCCTTCAAGATGTAACTGTAAACTAATGACTGTAGGATTGACCTCATTAAAAAAGAAATGATAAATTCTCCACATCGCTTTCGCAGGAGAAATCCATCTTGCTGATTGAAGCTGTGATATTTCATCAATATTTTCAGCAGCATGGGCTCCAATAATGTTGAATGCTACCTTGTCATGGCCTTTGTAAATATACTTATACAAGTATTTTACAGCTTTAATGGTCGAGCAAATTTCAACATTAATATGACAATCAAATTTTGGAAGTAGATATGGATTATAAGGTACAACCCATCTATTATCTAACATGTGGCCTTGAACCAATACTGTTTTACCATCATTTTGTCTTCCATAAAGAGGATAACCATCAATGGCCATGGTAGTTGCTGAATTAAAATTTTTTGGATAATGTTTTTTGCACAATCCATTTTTCATACAAACATTGTTTGCATTTAATGAACCATATGGTCCGTGCATCATGTGCTTGACAACTGGAGAATATAAATAAGGATATTTCTGCTTGTCTCGTAATTTAGCAGATATTAAAGCATCAAAATTTTTAGCAAAATTTAGTTTGTATCCTTGTTGCAAAATCAAGAGCATATGAACACGATGAAGGCCTCTTTTTTGAAACTCAACAACATAAGTAAGGGCTGCAACTGGTCCAAAAAGTTTGTTCTTTATGACTTCAGTTTTCAAATGTTCAAATTTGCTTCTAAAGATGCGAACAAGTAAATCAGGTATATTGTGTGCTTCCTCATGTGGAAGTAGTTCAGCTTTAATTTCAAGCCAAGTTGGATTAAAAGTCATAGTTAAGAATATATCTAGTTTACCGAAATGTTGAACGAATGTCATTGCATCAATGTAGCATTTTCGAAGATCCCTAGGACCACCAATGAATGGACTTGGTAAGATTACTCTTCACCTAATTTGATAAGCTTTGGATTCTCCATGTGCAACACTATCAACAATTCCTTGGTATAATTCCATCCTTAGTTGGTGTTGCCTTGATCGCAAATAATCAAGTTGCCATGTTTCAAGCTTTACATACATATCAACGAAAAATTGTTGCAAAAGTCGACCTGATTGAAGAAGCACTAATTGATGATTATCTCTTATCTGAAGCTTGTATCCGTAAAACTCCCTAGCTAAAACCATCGCTTGTTTGGTTGAATTTTCGTTAAAGACTGAAACAACGTTGAAAATTTTCAAACATTGCTTAGAACAATATAAACATAGGTTTTTTTTTGTTTTTTTTGTGGCCTATAATTACCTTTAGCCTCATTGTCTAGCAAATCATCTGCATTGGTGGCATTTTGAGGCAAAATTGATGATTGAGCTCTAGTGATGGCATGTGCATTTTGTTTTTTGTTTTTTCTTAATTCCTTAGTGCCATCTAGGCTCTCCAAATGAAAATAACAATGGGTATTGTAAGGGATCATAACAATCATAGTAATATCAAATTTTTTGACTTTGTCCTTCATGTTTGTGAACAAGGATATCACGCTCTCTATAATCTAGATTATCATCATTTTCATGCCAAATTACAGCCACTTGGGAAGTGTTTGGAGCATTGTAAATTCGAGGATCTAAGCATGGATCAGCTCGAATGATTATACGATGGGTATCTAGATTGGATATATCTCTTAAACTTCGAAAGAAAAGTGAGTAAGGATTTGATGCCAAGATATCAATCAGAAGAGAAACAATTATAGGATCTAACATGTTAGAATTTTGCAATTTGTTTTGTACTTCATGTTCAGTGTCAAAAAAATAGAGTTGCAAATATGAAGGTTTATCATTTGAAGTATAAAGGTTATTGATGAAATGATAAATTTGACCTTGAACACAGAATGTGTAGATACCTTTGTTTCTCCTAGCCAGATCCTTATCGATGGTAACACCAAATGAAGTACAAGCAAAGGAATTGTTATAGGCTTTGATATATTTTAAAAAGTTTAGCAAATGAATAGAGCGAGCCATAAATAAATCATATAATATGGGATGAACAGTGGTTGGAGATAGAAAAATGTCTCCACCAGAGCAACAAAATCCATTTGGCCCAAGATCTATTCTTTTTGCGGTGCAAAATTGGCAAGGAGTTCAAGTGCGCAAAGTGAATGCCTCAGTTGGAATGCATTTTTCTCTTTTTCTTTTTTTGGTTATAGAATGAGTAAGTGATCCTATTGGAAAAAAAGAAGATAAAAGATCGTCAAAATAGATAATTTTGATTTTGAGAAGTGTATGGTGATAATAAACCACCTTCTGTATCCAGAGCATAGATTCGTCTCTATTTGTTCCTCAGCTATGTATTCTTGTTGTAGAGGCTCATGTGATGTGGTAGATGTTGAACCTATTAGTTTTGAATGAACAAAAAATGAGTATAACAAAATGTAGTAGTTATACTATAAGGAGGGAAAATTTGCTAAGGATTGAGAATTTGTATTTTTCTTTTATATAGGGTAGATAGATTTTTACCTATATCAAAATTAGTCGGTTGAATGTTTTGTTGCAGATCATTGCTGATGTCAAAATTAGGAATAACAATATATAAAGCTGAAGGCTCATTAGATATATGTGTGAACGTAAGTTCACAAGGCTGTTGGTTTGGCTGATATTCTTGCGAAGATGAAGTAGTAGTATTATGCGAAGATGAAGTAGTAGTATTAAGATATCATGGATTTCTTCGCAATGCTCGGAGTTCTCTTTTTCTTTGATTGATATGGTCCTTCTTTTCTTGAGAAAAATTTGCATATGAATACTTCGATTTCCTTCTTTCCGCCATTGTTGTTAATTTTGTCTATGAATAGTTACAAATGTGGAAATTAATATATGATTAAATAGGCATGGAAATGGCATAAAATGTTTTTTAGCATAAAGATTATTATGAAAGCAAGAAATGAAACCAAATTTTTGTTAGAATCTTTGGGACCTTAATACTGTGTTTGGTTGAGGGATTTGAGGAGGGATTTGGAAAGGAAAATGGAAAAGGTGTGTGAAACTAGGTGAAATGTAAGTATATTTTATTCACATTTCACCTAACTTTTCTCTTTCTCTTTCCAAATCCCTCCTTAAATCTCCCAACCAAACACAGCGTAAAAGCGACATGAGCACCTTATAAATTCTTGGAACACAGGAATGAATAGTAAATTGAAGAGGACACATAGAACGGTATATTTAATGCTTAGGAAAGAGCAAAGAGAAATCTTTAGTTGCAAAGAGGATTAATGCGTAGGAATGAAGTACAATTTTACATTACCAATAAATAGAAAGTCAAACCAAAAAATAAATTATATATTTGAATAACATTGAGTTTTTGGACCACCAATTGAAGGTTTTATTCATGAAGAGAAAATAAACCCATTTCATATCTATACATCTATATCATGTGTGTGTGTGTAAACATGTCGTACGAAAAATATACCGATATATATTTTTGAATATGTATAAACCTTTATTCTATCCCCCTTTATTTATTTATATTTTGTGAACATTTTTTTTTCTTTTGGGTCTTCACTTTAAAATAGTTGTTTTTCTCTATTATTTGTTTCCTATAATTTTTCTTTTTCTTTTCTATGAAACAGTATAGGTCTGCTATGAAAAATACGGTGTGTGAACTTGTGAAGTCTTGGAATTGGTAGCTGAAGCATTCAAGATTACGCTAAAGTATATGTTAACTAATTTTCTAAGGGATAAGAAGAGTGTCACTTGTTTCAGCCTAAATCATTATCCATCATGCCCAAAGTTTCAAGCATTGAGTGGTCAAAATTTGGATTTGTTCTGTTTACATCTCAGTCTTTTTTCATAATGGATTTTGTTTTTTACTCTTCTATTTTTAAAGGATCTCGATCTTTTGCACAAAATATTTTTTTTTTCAGTGTAGTGATTTACTTATACTTTTTGTTGATTTGTAAGCTTTATTGATTTTGGGTTTTCAATTTGGTGCAAGTAAATAACTAATAGAAGTTTTAAGAATGTAAACATCATAATTTTGGATGACAATTTGAAACCAAGTATGTCAATATATGACAAAATAGAACACACCCAAACAGAGAGTGATGCATAATTTTTTTTTTTTTTTTGTAGATTTTTTGTTTTTTGTTTTTGCACACATTCTTTGGCAAACCAATTTATTTTTCTTACAAATCAATTCAAAGAACACAACATAAGTTTGTATGATTCTTGCATTCTCATGTGATTCTTATCGTCTACATGCCTATCAGCAAGTGATTTCCATAAACTATTAGCATCAACACAAATCTCAAAGCTTTGAAAATAGGTAAATAAAGTAAAAAGGAGGTGGAACAAGCTATTATCATCCCCTGAAGTATTGAAATTTGAAAGCTCCCTGAACCAAGATTATGGATGAAATAGCCCGCTCAACATAGAAAATCCAAGTTTTTGAACACACCTCATCAAATTTATAAACAAATTTTTTTTTAACAAATCAAAATTTTAAGTCAGAAAATCCAGTTATCTAGTGAGAGAAGGTTACTAAGATTGATCTAATAAAGAACAATACCACTACTTTAATGGTGAGTACTGAGCGCTAAGTGCTTGGCTTTGATGGTCGAAAAGGAATTCGAGCATTTGCCTAATAGTGGTTACTTGAATAGGTTAAGGAATGGGGACTTGGATTTGGATTGAACAGGTTAAGGAATGGGGATTTGGATTTGGACTCGGATTTGGATTGAGCATTATATTTATTTATTTGTTTTATATGGAATTTTTGGGGTGTTATTCTAATGATGTTTAGTTTCTCTTCTCTTTGTTTTTGAATTAAATGTTGGAACTATCATTAACTATGAGGTGTTTGATGGGGTGGATTGGAATTTTTGCTTCTTTTTATAGGTTTCACACATAACTTCAAATGGTTTAGGTAGGATTCTTCTCTTTTTTACTTTTGATGTACACAATTGCTGTTTGATTTAATGCCTTACCCAAATTTTCTGAATGTGTTAAACTCTCGAGGTTTATTCTTGATAATTTTTTGTTTTGATTATGAGTAGGTAGTTGTTTGGTGCTTTTGGAATTTTTTTTTTTTTTTTTATAAAAAAAAACAACATTTTTCTGATTCTATCGTGATGGAGTTTTTATCATTTTTTATTTCTTTTTCTTTGTTTGTATGCCTTAGTTTGATATGGTCAGAGCTGTTTGGTTCCCTTTTTTATTTTTTTTTTGGCTCTAATTTGTCCAATTGTTTGTTGGAAAAAGGTAAGGAAGACAAATGATTCAGTGGCTAACATTTTGTTTGAATGTGATATTTCTTTGCGATTGAAACTGATTTTGTTTTGGACAAGGAGATATAAATTTTTTTATTTTTCCACATTTTAAGTTTGGTTGGAAAGTAGGAATTTATGTACATTACTACATAGCTTTTAGGTTGTGTTTGGATCTTGGATTTATATTAGGATTTGTGGAGAAAAAGTGGGGAAAATAATTTCAAGGTCTCATTATTGTCAAGTAATATTGATAAATGGAGTAGCATTGTTGTTGGCCTAAAATCTTGGCATTTTCTTGTTGGTCTTTCAGTCAACTTACTGCTACTTGACCAATTATAGTTGAAGAGTCTAATTAGTTTTTGGATTGTATTTTATTTATTTTTATTTTTGGAACTTGTAGTTTTTGGCTTGAAATAGTTAATCTCCTGCTAATTGTGATTGACCAATAGTGTGTTTATATCAATAGTTTTTTTTTTTCCTTCTTCTTTAGATTATTTTATTCCCTATTATCTCTTTCTCCCAGCATTATTTTGAACCACTTCATTGTCATCGTAAAACAATTAATGGCTTTTTATTTATCATTATTTTTTTAGGCGCTCTTCTATTGATATTTTGGCACTTTCTGATCGTGAATCATTGTAAAATTTTTGTCCTATGAATATACGTCGTCTACCTTTCTGGCAATTACTGTATGGTTAAGTGTATTTTTTTTCATTTGTGAACCTGATACTTTGGGTCATTATTAAAGATTACATTGTATTGGTAGCTGGAAATACAGATGTCACTGTTTTCTTGATTTTCTAATAGCATCTACACATGTGAGATGTGGCAACACATGTGAATTTGTGGTTTACACATATTGGTGAGCACATGGTGAACAATCTGTGGAAGCTAACCCAAACTATAGAATTAGAATGAACGATTAAAATAAAATTTGATTTTTGTTAGACCTTAATACATGCAAAATAATAAAAAGAAGTTGTGAAGAATAAATGTGCAAGTAATCACATTCAGTAAAAGTATAAATTAAGCAGTATCATAAATAGAAATTATGAACAAGTTAAATAGGTAAATGCATGAAATGAATTGTAATTTTGAGTATTAGAGTTAAAAGGAAACTTGTTGTTGAAAAAGAAGTTCATAAGTATAACAAAGCTTCAACAGAGAGCTTCAACAAATTGGAACTAAACTTTACTGTAAACAAGTGAAATTGTGGTAAGTAGTGTATTTAATATATTATATTTTCAATACAGGCCTCTACTGTAGATGCAATGGATGATGCAACGTGTGCATTATACATGCAAAGGAGGATATTGTGTGCACACGTGGTATTGACCTTTTTTGACAGTAATAAAATATTTGGATAAAAAAAATTAATGTAAGATTATCATAAAATTATTTAATATCATCATCAACTATATATTAAAAAAAATAGCTATAAATTGTTGTAATTCTACTAAATAACCTATCAAGTGATATTTACTTACAATAGAAAAAAAAATTAGCTATAAATTGTAGTAATGTTATATTCTGTGTGATTTGAAAGTGATATCATTTGTTTAAAATTAGCTATCAAGTGATATTTATTTACAATAAAAAATAGCTATAAATTGTATTAATTATGATATCATTTGTTTTTTGGTTGACATTTCACTATAATTTATAAGTCCATTTGTAATGTAAAAACTTTTTGGTTATATTGATTATTAAAAATATTTGGAAATTACATAAATGTTAACAAAGGAATATGACAAGAAATTTTATCAAATTTTTTATCAAATGTGAAAAAATTTGGTAAAACTTTTGAGTTTTTAACATTAATCACATAACAAATAAAGTGAGACAGAGAGGAAGAGCTTATTGAAACAGAGCTTACCAAAACATGAGGGGAAAATGGGCCAAAAAAAAAATAGAGCCATCAATTGTCCACTTTAGAGATCTGATCGATCGAGGTTAGATCGTGAACCTACTTAAAGCCGTAGTCTAATCAATCGAGATCTGATTGAACCCATCAGATTTAGAGATCGTCGTCCAGATTGTGAACCTATCGGTGTCAAGATGGTCAACCCATTGTCATCCAGATTTGCAGATCTTCGTTGTACCTATCCTCGGCATCATTAGGAAGAGCGAAACTGAGACTGAAACAAACATAGCTTGAGAGAGCAAGCTATAGAGAGTGTAAAATGACAGAGAGGTTCTCTCTCTCGACAGAAGGGGTAGGTAGCCATGTGAACTGTTATGAAAATAGAGAAAAAAGAGAAAAGAGAAACTCTATATTGAATTGAATGAATAATACAATAGGAGAAGCCTATTTATCTAGGCAGAAAGGAAACCTAGATAGGTACAGAAAAGATGGAGATAAGTATAGAAAGAGATAGAGATAGAGAGGGATACAATGCAAATATATAAGATACATCTATAATAATATACATCTAACACCCCCCCTCAAGCTCAAGGTGGTAAGTCAGATATCAATTTGAGATTAGAGAGGAGATTAGAGAAGTGGACTGGAAGATGAGCTTTGGTGAAGAGATTGGCGGTCTGATCAGCAGAGGTAACAAAGAGAACACGAACATGGCCACTAATAACATGCTGTCGTATGAAGTGGTAATCGATCTCAATATGCTTGGTGCGATCATGGAAGACATTGTTATGGGTAATCTGAATAGTACTTTGATTGTCACAATAAAGATTAGTGGTAGCTGAATGAGAAACACCCATGTCAGAAAGAAGACAACGAAGCCACACAAGCTCCTGAGTAGTGTCTGCAAGAGCACGATACTCAGCCTTGGTACTAGAACAAGCAACAAGGGTTTGCTTCTTGCTATGCCAAGAAATGAGAGAGTTGCCCAAGAAGAAGCAGAACCCAGTAGTGGAACGATGATCGGTAGGATCTCCTGCCCAATCGGCATCAAAAAAGGTATGCAATTATAGAGAAGAGTGAGGGGAATAGTGAAGACCATGAAACAAAGTTCCTTTGAGATAGCGCAAAATGCGAACTAGAGCAACATAGTGTGGAGAGCGAGGAGCTGTCATAAATTGACTGACAATGTGAACAGCATAAGCAATATTTGGACGAATAACTGTGAGATAGACAAGACTACCAACTAGCTGACGATATAAAGTTGCATCTGACAATAGGGGGCTGTTAAGAGGTGTAAGATGAGTCTAAGGATCAACTGGAGTAGTGACAGTCTTGCAATCGGTAAGGCTAACACGAGCCAAAAGATTAGAAGTATACTTGGCCTGGGTAAGAAAATAACTAGAGGAATCTTGAGAAATTTCCAAGCCAAGGAAGTAGCTAAGTGCACCCAAATCTTTCATCTCAAACTGGCGATGGAGAAACTGTTTGAGACTAGAAATATCCAATGTGTCATCTCCAATGATAATCATATTATCCATATAGAGAAGAAGGAGAATAGTACCGCGCTTCGTCTTATGGATAAACAAGGCAAAATCATGGGCATTGGAAGAAAAACCAAAGTCACGAATGGTAGAGCTGAACTTGGCAAACCAGGCACGTGGAGCTTGTTTCAAACCATACAAAGCACAACGGAGTTTGCAAAACTTGTTTGATGGAACAGAAGAACCAGGAGGGGGTTGCATATAAACTTCCTCAGTGAGATCACCATTGAGAAATGCATTCTTGACATCCATCTGAGAAAGGTGCCAGTGGCGAGCAGCAGCAGCAACAGCAAGTAAGTTGCGAACTGAAGTAAGAAGGGCAACAGGAGCAAATGTTTCCTCATAGTCAATCCCATATTCTTGACTAAATCCCCGGGCGATAAGGCGAGCTTTGTAACACTCAATGGAACCATCAGAATGAGTTTTGATCTTGTAAACCCATTTGCAACTAACAGTACGCTTGCCAGGAGGAAGATCAACCACATCCTAGGTATGAGTTTGATCGAAAGCTCTGTTCATCAGTCATAGCTTGTTGCCAAAGAAGGTTAGAAGAAGCTTCTTGATAAGAAGTAGGTTCATGAGAGCAAAAGGCAGTGGAACCAACAATATAATCACGGAGAAGAACAGAAGGTTTCCTTACCCGTGTAGAATGACGCTCAGATAGAGGAGGAACCTCAATGGAAATAGGTTCCGAAGGAACCTGCACCGGAGTTGGAGAAGGTGTAGGGCCATCAGCTGACACAGGATCCTCAGGATGGACGATAGGCGTAGGCGGCTGTGGAAGCATGGGGCCAAAATCTGCATCAAAGTCATCAGACAATAGATCTATAGAAATATCAGGGAAGACCGGTGAGTGGGTGGACTGTGGTAGGTGAAACTTGGAAAGAGTGGAAAACATTTTGTGTTCCCAGAAGACCATATGACGAGAAATACGAAGACGCTTGGAGATAGGATCCCAACAACGATACCCTTTATGTTCTATACCATACCCCAGAAAACAACAAAGATGAGAATGAGGTTCTAGTTTAGTGTGTTCATGAGGCTGAAGTAGAACAAAACAAGCAGAACCAAAAACTTTAAGAGTGGTATAATTAGGAGGAGAACCATACAAGCGCTCGTAAGGAGTTGTGTTAGCTATTACAGAGGTAGGGACTCGATTGATGGTGTGGATGGCAGTGAGGGCAGCTTCCCCCCAAAATTTTTCAGGACAAGAAGAAGAAAGAAGAAGAGCCCAAGTAATGTCTAGAATATGACGATGCTTTCTTTCGGCTCGTCCATTTTGTTGGGAAGTGCCTGCACAAGATCGATGAGAAAGAGTACCATGAGCCCGAAGAAAAGACAGAAAATCAGAATCCAAGTACTCTTTAGCATTATCAGAACGAAATAGTTTAATAGTACGAGAAAACTGAGTGCGGACCATAGCATAGAAATCATAGTAAATCTATTTAAGTTCAGAGCGATTTTTGAGAAGAAAAAACCAAGTATAGCAAGAAAAATCATCAACAAAAATCACAAAATATCTAGACCCCCCCTCTCCCAATGGTAGGTGTGGGGGAAGGTCCCCAAATATCTGAATGCACAAGATCAAAAGGAGCAATAGAAATAGAATTACTTTTATTAAAAGGTAATGCAGGTTGTTTAGCAATTTGACAAGGTAAACAAACGAGATCATCAAGACAGACACGACCTAACTGACCACTAGAAACTAAAATTTTCAAATGACTAAAAGAGACATGACCTAAGCTACAATGCCAAAGATAAAAAAAAGACATAGTAGATGCAGCAGCAACAGTAGATGATTTGTGCGGACTGCGAAGATGGATAAGCTTGAACAGACGTCCATGCTTACGGCCTATCCCAAGGATCTGTCTCGTCTAAGGGTCCTGCACCAATCAACCATTAGCAGCAAAGGCAATAGTTAGACCAAGTTCATATAATTGACCAACGGAGATAAGGTTCATTTTAAGAGAAGGAATATGGTAAGCATTAGAAAGAGACACAGTGGAAGTAGAGATTTGGCCAATATGACTAACAGGCATATGAGAACCATCAGCAGTGTGTATAGTGGAAGCAGAAGAGGATGATGACAAAGAAGAAAATAGAGTGGAGTCAGAAGTCATGTGATTATAGCATGCAGCATCAAAATACCATTATGAGTTACCTGAGGTTATTGAAAGAGTAGTAGATTTGGACTCAACATCATCCATAGAGAAGGAAGGCGCAAAAGAACCCTCAGAGGTAACAACAGCAGAGCGAGAACTGTGGTTAGATTTGGACTGAGACCCAGAACGAGAAGCCCTTTTCTTAGATGAAGTAGTGGAGGGAGCTCGAGGACAATTGCTTTGAAGATGGCCCGGAGTAGTCTTGTGACAAGACAAGCATTCGCGAACCTAGCAGTGAACAAGCGAATGATTGGCTGGCAGGCCTCAGTTGCGACAATAACTGCATATGAGTGGCTGTAAAGATAAGGAACTCTGAGAAGATGGCGTAGCAAGAACAGAATCCATGTCGTGAGATCTGAGACTCCCAAAACGAGTCTCCTCTGATAGGAGCTCAGTAATGGCTTACTCTAAAGTGGGCAAGGGCAAACGATGAAGAAAAGAAGCACGCACGGGCTCAAAAGTGCTATGAAGAGCCGTAAGAAACTGTAATAGTCGCTGATGATTCCGATAAGTAATAAATAGCTATGCATCATCAGAATGAGCCCATGGAGGTTCAAAAAGAGCGAGCTAGTCCCAAACGGATGACATTTGGGATATGACGTCATTGAGAGATTGACCGGGTGCCTGGCACATGTGATGAAGATTCTGCAACAGTTGATATTGATGAGCATGGCCAATGGTCTGATAACGTTCCTTCAAAAAATCCCAAATTGCTTTGGCAGGAGAGGCAAGGGAGTCATCGTCCTGAAAGCGTCCAAATTGAAGGTTGATGGAAGGAATTGAGGTAGCCTGGAACCATATGATAATTTGATAATTCTTACTTTCCCATTCGTCAAGATGATCATCAAATGTAGAGTCCGTCTCATCCTCCTTCTGGTTGGGTTTGGAAAGAGTACCAGTAATAATTTGCCAAAGGCGTTTCCCTTTAATGAAGCTAGAGAGAGCTTGGGCCCAACTAACATAATTAGACCCATCAAGTATAACGGAAACAGATTGGATGTTGTCAGTACGATCCATAATTGCCAAAACGGAGGTCACCAACAGATTCAAAAGCCCAAAAAACCTTAAGAACAAGTAGGGCTGACGTTAGCACTATGCTATGATGATGTCAGCAGCCAGCCAGGGGCTAAGAAAGGCTGATGTCAGCGGCTGAATAGGGCTGACGTTAGCGGCTAAACCAAACAAGGCATGCGGCTGAGAGAAGCCGGGAGGAAGCTGGGGAGGAGATCGGAGGCGGAGGCGGAAGCCGAAGGGAAATCGGCTGAAGCGGGAGCTGATGGGCGAGCCGAGGCTGATGCGGAAGCTGAAGGGCAGAAGCCGAGGAAAGTCGGCTGAGACGACGCGTGTGGGAGCGTGTCGAGAGTAGAACCGAAGGAATCCGACGCACCGGTCTTTGGGTGGCGTGTGAAGGCGCATGTGATCTCCGATGATGGTGATTCTGGTAGCGTTTGCTTTGTCTTGAAGAGACGAAGAGTTTGGTATAGTTCAAACATTGAAACATAGATGAACTAGATACGCAGAAGCCAGTAGAAACCAATCATGGATAGAACCAGAAAAAAGATGAGGCTAGGAGAGAACCTAGGCTCTGATACCATGTTATGAAAATAAAGAAAGAAGAGAAAAGAGAAGCTCTATATTGAATTGAATGAATAATACAATAGGAGAAGCCTGTATATATAGGCAGAAAGGAAACCTAGATAGGTACAGAAAAGATAGAGATAAGTATAAAAAGAGATAGAGATAGAGAGAGATACAATACAAATAGATAAGATACATCTATAATAATATACAGCTAACATGAACAATAATTAGCTCTCCTTCACATGGCAATCTGACAACAAGGCTTACATCAAAATTACAAACTTGGCTTGTAAAGGAAGGCTGTTAATTTACCAAATAATCCAAAAGTTTCAAACAAACAAAAGTTGAGTTGAATAAAAGTGAGGGACAAAAACGGAAAGTAAAAAGAGAGCCACGGTTACTATAGCTCTCCCAACTCCCTCTTATATTATAATAGTAAGATATATGAAATTACAATAAATTCTGTTTTTTTAGTAAACTAATAAATGACTTGCTAGTTCTGTTTTCTTGGTTTGGAAGGCCATCATGAATTCTCCATTTTCTTTCCATATATTTTTATTTTTGTCATTGAGTCTTATTTTGGAAAATAATTGTAAAAGAAATCGACATACAGACATGCACTTTGAAAACAAACTTAAAAACATAGAAACAAAAGAAAAAGCTATAATGATTGTGGAAAATGATATAAAGAGAAAGAAAATATTATTACTATTACTACTATTATAAAAGCTTTAAGAGTCTGTTATATATATATATATATATTTTTAAATCCTAATTTTACCTTTTCAAATCTAATATATTTTTTAAAAGTTATGAAGAGTCCTATATAAACTAATTATCTCTTTATTTTTGAAGTTTAACATTCAACAATGATATATCTGTTTCCAAGAGTCTTATATAAATATAAACAAACCATCTCCTTCTTTTATAATTGAAAAAAAAAGAAGAAGTTATTTCCTAATTTTTTACATTGATGATGATTGAAGAATAAAAAACAATTACAGTTTTTTATTTCATGTGTTCGCTTCTATACTGATATACATTATATTTACAATTGTCTACCATGAATCAAATCACTTTGAATAATTTTGGTTGAATTTTAAAGTTGTATGCATTCATTTGAAGAAAAGAAAAGCATATGCGTTTTTAAAACAGAGATTTGTGCTGCATCTCAAAAATTCGCAGGTTATCTTCATACACTTTCTTTTTATTTGAATTATATTTTATGAACTGTAATATTTTATATGGTACTTTAATAACCAAAATATGATGTCAAAATTCTAAATAAGAACCATTTTCGTTAGTTTTATTTTTTAAATATTTTTTTCAATTTTCAATTTTTCATATTTTCTCAATTTTGGTGATTAAAAATTCTAGAATTTCTTCATATTTTATATTTAAATTATATTTTTACATGAAAAATATAATATCTAATAATCTAAATAGAATTAAAAAGTAAAATATTGGTTGTAGGGAAGTGGTTTGGAAATACTCTTCTGATCTTGGGGGACGCTCGTGATCCTCTGTTAGTCACCTCAAAAGGAATAAACACTCCAGTCGGGGGTGTCAGAATTAGCACTCCGACGGGCAAGTCAGTCTCTACACTCAGGATTACTTGTATTCTAAGTTAAGCATAATAGTTCTCGCATAATAGTTCTCACATACCTTTCTCTGATGGGTGATCCCGTATTTATAGTATTCTCTTTGGGCCTTTGGGCTGGGCCCATCCTTGATCTGTTACATGTACCTCTACTCGGCCTCTATTCTACTGGCTGGGGTACTGGTTATTTTATTCGGCGCTTCGATTGACTAGGGTATGTACTGAATAGAGGTTACGTTCCGGACCGGACACACTCATTCGTCCCTATGGATCTGATGAAATTCAGCTCCCATAATTGCCCCCTAAACACCCTACTAGCATCAGTTAGTCGGCGTGTTTGGCTTCTAGCCTGGGAAGTCAAAAATTCGGCGGTTAACCCTCTTCTCAATGCGTGTCAGAACGCGCACACGCTTCTTAGTCATTGTAACGCTTTCCCACCCCTTCGTACACTGCTTCCATTTAATATGATTTGAAATTGTCTCTTCAAATGTATGTTCTGAATATTGAAAAGATATCTTGCTCGCCCTCTAGTGCAACTCCTTCTCTTCGCGGCTTCTATAACTCCTTGTTTCTCGTTTCTCCCTTCGTCTCCTGTAAGTCTTCTCCTCCTTCATTTTTGATCCTGCTTCCTTATTTGCTTTTAACTTTCCATAATCCTTGGGTTTGGCCAAAAAAAATGGCAAAACATCTGAAGGAGCTCCTTTCGGTGGATCGAATCTCTGGTTTTCGACACTATTTCTCCATCCCCGATGACGTCCATTTGTCACTTTTGGCAAACAGCACCACTGATATGGAGAAGGAAGATGAGAGCACAATCGTCTTTCCTCTCCTATCAATTGCTGAGGGTGGAGTCCGCTTTCCTCTTCACCCACTTTTGAGGGCCATTCTTAGATACTGGGGTCTAATCCCTTCCCAGCCCAATGTGAATTTTTTTCGCATCATAATGGGGATCATAGAACTAAATCGTCGTCTTAGGATCAATTTAGGTATACCCGTCATTCAGTACTGTTACGTCCTAGCCAAATCTACTGGCTGGCTAGGGTGCAACTTTCTTAGAGCCAAGGATACTGATCATCACTTAGTGACTATGCTCGCCAGCTCTAGCAAGCGTGTCAACGACGTGATGGTCGTTGTCCACGGCAATTGGGAGTTCGACGAAGGCGAAGACCACCTAGACCTAGTGTCGAGGCAAAAAGGAAAACCAGGTGGCCGATTAGATCACTTGTTTCTGTTATTTCCATATCTATATTCGTATTTGGCACTACATACATCTAACCGTTTTGTTTGTGCAGGCAACGACTTGAAGAGAGTGTTGGTTTCAGACGACGACGTCGTTCTTACAGAAATCAAAACCGCACTACAGTTTGTCGGCCATCCAAACCTTCAAAAACAGGGAAGGGTGGCCTACATTCTACTTCGATGCGAGCCGACTTACACAACATTCTCGGCGTCAGACAACATTTCGATCGCGCGAGGTGACAACCATCTCACAGCCCTCATCTTTCCCAATTTCAAGAACTTGAGACAGATTGGTTTAGAAACATCTGATTCTGAACACATGGAAGAACAAGACGCCGAACCAATCACTGAGGACCCGGATCGATTGGCAGCCCAAGTTGACGAAGCTATTAACTCGTCCTTTGAGGAAGCCGGGTTGAACTTTTCCGATCCTCTGTCTACATCAGTTCAATTGGACGCCTTTGGAGATATTTTTACAAATTAGGGAGACCTTTCTGGCGATTATTCTGAGGATATGGCCAAGGAAAATCTCACGTAGATGGCCCGAAGGAGAAACGCCGAACGCATGGCCGCTCGAAAGAAAGTCAAGGCCATCCGTTCCGAGCTTGTCCTGAATGAATCTGTTCTACCTACTGTTGTAGAAGAAACGGCTCACGTTGACGTGGCCAAGATGGAGAAGGCGGACGATCTTCCGAATCCAGAAGAACAGCCGATTCCAGATCGGGGAGAGAAACGTGCCGCCAAGGGCGAGGCTGGCTTTGAGGAGGAGAACCCTGTCGATAAATGGCTACGCTTAGAGGAAACGGATGTGGTTCCTTTCATTGTTCAACCCAAGATAAAAAACATGCTGATCTCCTCCGAAGTGTTGGCCATGAAGGATCTCACTGTTGCCTTAAGCTTGGCGGCCTCGGTCTCGTTGCCGGCTGACAAGGCAACCTTTCGGGCGAAGCCGGATTTGGTAGCGATAACATTAGCTACCCAGTTGGCCCTCCTGGTATGTAACTTTATTCCAATTCCTTCTTCTGATTTTGTTTGCAAGCGGTATTTCTTGGTATGTGATGATCCCAACTTGTTTTGCAGACGATCGAAAGGATCGCCGAATTGGGCTGCTACCAGCACGATGCCGTCGAAAGGATTGGCCGTTTGCAGTCGGAAGTGGAGGGTCAGTGGAGTAGGGCTGAGTTTGAGGCGATGAGAGCGACAATGGAAATAGCGCGGGTTGAAGCAGAGAAGGAAAGGGTGCGGACTGCCGACCAACTCAGAGCGAAAGCCGAGGAGAGGGCCAACGCGAATGAGGAATCACTCAAGTTGGCCAAGGAGGTGCTTGCCAAGTTGGAGGCTGAGTTGGCAAAGTTGAAGGCGGCGAAGGAGAAAGCCGACTCTGAGGCGTCCGAAGCATTTGAGGCTGGAAAGAGCGCCGCTCTTGAAAATTATGTAGAAGAGGTCCCCAAATTCGAGAATCGGGGATTCAAACATGGCTGGCTCAAAGCCTTTGTTGTTGCTGGAGTGACATTGGACATGTCGATTCCATACGAGCAAGTGGATGTTGAGCCGCTTGAATCTAATGTCGAGGATTGATTTGGGAATCACTTTTAGCTATTTTCAAAGTATCTTTTTGCAATCATGTTTTGTTTTCTTAGTAGACAACTATTTGCTTGGGATAATTTTCATGTATAAAATCATGACTATGCTGTACTCAATTTATGAATGAAAATTTTCTATGTTCTCAAGTTATTGCTTGTATTGTTTGCTGTATGAGTACATAATTAAAAGAATCAGCAGTTAGAACAAAATGTGACGACTACGTGAGACGGCAAACTTAATAGCCGATTAAATTAATGAATTTGGTAAAACGAACTTATGAATATTGTTCAGATGAAACAATTCGTGGAACGGCTGGGGCATTCTAGCCGACTAGATTGATGAATCTGCCCTTGCCCCAGCTGGTTCATGAACGTAGAACGCCGAATAAAATGAACTTATATGAATATTATTCTGATTAAATGATTCGTGGAAGGACCGGGGCACTCGAGCTAACTAGATTCATGAATCTGCTCTTGCTCCAGTTGGTTCATGAACGTACAATGCCGAATAAAACGAACTTATATGAATATTGTTCTGATGGAACAATTCGTGGAACGGCTGGGGCACTCGAGCCGACTAGATTGATGAATCTGCCCTTGCCCCAATTGGTTCATGAACGTAGAATGCCAAATAAAACGAACTTATATGAATATTGTTATGATGAAACAATTCGTGGAACGGCTGGGGCATTCTAGCCGACTAGATTAATGAATCTGCCCTTGCCCCAGCTGATTCATGAACGTAGAACGCCGAATAACACAAACTTATGAATATTGTTCTAATAAAACGGTTCATGGAACTGGTTCATGAACGTACAACGCCTAATAATAGAGGTTGATGGGGCGATTAGGGCATGTGACTCGATCGGCGCCGGGCTGCTAAGGTTTCGATATTAATGAAATTGCCTCGGAGGTGCTGCCTTCGTAGGGAGTAAATGGGCGTGTGCTTCGTGAACGAAGGTCCTATTTATATGCTCTGACAGCAACTCAGTCCAGTTCTTAGAGGAAAATTAAACAAGTGCGAATGTCAAATAGACTTTTCTTCAACAGTAGAGGGGAAGCGAAGAATCTAGCTGAGCTGGGAGGAGACATGAGTCGAAGTGGTGAACCTTCACGCACGGGCAGTAGGACTTTGAGGGATTGGGAGAGACACCAATCTCCCCATCGTCAAAATAGGTCGCCCAGGAGGGACAAGCAGCCACAGCGCAAGTCTCCTCAACCTCGTCCTGGAAGGGAATTCGACGTGACTCCTCGCCCATTGAGTTTTGCGTTCTTCATGGGTAATAGACCAATGATAGAGGCGGATTCGATCATTCGAGATCCAAATGTGGCAATCGAGTTCACTCGACAGATTTTTCTACTTGAAGTTTAGCAGTCGATGGTAGGTCGGCAGGACTTCGAAGTGCTTCGTGAAGGCGTTCACGAGGCGATAAAGGGACTGTACACTGCTTATGAGATCGGCATGCGTCTCTGTGCTGCTCGTCACGATATAGAACAGAGAGATGAACGCATTCGGAAGTTAGAAACTCGCGCCGAGAAGGCCGAATGTGAGCTAAGGAAAATCAAGTCTGTCGAGCCTCAATCAGCCAGCCACCCTAACCCAGTTGTGGAAGAGAGGGTTACTCAAAGGCTGATTAGTGATGCGATCGCCGATCAGAACACGGCTAGCATGTTCGTGATTGAGACTGCAAGGGCTGCGGCCTATGAAAAAGGCTTCCACGACGGCCGAAAGGTCGAAATTCAAAAGACCAAGGAGAAACTCGCTGAAGAAGTTTGCTGATATGAAAATCGTGGATTTAAGCACGGCTGGATCAAGGCACTTTAGCAAGTTGAGGCTCTCCAGGTAGCAGGGTTGGATTCTGCGTTGCCATTGTACCAACAGAATGATTTCCCTTTCTCCGCTTTCGAAATTGAGAAAAGTGATGATAAAGGAGTCGCCGGACAGAAGAAGACCTTGTAATGCTTTTTTAAGTTGAAAGTGAAATTATGTATTTATTGGCTGATTTTAATAAAACGCTTAGTTTTCAATTTGTAGCGTACTCGTTATTTATATTAGTACACATTTTATTCTGAATGTTCGCACGTTTTAGATTATGTTTATATGGCTTGAACAATCTCATTTTGCATATTTGCATTTTTCGGCCTTTGTTTATACGGTCTGTACGAATGCCATACTTTAATCGGCCCAAGGGCGTCATGCGCCGATGGGGCTCCAAATTTGGAGTTTGGCCGATCGTGATATCCACAAAGGGCGCTCCGAATCCGGAGGCTTTATCGGCCTAAAGACGTCATGCGCCGATGGGGCTCCGAATCCGGAGGCTTTATTTGGCCAATCTTGATATCCAGGAAGGGTGCTCTGAATCCGGAGGCTTTACTTGGCCAATCGTGATATCCACGAAGGGTGCTCCGAATCCGGAGGCTTTACTTGGCCAATCGTGATATCCACGTCCAAATCCGGAGGCTTTATCGACCCAAAAACGTCATGCACCGATGGGGCTTCGAATCCAGAGACTTTATTTGGCCAATCATGATATCCACGAAGGGCGCTCTGAATCCGGAGGCTTTATCGGCCCAAAGACGTCATATGCTGATGGGGCTCCAAATCCGGAGGCTTTATTTAGCTAATCGTGATATCCACGAAGGGCGCTCCGAATCTGGAGGCTTTATCGGCCCAAAGACGTCATGCGCCGATGGGGCTCCGAATCCAGAGACTTTATTTGGCCAATCGTGATATCCACGAAAAACGCTCCGAATCCGGAGGCTTTATTTGGCCAGTCGTGATATTCACGAAGGGAGCTCTGAATCCGGAGGCTTTATCAGCCCAAAGACGTCATGCGCTGATGGGGCTCCGAATTCGGAGACTTTACTTGGCCAATCGTGATATCCACGAAAAACGCTCCAAATCCGGAGGCTTTATCGGCCCAAAGACGTCATGCGCCGATGGGGCTCCGAATCCGGAGACTTTATTTGGCCAATCGTGATATCCACGAAGGGCGCTCCGAATCCGGAGGCTTTATTTGGCCAATCGTGATATCCACAAAGGGCGCTCCGAATCCGGAGGCTTTTATCGGAACACCTTTGAACTAGATTTTGTAGTGAGTAAATAGGGATCTTTGCATTACAGAAAATGAGATGTACATGGCGAACCGTTCAAAACAAGTATCATGCCGCACAAGTCGGGTCAATGATAAAATTTGCGTAAATGCGTGGAATTCCAAGGCTGTGGCAGACTCCTTCCTGACATGTCTTTGAGCCGATATGTCCCTACTCCTGCGATTGAATCAATCTGATAAGGGCCGTCCAAGTTAGGACCCAATTTCCATCAGCCGATTTCTTGGCAGCTAGAAGTACCTTCTTCAAGACCAACTCTCCTGGTATGTAGCGGTGTAGCTGAACACGTTGATTATGTAACTTGGCAAGCTGCTGCTGGTACCATGCCATGGATGCAAGGGCACGGTCTCTTCGTTCTTCGATCAGAATCAAATCCAAAGCCAGCATCATGTTGTTTCGGCCCATATCAAAAACTTGAGATTTCAGGGTTGGGTGGCTGATCTCCAGGGGTATGATCGCCTGGGTTCCAAAGCATAGAGCAAACGGCGTTTCTCCAGCCTCGGCGTAGTTCGATGAGCCCACAATACACTCGGCAATTCTTCGACCCATTTGCCTTTAGCTTTCTCCAGCCTCTTCTTGATGCCGTCCAAGATGGATTTATTAGAGGCTTCGACTTGACCATTGCTTTGTGGGTAAGCCGACGTAGAAAAGTAATGTCGGATACCATACTTGCTACACAGCTCTCAGTAGATGCCATAATCAAATTGGGTGCCGTTGTCTGAGATAAGAGCTCTTGGAATGCCGAATCGTGTTATGATATTTGTCCTTACAAAGCGCTTAACATTAGCATCTCGAATGTGCATTAATGCCTCCGCTCGACCCATTTTGTGAAGTAATCTGTTGCGACGATCAAGTATCGCTTGTTCCCTGGGGCCCTCGGCAATGGTCCTACGATATCAAGTCCCCACTAGGCGAACGACCAGGGACTGGTAATGGAGCTTAACTTCTGACACTGTTCACATTTCTTTACATAGCATTCGGCATCAGCTCTCATTGTCAGCCAGTAATACCCCTGTGTTATAGCTCGATGGGCCAAAGAGCGTCCGCCAGAATGGGTACCACAACTGCCTTCATGTATTTCAGTCAGAAGCTCTTTGACTTTGTCCAGGTGTACACACTCTAGGTATGGACCAGAAAGGGATTTTTTTATAAAGCATTCCTTGCGGATCCAAATAGTATCGCAGGGCTTTATTTTGCAACTTGTGCGCTTCTTTTTTGTTCGCTGGAAGCTGTTTGGAAGACAGGAATGCGGCAATGGGATCCATCCAACTCGGTCCTGGCTCTATGACATTGACTTGCACTTCCTCCGAAGGACCAAGGCTTGGCTCCGGGATGAAACTCACCTCGATGGTCCGTTTGATCTCTGAGTTAATAGCGGAGACTAGGCAGGCCAAGGCGTCTGCATGCATGTTCTGATCACGCGTTATGTGATTCAATTCATGATGGTCAAATTTTGCCAACAAGGAGTTAGCCGTTTTCATATAAGCCGCCATATGGTCATTTCTTGCCACGTACTCTCCCTTCAGCTAATTAATCACCAGTTTTGAATCGCAAAATACAAGCAGACGCCGAGCACCCAAAAGATGTGCATTCCACAAATTGGTCAGAAGGGCTTCATATTCGGCTTCGTTATTTGATGCTTCGAAGCCGAGTTTGATAGCCTGCTTAATTACTACGCCGTCAGGAGCCATGATTACTACTCTGGCTCCACTGCCTTGTTGATTGGATGACCCATCACAGTACAGCTGCCAAATGTCTCCAACATAAATTCTCCAGTTCGGCTTAGGTCGAATTTCATCAGACTTGAAGTGAGCAAGACCCTCGGTAAATTCAGCCACAAAGTCGGCAAGCACCTGCCCCTTGATTAAGGTTCTAGGTAAAAACTAAATGTCGTACTGGCCGAGTTCGAGAGCCCACTTTGAAACGCGTCTTGATGCTTCCGCACTACGCAGTACTGATCGGAGGGGGTAATCTGTTAACACCCCGTTGCTGTGCCCCTGGAAGTAATGCATCAGTTTTCTTGCCGCCATGACCAAGGCTAGGATAAGTTTTTCTAGCGGTAGGTAGCGTGTTTCGATGTTGACCATTGCCTTGCTTAAATAATACACTGGCTGCTACTCCCCCAACTCTTCTTTTATCAGTACGACTCTGACGGCTCGATTGGAAACTGCCAGATACAAGATGAGCGGGTCGCCTGCCGAAGGTGTTGTCAGGAGAGGAACTAATCGGAGGTAGGTTTTCAGCCCGTTGAAAGTGGCTTTGCACTCGATGGACCATTCGAAAGCCTTGCCCTGCCGTAGTGTATGGAAGAATTGTCGGCAGCGGTCCGTGAAACGACTGATGAACCTGTTGAGTGCGGCGGCCATCCCCATTAACTTCTGTACTTCCTTGACCGATCGAGGGGAGCCAAGTTCTAGGATTGCTGTGATTTGCCTTGGGTTGGCTTCGATTCCTTGGTGGTTGACAACGTAACCCAAGAATTTGCCAGAGCTGATCCCAAATGCACATTTGGAAGCGTTCAGCTTCATTCTATATTTACGTAGAACGCTGAATGTCTCTTTGAGATCGGCTATATGATTCTGCTCTTCCTTGGACTTGACCACCATATCGTCAATGTACACTTCCATAGTGTGGCCGAGTTGCTCCTTGAACATGGCAATGACCAATCTTTGGTAGGTTGCCCCTACATTCTTGAGCCCAAAAGGCATAACCTAGTAGCAGTAGGTTCCTCTTGGGGTGAGGAATGCAGTTTTCTCTTGGTCCTCTAGATACATGGTGATTTGATGGTAGCCTCTATAAGCATCAAGAAAGCTCATACATTGATGGCGGGCCGTTGCGTCTACAAGTTGGTCAATTCTAGGTAGGGGAAAACAATCTTTGGGGCAAGCTTTGTTTAGGTCTGTGAAATCGACTCACACTTGCCAAGTCCCATTTTTCTTCTTCACAACCACTGTATTAGAGAGCCATGTAGCATAGGTCACTTCCCTGATTGCCCCAGCGTCAAGTAGCTTGTCAACCTCCTCAACAATGGCGGCAGTATGCTCTGCAGCTGACCGCCGGCTTTTCTGAATGATTGGCTTGCACTTAGGGTCAACATTCAAACGGTGCTGTGAATCGGACGGATTTATGCCCGGCATCTTGTAAGGAGTCCATGCAAAGACGTCGAGGTTGCTGAGTAGGAAGGAAATTAGCTGCTGTTTGTCGGCTTGATTCAGGGAGGCGCCGACCATGAAGAACCTGTCTGGGTTTCCGTTGATTTTGACTCGATCTAGGGCTTCCGTGGCCTTTTCACTCGGGAGTCGTCAAACATCATCAAGGCTCTCCCGATTTGGTACCTCAATGGAGTTCACTTGTAACTCTTTCGACGTCTTTTCAGCAAGGACATAGCATGCTTGTGTTGACTTCTGTGAACCATGGATTTGCTCAATGTAGCATGTTGTCGGGAAGGGAAGCAGCTGATGATATGTGCTTGGCACTGCCTGCATAGTATGCAACCAAGTCCGCCCCATGATGAGATTATATGGCGATGGCAGCTTCACGACCAAGAACTCCATATCCACTGTTCGGGAGCCCGCTCAAACGGGTAGTGTGATTTTCCCCAACGGGTACTCTGGATTGGCGTTGAAGCCAAATAGTGGATAAGAGGCCGGGGAGAGATCCGATTCGGAGAAGCCGAGTTTGGTGAATGTCTTGTAGTACATAACCTCCGATGTGCTCCCCGGATCAATGAGTACGCACTCAACTGTGAATCGGTTTACGCGCAACCCAATTACCAAGGGATCGGTGTGGGGAAATGTCACTCCGGCCAAATCCAAATCATCAAAAGTAATGCTTGCAGCTTCATAGGGCCCTTTAGCTGGAGTGAGTTGATTTTGAGGGTCGGAATTCGATTGAATTGTATGCACCGCGGATGAAAATGACAGGCTGTATATCATGTGGATCACGCCGAGTGGAGGAGAATTCTGTCTTAAGGCTATTGCTTTGGTTGAGCTGCCCTTTCGGATGTACTGTTGCAGCCGACCATCCTGTACCAGTTCCTCCAGGTGATCCTTCAAGGAATAACAACTCTCAGTATCATGGCCATGATCCTTGTGGTACTCGCATCGCTTATCCTGTCTTCGAGTGTCGGGAGGTCCCACCATTTTTTACAGCCATTTGAAGAACAGAAGATGTTGGATTTTGGACATGACCGTGCTGATTGGCTCTGTCAACTCTGTATATTTCTTGTCGACGCACCTTGTGCGCCTGCTGTCAACTTGCAGTTCATTTTCTCGGTGGGAGCATTGGTCGCTTGATCAACGGAAATCCCGTCTCTTATCCCGTTTGGCCCGATGCCATGGTTCAGGGCTCTAAGGTGGTTCATAATATATTGGCTGAGCAATTTCAGGAGCTGTCTTGTTGGCCGTGTTTCCGGCTTTAACCCGCAAAGCGTCATCTTCGACTTTGCAGTATTCTTTGACTTTCTTTATTAACGACCAGATTGTCTTGGGGGGTCTTCTAGTCAAAGAACTGCGAAGAGCACTATCAGGATGCAAACCCATTTTGAAGGTGGTGATGGCCATGGAGTCATTGCAAGCGTCATCAACAAGATTAAAGTACTCCCAATAGCGCGCTGAATACGCTCTTAGTGTTTCTCCTGGCTGAATCTGCATCGCCCAGAGAGAGTCGACTTGTTTCGGCTGGACCTCATTGGTGATGAATCTGGCCCTGAAGGATTTCTATAATTGATGGAAGCTTTTGATCGAAACTAGCTCCAGTTCGTAATACCACTTGACAACCAATGATCCCAAGTTACTAGGAAATATTCGGCACATAAGGGCCTCGTCGTCTGCATGCAATGTCATGGCTTGCTTGTAGTGACGGATGTGATCGATGGGATCTGATTTTCCATCATAGAGAGTGAACAATGGAGCTTTGAACTTTTTGGGCAGAAACGCCCTGGTGATCCGTCGTACAAAGGAATCATGTTGGTCTTCTTTATCTGAGCTGTTTCTTCTGCGCTTATGCCTTATACGTGGACTCTCTTCAGAGGAACTGGAAGTTTCAAACCGTCCCTTCTTCTTGGGCTTAGGAGATAAGGAGTCGGAGTCACTATCAGTGTCTTGTTGTCGGGCTCGAGATCGTCGACCACCTGTCTTTACAGGTCGTTCCGGATCTTGGCGTACAACTTGTTTGGACTTCGCCACTTCCATAGCCAAATCCTAACGGTGACGTTCGTTCTCAACGATCATGTTCTCCAACCTCTGTTCGTTTTTCTTTGCTTGCTCCATAATCGCTTGCATTGCCTCTTGGGCTGATGTCAAGGGTGAACCGAAGTTCAAGGCCCTTCTTGCGGTAATATTCTCTGGCCTAAGCATGTTTCTTGGAGTGGTTTCGTCTTGCGGTGTAGGGTCGACAGTGACTGCCGGAGTATCTTCCGTCATGCCCGCCATGGATGTGATTGAGTATTCCCACAGACGGCGCCAATTGTGGGAAAGTGGTTTGGAAATACTCTTCTGATCCTAGGGGACGCTTGTGATCCTCTGTTAGTCACCTAAAAAGGAATAAACACTCCGGTCAGGGGTGCCAGAATTAGCACTCCGACGGGCAAGTTAGTCTCTACACTCAGGATTACTTGTATTCTAAGTTAAGCATAATAGTTCTCACATACCTTTCTCTGATGGGTGATCTCGTATTTATAGTATTCTCTTTGGGCCTTTGGGTTGGGCCCATCCTTGATCCATTACATATACCTCTACTCGGCCTCTGTTCTACTGGCTCAGGTACTGGTTATTTATTCGGCGCTTCGATTGACTAGGGTATGTGCCGAATAGAGGTTACATTCCGGACCGGACACACTCATTCGTCCCTATGGATCTGATGAAATTCGGCTCCCACATTGGTAAAAAAAATTATAAATTCAAACATGTAATGATTTATTATTATTATTATTATTATTATTTAATATTAATAATTTTTTTCAAAAAGAATACACAACAAATTATTTTTTAAGTGTATTTAGATTAAGTGAATCTAAAAAGAAAATAAAAGGGTTATTAAAAAAAACTGTGTGAAAGACAAAAAACATGAAAACCAAAAAATTCAAAACAAAAGTTTAAAAAATCAAACCAAACCAAACACTATAAACTTCTCTCTCTCTCTCTTTTAATTGTTCTTTACTAATCTCTAATTTTACACAAATTATTCACGAATTCTCTTCAATTTTTATGTGATTTTAATAATCTAATTAAAAAATGGTACACACAAAAATGTAACACTAAACATCTACATTACGACCAACTATTTAATTATGAATAATTAAATTCTCATTGCAACTTGTATTATATTATTGCAAAAGATTTCACATATTACTTTGTGATATCTTATATATGTCATTGTCTACATATATACACATATGAAAAAAAAAATGTAAAAGTAAATTTATATGTGTTACTGTATTCATACATTGTCAATCTGTAATGTTATATTACCATCAGATACTTTAACTTTCTAGCATGTATCACTTTAGTAATATAGTTATATTTGCTATGAAAAAATTGTGAAATTGTGTATTGTTCTCTTATCAACTTTGTTCAATACATATATACATACATGTCATACAAATTAGTGACGGAACTAGAAGAAGACTATTGGGGGCCATGGCCCCCTTCTTTCTGTGAAAATTCTATTTACCATTAACTATAGCAATCCGAGTTTAGACCCTACCCATTTATTGCTTTTGAATCTGGGAAACCATATCAGTGGCGGTTGTTCTTTTCTCTTTATGTTTGTTTTTGGCTTCAGGGGTCGACACCATCCTTGTTAGTGCCGACACTACCTTTTTTTCTTTGTCTTGTTGTGCTCCTAGGGTCGACACCAGCTTTGGTGGTGTCAACACCATCTCACTGCTATGTTCTTGGAATAGCTATTGAAATTAGGGTCGACACCAGCCATGGTGGTGTCGACACTTATCTTTTGTTGTTGGCCTCAAGGGTCGACACTAGTCTGGGAACAGTCGACCCTTGTCTACTACAAAATCTGGGTTTAGTTGCTGAAATTTAGTATCGACACCTCCAGTCCAAGGGTTCACACCTTGTCTGCTTCCAGCATTGTCTTTTTGTCAATTCTTCCTAAAGGGTTGACACCATTGACACAAGGGTCGACCCCTGTGAGTTTTATTTTTAGATTTTAGTTCGGTTTTAGGCCCTACTTCTTAGGGATTTTGACTTGTTCTTTTGGGTTTGCTTTGGGACTTTATTTCACTTTAACCTAGCACTATAAATAGGGCCCTAACTTACCTTTTTCTTCACTTTATGTTCTCTTCCTCCTCTCTAAACCGTGAATCACTCTTCTCTCTCTTTAAACTCACTTTTTCGCTCAAAGATCTTTAGATCTACTCACTTAAAATCGTCTCCTCACCTTGCTCTTTTACGATTAAGTGTAGAGCTTGTCGAGGGCTTCATTTTGATCGAAGCAAATTGTTGTTTCGTCACTGGGCTTTTCTTCATTCTTCCTCTTCTAAGTTTGAGGTAGGGATTCTCCGTACCCTCTTATGATTCTTAACTTAGTCATTTGATATTTCTAAAACAATATTGTGATTTTTGGAACCTTTAGGCAAATCTAGGGTTTTGGTTAGAAATCAAAAAGAGGGGTTTTCCAATGGTTTGAGATTTCTGTGAAAGGTTGTACTAGTTTGAGATTTCCCCCTTGTTTTCTATTGTAAAGGGCATGAATTGAGGATTGTCATATAAACTGAGCATGGCATGGTTTTTGAGAAATAAATGTAAAATGTTTTTACATGGGCATTGCATGTGCATTTCACCATTATATCTTTGTTAAGATTCTTATATTATGTTGGATTATTTTTACTGGGCTTTGGCTCACCCTATATGGGAAAACCAATTTCAGGTACTGGTGATATACCTCTACTAAGAACTTAGCTTGGGAGGACTGTGGAGCTGATGGCTAAGTTTTGTTATCTTGTATTTAATTTTGTACAAGCCTAGGGCTTTATTTGTATTGAGCTTAAGACTCACTTTTGATGTACCCAAGCACAGACTTGGAAAGATGTAAGCCTTTAAGGCATATGATTATCTATTCATCTTTCACTTCTTTTCACTATCTCGTAACACATGTTGTAGATTCATGATGTACGGTTTATGAATGTATATCGCATGTGTCACCGTTTGTATATCAATCTTTGATTAATGAAAGCTTATCAATTTAATTGTGTTGCTATTTTTTGGTTATTATGAGATGGATATATATATATATATATATATATATATATATATGGTACTTATTTCGGAGCGTTACAAATTGGTATCAGAGCATACTGGGTTTGAATACTTTCGGTACGTAGGAAGTGGTTATTACCACAATGGGTTTGTCTCACTTGACAGAGACATTTGTATGTATGGTATGCTTATGTGATAACATGCTTAAGTGGTTATATAGGTATGAGATTAATTTTTAAGATATTGATTGGGTCTACGAGTTTCTAGAAGTCCTACTAGAAAAGTACCTGATCACTGTTGTTTCTAATTGGAACTCTAGCAATGCCGCAGGACGGTCATTATCTAGAAAGAAAATTCGTATGTGTTTATGTGATTACGTGCTTATGTAGAGTGAATTACAGTTATCCACAGCATTAGGACTCGAGCGAGTTTGCTTCGGCACATTTGTAAATGTGCTAATCTCTTTTGTTACCATTATTAGAATGTTAGGACGTGGACGTTGTGGTGGTAGGCGTGGTAGGCCTAGAAGGCATGAGGTGCCTTTACTAGATGATATTCCGATACAAGAGGAAGGAGTTGGTCAAGCCAATGTGGCTAAACCAGTTGATCAGCAAGCCATGAGTGCTTTGGCATGTGAAATGGCCAAAACATTACGATAATCTATGGACATTCTCAAGGCTGAGAATTAGGTCCAGGCCCAAGTAGCTGAAGCAGAGCTGTTATTCTTGAAGAGAGAGTTCTTCTCATCCAACCCAGACGAGTTTTTGGGCTATCCTAAAGAGCCTTTGAAAGCGAATGAATGGCTCAAACAAATGGTGAAGACATTTGAGATGGCTGGCATCGAAGATGATGGTTTGAGAGTGACCTTAGCGTCCTTCCAGTTGAAGGGAGATGCGGGTCAATGGTGGAAGTATACACGTGGGTGCATTGAAGTAAGTTGGGAGGCTTTGGTCGACACCTTCCAGGATAAGTTCTTATCTTCCACTATTAGGAAGAAGTCAAGGGAGCAGTTCTTAAAGCTCAAGCAGTTGAACACACCGGTGGCTGAGTTTGAGGCTGCATTTAATAGTCTATGAAGGTTTGCACCAGAGTTAGTGGCGACAAAGGAGCGCTGTTGTGTGGAGTTCGAGAAAACGTTGAGGACTGGGCTTCTTTTCAAGGCTGCTGGTTCAATGATTAGAGATTACGAGCGACTTGTAAAGTCGGCGGCTCATCTTGAGACCATGATGCAAATGGAGGAGGAACAGATAAGAGGCTCCAGGAGGGATCAGGATGTTTAGGGAGACAATAAGTGGCAGAGGAGTTATACCCCATAGTAGTACTAATGAGCTCAGTTGAGGTCCACTTTTCTAATACCGAGTACGGGTTCTGGGAGAAATGGTTAGGGAGATTTCACTTGCTTTAAGTGTGGCCAATTAGGCCACAAGTCTCTAGCTTGCCCGCAAAGGGGTGAAGGGCAATGGTTAGTTTCATCTGTAACTTGTTCTCAGAGCCAGAGTTGAGGGAGAGGACAGCCGCTCACTTGTTATCAGTGTGGACAGGTAGGGCACTTGAAGAGGTTTTGCCCTCAGTTGGGTGGGATTCCTAGTGCATCTGGTTCGAGGCAGACATAGAGCCACTAGCCTACATAGTTAGCACAGGCCTTGAGGGCCAATCAGGGACCCTCTTCTGCTCAATCAGTACATCAGATGTGTGCTCCAAGGAGTGAGCAGATGGAGCAGAGACCTTTAGGGCGTATGTATGCTGTTACCACACCGGACTTAGTGTTAGCACCTTCAGTTGTGTGAAGTAATTTCTTGTTATGCAATTCTATAGCTAATGTGTTGATTGATACGGGTGCATCTCACTCTTTTATTTCATTTTCATTTGCATCGACATTGGGGGTAGAATTGGCTCGGTTAGCATCTCCACTTAGTGTAGAATCACCTATTGGTTGTGAGATTGTTTTAGAACAGGGGTGTCAGGGTTGTGACATAGAGGTTGTTGGTCGCCGACTTCCTTTTGCATTTGTGTTGATTGACATGTCGAGTTTTGATGCTATTTTGGGTATGGACTAGTTGTCATTGTATCAGGCTGTCATAGATTGTTACCATCAGACGATTACTATATATATCTTGAGCGGTGATTGTTTTTATTTCAAAGGGGATAGAGCCAATAGAGTTTTGTCACCAATGTATGATCCGCGTGGTTGGAGTGAGCTTAGTTATCTTCTTGCAAACTTCTTGGGTAGTGAGTGTGATGATGTTCGAGTTGAGTTGTCGAGGGTAGTTTGTTAATACTCAGATATTTTTCCCCAGGATCTCACTAGTTTGCCACCTCATCGTGTAATTGAATTCTCTATTGAGTTAGTGATTGGCATGGCACCGATTTCTATGGCACCATATAGGTTTGCACTTGCCGAATTGAGTGAGATGAAGATTCAACTCCAGGAATCATTAGATAAGGGTTTTATTCACCCTAGTACTTCGCCTTAGGGAGCACCGACTCTTTTTACCAAGAAGACAGATGGTGCATTGTGACTTTGTATTGATTACTAGAAGTTTAACTGGGTAACTGTTAAGAAAAAGTACCCAATGCCACACATGGATGATTTGTTGGACCAGTTGAAGGGGTCTTGTTGCTTCTCTAAGATAGACTTGAAGCCGGGTTACCACCAGTTGAGGGTAAGAGAGGAGGATATCCAGAAGACAGCATTCTGTACGCGGTATGGCCATTATGAGCTCCTAGTGATGCCTTTTGGGCTAACCAATGCACCGGCCGTGTTTATAGATTTAATGAA
Source organism: Camellia lanceoleosa (assembly GCA_025200525.1). Taxonomy (NCBI): domain Eukaryota; kingdom Viridiplantae; phylum Streptophyta; class Magnoliopsida; order Ericales; family Theaceae; genus Camellia; species Camellia lanceoleosa. The sequence continues at coordinate 108,075,504 of CM045758.1, forward strand.
CCGAATCTTTCGTGAGTTTTTAGACCACTTTGTGGTCATCTTTATGGACAACGTTTTGATCTACTTACCCTCCGAGGAAGAACATAAGGAACACCTGCAAGTTGTAGTCGAGTTTGTTAGAGCCTACAAACTATATGCTAAGTTTGGAAAATGTGAATTCTGGTTGAAAGAAGTCAAGTTCTTAGGCTACATAGTATCCAGGAAGGGAGTGACTGTAGACTCTTTAAAGATAGAAATAGTACAAGATTGGGAACAACCTAAGAATGCCTTTGAGATCGGTAGTTTCTTGGGGTTGGCCAGGTATCACCATCAGTTTGTGAAAGATTTCTCTAGATTAGCTTCACCATTGACTAGACTGACGAGGAAAGGAATTAAATTTGTATGGAGTAAGACTTGTGAGAAGTCATTTCAAGAGCTTAAGGTTAGACTTACCACTACTCCAGTATTGATTATTTCGGAGAGGGGTTTAGGTTATTCGGTGTATTATAATGCTTCACGGGAAGGTTTGGGTTGTGTATTGATGCAACAGGGGAAAGTGATAGCTTATGGCTCATGGTAGTTGAAAACGCATGAGAGGAACTACCCTACGCATGACCTAGAGTTAGCAGCAGTGATCTTTGCCTTGAAGATTTGGAGGCACTATTTGTATGGTAAGAACTTTGAAGTTTTTCTGGTCACAAAAGTTTGAAATATCTGTTTACACAGAAAGACTTGAATCTGAGGCAGAAGAGGTGGATGGAGTTTATAGAAGATTATGATTTCGAGTTGCATTATCATCCGAGGAAGGCAATGTAGTGGCTGATGTCTTGAGTAGAAAATCCATTAGTAGTGTAGCTTGTATTGTCATCGAAGAATTGGAGATGTTGGGTGCTATTGGTGAGTTTGACTTGCATCTTCGCGAGTCCGTTGAGTCTGCAGCCTTGTTTTCAGTAGTTGCATAACCTACACTTGTGAGCCGAGTGATAAAGGCGTAGAAGGGTGGTCTTAAGGTAAAAACCCTTCGGGGGAAAATCTCTAGTGGGAAGGTAGAGAAAGGCTTGAACATATATTCTGACTCGAATGTTAGATACTTTAACTGTCTTTTCGTGCTGGAGTCTTGCCGAGAGAAAGTACTCAAAGAGTTTCACCACTCACGCCTTGTAGTGCACTCGGAAGGCACAAAGATGTATCATGACCTTAGTTGCCAGTTTTGGTGGAGAGCTATGAAGAGGGATGTAGCCACATTTGTGTCGAGGTGCTTTACTTGTTAACAAGTGAAGGTCGAGTAACAGAGGCCAGTGGGTTTGTTGCAACCCTTGCCTATTGCTGAGTGGAAATGGGAGCATGTCACTATGAATTTTGTTGTGGGTCTTCTGAGGACTCAACGGGGTAATGACGCCATTTGGGTGGTAGTTGATCGATTGACCAAGTCAGTGCACTTTGTACCTATGTGCACAAGTGACTCAGTAGATTATCTAGTCAACCATTACATTAGGGACATTGTGAGGTTGCACGAGGTCCCTGTAACAATTATTTTGGATAGAGCTTTGCATTTTACGTCTCGATTATGGCAAAGCCTACAGAATGCCTTGGGCACGAGATTGACTTTTAGCGCCGTGTATCACCAGCAGACTGATAGGCAGTCAGAGCGCACCATTCAGATTCTTGAGGATATGCTTCGGGGTTGTGTTCTTGACTTTAAGGGGTCGTGGGAGAGGCATTTTCCCTTAGTGAAGATTTCCTATAACAACAGCTTCCAGTCGAGTATTGGTATTTCACCATTTGAGACCTTATATGGCTGACCGTGTAGGTCTCCTGTGTATTGGGCTGAGGTGGATGATGTACCTATGTTGGGTCTAGAATTAGTCCGGGAAACGACGGAGAAAGTGTCACTTATCCGTAAGAGGTTGCTTACGGCTCAGAGTCATCAAAAGAGTTATGCCACCCGTAGGAGAAGATCGTTATCCTTTAAGGTAGGAGATCATGTCTTCTTGAAGATATCACCTAGTCGACATTTGATGAGGTTTGGGAAGAGTGGGAAGTTATATCCTAGATTTATCGGGCTTTTTGAGATCCTAGAGTGGATTTGAGAGGTAGCTTATCGCTTGGCCTTACTACCACAACTTTCCGGCATTCATGATGTGTTTCATATTTGTATGCTTTGGAAGTATGAGCCGGATCCATCGCACGTGTTGGATTAGACCACCTTAGAGGTAGATGAGGATGTCTTGTATGATGAGACATCGGTGAGAGTCTTGGATACTCGAGACCAAGTCTTGGGAGGCAAGACAATTCACTTGGTTAAAATATTGTAGCAACATCACGGAGTTGAGGAAGCAACTTGGGAACATGAGTTAGAAGTTTGTGAGAAGTATCCAGACCTATTTATTAATGTTTGAGCATGTATTGAAACTTTCATTATGTTGATTTAATATAAACATTGTATATGTTTTGGAAATGTGAATTATATATTCAATATTGAGAACTTGTTTATCATGATTGATGAGAATAAATGACCAGTGGATGGTTCATGGCATTGGAATTGATTGATTATCATTGTTGTAATTGGTTTAAACATGGTTTTAAAGTTTGATTTATAATTTCAGGGACGAAATTCCTTAAGGGAAGGTTATAGCGATCCGGGCTTAAACCCAACCCATTTATTGCTTTTGAATCCAGGAAACCATATTCGTGATGGTTGTTCTTTTCTCTTTATGTTTGGTTTTGGCTTCAGGGGTCGACACCATCCTTGTTATTGTCGACACTACCTCCTTTTCTTTGTCTTGTTGTGCTCCTACGGTCGACACCATCTCACTGCTATGTTCTTGGAATAGCTACTAAAATTTACGGTCAACACCAACCTTGGTGGTATCAACACTTGTCTTTTGTTGTTGGCCTCAAGGGTCGACACCAGTCTGGGAAGGGTCAACCCTTGTCTACTACAAAATTTGGATTTAGTTATTGAAATTTAGTGTCGACACCTCCAGTCCAAGGGTTGACACCTTATCTACTGCCAGCATTGTCTTGGTTAAAGTATTGTGGCGACATCACAGAGTTAAGGAAGCAACTTGGGAACATGAGTTAAAAGTCCGTGAGAAGTATCCGGACCTATTTGTTAATATTTGAGCATGTATCGAAACTTTTGTTATGTTGATTTAATATAAACATTGTATATGTTTTGGAAGTATAACGCCCTCAAAATAATACATATAAGCCCAACATCCATGACATAAGAGAATAAAACATATTTCTATTTATTAGAGTATTCATTACAAAAGTATTATATGTTGACAACAAAAGTAAATGCCCTACGGGGTTACAACTTTCCAAGCCAACACTTGGTTACAATTAGAGAATACTAACTTAAAACACATTAAGCCCTTGGCTTGAATTTACATGTAATACCAAAAAGATAACAACAAAAAGATCTTTCAGCCTCTAAGCCTCCTAAGCTATGTCCTTGGAGGTGGCATATCACCTAAACCTGAAAATGATGTCCCATATAGGGTGAGCCAAAGCCCAGCAGAGAAATACTAAACCAAATATGAGCAATAACTAAAACATTAGCATTTGATAAATGTTTAATTCATATAAACAGACATACATCTCTTTCTTAATCAATCTATGTTTACAGATATATATATATATATTTATGTATATATCAATCCTTTTCCGTTTCATTACCCAAACCAATTCATAGATATGGTTCTTAATTCATCTAGACAGTTTATAACGAGACTACAACTCGTGTTAACAATACTTAAATCATAAACACTTAATATGAGACCACAACTTATATCAATAATACTTCAACACTTTGATTCATCTATGTTATGCAAACATAATCAAGATTTCGGGACTTTTACCCTGGACACTCCGGCCAACTTAATTATCAATGGAGTCCATCCCCTATCTCCTCCCAAACAGGTTTGAGAGTACATCCCCTATCTCCTCTCAAATCTTGGAGTACATCCCCTATCTCCTCCCAAATGACATACATATGCAATGTATTTAAACACTTATCATATACAATGATCAAGCAAAGCACATATTCAATGTGTTATTCCATCCATCATATTCAATGACATACTCAGTTGATTAGTTTTAATTCACCTAATCATCATATAGTGTCTACAACAATCAAGACTATCCTCCACCGATAGCCCCAAGCAGTTATTTCTAAACAGGTAATAAATTATCAAACAGATAAACTATCTACAGTTACAAAGGTGAGTGATTAATCAATCCAACTCCACCATTCAATCTTATGATCTCCCAATTTCAAGGTTTTCAACTCAATTTCATATTTCCACATCTCCCGGATTAATTATACAAATTAATCATTTACGTTAAATTAGGGCTTTTTCCCTTTTTCTCAAATATTGCTCCCAAGGCCAAATTTCGTCAATCAAACACCATAACTTCATTTTATGGACCACTCAAACACTTGGAACCCCAAAAATAGAAAACCTCTCATTCATAATTTCAATTTCAAAACCCTAATTTCACACAAATACCCTAAACAATACCATCTATACAAAATACATAACATCTATGTCAAAACTCATAGAGAGGAGTAGGTTATCCCTACCTCAAATTTCGGAGCTCAAAGAAGAAAAAGGACAAAACTCAAGATGCTCTGATCACCAACTTTTTTGGATCAAAATGAAGGCCACGCCAAGCTACACACTTTTTACAAACGGACTATGGTAGAAGATCACTAGAGCTAGATGATTTCGTAGAGAGAAGATGTATTCTAGAGAGAGAAGCTCTCAAATGAGGGTTTTGAAAAGCTAGAGAGAGAGTGGATCAAAAAAGTGGTTCAAAAAGCTTCATCTTGGACTGATATACATCACAGTTCGCTCGAGCGTGGAACACCCCGCTCGAGCGTCAGACACAGACTCCCGCTCGAGCATCAAAAGCGCCGCTCGAGCATCGAATGCACACTTCTAGAAGTTCTGCAGACGAAGGTCCTCGCTCGAGCATGAAAGTGGATGCTCGAGCATCTGATGACCTGCAAGAAAAGTACTGAAGGTGGAATAATCCCACCCGAGCGTCAAACTTCCCGCTCGAGCGGAGGAGAAAAACAAAGGGTCCCGCTCGAGCATCAAAAGCCCCGCTCGAGCGTGAAGGCCAAATCCTGGGCAAAAACTATTTGTTTCTAAACACAACCAACCTGTTACAAATCTGCCCAACACATCCTAAAACTCAAATACAAAGAGTAAAGGATGGAAATGCAATACAGACAACAACAATCATCCACGGAACCGAGTCCACAATGAAGGGAAAACCGGGATCGCTATAGGAAGTGTGAATTGTATATTCAGTATTGAGAACTTGTTTATCATGATTGATGAGAATGAATGACCAGTGGATGGGTCATGGTATTGAAATTAACTGATTATCATTGTTGTAATTGGTTTAAACATGGTTTTAAAGTTTGATTTATAATTTCGGGGATGAAATTCCTTAAAGGAGGAGGTTATAGCGATCCAGGCTTAGACCTAACCCATTTATTGCTTTTGAATCCAGGAAACCATATCTGTGGTGGTTGTTCTTTTCTCTTTATGTTTGGTTTTGGCTTCAAGGGTCGACACCATCCTTGTTAGTGTTGACATTGCCTTATTTTCTTTGTCTTATTGTGCTCCTACAGTCGACACCATCTCACTGATATGTTCTTGAAATAGCTACTAAAATTTACGGTCGACACCAGCCTTGGTGATATCAACACTTGTCTTTTGTTGTTGGCCTCAAGGGTCGACACCAATTTGGGAACGGTCAACCCTTGTCTACTGCAAAATCTGGGTTTGGTTATTGAAATTTAGTGTCGACACCTCCAGTCCAAGGGTCGACACCTTATCTGCTGCCAGCATTGTCTTTTTGTCAATTCTTTCTAAAGGGTCGACACCATTGACACAGGAGTCAACCCCTGTGAGTTTTTTTTAGATTTTAGTTCGGTTTTAAGCCCTACTTCTTGGGAATTTTGACTTGTTCTTTTGGGTTGACTTTGGGACTTTATTTCACTTTAACCTAGCACTATAAATAGGGCCCTCACTTACCATTTTCTTTACTTTATCTTCTCTTTCCCCTCTCTAAACCTTGAATCACTCTTCTCTCTCTTTAAACTCACTTTTTTGCTCAAAGATCTTCAGATCTACTCACTTAGAAGCATCTCCTCACCTTGTTCATTTGCGATTAAGTGTAGAGCTTGTCGACGGCTTCATTTCGTCACCATAAACTTTTGAGCTTTTCTTCCTTTTTCCTCTTCTAAGTTTGAGGTAGGGATTCTCTGCACCCTCCTATAATTCTTAACTTAGTCATTTGATATTTCTAAAATAATATTGTCATTTTTACAACTTTTGGGCAAATCTAGGGTTTTGGTTAGAAATCAAAAAGAGGGGTTTTCAAATGGTTTGTTAGAACTGCTTGTAAAAAGGTGTTTATTGTTGGTATATGAGGAAGTGATGGGTTTTTACAATTGGAAATGATTTGCAAAGAAAAGGGGGATTTTGCCCTAGAAGTCTCAAATGTTGATCTTGTAAAGATAATGGAAATGATGTTGGGTTTTATGAGATTGGAATGTTGTCTTTCCCCACTCAAAAATTACATTGAAAGAAAATGAGGTTTTGCTTTAAAACCATGGGTTTGACTTGTGTTGGAAAAATATTGAAGGATGATGTTGGTTTTGTAATATCGCTCACGTCTTGATGATGGTGGTAAAGGATATTAATGATAATGGTGGAGTTGGATATGTTATATCGCTTACATCTTGGAAATGATAATAATGTATATTGTTATTGAAATCTTTCTATTTATTAGAGATGTCTATTTTGGGCTATCGGTAGAGGATAGCTATGAGTGTTGTAGAAATTGCATGATAGAAATTGCATGAGAATTTGGTGAACTAAAACTAATTTCTCATCTATGTGCATTGAACATTGTTTCTTATTTAACACATTGAAAATGTATATGATTTTGAGAAAATGGGTGAACGTGGGAAAGAGGTGTGTATCACCAAATCAAGTTGGCATGTGTGTCTATGGTAAAAGTCCCGAAAAATGGGCGTATACATTGGTGTCGATTCTTGCGGATGAAATATCCGTAAAATGACAATAGTAGCGCTTGTATAGGCTACGTTTACATGGGTGTTGTTTGACAGTTTCTTACGGATGAAATATCCGTGAAAGGTTATGCTGGTTTGAGATTTCCCCTTTGTTTTCTATTGTAAAGGCCATGAATTGAGGATTGTCATATAAACTGAGCATGGCATAATTTTTGAGAAAGAAATGTAAAACGTTTTGACATGGGCATTGCATGTGCATTTCACCCTTATATCTTTGATAAGATTCATATATTGTGTTAGATTATTTCTACTGGGTTTTGGCTCACCCTATATGGGAAAACCATTTTCAGGTGCTGGTGATATGCCTCCACCAATAACTTAGCTTGTGAGGACTGTGGAGCTGAAGGCTCAGTTTTTTTTATTTATTTTGTATTTAATTTTGTAGAAGCCTAGGGCTTTATTTGTATGGAGCTTAAGACTCACTTTTGATGTACCCAAACACAGACTTGGAAATATATAAGCCTTTAGGGCATATGATTATCTGTTTAGCTTTCACTTCATTTCACTAGCTCATAACACACGTTGTAGATTCAAAATGTATGGTTTATGAATATATATCACATGTGTCACCATCTGTATATCAAACTCTGATTAATGAAAGCTTATCAATTCAATTATGCTGCTATTTATTGGTTATTATGAGACAGATGTATATATATATATATATAGTGCTTATTTTGGTGCGTTGCATTCACACTTTTAAAATATATATTTTATTTTATAAGTAAAATAGCCCCTCAGTATAAAGGATATATATCACATTCTTTTACCATATCGCATTCTCTTTTTATTTTCTAGCAAAAAAAATTTCTTTATCCTTATAGAAATTACTTCTATAGTATTTAAATTTTTTTTATGTGTATATATAATTTATATATCATATTGTACACATGTATATGTGTTTTTGTATATATGATGAAATTTTTTTTATTTGTTTTTGGCCCATCTGATGATGAAATTCTAGTTTCGTCCACAATAAACACTTTCAATAACAAATCAAGACTTTGCAAAACACCTCTATCATGATAATAATTGTACTTTGCACTTTTGTTTTTCCCTCATAGAAAAAATCATATTACTGAGAAAAAATTGATTTTGAAATTCATAACAATATGATATTGCCTCAAACTCTTACTCATCATTTTATTTTATTTTTTTATTATTACAATGAGTTATAATGTAAACAAAAAGAAAATCAAGAAGATGATGAAATAAAAATTACAAAAAAATCTATTGCAACATGCTCTTCAAGCAAAGTTAGACGAGCTGAAGTAGGAATTGTTCAATCTGTTGTGAAGTTCAAGAAAAATAATGTACCTCACGCACACATTTTTGTCAAATTACGGGAAAACAAATCAAATGATGCCCAAACATTAATGCAACAACTCAATGATGCAGAAAGTAAGTACATCAAATAAAAAGTTTTGATCAATTTTTGTCATATGTTGATTACTTATAGATGGCATAATAAATTATGTAACTTGACAGTTTCATAAAAGTAACAATGCAAACACTTATAAGTATGGATTTATAAACATTGTGAAAACAATTATGAAATTTCTATTTTGATCAAAATATTAAGTTACAATATCATTCCATTTTCTTAATAAATAAATAAATAAAACACTATTCCATATTTTCTACATAAATGAAAATATAGTAATGACTAATGTTATATTTTTCATCATGCAAGATATTCGTGGCACAGGAAACGAGACTCAACAACTCTTGATTTATAAAAATATATTATATATTGATATTGATGCATTCTTACACCAATAGTATGCAAATAATATATAAAAGTGGTACAACGGTTCTGGTTTATACCTGACCCATTTCATACTCTTAGATTCGGGGCTTTGTGTCTTTAATTGTTATTCATGTCCTTTATCCATATTATTGGTGGTTGAGTTGGGTTGTTGGTTGTGCTTAAATAGGTTGGGAGTTAGTTTTTCAAAAGAGTTGTTGTCCAAATTTCTTTTTCTTCGCTCGAGCGGTGTTTTGGTCGCTCAAGCGGTCTTTAAGATCTCCCAGTACTTTTGCAAGTTTGCAAAACTTCTGGGAGTAGAGTATCTTCGCTCGAGCGATCTTCTTTAGTCTACAAAACTTCTGGAAGGGGGTTATTGTTTGCTCGAGCGGTGTTTTGGTCGCTCGAACGATGTCATTTATTGTGTTTGGCACTCAAGCGGTGTTTTGGTCACTCGAGCAGTCTGTGCGTATATCAGTTCGGGAAAAAGGATTTTTAAATCACTTTTTCATTCCTCTCTCTCTAAAATAACTCTAACCCTAATTTCTTTATTTTTCTCTCCAGTTCTTGCTTTAAAACCTCAAATACATCCTCACCCATTGATTTCTCCACCATAATTCCTTGAAGAAAAAGGTAGAGTTCGTCAAAATCTTCATTTTAATTGGAGAGGAACTTGTTTTTTGCTCTATCAAAGTTTTACCATTGCCCTCTTCCTCTTCTACTCTTAAGGTAGGGATTTCTTCAACCTTTAGTATGATTCTTAGTTTAGTTATTTACTCTTTGAAAAGGTTTAGTGATTTGAGGATTTTAGGTTAAATCTGGGGTTTGATTTTGAAAAGTAAAAGAGAGGTTTCTCAAATAAACTCTTAAGATAGATTGTGGAAGTGTGTATATTGTTGGGTTGTGTTGGAAATTTTTTCCTTAAATGTGATTTTGAAAATAAATAAGGTTTTATTTGAAAAATCATTGATGTATGATTTTATGAAAGAAACGAAAGGATGTTGGGTTTTGGAAAGATATGAAGAATGCATTTGTTGATAATGAGAGTGGAACTGGATATCTATTATCACTCCTATGTTGAAATTTAAAGGATTTTATTTGTTGTTTGAAAATTATCTATTGAGTAGAAATATCTGTTTTGGGCAATCAGTAGACGATAATTTTGATTGTTGTAGAAATTACATGAGGATTAGGTTAAATTGAAAGTTATTTCTCATACATCTTGCATCGAGCATTGTTTTACATTTGAACATTGAAAATGTATTGTTTTGGGGAAAAGGGGTGTATACCTTAGTGAATCTAGTTAAGGGGTGTGGTTGTGGTTTATATTGTTAGCCTATGTGTCCTTAGTGAAAGTCTAGAAACCCACGCGGTTAGATACCGATTCTTTCAATTAATACCGATAAAATGGCTTTGGTGGTGCTTGTATAGCCTACTGGTAGACATGTATCTAGAGATTCCCAGTATTTGGTATCTATTACCCTGTTTTCTAGTATGAAAGTGTATTTTCATGAATTGAAATATAATAATGATGGCATTACATTGTTTTGAGATAGAAAAGTATAATGTTTTGCAAATGACATGCATATGCATTCACCTTATGACTTCGTTAAGTTTCATACATAATGTTAAAGTATCTCTATTGGGCTTTGGCTCACCCTATATGAAAAACAACTTTCACATGTTGATGATATGCCTCCACCAAGGACTTAGCTTAGAAGGACCATGGAGCTGAAGGCTCATTTTTGTTTCTTTTGTTGCAATTACCTTTTGTACAAGCCTCGGGCTTTTTAATTGTTTTGGACTTGATCCCTCTTGTTGTAACCAAGCAATGTCTTGGAAAGATGTAGCCATTAGGGCATAAACTTATATGTTCACCTTTTATTTCAGATCACTCATATGTGGCATATGCTATAGATTCAAGATCTTGGATTTATGAATGTATACTCGCATATGCCATCTTTTGTACGGTAGAGGAACATAAATAAAAGGGTAAAGTTTTGTATGTCTATGTTCTCTAATGAATATCACGAGATGGTTTGTTGCTATTATTTTAGGGAGTTATAATTTGGTATCAGAGCTACCAAATTTGAATAGTTTGGGATCATAGGATATGGTTTTTACCACAATGGGTTTATCTCACTAGATAATATTAGAAGTAGACTTGGTATGATATGTGATAACATGTTTATGTGACTAGATGAGTATGGGATTTGGTTTCTATGATATTGATTTGAGCTACAAGTTTCTAGACAACCGATTAGAAGAGCACTTGATCACTGCTATAATGATTTCGGTTTAGACTCGACCCATTTATTGTTTTGGATCCGGGATTCCTTGTCTTATTTGGTTGTTCATATCTTTTTCATCTTATTCTTGATTGAGTTTGGTTGTTTGGATGTTTTTGTTGCGTTTGGAATAGGTCGGGAGTTTGTTTTTCAATAGAACTGTTGCCTAGATTTTAGTCAGTTCGCTCGAGTGGTCTTTGAGAACTTCCAGTAAATATACTGGAAGGATGGTATTTTCGCTCAAGCAGTCTCACTTTTGTGTCTGGTCACTCGAGTGGTATTTTGGTCGTTTAAGCAGTCTGTGCGTATATCAGTTCCAAAAAGCCACTTTTTGAGTCACTTTTTCATAAATCTCTCTCTCTCTCTAAACATTTCAAAACCCTAAATCTAGACCTCTCTCTAGAACTCATCTCCTACCTTCAAATGGGTGTGTTTGGTTTGCTTTTGAGAGAGTGATTTTCAACAAAAAAATAAAAATTTGGGGAAAGAGTTTAGAAAAAAGTAGTTTTGGAGTTTGGGATGATTTGATATTTTGTTGTAATTGAGTAAATGTGTGAGATAAAAAGTGATTGAGAAGGAAAGAGGAGAGAGAAAAAGTGATTGATTGATGTATAAGAGAGAGAAAGTGACTTTGGAAATTTTTTGAGAAAAATCACAAACCAAACAAAATTTTGATAAAAAAAATTCAAAAGCACCTCTCCCAGAAATAAACCAAACAAGCTCATCATCTATTGATCTCTACACCCTAGTCCCTTTGATAAAAAGGTAAAGCTTCCATTTGATCGGAGCAAAGTCCATTTTTTACTCCATTGAAGTTTTAACCTTGCTCTTGCTTGTCTTCTAACTTGAGGTAGGGATTTCTACACACTTTGTAAGGTTTTTAACTTCGTTATTTGTCTTTCTAAAGAAATCATGGAATTTGGGCATTTTTGAACAAATCTAGGGTTTTGGTTTAAAAATCAAAAGAGGGGTTTTCAAATGATTTTCTTGGAAATGATTATGGGAGTGTATTTATGGTTGAGTTATGATGAAATGATAGATTTTTATCTTTGAAATTGCTTTATAAAAAAAAATGGGGTTTTGCCCTAATTTTGGATATTGGAAATCGTAATAAGGAAATGGAAAATGATATTGGTTATTATGGAATTGGAATGATGATGATGATCATGATAGTGGAGTTGGAAATGTATTATCACTCCCATCTTGAAATTTTGGAAAGTATATCTTAGTTGAAATTATCCATCTATTTAGAGATATCTGTTTTGGGCTATTGGTGGAGGATAGCTATGATTGTTGTAGAAATTGCATGAGAATTAGGAGAATTGAAAATAATTTCTCATCTATTTGCATTAAGCATTGTTGCTTACATTGGAAATGTATATTGTTTTCAGAAAAATAGGTGAATACATTGTTGAATCTAGGTAGGGGGTGTGGTTGTGGTATTATTGTTAGCTTGTGTGTCCTTGGTGAAAGTCTAGAAACCCGTGTGGTTAGGTGTCGAGCCTTCCGGTTAGTACCGGTAAAAATGGCAATTGGTAGTGCTTGTATAGCCTACTTGCAGACACGTACCTAGAGATTCCCAGTGTTGTATCTACTGCCCTGTTTTCTATTGTAAATGAAATGTTTTCATGAATTGTGATATAAACCTAGAATTGCATGGTTTTGGAAAGAGATATAAAATATTTTGGCATGAGCATTGCATAAACATTCACCTTATAGCTTTGTTAAGATTCATACACTATGCTAAAGTATCTCTGCTGGGCGTTGGCTGACCTTGTGTGGAAAACCATTTTCAAGTACTGATGATATGCCTTAGCCAAGGCAGTAGCTTAGGAGGACTTGGAGCCAAGAGCTTCCTTTTGTTATTATTGTAATTATTTTGTACAAGCCTAGGACTTTATTTGTATTGAGTTTAAACTCACTTTTGTTGTAACCAAGTAATGTCTTGGAAAGTTGGAGCCATTAGGGCATTTATATATCTGTTTAACTTTTATTTCATATCATTAACTTGTTGTGCATGCTGTAGATTCAGAGTTAGGACTTATGAATATATAATTGCATATGTTACCTTTGTACAATGGAATCATATGAATGGAAGATAATTATTTCAGTACATGTTGTTATTTAATTAATATCATGAGATGATTTTATTATTATATTTTCAGGGCATTACAACTTGGTATCAAAGTTACTGGGTTTGAATACTTTGGGATCGTGGGATGTGGTTTTTACCATAATGGGTTATCTCACTAGCTTGTGTTACGAGTAAACCTAGTATGCTATGTGATAACATGCTTATGTGACTAAGTAGGTATGAAATTTAATTTCTAAGATATTGATTGGGTCTACAAGGTTCTAGAAGTCGTGTTTGAAGAGCACTTGATCACTGCTATTTCTAACTAGAACTCCAGCAACGTCGTGGGGCAATCATTATCTAGAAAGGAAATTCATATGTGTTTATGTGACTGCGTGCTTATGAAATTTTGGAAAGTATATCTTTGTTGAAATTATCTATTTGTTTAGAGATATCTGTTTTGGGCTATCAGTGGTGGATAGTTATGATTATTGGAGAAATTGCATGAGAATTACAAGAATTGAAACTAATTTCTCATCCATTTGCATTGAGCATTATTGTATATTTAACACATTGGAAATGTATATTGTTTTGAGAAAAATGGGTGAATACCTTGGTGAATCTAGGTAGGGGGTGTGGTTGTGGTATTATTTTTAGCCTGTGTGTCCTTGGTAAAAGTCCAGAAACCCACGCGGTTAGGTGCCGAGCCTTCCGGTTAGTACCGATAAAAATGGCAATTGGTAGTGCTTGTATAGCCTATTTGCAGACGCATACATAGAGATTCCCAGTGTTATATCTACTGTCCTGTTTTCTATTGTAAATGAAATGTTTTCATGAATTGTGATATAAACCTGACATTGCATGGTTTTGGAAAGAGATATAAAACATTTTGGCACGAGTATTGCATATGCATTCACCTTATAACTTTGTTAAGATTCATACACTGTGCCAGAGTATCTCTACTAGGCTTGGCTCACCTTATGTGGAAAACCATTCTTAGGTGCTAAAGATATGCCTCCGCTAAGGCCGTAGCTTGCGAGGACTTGGAGTCAAGAGCTTCCTTTTGTTATTGTTGTAATTGTATTTTACAAGCCTAGGGCTTTATTTGTATTGAGTTTAAACTTGCTTTTGTTATAACCAAGCATCGTCTTGGAAAGTTGTAGCCATTAGGGCATTTATATATTTGTTTAACTTTTATTTTATATAATTAACTTGTGGCATATGCTATAGATTCAGGGTTGGGGGCTTATGAATGTATAACTACATGTGTTACCTTTTGTGAAATGGAATTATATGAATGGAAGACATTTATTTCGGAACATGTTATTATTTAATTAATATCATGAGATGGTTTTATTATTATATTTTCGGGGCATTGCAATTGCATATTCTAACTAGAACTCTAGCAATGTCACAGAACAATTAAATATTTTGAAAGGAAATTTGTTTGTGATTACATGACTCAGTGCTTATGTGGAATGAATTAATTGTTGTCCACTATATTAGGACGTGAGTGAGTTCACTTCGGCACATTTGTAAATGTGCTAAACTATTGTGTTACCTTTATTAGAATGTCAGGATAAGGACATAGTGGTGGTAGGCGTGGTAGGCCTAGACGGCAGGAGGTGCCAATACCAGATGAAATTCTGGCGCAAGAGGATAGAGTTGGCCAGGCTAATGTGGCCAAACCAGCAGGTCAGCAAGCCATAGGTGCCTTAGCCTGCAAAATAACAAGCGCATTGTGGGAATCCATGGACATTCTCAGGATTGAGAATCAAGTCCAAGCCCATGCTGCAAAAATAGGGCTATCCTTTCTAAATAAGGACTTTTTCCGATCAAATCTAGACAAATTTGTAGGGGATCCGAAAGGGCCACTAAAGGCTGACGAGTGTCTCAAACAAATGGTGAAGATGTTCAAGATGTTTGGCATCGAGGACGTCGATTTGAGGGTGGCCTTGGCGTCTTTCTAACTAAAAGGAGATGCGGCTCAATGGTGGAACAAGGGCATATTCGGGTGACTTGGGAATTTGTCAATGCCTTCCAGGACAAGTTTTTGCCACCTACTGCTAGGGAGAAGTTGAGAGACCAGTTTATGAAGCTCAAGCAATTAAATACGTCGGTAGCCGATTTTGAGACGACTTTCACTAGTTTGTCAAAATTTGCACCAGAACTTGTGGTGACAGAAGAACACCATTGCATTGAGTTTGAGAAGAGGTTGAGGATTGAGCTCCTTTTCAAGATGGTCGGGTCAATGATTAGGGATTATGGCCGTCTTGTGGAGTTAGCGGCCTACTTAGTAACTGTGATCCAAGTGGAGGAGTAATGAATGAGGGACTCTAGGCAAAGGAGTTAGGATGTTCAGGGGGACTCTAGGGACAACAAATGACAAAGGGATTCCACCCCACAGTAGTTCCAGGCTACATAGTTTAGATCCACCTTTCCTGTCCTAAGCTCAGGTTCAAGGATAGATAATCATGGTGGGTTCTCTTGCCTCAAGTGTGGTTAGTTAAGCCACACGTCTTTAGTTTGCCCGCAAAAAGGAGGAGGGCAACAATCTGCACTGCCTTCGACTCGTCCTCAGAGCTAAAGTCAGGGGAGAGGTCAGTCGCCTATCTATTATCAATGTGGGCAGTCGAGTCACTTGAGGAGATTTAACCCTTAGTTGACATAGAGCTATCTACCAATATAGTCAGCACAGGCCTCGAGGACCAATCATGGATTCATTTCGGCTCAATCTATGTATCAGGCCTATGCTCCAAAGGGTGAGCAGGTAGAGTAGAGGCCTTTAGGAAATGTGTATGCTGTTACCATGCCAGATCAATTGCCATCACCTTCTGTAGTGAGAGGTAACTTTTTGTTGTTTAACTTTATTTCCAATGTGTTGATTAATACTGGTGCATCTCATTCATTCATATTGCATCCTTTTGCATCCGCTTTGGGTTTGGAGTTTGAATTGTTGGAGTCTCCTCTGCTGGTTGAGACGCCTATTAAGGGTAAAGTGGCATTGGGTCGAGTATGTTGCCCCTGTGAGATTAAGGTCGCAAATCATTGACTCTCTTTCGATTTTATTATTCTTGACATGCATGCTTTTGACATAATTCTAGGTATAGATTGGTTGACTCATTACTAAGCTTCGATAGATTGCTATCACAGGAGGTTATCAGTATATATGTCATCAGGAGAGTACCTATATTTTGTGTGTGATAGGGACGATAGTTTTACTCCTCTATTGTATGACCTCAAGGGCCGATGAGAGTTGAGTTTTCTTTTTGCCATCATAGTAGTCGATGAGGGTAGTGTAATTCAGAGTGAATGGCCTAGAGTAGTTCGAGAATATCCAGATATTTTTTTGAAGGATCTCACAGAGTTACCAACATATAGAGAGATTGAGTTCTTAATTGACTTAGCGCCAGGCACAATTCCAATTTCCATGGCACTATATAGGTTTGCACAAGCCGAGTTTTGTGAGTTGAAGGTGCAACTACAGGATTTGTTAGATAATGGCTTCATTCATCTTAGTACATCACATTGGGGAGCACTGACTCTCTTTGCTAAGAAGAAAGATGGCATATTGTGACTGTACATTGAGTATTGGAAGTTGAACTGAGTAACTGTTAAGAACAAATACTCATTACCACTAATAGATTACCTGTTTGGCTAGCTGAAGGGGTCTCATTGTTTTTCTAAGATTGATTTGAGGTCGGGGTATCACTAGTTGAGGGTAAAGGAGGAGGATATTTAGAAAATGACATTCCGTACACTATATGGCCATTACGAGTTCTTAGTGATGCTTGTTGGGTTGACCAATGCATCGGTTCCGTTTATGGACTTGATGGATTAAGTCTTTCGTAAGTTCTTAGATTGATTCATGGTTGTCTTCGTCGATGACATCTTAGTCTACTCACCTTCTGATAAGGAACACGAGGAATACTTGCAAGTTATACTTAAGTTGATTAGAGCACATCAGTTATATGCTAAGTTTGGAAAGTGTGAGCTTTGGCTCAATGAAATTAATTTCGTAGGCCATGTGGTGTCTAAGGAAAGGCTGACTGTGGATTCATCTAAGATAGATGCAGTGCATGATTAGGAACAACCTAAGAATGCCTTTGAAATCTAGAATTTCATGGGCTTAGCCGAGTATTACCGACACTTTGTTAAAGATTTCTCTAGATTGACCTCACCATTGACTAGATTGACAAGGAAATGGGTTAGATTTATGTGGAGTGAGACTTGCTAAAAGTCATTTCAAGAACTTAAGGTTAGACTCACCACTACTCCAATTTTGATTATCCAGGAGAGGGGTTTTGGTTGTTCGGTTTATTGTGATACGTCTCGGGAAGGTTTAGGTTGTGTATTGATGCAAGAAGGGAAGGTGGTAGCATATGATTCATGACAGTTGAAAACACATGAGAGAAATTATCCCACTCACAACCTAGAGTTAGCGGTGGTGATTTTTAGCTTAAAAATTTGGAGGCATTACCAATACAGGGAGAGATTCGAAGTGTTTTTCGATCACAAGAGTTTGAAGTATTTATTCTCATAGAAGGACTTGAATTTAAGGTAGAGGAGGTGGATGGAGTTATGGAAGATTATGATTTTGAGTTACATTATCATCCGAGGAAGGCCAACGTAGTGGCCGATGCTTTAAGTAGGAAGTTCGTAAGTAGTGTAGCTAGCATTGTCATCTAGAAGTGGGAGATGTTCGATGCTATTGGCGCGTTTGACTTGTATATGGGCGAATCCATTGAATTGGTCACCTTTTTTACCGCAGTTGCACAACCTACCTTAGTTAGCCAGGTTATAAAGGCACAATAGTGTAATCCTGAAGTAGAGGTTATCCAAGGGAAGATCTTCAACGGGAAGGTGGAGAAGGGTTTGAACGTTCATTCATATTCGAGTGTAAGATATTTAGACCGACTTTTTGTGCTAGAGTCTTGTAAAGAGGAAGTACTTCGAGAGTTTCACCATTCATGCCTTACGGTATACGTAGGAGGCACAAAGATATACACGACCTTGGTCGCCAGTTTTGGTGGAGCGGGATGAAGAGAGATGTAGCCTTGTTTGTTTCGAGATGCTTTATTTGTCAACAAGTGAAAGCCGAGCATTAGAGATCAGCGGGTTTGTTGCAACCTTTACCTATAGTCGAGTAGAAGTGGGAGCATGTCACGATAGATTTTATTGTGGGTCTTCTGCGGACTCAACAAGGTAATGATGCCATATAGGTCATGGTTGATCGGTTAACTAAATCTGCAAACTTTATACCTATGTGTATGAGTGACTCGGTAGACTACCTTATCGATTTGTACGTTAGAGATATAGCGCAACTTCATGGGGTCCCAATGACTATTGTTTCGAATAGGGATCCACATTTTACAGCTCGGTTGTGGCTGAGCCTACAGAGTGCCTTGGGCACTAAGTTGACCTTTAGTACCGCTTATCATCCTCAGACTAACGAGTAGTCCAATCGCACCATTCACTTGCCTTTGGTAGAATTTACCAACAATAATAGTTTTCAAGTGAGTATTGGTATAGTGCCTTTTGAGGCCTTGTATGGCCGACCGTGTAGATCTCCTGTGTGTTGGGTCGAGGTAGGTGATACACCCATGTTAGGCTTGGAGTTAGTCCAGCAAACGACGGAGAAAATTATGCTTATTCGTAAGAGGTTGGTTTCAGCTTAGAATTGCCAGAAGAGCTATGTCAACCATAGGATGAGGCCTTTGTGTTTTGTGGTAGGGGATCATGTGCTTATGAAAATATCACCAAGACGGGGTTTGATGAGATTTAGGAAGAGTAAGAAGTTGTCACCTAGATTTATTAGGCCTTTTGAGATTCTAGAGCGAATTGGGGAGGTAGCTTATCATTTGGGCCTTGCCACGCTAACTTTTCAGGGTTCATGACGTGCTTCGTACTTGTATGCTTTGGAAATATGAACGTGATCCTTCAGAAGTGTTGGATTAGATCGAGTTAGAGGTAGATACTCGGGATCAAGTCTTAAGGGGCAAGACTATCCCATTGGTTAAGGTGTTGTGTTGACACCATGGAGTCGAGGAAATGACTTGGAAGCATGAGCCGAAAGTCCGTGAGAAGTATCCAGACTTATTTGTTGATATTTAAGACTTGCATTGAAAATTTTATTCATATTGTAATATATAAACATTGTTAATGTTTTGGGAACTCAAATTGTAATATTTGGTGTTGGAAGACTCTATTTTATCATTATTACTAATGTGGATGGTCAATGGAATTAAAATCCGGTAGTTATTGGTTTGATTTAAATTTCGGGGACGAATTTCTTAAGGGGGGATATTATAACGGTTCCGGTTTAGACTCGACCCATTTCATGCTCTTAGATCTGGGGTTCCGTGTCTTTAATTGTTATTCATGTCGTTTATCATCTTGTTGGTAGTTGAGTTGGGTTGTTGGTTGTGTTTAAAATATGTTGGAAGTTAGTTTTTCAAAATAGTTGATGTCCAAATTTCTTCTTGTTCGCTTGAGCGTTGTTTTGGTCGCTTGAGCGGTCTTTGAGATCTCCTAGTATTTTTGCAGGTCTACAAAACTTATGGGAATAGGGTATCTTTGCTCGAGCGGTCTTTCTTGCGCTCAAGCAATTTTCTTCAGTCCAAAAAACTTCTGGGAGGGGGTCATTGTGTGCTCAAGCAGTGTCACTTATTGTGTCTGACGCTCAAGCGGTGTTTTGGTCGCTCAAGCAATCTATGCATATATCAATTAGGGAAAAAGGGATTTTTAAATCATTTTTTCATTCCTCTCTCTCTCTCTCTCTCTCTCTCTCTCTCTCTCTAAAACACCTCTAACCTTAATTTTTTTACTTTCTCTATCTAGTTCTTGCTTTAAAACCTCAAATACACCCTCACCTATTGATTTCTCTACCATAGCTCCTTCGAGAAAAAGTTAGAGCTTGTCAAAACCTTCATTTTTGTAACATTTGTATGCTTTAATCTATTGGGGAGATGTATTTAATTCATTTATTTTCTTTTTAGAAGTCTTTGGAGTTGTTGTATCTTGATTTTGAAGGAGTACAAATCAATTTAAACTAGTTTGGATTGTCCGTTCACGCTTGTTATGTTAAAAAGTTGTTTAAGAACTTAGAAATCTTGTTCTGGGGTCGACACCAATCTTGGTGGTGTCGACACTTGCCTTTTGTTATTGGTCTCAAAGGTCGACACTGGTCTAAGAAGGGTCAACCATTGTCTGTTGCAGAATCTGGGGGTTGCTTGCTGGAATTTAGTGTCGACACCAGTCTGGGAGGTGTCAACACCTTGTCCTCTGCACACTAGTGTCTTAGCTTTTCTTTTTGAAGGGTTGACCCCTGTGTGTAATTTTCAGATTTTTGGGCCGATTTGGGCCCTACTTTTTGGGGCTTTTTGACTTATTCTTTTCATTTAACTTTGGGGCTATTGTTCCATTATTACCTTGCTACTATAAGTAGGTTCCAAACACTTATTCATTTCACTTTTCCTCCTCTTTTCTCTCTCTACAACGTGAGTTCTCTTCTCTCTCTCTCTCTCTCTCTCTCTCTCTCTCTAAACTCAAACTTTTTCGCTTACATCTTTTGATCTACTCACCTAGAGTGATATTTTCACCTTGGTCCTTTGAGAAAGCTTGTAGATCTCGTTAAGGGCTTCCTTTTGATCCAAGAGTTTCGTGGTTTCGTCACCGGCGATTTTTGGGTTGTCATGTCTTTGCTTCAAGAGGTAGGGGTTTCTAGTTCTCCTTCAATACCCTCATTTATAGATAGATTTGTGGTATTTTCTTTATATAAATACAAAGTTTATATTTTTATACATATTGTGAATAAATCATGAGACTTGGGGGTTTAGGGTTTGAAGTGTTGGGTTATGATTTTGGGTTATGAATTTGGGTGTATAATTAATAGAAGAGTTGGAATAAAAAGTGTTTTGTGTGAAAAGCTTTAATTTCTCTTAAAAACCCTAATTTGGCTCATGAAGATGGCTGATGGTTTTGCTTAAATTGAAAGTAGAATCATGAAGTTGAGGTGTAAAATTACACATGTACAAGTTTAATTGAAATTTTAAAAAGTTTGAAAAATTTATGCAAAAGTTGTGATTGAACTCTTAATGTTGATGTTTTAAATTATGTTATAATATGAAACTAAACTTAGGAGAAATGAAATTACTAATGGTATGGGTGATGTGAGCTTTGTGATGAAACGATGATGTGCAAATTTAAGAGTTTGTATTGAATTATGCCGAATTGTATTGAATGGTGTTAAGATGGGTTGTGTTGAATTTTATTGTGTTATGTTGAATTGTATTGAGTTATGTTAAATTATGTTGTGTTGAGTTGAGTTGAGTTGTGCTGAGTTTGGTTGAGTTATGTTGTGTGGAGTTGAGTTGTGTTGGGTTGTGTTATGGTTGGTACCCGTGCAGAGAGTTGAAAATGTTTTTGGGTGCCCACATCCTGCCGTATAATAGCCAGCAAATGTGGGCGTAGTTTTGAATTAAAGGTGCCCAAATGCCCTCTTTAGGCTTATCGCTAGACGAATGTGGGAAAAATGTTTTTGGATGTCCACATAGTCCCACCGTATAATAGCCTGCAAAAGTAGAAAAATGATTTTTGGGTGTCCACATAGTCCCGCCGTATAATAGCCAGAAAAAGTGGAAAAATGAATGGTTTTGAAAATGTTTTTAGGTGCCCACGTCCTGCCGTATAATAGCCGGCAAATGTGGGGATGGTTTTAAAGTTGAAAATGTTTTTGGGAGTCCATGTCCTACTGTATGACAGTCAGTAAATGTGGAAAAATATGGTTTTTAGAAAAATATGGTTTTCAAGAAAATGGTTTTTGGGAGTTCACTTCCCGCCATCTAATAGTCAACAAAAGGTAGGGGGTGTTATGAATTGGGTGCCATTATCCCGCTGTATCAAGTTAGCAAAAGGTGGAATGTGTTGTGAAATGCATTAAATCGATGATGATATGTGTGACTTGTGATGAACTTATGAAATTACGATTTGAGGTGTAATTTGGTATGGAAGGAAAATGCATATAGAAATTATTTGAAAAGAATGGATAAGGAAAAAGTAACTGGATAAGGGGTTGGTGATAATGAGTTCATCGGGTTGCTTGCAACTATAAGGAAAGATTAAGAGTTTTGTTTTGTAATTAAAGAAGAAATTGAATTAAAAGGGTTTATTATCCTTGTGATATGTTGAATTATAATGATAATGCAAATGTGGATGTGACGTAGTTGTGATATGTTGAATTATAATTGAAAATGCCAATGTGGATGTGATGTAGTTGTTAGACAAGTAGGAGTTGAGTGTAGGAGAACTGTTATTGAATATAAAGGAGATTTAGATTTCTATGTTAAGGAGTTGTAGCAATAATGGATCTACAAGGGGGAATGGAGTGTATGAGGGTTGTTTTGAGTATTAAGGGAACTTGAACTTGAGGTTATGGTGTTATAATGAATGTAATTAATAAAAAAGGAAATATTAATACTTTGGAATCGGGTTAATAAATTTAAAATGATGTTGTTCCTTGAACACATTTGTTTTCAAAAAGGATTTATGGTTTTCTGATGATAAGGGAAAATGTTTATGGTTGAAGGTTTTCCTTAAATGTTCAAATAAATTTTGAGAAAAAGGTACTCTACGTATGATATTTTGAAATTACAAAACATCACCTTAATATATGGTATCACCCTGCATGCATGATCATTTCTATTTATGTGTTAGTTATTGTTATGGAACTATGAGATTCCTACTGGGCAATTGTGCTTATCCCTTGTTGTTTCATTTTTCTTACAGGAAGAGAAGTCGGATTGATTGGTTGGAGGGTTAAGAAGTTCATGTATCTTTTATGTGTAATTTCATAGTAGATGTGAAAGACATGGATTATGTACATTGACGTTTGTAATTATTTATTTGTAACTCTGTAGCAGAAGCTTGACGTGTAATATTATTATTGTTGTATTCATTGAGAGAGAGAGAGAGAGAGAGAGAGAGAGAGAACAAGTGTTATTATGTTTCTATTACTCAAGAGTAATAAATATTTGTAATAAATAAATAAATAAATAATAGACCTAAATTAAAGGCTTTTGGTAATGTTTCAGAGTAATTAAAAATTGGGACGTGACAATTTTAATCAGAAAGGATCTTGTTTTCGGCTCCGTCAAAGTTTTACCCTTGCCCTCTTCCCATTTTACTCTTAAGGTAGGGATTTCTTCAACTTGTAATATGATTCTTAGCTTAATTATTTGCGCTTTGATTTGAGAATTTTGGGTTAAATCTACGGTTTGATTTTGAAAAGTAAAAGAGGGGTTTCTCAAATAAACTCTTGAGATGGATTGTGGAAGTGTGTATATTGTTCAGTTGTGTTGGAAATTCTTCCCTTAAATGTGATTTTGAAAATAAATAAGGTTTTGTTTGAAAAATCATGGATATATGATTTTATGAAAGAAAGGAAAGGATGTTAGGTTTTGGAAAGGTATGGAGAATGTATCTGTTGATGATGAGAGTAGAACTGGATATTTATTATCGCACCCATGTTGTACTTTATGAGATTTTATTTGTTATTAGAAAATTATCTGTTGAGTAGAAATATCTGTTTGGGCTATCGATGAATGACAGCTTTGATTGTTATAGAAATTACATGAGGATTAGGTTAAATTGAAACTTATTTCTCATATATCTTGCATCGAGCATTATTTCACACTTGAGCATTGAAAACGTATTGTTTTGAGAAAAAAAATGATGTATACCCTGGTGAATCTGATTAGGAGGTGTGGTTATGGTTTATATTGTTGTCATTTATCTCCTTGGTAAAAGTCTAGAAACCCGCACCCAAACCCGTCCCTAGAGATTTAGACCATAATCTGCCAGTAATCACTTGATTACCTATGGCTTCATACAAAATAAATAAATAAATAAATAAAGCGTAATACGGGTTGGATTATCACAATTAGGTACTAATCCTTCTAGTTAGTATTAGTAAAATAGCTTTGATAGTGCTTGTATAGCCTATTAGCCGACATGCACCTAGAGATTCTCAGTGCTTTGTATCCACTGCCCCGTTTTCTAGTATAAAAATGTATTTTCATGAATTGAAATATAATAATGATGGCATTACATTGTTTTGAGATGGGAAAATATAATATTTTACAAATGGCATGCATATGCATTCACCTTATGACTTCGTTAAGTTTCATACATAGTGTTAAAGTATCTCTACTGGGTTTTGGCTCACCCTATGTGGAAAACAACTTTCACGTGTTGATGATATGCCTCCACCGAGGACTTAGCTTGGGAGGACCGTGGAGCTGAAAGCTCATTTTTGTTTTTTTTGTTGTAACTACCTTTTGTACAAGCCTCGAGCTTTTTAATTGTTTTGGATTTAATCCATCTTGCAATAACCAAATAACGTCTTAGCAAGATGTAGCCATTAGGGCATAAACTTATTTGTTTACTTTTTATTTTAGTTCACTTATAGTTGGCATATGCTATAGATTTAGGATCTAGGATTTATAAATGTATACTCACATATGTCATCTTTTGTACGGTAGAGGAATATAAATGAAAGGCTAATATTTTGCATGTCTATGTTCTCTAATGAATATCATGAGATGGTTTGTCACTATTATTTTGAAGCGTTACAAGTGAGTTTAATGAATTTGTATTATGAGATGAATTATTAAACAAAATTGTATAATTGTGAAATTAATTTCATACCTTCAATTGTATTACAAGTATGGATTACGAAAAATTGAAGTGGAAAGTTGATAGAAATATATTTTTGTAATACTATATATTTAGAGGACCTATTTTTTGTTTGTTGTTTAATATAAGATTGTGATCTCAACAATCTACTTATAAATTAATATTTATGTTTATAAAATTTCTCATTTATCATTTAAATTATTCAGCCAAATATGTATTCACTACAATAAAAAAACATTTTTGGCGACGTTTTTTGGCAACTAAAATAGAAATTAGTCGCCAAATGTACATAATTGGCAACCATATATTGTTTGGTCACCAAAAACTAAACTATTGGCGACGAATTAAAAATTTGGTCACTCTTGAGTTTGGTGCCAAGTGAAATTTATGGGCTGATCTAGGGAAAATTTTCTACGACCAAATTAATATATGGCAACGAAAAGTTTAGTCGCCAAATGTATTGTTTTTGGCGACACCCATTACTTAGTCACGAAAATATAAACGAAATTTATGGCGGCTTAATTAATTTAGTCACCAATAATTAATTTCTAAAAACTACGCCGTTTTGTATTTGTCCCAATTTTTAATTGCTAGAAATAGTTGACTGTGAATAAAGAGGTAATTGCCCTTGAACTCCATCTCATTCGCTTCGCTCAGGACCTCGAACAACAAAAGTATGTCTTCACTTCTTCTTCTTCTCTTTCTCCTTCTCCCTCTCGCTTTATTTCGCCACCGACTACAGAGAGAGTGCTGTCGACTACACTCCCTAGAAACAGCACTGCCCCTTCGTCTCTTGTATAGCTGATCACGAGCAGCGCTGATCGTGAGACTCTCTATGGTCGTTGCCATCTACCCTCTCTCTATTGTTGTTCTTCATATTTGTTGGAGAAGACCATAGAAAATCTGTTGTTGTTCTCTATGATATGTATTCTCTTGTCTCTCTCTCTCTCTCTCTCTCTCTCTCTCTCTCTCACTATTTATTTATTTATTTAATCTTCAAGGCTTGAATCTCATGCTCTAGATTGACAACCCTCTATGATCTCCAAATTTGCTCTTAATCTCCAAATTTGACTCCCTCAAGTAAAAGCTCTCTCCTTTGTTTCATAGTTTATATATGTGTTTGCTTAATCTACTCTATGAATTTATTCTTTTCACCTTCATTTTTGTTCCACATCTCTTCTTTATCTTTTATTGCATTCACTAAACATGATTGAATTCACAATTACTGTTTGTGTATATATACATATATATGTATATATTTGTCAATTTGTGGTGATTTGTGATTTTGTGTTTTTGATTAAGGGGTTTCATCATTTGATTATATATATTAAAAAATAATAAAAATAATAAAAAAAAGCTGATTAATTCCTATGAAATTTTTATCCCAATATATGTGGAATTAGGTTTTTTTTTCATTTTTTATTTTTTCCTCTTGCCCTTTTGATTTAGGTGTTTCATGATTTTCTTTTCATTATAAAAAAATTTTCATTAATTTCTTTTTGAAAGATTTATGATTAATTTGGCTCACTCAATGAAGTGGAATGGAAAGTAATGGTCATTCCTTAGGTTCCCTTATAGAATGATTATTTCTTATAGTGGTAAATTGTCACGACCCAAACCCGCCCCTATGGGTTTAGCACCGTAACCGGCCAGTAATCCAAGATTACCGAAGGCCTGCTTATGATGAAGACAAGATAACAGTCTGAGAGGCATGGCGGAAGCCAATACAGTAAATAAACAATGTCCAATGAGCTGTGACAGTCTGTATGCAAAAAGATTTTTTTATACATGTAGGCATTCGGTACAGAAACAGTATATACATATATGTACAATCATTCAGTAGACAGGGACCTAATCCCAATTAACAGTACAGTACAGTCTACACAGTATTACAAAACGGTACAGAGACAGACGGGGAAATAAAAACACCCCTAAGCCATAGCTTGGCAAGCTCGGAACCTCGCAGTGAGGCACATTGGTTGGCTTGACAAAACTGGAGTTTACCCCGATGCCTCTAGCTTTGATCCGGTGCTTGTACACCTACATATATATATATATATATATGAGCAGTGAGCTAAAGCCCAGTGAATAACATAATGCGTAAAGGGGTTTAGAATGAATGTCCTTACAGTAATGAAAACGGTTCATTTCAATCAGTATATCAGTTATTCAGTACAGTAAACAGGCATATGTGGTACATCCATTAGCATAACAGTAAACAGTGGGTCTTAAAAGATCAAACAGTAAATGATGGCCATCAATTAGTAAACAGTAGTGGTTCCAACGAGGGAACTGACAGAGATCTCTGTAATCGATAACGATGATGAGTTGCTAAGGATGCCTGTCTGATTCGAATATAGGACATACATTCATTGATTAACAATATCAATTGAGCGATGCAGTTCGGTTGTTGAAGATAATCATTTTGAACATATCTTTACAGTTGTTACTCACGAGTTACGGACTACGATAGCTAGAGCGTCTCCTGAAAAGCCAACCCTACGATTCTGATTGAACACACACTAAGCTATACAGTTGGGAAAGATAATAACTTAATCCCTAATTTGCCTTGGCATGTTCTATATCTATACCCTCATTAAGATGTCTTAAACTAGGCCTAAGAATGCCTAGGATGGGATGAGGATGCAAAGATGTATTCAGAAAATAGTTTCAGAATTTTTCAGTGAAAGCGAGGCCCCGCCGAGCACACAAAGGTACCCGCTCGAGCGTACCAAAAAGTACTGGATAGGTGAAATTCACGCTCGATTGGGCGCTTGACACCCGCTCGAGCGTAATGTCAAACAGTGCAAGATGCTGGGAGCTCGAATTCCTCGCTCGAGTGGGAGTCCAAAATCTGGAATTTCCAGATTTGAACTTTCAAGCTCAAATCAAGTTTAAATGCATCAAATTCAATCCTCTTGGGCTAAATTTCTAGAAAACATTTCTAAACACATAAAATGACATGTTTCAAAGCTCAATTTGAGAAATCAAAGCCCAAGGGTGTTTCAATTAAATCCATTTTCAAACCCAATTTCATGAATATGATCCAAACATGACATGCATGAGTTTTAAATCAATTCAAAGCTTCAATACATGCTCTAATGAGCTCATTCTTTTCAAAATAAGATGAAATCATGGTATACTCTCAAAACATGGACATGCATGTGAGGAATTAAGAACTACAACCTCAAAACTTCAATATATATATACATGCATGCAACAATCAAGCTCCAAGACAACAATTTGAGCCATAAATTGGCTCTAGACTTCAATTCACTCTAGACCATGCAAGAAATCAACTCAAAACATAAACAAGAAGACAATGGATCTACCTCAAGTCTTGAATTCAAGTGTAGAAGTCCAAAAATGCAAGAATCCCTTCAATTCTCTCAGCCTCCAAGCCAAATCTCAAGAACTCAAGCTCTCTCTCCTATCTCTCTCTCTCTAATTCGGCTATGAACAAGAAATGAGCTAAGCAAAATGTTGCCTAAGTGTATAAAGGCTCAAATATTTCAATAAACAAAAGCCCACTCACAATGGCAATTTGATAGAGGCCCTGTTTGGTAGAGCTGTGGGAAAATGCTTATAGCTTATGCCTAAACAGCTTATAGCTTATAACTATGAATATAAGCTGATTTCTAACTTATAAATTAAGCATCTCCTACCTCACTCAAAGAATAAGCTAATTTCTAACTTCCAAAAAGCTATAAGCTATAAGCTAAACCAAACACATTAAAATAGCTTAAATTAAACTGAAAGCTGAAATAAGCAACTTTTAAGCTGCACCAAACAGACATAGATAAGGCAACTTATGTGTTTTACATTATTTAATCTAGTTTAATCATACAAAGTCAATTTTAAGATAAATACACCCTTAAATCACATAAATTCTACTGATCATGAAACACTAATCGATTTTCGGTTCGATCGCCGATAAGGCCTTCAATTAACAGTTTACACATGAAAACTGAACAGATAATTAAACAGTCAACAGATAAACATGCAATTAGACAGATACATTCAATCGATTCAGTTCAGATTTCAGTCAGTCAGTTCAGTAACTCAATCAGTTCAATTACTTCTCATAACCAGTCTCAGTTTTGCCATAATCGGTAATTAATCGGTAATCAGTGTGAGGGTCATTACAGTTTCCCCTCCTTAAAAAGAGTTTAGTCCTCTAAACTCGAGTTACCTTCATTTTGGAAGAAAACAGGATTCAATGGGAATAGTTCAGGATATCTTTTAGCCATGTCATCTTCCCTTTTCCAAGTAGCATACACGCCACCATGGTTTTGCCAGTCAACTTTCACTAACGGGATCTCCTTGTTTCTCAGTTTCTTGATCCGTCTGTTTACAATCTATATAGGCCGTTCCTCGTAAGTGTAGTCGTCACTCAACACCACACGAGTAGGCTCAATCACATGGAATGGATCTCGGAGATAATCTCTCAACATAGAAATGTGGAAAACGTTATGCATATGCTCCATTTTAGGAGGAAGTGCAACTTGATACGCCACCGGATTGATTTTCTCAATAATCTTATACGGTCCGACATATCGTGGCGCTAACTTGCCTTTGACTCCAAAATGAGTTTGGCCTTTCATCGGTGTCACTTTTACAAACACGTGATCACCTATCTCATATTCTCTATCTCACCTTCTAATATCTGCATAACTTTTCTGTCAGCTCTGTGCAGTTTTCAGTCTCTGTTGTATCAGTTTTACCTTCTCAGTCGTTTCATAAACAATCTCGGGCCCAAGCAACGGCCCATCTCCAACTTCTGCCCAACAAATCGGAGATCTACACTTTCTGCCATACAATGCCTCGAAAGGCGCCATACCAATACTTGAATGATAGCTGTTGTTGTAGGCGAATTCAGCTAAGGGAAAATGGCTTTCCCAATTTCCCTAAAAATCAAGGACACACATTCTCAATAAATCCTCCAGAGTCTGGATGGTCCTTTATGACTGGCCATCTGTCTGAGGATGATAGGCACTACTCAGTCTCAGTTCGGTACCCAATGCAGTCTGTAGGCTTTGCCAAAACCTCGATGTAAACTTCGAATCCCTGTCAAAAACAATGGATACAGGCACTCCGTGCAGTCTAACAATTTCATCAATATAAATTACAGCCAACTTATCCGCATTATAAATTGTCTTGACAGGTAAGAAGTGAGTAGATTTGGTTAGTCTATCAACAATAACCCAAATTGAATCCATACATTTTCTGGAGTGAGGCAATCCAATGATAAAATCCATCGTGATATGCTCCCATTTCCACTCCGGTATAGGTAAGGGTTGCAGTAAGCCTACAGGTCGCTGATGTTCCGCTTTGACTTGTTGGCAATGAAGACATTTTGACACAAAGTCGGCAATTTCTTTCTTCATTCCCGGCCACCAAAAGTTCTGTTTCAGATCTTGGTACATTTTCGTATTCCCTGGGTGGATAGAAAATTTTGAGCTGTGGCCCTCTTGCAGAACTCTTCTTTTCAGTTCAGTGTCATTCGGTACACACAGTCTTTCTTGAAATTTCAGTACATTATTTTCAAATTTGAATCCTGGTCTCGGTTTAGATTCCCTCTCTTTGATGATCTTTTTCAAGAAGTCATCCTGTTGCTGTTTCTCTTTAATTTCCTCAATCAATATTGGTTGAGCAGAAATAGCAGCGATTGTGCTACCTTGTTTTTTCAAAACTATTTCAATTTCAAATTTTTCAAGGTCACAAAGCAACTCTTTCTGTCCAGTGAGCAAACAAGCTAAATTTGTAATCGACTTCCGGCTCAGTGCATCGGCAACGGTGTTGGCTTTTCCCGGATGGTACAAAATCTATAGATCATAGTCTTTAATCAGTTCTAGCCATCTCCGCTGTCTCATATTCAGTTCTTTCTGCGTGAAGAAGTACTTCAGGCTCTTGTGGTCTGTATATACTTCACATCTTGCCCCATACAGATAGTGACGCCAGATTTTCAACGCAAACACTACTGCAGCAAGTTCCAGATCATGGGTTGGGTAGTTCTTTTCATGTGGCCTCAGTTGTCGGGAAACATAAGCAATAACTCTCCCATTCTGCATTAAAACACACCCCAAACCCTTATGAGAAGCATCACTAAAAATGGTAAAACCATCCGTACCTGAAGGTAAGGTAAGAATTGGTGCAGTCACCAATCGAGTTTTCAACTCTTGAAACACTGATTCCCTTTGGTCAGTCCAGTCAAATGATGTCCCATTCTGAGTTAACTGGGTCAATGGTAAGGCAATTTTGGAGAAATCTTTGACAAATCTTCTGTAATATCCAACCAATCCCAAAAAGCTTCAGACTTCTGTCACATTTGTTGGTCTAGGCTAGTTCACTACAGCTTCAATTTTCTGCGGATCAACAGAAATTCCATCTTTGCTAACAACATGCCTCAAAAACATAACATGATCAAGCCAAAACTCACATTTAGACAGTTTAGCATACAGTTTCTGTTCTCTTAGGGTCTGCAGGGCAAGTCACAGATGATGTTCATGTTCTTCTTTAGTCTTAGAATAAATCAGGATGTCATCAATGAATACCACAATAAAGTCATCAAGGTACGGTTTAAAGATTCTATTCATGAGCTCCATAAATACTGCAGGTGCATTGGTAACTCCAAAAGGCATAACTAAAAATTCATAATGTCTATACCTCGTTCTAAAAGCATTTTTATCAATGTCTTCTGGTTTAACTTTCAGTTGATGGTATCCCGATCTGAGATCAATCTTGGAAAACACTTGAGCACCCTGTAACTGATCAAATAAATCATCAATACGTGGTAATGGGTATTTATTTTTCACAGTTACCTTGTTCAATTCACGGTAATCAATACACAGTCTCAGTGAGCCGTCTTTCTTCTTTACAAACAAAATCGGTGCGCCCTACGGTGAAGTACTGGGCCTGATAAACTTCTTGTCTAACAGTTCTTGCAATTGTACTTTCAATTCCTTCAGTTCAGTCGGAGCCATTCTGTAGGGAGCTTTAGATATTGGTTGTGTACCCGGAACCACATCAACGGTGAATTCAATCTCCCTGTCAATCAAATCCCCTGGTAGATCATCTAGAAATACATCTGGGAATTCTCTAACTATAGGAATACAGTTCACGTCAGTTTTAGTATTATCACCAGTAGATACAGTCAATACAGAACACAGATATCCTTTACACCCCTTTCTAATCAATTTAACAGCTT
Organism: Camellia lanceoleosa; assembly: GCA_025200525.1. NCBI lineage: Eukaryota > Viridiplantae > Streptophyta > Magnoliopsida > Ericales > Theaceae > Camellia > Camellia lanceoleosa. Next base: position 108,107,616 of record CM045758.1, read on the forward strand.
TCACAGAAGAGATCAAATACGGGGGAGTTACTACTCTACTTCCATTAAATACAAATTTAGGTAAACCAAGTGGACGGAAAACAACTTGCTTTGTCACACAGTCAATAGTAGCGTAATATTTTTGTAACCAGTCCATCCCCAATATTACATCAAAATGATCAATGTTCAATGGCAGTAAATCAATAAACAGATGCATATCCCCAACAATGATTTCACAAGCAGGATACATATATGCACATGTCATGGATCCCCCAACAGGTGATGATACAGCTAACAGATAATTCATGGGTTTTAAGGGTCTATTCAATTTCCGTGAAAAAGCATGCGACACATAAGAATGTGCAGACCCCGAATCAATCAGTACATATGCATTTTGAGCACAAATAGAGAGGATACCTGACACAACGATTTCAGTATTTTGCACGTCTCCTGGTACTAGGGCGAACACTCGGCCCTGCCTCATGGGCTCTTTCCCGGTAGCTTTGGGGTTCAGTTTTGGTGCGACGATTGATCTTTCTTGGCTTTTTTCGGTGGCTTTGGGGTTCGATTTTGGTACACGATTGATCTTCTTGCGCTTGGTGCAGCTTTTCTATTGGTTTGCGGAGTAGAGGGGCAGTCTTTAACCATGTGGCCCACCTTGCCACACCTGTAACAAGCACCAGATAGTTTATAACAAACTCCCTTATGGTTCTTACCACATTTGGAACAGGGTGGTATGGAACCACTCCCTTGGATGGGGCTAGTTGTTGACCCCGTATTCTGTTTTTTGTTCAATTGATTATGCTTGCCTTTCTTGAATTTAAAATTCTGTCTTTTACCACGCCATTCAGACGCCGGTGTTTGATTGTTTCACCGATGTTGATGTTCGACTCGGCCATCAATGCTCGGTCAAGAACACTCACATAGGTCAGTAGCTTTAAAACACTTATTCGGTCGAGTATTGCAACATTCAGGCCGCCTTCAAATCTCCTGGCCTTCTTATAGTCGGTGTCCACCATGTGTGGTGCATATCTAGCAAGCTCAGTAAATTTTGTCTCATATTACGCCTTGTGACATGATGCCTTGTTTGATTGCTCAAATTCATCACCTTTCATCACGACACCTTGAGGAAAGTACTTTTCAAAGAAGGCTACTTTGAATTGAGCCCAAGTCATAACAGTGTTGTCATCACGGGTAAGCATCCACCACCTTCTAGCCTCTTCCTGTAAAGTGAAGGTGGCCAACAACACCTTATGTGCCTCAGAACATGGAAACACTTCAAATAGTTTTTCAGTCTCCAAAACCCATGCTTCAGCTTTTAACGGTTCAAGGCCTCCCTAAAATGATAGCGGTTTCAGTTTGCTGAACTTCTGGATGAGAGCAATTATGTCCCCATCATTCACATTCACATTCAGTTCCGGCTATACCGGAGGAGGAGGTAGGGGCAGTTGATTCTGTTGTTGCTCAAGTCTGGCAGTTATCAGTTCCATCATCCTTTCCATTCTTGCCATTCTTGCCTCAGTGGATGAGGACTCAGATTCATTTGTATTATCCATCTTACTATAAGCAATTATAGCAATTATAAACATAAACAGTCGCATACTTAAACAGTTTAACACATTAGCACATATTCAGTCATGTCATAACCACACACTTTTCATGTTCGTGCAATGCCCTAATCACCTTTCTAGGACATCCTATAGCTCATTTGGACACGTGTGCGCGGTATAACTCGTGGTTAAGTATCGCTCTGATACCACTCTGTCACGACCCAAACCCGCCCCTATGGGTTTAGCATCAGAACCGCCAAGAATCCGAGATTACCGAAGGCACATATGATAAGACAAGATATAGCAGTCTGAGGCATGGCGGAAGCCAATACAGTAAATAAACAATATCCAATGAGCTGTGATAGTCTGTATGCAAAAAGATTTTTTTATTCATGTAGGTATTCGGTACAGAAACAGTATATACATATATGTACAATCATTCAATGAGCGAGGACCTAATCCCAATTAATGCGATCACAGTCTACACAGGTATTACAAAAGCAGTCTGAGAGACGGGGAAATAAAAACACCCCTAAGCCATAGCTTGGCAAGCTCGGAACCTCGCAGTGAGGCACATTGGTTGGCTTGACAAAACTGGAGTTTACCCCGATGCCTCTAGCTTTGATCCGGTGCGTGTACACCTACATATATATGTATATGAGCAGTGAGCTAAAGCCTAGTGAATAACATAATGCGTAAAGGGGTTTAGAATGAATGTCCTTACTGATAATAAGCGGTTCATTTCAATCGAGATATCGGTTATTCAAGACGATGTGCATATGGTACAACCATGAGCATAACAGTAAACAGTGGGTCATAAAAGATCAAACAGTAAATGATGGCCATCAATTAGTAAACAGTAGTGGTTCCAACGAGGGAACTGACAGAGATCTCTGCAGACGATCGATACTTGATAATTGCTAAGGATGCCACTGTCTGATTCGTAATATAGGACATACATTCATTCGATTAACAATATCGATTGAGCGATGCAGTTCAGTTGTTCAGAAGATAATCATTTTGAACATATCTTTACACAGTTGTTACTTACAGAGTTCTGGGCTACAGTAAGCTAGAGCGTCTCCCCGGAAAGCCAACCCTACATAGTTACAGATTGAACACACACTAAGCTATACAGTTACAAAAGATAATAACTTAATTCCTAATTTGCCTGGGCATGTTCTACATCTATACCCTTATTAAGATGTCTTAAACTAGGCCTAAGAATGCCTAGGATGGGATGAGGATGCAAAGATGTATTCAGAAAGTAGTTTCAGAATTTTTCAGTGAAACAGGGCCCCGCTCGAGCGTATAGGCAAGCAAAGGTACCCGCTCGAGCGTCAACTTACCCGCTCGAGCGTACCAAAAAGTACTGGATAGGTGAAATTCACGCTCGATTGGGCGCTCAACACCCGCTCGAGCGTAAGACACACTATCCCGCTCGAGCGTAAATCCTCCGCTCGAGCGTAATGTCAAACAGTGCAAGATGTTGGGAGCTCGAATTCCCCGCTCGAGCGCCACTTTCTCTACTCGAGCGGGAGTCCAAAATCTGAAATTTTCAGATTTGAACTTCCAAGCTCAAATCAAGTTTAAATACATCAAATTCAATCCTCTTGGGCTAAATTTCTGGAAAACATTTGTAAACACATAGAATGACATGTTTCAAAGCTCAATTTGAGAAATCAAAGCCCAAGGGTGTTTCAATTAAATCCATTTTCAAACCCAATTTCATGAATATGATCCAAACATGACATGCATGAGTTTTAAATCAATTCAAAGCTTCAATACATGCTCTAATGAGCTCATTCTTTTCAAAATAAGATGAAATCATGGTATACTCTCAAAACATGGACATGCATGTGAGGAATTAAGAACTACAACCTCAAAACTTCAATATATATATACATGCATGCAACAATCAAGCTCCAAGACAACAATTTGAGCCATAAATTGGCTCTAGACTTCAATTCACTCTAGACCATGCAAGAAATCAACTCAAAACATAAACAAGAAGACAATGGATCTACCTCAAGTCTTGAATTCAAGTGTAGAAGTCCAAAAATGCAAGAATCCCTTCAATTCTCTCAGCCTCCAAGCCAAATCTCAAGAACTCAAGCTCTCTCTCTCTAATTCGGCTATGAACAAGAAATGAGCTAAGAAAAATGTTGCCTAAGTGTATAAAGGCTCAAATATTTCAATAAACAAAAGCCCACTCACAATGGCAATTTGGTAGATAAGGCAACTTATGTGTTTTACATTATTTAATCTAGTTTAATCATACAAAGTCAATTTTCAAATAAATACACCCTTAAATCACATAAATTCTACTGATCATGAAACACTAATCGATTTCTGGTTCAGCCGCCGATAAGGCCTTCAATTAACAGTTTACACATGAAAACTGAACAGATAATTAAACAGTCAACAGATAAACATGCAATTAAATAGATACAGTCAATCGATTCAGTTCAAATTTCAGTCAGTCAGTTTAGTAACTCAATCAGTTCAATTACTTCTCATAACCAGTCTCAGTTTTGCCATAATCGGTAATCAGTGTGAAGGTCATTACATAAATGATGATTCAATTTCTAATGTAATTTTCATTATTTTTTTTTAGTCAACCAGACATGGAAATTGGCAATCATTTTCTTATATTGATAAATGATGTTTTCATTTCTAATGTATTTTTCATTATTTTTTTGGTCAACCAAACATGGGAATTGACATTTTGATAGAATGATTCCATTTCACTTTATTCCAGTGAACCAAACGCTACCTTAGTTCTTCAACATTTCCTTGTGAAAATCAAAGTAAATTAGTTAGTGGCAAAATTCTAAAATTATTACTCCCCCAAATGAGTTTACAGAGCAAATTGTAATTGTTACTCCCACAAATGGGTTTTATAGAGTAACTTGCATATAACCGAAAATTTTGCATATAATAGTATTGTTTTCATTTTGAAAGTTTGGTAATAGTTTTATGCTTTCATTATTTTTTTAATCAGCAGTTTTATCTGTGCTTGATTTCATGAAGTAGTACATATATTTATGTATTTCATTATTTGTGTTTTATATGGTCTTTTAAGAATTTCTTCAATTGCTACTAAATTAATTAGTTGAACATTTGCTTTTCAAGTGTTTGTGAAAATCTAGAAATCCCCTGGATATTGATTTGTAAGTATGTATCAATTTTAAGAAGTAAATAACAATCCAAGTCAAATAATCAAGACAAATCAACACAACGATTTTAATATGGAAAAAACCACAGATTGAGCGCCTCCAATTGTGATTAAAAAAACCATGGGCCAAAGCCACAAAACATCCACTAAGAAGACAAAAGGAATTACACGACTGTACTCTCAATTGCCTAGTAAATCCATGCCCAAATTGAACCGACCCCTATGTATCTCTTCCACCACGGTCTTTACCTCAAAATTGTCTTGTCCAACGTTGAATCCATAATATCGATGTCAAATCCATGATGATGAGCCACGCCAGAATCCACCAATGCTTCAGGCCCAAATTCCACGAAATCCACCGAAGAACAACTCTCTCTTATATATTGAATAAATAAAACAAAAAAACCCTTTGATATAATCCATTCAATTCATGATTAGACTCTCACAGGTATCAAAGGAAACAAGCAAAGAAGCTCCAGAAGAAAGCCCTAATACCCAAGAAAAAGATCTAGAAGTCGTACCCTAAAATCAAACTAAAACACATATTTATAGAAAATAGATCTGTGATCTCCGCTCGAGCGCAAGAATGGCCGCTTGTGCAGATCTATGCTCAAGCCCAGGAATGGCCGCTTGAGCAGGAAAAAATAACTCCCAGTACTTTTGCGGGCAAGTGAAACTTCTGAAAGGTTGCGATCTCCTCTCAAGCAGAGGAATGGCCGCTCGAGTGGACAAACAACTTCGACTGCAATTTTGCCTTTTGCTTCGGGGGCGTTGCCTCAGACCCCGACATAGTCAACGAAGTGGCAAACATGAAAGAATTAACTTTTGAAACATCTTTGCAAGGCACAATTCGGGTTGGATTCACATCTAAAAACTCATAGCCTCACTAAAATAAAAGTTGAACAAAATTACAACTGAAAGGAGTTTTGTCAAACGGGATTGCCAAGAATAAAAACCTAACAGTTTGTCTATCCAATATCCATTATACTTGCAGAGCTTAGAAGGCTCAGCTCAATTGATTGGAGTTGAGTTAGTTGATCAAAGTAAGATTGCCTTTGTTGTTCAAGTATAATATGAAGCAAGTTGATTACTCTGTTATGGACTTGGTGTATAGCATGGTTTTGAAAACCAGATCAAACCAGCCAGTTCGATCAGTTGAACCGTCAATCGATCTGGATTCCAGTCCGAATATACCCTCTAAAACATTCGAAGCTAAAAACCAGCCTATTTAGAGAGAACTGGAAAAACTGACAGTTGAGCCAGCGAACCGGGGATGGTTCGCCGAGTCGATGAAATTGAAATTTTTTTTAAAAGAATTGATTTCTTCTAACTTTTTTTTTTTATTCTTTCTTTCTTATTATATTATATTACATATACATATATATATATATATATATGTGTGTGTGTGTGTGTGTGTGTGTGTGTGTGTGTGATTATAAGAAAATTTTAATTGGAAACTCTCTTTCAAAGGTCTCCTCTTGTGAGGAATCCTACTAAGAGCTTGAAATTACTGTGAAAGTCTCTACCTATTTATAAGAAGAAAAAAAATTCTTTTAAAAAAACTCAAGAAATCTATGTGGGATTCAATCAAATTTATTGGAGGGAGACTTGAAATTTTGATATCCCTCCAAAATTTTTGCTTTTCTTTCAATCAAATTATTTGAATTAAAATCATATGGAGGGAATATTGAATATTTGATTTCATCTTCCAAAATTAAAATTAATAATATTTTAAAATATATTATTATATTTTTTAGCAAAAAAAATAATAGGAGAAATATTTAAGACAATTTAATGCTTTTAATCTTTTTAATTTATAATTTTATTACTTATATTTTTAATAAAATATAATTTTAATATATTTATTACATCATGGTTCAATTCTAATTCAACCCGACGATTGAACCAGTAACCCATCCACCCAATCCCTTTTCCAGTTTGCTCACCGATCCGGTTTTTAAAACATTGGTGTATAGATTGAAATCTATTAAGGATTGTGCTGGGTTATAGCATCTTGAATGGAAACATGCTAGTGAAGTGCTATTGTATAGCTTTGATATGGGTATAGGCTTGGTGCTTAGTTTTTCTTTGTTTGCTAAATTGGGCTGTATATGGTGCACTCATTGTCCAGTCCTAATCATAAGTTTGACCACTCCTATGTGACAAGGTCAATTAAAATTGTATGCATTTCTACATATGAATAACAAAATAATAATTAACATATCAATTGTATAGACTCTTTGGGGCAAGTGTTCCATTACTCTGACTTTTGGACCATCCTCTGCCTAAGAAATGGCCTTTTTGGTTAAATTGACGAAGGGATTAGTTGATGGTTAGCATAATAATATGTTTAAGCTTGAAGATTAGCTGCAATTAACAGTTGTAGTTTGTCACTTTAGAATATGGGAGTGGGCTTAAGCGGCTCGAACATCTTATTTTGAAGGTCTTTAAAGAATCTCATGTTTAATGATCTTTCGGTTTGCTTTTGTACTTGGTTTGCTTAAGAAACACATTGTTTCCGTATTGCATGAGCTAGAAGGTGCACTTTGTTTTTCCTTTTCTGTTCATAATTGAAGATGACTACTATGTTATCTTTTTTGGTTGATCTTCAAACTAAATGATAGATCTGTTGCAGCTTTTATTGTCTTCTTCATTGGAACAGCAAATACAAAATTAATCGAAAGAAATTTTAGTTGGTCTATAAAAGAAATTATATGATAGAGTAATTTATGATTGAATCCCAACCTCGTTATTTTAGTCTTTGGATGGCAGGGTAATATTTGTTGAAGTGGCAAAACCCAGATCTAAGCTCTGCCAAGATGTGAAGCAAAGGCAAATATGACAATATTGACAATGGAAGTGATTTCATTGGCATTATGGCAGTAGTTCATTTCCCAATTGTTGCTATGTAGACTAGTAATCTCTCTCTCTCTCTCTCTCTCTCTCTCTCTCTCTCGAATTTACTGATTTTCTTAAATATTCTCTGTCAATATGAACAATTAATTAAGATAATTCTATATGATCATGAGTATAATATTGTTAATATGTGGTTTTGCATTATAATTTGTCGTGTGATTGAGAAATTACGGTTGTGAAATTGAAGATTTCAATTGAAAATTTTTAGAGAGAGATGAGAGATTCTACAGTTGAATTAATTGAGTTGTTGCTTTCAATTTTCGTTCTCTAACTTAATTGTAATTTTATTAGAGTTTTGAATTAATCCAATATATATATAATATATTTTTTATGGTGAAATTGATTTGCGATATTATTATTGCTTGCAGGCTGCCCAACATTTAAAGAAGTGAAGATGCATTTATACTATTGAGAAGCAAATTCAAACTAATTTTGTTGAACTTGTTTTGTTGTCTTAAGGAGTGGGTCATTAGTTAGCATAGTTTTATATAGAAATGGTTACAAGTAACTAACTCTAGCAAATTCAAGATTCTAACTTCCACAACTAACACAGTTATAACAAAAATATTTATCACTCAAGTATATATAAAGTTAGAAACAAACAACACCTCAATTGGACTTTCGGTTTGGAAATTAGAAGCAAATTAGCAAAAGCCAAATACTATGGATGAGCTGTGTGAATTGATCAAAATTAGAGTGGCCTTATGGATGAAGTCAATAAGCACTGAGAAATCTCATTTTACAATTCATGGTGTTATTTATAATTTGAGGCAGATTAGAGTTTGCTTAGGTGGGAGGGTGGGGTAGTAGCAGTGCTGATCCTTGGCTGCTGCTACTGGTTTTGATTGGTTGAGGATTAGCTAGTGATGTTACTTGATGGTTTGTAGTTTGTTTGGTATACATCTAATGGAATGCTTGGTGGCTGCCCTTTAAGTTGGATTTGTTTGTTGTTCACTGTTTGTCGATTTTTTTGTTTGTGTGTCTGTGTGTGTATGTGTGTGTGTGTGTGTGTCTTTTTTTTTTTCTTTTTTTTTTCTTTTTTTTTTTCTATTCACTGGTTTGTTTGGTAGTTGGTGCCTTACCAACTTGGTGTTGTGTTAGCAAAATGCTAGCAACTTGGTGGCTACCCTTGTAAGAACAAAATGCACCCCAATTGGAATTCCTATTAGAATGTTAAAAAATTTACAAAACCTAAGGCTTAATTATAGCTTGTTTGGGCTGAGATTATAAAATAGGCACCTAACCAACTAAAAATCAGCACAAGCACCTCACTAAAGTCTATATAAACTTCTAGAAACAAACCAAACCCCTATTGAACTCTCGGTTATAAAAGTCAAGCTAAATTTGACAACTTTAAGTAGAAACACTCCAATTGGTATATCATAGTTTTGAGACCAAACATTTTATTACTAACTTAATATTGTAATTTTTTTGTATGTTTGACAAATTAGCAATGGATGGAGCATAGTTCGGAGAGCATTAGAGGATTACATTTTGAATTTATTTGTTTTTATATGTATATTTTGTCATAGGATTTTTGTTATGAATTTGCAAGCTTGGAAGTTTTTTTGAAATTCATTGTGTACATGTTTGAAATTTCAAATTGTAAGCGATTTGTACTTATGTTAGATATTTTAGATTTGATATTTTGCCTAAGTTTAATATGCTACTACTTTTAAATTAAATTTATATTTTGGATGCTTTGACAAGTATGTTAATTTGTTTTGATTGCATGTATGTGAGAAATGATGCATAGGAAAAGTAAGTTTGGGTTTGGATTTTTTTTTTTTTTTTTTTTTTTATAGGTTTATAAATTATGTATTGAATAGGAAATTGTAAAATATATATATATATATAAATAATGAATTTTTTGTGACAAGTTTTTCAGATGTGAATTTATTTTTGGTGACATTTTGCTTCCGCTGCTGAAAGTCTATGTAAATAGGATATGAATTTTTAGCAACTAAAAACTTGATTGATCACTGGAAGATATTTTGGCAACCAAACTTTACATGTCACTAAAACCTGACATGTCATATGCTTAAGGCTACTTTTGGCGACTAAATGTTAATTTACGGCGATGAATTATTTGGTTTTTGGCGACTAAAATATTTGGTCGCCGATTTATTTATAAGGCGACAATAATTTATTTGGTCACCGAATCATTTAGTGACGTGGCTTTGGCCACCCTTTTTTTGGGTCACTAATACTTTTAGCAACAATAATTATACTTTTGGTGACTAAAAAAAAGTCACTAAAAATGCTTTTTCTTGTAGTGATTCATTTCTTGTTTAGTTGTATTTTGGATACATATCAATTTACCTATACAAGTCTTCATACTTTGTATACATATAACATACCAATTTAAGAGACACATGTGACGACCCCGCCATGTATAATATTTTATCTTTGGTTAATTAAGGAGATTTGGGATTTTAATTAGTCGTTATCCTAATTTAATTTGAAATTTATGAGAATTGTGGAATTTGATTCTGATTCGTATATGATTCTATTAAATATTTATTTTGAAATTAGAAATAAAGGGTCCAAATGGCTTAAGGAAGTGAAACTAAGAAGTTGAATCAATTTAATTTTAATTACGGACCCATTTGGAAGTTTAATTAAATATTCGATTTAGTTTAGTAAAATTGAGATTCGATTAATTAGGTCTAAATTAGAGTTAATTAAGTTAGTTAAATTATGAGGATTGAGAATTGTAATTATTACAAATTAAATTTATTTATGGGATGTCCAGTTTGAATATGTAATTTATTGACGGAAATTTGAAATTTGATTAGAAATTGAATGCCTAAATGATTTGGGAAGTCAAAATTGATGATGACAATAAGTTTAATTTAATATTTGGAACCTTTTGAAAGTTTGATTAAAAATCTGATTCAAATTTATAAATTTAAATATAATTAATTGGGCTCTAAAAGAAGTCAAATTAGACTAATTAAATTATGTGAGATTTGTGATTAGGTATGATTAATTAATTATGTGTTAACTAAGATTTATTAAGATTAAGTGTTAATTAAATTAATCCTGAGCACAAATTGTATTATGGAACAAACTAGAATTGTGGGTGTGAGTGTGCTGAGAAATTTAGGTGGGTGTACTGAGAAATCTGGTGGTGAATGTATAAGAGTGTTGTGCTGGCAGCTTGGATCAATGTGCACGTGTGTAGTGTGAATGCACATAGAGAAGTTGTGTGTGTAGGTGTGCATTTGTGTATCCATTTTGTATTCATTTTGTGCTGGAAGAACACACTGAGAGAGAAAAAGCTTTGTGCTGGAAATTGTAAGAGAAGAAAAAGATTTAAAGGGGAAATCAAATCTAATTGCTAAAATTAAAATTTGAGGTATGAAATTTAAGCTTGATTTATGTAGGATCTTCTTTTTATGCTTGAGATTGAGAAGGGTTTGGAATCATGTTCATGAAATTAGAGAGAAATTGGGTTTTGAGCAAGAAATGAGTTACATACATAATCATGGAAAATTATGTTAAGTTCTAATTTTAATTTTGGAAATTGCATGCATAATAAACTCATCAATCAAGAACTCTAGATAAGGAATTAAACCTCAAATCTTGTAGATAAATTTTCTAGAAGTTGAAATTAAGAAGTAAGTAGGTTCAATTCCGAGCAATTAAAAAGAAATTAGCAGGATGATGAAGAAATAGAGTTAGGTTTAAATTTATAGAAGTTAAATTGGGAATTAATTATTTTGAGTTTGATTTTTGTAGTCTTGCATGAGTTTGAGTTTTATTTCTATATGAATGAACAAATTTTGTAAGTTTTAATACTCTAATTGTACATGCATCGTAGGTTTCTTAGAATTGATTTCATGTTTTGATGAAATAAGAACTAAGCCTTGGAAAATTATGAGTCTATGAACAAATGAGTTTAATTTTTAAATTAAAGGAATTTTGATGTAAATGATTTAAAAATTGATCACATTCTTTTTGATCAATTAAGAGTTTGTGTGTTTTTAAACAAGCCATGTTTGAACCCAAGTTTTGAGATTATATTTTGAAAGTTTAATTTCTGTTTTAGAATTTATGAGTTTGAAATTGGGTTCGATATGAAGAAAAATTAATTTGGATAAATCAAGAAATTAATTATGATTTAGAATTTGACAGTCGAGAATTGATTTGATTTTAATTTGAATTTCATACTTGCAAATATTTTTCTAAAAACTTGTAGCTTAATTTTATGTTTTGTAAGAAAGGAAGAAAAGTATTAAAATCGTTAAATTCATGGAGATTTGAGCCAAGAGTTAGAAATGACCTTAAATATATATGTTTTGGGGAGTGTCATTGCATATTTAAATGTATTATACATGGAGTGGACCTTTGGAAATGTGTTTTGAGCTTCAAACAGAATTCTAGAAATTCCAGAATTTGACCTGTCCACTCGAGCGAGGAAAGTGTCACTCGAGTGGAGAAATCAAGCTTCTAGAAATTTTGTAAATTTTGTAGTCTGCTCGAGCGACTAAAGCTGCGCTCAAGCGGAGTGCCCTGTTTTAGAAAATTTTGAAAAGCTAGTTCATATTTCGATTTCCATTCTCTTTCACTTCTAAGTATTTTTAGGCATGTACTGAGCATTATAAATGAACTATAGAGTTGGAAAGAGCCTAAGAGAATTAAATGAATTAAAGAATTGAATGAATTGTATTGTGACCCGATTTCTATGTGTATTACGAATTGTGTAAGGTCAAGTGCAAGGACGAATCGAGTAGTGGAACACTGTGAGTAATACTTTAGTAAAGATATGTTCATATATGTTATTTTTAAATACTACTCACGTGTAAGTTTTCTGAACTTGTGATGAATGGGCCTGAGGCTGTCTGTTATGTGTGTCAATGACACCAAATGGGCCCGAGGCCGTTTGATATAAATGAATTGGGCCTGAGGCTGTTTGAATACAAATGTGATTGGCCAAAGACCATTTGAATATTATGATGGGCCAAAGGTTGTTTGAATAATATGTGATGGGCCCAAGGCCGTCTAAATATGAATGTAATAAGCCAAAGGTCATTTAAATATAATGATGGGCCAAAGGCCGTTTGAATAATATGTGATAGGCCCCAAGGCTGTTTGAATACGAATGCGATAGGCCAAAGACCATTTGAATATTATGGTGGGCCAAAAGTCGTTTGAATAATATATGATGGGCCCAAGGCCGTCTGAACATGAATGCAAGGGGGCAAAGGCCGTTTGAATATTATGATGGGTCAAAGGCCGTTTGAATGTTATGATGGGCCGAAGGCCGTTTGAATATGAATGTAGTGGGCCAAAGGCCGTTTGAATGAAAAGTGATCATGACCATGAATATGAAATGCGCATAGATATGAATATGGAAATAATGGGCTCGAGGCCGTTTGATACGTTAAAGTGTTTGAATTGGGCCCGAGGTCGTTTGATGAGTCCGACAAAGTTATGCAATGGGCTTGAGGCCGTCTAATATGTTTGATGCAATGGGCCCGAGGCCGTTTGATATGTTTGATAAGGATCTAAAATGGACCCAAGGCCGTTGGACATGTACAAGAAAAGCACAGAATCGGCCTAAGGCCGTTTGTATATGAAATGTATGGGTTCGATGTACTTAATATGAATTTCATTCGTATAACCTTTTTACTATGGTATTATTCATTGGGCTTTCGCTCACTCTTTGTATATATGTATGTAGATGAGCAGCAAGATATATGCCCAATCCTAACCGTAACAAACCCAAGAAAGAATGTCAAGTTTGTCAAGTTAACCATGACATACCTCATGAACGAGGCCTTAGTTTCAGAACTATTGTTTTGACCCTTTTGTCTTCTTTTGATGGTCATGTTTGACCTTATCTGTATGTAAGCTATGGTTTTGTATAAATATGATGTTGCATGGACCTAGACATAGAATGTCTTTTATGTGGGTATGTTTGGTGTGAGTTATTAATAAAAGAAATGTTTTTTGTTCATTCCATTTATGTACAAGCTCATTGGACAAATATTATCTTTTTGCTTTCGCTTTTGGCCCCATATGATTATTTAAAATTTGTTTTCTGTCTGAGGCCATAGATAATCTAATGATTACCGGCCGATTATGATCCTAACCTTTAGGGGCAGGTTCAGTTCATGACAACACGTATAATTACAATACTAACAGTTAAAAATCACATGCCACGTGTAACGCACATGCCCAACCACCAACCACTAGTAGAAATAAAGAAATAAAGAAGTCACAACTTGCTCTATGGAATTGAAGTTTGGGGAATGTATGAATGTTGAGGGAAATCTAGATGAATTGAAATAGTAATTCTAATTCATTAAATAAAAAATATAAAGATTTCCTAATTCCGGTGATCAACCATCAATTTTGAAGTGCTCAAAACTTCAAAGTTCTTCATGAAGATCATCGTCATCATCAAATATTCCATCCTCATAAACTGAGTTGTAGAATATATTTTCATGCCAAATCATCTCATCTAGAGTTAGCTTCCCATCTTCATTGTCATCAGCCTGAATTAAAGCAATGCACAAATGAGAAATTCCATCCATTATCCTATTCACAATGCCAACCAATCCAATTTCTTCTAATAAACGAAGATCACCATGAAATGGAGATGCAAGATGATCGTCAACAGCTAAATCTTTCGCAATAATTGAAAAAATATCGTGAAACATATTTATGTTTAAACAATTGGAAGGAGGGAAAAGGGAAGCCACATTGTGCAGCAATGAGACGTAAACTCGGGCATCACGCTGGGTAAGGAAACACGTTGAATAAATTCAAAGATAACGACTTACCTCTTGAATAAGATAAATGGCATAATATTTAGCATATGAAAGCTCTCCGGGGCTCAAGTAATGGAATAGGGGTTTTAGCTCTTCCACTCTTAGTAATCTGCCAACACATTTTTAAGCCATGAAAATTAGCAGAGGAAACAAATACATATAATCATGAGCTAAGTTAGATCTTCTCAACCCTTACAATGCCTCTCATCAATAAATTTTCTTTTTTTTCTTTTTTTCTTTTTTCCTTTTTTTTTATGGAAAAATAGTTCAGAGATCAAAGAACATATACTTGTCCTCATTCACATCAAGCTCGACAAACACAGCTTCAGGGTAGGGTACATTTGCTCCCCCATTTTCGAATTCAACATAGTTCTTGTAGATGTCATAAATCCCATTTTTGAACTCCAAGAAACTAAGTTTCTCATCATGATCATAGTCAATTGGCCTGATCATTCAAAAAAAAAAAAATGATATTAAGCATGTAAAAGAAAACATCAAATGAGGAAAGTGGAGCACATTGGTATTTTGATGCCTAGTTTAAGTATTGTAAAGATGTAAAAAATAAAAATAAAATACAAAACAGTGTGTGAGGGGGACAGAGCTTCCATTTCCAGGTACAATCCTTCGCTTTTTTTTTTTTCTTTTTTTTTTTTTTTCAGGAATCTGTCAATGGAGCACAACAAAGTTTCTTTTAACATTTCGGATCCTTACGTGTTTTTTTTTTTTTTTTTTTTTTTTGCAGCGGCAGATCTATTAGTAAACAGGAGCCGCTATCGCCCACCCATAAATTTACAGACTTACTTTAATTTTTCTCTCAACAACCATTTATGAATCTGTTCATTATTGCTATCCTCCGGGTGCAAGAAACTGCAAAAAAATAAAAAATAAATAAAATGTTGTTGGTTTCAATTAAACTTTGCAGCTCATTGGAAAACTATACACTTGAACATGGATATTAAAAAGCAAAGAGAAGGAAAAAAATTACTCTCTGAATTCATAGAAGTTGAGAATTCCATTGAGGTCAATGTCGGCATTTTTAAATTGTTCCTTCCACCATCCAGCTTCACCGTGCCCCATTTCGTTTCTCGCTGTTGAAGACACTCCTATTGTCATAACCCTGTAGGTAAAACATCTTATTGTTCCATTTGGTTGTCAAGAAAATAAAGAAAAAATGAAGGAAATATGGAATCATACAACAACCTTTCTGGCTTTCCATCTCCAATCCCCTCCCCTCCCCTTCTCCAAACTAGTTGTAGGTTCCAATTTTCCTTCTTCTTTCCACCATTTTTCAGGCAACCAAATGATGTTATATGAAACAAAAACATGAGAAAAATAATTTTACCTAGATCTTGGATCGAAAACTGAGGGATGTATTCTTGAAATGAAATGGCTTCATCTCCATCCTTGTCATGCAAAGCCAAGTCTTTTTGTGTCCTATAATTCATGCGATCAGTCGCTTGTTGCATAATCCAAGCTTTGAGCTCGTTGCATTCCACAAATCCATCTTTTGGTGCATTGTCAAGGAATGGAAACAAATATATCAACCTCAAGGTTATGTTTAGTCTCCCCTTATCGCTCGAGTATTTATCCATGTCCTTTGTACTAAGCTCGTGATTAGCCAGCGAGCTGGTTTCCCGGTGATCTAAACCTTTTTCTTCGATCAATTTCTCCGTTTTAACAATTAGAGGGTCGAAGAGTGGGGGTAAAATTTTGAAACCTAAACGACGACTTAGGCCTCTTGGTCCATAATCTTTATGATTTGTTTTGATTTTCTGAAAGCAAATTATAAGGAGGATGAAGGCGGTGGTGGTGGCTAGAACCACTGCTTTTGACATTTTTATTTTAATTTTCCGATGATGTTTCTTTTCCCTTGGTCTTGAATGAATGACAAAAGACCGTTAGTGACAGGTAAAAGAGAGAGGCGAAAAAAGCAATTGCTTGGTGGCTAAATTGGTTTTAGCTCAATTGCACTTGATTGATACATACAATGCACATTATGTATATATATAGAATTCATCGTATTCAAAAAAATTGAGAGTGTATACGGTATGATTTGGTTTGGTTATGAGGTGAATCAAGATCAAAACCAATTGTGACGGTTTCAAGAATTTAAATATATATATATATATATATTATATATGTTTTTTGCTCTTTTGTCTCATTTCTTTATCTCATCTTTTTCTTCATTGTTTTTATTAATATTTCTAATTATATTATGTTTTATTTTTCTTTTCTCACGATTGTAAAGAGGTTCTCTTATTCATTTGTTGTTTTGTTCTTGATGATCTACTATTTATTTATATATTATATTATATTAGGATTTGGACTGTTTCCAGTCCGAAATCAGACTAGATAGTTTAATCCAGCCTGTTGGATTTATTTTTGAGTCCTAATTCAAATCGTTACATTTTAAAATTAGTCAAGTACATTATTCTTATAAAAAATAAGTTGATCAGATAACGGAAATTACGTGTTGAGATCAATTTTGTATGAACCGTTAATTTTTTCATCGTCGATTTTTTATATAAAATTGATCTGTATACGTGGATTTCGTTATCCGATTGACTTAATTATTTCAAGAATAATATAATCGATGAATCCTAAAATGTGAACAGTTTGAATTATTGAAACAGGACTCGAAAGTATGCGCAATGAGCCGTACAACATCTCTCTAGTCTGATTTGGAGTTAGAGAGAAGCTATAACAATATGAAGAGAAAGTAAAAATAAATGAAAAAAAGAGATGTAAATGAGAATGGCTAAAATTTTATAGGTAGTGTAGTATGAAAATTAATTCAAAAAAAAAAAAAAGTAATTGTTTGATTTTATCCAATTCTTTTAAACATTAAATTGTAAATCAAATTGTAATAAACTATTCTTAATTACTTGAAGTGTAACCAAACCACACCTTCAAAAACCGAACCAAATTGTGCAATTTGAATTAATAGGATTAATTTACTAGTTAATCAATTTTTTTCTTTACACTCCCACAAAAAATAAAGATGGGTCCTACTATTTTTTATTTTTAATCATCCAATGAGTTGAATGGACTTTATGAAATTGGATCAATCCACCACAAATTTCTTCAAATTCGGTCTAATAGTTGTAAAAATAAATAAATAAATAAAGCAAACCTTAGACAATATGCAATTTTCACTGAAATGTGAATCAAATTGTATGCCAAGTGAAAATCTTGGAGTTGAGCATTCTTCATATTTACCAAGAAATTGAATAGCTGTTTCACATATGTATGTTTATAAATGTGTTATTTGTTTTGACCTAGGAACTCCTCAGATTGAAGTCATATTTGAGATTGATGCCAACGTTGGAATCGGGATTAGGGCGTGATCTACCACTGAATTAATAGCCCATCTTGTGAGCCTTCCACCGTGGATCCATTAAACCAAAAACAAGAGAAACCCATCCTAAACTATAATAGTCCTACTATGTAAAACACAATTATAATAGTCCTACTATGTAAAACCCATTTGTTGTGTTTTTCTTCGCTTCGGTTGGCATTTCACCAACTCCTAATGGCGTGCTAGCAAGGGATTGGGCAGACATATTGGTACCAACCTAGTTGAGATTGGTATGTCTCGTTATGATACTTTTTGCACTCATCCTTTTTCCTTTCTTGATGTAATATGATCTTTTTTCATTAATAAAGGTTTCTTTACTAATATATATATATATATATAAAATCAAATCTACAAACAACAAATAAAAACTAATGAGGCTGCCATACAAAAATCATTGTGTAGGATTAATGTTCAATCAATTTGATTTTTTGCAAATATGTTATATTTGATATACCTTAAAAATGAACATTTCTTATTAATAAAATAAGATCTGAAGTGAACCGCATAAAGTACACAACAATGTATTACGCACAACAGTGAACCCAAATACTTTGCGAAAGTGAGATTCAATTACATGTACTTAGAAATTTTATCACCAAAGCTACAGTTGTTAAATCTATTAGATGCATGAACGGCACCACTTAATAGCTTTGGGTATTCACTATTTTGACTGGTCATTTGTCACACTTCAGAAACAAAACAAAACAATAACAATAATATATATATATATATTTTTGTCGGAGTCTCACTCTACCAAATCTTGAACATCTATCCCAATTTTCTATTTTGTACGTTTGATTATATCATGGGATTAATAATTGTTTAGTTACATAAATTTTATAAAAAAAAAATTGTATTTGAATGTATTGATAATGAGCTTACTATGTAACGATTTTAAAATATAAAAATTCATAGTGAGCAATGGTAGAAGTTCAAGTATTGATATTTTCTTTTATGTCGAAATAATAGTATTAATAAGTTCTTTTGTTGTTGTTGTTGATAATTTATTGTTTATATGATTTAAAAAGTTTAGGTTGCATTTGATAACATTATCAGTTTCTGGCTTCCTATTTACAGAAAAATTGTTTTTTATGTTTTAAAAAATTAAATAAATTGCATTTTAATAATATTCATATGATTTGAAAACACAAAAACAAAAATAAGAAAAAACATGTTTCGTGTATTGTCGGAGGAATGAGAGTGGCCAGAGGGTGCAGGTAGTCGAAGGGAGGAGTGGTGGAAATGGGGAGAGAATTAACTCTTTTTTTTTAAAACCAAAACATGAGAAAACACAATTTTTTCCTTTCAAATTTTGAAAACTTGAAAATTATTACTCTATTTTGCTCCAATTTTAAAAAGTTTAAAAACAGGAAAAAATGCTATCAATTATAAAACTTAAGTTTTTGAATGTATGATATTGCTTCATTTTATGCCAAGCATGATATTTTTTAAGTGAAAAAGAGCTTTAAAATGGTAAACATAGATGTAGGCCAACTACAACTCCAGCCCAGTTACTGTAGGCCCAAGAAAGTTGATAGCATTGCAATATGGATCATGGGTTTGTTCAGAGAGTGAGATAACCACCTTTTATTATCACCATAATATTTTATCCTTGAAATAAAAAATTTGGACTCATGATAACAGACCTTCCCCACTTGAAAAAAATTATTAAATAGTATATGTTGCATTCTTGACAAATAAAAAATCAACAATGCTACATACTCCAAAAAACACAATTCTCATTCACCTGTGATTGGTTCAGAAAGGAAAGAAAGAAGAAAAAAAATAACAAAAACAAACAAATAAAAACACATGATTGATCCATATTATTTTTGAGGTCATGGGAGCCCCCAACTTTGAGAGTTCCAAACATTTTTGATAAAAAAAATTTTAAATCACATTAACTGTTTGTTGTTTAGTGGCATTGGACGAGATAATGAGTAGTCTAACATTTGGTACTCGGTAATACAAAAATATTAGGTTTTATTTAAAAATCATGTAGAAAAATGCCAAAGGTATTTGAAAATGTATTAGACTTGTCTCCGGTCCAAAATTTGAGCTATAGGTGCTATCTAAGCCTGTGGGAATTACCATGAATCTCGTTTTAAGTCAATTCAATAATTACAATTTCTTCGTTTTATGGCGTTTATTTCTAAACATAGATGATAAATTTATTTTTAAAAATAGATCATTCAGTTTTTTGACGACAAGTGCAATAAAATGGAGAGATTACAATTATTGAATTGATCTAAATTTTTTGAATAATATAAAAACATGACCATAAAAAATAAACAATTTATATAATTGAAACACGATTGATTGTGAACTTCACAAACAATGACGTAGACAATCCCTCTAATTTAAATTTTAAATAGGAGACAAGTCGAATCCTTTGAAAATAACATAACTAATTTTTTAATTTCTTTCTCCTTATTAATTTTGTACATATTTTTAATAAAATATCTTCCACTTTAAGATTTGTCACAAGTTGCATGATTCTGAAAAGAAATTAGAATGGTGGTTGTGAGTTTGAAATTTCCTTAAGGGAAAACGGCAAAAACAAGGACATTTTAACGAACAATAAAATGTAATAAATTTTGCAATAAAGTCGTTTTCAGAGATTGCAAATCAATCATGTTTTTATACTTTTCCCTACCTTTTTTTGTATTTGTTCAACAAAGTTGAAAGTACGTCACTTCACTTCTCTAGTTTTTGTCCCAACGTGTTACCCCAATGTTTTTTCAGACAATGGGCCAATTTGAAAATTTGATAAAAAGTAATTTTTTTTGACTTTTTAATCTTTTTATATAAAAAAATTACAAAAAAAAAGTTTAAAAAAAATTAATTTTTTAGTTAAAAAATTTTTTAAAAAATTTAAAAAGTCAAAAAATTAATTTTTTTTATCAACTTCTCATGAACATCACAATATTTTATGTAATCGGTGCATCGCTTGATCAAGAAAACGGGGGAGACTTATTTATAAGTCCTTTTTCAGATACTTATGGTAGGTTAAGTTCTGTGTAATTTCTTATAGAGTCTCAAGTCCTATTTATATAGGAATGTATTTCACAAGATCCTACATAAACGTAACGTAACGTGACACCTATATAAACGTAACGTAACGTGTCATGTTACGTTTCGCAAATTTAGTGAGTTTTTATTTTTTAAAATTGAATGTAAAAATGTTGCTGGTTTATGTTGGTGTCACGTTACGTTTCATATAAATATGATCTATGGCAACATTCAATTTCCTAAATGTCACACTACGTTTATGTAGGTGTCACGTTACGTTACGTTTATGTAGATATGATCTATGATAACATTCAATTTCTTATACAGGAAATTGAATGTTGCCATAAATCATAGGTGTCACGTTACGTTTATGTAGGTGTCACGTTATGTATAGGTATCACATTACGTTACATTTATATAGATATGATTTGTGGTAACATTCAATTTTCTATATATGATTTTACTATTATTTATGATATTAACAACTAATATTGAAGGTAAATATATCAACAAACTTCCTACTGGACTTATGAAAACATAAATTTTTTAATAAGATCATACATAGTATAAGTCTTCCTAATAAGACTTATAAATAATTTTTTCTATTATATTATTCACACGACGCACCCTTTACATAAAAATAGTTTCTCATGTTTTTTTAGGGTGGTGCTTAGAGTCCATTGAATTGTCAACAAGTAAATAATATAAAATAAAAATTAAAACAAAAAACAAAAGATTTGGAATATATATGTATTAATAATTTTTAAATATTTCAAAATATTTGTACATTTTTTATACATATCAATACACTCTTTAAATATTTATTATTATTAAGCCGTTGTTAACATTTTTCATTATTTTTTGATTTTGATTTTGATTTTAATTTTTTTTTTTTTGGGGGGGTCTTTTTGAAAGTACAATATGTTTTTATTTTGAAATTTTTACAGTAATATTATATTTGAATACATTTTATATTTGATTCTTTTATCATTAGAAAATAAGTGAACAATGCTACACCTTTTAAAATAAAAGGTTAAAGATGGAGACATTTATAAAATAACTTCTACCTTCTCTATTAATTCATTCATAATGTAGCATTCTCCCTGTTTTTATAAAATTTTAAAAATCTTATGTGAATTCTTCTTTTATACTAGATTGAAAATCGACAAAAACTAAACTATAGTATATGATCAATTTTGACATCTCAACCAACCAAACCGAAGTTCAGTTTGATATTTCCGTCAATTCTAATTGAATCAAATTGAACTAATTATTTCACTATGACCTGCTTTGATAGCCGCAATGACTTTGAATGCTCATTGTTTGCATATGGTAATGTTATATTATAATTCTCTTTATGTTTACATAAAAAAAATTAAAAATTAAAAAACAAAATATTAAAATTTTATTTGGTGTTTATTTTTGTTTAAAATTTTGTTAAAAAAAAAAAAAAACTTGTTTATGTTTATTGTGGGGACATAATTTTTTAATGACAACACATGGCCGAGGTGACACCGAAGTGTCAGCCGAGGTGTCACGTGTCCTGATCATGATGCCGAGATGATCTCAGCTAGGCCGAGGTTATCTACAAGAATACCGGAATCCGAGATAAGCGGATAAGGAACAAGAGTCCTAAATTGGGAGAATACTTCAGTTTGGGTAAAGACAAGACTCTTAGAGAGTTTATCCTAATCCTACTGGAAGTCCCAGATTAGCACTAATCCTAAGTCTATTAGAGCTAGGCTCCTATTGGGACTAAGATTATGTTGGTTATAAAAGGGAGGCAGCCCCATGGGTCTAAGGTATGCTTTGGATATTCTGTCTAGTGAGTTAAGCACTATTGGTTATCTTTGAGAGATATGAAGTACTGACTTGATTGTCGCAGTACCCCCGGGTGGACCCTCCATTCACTCTCACTTTGTCCTTTGCTCGATCCATTGAAATGATGATGTTTGAAGTTTGAAAATATGAGTCTCGGAACACTGTAAAAATGTTTGGAACCACGCAACCCAAAACACTTTGAAAAATGGTTTTAAGAGGGTCAAAAATGGTTTTGGCCAAACAGGTATAGGTTGGAATAGTTGGGATCAAAACTTGAATTTTGGTTTTCCTTCTGAGGGATTCAAAAGACTACACATTGCGACTTTTATCATTGGGTGTTCAGAATAGAGTGCTCAAGTCTTAAGACATGTCAAAATGAGGTGTCTACAGTATTATTAAATTATTTGTTACGAAACAATATTTTTAATACGTATATAATGTTTTCGCGATAAATTCAAAACGATATCTGGTAACATACAAGTACTATACCAATGGAAAAAAGGGTACCTAATCCGGTAATGTATTAATAACTTTGATGTGGAGATTAAATTAGAACTTAGTGGGCCACATAGCAACCATTTGATGAAATATTTTTGTATATATAGTTGTTGGTGATTAAAGTGGTTGCTAAACTTGGGCTTAAGGTCCTGTTTATTTTCATATGTAAGGGGCCTAGGATTGAATTATTAGTGAGTTGGGATTGCTAATATCATGTTTGTTTTTAAATTATAGCAATGGACTCATAATCCCAGCACTTTAGGATGTTCCTCTCTCCATAGGATTACTAGTCAGGTAGGAGAGATAGTGTTGGCTAGGAATGACAACGGGGAGAGGAGGGGCGGGCCGGGGACCGCACTCCCCGTCCTCGATCCCCGGTGATAAAAATTTCTCCGTCCCCGGCCCCCGTCCCCGACGGAGAACCTATCACAGTCCCCATCCCCACCCCCTAACGGGGATCGGGTTTTCTCGACCCCGAAAGTTCCCCGGACCAAAAAAAAAAAAAAATCCAAACAGCAACATCATCATAGATTCATCGAACAACATCATCATCAAACAACATCAACACCAACATCATCAACATCACAAAGAGAGAGAGAGAGAGAGAGAGATCGCCGAATGAGAGGATCTAGCGGCATGAGGGGCATGAGAAGTGATATCTAAGTCACATGAGGCAGGTCGAAGACTTGGTGGCCTCGCTGAGTTTGGCGTTGACAGTCAAGATCTGAGTTTGCTGATCTGAGTTCAACGGTGATGAGAGGAGGGAGACAAGGGCAACAGAGGAGGAGGGAGAGGAGGACAGCGGAGAGAGGGAGATCAACCTCAGCGGTGAAGGAGAGGAGGACAGCGACAGAGGTAGGAGGCTTTTAGAGAGAGAGAGAGAGAGAGATGAGAGGCCGTGTGAGTGACTGGGTCTATTTTTTGGGTTTGGTTTATATATGTATATATATAAAGGGGTATGATAGTAAATTCAATCCGGGGAGAAACGGGGATAAGGCCGAGGTCGGGAACGAGCGCGGGTCTGGAGCTATGAATGCTATCCCCGTCCCCGGCCCGAAATACTTCGGGGTTTTAATTTCAAATACCATCTCCGTTCCCACTGGGGTATTTTTCGAGAAAAAACCATTCTGATCGGGGTTGGGGGGTCAGGTCCCCGTCGAGCCGAGTTCAAATTCCTATCCCTAGTGTTGGCAAATGAATCTCTTGTGATTACATGTTAGATGACCATATTGTCATTGTTCAAATTCATAATATAATAATTTTTAATATTAAAATATAATAGGATAATAATAAAATTATATTAAAAAAATAATATATTAAAATAATATAGTACCCAAAAAAATAATATATTTGTGAAATATAATTTTTAATATTAAAATATATCAAAAACACTAAGAGTATTTATGGAATTTCATATAGTTAATTTTGTGAGAGTTGTTTTGGATCATTTAAATAAATGCACTCTTTGACTTGATGTGCAAAAAATTAAAGAAATGATGTAACCAAAACAAATAAAAAGATAAAAAAATGTACTTATATTCAACACCCCAAACAAAGCCTCATCACTAATTATATCATCCAATCTAACTCTAAAAACAAACTGATCCTAAAGATAGGAATCATGTACATGTCAAGATTTGAAACTGCCACATCCTGGCGGTTAGAGCAAAAATGGGAGGTCAAATTGCACTATAAAAGAACTCCAAAACCAACATTTGAAGAGGTCCAGCACCAAACTCAACCAAGAGCTTATTTACACATCTATTTTTCATATTTTTTTTAGCAATTTCTAACAATTTTTTTTAAACAATTCAATTCCTGCAATTAGTTATTTTCTTTAGTTAGCTTAATCATCTTATTCTTCATTTCAATTAATGCAAGATCATTTTTTTTTTTTCTTTTTTTGCACCTAAGAATATTTCACCATCACCTGAAAAAATATCCAAGGCTTCTTCGTTAAGGCAAAATCTAAACCGAGAATATCTTTCTGCCCACACTTATTACAAGTCAGAAATTCACATCTTAATTAGGTAAAAAAGTCGTACCACGCCCACACAATCCAAAACATCAACCGAGCGTCAAAAGTTGTGTTTTTCCTTATAAGGATAAAAAGATCAGTAATGTTAGGAATCATGAAAAATATATTATGAATATTATCATGAAAGATTTTTAACTTTTGGATTATTCTTGCAATAAAATACTACACACCAATCAAGACTAATTAAGAGATAAAAAAATTTCATGATATATTTTTCATGATCCCTAATATTATTCTAAAAAGATACGTAAAACTTATCACAAGGCATGTAGTAATCGTTCTTAAGAGTAGATTTCTAATGCAGCAGGTTAATGACGTCCTACCCTCTGGACGGATTTAACTGTTGCTTCCTCACAAGCTGCACTCACAATGTAAAGGTATCAGTATACATCTCATTAAAAGTAATGTTATAAAGCACCACTAATGAGTTGGCAAGCATTTCAAAACAAGAAAAAAAAATAAAAATACAAGCAGTGATTTCCGTCCATTGCCACATCACTAGTGATGTATTTAGAGCATCACTTTTAGTGGTCTCAAGCATTATTGGATTCTGTATCAATAGTCCCAAATAAAACAACCCATAATGTAAAGGTCAGATTATGTATCAATTGTCCCAAATAAAACAAAATAATATAACTGTAAGGGAAAATTACCAACAAATAAATAAATAAATAAAACAAAACAAAACAAAAAAAACAAAATTTGATCCTTATAACTAAATGAATTTTGAATTTTTTATTTTTTTAATCTAAACCATTAATCTAATTTTGTTAAATAAATTGATAACAAAAAAATATTTTAGTCAATAAAGTAAATGTAAGTATACAATATCTAAAATAATTTTTTTCGTTCAGTTTAATAATTAAAATATTATTTTTCAACAATTTTACTTAACGAAAATGGACGGCTGATTTAGTTTGATGATGAATTAAAATTTTAAGATTTAAATTGACCCCCCCCCCCCCCCAAAAAAAAAAAAAAAAAAAAAACTCAATATGTATTTATTTTTTTGGAAATAATTTTTCCTAATACTGTGTTCAGTTCATAGATTTGGGTAGAAATTTTAAAAAAGAAATAGATAAGTAAAATGTAAATAAAATATAATTATATTTTACACACACATATATGTATATATATATTTAAATCCTTAAATTAAACAAAGCTTAAATGTAATTCATTTCTTGAAAGAAAACATGACTAACATGAACTATTTGGAATAGTTTTCTACAAATAAAATAGAAGTGAACAACCTGCACCCTTATCGTGGTTTGGCAACAATTTACACAAGCAGATTATTTGTTTATTTAAGCTATTATCTCTTTATTTTTTTTTATACGTATTTTTATAAAAAATTAAAATATCATTAAATAAGTAAACTTCAAACCACTCACACTTATATGGAGAAATATAACATGAGCCCAACCTCTCTGGCTTTTAACGTGTTAAAGGAGATATCAATAAGGTGTGACCTGTCTCCAGTTGTAATTTTAATTAGACTAGACATTTGAGATTTTTGATTGGTAAGAGTTATTAAACGAAATATTCTAATCGATAAGAGTCATTAAACAAAAGACCCTGATTAGTAAGAGCATTTGAAAAAATTCAACTAGTCATATTTTTATAAACTCTTACCGATAAGAATCATTACACAAAAATTCAACTGAGTCATATTTTTATAAATTTTTACTGGTAAAAATCTTCTATTTAATGATTCTTATCGGTAAGAGATTTCAACTTTCAATTAGAGACAAACAAAATCCATATCAATATATAGTATAATAGTCTAGCAATAGTAGTAGATAAACCAGCCAACAAAGCCATTTTATAACCCCCAAAAACCAATGGTTAGAACAATAAATTTATTTTGAATGTGTAAATAAATAATTATTTTAGAAAAATTAAAATTAAATTTCTAACCATTACACTCTATTTATTTGGACGAAAAATATTTTTTCTATTTTTTGGAATTTGATATAATAAAAAATAAAAGTCAACAAAAAATATTTTTTATAATTAATTAAAAACAAGCCTATTTAAATAGAAAATATTTTTCACTTTGATGAGACGTAAAATATTTTCTGGACTTAAATTTTACTTATGTCACTGTCACTATTACCTCCACCACACCACCACCACCACCACCACCACCACCACCATCATTGTCACCTCCACATTCACTTTCACCTTCGTCCCACCACCATTAAACATAGAAAAAAGTTTTTCAAAAAAATACATTTAAAAAAAAAAAATTAACTAAAAAATAATTTATGTTCAAATAAACGGAGCGTGAGTTCCCTGAAAGGAGAGTAGGTAGCCAACATAATTATAGCCATTTGTTCAGCACCAAAGTTAGAGAATTGGGATCCTCTTGAGTTTCCTCCCTCCTCTCCTCCTGAAATTTGCTTCCATTTGATTTTAATTTGATAATGACTGATTCTATAAAAATCAAAATATTTATTACTTAAATAATAAAAAAAAAAAAAATTATAAAAAAAAAGTTTTGTAAAAATTGTTTTGAAAAAAACTTTAAATTTATTATTTTTTTTTTTTTTTTTTATTTATTTACTGAATAATAATGATTTAATTTGATTTTTTTTAAGAATATTAAATGAGAAAATTCAAGGAATTAAAATCGAGGAGAGAACTCATAAATTCATACAAAAATCATAAACCCTAACCAACTGTAACAGAGTTGGTTTACAAAAATAGTATCTACCACCATATATCCATACTACATATTTGGTTAGCAGAGTGAGAAAGTGGAAGAACTTATCTGATTTAGCGGATGAAGAAACTCTTTAATTAACCAGCTGTGAGAGAGAGAGAGAGAGAGAGAGAGAGAGAGAGGGTGTAGATCCACATTCCAAACTACAATTGCCTCCACTTTTAACGCTGCTTGCTCAAATGAGCATCTCAGATACAGCACCTCCAATCACCTCAACATAAAACTTAAAATCAAATTTGGCAAATCATTGTAATATATATGTATATTTTTCAAAAATATCCACACATGCAGTTATCCGACACAGAAGGGCTTCATTTTTTTGTTTTCCCAAAAAAAATCTCGGCTTCTTCAGTTGTACATTTCATTGCACGTACCTCCTGTACGCACAACTCCACCAACACACCCCCCCCCCCCCCCCCCCCCAAAAAAAAAAAAAAAAACAAACAAACAAAAAATAAAATAAAATAAGGTAAGAAAAAGAAAAAGCAATCCTTCAAAATCGGTGTACAATATATGTGAATTAGGTTAGCACATAGTCCAAGCAAATCACAAGTCAATCCCAAATTTGGAAAAAGAAAAAGCAAAAGCAATCCTTCAAATTGGCAAGATAGTAAGGAAGGACAACCTCTAATAAATACAAACCCTGTATCACCCTTACAAGGGACCCGAGACACTAGAGCCTCAGAAACCCCATTCCGTAACTTTGAAAAACAGACCAAAAATCCAATGCAATAAAACATAAATAGACCACAAAAAACACTTATGAATGAGTGCATTAGGGTTTTAAATATTTTATACCTTGTAAGATTTGAACTTCTAATATAATTATTCGTCGATATATTACCGATACTGATATTTAAAACTATGTGCATTTACGGATGCTTGTCCGTATATGTGTTGTGTGTGTGCTTCATGGATCATGGAGAGATCAAGAAAGTCACTGACAACATATGAAAGATTGAGAAATTTTAAAAAGTTTTTTGTGTTTTTGAGATGCAAAGAATTGTCACTGCCATGGAATACTCATTTGAGCAAGAAACTTTACAAGGGAGGGATCGAATCTTCTTGCATGGACTTCTTGTTCTCTCTCTCTCTCTCTCAAAAAGATGAATCTCCTTCCTCATCCATGAGCCATGGAGGTGTTTGCTATAAATAGAAGGATATGTTCCTACTATCACACAGAATTACCAGAACACCACTATCTTTCTTGAGAAATTATTCAGTACAACTTACGACATTGGCCTAATCATGCTACAAATATATATTTACCAATGATTTGTGTAGAGTCCACATTGATGGTGCCAAAACAAATATAATAATAAGATGAAAAAATTGCTTTTACAAAAAAAATTTATACAAGTTTTTTTTATTGTTTTGTAACAAAATACAATTTAAGCAACTGTAATGGCCACTTATAATGTTATAATTGCTAAATAATATTACTTTTATTTGAAAACTCTACTTCATGTGGTCTATAATGGGCTACTAAAAAATTACCTTGTTCAACTTGGTACAAGGTTTGATAATGCCATTTATACTAACTTAGCTCGCCCAAGAAAGAGTTTTAATCTATTGGCCTATATGTGAGACATCAAAGAGATAGAGAGAAGCAGTGATCTAACTAAAAAGCTTTGATATTGTCACAATTTGGCATGAAACTCAAGATTGAGCGCTCTAACCTAATCTTTCTCTCTCTCATGACAAGAATCACAAATAGCATTACGATTTTTTGTGAGAAATAAAAGAAATATGCTATTTTATACAATTTATTGTAAAATTTGATTTTGACTAGTGATTTTTATGAAGATAGAGCATCTCCAAAATATATGTTAAATAGTGTGCTTGTACAAGATGTTATGTACCTACAGTGGATAAGTTAAGGGCATTGTTAACATAGTTCTAGCGTATCGGCCGATACATATCGGAAAAATAGGGTACCGCGACAGATACAGGCCGATATACCACTGAGATTGAAAATAGCAGGAGTATCGGCCGAATCCCGGTACATATCGGCCTGTAAGCGTTACACAAGCCGTTACACAAGCCGCGACAGGCCGATTCTCACCGGTTCGAACCGATACTGGAAAGAAAAAGTTGAAAAACTTTTGAAATGATTTTTAAAATTTCACCACCGCAACACCTGATTCCTGATACGTACCGATCGATACTACTGATACTCATGATTTAGAACCTTGATTGTTAACCTTCTCAGCCATTGGGGAAGGGGGGGTGCTTTCGCTAGTACTTTTGGATCATTGTACTTTGTATTATTTATTTATATTTGTTCTGTTTTGCACATATAAAATTATACACGCTAAAATGGATCTCACCGGTCTGGCCATATCTGTCCCATGAAGCGCCAAGGAACCATGAATTCCATCTGGGCTAGGCTTTCCCATTTTAAGATTTGGTTTCAAATCTTCTCGTAGTCTGAAAGCCGTCGTTGGATAATGTGTTTGTTTCACGTTAGGTGACCATTTCAATTTCAATGTTCTGGCTATAAAAAGTGAGGTTTTTAAATTCCAAGTTAAAAGTTATAGTGCAATGGAGTTTTGAATAAGTTTAGTGAAGACTTGGATTTGGTATTTTTTTTTTTTTTCTTAATTTTTAGTTAATAGTCTTTTTTGTGTGAATGTTTTAGGGCTTTTTCATCTCCTCTATGGAGGATTAGATCCTTCATTTTATGGAGGCTGTTTTTCTCTTTTTGAGATCTTATGATACCATTGTACCCAATTGATCCAATCTTTTATCAGTTTTGTAATGAATTTTTTTTTTCCAAACTAAAAAAAAAAATGGATAAAAAAAAATGGATCTCACTTTTACATCATATAATATATACTTTAATTTCTTCCTCGGAACACTACACTTAATAAATTAACAAATTCTTAATACAAAAAATTGAATCGTTTCCAGCATATTACACTTTAACAAATATTTTTAAGAGAAAATGACAAATCAATGGGGATAAAAAAAAATTATTAAAAAAAATGATAAAATTATAAATATTAATAATTATAATCACAATTTTTTTTCATCTTTTTGTAAATCATTTTTCCGATCCCCACTTATCAGTAATTCTTCCTATTTTCAAAATATCTAGAGATGCTCTTTGACATTGTTATTCTGACAACAAATAGTGAAGGTGTTGTACGGGGTTATTTTGGGAAAGGAAGAGTTAAAAGAAGTTACAGGTGACCTGGAAGTCTCCTAAGATTGCGGATGGGAAGTAGAAGAGAATGTGGTTGGAATCTTGACGGTCAGCTTTGATAAAATACAAGTTATGGAATTGTAGTTGTTCATGGAATGGTAGCTCACAAAAGCCAACAACCAAACTAACAGCAATATATTTTGTTTTATCACATTTAAAAACAACACTAAGCTTTCCTTATTATTGTTTGTTTAGGGATATGTTATTGTCATGTTTATGCCTTAAACTGGGTTGAATTGCTCTCCAGTTTTATAACACTATGTTTGGGAACTTAGGAGAGAGAAGAAAAGAAAAGAAATGATTACTTAAGTTATAAGAGAAAAAAAAAATGATTGTGATTTCTTTCCTTCTTATTTGGATAAGTAAGAAATAAAAGAAAAGAAATAATTGTAATTTTTCTCCTTCTTGTTTGATTAGATTTCATAAATAAAATAAAAAAAAAATTATTTTATATTATATTACCAAAATAATCTTTTTATATTTTTAATCATTTTATTTCTTTTATTTTTATAAGGACAAAATTGATATTATGAAAATATAAGAATCTATTGGTTTATTTTCTCTCTCAATCTCTCCATTTTTAGAAAGATTGAAAATGGGAGTTATAAGAGAAATTTTCTCTCCGTTTTTCTACATTTCTCCCTATTTCTCTTCATTTAAGTTATCCAAACAAGTAAGAAAAATACATATTTCTTAATTTCTTTTCTTTTCTTTTCTTTCCAAATCACTCAATCCAAACATAGCCTAAGTGTTAGTTGGGCTTAGTAAGGCTATTTTGGAGTTTACTTCGAACAATTTGAATTTTTCATTTTTTTTAAGATCCATCAAGAAGCATCCATATTAAAAATCAGATTAATCAAGTTGCAGTAACTAGATGATCGAATTATAGTTATATTATAAAAAATAAACAATATTCATATTTACCGTTCAATTTTATAAGATAGATGTAATCCACACATGTAACTACTGTTATCCAATCAAACTAACTTTTTACATGAATTATCTTCTTGACGAATCTTACAAAATAAACTATTCAAAAACCTAAAGACCCTTTTAACCTATAGAAAAAAATAAAATATTTAAAATTTATCTTAAATTTAAAATATATAGATTAGATATATTCTACATAGGGATCAAATCACATCAAAAATAAATTGGTACTATTTATTTAAAATTTGACATTTTTTTAAGTATAATTTTATATTGATTATATTTTCTTATCATATTTTAGTTATCAGTATTTAATAAATAAGTCTCACAAAAAATCTCATAATTTTCAACCACTACAAGTATACTAATAAATAAGATATGATAAGAAAATATATTAAATATAGTATTATTAACATGTGAGACCCATCACCTGTCTAAGGACATCTCCAATGGTGTATCAATTTTTTTACCAAATTTGAGTAAAAACTCCATTTGATATCAAGTGCTCTAACGGAAGGTTTTGTAACTTCATCAAACTATCGATCGACCGAGCGGACGATCGGTCGGTCGATCGGCCAGTATAATTTTTTTACAAATTTTTTTTCTTGAGGTGGTCATTCAGGGAAACATCCGATAGTGAAAATCCAACAACAATGAACAAAGATTTAATAAAATGTACATTGATCCTCAGTTTGATGAAAAAAAAGTGAAATCCTAGATTTGATGGTGGATTTAATGAACCGTTGGAGGAGCAAAAAGTAACTTTTTTATCAAATTTAAATTTGATGATAAATTTGATGAACCATTAGAGATGGTTAAGCTAAGAAAATCAAATCTGATCTATATAACTTTTTTAATTTTTATGTATAACATTATTTGAAATATTATTTTGGGAAAATTATAATAAAAAAATAGAATTTGACCCTTGGAACAAAATAAAATTAGAATTTTTTTATTTTATCAATTTAGATTATAAACTATTAATTTGTTTTCAATCTAAATCATATGTCTATTTATATTAAGTAAAATAGATGAAAAATAATATTTTAGTTATTAAACTCAACAAAAAATGATGATTTAGACATTTTGTGTATACCTATATTGAGTTTAATAATTAAAATACTCTTTTTTCATCGGCTTTACTTAACCAAAATAGGCCGATGGTTTAGATTGAAAATAAATCAAAAAATTATAATTTAAATAGAAAATTTTAAAAACTTATGATTTATTACAAAGGTCAAACTCTAGGTTTTTTTTCTTTTTTCTTTTTCTTTTCTTTTTTTTGTAATTTTCCTCTATTAATTTTCATGGATGTATAATATGTTTGTTATATATATACTATGGGCAAATTACAATTTGTTCCCATTATGTTTGGCTATTTTTTACTTTGGCCCTTCTTATTTCTAGTTTTTCAAACTATTATTAAAGTTAACTTATGTCCAAAATTAGACAGAAAATGACGCATAGACAGCCATGTGGTATAAAATTATTTTGTTATAAATAACTCACACATCTAACACAAGTACAAACCTCAATATACTAATATATTTTTTCTGTTATGTTGCAATTAACATAAGCATTTTCTATCTAATTTGAACATAAATTAGTTTTAGGAACAAATTAAGAAAAACTTGAAATTGAGAGATAATAATTTTTAAGGGCTAAAGTTTTAAAAAAACAATGGAGCAAAGTCTAATTTATCTCATGTACTATATATATATATATATATATGCATATATTTGCTTCTTGGAGTAGTACCACCTAGTGACTGCAGCAGAAGCATTCTTAAAAGTGATATATAACCCAATTTTGTTTTCAGAGTTGCGAGCTCCTTTCTTGCACAGTTTCACCTGAAAGCAACACTGCTATGTTAGGACAACATAGTAAAATTGGATTATACGAAAAATAAAAATCACCCAAATGGAGAAGGTTATCTCAACCTCAGGCATGTTTGGGGACAGATCAATGTGTATTTTTTTTAACGGTTTTGATATGCAGCTCGAAATTCAGGGGCACTAATGCCCCGAATTTCTATATAAAGTAAAAAAAGAAAAAACAAAATTATCAAAACTGAAAATTAGTACCATTATTGCTAACAGTTTTAATGCCACAAATTATTTTTCTTTTTTTAAAAACCATTAATTAGCAG
Source organism: Camellia lanceoleosa (assembly GCA_025200525.1). Classification (NCBI taxonomy): domain Eukaryota; kingdom Viridiplantae; phylum Streptophyta; class Magnoliopsida; order Ericales; family Theaceae; genus Camellia; species Camellia lanceoleosa. The sequence continues at coordinate 108,141,760 of CM045758.1, forward strand.
TGTCTCATTTGGTAGGTTGTGCATGTGTCAGTCAACTAACTCCTGTGGGATCTATTAAAGAGAGGAGAAATAATTTATCAGTAGGTCTGTCAGAAGATTATTACAAAATTATGAAAAACTTTATATTTTTTGTATTATTATGTGTATAATTTGCCATACATTTGTAATTTTTGTTTTTTTAAACATTACACTGAATTAAAATTTCTCCTTAAAAAAAGTCAGTTTTTTTGGTTAATAAAATATTTTAAATGTCAAAAACTTGATTTATTTTCAATTAAAAAAGTTAAAGGTCACATCATTTTTTTTTTTTGGTACTTACGTATAGGTCCTATTAACTAGACTTATTTACATATAGGTCCTAACTAATAAATTTAACACTATAAAAATAAAAGATTGATAAATTTATCACTATAAATTTATTCATAAAAACAAAGAGACTGATAAATTTATCACTATAAATTTATTCATCAAAATAAAAGACTGATAAATTTATCTTTATCACTTAATAAATTTATCAATAGGACTTAATGGGTAATAAGTCTAAAAAATAGGACTTATTGATAATTTACCCTTTTTTTTCATAAAAAAATTTAGGATAAATTACAAACATGTCTCCTGAGATTTACTTAAATTATAAATTATTCCTTTAATTTTAGAAATTTCATTATGCCCCCTAATGTTTCTAATTTCATAATAAATAGGTCATTTTATTAATAAATCATCAAATTAATTAATAATTTTTAATAATGTTAAAATTTTATTTCAATTAATAATTTAGATAATTTTATTATTTTATGGGTAAACAATTAGAAATTTCACTTTTTCATTTAATTCTACTAAATAAAAAATTCTGACAGAGAAGTATTTGTAATTTTTCAAATCACAGAAGGTAATTCGTATTTTAAAAAAATCTCGGAAGATGTATTTATAATTTATCCTAAAAATTTAATAATAATCATTTCAACTTCCCAAATACATTAGCTATTTAAATTATTTTAAATTTTTTTTAAAAATCACTAAAAAAATCAATCTCAAATGAGGTCCGAAATCAAAACCTAAAGTACATTCTCTCCTACCTCCGAATAAATTTTTTATTTTTTATTTTTTAAAAAAATCAATTGATTTAAGTTATTCGTGCATCATGAACTGTCAACAGAAACTATATCAAATATACTAACACAAATTTTTTTTTTTTTTTTTTTTTACTTAAAAAAAATTCCATAGGCCATGTTTGGTTTTATTTTCATAATCTTTTTTCAATTTTTTTTTTCTAAAAAAACTAAAAATTAGTTTGGTGAAAAAATGAAAAAAAAAAAAAAATCACAAATACTTATTATTTTGGATAAATTACAAATACACCTCCTGAGATTTGCTTAAAGTACAGATTGCCCCTTGTGGTTTGAAAATTTACAAAAACTTTCTTGTTAAAATTTTTTATTTAACAAAATTAACTAAAAAATAAAATACATAATTGCTCTCTTATACAATAATAAAATTACCTAAATTGTTAATTGAAACATATTTCTAACATCATTAGAAACTATTAATTGGTTTGATGATTTATTAATAAAATGGACAATTTATTATGAAATTAGAAACCTTAGGAGGTGGAATATAATTTTCAAAAATACATAGGCGATTTGTATTTTAATTGAATCTCAGGAATATATTTATAATTTATCCTATTATTTTTATATAGTTTTATCTTTTTGGAGGGCAAAAATAATTTTTAAAAATTTAAAAATATATTTTGATATTTATTTTTATCAAATTGGTTTCCATTTTTTTTTAAAAAAAAAATCAGAAAATAATTTTAAAAATCAAACCAAATGTTTATTTACCTAATAGTTACTGGTCTATATCCTGCCAAGTAGGTGCAACTATCAAGAAGGAAGCACAAACTTTGATGGATTAAACTATTCGGTTAGATGAGTGTCGCCATTAGAGATTTTATTTTAATGATTTTATTTGTTTATTTTGTAGGCTTCATAGGTGAGTCATTCATGAAAAAATTAAATTAATTTAATAAATATATTTATATTTATATAAGTATATGACAAATAAATATAATCAAATGGAACTGCCGTTTCTCCAATTTTTATATGGACTAGATGGCTCTAGTCTAGCAATATCGGCCAAGCTCTTTTTGACAGTTGAATTCGTTTATTTTTTAGATTTTCATATGTTGTCCATTCATAAAATAATAAAAAATTATAAAAATTTAAATTGATTCGATAATTTTTACCTACATGATTTATCATATTTGATTTAAAAATAAATAAATGATAAATTACACTGATACTTTTTGAAGTTTATATTTATTACAGTTTTTCCCTCACCTTTTGAAAATTACATCTTCCTCCTGAGGTTTATAGTTTCATTATAGATTCTCCTCCTCAGGAATTTAATTTTTTTAAATACCAATTTTGCCCTCATTAGATAAAATATATTGACACCCCTCACATTTTAGAAATTACAATCCCTTCCCTAAGGTTTAAAATAACATTACCAATTGCCCTCTCGGTTAGTATTAGTTGGAAAAAAATTTATTAAAAAAAAAAACTTAATTGGAAAAAAATTATTTGAAAAAAAAATTAATTGAAAAAAATATTTGTTAGTAAAATTTTTAAATTTCTGTTTAAAAACCAACGTATGTTCATTTTTTGAATTTACATTTTTTTTCTCAAATTTACAAACTGAGACAACCATTTATAAACCAAAAAAATTATCGAACAAGTTTTTAGGCAATTTTTAAATTTTTGTAAATATAAATTGAAAATTGAAAAGGAAATGGTTACCAAACAAGTTTCAAATGGTAAAAATATCATAAAATTAACAAATAATTAAATAAGTTGCCAACGTAAGAAATGACTTATCAAAAGATTTTTAGACTATGTATGGTTTGATTTTTAAAATTTTTTTAAAAAAATTAAAAATTATTTTGGCTAAGAAATAAAAAAAATAATAATTATCATTTTTATATAAGTTTTATCTTTCGAGTAGTTAGAAATATTTTTTTACAAATTAAATTGAAACAGCCATACGTATATATATAACCTGCCCAAAAGTTAAAATGATAATTATTTTTTACCCTTAAATGATAATTATTTTTCATTTTTTATTTCTTCACTAAATTAATTTTTAATTTTTAAAAAAAAATTCTAAAAATCAAATCATACATAACCTAAGAATATTTTGATAATTCATTTCTTACGTTAGTAACTTATTTAATTATTTGTTAATTTTACGATATTTTTACCATCTGAGGCCTGTTTGGTAACCATTTCGTTTTTAATTTTCAATTTATATTTATAAAAATTTTAAAAATTGTCATAAAAACTTGTTTGATAATTTTTTTGGTTTATAAATGGTCGTCTCAGTTTGTAAATTTGAGAAAAAAAATTCAAATTCAAAAAATGAGTTTACGTTTGTTTTTAAACAAAAATTAAAAAATTTTACTAACAAAAATTTTTTTCAATTAATTTTTTTTTTCTAATAATTTTTTTTCCAATTAATTTTTTTTTCTATGAATTTTTTTTTTCCAACTAATACTAACCGAGGGGACAATTGGTAATGCTATTTTAAACCTTAGGGAGGGGATTGTAATTTCTCAAATGTGAGGGGTGTCAATGTGATTTATCCAATGAGGGAAAAATTGGTATTTAAAAAAGTTAAATTGCTGAGGGAGGGAATCTGTAATGAAACTTTAAATCTCAGAGAGAGAGAGATGTAATTTCCAAAAGGTGAGGGGAGGAACTGTAATAAACATAATCCTCAGGAGGTGTCAGTGTAATTTACCCATAAATAAATAACAAATACATTGGGGAGATTTATTAGAAAATCATTTTTCAAGTGTTTGTATCCCAATTAGTTCATAAGATATTCTTATATTCTAATAAGTCCTACTATTTGAATATTTGATTTATTAAATCCTAATTCTCATATTTAAAGTATTTTATAAACATTTCTATCCTTACAAATATTTTTTGAACGGTTAGCAATTTGGTGATGTGAACATTCATATTTTATAATGTGAATATTCACATTGACGTGTGAATGTTCACATTGACAGTGTGAACATTCACATCACGAACCATTCACACTGTAAATGTAAATATTAATAGGGGTATTTGATAAATATGTCACCCATAAGACTTATTGGAATATAAAAAAATAATGTGAATTAAATGAAATATAAGTAGGTAAAAAGATATTTATGAAAATGTGCCCCAATATATTGTTAATAGCATACCGTCAAAAACAATTATGATAAACATGCAAATAATATTATTAGATAAATATAATTTTTTGTAATAAATGATCTACATACTTAAATTAAAAATGAATGAATTTGATGATTGTAAAGAGCTCTGCCATGAGCTTATGATGCTCAACTTCATTGACGAAACAAATCTTCAACTTAATAAAATAAGTGGTAATTGTTGAAAAGTTTAAGTTAAGGATGATATAAAGTATTAGATTTAGTAGATATTTTTTTTCGGTGAGAGATTTGCCTTTTATGAAATAATTTGGTGAGAAGTCCTTTTATTTGTTATGAATGACATTTTATTTTCAATTTTATCCCTTAATTTATCTGTTGATTTTTTTCATCATTTTTTCAAATTTATATTTATCTATTCAAATTTTTTGGTTGTCTGTTCAAATTTTTTACTATCTGTTCAATTTTTCCCTTATCTGTTCAAGTTTTTGACTATTTGTTCAATTTATTACCTTATCTATTCAATTTATTCCCATGCATATAAAGATCAATATATAGAAAGAGAGAGCAGTCCTACAATTTTATCTGTTCAAATTCTCAACAATGGTTATCCGTTCAATATTTTAAACAGTGTTTAACTAAAATCATTGCTATTTGTTCTCAACAATGGCTAAAAAAATATGAACAATTACAACTAAAACCAAAAAAAAAAAAAAAAAGAGCAAATAGATCCGGAGGGAGAGAGAGAGAGGGGATTTGGGAGTTTAAACTACCAAATTTGTTCAACAATCCTAACAATTAACAACAACAACAGCAACAAAACTCTACAATGACAATCAACACAAATCAGTTCATTTACACACAGATTATCACACCACAAATTCATCATTATCATCAACAACAACAACTAACCCCTAAATAGCAACAGCAACAACAACAAGAATTACACACACACACACACAAAAAAACTTCAGAGATCTGACGAGTGATATATATACATATAGAGAAAGAGAACAAAGAGGAGAGAAAGAGAGAGAGATGGATAAATATATACATTTTATAGATCTGTGCATATTGTTAAAATCCACATCTACAAGGCGGTTCTTTGGGCGACAAAAGTGAAACATTCACGGGACTCAAATTCGAATGATAAGACTCAACAGCAAAGTGACAGAGAAGCATGGTCAATTCAGAAAGCAAAAGGGGTTGCAAAACCGTCGGAGAGGATGGCGGGGACAACTAATCGGGGCTGAGGATCCCCAACTTCGTCGTCGCTGAGGTACAACTTTAGGAAAATACACTTTTGGCGACTAAAAATGGCAACTAAAAAAAATTTAGTCTCCAAAGGTACACGCATTAGCTACTAAAAAAAATTTGATCGCCAAAAGTGTAAACTTTAGCTATTAAAAATTATTTGGTTGGCAAAGGTGCAATCTTTAACTACAAAAAATAATATAGTTGCTATTTATTGTACTTTTGGCGACTAATTACGTTTTAATAATTAAAAATAGGATTTTGGGTGACAAAAAAATTAATTTGGTCCCTAATTGTTCAATCTTTAGCTATTAAAAAATAATTTTATTGGTATTTATTTTACTTTTGGCCACTAATTATGTTTAGTCGTTGAAAATTGGGTTTTGGGCAACTAAAAAATAATTTGGTCCCTAAATGGACAATCTTTAGCTACTAAAAACAATTTAGTCAGTATTTATTTCACTTTTAACGACTAAAATTTAGTAGCCAATTATAACTTAAAAGTTTTGGAGGGAAGAGTTCAATTTTTGAAGGGATTGATAAATTAACTAGCGACAAACATGTATGCGAGTAGGGAAACAATGTCTTATTGGCAACGAAAGATTACTTCGTCGGGAAAAAATAATTAAACTAGGGTTTAAAAATGGTGTCAGTTTTAGGATACTCGTAAAAACTAACTCTCTCACGCCTCTGTCTCTCTCACTCCTCTAACTCTACCATCTTCTTTATATTCAATCTCTGTATGTTTGTCTCCATTGCTGTCGGGTAAAGAGCATCGTCGTCGGCACACAGAAGCACCACCGGCTCAACACTGTCAATCCATTGCCCCAAGTATGTCTCTTCATTTCTTTCTCTCTTTTTGTCTCTGTCTCTCTTTGTCTCTCTATCTTCCGTTGCTTGGGCATTCTTCAGGGTACAAAAACTCAACCATTCTCTCTCATCCCTCGTCTCTAACCCCTATCATTTCTTTATGTCATAAATCTTGGTGCCAATGGAAAATGTTGAACCTTGTTGATTGTTATAAATTTTTGTTAGTGTATATTATGTGAGAATTAAAATAATTCTAATTCAGAAAGAAGAATACATCCTGCCATGATGCTCAAGCCTTTGAATCTTTATCCTTGAATGATCAAACCTTAAATGTGTAAAAAACCCACTCACAGAACACTTTTACAGAACCATATGGGAAAAGTGAAAGGGACAGAGTTTCAAGCCTATTCTATTCAAAAAAACAACGTCTGTGTTTGATGGCTATCACATGCATATATATAGACAGGCTTGGATCCATATCCAAGTGTAACTCCTTATAACTTCCCACCATCAGGGAAGTTGTAAAGTCCTATGAAACCACCATATGGGATAGTGAACAGACATGAGTTACCCATTAGTCATTAAACCAAGTAAATATATATAATATAAATAAATAAAACAAACAAACATGTGGCATATGGGTCCCTTTATGGATATTCTTAAATTCTCCCACTTGGCACATATAACACATGTTGTTGACTGTCAGGTAACTAACAAACTGATGATGATCATAAAAATACACAAACCTTAGAGGTATAATATATGAATCATGGCAGTTATACTCCATCAATTAAGTATTTCCTTCCATGTATTACATTGTATCACACTCTCAACTTTATAGGGTGTCATTCTTTATGAATAATTTGTGATGACCTGAAAAAAATAAATAAATAAATAAAAGAAAGATAGAGAGATCATGATCAGAATGTGTGGGGGTAATGGAATATTTTCTTTAGAGAGAAAAGAGGGGGACAAAATTTGGTGGAAATAAAATACAATATACCTCCCTTTCTTTTTTGTTCAATTCGGTGGACTATAAAACAAAGAAAGAATGATAGGAGGGAGGAAGCATGGTCAGAAAAACAAGATGGTGGAGAATAAATGATTAAAGAGAATGTAAAATATATTTATATACTCAGGTGGTGGTTCATAGTTAGTGAAAGAGAATGATTAAAGAGAATGTAAGGTATATCTCTCTCTAAAATTGACATTTTCGCTCATTAGAGTCGCCTGTGAAAAGCACAGAGCAGATCTACTCATGCGTATTCACTTTGCCAAGGAAAATTCAAGTGGGTTACTCCTACCACAAGTCAAAGTGTAGGACAACGGCAACATGGGGTGACTGCCAGATCAACTTTGCTAAGACCTGAGGGTTTGCTAGCATATGAGTTGGTACGGCATGCTGTGTTCTTAAAGTTGATGATTGGGTCTTCTGTCATGGTGACGTGAAGGGAATCCAGGATTTGCTGGACGATGGCATTGATGTAAATAGCATAGACTTGGATGGGAGGACTGCTTTGCACATTGTTGCCTGCGTAGGCCATCTCGAGGTTGTGAAGCGCTTGGTCAATTAGTGGGTCAATATCGATGCCCGTGATCGCTAGGGCAGTACGACTGCTGCTGATACATAATACTAAGGAAATGTAGAAGTTTATAATATGTGAAGGCTTGGGCAGCAATGAAGAATGAGTCTGGAGTTCCTGAGCTGAAATGCTTTCTTCCCTTCCTTGTTGGTTCGCCAAGACTGGTTGAGTATAGAGTTGCTAGAACTTAATCTATCCTCGGGCGGAGGTGTTATGCTCTGTTCGTGGTTATCAAAGCAATGTATAGATCAGGGATTAATTGATAGAACTATTGAGGTGTTCAGAGAAATGCTGGTGTGGAATTGTGCACCCGATGTGTTTACTTACTGTACTTTGATGGATGGGTTGTGCAAAGAGAATAGGATTAATGAGGATGTGCCAGGGAAGCAGGCTACAACTACCTTCTGATTATCATATGTGACTTTGCTAGACCGAGGTTGTATATTTCAAATCACATGCTTCCCCAGACCTATCACCCAACTACTATTTTAGTTATACATTTTGACAATCCAACTATTCTGAATGTGTTAGTGGATCTGTTACCAAAGTGAAGAGCTTGGTGAGAGTAACATTTTGATCGATGGAGATCAAAATCCGACACAACCGAAAATTGAGATTTTTTTTCTTGTCTCCTCTTCTTGGCTTGAGGTAGGGATTCCTACTCATTTTTATGTGTTTTAACATAAATGTTCAGTTATTTGTATAAATGGTTTGATTTGGAAACTTAAGGTGGGAGATGTATAATGTTGAAAATAGGGGTTTTGTTCAATTGACTCATACCTGTGTGTTTTGGGTTTAAAATGGAAATTATTGATGTTTTTGATAATATTTGAGCCTTTGGGTCAATTTTGAGAAAAAGGGAAAAAATGTCATGTTTGGGTATATTTGGGTCATTACTGTAATTAATGACAATTAATACGGAAATATGAAATTGAATTGGAAATAATAAAATCGACTCAATATGAGGTAGAATGGTGAAGTTGGATTCATTAATCACTCACCTTTGAAATGTTGGTAATTTATCTGTTGATGCATTTATTATCTATTTAGAAATAACTGCTTTAGGTTATCCGTGGAGGATAATTTTGATTGTTATAGACAATACATGATACTTAGGCAGACTAAAACTAATCAATTGAAATGTTATCGAATATGACGGTTGTGATAATACATCGAATTTGTGTATTAAATGAACATGTATATGATGATGTTTATATACATTGTGTTGTGTGGGAGGAGATAGATGATGTACTCCACGGTTTAAGGGAAGATAGGGGATGGAGTCATAAACCGGATGCTGTTTGGGAGGAGATAGGGGATGTACTCCATTGATACAGCAAATAAGTGTATCTATTGAAGTATTGATATAGCAAATTTGTATATCATATATGAAGTATGGAAGTGTTTTGTTTGAAACTGATACAGCAAATAAGTGTATCTATTGAAGTATTGATATAGCAAATCTGTATATCATATATGAAGTATGGAAGTGTTTTGTTTGAAATTGATACAGCAAATAAGTGTATCTATTGAAGTATTGATATAGCAAATTTGTACATCATATATGAAGTATGGAAGTGTTTTGTTTGAAATTGATACAGCAAATATGTGTATCTATTGTGAAGTACGAAATGTTTAATTTGAGTCTTTATCTCAATTGAAATGGAAGTACTGTTGATATGAGAGGTAATCTCACTTAAAGGGTATAGCCAGGTTCTGAGCCAGGATTATGAATTAAGAAATGGAAATTATTATGAAACATGGATACATTTGTCATGTAATTGAAATGGATTATGAATGGATATATGTGAGTCAAACATTTATCGAATGCTCATGTTTTAGTTATTGCTCATATTATGTTCAGTATATCTCTACTGGGCTGTTAGCTCACCCTATACGGGAATATCATTTTCAGGTGCAGGTGAGGTGTTACCTCAAAGGCAATAGCATGGATGGACTCTCGGGAAGCAAGAGTTTCCTGTTTATGCTTTATGTGTTCATATTTGTTATTTGTAAAGCCAAGGGCTTAAGATGTAATGAGTGGGACTCAATTTGTGTAACCAAGCAATGTCTTGGAAAGATGATAGCCTATACGGCATTTACTTGTTTGTTAAACAGTGAACGCTGATATATGAAAGTATGTTGTTTCTCATATTTATTCCGCATATGAGTTATCTTTATTGTAATATTTTGGGGGCTTATATAATTTCTAATAAGTTATTCTGGGTCCAATCATCCCTATGGATCAATAGTCCCAATGGACTGTATAGCATCACAAATACTTTAAGTGCACAAAATGATACTTTTCACTAATAATAATCAAAATGTCATGACAAAACAAAATAAAACAACAACTAGAAAAATTATTGAGCTAACCAATCAATCTCATGCCCTCAACGTGTTTTGAAAACACCTTTATAAAAAGACCTTTGGTCATGAGATCTGCAATCATCATATCGGTACTAATATGCTAAATGCTGACTTCTTACTTCTTAACACGGTCTCGAATAGCAAGATACTTTATGTCAATATGCTTGCTTCAACTATCACTTTTGTTATTGTTAGAGAAGAAAACTGCAGTCGAATTATCACAGAAAACCTTTAATGGCCTAGAAATTGAATCCACAATTCGAAGCCTTGTGATAAAATTCTTTAACCAAATAGCTTGTGAGGTTGCTTCAAAGCAGGCTATAAACTCTGCTTCCATTATTAACGATGCAATTATCGTCTCTTTGGCGCTCTTCCATGAAACAGCATCGCCTGCTAGCAGATAGACATATCCTAAAGTCGATTTTCTGGAATCTTGACAACCCGCAAAATTTGAGTCTGAATATCCAACCACCTCAAGACAGTCAACATGCTTGTAAGTGAGCATGTAGTCCTTGGTTCCCTTTAAGTACCTCACGATTTTCTTTGCAGCCTTTCAATGTTCCATTCCTGGATTGCTTTGGTATCTTCCAAGCATCCCAACTGCAAATGCAATGTCAAGTCGTGTACAAACCAGAGCATGCATTAAACTGCCTACGGTAGACGCATAGGGAATGCTAATCATTTGTTCCTTTTCCAAATCATTCTTTGGACATTAACTTAAATTGAATTTGTCACCCTTTAAAGTGGGCATTGCATTAGGAGTGCAATCACTCATCTTGAATTTCTCCAAAACTTTTTCAATGTAAGCTTTATGAGACAGTCCTAATTTCTTTTGGGACCTATCTCTGTGAATCTCTATGCCAATGACATAAGAAGCTTCACTCATATCTTTCATTTCAAAATTTTGAGAAAGAAATTGTTTAGTATCATGCATCAATCCCAAATCATTAGATGCAAGTAAAATGTCATCCACATATAGAACTAGAAAAATGCATTTGCTCCCACTAACCTTAAGGTATATACAATTGTCCACAACATTCTCCATAAAACCATATGAAGTAATAACATTGTGGAACTTTAAATACCACTATCAGGAAGCTTGTTTTAGTCCATATATGGATTTCTTGAGCTTGCAAACTAAGTGATTATCTTTATCAGAACAAAAACCTTCAGGTTGGTTCATGTATACTTCTTCCTTAAGATCCCCATTTAAAAATGTCGTTTTCACATCCATTTGATGTAACTCTAAATCAAAATGAGCTACTAATGCCATGATAATTCGAAATGAATCCTTCTTAGAAATCGGAGAAAATGTATTATGATAATCGACGCCTTCTCTTTGAGTCAAACCTTTACCTATGAGTCTGGCTTTATATCGTTCGACATTGCCATTTGAGTCTTTCTTGGTCTTATAGACCCATTTACAGCCAATCGCATTAACTCCTTTAGGCAACTCGACAATTTTCCAAACTTGATTCTTAGCCATAGATTCCAACTCTTCCTTCATGGCATCATACCATAATTTAGAATCATCCCTATTCATGGCATTGGAAAATGAAATAGGATCATCTTTAGGTCCAATGTCAAAAAGACTCCATTGAGTTTACAAGATAATCACTAGAAATTGCTGACTTTCTAGCTCGTGAGGATCTCCTTAATTCTGTAGTCTCAATTGGGACTTGAGCTACAGGCTCTATGTTGACTTGTTTCTCTTGTGGTGAAAGTTCTTGAATTTGTTGATTTTCAAGAATATCGGGTTAATTATCTTGAAAGACAACCAATTCAGCTATATTCATGGGTGTTGTATCAGGATCCCGTGATTCCTTCCACTCTATCTTTCGAGGGTAACTGCCACTAGGGTCAACTTCCTCAATAAACTTAGTATTTCTGGCTTCAACAATTCTAAGTGAATTTGAAGGACAATAAAATGTGTAACCCTTCGAGTTTTCCGCATAGCCTATGAAAAAACCACTAACTGTTCTGGGGTCCAATTTCTTTAAAATGTGGGTTATACACCCTCACTTTAACTGGACAACCCCAAACGTATAGGTGTCTTAAACTTGGCTTCTATCATTTCCATAACTCAAACGGTGTTTTGGGAACAACCTTGGATGGAACCCTGTTTAAGATATACACAGTGGTTTTTAAAGCTTCACTCCATAAATTTATAGACACATTAGAATAACTAAGCATGCTCCTTACCATGTCCATAAGTGTTCGGTTTCTTCTTTCAACAACACCATTTTGTTGTGGTGTGCCAGGCATTGAATATTGTGCAATAATGCCTTCTTCCTTAAGGAACTTAGCAAATGGACCTGATAATTGTCCCAATTCTGTGTACCTCCCATAATATTCTCCACCCCTGTCTGACCTTACAATTTTAATTTTCTTTTCTGTTTGTTTCTTTACCTCTACTTTATAAACTTTAAAGGCATCAAGTGCCTCGGCCTTATCAAATAAGAGGTAGAGATATATGTATCATGTGAAATCATCAATAAATGAGATAAAATATCTCTGACCATTCAGACAAGGTGGAGTAAATGGTCCACAAATATTAGTGTGTATGATTCCAAGAATTTCCTCACTCCTTTTGGCACCTTTACTGGTCTTGTTGGTCTGCTTTCCCTTTATGCAGTCCACACAAGTACCAAAGTTGGTAAAATCAAGAGTCGAAAGGACTTCATCATTAACCAACCTTTTTATTCTCTCAATGGAGATATGTCCCAATCTCCTATGCCAAAGAATAGAGGAGGACTCATCAACAATATTACACTTAATGCCAATATCACCATGCAAGGTTAAAAGATTTTGTTCAAAAATAGGATCCAGATTTAATTTGTACAAACCATTAATTAAAGTACCAAATCCTACAGAAACAGAGGCTTTAAACAAACTAAAATTTGCACCAACAAACTGAAATTCAAATCCAAACGGTACTAGTCTAGAAACAGAAATTAAGTTTTTTTTGAAAAAGATGGAATGTAAAATGTGTTTTCAAGATCCAAAACAAAGCCATTTTTTTAAAACAAGTCTGAAAGTTCCAACAGCTTCGACGTGCAAACACATCCCATTGACCGAATAGATGCCTTGTTCACTTCCCGTCAGTTTCCTTAGGCTGAGGAAGCCTTGCATGGTATTAGCAATGTGAATTGTAGAACCTGAATCAATCCACCAATCATATTGATGAGTATTAACAAAATTAGATTCATAACACAGAAGAGATATGAGATTACCTTTCTTCTCAATCTCTAAGGACTTAAGACAAGCTGCAATGTCCCTTATTTCCATAATGTGCTCACGCACACTCCTAGAATTGTTATGCTTTATTCTTGATAGTTTGTTCATTAGGGTACTTGCCAATGCTTTGTTAGAACTAACAAATTGCTCTTCAATAGCCCTCATGTAGTTCTTGACCTTATCAGATGGTGGGGCTGAGTCCCTAATGCTCTGGCTAATATGTGACTTTATGAGCATTAGGCTTAAGCGATTGGATCGCTCCCACTTATCATAAGCACTCTTTTCTGCAGCGAAACTCTCGTCCGTGGGTTTAGGAGGCTCATCCATACGGAATGCCAGATCGAGGTCCATGCACCCTAATGTTAGAAGGATTTTGTCCTTCCAGTCCGAAAAATTATCACCATTCAAGAATGGAATACAAGAAGACTCATTAGATAATGCAGAGGTAGAAATCACTGCAATTATCAAGAACATTATTAATGCTTTGAAACAATAGCTATAGTCTGAATCAACCAATGTCAAATTCAGTAACAAATCTAAACCTTCCTATGGGTAGAAGTCACTAAACTATATTAGATTTTCTATTACTTTATAATAAGACTAATGGGTTCCGAAATATGTAAAGAAAAGAAAACTAATACCTGTGGGTTTAAAGTGTTCAATCCCTTTAATATTCAATCCATTATCTTATTCCAATTAAATTTCATAAATAATTACTTTCCTGTGGGATCAAGAAATTATTTATAAAACATAATTGCAATGTAAAAATGCCAAATTAATTTTTAACTTTATGTGATCAAAATATTGAGGATCACATCTTTATATCTTAAGATGCTATGGCTACTCTTAAAACAGAATAAAATTTTAAATATGGCATAATTTACTAATGTGAGCAAACCCTTGTAGTCGCAACAAATACATAATCTTTCAATGCACATAATGTATAATACGTACAATCAGAGTAATATCATACGAAAAATCCCAAGACCAAACACATATAATTCAACCTTATACTAGAATTTGCTTAAAAATTGGATCAAAATAAATTTCATAAGCCCAACGCATAGTGTATTCATACTCTTATTTCACATGAATTTTTCACTGCATAAATAATTACTTTAATGAATGTAATATAATATTACATTATTTTAGATAACATGCCGATGAATCTTAAAAATTATAAAAACTAAAAGAACATGTTATAATTCATTGTATGAGATTCAATTGAATTTGCTTACTATTTAAACATGCAACGATAATAAACAAAACATCCTTAACAACATGTTAAAATTTCTTTATGAAAATTCTAGAAATAAATTCAAGTCTTTCATGCCTTTTTTTAAAATAAACCAAATAAATCCAAATAAAAGTATGAGAATTTCTAGATTTTATACAGAATTAGATTAAATATTTTGCTCTTTAAGGTGTGTGTCAAAAATAATAGGTAATGACACACAACAAGTCTTCTAAATAAAATAGATTCAGAGTAGGAGAAAATTCTAAATAAATGTAAATACCACTAGCACAAATCACAACGAACTCTACTATTGCAACAGTGCTTCCTTTTTCTTTAATAGTGATATTCAAAAGTTATGCAATATAAATTACTCATTCTGATTCTACAATGATTCTAAATTGTTAAATTTTATGGTGTGAATTAGATTCAGTATACGACTGTACGCATCAAAACATTTAGTAAATTGTTGAATAAAACGTTCTACACTGTAAGATGTGGAAGTTTGATTTTATGTAGATAAAACAAATACTAAACAACATAACAGAAGGTTGGCTCTGATACCAATTGTGAAAATTAAAATAATTCTAATTCAGAAAGAAAAATACCTCCTGCCATGATGTTCAAGCCCTTGAATCTTTATCCTTGAATGGTCAAACCTTGAATGTGTAAAAAGCCCACTCACAGAACACTTTTACAGAACCATATGGGAAAAGTGAAAGGGACAGAGTTTCAAGCCTATTCTATTCAAAAAACAACGTCTATATTTGATGGCTATCACATGCATATATATAGATAGGTTTGAACCTATATCCAAGTGTAACTCCTTATAACTTCCCACCATCAGGGAAGTTGTAAAGTCCCATAAAACCACCATATGGGATAGTGAACAAATATGAGTTACCCATTAGTCATTAAACAAATTAAATATATATAATATAAATAAATAAAACAAACAAACATGCGGCATATGGGCCACTTTATGGATATTCTTACATATTATATATATATATATATATACTTTGGGGATATGAAATGTCAGAGATTTAGATTAATCAAAAATTTATTAGCGATGTGTTTTTTATTGTTGTAACCAATTTATATATTAGGGATGTGAAATGTTATATATATATATATATTTATTGGGGATGTGTTTTTGATTGTTATAACATGTTTATATATTGGGGATGTGATTCAAAAATGATGAATGATTTGCATTTTGGTAATTGTCACTCTCTACTCAATGATTTCATGTTCTTTCTCAATTCAACTTTACTTGCCTATACTTGTGGATTACCTACAGTAATTGTGCGGATGCGCCGGGAAGGGGGGGGGAGGGAATCAATGTATATATCCATGTTTCAAGATGCTGATGTATCTGTTTTATTTATTACTTCTGTAATTTTTATTGATATTGGATTGGATGTGGCATTGATTTTATTTCTACAATTGATATCATGTTCCTAGTTTGGGTCCAATATGCACAAAATGGAAGATATTTAGAGAATAAAACCCTGTTTGGTTATGTTCTTGTTTCTTTGTATTCATTTATCATTTTTGTTTTTCATTTCATAAAAATAAAAAATTATAAAAAGCAAATAAAAAATTGAAAGTTTGAAACTAACCATTGGTTCTCAAATCGATTTCTTTTTTGTGCGAAAATAGTTTTTTAAAAGTCAAAAATAGATGTAAATCAATAAAATATTTATTTTACCACTTTAGAGGATGTGAAATGTTAGAGATTGAGTTGTGTTTGGTAGAGTTTTAGAATTATTATTTGAGAATAGAGTTGTATTTTGAGTTGGTGAGTTTTGGAATTATGATTTGAGTGTGAAAAATTTGTTTGGTTATGAGTTTTGAAAAGAGTTTGAATTGAGTGATGTGACATATGATATTGAAAAGTGTTTTGGAAAGTAGGTGTGGAATTAATTTTCTAAAGCTATAACCAAACAACACACTCAAACTAAGGAGTAGAATTAAACTTCAAAAACTCTACCAAACAGAGCCTTAGAATTTAATTCAACCACAACAATATTTACCACTCTGTTGTGGCTGTTTGTAATGCCAGATGCACTGCTATTGTTTTCTTTGTTTCATTTGTTGAATTGCTTTCTAGCTTTGCTTGCTGGGCTGATCTTTGGTGAATTTTCCTTGTGATTGGCAATGCTCTTTTGGGTGTAGCTATGTTTGGTTTTGTATTAGTTCTTATTTCTTACTTCTTGTCTTTTGTTCAATTACTCACCAAATTTAACGTTGTGCTAGCATATGATTGGGTGTTCATATCAATGCCAACATAGTTGGGAGGGGTATGTTATGCTATAATACTCTTTGCACTTACCTTTCTCTTTATTAATGTATTGTTGCTATTATTGCTACTTTTGATTCATTAATAAATATTCTTTTTTTTTTTTGCCGATCAAAAAAAAAAAAAAAGAAATTCTCAAAAAGATAAATAGAGACGTTTAAAAAAAATCACAAGTTGGAACTAAAAGGGTACACGCCAAAGTCTTTTTCCATTTTGAGTCTCTTTTAGAGTGAGAAAATCTATTCACTAATCAGTCGAATTATCGCTTGAATCTTTCTTGCCCTAAATCACACTCAGTGATTTTTTAAAAAAAATTTTAAAATTTTTACCACATGGGCGTAAGTTACAAGTAGGAAATAAACTTAATATAATAAATTAATTGGGCTATAACTCAATTGGTCGCTCATGTACACTTTTTATTAAGAGGTCAAGAGATCAATCATTGTTAAAGAAAAGGATTGAGTTTACTTATTTAGTGATTTTTTGACTTTTTACAAAAAGATATGAAGAAAAGTAGAGAAGTGATGTGACAACTTATAATAAATAAATACACTTATTCAATGCATTTTCAAGCAATCCCTAATTATCTGTTCCTTATTAATGGCTTTTCTTTAGTCATTTATTTATTTCTCATTATGACCTTCTTGTATTGATATAATGGTCATTGGTTGCTAGTATTTGATAATGGATTTTTTTTAAATAATTGATTGTATAGTTTGATATAATTCTATAGATATTATACATACATACACATATATAACTTAAAACAAAACCCAGGGGTGGGTGGCCTTGTGGAAAGAACATGGGAGCTAAGCCCCCAGGTCATGAGTTCAAATCCCCCCTGGGCCAATCTCCTGGGCGAAGCACAGTTGGTTAGGAGGTTGGACTTCAAGTTGTCTAACCAGCACTTTGTGTGGGTTTAATGCTCCCCCGCTATGCGAGTCCTGACTTAAGCGGAGCTTGTCTGTGGAGGTCGGGACAAGTTCCCAAGTTATAGTCTCCTCGCTCGGAACGGCTAACAGGACACCTTGGTGATCTCTACAAAGGGCGTTGCCTTGGACTTGCGGGAGAATAGGGAGGATTTTTCTGTAACAAAAAAAAAATAAAAATAAAAAAACTTAAAACAAAGAGTCTATTATTGTATTTGGTATTGTTTGGTTGTTGGTTAATTACCAACATTGTGTCTTTTATTTTCCTTGGCTTTCGATGGCCTGGTTTAGTTCTATGTTTGTTTTGCTACAAGCATATTTGTAATTTAATGGAATTTTTCTTTCACATTTGATGCAATGGTAGATAAAATGTGATGAAAGAATAATAATGGTACAATGATAATTTATTTTTACTATCTTATCTTACTATTTGAATGAATTAGTTAAGAACACATAAAAATAAATTATAAAATAGGACAATATATACATATATGAGTCTTTTTGGTAATAAATCTATGATCGGTTTTAGTGTTCCTATAAGAATTAATCTTCGAAAGTACACTTGCACACTTCATGCATTAGTGTCCAGGAAGTTCACATAATCTTACATCGGCCCCTTGCTTACAATTTTTTTTGATTAACCTCAAACTTAGTTTTTACTGAACATATAAATAACAAACAAGTTATTTCTTCAATAATTCAAGATCTTAAATGAGATGTTGGTTAATAATTTACGATGTTATCAAAATAGACAATGTTTTTTGTTCATACTTGTGTAATGTAAAATTGTAATTAATGCTTTAGTCCTAATATAATGATTGGAGTATAATATTGTCATCTTCTTCATCTTTAGGTTGCTTGGACATCTAAACGATTTGTGGCCAATAAATCTTATCCTGAAGGTTCTATTGCGTTTCCAAAGAGTGTATAACATTTTGTTCAATATATTTATATAGAGTTGAAACATTGTTTAACCGCTCATAAAGGAATTATGACATGGGTGACCGTGGCCTAGGATTGGCTATATTTACTCAAAATGTCTGTCCTTTGGTCTAATGACAAGGGCATCTGATGTGTCTGTATTTTAATACAAGATGGCTCATTGGTTTGTCCCACACAATAGCACAAAAGTGGAAAAATACGTAAAGTATGAATCCATCATACGTATTTATATGTTATAGTTGTAAATCGATTAGTATTGATTTTTTGAAATACTTTTGAATCGCATTTTTTTTAACTAGGGAGCAAAAGAACTTGTTACAACAAACAATCGATGCATTCGACATCACAAAGAGACAACACACAGAATTCCCTAAATGGTTCAAAGAAAGGAAAAAATTATATGTTCACATCGATCGTGCTCTAAATGCACTGACCAGAAAGTATGCCACTTCAGCAACTAATGAGTTACGGCTTCAGATTAGGAGCCTGTGGCCTCTCAAGGATGTTAAGTCATGGTTGAATATGGATGAGACTACCAAAGCTGTCGTCATCCATGTTGTTCTTGTAATTGATAATACTAGTCCACAATCTATATTTGTATTATGTATACTTGTGAGAAGCACTTATATTTAATGACTTTAATTTTAACTTGTTATGCTTGTAGAACCAGTTTGATATTGGAGATGATTTTCACAATGACTCACAAGCGCAGCGGATTGTGAATAAGAAGGCATATGTGTTGTACAAAGATTGGAGGTACACCTTGAAGCAAGAATTAAAACTATTAGAGGAAGAGGGTGTTAATGACCTCTATGCTCATCCGTCCTGAGGGGTGAGTTTAGATGATTGGAAGCATTTGATTGATGTGGCGTGACAAGATGCATCTCACTAGGTAAAATAATAATACATTGTACATAGCCCCATGCCAAATGTGATATGCCTTAATATTTAACAAAAATTTGTTTATGTAATTATTATTTTTAGAAACAGTCAGAAGTTAGTAAGAGTAACAAGAGTTGGTTTCTATACAATCATACCAGTAGATCTCGCTCATTTCTTATCACAATGGCTTCTATGATGAGATTGATTTTATTTAAAAGTAAATCCATTATTATTATTATTATTATTATTATTTGTTATGAATAATATGTTGTGATTATTTTTTGGTTCTTATTTCAATCTAACAAGTAGCTAAAAATGGAGACTTGGATTTTTCTAAGTTTTATGAGGACATCATCCACACATCCAAGAAGACGAAGGACTGGATCCATCCGAAATACGGTGAGTTGCATGTAATTATGTAATAATGAAATAATTGTATTCAATATTACGTAGTTCCCAAAAATATATATGTTATTAAGCTTTTTTGTCTTCTTTATTTGCAATAACAACAATAGGTGGTCAATTTACAAGCGGTTGCCACCGAGTCGGGGACGCTATTGACACAGGAGGAGCTTTCAATGCAAGTGCTTGGAGAGAAGAAAAAGTACTTGTTTGGATTTGGGATCAGCCCACAACCCTCTACCATAGCTATACCATGAGCACGTGATAAGGACATGGAGACAATGAGAGCTGAGATGGAGGCACTTTGTGACGAGGAACAAAGAGATCATGATGATTTGATGAAAGAGCGAGAAATATTACAATGAGATGTTGAAAGAGTGAGAGGAGCATGAGAGATGTTACAATGAGATGTTGAAAGATCAGGAGTAGGGACAGAAAGCTCAAGATGAGACAAATACAAAGATCGAGCATCTGAATACTATAGCCCCCAAACTGACACAGCTTTTGGGGGTCTAAGCTGGTCATCCGACATTCATTGTGTGGTAAGAACAATTTTATTAATGTCATATATACTTTGTTAAAATATGTCAGCTTTAACAATGAATAGGGCAGACGATACGTAAATAGGACACGTAGGTTGAGAGTTAGAGTCGAAAATGTCTTAAACTTAGTCAAAAAAAAGGTGTTTGAGGGGTGAAAATGCAAAACAGCCCCCCAACCACTGCTGTGATGTAACGGGAAGTTTTCCGGTGCCAAGTGTGACCTATAGGGTAAATAAGACACGTGGGTTGGGAGTTAGAGTTGAAAATACCATAAATTTGGTCGAAAAAATGAGTTCGAGGGGCAAAAATGCAAAACAACCCCCCAACCACTGTTATGATGTAACGGGAAGCTTCTCGGTGCCAAATGTAGGGACATACGATACGTTAATAAGACACATAGGTTGAGAGTTAGAGTCAAAAAATGCCATAAACTTAGTCGAAAACAGGCGTTCGAGGGGCAAAAATGCAAAACTGCCCCCCAACTACTGTTATGATGCAACAAGAAGCTTCTCGGTACCAAATGTGACTTATAGGGATAGACGGTACGTAAATAGGATACGTAGGTTGGCAATTAGAGTTGAAAATGCCATAAACGTAGTCGAAAACGGCGTTCAGTGCCCAAAAATGGAAAAATGCGTATTAATTATGTACAATGATTACTTGTAAAATATTACTGGTTGCCTAATACATGCGTTTGAGTTTTACATATTTTTCTTTCATATATATTCGTGTATGCAAAACTAATGATTACTTTGAAGAGATTAATTAAGTTCGAGTTTTATATTTTTTTTAATAATTTTAAATATGCCCATATTTAGTCAATACTAATGATTAATTTTATTTTTACAGATAGTTTTTTACATGAAATTGTGGATACGACTTTTTTAACAAGTATGGAAGACATTGTTTTTATACCTCTGTTCTTATAAATGTTCGTAAAAATTACGTTTTTAGCGTAGTACATATTTAAAATTTGGCGTAGTACAGATTACCATTGGACATGGTACAAATTAGATTTTGGGGCGGTACAAATTAAATTTTTTGTATGGTACAGATTATCTTTTGGATATTAAATTTGGTTAATCCTCTACTATTTATGAAATTATATTTTTGAGTTTGGATTATACTTGATTTGTATGGAATTTCTATTGCATTTAGAATTTGACGTTCAATATAAATTTTTTGGATGGTTGGAAGTGAAATGTGTGCATATTGTCGAATGGTTGACAATATAATAAGTACTCATAGATTCTTTTGTTTATACAGGGTACAGGTTGCACTAATAATGGAATAAATACAGGTGGTTGAGAAATTATTATTATTTTTTAAATTATATAGTTTTGGCAACTAAATATGTTGGTAGCCAAAAATGCAAGCAAAGGTTTTGATGACTAAATATTTAGTAATAAAAAAGAAAAAATAACTTTTGGCAACCAAACTGTTAGTAGCGGAAAAAAATCAGAATGAGAGAAGAAACTATTGCTGACAAAATATTTTAGCTACGAAAAAACACGGCATCCTTCGGCAACTACAATGTTTGGTCGTAAAAAAGAATGAAATGAAAATCTAGTCTTTTGGCGACTAAAATATGTAGTTGTTAAAACTAAAAAAAACTAAAGTATTTGGTCGCTAAATGTATGATTATATTACCGACTAAAATGTTTAGTCACTAAATGTATTATTATTTGCGACAAAAATTTATATTGGCAACTAAAATTTTTAGTCTCTAATAGTTGAATTCATTTTTGTGTGAGAACTTTCGACGACTAATATGTTAGTCACCAAAAGGTGACCTTTGGCGACTAATAACAATTTAGTAGCCTAAAGTTTTAAATTAGCGACCAAATTATAATTTAGTCACCAATACTATCGCCGAAGGGCTATTCCCGACTACCTGGGCGACAAAAATTTTTAGTCGCCATTGACTTTTGGCGATCAAAATATAGAGCTTTGGCGATTAATATTTTAGTCGTCGAATGTGTCATTATTTCCTGTAGTGGTAGCTGACCTTCCTAGTGTGGGTGAGCCTCTACCGCCTCAAATGGAAGCTAAGGCTTAAAAAATGGAGGAAGAGGCTTCATCGAGAGTAGAGGGGACAACAGGGGTAGGCTTGGAGGTAGAGAGAGAGAGAGAGAGAGAGATGGCGCTGCAGATCCATCCTCTCCAACCTTGTCGCCCACTCACCATCTTTGATTGGGAGGGAGAGAGAGAGAGAGAGAGAGAGAGAGAAAGAGAAAATCATAAATAAAATGTGTCAGAGACGGAAGTGGTGGAGGGGTATTTCAATCATTTTGTAAGAGCTTATCTTTATGGACATAATATTTGTGAATATTTGGATAAAGGAAATTTAAATTTGAATTTATCGATTGAGTATCTGAATTAAAATTATTGAATCAATATAATTTTTTTTATAAATAATTTATGTAAAAAAATAATAAATTAAATTATTAAAATAAAACCCATACGAGCACGTAAGCCTGGAAAAATGGTTTCCCCCGAATATCTCTAAAATTATTTTTCTTTGTGGTTGGGGACGCAAGTTGATATCTCATCTTTCTCAACCGTTAATATATATATATATATACACACATATACGATATACCATAAATAAGTCAACCTCAAAATTGCAACTAACTTTCGGGTCTAGAAGCTGTTTTTTTTTTTTTTTTTTTTTTTTTTGAAAAAAAGTTATTTTAATAATGTTGAAACAAGTTTCTAGCCAGTGCATGAGCATGTGTCATCTACCAAGATATTGCAAAAGATTCAGAGCATTGAAAATTGTCGTTGCCATCCATTACGACGGCGGCATTTACATAATAGGAGAATAAAAATCTTGAGTTTTATAATAAAATAAATTTTAAATTTTTATAATTTAAATTTTAAATTTTTATTTATTTTTAATTTAAATATTTATTTATTTTTGATAAGTAAAAAAAATATTTTAATCATTAAATTTAATTTAAAAAAATAGTATTTTTTTAACACCTATATTGAGTGAAATTATTCAAATATTATTTTTCTATTATTTAACGAAATTAGATAAATAATTTACATTGAAAACAAATTATAAAATTAAAATTAAAATTAATAAAATAAAAAAACTTAGGGTTTATTTTCTCAAACTCTAGAATTTTTTATTTATTTTTTTGTAATTTCCTCTAAATAATATTACAAATTAGAAAAAAAAATATTTAAAATAATAAATTTGAGAATTGCAATCATTTTAAATAGAATTCATATCATGCTGGAGTGAGGATTGTAAGGCTCATGGGGGTGTATTCCGATCCGTTTTCGATTATTTGAATCATTTATTTATAAAATTTGTTGAGTATATTATTTATAAGAAAAACTTTAAGATAATTGAACATACGTAATCTCATGATCATCACTAATTATTTTTTAAAAATTATCAAAATTATATCAATTGTTTATTTTTGTTTAAAACAAATGTAATCTTATTGTGGGATTACAGATATCCAATTCATCTAGCCTTTTTTTAAAAAATTTATAATCTAATCGATAAACCTATAATATAAACGGTTTAAACCATGAAAATAAACTCAAGACACGCTCCAACGGGCCTCACAACATGCATATTGTGCCATAAGACACAACACCTACCCAAGTCCTATCATGCCACTTTAAATTTAAACCATACAAGGAATAAATTCTGAGAAATGTTTTTATGGTACACGATATTTTTGTTTGATAAGATAAAGTAGCTAGAAATGTATATATGATTGCTTTAAGAATCGACTATTTTAATTAATCTTTTATCCAAAAAAAAAAGTACAAAAAAATAAATAAAAGAGATAATATTTTGACTTTTTAACTATTTTAATTTATTGTCAAAACAACCGGAATTTGAATGGCAGAAATTTTAAGAGTGAAGGATTTTGATTTTTTTATTATTTTATTTATTTGGAATATATTAAAAGCAGAAAGTGATTTTTTTATTATAATTTTATTTTTAAATTAAGCAGAAATTTGGTTCTTACACTCGGGATAATCTTTACATTTGTAGAATTATTTGAACTAGTTTAATCGTGAAGAAAAATTAGATGGGTGCTCGTGCTATAGTATTTAAAATTTTATTATTTTTCGGTAGAAAATTCTTATTTGATTCGACTGTAAGACTAAAGCAATCTCATGATATTTGCAATGAGGAAGAGGCCAAAGTAGATATATGAAAACTTTCGAGAAAAGTCAGGATAGCTGCAAAACACCAAAATGAGCCCAAAAGCTCACTGGAGAAGCAGAATGGCGCACTGCAATACACGCAAACCTGCCAAATACTTCACCAGAGAACAATGGCGCTCAGTAACACGCTACGTCGTACTTCAGAACGACATGGCACGTGCCTCAAAGCATCATGGTTCGCTGTGCGTACCACTATATCTTGCTAAGCGCCATCTACATTTAAATTGATAGAACAATCTTCTACGTAAAGAAATGAAACTAAAATAATAAAACTAAATTACTCACAGAAATATTCTCAAATTGAAAATTAGAACAGCAACTTTTGATCAAGTAGAGTGTGACACTCTATCCTTAAGACATATTCACTGAAGCACAAGTGCTTACGGGTTATCGACGTCTATCTCCGATGACACAATGATCAAAGAACACAGATTGTAGCAGCACTATAAACAATCTACTAGTCGAATCAAACCTATGTTCTGCAACTCTCTGAGATCTTTATGAACTAATACGAAGAATATATACAAGAGAGAGAACCAAAAAAAAAAAGGAGCACAAATGAATGTATTGGATGATTGAAACTGCTGGAAAAGAGTTTGTATTTATAGGCATTGTGGTGCTTGTTCGGAAGGGTAGGAAAACCCTCTGAACATGTGCGAATTTGAAACTGTCGGAAAGATAAAGGAAGGTGACCGGAGAGGCCCTAGCTCGGACAGGAATTTGAATTTCGAATTTTAGAAAAAAAAAAATTTGAATTCATTCTGTTAGAATTTTAAATTTTCCTACAAGAATTTGAAAAAATTCAAATGAATTTTATCCAAAAAATTAAGTTAAGACTTGACCCGACCCACAACCCGCGCCCAAAACGGCTTGGCTCGTCCGGTCAGTAGGACGAACAGCAGCTGCGACGCGCGCGCGTGTGTAATGGTTTAGGCCAAAGTCTACTTTGTCCATAACTCCCCTCTTTACAAAACTTGAGGTGCCCCTTAAAACTTATATACTCACACAAGCTCTCTTAACATTTCAATGTGGGATAACCAATTTAAGGAAACCCATATTTGACTCTTCAACTTCCCATTTCACGAACCCAAAAACAACATTAATTTTCCATTCCATCATAAATAGTTTTGACGAACCGTCTACACCATGTGATTTACCATGTAGTAAGAAACACATCACTTCTTTAGACCTACCCCAAAAAACGTGTGGGTCCTATTTAAATTTGGGCTCAAAGATGGCCCAAAATAAGCCTATAAAATCATAAATTGCAAACAACTCCCCACATGAATGGAATTGGCGAAGAGAAAATGTAACAACATGATGTTTTACAGATAGTACAAAAATCAAAGATATTCTACAAAGGGTAAGTAGCTTTTGGCTTTGAACCTTTCCTTGTGAGACATTATCAGATTTACTAGCTAATCTATGAACATGATGTCTTGAATTGTTCAACCATTTGTATAAACCAAGACAGTAGAACTCACACAACATATTTCCAAACACAGTTTGGTTCTCACTATTGTGTTCATTTTGGCCCTGAACAACCTGATATTTCATGCATGCTCTAGAGATTTATAGCCCGCACAAATCTCATAGAACTAGTCCAGTTCACACTCATATAGATGATTCTTATGAAGAATATATTGCCATACTCCACTAGGTATTCCTAGATGTAAGAATCATTAAAAGCATTACTTATCCTAACATGCTGCAAACATCACTTATTTCATCATAGAAGTGGGTAAGAGTTTCACTCCCCAGTGATCCTTATGAGTCATACACAACTTGATTGTTCCTTTGAACCTAGATCTTGGAATCTTCAGTCAACTAGGTTGGGTTGCCATTGTGGTAACTCTTATTTAATAGGCTCAAGTCTCATTCCACTCAATGAATTCTCAACTAATTCTCTTGCTAATCCTTTGGTTAGTAGATTTGCTATGTTGTCTTTAGATTTCACATATTCAGTGAAAATAATTCCATTAGAGAGTAGTTGTCTCACGGTGTTTCGTTGATGACAAATGTGTCATGACTTACCGTTATACATATGATTTTGTGCTCTACCTATTGCAGATTGACTATCACAATGTATGCATATAGCAGGTACAGGTTTCGGCCACATTGGAATATCTTCAAGAAAGTGGCAAAGCCATTCTATTTCTTCCCCAGCTTTAGCTAAAGCTATAAACTCTGATTCCATAGTAGACCTAGCAATGCAAGTCTGTTTGGAAGATTTCCAAGATACAGTCACACCACTAAGGGTAAAGACATACCCACTGGTGGATTTTGAGTCTCTAGTATCCGATATCCAATTTGCATCACAGTATCCTTCAAGTACCACTAGATATCTAGTATAGTATAACCCAATGTTATGAGTAAATCGAAAATATCTTAGAATCCTTATAATAACTTTTCAGTGTTCTACTCCTAGATTACTCGTATATCTACTTAATTTACTTACTGTATAAGTTATATTTGGGCGAGTCCAATTCATCAAATATATTAAGCTTCCAATAATTTGGGCATGCTCTAATTGAGAAATACTTTTCTATACATTTTTAGCAAAAAACAAATTAATATCCACAGGTGTTCTAGCAAGATGATTATAATCTTTGCTAAATTTTTCAAGTATTTTCTCAATATAATGTGACTGTGACAAAGTATATCCTTATGATGTTTTGGTGATTTTCATACCAAGAATTACATTAGCGATTCCCATGTCCTTCATTTCAAAATGTTTATTAAACATTTTCTTGGTAGTTTTAACATGTCATTATTACTACCTATGAAGAGCATATCATCCATATAAAGACATACTATAACATAACCTTTGTTTGTGTTTTTAATGTAAACACATTTGTCACATTCGTTAATTTTACATCCATTTGACATCATTGCCTTTTCAAATTTCTTATGCCACTACTTTGACACTTGATTTGAACCATATAATGATTTAACCAATTTACACACTTTCTTTTATTTTCCTGGAACAGAAAATCCTTCTAGTTGTTCCATGTAAATTTCTTCATTTAACTCACTATTTAAAAAAGCGATTTTCACATCCATTTGATGAATTTCTAGATTGTACAAAGATACAATGGCAATTAGCATTGTAATGGATGTTATTTTAGTAATCGGTGAGTATATGTCAAAGTAATCAAGACCTTCTTTTTGTCTATATCCTTTGACTACAAGTCTTGTCTTGTATCTATCAATTGATCCATTTGTTTTCATTTTCCTCTTGAAAATCCACTTGTATCGAAGAGGTTAACTACTATGTGACAAATCCACCAATTCCCATGTGTGATTTTGTAACTTCGCTATTGATAGTTTTTTTTCCATAAAAGAGCCTCAGGACTCGACATAGTTTCGTTAAAAGTTAAAGGCTCATTTTCTAACAAACATGTTAGAAAGTTAGAAAATCTTGTTGGAAATAATGGTTTTATAGGCTTATTTTGGGCCAACTTTGAGCCCAATTTTGGGTGGGTCCCACACGTCTTTTGGGGTGGGTATAAAAAGATGACGTGTTCCTTGCCGCATGGCAAGTCGCACAGTGAAGACGGGACATCAAAACCATTTATGAGTGAATGAGAAGTTGACGTCATTTTCGGGTTCGTGGAATGGACAATCAAAGAAGTAAAATGTGGGTTTCCTTGTAATGGTTGTCCCACATTGGAAGCTTAAGAGAACTTATGTGTGTATATAAGTTGTAGGTGGTAACACTTGGGTTGGGCCCCAAGGGGCACTCTAAGTTTGTAGAAGGGAGGAGTTATGGACCAAGTAAACATTGGCTCAAACCACCACAAGCGTACGCGCGCTGCCACCGCCATCGTCTAACCGGCCGACCGTGCCGGGCGCGGGTTTGGGTTATGGGTCGGGTCGGGTCGGTTCTAACATTAATTTTTTTGACAAAATTTATTTGAATCTTTTCAAATCCTTGCAGGAAAATTATTTGAATTTCTAAACGAAATTATTTTAATTTTTTGCGCCAAATTTTTTCTATCCAAATAGTCCAAATAGTGCCCTTGTTCAATCTAATTCCAGCAAGATCAAACTGTTTTTTTCAATTATAAAATTGCCCAGCAGTTGAACAGATACAATACTGCCAACAGTTATCTGTTCAAAATTTGAACTGCACCTGTTCATTTCAAACTGTACATGTTCGGTTTGAAATTCAGACCTATTCGAGTCTATAAATACCAGGCCTGTTCCAGCAATTGAATATTCCTAAACACAATCGAGAAAAATTACCTTGCTTCCTGTTTTTGCTCTTGTGCATTGTTATTCTTCATATTAGTTTTAGGGAAATTCAGAGAGTATAAAACACAGGTTTTGTTCCCCGCACAGATTGTTTGGAGTGCTACTACAATATGTGAAAATTATTGTATCTTGGGAGATAGACGCCATTTATCCGTAAGCACCGTAGTGGGGCGAACTTGTCTTAAGGATAGAGTGTCATATACACGACTTGATCGTTTTTTATTGTTAAGTTGTTTCAGTAAATAAATTCTGTAAGTAATTTATTTTATTTATTTGATTTAGTTTCAAGTTATTTATTTTACATAGAAGATTGTTCCAACAATCTTAAGACATATTCGAATTATTCTGTTTAAATAGAATTTTTCATTTGTTTCCTTTTCTTCTTTTCTTCTTCTTACAAAAATAATTTTCTATGGTTTTACAAATAATATTCTAGTTAGAAAAAAAAATAGTAGTAATATACTGTTTGAAAAATAGCAGTAATATATTGTTTATTTTCTTTGACAACTAGTAGTAATATACTGGTAGTCATTAACAATTCAGAATATTTATTTGTGAAGTTGGTCAGAAATTAATTTTGATTTTCAGAAATAATTTTTAAATTTTCATTAATGAAAATTCTGTTTCAATATTTTAATTATTCAAGTGTAACAGAAATTTAATTTTCTGTGTGAAATTAATTTGTTTAAATAAAATTTATTAATTTGTTTAAGTAATTTTTTTTTTCAAATTAATTGGAAATAAAAGTTACAATTCTTTTTTCTTTTATTTTTACATAATTAAAATTTTGTGTTTATGGTTTAAATTTTTTGTGTAATATAAAATTCTAATTATAATTTTGTTTTATAATTTAGAATTCATGGCTACTGAAACTAATGCTCAAACAAATACTGGTATAGTGGCTGCAACTGCGCCAACCCCTCCTCCTGTTATGACTGTACTAGTCAATCACGGCGATAAGCCAGAGAAGTTCTTAGGAACTAATTTTGAAAGATGGCAGTAGAAAATATTGTTCTATCTTACTACTCTCAACCTGGCACAGTTTCTCCGTGAGGATGCTCCTACTTTGAAAAAGGATAAAACCGACATGAAAGTGGTTGCAGCAGTCGATGCCTAAAAACATGCTAATTTCCTTTGCCAGAATTACATCTTGAATGGACTTGATAACACATTGTACAACGTCTAAAGTCCTATCAAGACGGCAAAGGAACTTTGGGAGTCTTTGGAGAAAAAAATACAAAATGGAAGATGCCGGTTTAAAGAAATTTGTGGTTGGCAAATTCCTAGATTTTGTGATAGTTGATTTTAAGACTGTGATCAGCCAAGTTCAAGATCTCCAACTCATTCTGCATGACATTCATGTGGAAGACATGTCTCTCAGTGAATCCTTCCAAGTTGTTGTTTTAATTGAGAAATTACCAAAAGGCTGGAAGGAATTCAAGAACTACCTCAAACACAAGCGCAAAGAAATGACTTTAGAGGAATTAATTGTGCATTTGAGGATTGAGAAGGATAACTGCAATTCTAAGAAGTGGGCTGGTAAGTATCCGATGGAATCTAAGGCAAATGTAGTGGTACATACTCCAAAAGCAAAATGGAATTGTTGAAAAAAAAAAATAGAACTTTAAAAGAAATGATGAATTTCATGCTAATCAGTTTTGGATTACCTCAGAACTTGTGGGAGGAATCAATACTTTCTGCTAACTATATACTTAATATAGTACCCCGAAAGAAAGTAAATCAAACACCTTATGAATTGTGGCACAGGATAGTACCATCCTACAAATACTTAAAAGTGTGGGGGTGTTTGGCTAAAATAGCTGTTCCTAGTCCTAAAAAGACTAAGATAGGTTTTAAAACTGTTGATTGCATTTTCATTGGTTATGCCATGTGTTAGACTAATTTATTTTGATGATTTATTTAATTATATTTTAATTTATTTGAAAAAGAAAAATATAATCCAAAATTTATTTTGATGATTTATTTAATTATGTTTTAATTTATTTAAAAGAGAAAAATAGAATTCAAAATTTATTTTGATGATTTATTTAATTATATTTTCATTTATTTGAAAAAAGAAAAATAGAATCCAAAATTTGTTTTGATGATTTATTTAATTATGTTTTAATTTATTTAAAAGAGAAAAGAAGAATCAAAATTTATTTTGTCCCATTATTTCTCACCTATACTTTTATCCTAAATATTGTTTGAATGTATTTAATATTTGCTTAAATCAGGAGTTCATTTCAACCCAAAAATAATGCCCAAACTAGAGGTTCAAACAGCCCAAAACAAAGATTCAAACAGCCCAGCACAGCAGTAAGACAAAAGGTTCAAGTAAAAAATATTCAAATTAGTAATGATGGAGTGGAAGATATTCAAATGAATACAACAGCTAAAAATGGCTATAAGTTTCATTATATATACCAAAGTCTCTGATGTGAACAAGAGACAGCAACTACAAACAAGTTACAGAAACCAAAAAATATTCTTTGATTTAAAATCACTCTTATTTATTCTCTGAAAAATTTTCTGAGAAGTGTTTTTCAATTTTTGTTTACATCTTCTCTCAGAAATTATACATTAAGTCGTATAGTTTTAGCTCATCTTTCCTGTGTGAGGATTACAGAAAAATCAGAGTCTCATTTTTATATCTATCTTTGAGAGATAATTCTTGTAGGTTTTGTGAAAGCAAAAACACATTCTTTTCAATCCTGTAAGAGTGTAGTACTTTCAGTTTTTTTTTTTTTACTCAGAAAGTCTGTGTAAAATCCGTGGAGGATTGCTCCATCTGTGAAAAGGTTGCTAGCACCCTGTGAAGCTAGAGAATAATGGAAAATCTCAAGTAAAGCTTGAGGAGTGGACGTAGGCTGAGTTGAAACTGAACCACTATAAATTTGTTTGTCTGTCTCTCCCTTATCTCCTTATTTTATTTAAATTGCCATAACTATATTTCATATTTTTATCATTAATTGACATAGTTGTTAGAACACTTGTTTTAATTATTTTTATTTCATTAACTATATTTATCTATTGTGTTAGTCATAATTTTTATTAGGGTATTATTATTTTATTTGTAAAAACCTAATTCACCCCCCTCTTAGGTTGTCTTTTTAGGTAGCAATTGGTATCAAAGCCTAGACTCTTGTTTTAGATTTAACCATCTGGGAGTTTCGATCCATGGCAACCTTAACTGAAGAACAAGCCACAAATAGGCCACCATTGTTTGACGGAAACAACTATAGTCATTAGAAGGATGAGATGACCCTATACCTACAAGCCACTGATTATGCCATCTGGATTATTGTCATCAAAGGTCCAAAATTTCTTACCAAATTAGTAGACAATATTAGTGTACCTAAAACTGAAGATGAATGTGATGAGAGGAATCATAAATTATTTCAAGTCAATGCTAATGCCAAACTCACCATTGTTTGTGGATTAGACTCTAAGGAGTATAATAGAATTTCAAGTTGTGATTCAGCAAAAGAAATTTAGGACAAACTTGAGGTAACGTATGAAGGTACAAACCAAGTGAAGGAATCTCGTATTGATATGCTTGTTCACAGTTATGAATTGTTTAAAATGGACTCTGATGAATCTATTTCAAGTATGTTTACTAGATTTACTGAAATTGTAAACTCTTTAAAATCTCTTGGCAAAACTTATATTAACAGTGAGTTGGTGAGAAAAATTCTTAGGTGTTTACCAAAGAAATGGGAAGCAAAGGTCATGGCCATTATAGAAGCCAAAAATCTCTCCACACTTAGATTGGATGAGCTTATGGATTCTCTTATGACTCATGAGATCACCATGAAAGGGCATGAGGATGTTGAAAATAAAAGGAAAAGTGGAATTGCATTCAAAGCCTCATCAAATGAAGAAGAACATGAAAACTTCAATGATGATGAAAGCTATGCCATGTTTAGTAGAAATCTCAAAAAACGCTTCAAAAAAAACAATTATGGAGGAAGACGACCTTTCAAGAAAGAGTACAATAAAAATAACAAGAAATAGTCTATTATTTGCTATGAGTGCAAAAATCCTGGACATATGAAGATGGATTGTCCAAAATTAAAGAATCATGGAAAAGACTAGAAAAGAAACAAAAAGGCCATGGTAGTAGCTTAGGGAGAAAGTGAAGATGAAAGCTGAAGTTATGAAATTGAAAATGAAGTAGCCAACTTATGCCTCATGGCTCTTGAAGATGAAGAATCTACTTAAGATGAGGTAACTATTCTTTATGAAGAACTTGAAAGTGCATTCCATGAACTACAAGATGAATTTAGAAAAGTTTGTGCCAAAAATAATGTGTTGAAGAAATCTGTTGCATCTTTATCTATTAATATAGAAGAATTAAAGAAAGAAAATTTGTTTTGAAAAATGATTTTGATACTATCTCTAATGAGAAAACTACTTTAAAAAACAATATTGATGATTTAACAAAAACACTTGAAAATTTTGTAAAAGGTAAAAATAATCTCAACATACTTCTTGGAAATCAAAGATGTGTTTTCAATAAAGCGGACATTGGATATGACCCTATTAAAAAATAAAAGAATCTCAATACAATTTTTGAAAAGACATCTCTCATGACTCACCCTCATATTACTTATTATTATTATAGAAAGAAATGCCATTATATATCTTCTTGTCTATTCAAAAATAATATAAACATGGGAATTAAAAAGATTTGGATTGTTAAGGGATCTAACAAAACTAACCAAGAAGGACCCGAGAAACTATGGGTACCAAAAACTAACACTTGATTGTCATCTTGTAGATTTGCTTTAAGTCCAAAACTAAAAAAGGGAAGTGGTACCTTGATAGTGGATGTTCCAGACACATGACCGGAGATAAATCCTTCTTTATTACACCGCCATCCAAAGATGGAGGCTTTGTTACTTTTGGAGACAACAAGAAAGGAAAAATCATCAATATTGATAGCATCGGTATTTCTCCTAACCCTTCTATTGAAAATGTTTTACTTGTTGACGGACTTAAGCATAATCTACTTAGTATTAGTCAATTATGTGATAAAGGTAATCGAGTTATTTTTGATAAATCACATCGCACAATTGAAAGCACAAATGATCATAAAGCTTTATTCGTTGGTAATCGTCACGATAATGTTTATGTTTTTCATCTCAATGATCTCTATACTAGTGATTTTAAATGTTTATATGTTAATAATGAAAATAGTTGGTTATGGCATAGAAGACTTAGTCATGCTCATATGGATTTAATTGCTAAACTTTTGAGAAAGGATTTGGTCATTGGACTTCCAAAAATTAAATTTGAAAAAGATTATCTTTGTAGTGCTTGTCAACAAGGAAAACAAACTAAAACATCGTTTAAATCAAAATCTTATATTTTCACAACTAGACCTTTACAACTACTGCATATAGATTTATTTGGTCCCTCAAAGACATCTAATCTAGGTGGTAAACATTATTGTCTTGTTATTGTTGATGATTATTCGAGATTTACATGGGTTATGTTTTTAGCACACAAAGATGAAACCTTTTCGTCTTTCACAAAACTCTATCGTAGAATTCAAAATGAAAAGGCTTTCTTATTACTAATATTCGAACCGACCATGGTAGAGAACTTGAAAATGAGAAATTTGAATTGTTTTATGATGAGCATGGTATTGGATATAATTTTTCAGCACCTAAAACCCCTCAACAAAATGGTGTAGTAGAAAGGAAGAATAGAACTTTAGAAGAGATGAGTAGAATAATACTTTGCGAAAATAATCTTCCTAAATATTTTTGGGCCGAAACCGTTCACACTGCATGCTATATTTTAAATCGTGCATTAATTAGACCTATTCTCAAAAAGACTCCTTATGAGCTTTGACATGATAGAAAGCCCAACATTAGTCACTTGCATGTTTTTGGTTGTAAATGTTTTGTGCATAACAATGGTAAGGATAACTTCAGTAAATTTGATTCAAAATCTGATGAAGCAATTTTTCTTAGCTATTCCTTAACTAGCAAAGCTTATTATGTTTTTAATAAAAGAACTCTTGTTGTAGAAGAATCTATACATGTGGCATTTGATGAAACTAACATCTCTGCTCAAAAGCAAATTGTTAGTGTTAATATAGATTTGGAACCAAATGTGAAAAATTCAAGTATCTACAAAGAAGAGAACCAACCATGTAAGTTGAACAAAGATATTGAACAACCTATTCTCCCACCTCAAGAAAAAAGAGGAAACAATGATGATTTGCTAAGAGAATGGAAGTTTGTTCCTAATCACCCTAAGGATTTAATCCTAGGTGACCCTACAAAAGGTATTGAAACGCGCTCTTCACTTAGAAACATTTGTAGTAACTTGGCTTTTCTCTCATAGATTGAGCCTAAAATTTTTCAAGAAGCCGAATTCGATGAATATTGAATGATAGCTATGCATGAAGAGCTTAACCAATTTGAGAGAAACAAAGTGAGGGAACTTGTGCCAAAACCTAAAGATCATACCATTATGGGTACCAAATGGATCTTTTAAAACAAGCTTAATGAATCCGGCACAATTATAAAAAACAAGGCTAGACTTGTTGCACAATGATACAATCAAGAAGAAGGCATTGATTTCGATGAAACATTTGCTCCGGTTGCTAGATTAGAAGTCATTCGCATGTTACTTGTAGTTGTATGTTTTAGAGATTTCAAACTTTATCAAATGGATGTAAAAAGTGCCTTTCTAAATGGTTTTATAAATGAGGAAGTTTATGTTAAACAACCCCCACGTTTTAAAGATCATGCTTTTCCAAATCATGTTTTTAAACTATCAAAAGCTTTATATTGTTTGAAACAAGCACCTCATGCATGCTATGAACGATTGAATAAATTTTTGATTGAAAATGATTTTTCTAGAGGAACGATTGACACAACACTTTTTGTTAAAACTAAAAATGATAATTTACTTATTGTGCAAATATATGTGGATGACATTATATGTGGATGACATTATATTTGGTGCTACTAATGAAACCTTGTGTAAGGAATTTGCTAAATGTATGCAAGGTGAGTTTAAGATGAGCATGATGGGGGAGCTAAATTATTTCCTTAGACTTCAAATCAAACAATGTAAGGAATGAATTTTTATCAACCAAGCTAAGTACACAAAAGAACTACTCAAAAAAATTTGGTATGTATGACTCAAAAATAGCTGGAACTCCTATGAGCACATCCATTAAGCTAGACAAGAATGAAAAAGGTAAGTCCATCGATCAAACAAAATATCGAGGTATAATCGGCTCACTTTTTTATTTAACTGCAAGTAGACCCGATATTATGTTTAGTATTTATATGTGTGCTAGATATCAATCAAATCCTAAAGAATTACATCTTAGTGCTGTTAAAAGAATTTTTAGATATCTTGTTGGCACTCAAAATTTGAAACTGTTTTATCCTAGAGGTGTTGCATTTGACTTAATTAGTTACTCGGATGCCGACTTTGCCGGATGCAAACTTGATAGAAAAAGCACCAATGGCACTTGTCACTTCCTTGGAAACTCATTAGTATCTTGGTTTAGCAAAAAGTAAAATTTTGTTGCTTTATCAACAGCCGAAGCTGAATATATAGCTTCCGAAAGTTGTTGTGCCCAAATATTTTGGATGAAACAACAATTGGAGGACTTTGATTTGCATTATGATCATATCCCTATTAAATGTGATAATACTAGTACTATCAATTTAAGCAAAACTCCAGTTCAACACTCATGAACAAAACATATCGAAATTTGACATCATTTTTTAAGAGATCATGTTCAAAAGGGGGATATTGTACTTGAATTTGTAAACACCGACAAGCGATTGGCAGATATTTTCACAAAACCCCTAAGTGAGAATCACTTCAATTTTATTCGTGGCGAGTTTGGAATGTCGATTTCTACTTAAAAAAATTTGTTATGACTACGAAACTTGAATTTTTGTTAAAATAATATATGTGTATTGCTGCATTGATATGGAAACATTTATAATAGTTGAATGCTCTCAAGTCCTTCATACATTTATTCTCCTTAACAATTTGTTATTCTTAACTGTGTAATTTTTTTTGGGTTCTACATCTTGAGGTAAAATTAACTTTGCATACATTGATTTTTTTTAAAACGCTCATGGTATTTTTTTTTTTTTTTTTGCATTACCATTCCAGCAACACCAACGTCCCATTAAGTTTAATTTATTTTGGTATTATTTTATTTTATTTTTATTTTGCTATTAGGCTTAATTTTTTTTATTTTTTTCTTTCTCATTATTATTTTTTGTTTGGGCTTAATTTTCTTATTTTTTTATTGTCTACTTTAAATTTCATTTTTCAGTACTTAAACATAAAAACAAAAACAAATCAAAATACAAATATTTACAAAAAAAAAAAAAAAAAAAAAAACACCCTTAATTTTTTTTTTTATGGTCATATGCTGATCAAAATAAAAATATTTACATAAAAAAAAAAAAAAAATCTTCATTTTTTTGTTTACAGCCATACGCCAATCTTACTTATGCGCCTCTTCCATCATTTTTTCCCTCTTTTTTATCACCTTGGGAGGCCCTTGAAGGCCTTGCCCCCGTGCTTTCGTCGAGAGCGAGAACTCCTCGCTGACTATCAAAAGCCAAGAACGACGTTGCTCCAAATCGGTCCATGGAGGTGGTCTTCCATTTAAGCTCTTTATTTTCGGTCTTCAGTGCACAAATCTCTGCTCGTGCATCCTTGTACATGCGCTGGAGCAGAGAGAGTTAGGCGTTGATTTGGAGGAGCTCACTCGTTCTGTTCTGCAGTCAATGTGTCAATTTTGTGACTATAATCATCGTCTCCATACAGGACGTCAGTGTGAAATGATTGGCTTCAATATCTGATTGAGCTACCATTATTTGCTCAATCGACATCATAGGAAGGTTGGGAAGAGTAGGCACCAGAGCACTCGGCCCAGCAGCGCTTGAGGGGTCATTCAGGTCTGGAACGAGAGTGAGGGGACGAGGCGAGGCCATATGGTCGACAAGAGAGATGTAATCGAAATAAGGGTCATTTTTGGCAGACTTTCTGCTTTGCTCAGTCTTTCTACTCTATCTCTCTCAAGGCGACATAGAAAGGGATTCAAGCGAATGAAGAAGAAGAAGGAGAAGCGAGTGATTAAGAAGAAGAAGACGGAAGAGAAGAAGACAAGTAGAAGAGAGAGCCAAGGCAATTGATTGACCCGTGTCCCTTTTGTCAGTCGGCTGACGCAAAAGCGAGGCCGCGCATCTGACGCGATTTTCAATAGAAAAGAGAAAGGCGGGCAAATCATATATATATATATATATATATGTTTTGATTATCTGTTTTTGATGCCATTTATCCCTATCATTCTCCTCTTCCTCCTTTCGATTCTAAGCCATGATTTCCTTTTTGATAATGTCACAGGGAGAGAAACTTATGATGTTATGTATTATGATATTATATATTATGATGTTATGTATTATGGTATTATTTTCAAACTAATCTGATGTGATGTATTTATAGTTTGATATCTTAATCTTATATCATGTTGTTGATTAAAGCTTATTTATTACACATGTGTTAACCTATGTATTTAGAAATGAATTCAGGGAATACAACTTGAGGGGGAGCCTTTCTTACTCTCAAAACAAATCAAAGCATAATTGTGTGCCATCATCAAAAAGGAGGAGATTGTTAGACTAATTTATTTTTATGATTTATTTAATTATGTTTTAATTTATTTGAAAAAAGAAAAATAGAATCCAAAATTTATTTTAATGATTTTTTTAATTATATTTTAATTTATTTGAAAAAAGAAAAATAGAATCCAAAATTTATTTTGATGATTTATTTAATTATGTTTTAATAAAATTCAAAATTTATTTTGATGATTTATTTAATTATGTTTTAATTTATTTGAAAGAGAAATAGAATCAAAATTTATTTTGTCCCATTATTTCTCACCTAAACTTTTATCATAAATATTGTTTGAATGTATTTAATATTTGCTTAAATCAGGAGTTCATTTCGACCCAAAAATAATGCCCAAACCAGAGGTTCAAACAGCCCAAAACAAAGGCTCAAACAGCCCAGCACAGCGGCAGGCCAAAAAGTTCAAGTGGAAGATATTTAAATTAGTAATGATGAGGTGAAAGATATTCAAATTAGTAATGATGGAATGGAAGATATTCAAATGAATACAACGACTATAAACGGCTATAAATTTCATTATATATACCAAAGCCTCTGATGTGAACAAGACACAGCAACTACAAACAAGTTACAGAGACCAGAAAATATTCTTTGATCTAAAATCACTCTTATCTATTCTCTGAAAAATTTTCTAAGAAATGTTCTTCAATTTTTGTTTACATCCTCTCTTAGAAATTATACATTAAGTCGTATAGCTTTAAACCCATCTTTGTTGTGTGAGGATTACAGAAAAATCAGAGTCTCATTTTTATATCTATCTTTGAGAGATAATTCTTGTAGGTTTCTGTGAAAGCAAAAACACATTCTTTTTAATCTTGTAAGAGTGTAGTACTCTCAGTGTTTTTTTTTTAACTTAGAAAGTCTGTGTAAAATAAATGGAGGATTGCTCCATCTGTGAAAAGGTTGTTAGCACCCTGTGAAGTTAGAGAATAGTGAAAAATCTCAAGTGAAGCTTGAGAAGTAAATGTAGGCTGAGTTGAAGCCGAACCACTATAAATTTATTTGCCTATCTCTCCCTTATCTCTTTATTTTATTTAAATTACCATAGCTATATTTCATATTTTTATCATTAATTGACATAGTTGTTAAAACGCTTGTTTTAATTATTTTTATTTTATTAACTATATTTATTTATTGTGTTAGTCATAATTTTTATTAGGATATTATTATTTAATTTGTAAAAACCTAATTCACCCCTCTCTTAGATTGTCTTTTGGGTAACACCATGAATAGTAATGCATATCTGTTTTTTATTCATAAGTTAAAACATTCCAAAATGCATGTAAATACTATTATTAAATCTCGGAATGTATCATTCTTTGAAAATATATTTCCTAATAAAACTGAACAAGAGACTAGTACTAAGAAAAAATCTTATGATGTTATTACTAGTCATAATCAAGAACAATAGCAAGAGATAAATCAAAATGATGAAGAGGAACCTAGACGTAGTAAACATGCTAGAACCTCAAAATCTTTTGATCTAGATTTTCTAACATTTTTGTTAGAAAATGAGCCTTTAACTTTTAAAGAAGCTAGGCTCCTTTATGAAAAGAAGTTGTACATAGTGAAGTTGAATCCATCTTGCAAAATCACACTTGGGAATTGGTGGATTTGCCATCAGGTTGTAAACCTCTTGGAGACAAGTGGATTTTCAAAAGAAAAATGAAAGCGGATGGATTAATTGACAAATACAAGGCAAGACTTGTGGTCAAAGGATATGGACAAAAATAAGGTCTTGATTACTTTGACACATACTCATCAATTACTAGAATAACATCCATTAGAATGCTAATTGCCATTGTATCTTTATACAATCTAGAAATTCATCAAATGGAAGTGAAAATTGTTTTCTTAAATGGTGAGTTAGATGAAGAAATTTACATGGAGCAACCAGAAGGATTTTTTGTTCCAAGAAAAGAAAAGAAAGTATGTAAATTGGTTAAATCATTATATGGTTTAAAATAAGCGTCAAAGCAATGGCACGAGAAATTTGAAAAATCAATTATGTCAAATGGATTTAAAATTAATGAATGTGACAAATGTGTTTATATTAAAAACACAAATAACGGTTATGTAATAGTATGTCTTTATGTGGATGATATGTTCATCATAGGTAGTAATAATGACATGATTAAAACTATTAAGAAAATGTTAAATAAACATTTTGACATGTAGGACATGGGGATTGCTGATGTAATACTTGGTATGAAAATTACCAAAACATCATAAGGATATGTTTTGTCACAATCACATTATATTGAGAAAATATTTGACAAATTCCGCAAAGGTGATGATCATCTTGCTAGAACATCTATGGATGTTAATTTGTTTTTTTTCTAAGAATGTATAGGAAAGTATTTCTCAATTAGAGTATGCCCAAATTATTGGAAGCTTAATGTATTTGATGAATTGCACTCGTCCAAATATAGCTTATGCAATAAGTAAATTAAGTAGATATACGAGTAATCTTGGAGTAGAACATTGGAAAGTTATTTTAAGAGTTTTTAGATATCTCCGATTTACTCGTAACATTGGGGTGAATTATACTAGATATCGAGCAGTACTTGAAGGATGCTGTGATGCAAATTGGATATCGGATACTAGAGACTCAAAATCCACTAATGGGTATGTCTTTTCTCTTGGTGAGGCGACTGTATGTTGGAAATCTTCCAAACAGAGTTACATTGCTAGGTCTACTAAGGAATCAGAATTCATAGCTTTAGATAAAGCTGGGGAAGAAACAGATGGCTTTGCTACTTCCTTGAAGATATTCCAATGTGGCCAAAACTGATGCTTGCTATTTGCATACATTGTGATAGTCAATCAGCAATAGGTAGAGCACAGAGTCATATGTATAATGGTAAGTCACGACACATTCATCATCGACATAACACCGTGAGACAACTACTCTCTAATGAAATTATTTCCATTAAATATGTGAAATCTAAAGACAACATAGCGGATCCACTAACCAAAGGGTTAGCAAGAGAGTTAGCTGAGAATTCATCAAGGGGAATAGGACTTAAGCCTATTAAATAAGAGTTACCACAATGACAACCCAACCTAGTTGATTGAAGATCCCAAGATCTAGGTTCAAAGGAACAACCGAGTTGTGTATGACTCATAAGAATCATTGAGGAGTCAACCTCCTAGCCATTTCTATGATGAAATAGTGATATCTGCAGTGTTTTAGATTAAGTAATACTTTTCATGATTCTTATATCTAGGAATATCTAGTGGAGTGTGGCAGGATACTCTTCATAAGAATCACCTAAATGAGTGTGAACTAGGCTGGTTCTATGATATTTGTAAATGGCTACAATTCTCTAGAGCACTCATGAAAGACTAGGTTGTTCAAGGCCAAAATGAACACAATAGTGAGAACTAAACTGTGTCTGGTAATATACTGTCTGAGTTCTATTGTCTTGATTTACACAAATGGCTGAACAGTTCAAGACATCATGTTCACTGGTTAGCTAGTAAATCAAATAGTGTCTCACAAGGGAAGGTTCAAAGCCAAAAGCTACCTATCATTTGCAGAATATTTCCAATTTTTTAACTCTTAATAATTAGATCATGTTGTTACATTTTCTCTCCGTCAAATTCCATTCATGTGGGGGATTGTTGGAAATAATGGTTTTGTAGGCTTATTTTGGGCCAACTTTAAGCCCAAATTTAAGTGGGTCCCACAAGTCTTTTAAAGTGGGTCCAAAGAGATGACATGTTCCTTGCCGCGTGGCAAGTTACACAATGAAGACGGTACGTCAAAACCATTTATGAGTGAATGGGAAGTTGGCATCATTTTCGAGTTTGTGGAATAGACAATTAAAGAAGTAAAATGTGAGTTTCTTTGCAATGGTTGTCCCACATTGGAAACTTAAGAGAACTTATGTGTGTATATAAGTTCTAGATGGCAACACTTGGGTTGGGCCCCAATGAGCACCCCAAGTTTGTAGAAGGGATGAGTTATGGACAAAGTGAACCTTGGTTCAAACCATAATGAGTGCACGCACGCCGCCATTGCCACAGTCATCCGCTCGGCCGGCCGAGCCGAGCCATGCCGGGCCCGGGTGTAGGTTGTGGGGCGGGTCAGTTCTAACATTAATTTTTTGGACAAAATTTATTTGAATGTTTTCAAATCCTTACCAGAAAATTATTTGAATTTCTAAATGAAATTATTTTAATTTTTTGCGCCAAATTTTTTCTATCCAAACAATGTCCTTGTTCAATCCAATTCTAGCGAGATCAAATTGTTTTTTTACAATTATAAAACTACCTAGTAATTATGAACTGATATGAAACTGCCAGCAGTTATCTGTTCAAAATTTGAACTGTACCTGTTCATTTCAAACTACATCTGTTCGTTTTGAAATTCAGACCTGTTCAGGTCTACAAATACTAGGCCTATTTCAGCAATTAAATAATCCTAAACACAATCTAGAAAAATTACCTTGCTTCCTGTTTTTGCTCTTGTGCATTGTTATTCTTCATATTAGTTTTAGGAAAAATTTAGAGAGTATAGAACACTAGTTTTGTTCGCCGTACAAATTATTTGGAGTGCTACTACAATCTGTGAAGATCATTGTATCTTGGAAGATAGACACCATTTATTCATAAGCACCATAGCGGGGCGAATCTGTCTTAAGGACAGAATGTCACACACTTGGCTTGATCGTTTTTTGTTGTTAAGTTGTTTCGGTAAATAAATTTTATAAGTAATTTATTTTCTTTGATTGATTTAGTTTCAAGTTATTTATTTTACACAGAAGATTGTTCCAACAAATCTGGACCAAAAGATTTTAAGGTTCTAGCACGTTTACTACACCTAGGTTCTTCTTCTTCATTTTGATTTATCTCTTGCTCTTGTACTTGATCTTATTCTTGATCATGACTAGTAATAACATCATAAGATCTTTTGTTAGTATTAGTCTCTTGTCCAGTTTTATTAGAAAATACATGTTCAAAGAATAATGCATTTCTAGATTCAATAATAATATTTACATGCATTTCTGAATGTTTTGACTTATGAATCAAAGACCGATATGCACTACTATTCTTGGTATAACTGATGAATATGCAATTAATGGTTTTTGAATCTATCTTAGTCTTTTTAGGACTAGGAATATCCACTTTAGCCAAACATCTCCCCACTTTTAAGTATTTGTAGGATGGTACTCTCTCATACCACATTTCATAAGGTGTTTGATTCACTTTCTTCTGGGGTACTTTATTAAGAATGTAATTAGCGGAAAGTATTGCTTCCCCCCCCCCCCTCCAGTTCTGAGGTAGTCTAGAACTTATTAACATGGCATTCATTATTTTTTTTTAAGTTCTATTTTTCCTTTCAGCAATGTCATTTTGCTGAGGTGAGTAAGGAGCCGTGGTTGGATGAATTATTCCATTTACAAAACTCATCAAAAGGCGATTCCTATTCACTACCTCTACCACTTCTTAGAATTTTTATTTTCTTACTAAGTTGATTTTCTACTTCATTCTTATATTGAATGAAAGTTTCCAAAGCTTCATATTTTGTTCGAATTAAATAAACATAACTATAGTCATTGATGAAAGTGATAAAATATTTTTTTCTACCTCTAATTTGAATTAATTTAAAATCACAAATGTCACTATGAATTAATTCAAGTAGTTATGTACTTCTTTCAATTGAATGAAAAGGAGTTTTAGTTAATTTTGCATCAATATAAATTTCACATTTATGATTTGGATCAATTTTAAATTATGTAAAATTCCATATTAATTAATCTATGCAAAAATCCATAATTAACATGTCCTAATCTATCATGCCATAAATTAGAAGACTCAAGCAAGTAAGAAGAATATGTATTTTTATTAATCATAGGAGAGACAATAGTCATTATATTCATTTTGAAAAGGTTATCATTCAAGTAACATTTTCCTATATACATACCGTTTTTGATAAGTACAAATTTGTTAC
The DNA here is from genome assembly GCA_025200525.1 of Camellia lanceoleosa. NCBI lineage: Eukaryota > Viridiplantae > Streptophyta > Magnoliopsida > Ericales > Theaceae > Camellia > Camellia lanceoleosa. Next base: position 108,186,581 of record CM045758.1, read on the forward strand.
TTTCAAAAACTAGCCTAAACCCATTTTTGCTTAATAGAGATCTGGAAACAAGATTTTTGCGAATGTCTAGCACATACATCACATTGTTGGTGATGAGTTCCTTTCCAAATGTCATCTTTAGAATTATCTTTCCTTGTCCTTCAACTTTAGAAGTTGAGGAGTTGCCCATGAATAGTTGTTCTCCATTGTCCACCACTGAATAAGAGGAAAACATCTTTTTGTAGGCATAAATGTGACGAGTGGCTCCAGTATCCACCCACCATTTCTTGAGATTTCCGACACGTTTGACCTCAGAAACAACGGCTGAAAGGTTTATGTCATCAACACCATTGGAGATTCTTTCCATTTCGGTGATATTAGCTTGAGCAGGTTTCTTACTTGACTTTTCTCTACCTTTGCGCTTGCTACGACAATCTTTGGTCCAGTGTCCCTCTTTGTCACAAATGTAGCATTTGCCATTAAAGTTGAATTTCTTGGTGTCCCCTCCCTTAGAGTCTTGTGAGGAACTTTCTCCAGAGAATTTCCGTTTCTTTGTTTTTAGTGCATGTTCCACCACATTTGCCTTAGACTCTATAGGATGCTTACCAGCCCGCTTCTTAGAAATGCGGTTGTCCTCCTCAATCCTTAACTGTACAATCAATTCTTCCAAAGTCATTTCTTTGCGCTTGGGTTTGAGGTAGTTCTTGAATTCCTTCCAACCTTGTGGTAATTTTTCAATTGAGGCAACAACTTAGAAGGATTCACTAAGAGACATATCTTCTGCATGAATGTCATGCAGAATAAGTTGGAGATTTTGAACTTGGCTGATCACAGTTTTTTAATCAACCATTTTAAAATCCAGAAATTTGCTCACTACGAATTTCTTCAAGCCAGTATCTTCTGTTTTGTATTTTTTCTCCAAAGACTCATAATTCCTTAGTCATCTTCATAGGGCTATAAACGTTGTACAATGTGTTATCAAGCCCATTCAAGATATGGTTATAGCAAAATAAATATGCATGTTTCAACTGCAGCAACCACAGCAATCACTTGCCAGTCAGTTTCATCCTCTTTTAGCACAAGATCATCCTCACGAAGGAAACGTGCCAGATTTAGTATAGTAAGATAAAACAACATCTTTTGATGCCATATTTTAAAGTTAGTTCCCTGGAACTTTTTTGGCTTTTCCCTATGATTTACCGGGACTGTCACAACAGCAGAAGGGATAGGGGCAGTTGCAACATCGGTCGGATTAGAGGTTTGCGCAGTTTCAACAGTCATGAATTCTAAATTATAAAATAAAATTAGAATTAGAATTAGAATTTTATACTACATAGAAAATTAAACAATAAAACACAAAATTCTATAAAAATAAAAATAAATAAAAACAAAATTGTAACTTTTATTTCTAATTAATTTGAAAATAAATTTTTATATAAACAAATTAATTCCACACAAAATATTATTTCTGTAACACTTCAAAAAATTAAAATACTGAAAACAAAATTTTAATTAATGAGAACTCAGAAAATTATTTCTGAAAAATAGAATTAATTTTTGATCAACTTCACACAAAACAAAATTATCACAAATTAATATTAGGAAAAAGTCAATGATAAGCAGTATATTGTTATTATTTGTTAAAGAAAATAAACAGTATATTACTACTATCTGTCAAACAATATATTAATACTATTTGCATTTTCCAACTAGAATATTACTTTGTAAAACCACAGAAAATAAGTTCTTGCAAAGAACTGTGAAAAATAAACAAACGAAAAATTCTGCGCAAACAGAATAATTTGAATTTGTCTTAAGATTGTTGGAACAATCTTCTATGTAAAGAAATGAAACTGAAATAACAAAACTAAATTACTTATAGAAATATTCTTGTATCGAAAATTAGAACAACAACTTTCGATCAAGTTGAGTGTGTGATAATCTTTCTTTAAGATAGATTCACCGCCGCACAGGTGCTTACGAATTATCGACGTCTATCTCCCAGGATACAATGATCAGAAAACACAGATTGTAGCAGGACTACAAACAATCTTCTAAGCGAATCAAACCTGTGTTCTGCAATTCTCTGAAATCTTTATGAACTAATATGAAAAATATATGCAAGAGAGAAGAAAAACGGAAGCACAAATGAATGTATTGGATGATTGAAACTGCTGAAAAAGAGTTTGTATTTATAGGCCGTGTGGTGCTTGTTCGGAAGGGTAGAAAAATCCTCCTAATAGGTGCGAATTTGAAACCGCTGGAAAGATGAAGGAAGGTGATCAGAGAGTCATTGGTTCGGACAAGAATTTGAATTTGAATTCGAATTTTGGCACAAAAAATTTGAATTCATTCCGTTAGGATTTCAAATTTCTCGCAATAATTTGAAAAAATTCAAATGAATTTTGTACAAAAAATTAAAGCTAAGACCCGACCCGACACATCTTGGCTTGGTTGGCAGGTCGAACGAACGGCGGCGGTGGTGCACGTGCTCGTATGTGGTGGTTTGGGCCAAAGTCCACTTTATCCATAACTCCCCTCCTTACAAAACTTGGGGTGCCCAAGTCAACCTAAAACTTATATACTCACATAAGCTCTCTTCAGAGTTTCAATGTGGGATAACCAATTTAAGGAAAGCTACATTTGACTCTTCAACTTCTCATTTCACGCACCTGAAAACGATGTCAACTTCACATTCACTCATAAATAGTTTTGACAAACCATCTTCACCATATGACTCACCATGTGACAAGGAACATGTTACTTTTTTGGACCCACCCCAAAAGACGTATGGGTCCTATTTAAATTTGGGCTCAAAGATGGCCCAAAATAAGCCTATAAAACCATAAATTTCTAACATAAACAACTATAATAATTTCTATTTCCGACCAAGTTCTGTCCAGTTGACTTTTTCTCAGCCCTCCAGGCCCTTTTTCTCTATAAATAAGAGACTATTCACCTTTTTTAAGGATCCTTTCTTAGAGAGAGAAATTCTTAACACTTTGAGAGCCAAATTTGTGAGAGCCAAACCTTTAAGAACCTATATCTATATATATTACCTTTGCATCAAGATTTGAGAAACGATCCTAATCGCTCTGCACGAGGTTTTCCAATGGAGTAGCTCAATGGAACCGAAGGGATATCATGGGAGAATCTTTGATAAAGAGAGTCATTTGTTGTTCATTTTGCATTGTAAGTTACTAGATTTCACATCTTATTATCTGTACGAGCATGAAATATTCACGACAACTGTAATCCTGTTAACCAAGCTCGCGATCTTGTAAATGTCATCGTTAGACCTAAAATCATAAGAACGTGAGCTTACTGGTGGGTGTGTGCCAAAAAAACCCTCCGATGGTTAAGTTAGCACTCAAGATCAATATGGGAAAAGCTCTATGAATTCAAGAACTAAAGTTACATTACTTGATATTAGTTACTTCTGAGCTTTTATAAGTTTCACACAGTAGAATCGTAGTAGGACTCTAATTCCTCTACGTAAAATCCCACTAGAAATAGCATTCCTAAAGGATAATACTTATCCTTTCACATCCTTCTCACTGTAAACGAAGTGAGATGGCACAACTATTAGTGCGACAATCGACCAAGCAACCATACCGTTTAGCCTTTGCTTATTCTTGAGACAACCGTACAACGTACAACCCCACACAACCCAATGCAGTGCATTACCATGCTAATGTTACTCGATGCTCCATCTAGCTTAGTCAATGTTATGCCCCAACTCCGTTTCACCATTTGTCCAGTCTTCTTAGGATAACTCAGTCCAATCTATCTCTCTAGAAGCCAATGAAGAGTAACCAAACTAGTCCTACTTTGGCGCAAACCTAAGGCCCAATCAAACTTAGCTCGACCCGTTTGTATGGCAAAACAACTGACCAACATTGCCTGGTCATATCATGTAAGCCATATAACCAGTTGAACCTCTTTGCATAGCCCAAGTCTTGGTCCACAAATCTATAGCTTGACCCAAAATCATGCTGAATTTGCCTAACCCAAATATCAAGGCACTAATTCCCCTTTCAATTGCCCTTTAATTCCATCTATGACAGCATGACTAGGATTACCTCGTCCAGCTGAGATAAATTCACCTCGGTCTAACTATTTGACCGGTCTAAATCATTTGGGCTCCCCATGCAACTGGCTTTACAAACACCGCGTCCAAATTTATATACATGGCAGCCTCGCATTGGCTCTATACAACTGACATAGCCATTACGCACATTTCTCCAAAATTCAAATCATAACTTCTCTTCACCATTTATATATACATACAATACACACAGATTCAAGACCTTCACTGTTCACCTTCAGCTCCAGAGTGAAACCCTAAAAACCAGAGTCCTCATTGCCATTTTCACACCTTTTATACCAAGATCAGCCATATTTCTTGCATCAATCGAATCGCCAACATCACTAGAGCATTTCTAGCGATTGGAACTCAGTTTAATGCCTTAGATCGTAAATTCTCACACATCTAATCTTTTTCCATTGTTATACATCGCATTCTTGGTGTTCTTGAGCCTTAATCTCGTAAATCACACACAAAACTGCTATTACAGTCTAGTTGACTACCAAAACTTGGGTAAAATAAGGGCTTAAACTGAATTAAGGTTTTAAGTAACCCTTAACCTCCCATTTCCTAGTGCACAGTCCAACTTCTAAGATGAACATCAAAGAATCTGAGAAATTTTGGGTAAAAACCTTATTTTTGATCCGTAAACGCAAATCAACTGAGAAAACCTCATGTTTTTAGCAACATAGAACCAAACCGAGCTAAAATCTAACTCTTCATGTGCAACTGTGCCAAAGGGACCAAACAATAGAAAACCGAGATAAAACCAATTAAAACACTTGATCGAGCTAAACCTAATTGACTCTCAACCGAGCTAAAACCTTGCTCATAACAAATCTTAAATTGTTCACCGTGCAAAATCATAGGCTTGACCAGGCACACCAATACGTAAGCAATTCTTGAAGACCAAGTTAAAGCCACTTAATTAGGCTGCCTCACGTTGCCGAGATAAAGGCCACTACAACATATAAGTGTTTTAGAGGCCAAATTTTTTGATCTCTAAAAGTGAAAATTTTGTTGCAAAAGACATTTAGGGACAAATTTCTATCGTCGTGAGGATAGTTACTAAAAGGTCGTCCCGAAAAGTCAAAAACTAGGCTTTTAGCGACAAAATTTTGAAAATGTCACTAATAAATAGACTTTTAGGGACAAAATAATTTGGTCCCAAAATGATAATAATTCATCACTAATGTTCAATTTTCTTTGCTAAAAATATAATGACAACACTTTTTGTAACAAAAATATTTGATCCCTAAAAAATAATTGTCCCTAAATTTTAGTCTCTAAAACCTTAATTTTTTGTATTGGGCGTACAACTCAACCTTTCTTTTTTAAGATATTAAGTTAAACCATGCTTAATGGGCCGGTACTATTTCATGGTAGCTACGTCAGGAGCCAGAGACGAGTTCCGCAAGGATTACAACATCTCGATTGATGTCCACTTTGAGTTGGCCGAAGAAGGAACTCTACCATGGAGCGTAAAAGGCGTTTGCCTCTTCACCGTACTGTCTATTGTAGAAGGGTCTCCGCTTCTCGGTACAACTCTTAGTTTGTGAATCCCTAAGGCAAAGTATATTATGCCCCACCAAAGTTTCCACCAACACATTCAAAATAATAAAAAGAGTAGCCAAGCTCAATCATAGGCTAAACTTGAACCTCAGTTTAGTTTAGATATTTTGTCAATACATCGTTGGCCACACAGACTATGGGTTTTGCTGGGACTTGAAAATCAATAGGGGTCATGAACGCTTAGTGTTGGGCACACCAAACAAGGACTTATATGATGATGACTTACTCTAGGTACCTGGCAACTGTAAGATTGCCAACATGCCTGGTTGGTATATAAACCAAAATAAGGGCAAATTAGGTAAAAAAAGGATAGCTCGGCCAAACTTTCACATAATCATTGCACCAAGCTAAATGTTATCTTTTTTTGTAGATCTGAACTAGCTTCAAGCTCAATACTCTTGCCCCAACGAAGATGCTACCAAAGCGGTGTTGAGGTGTAAACAACGTGACTGCCATGACCTCCTAAATTACGAACCGACCTATCGATATTTGATACCACACAAAAGCAAAGTAACAGACTTCTTGTCTGAACTTTCCCCTCTTCCAAATCCAGCTCTTCTAAATATCCCCTTAATCCGATTAATCAAAAAAGAAGACATGGCCAAGCGTGGAAGTATAAAGAACTTGATGATCGCCTCATCAAAAGACAAAGCTACCACTTTAACCACTCCTCTAGTTCAGACAGTCAAGCTAACCTCAGGAACCGTGCTAGCTTTAGCCTCAACCGTGGTTCCAGTAGCTAGTATAAAATTGTGCCAAGCTACAAAGAGGGCACGCGCCATTAATCCATCCGTGGACTTGACGACCGAGCTAAGCATCGAGCAGCCTATCAAAAAGACTGCTCCTAGCCTTGCCTGGAAACCATCCTTAACCCATCGAGGAAAAGTCATCATGGTGGCAGACTCCATTATCGCAAACAAGAAGCATCTGCTCAGTTACAACCTTTCTAAAGCCTTGCTCTTACATGATGACATGGAAAAATGCAACCACTTTTCTAACACATGAGTTATCAAATCCGTGGTGAAATCCATGACCATGGTAATTTTTTCCTTAAATTCTTCTTGCTTCTTGGTTTCGGTAGCATTTTCATCTCGGTTTCAATTGCTAACACTTACATTCCTAACAATCCATCCAAAAATCCCAATTTATAATAGAAAGGTTGGTCAAACTGAAGCAGGACCTGAAGGATAAGACCGTCCAAGCTACCCAGGTTAAGACCAAGTTGAGGCAATCTCAAACTTGCTAGAGATGGCCAATACTGATAACACTTAGCTTCTCAGTCAAGTTACTGCTACCAAGAAGGCGAGAGATGATGCTCTGGCTGAACTGAACAAGTTGAAGAAAGAAGCTGCCATGCGACAAACTACTCTTGATGTCGCATTGTAGGTTACTGAAGACAACGGCTTCAATGAGGTGGAAGAGAGCTATGGCAAACAAATTGATGCCACAAAGGATGTCTTCTTTCGGTCCAGCTGGAAGGCAACTTATGAAAAATTTGGCCATGGCCCCGACACTGAGATATTCACTACTCTTCCTCCCTACTTCCTACCGGACTACATGGAAGCCTATGCTGATAGGGTGTTCGAGGCACTAGAACCGGATGACAAAGAAGAGAGTGATAGCGAAGATGGAGTTGAGCGAACTCAGCCTGGTACAAACGATTAGGATAGAACCCAGGAAAATGTTAAAGATGAGCTCAGTCTACTAATTTGATACTTGTTTTTGTTTGTTTGTTTGTTTTTTTTTTTTTTTTTTTTTTTGGAATAATGTAACTAGGCAAATGGCTTCTCTTTTTGTAAGTTTCAGAAAGGAATATACGTTTCACTTTTTAGCAAGCAATGCATCCGTAGTTGTTTATTTGATATCAAACCAACAAAATAGGACTTCCTTCTCTATCAAGCAAAATTAGCTCGGCAAGTAGTCCCCTCAATTTATTATGTTGAGCTAAAAACCAGCTCAATAAAGATTTTCAAAGTTGGAAACATCCTCCTACCTACTTTGTCAAGCCAAAAATCAGCTCGATAAAGATTTTCAAAGTTGGAAACATCCTCCAACCTACTTTGTTGAGCTAAAAACTAGCTTGGTAAAGGTTTTCAAAGTTGGAACCATTTTCCAACCTACTTTGCCGAGCTAATAACCAGCTCAGTAAAGATTTTTGAATAAGCAAAGGGTATTCAAACCTGTTGCCCTTTAGTCGTGCTAACTTAGTTACATTCAAAGCATAATAAGAAGATAATAAACATTGCTAAGCCCTAAAACGAAGAAAATTATACTTATTTGATTAACGATTGAAAATGAAAAAATATAGGAATAAAGGCTAGAAATAAAACTACTTTAAATTGGCAGTGTTCCAAGGTTTAGGTACAGTACGGCCTTCCAAATCTTCCAAGTTGTGTGTTCTTTTTATAGCTAACCCCACAATCTTGTAAGGCCCTTCCCAATTAGGACCCAACTTGCCATCATCAAGCATTAGGGTGTTACCCATGACTTTGTGTAAAAACCAATCTCCCACCTTGAATTGTCTTGGGTGCATAGTTTTGTTATATTTCTTGGACAATTCTTATTGATATGCAGCGATGTGAATTAGTGTCATCTCTCTTCTTTCTTTAGAAAGATCGAGTTCCAAACCTATTGCTTCTCCATTTAAGTTAGGGTCAAAATTTTTGCTTCTAATGGTGGTAAACCAATCTTAAAGGGAACAACTACCTCCATGACATAAGCTAAAGCGAAGGGTGTCTCTTCAGTTGACCGTCTTCGGTATGACCACAAAATGTGGGGTAATTTTTCAACTCATTTTCCCTTAGCTTTCTCAAGTCTTTTCTTCAATCTGTCAATGATGACTTTGTTTGAAGTTTTTGCTTAGCCATTTGATTGAAGATAGTCTAGTGTGGAATTGTAGAATTCGATCTTCAATTCTTCGCAAATTCCCTAAAAAGACTTTCATCGAATTGAGTGTTGTTGTCTGAGATCAAAGCCTTAGGAACTCCAAATCGAATGATGACATTCTGCCATACAAACTTCTTCACATCTTTTTCTCTAATAGATGTAAGTGCTTCTGCTTCAACCTATTTAGTGAAGTAGTTTATTAATGAAGAACTTCTTATTGCTTGGTGTTGTTAGAAAAGGTCACATAATATTCAAACCCCATAAAGAAAAAGGCCAAGGACTTGTCAAGGGTAGGAGTTCTCTGACCAATTGATAGATTTGATGTGCAAACTTCTAGCATTTTTCATATTTTCTCACATACTTATACGCGTCAACTTGCATATGGGGCCATCAATACCCTTATCAAAGAGCTCGATAGGCCAACGATCTCCCACCAATAAGACTTCCATACGTTCCTTCATGTATCTCAAACAAAAAGGCTTCAACTTTGCTAGGATGCACACATTTCAAAAATGGGTCCGTGAAAGACTTCCTGTACAACACTTTAGATGGAAATAGCCAAAACCACTCTGATTTTGCTTGTATTTTATTTGCTTCTTTTTTGTCAATGGGCAAATTTTTTTTTTTCAAAAAGGTGATGATAGGATCCATCCATGATAATCCTAGCTCGGCACATAACACTTCAGCCACTTTTGGCTCTTCAATGTCTGGTCTTTGTAAGAACTCAATTAGTAAAGGGTTGGGTACCATTATGTTAGACATCACTGCGAAGCCATCCAACTCGTATGCCTTAACTTTTTTTTCCCTTTCAATCTATTATACCCAAATTGCCTCAAACTTCATGATTTCTTCTCAGACTAGCATTTGGTATCTAGCCATTCTATTATCATTGGCTTCATATTTGCCTGAAACTTGGTTAATTGCAAGTTTGGGATCGCTATACACCATTAGCTCGGTAGCCTTCACGTGGAGGGAAGATTTCAGACTTGCTAAAAATGCTTCATACTCCACTTCATTATTGGATGTTTGAAATCCAAATCTAATTGCCTACTCAACTATCAAACCATCTGGTGAGATAAGAAAGACTCCTAGCCCGACTCCATATCTGTTGGAAGCTCCGTCAACAAATAGTTTTCACATCTCTCCAATAAACAACTTCAAACATTCAAATGGATCTGAAGACTTCTTTGGATCAGGGATGGCTATTATTTGTTCAACTGTGTCGTTATCTGTTCATGTTGAAATTCCTCATGTTTGTTCAGCGATTTCTTTGCTTGGTTGGCCCGCCACGTCTTCTATAGGCTCTTCATTGCAAGTTGGTTCTTTTGTTTCTTGGATTACCTTTTCACTCCCCCCTTCAACAGAGCGTTCTTAGGTTCAATACATGAGGCTACTGTTGCCAAACTCAATGGCGCGCTACAAGGCTTATCTGTTTGAGAAGAATGTCCAACTTGTTGCAAGGTTGTTATAGGCCATGCAATTTCCACGATGCATACTCCCTTGTTCGGTTTAATCAGTCAGGTCAACCGAGCAAATAAAATGGACTCTTAAGGAGAATTCAATAACGAAGTCTGCCAAGTCTTGCTTCTTTATCGCGGTCCTAGGTTAGAACTTCACATTAAATTGTCCCAACTCCACTACCCACTTCAAAATTCCCCTAGAAAATTCTTCCCTTTCAAACAAAGCCTTCAAAGGGAATTCTATTAGCACCATAATCGTATGTGCGTGAAAGTAGTGCACCAGCTTTTTAGACATCATCATCAAAGCTAAGACAAGCTTCTTCAATAGGAAGTACCTCGTCTCAGCACCGAGCAAAGTTTTACTTACATAAAAAATAGGCAAATGTTGTATTCCCTCTACATAGACAAGCACTATGCTTACAACATACTAAGAAAATGCAAGGTACAAATATAGCTCTTCTCAAAGGACTAGGGTCACTAAGAGTGGGGCTGAGGGCAAGTATTTATTCAATTCTTCCAGAGTGCAGTCACACTCTTCATTCCAGCTGAACTTTGATTTCAATGCTTAGAAAAATGGTCTGCAACAATCTGAAGATTGACTGATAAATCTATTCAGCGAGGCTGCGAGTCCCGCTAAGTGTTGCACTTTTTTAGTGTGCCTAGTCTTTCCAACTCTTGAATGGCCTTGATCTGTAAAGGATCTGCCTCTGTAACAATCTCGATCTGCAATTAGCCCATAATCCATGATTAAGAATGCTAATTAAGTTTTAAGAATGAGATTATGCATTACTTGTCCAATTTATATGTTATTTGTGTTTATATCTGTCTGTTGTAGGAATATTTGTCTGAAATTTTGTTTCGAGATGGAAATTGAAGGCCTTATCGGTATCTGAATATGAAATTAACTAAGTTAATTTTTAGAATTTTATAGAAAGTTTAATTGAAATTTGATTCGGATTCAAATAATTAGAATAAATTAATTATTAAGTTGAATTAACTTAGCTTTAATCACAATTAATTAGTCTAAGCTTAATGAGCCTATATAAGGCTAATGTGGCTTCTAAAATACATTCATACACACATTTCATCATCTTTTGAGCCTCAAAACCGTTTAGAGAGAGAGAGGTTGAATTCAAAGCTAGGAGAAGAAGAATTTGGAAGGAAATTGGGAGAATTGACTTGTTAGCTCAAGAATTAGCTACTAAGAGTCCAATTGGAGAGTGAAGGTAAGGAATTCAACTTTTAACTTTATATTTGAATCACCAATAAAAGAATTCAAGGGAACTTAGAGATTAAATACTTGAATCGGACTTAAGAGGTAGAAATGAAAATCACCTCATGCATGCATGCATGCATAGTTTGTAATGCTCTCAAAATAAACCCATAAAACATACATTCATGACACAAGAAAAAGATATCATATTCCATAAATCAGAGTATTCTTATAGAAAGTATTACATGTTAACAACAAAAGTAAATGCCCTTTAGGCTTACAACTTTCCAAGTCAACACTTGGATTCAACAAAATAAAGTTCTAACTCTTTACACAAAATAAGCCCTTGACTTGATATACAGGTAATACAGAAAGATAATCACAAAAGATCTCTCAGCCACTAAGCCTCCCAAGCTACATCCTTGGAGGTAGCATGTCACATGCACCTGAAAATGATGTCCCATATAGGGTGAGCCAACGCCCAGTAGAGATATGCTAAACATAGTATGAGCAATAACTAAAACATTAGCATTTGATAAATGTTTAACTTAGTTATATCCACTTATAACACATTTCAACTCCATGACTAAGATGTCCATGAGTTATTCCATTTTCCATTTATTACTAATACTTAATTCCCAACTATGGCTCAGAACCTGGCCAAACAATTTAAATGAGACCACATCTCATATCAACAGTATTTCTATTTCAGGTGAGATATAAACTCATATTCAACATTTCATACTTCACAATAGATACACATTTTGGTGCTGTATCAATCTCAAACAAAACACTTCCATACTTAACAAATGATACACATTTTAGTGTTGTATCAATGGAGTTCATCCCTTATCTCCTCCCAAACAAAATCCGGTTTAGAGGTCCATCCCCTATCTTCCCCTAAACCGTGGAGTACATCCCCTATCTTCCCCTAGACAATACAATGTATATTAACAATTATCATATACACGATCAATCAAAACACAAATTCGATGTATTATTCCAACCGTCATATTCAATGACATATTCAACCGATTAGTTTTAATTCACCTAATCATCATGCAGTGTCTACAACAATCAAGACTATCCTCCACTAATAGCCCAAAGCAATTATGTCTAAACAGATAATAAATGCATCAATAGATAAATTATCAACAATTTATAAGGTGAGTGATTAATCAATCCAACTCCACTATTCATTCTCATAATTACTCAATTTCATTATTTCCAACTCAAATTCATATTTCCTTAACTTTCCAAAATTTTATTATATAAATTAATAAATTTATCAAAAATTAGGACTTTTCTCCCCCATTTTCTAGTATTGACCCAAAGGCTCAAATATCATTACTAATCATCAATACCATCATTTTAAGACCCAAAATACACATGTATTGGTCAAAATAACCCCTCTTTTACATCTTGAAACCCTAACACCCAAAATTATTCAACTCCAACATTAAATCAAAATGTCCAAAAGTTTATGTCAAAGATCATAAAAATGAGTAGTTATCCCTACCTCAAATGGAGAGACCAAATGGAGAAGATGAAGGATTTCAAAGGTGCTCCAAACCTAATAATTTTCGAATCAAAATGAAGAGCAAGCCATCCCTTCCTCTTCCTCTCAAGATTTCTCTTTGTTCTCCTTCCTCTCCTTTAGTCGAATGTGTGTGTGAGAGTGTGACTAGTGTTTGCCATGCTAGGGAATGGTGATATTTATAGGCAAATCTGGTGTAACATGGCATAGAAGCCCACTGGTTAGAATTGAAAAGTCAAGTTAGGATTTATTGGTTCATTAAAGCCCACTAATAAATACTAGTTGGATTATGAAAAAACACTAGTTGGATTATGAAAAGACACTAGTTGTCATTAAATGAACACTAATAAGGATATTAAATGAACCACTAATAAGGATATTAAATGAACAAGTTTGTCATAAAAGCCTACTAATTGGAATTTGAAAGGACAAGTTTGAATATGAATGGACCATTATTAAAATTTAATGGACACTAACCCTTGGTTTCCAACCACAATCAACTTGTTTTCCCAAACACACCCAACCTGTTTCAAACCTGCCCAACACGACCCAAGACTCATACAAAGAGTAAAGGATGAAAACAGGAATAAGACAACAACACATCCACAGAACCGAGTCCGAAATACAATTAAACAATGAAGGGAAAACCGGGATCGCTATATAGTTCATGGATTTTGAGTTTAGTTTTCACTCAATTCTTACACGCAAGTGTTTATTTTTGTCAAATTATGAGAGCTCAGTATGATTCCGCACTTTAACACTTCATTTGTGCATGTTTTTTAAGTTTTGAATTCATATCATTACATGCATGTGTCTATATACAAAAAGTTTCAATGATGAAGAATTGGCATGCTTTTGGGTTCTGATTTTGTGCATTGAACTTCATTTCATGTTTTTCTATAAGTTCCCCAAGTGTTTCCAAGGTTTTGGGCCAAAAGAATGTGTTTTGGTGCAAAGAAATTATGCTTTCGACTTGGAACTAAAATCTGAAAATTCTAGAATTTGGTCACATCGCTCGAGCGACCAAACCATCGCTCAAGCGTAAATTTCAAGCTCTCAGAAGTTTTGCAGAGTTTGATGGTTGGCTCAAGCGACCAAAAGACCGCTCGAGTGACTACCCTTTGTTTTCAGTCTTAGTTCAAGCAACCAAGAAGTTGCTTCGAGCATGAAATGAGAGCTCCTAGTACTTTTGTAGACTCTGTAGACTGCTCAAGTGAACTGCCCTATTTTCTGAAATTTTGCAAAGTGTTCATTAGTGTATAATTGCATCGTTTTTCCATCTTAGGCATTTTTAAGCCATGGTTTAAACTATAATAATGAGGATAAGGGTTAAAAATACAACTAGAAAGAAATATGAAAAATGTTTACAGAGCGTGTGTTTCAATGTGTATCTGTCATGTGTTTGTGTAGGTCACGCGCTACCGTCTGTCTAATTCGTCTGTTCTGCTTCTGGAGCTATCTGTGAGTAATAACCTTGTAAAGATATGTTCAATTATAAGTATTTTCTGACGGATATGATAAGCTCTGTTTTCTAAAATGATATTTTTCTATATAAATGAATGATTGTCCAATTTCTAAAATGTAATCGTGGCATCCTTAGCATTTGTTATCTGATATTTGATATATGTGATCTATTACCTGGTACCAAGGATCTCTATGGGTTCTATTTATTGAACTATCTGTGAAACCTATATGGTTATCTGTTATGATTGTGCACAATCATCTGTCTTATATAAATATGGGTCTTAATGACCATCTGCTCTGTATATGGGTCTTATGACCAGTCTAATCTGTTAACGCTAATAGATGTATCATGTATGACTGATTACAAATCTGAATATGTATATGAATCTGTTTCTGATCCGAATTTTGATTTCTGAATCTATTATGGACATTATTGATAAAACCTTTGCTCTATTGTTATTCACTATACTCCAGCTCATTATTTATATTATGTATGTAGATGATCAGGTGTGTGAACAAGCTTAAGACTTCCAGTCTGGATCTATTTTTATTTCTATTCTGTTAGCCAACTTGTGTGTCTCTCGGGGAGGTTTCGGAAGTCTTTTTGTGGTCAAGTTCTGTGGGCAATGTTTGTGACTAATCTTTGAATAAGTCTGAAGTTTTAATTTTATTACGTCTATTGAAGAAATTTTGGTTTATCTGAATTAGGGCTAAGTTCCTTTTGGTTTATTTGTATTTGGATGACGTAAGAATGATGTGATTATATATGTAAATATAAGTTTAAACTTTTTGTCTCATATAAGTGTGCACAACTCTATGGACCTTGTATTTTGATATTTGCTTATACTAGCCCCATATTTTGCTAATCTGGTTTATAGGCCTTCTAAAATCTTTGGATTACTAGCCGGTTACAATGCTAAACCTATAAGGGTGGGTTTAGGTCGTGATAGCCTCTATTCCATTATTGGTTACCAAGAAGCCAAGAAACTTGTCAGATCCCATACCGAACACACACTTAGATACATTCAGTCTTAACTTGTGAGTTTTCAAAATATGGAACATCTTGGCCAAGTCTTTGAGATGGTCAGACTCATTCTTGCTCTTGATTACCATGTTATCAATGTAGGCCTCCATTGTCTGACCGAGCAAAAAAATGAACATCTTGATAGTCATCCTCTAAAAGCTTGTCCTTACATTCTTCAATCCGAAAGGCATTACCTTGTAACAATACAACCCCCTTGGAGTTATGAAAGAAGTGATCTATTGGTCCAGCCTATACATATAGGTAAGGCAATTGTGACCTGAGGTAGAATCCACCAATTGACCAATCCTTGGAAGTGGGAAGTCATCTTTTGGTCACGCCTTGTTGACCATTTTATAATTGATGTAGACGCGCCATTTGCCAATTTTCTTTGGTATTACAATAGTGTTGAGATCTATTTGGGATAATGGGCTTCTTTGATTGCCCTAGCTTCTAGTAAGTTTCTAACTTCCTTAGTCACTATCTCGACATGGTGCAATGCGGACCTCCGAGTTGTTTGATTGACCGAACTAGCATGTGGAAAGACATTAAGTTAATGGTAAATGAATCTTGGGTCAACGCTGGGCATATTGTAAGGTGTCCAAGCAAACACCTCAATGTTGGACATCAGAAAGTCTAGTATTTCCTTTTTTTCATTGCTAGAAAGAGGTAAACCTAGAAAAAGAAATTTTTTGGATCATTTTCATCAATCATGACTTCCACAAGTTCTTCAACTGCCTCTTCCTCAGCCTCTCTGCCAACATCTTCAAGCACCTCAATGTCCTCGAGTTCTACTATCATCTAAACAAATCCATTGGCAACTTAACTGTCGTTTACAACGACAAAGCATTGTTTTGATATGATTTGATTTCCCAAGACTTCTTCAATTACTCCTTGTGTAACAACCCCACTTCGCGATTAGCTACTAATCCATAATTAAGAATGTTAATCAAATGATTAGATGAAATCATGTGTTAATTGTGCATTTTGTATGTGCTTTGTATTTTTATCTATTAGCCGTAGGAATATCTATTCAGAATTCTGCTTTGTTCTGTTAATTAAAGGCCTTATTAGCATCCGAACATGAAATTGACTATCTTTATTGTTATTTGAAATTTTTAGAATTTTATGATAAGTTTAATTGAATTTCAATTCGGAATCGAATAATTAGAATAAAATAAGGTGGAATTGATTGGGCCTAATCAAACCTAATTAAAATTAAGTCATTTAAGCCTTAGATGACTCTAGAAGCCACTAAAGCACTCCTTCATCATCTTTAAATGGTACAAACGTGAGAGAGAGAGAGAGAGAGAGAGAGAGAGAGAGAGAGATATCAAAGTTAGAGAAGATGGAGAAAGGAAGAATTGGTGAGGTTGAAGGCAATTTGGAAGTTTGAGCTAGAATTACACACAAATTCAACCTTAGGTATGCTTCTCAACCTTGGTTCTGTATAAATAATCCAAGTTAGAGTCGAAT
Source organism: Camellia lanceoleosa (assembly GCA_025200525.1). NCBI lineage: Eukaryota > Viridiplantae > Streptophyta > Magnoliopsida > Ericales > Theaceae > Camellia > Camellia lanceoleosa. The sequence goes on from CM045758.1 coordinate 108,203,276, forward strand.
TCATTAAGTTCATGAACTCAATTGCATGAATTAGGGAGTGTGTGTTAGAATTAAGCTTAGATAGATAAATTTGACAGTAATCCATTTATGCATACTCCTATCATCATAATTTGAGTTATTTTTCAAGAAATTCTCACATGCATGGACATATACTTGCATGATTTTGAAAATTCAACATGATTCTTCCCTTCTTGCTTCATTTGAACATGTTTTGGAACCAAAAATTTTGAGTTAATGCATGTATGTAAATATATATAAAGTTTCAAGTTTGATTTTGACCAATTGGCATGCTTTGGGCTTTGATTTTGCAAAATGATCATTAATTCATGAAGTTAAATGAGTTTCAACTTGTTTTCTCAAGTTTTGGCCCAAAAGAATGTGTTTTGATGCATTAGAATCAAGTTTTGAACTTGCAGAGCAAATCTAGAAATTTCAGAATTTGGTCGCATCGCTCGAGCGACCAAACCGTCGCTCAAGCATAAATCGTGAGCTCTCAGAAGTTTTGCAGAGTTTGATGGTTGGCTTGAGCAACCATAAGACCGCTTGAGCGACCACCCTTTATTTTTGATCTTGGCTCGAGCTACCAATATGTTGGCTCGAGTGTAAAATGAGAGCTCCTAGTAATTTTACAGACTTTGAAGACCGCTCGAGCGACTAAAGTTGCGCTCCAGCAAACTACCCTGTTTTCAGAAATTTTGCAAAGTGTTTCAAAGTGTATTATTGCATCCTCATTCCATCTTAGGCATTCTTAATCCAAGGTTTAGGCCATGTTAATGAGAATATGAATTAAAAACACACTAAGAAAGAAATATAATAAGACAAGTGTTTACAGAGCATGTATTTCAATATTATCTATCATGTGTTATGTAGGTCAAACATCGTACTATGATCACGTGTTTCAAGGAGCCAACAGTGAGTAACAATGTTGTAAAGCTATGTTCACATTATAATGATTTTCTAAAGGATATTAAGCTCTGTTTCTGAAACAACATTGCTTATTGAATGAATGATTGTCCTATTTATGAACTATATTCATGGCATCCATAGCACCTATTACTGTTACTGTTTAGTATTACTACTATAGAGATCTCTGTCAGTTCCAATTCGTGGAACTATTGTTTACTGTATTGATGGCCATCACATATGATTGTTCGGTCTTTTAAGACCTATTGTACTGTTCTGCTAATGAATGTATCACGTATAACTGTTATGACTACAATATGATTCTGAAATGAGAAACTGATACACTGATGATAATTGGCTGATTTAAATATTGTAAGGACGTCATTCATAACCCCTTTACAGAATTGTTATTCACTGGCCTCTAGCTCACCATTTATGTATATATGTAGGTAATCAAGTGCAAGATCGGACTTAATTGTGTCGAACCGAGCTTTATTTTGTCAAGCCAGCCACTATGCCTCACTACGAGGTTCTAAACTGACAAGTATCAAGGCTTTTGGACGGTTCGGAATTCACCCTTTTGGAACTGTGATCAAGTGTTAATGGTTTTGTCATAAGACTTCTGTTTGACTGTTTTTTTGTTATTAGGGTTTAACTCCCTAAACTATATTTTGTTTTGTACTCAGGCTTGATATGGACTTATGTGAATCAGTGTATGTATGATTTTCTAAAAGTGCATTTTGTCTCATTTAAGTCTCACAGCTTGTTGGACGTTATACTTTATTTGTTATAAGTTTCCGCCAGCCCTATTATTATTTTATTGTTAAGAGGCCTTTGGTAATCTACGGATAACTGGCCGGTCACTTCACTAATCCCTTGGGGCAGGGGTTGGGTCGTGATACCTTGCACATTGGGAAATCGAACCACTTGGTGGTATGTTGAAGCAACAGCTCTCATGGCGTGCAATCATGCTCTTCCCAGAATGAGGTTGTAAGTGAAGGGGACCTTCAATACCTAAAACTCCACTTGTTTGACCAACGAACCTGCTTTAATCAGTAGTATGATCTTACCCACCGCCACTCTGGCATCGAATTAAAGCCGACCAAAGGAGACGTAGTAAGTGCTAGGTCTTTGTCGTCTATCTTAAGTTGTTTAAAAGCATCATAATATATAGTCTCGACCAAGCTACCCTGGTCAATCAAGATCCTCACTAACGCGTCATTGTGAGGATTCTGAACTGTTGCCAAATCCCTATCAGAAAAAGAGATCACATTATTCTCTTCCGTCTTCCCCTTCTTGAAAGTTGGCTGGACACTAAGAATTTCCCTCATGTATTCAGCCTTCTTTATCATGCCTCTAAGCTAGCAAACTCACTCTAGCTCAATGATCCAATGGATCACATTGACAACTCCTTATGGAGGGGCCTTAAACGGTAATCCATTCTCCATGTCTTTATTTTGTAGGGCTGCCCTCACTCCACCTTCGATGTAGCGGTCTAAGTGTCATGCTGCCACCAATTCTTCTAAGTGTTGTTTAATCGGCACACAATCTTCAGTCCAATGCCCCTTTCATCATAATAAGTGTAGTGGTACTTTTTATCATAACCTCTCTATGCTTTATCTAACTTGGCTGGCCACCAGACATATGGCTCGTTTCGTATCTCGCTAAAGATACGGTAAATGAGCTTCTTGAATACTGTGGTGATGGCGGTGCAAACTTTTAATCTCCTCACTTTCACTTCTTCATCATTCAAAGGAGGATCAGCCTAGTTGGTATTGCGGTTCTTATTGTAGTTATCGCTTTGTTTTTCATTTTTTCCAACCATATTAACCTTTACCGAATTTTTTTTGTCAGCCACCATTGTGCCAGTCCTTGCTCTTGCGTGGGCAACATCTTCTACAACCCTTATGTGTTGGATGACCCTTTCTATTAGAGCCTTCATGGTCGGGGGATATCATTGTGAGCAAATTCTGATTGGTAGACTGCACTTGAATTGAGCAATAGCAATGTTAGTGGGACATTCACCAATTTCATCGAATGTCTCCTAATATCTGTCATTGTATGACTTCAAAGACTTCTGGTCACTTGTGTTAATGGCCATCAAGTGATCAACCTCCTTTGGCATTTTGGTGTTTGTTTTGAACCTGGTAACAAACGCCTCTGCAAGCTACACCCAGTAAACAATGCTACCTTCAAGCAACTTCTCGAACCAAGTCAAACCTAAATCCCCTAGGCTTGACAGAAACAAGATGTACATCAGAGCATAATTCCTTTTGTGAATAGACATGACTTATCGAAAGTGGCTAAGATGCAAGTAAAGATCTGATTTCCCGTCATAGACAGAAAATTTTGGTTAATTGAAATCGACAAAAAGCGACATGTTCTCAATGTCAAGAAAGAACGGCATACTCTGTAATCTCATTAGCACTCTGTCCTCTAGATCATAAGCAATGCATGGTACTGGCATTCTCACCTCGATGATGCCATGCGCCCTGGAGATCAATCTCTACAAGGCTGGCACGCTGCGAAGATGGCTTGCATGGGCCCACTTCTCTTCTTTGAGCCCGCTCATGGAGAACAGTACATAAGTCCTCTAATCTAGGCAATTCTAAATAGGTGGACAAAATCTAATGAGTATAAGAAGAGCGATAGCTACTCACCTAAGAATATGACTCATCCGTCTTCGATCTTTTAAGCCTTGAACGATGTAATCAAGATCTCACAGATCTCAACCGTGAATCACCTATTTTGTAGCTCCTCATGCCTAAAAATATAAGCGTAGCATGTCTGTTCTAGTCTCTAGAATGATGAGATTTGGTGCGCTTATCATTGGCCTCCGCCCTAGCAACACCTTTTCCCCTCATCTGGTGCTTTAGAAGCTCCATGTCCGATGTCACATTCCTTATTATCTTATTCTGCTCTTTAGCTCTGTTCTCCAAGCCTTGGGTGTCGGACATTCTTCGACGTCTTTGCCTATCTAGGCTTCGGGAACATCGAGGGCTCAATGAAAGCTTGTTTCACACATCCCTATGAAGGTTCCTTCTTTGTACCCCATGCAAGGAGCAAAAGGCAAATCTTTGCACCTCCTATTAGCCTCTAGTGTTTGGCCATCGACAGTTGAAAAACAAGGATCTTCATTGTTCACCATTGAAATCGTCAAAGAGAGCTTGATCAAAAGGTTTGTTCTATGAACTTCCCATAGACGGCGGCAATTATACGGGCAGAAAATATTATATAAGTGTCGTTTACCACTCAACATCAATAGGGGAAAAACTCTGTGAATTCAAGAGCTAAAGATGCATTACCTAATATTAGGTTACTTCTAAGCTTTTATAAGTTTCACACAACAAAATCGTAGTAGGACTTTAATTCCTCTATGTAGAGTCCCACTAGGAATAGCATTTCTAAAGGATAATACTTATCCTTTCAATCCATTCTCACTGTAAGCCAAGTGAGAGGGCACAACTGTTAATGTGGAAACCGACCGAGCAAACATGCCACTTAACCCTTGCTAGTTCTTGAGACAATTGTGCAATGCACAATGCAGCGCGTCACCATGCTAACGCTTCATGGTACCCTATCTAGCTTGATCAATGTCATGCATCTAACTCCGTTTCACCATTTGTCCGGTCTTCTTAGAATAACTCAGTCCAATCCATCTCTCTAAAATGCCAGTGAAGAGTAACCAAGCTAGTCCTACTTCGGCCCAAACCCAAGGCCTAATCAAACTTAGCTCAACCCCTTTGCACGGCCAAACAACTGACCAACATTGCCTGGTCATATCATATAAGCCATATAACCAATTGGACCTCTTTGTATGGCCCAAGTCTTGGTCCACAAATCTATAGCCCAACCGAAAACTATGCTAAATTTGCCCTGCCTAGATATCAAGGCACTAATTCCCCTCTCATTATCCTTTTTCATTTCTATAACATAAAGGTTACATACTATGATGCCATGATTAGAATAGGACTTGCATAAGAACAAGAATTGGCATGTTTTAGTCAAGATTGCACGATAATCCATCTTCATTTAATAATATGATTTCTAAGACATTGCATGCATGGAAATAATATAAGATTATGTACACCATTTAGAAGCATATTTCCTTCATAATTTGCTAAGCAACATAGATACAAATATTTACCATGGTTTTCATATCATATTCTCTCCCTCAACCACCACTACTATAATATTTCATGATCATGTTTGCATTATAGGATAGTCATAATCCAAGGCATGCAATTTGTTATTTATTCATAGATATGATATTCTATTCTTCATGGATATTAACAATATGATTAACATAAGATTTTATGTTCTCGTTTTCATAGGAGCATGATTAGGGTTATTTGTTTTTTTACTTTAATTTGTCATGATATTTCGCTATTATTTCTTCTCTTTCTTTTTTGAATTTTCACGATATTTTCTCGTATTTCATTTATTCATGTACATATTTATCCTTTTATTGTTTATTCCCTTATCTCTCTATTCTTTTTTTACTTATGATTTAAAACAAGATCAAAATCATACTTAAGTAGAGACTGACCACATGATTAGGTTAAGTGAGTGCTTAACACCTTTCCACTTAGCAACTTAGCCCTCGAGCTCATTATCTCTAGGTATATGACGAGATTGGTGCCTATTCTTAGAGGTGGCAAATTTAGCCCAAACCTATGAACCGGCTCAATTATACCTATTTAAAACCCATATAAACTTACTCAAATCAATAAATAGGCTTAAATAGGTTGCTCATTATCAACCCAATTGCAATTGGGTTTACATGGGTTGGACATGAGTAGCTATTTAAGCCCGTCTAAATGGGCACCACTTCTACCACCAATCCAGCTCTACTGCCGCCACTCCACCACTCCATAACCACTACCACCACTACCACATTTTCCTCTACTACTACCACCACTACCTCTTTTACCACCGCCGACACACCGCTACCACCACTACTATTCCTTCACCACCACCACTACCACCATCTCTTCCACCACCACTACTAGTCTACTACCACCACCTCCTCCACTACCGCCACTCCATAACCAACACCGCCACCACTTCAACCACCACTACTTTGCCACCACCACCTTCAGTCCTCCACCACCACCATCGCCGTTATAAAAAAAAACTTTAAAAAATAAATTAATTAAATAAATTAAATAATATATATATATATAAATAAAATTAAAATTAAAAATAAAAAGATGAAGTAAATGGATTCATTTGTCCAACTCATATCCAATTCAACCTAACTCGTTTAAGCCCATCTATTAAATGAGGGGGTTTTGGATTGGATTACTCTAAATGCATAACTCGTTTTGACCAAAGTTGTCAATACCGTATCGGACTAGATACCCTTTTTTTTTTCATTGGTATGGTACTTACCAATACCAATATGTTACTGGATACCGTTTCAGATTTATAGCGAAAATATTATATAAGTACCATTTTGGTTTTAAACGATACATATCGGCTGGTAGGGTACAGGTTTGATGACATTGGCTTTAACCCGCCCATTTGCCACCTCAATCTATCCTTGGAGGCTCATATATATGATTTCTCGGAACCTATAACCCGAGTGGCAACTCCTAAAACAAACAAACCCTCTCAGAGACCTTCGGTTGCCTTTGGGAAGCCATTGGTCCCTCTCTTGTGGAAATGACAGTCTCAAAATCCCGTGTCTACAGTAATACAAATATAATGGCACTGCAACATATTAGAGTTTTAGAGACTAAATTTTTTGGTCTTTAAAAGTGAAAATTTTGTTGTAAAAGACATTTAGGGACCAATTTCTATCGTCATGAGGATAATCGCTAAAAGGTCGTCCCGAAAAGTAAAAAATAAGGCTTTTAGAGACAACATTTTGAAAATGTTACTAATAAATAAACTTTTAAGGACAAAATAATTTGGTCTCAAAAAGGTTTATTTTTTGAGACAAAAAATTTAGTCCAAAAAAGATAATAATTTATCACTAATGTCCAATTTCCATTTCTAAAAATATAATGACGACACTTTGCGCAACAAAAATATTTGGTCCCTAAAAAATAATTGTCCCTAAATTTTGGTCTCTAAATCCTTAATTTTTTGTAGTGTGGCCTTGTTTGGTTTGTGTTTCATAAATTTTTTTGAAAAAATAAAAACTAATTTGATAAAAATAAATATTAAAAATATTATTTTAAATTTTTAAAAATTATTTCTGACCTTTCAAAAGATAAATTTATATAAAAATGATAAGCATTTTTTATTTTTTTATTTCTTTCACCAAATTAATTTTTAATTTTATAAAAGTTTTTTGAAACAAATTTTTAAAAATCAAACCAAACATGACCAATAAATTTACCACAAAATGCCCTATGTATCATTTTAATCTTTATAATTTGAATTAACTTAATTTCATCTTAAAATTTTTATTTTGTATTAATATAAAGTTGTATATAATTTTTTATTTTTTTTACTCCTGCCACCATCAACAACCTGAAACACTCCCCACCATCACCCTTCCTCCTAGGGATGGCAATTTAAAACCGGCCCGACGGGGACCCGACCCCCCGATCCCGATCCCGATTTGAGCGGTTTTTTTCCAAAAAATACTCCCGAGGAAACAGGGATGATATACAAAAATTAATCCCCGATCAATTTCGAGCCGAGGACGGGGATAAGTGTCCAAGCCCCGTCCCTGCCCCGATTTGTCCCCAAAATAAAATTACCATTTTACCCCTATATATATATATATATAAACTACCTCTCTCAAAACTGATAGAAACCCACCTTCTTTGGTTAACATACAAATCCATCTTCACTGATACAACAAACCCATCTCTCTCTCTCTCTCTCTCTCTCTCTCTCTACACTCTCTTTCGCATCCGAAGTCAACTCGTCGCATCCTCCGACGCCACCACCTCCTTCAACGCCACGACCACCGTGCTCCCCCTGGCCGCTGTCCCTCTCTAAATCCTCACTGCTACATATTTACTCTAGGGAAAATGAGATCGATCGAGCATGGTGGAGTCCTCCATGAACTCTACCATTTCAAATCTAGATCTAGTTTCTCTCTCTCTCTCTATGTGTGTGTGTATGTGTGTGTGTGTGTGTGTCCGTGTGTGTATATATCTATATATGTGTGTGTTTTATAACTTCAACTTCTAATTCTGATTGTGTTGTTATATTGTGATTGGGATTGTGATTGGGATTGTGGTATAAAGAGGTGATTTTGATTCTGATTCTATTTAGGGTTTTGAGTTGGTTGTGATTGTGGTGTTAGATCTGCAACTGGAGCTTTTTTTTTTTTTTTTTGGGCTGGGAAATTTTCGGGGTTGGGCAAACCCGATCCCCATTAGGAGGCGGGGATGGGGACGATGATAGGTTTCCCATCGGGGATCGGAGCCAGGGCCGGGGTTGGAGAAATTTTTTCCATCGGGGATCGAAGACGGGGAGTGTGATCCCCAGCCCTGCCCCGCCCCGTTGCCATCCCTACTTCCTCCAACCCCACCACTAGGACCGACTTTGGCTCAAATCCATCACTTTGCCGTCTGCCAAAAAATGATTAAAAAAATGGCCTCGACGTTTTGCCCTTTTCTCCCCCTATTGTACTATCTCACACAAACAAATGAAAAAAACAGCACCACCTGAATTTGAAATCCTCCTACACAATTCGGTAAAGATTCAAAATTAATAGATGGTTGATGTAATAAATTATTTAAAATTAATAGATGATTATTTTTATTTGAAAAAATCAAAAAGCCAATTGATATAATGAATTATTTGAAATTAATGAATGATTGCTTATAATGAATTAAATCAGCTACAATTTTTTATCGGAATAAAACTTTTCAAATTTAAAATAGATTAAATAATTTTACCATCAGTCAATTATATCACGTGAAAGATTGAATTGATTAATAATTTCATCCATTGAAAATTATTTATTTGATAAGTTAGGTTATACAAATTTGATTAGTAATAAATTTTTTGCTAAAAATGTGAAAAGAATGATGTTTAAATAATATTTTATTATAGTTTATTCACTTTTTTATTTAGTACTTAAATTTTGATTATTTTGATCATTTTTCTTATTATAAATTTTATTATATATTTAAATAAATTTTAATAATTATACATAGAACTGGCCTTTTTTATAAACATTCTCAAAAAAAATTAAAAAAAAAAAGAATACATAATCTTTTTCATCACATTTTTTATTACACGGATGAAATATCCCCTATCTAAAGTTCACTTTGAACTCAAAAATGTCAAAACCATTACCAACCAACAAAAAAATCCTTCAATTACTTTCCCCTTCTTTCAACACCACCACACCACTCTTCATCATTAATTTAGCACCACCAACTTCCAAACCCACCTTTGCCATAGCCATGCAAGCCCACTTCTATGGTTAGAAAAAAATTAATTTACGTAACATAATTAACCTAAGTATGATTAGTTGATAGAAGACCCTTATTATCTCTTTATTTATTTTCAAAATTATTTTTCTTAAGCAGTTACCTTAAGTTGCAACAAATTCTATTCGACTCATAAAATGTGCGGAAATCTAATTATTTAATTATTTCCCTAGAGACATCAAATTTAAAAATAACAAAAAAAAAAAAAATTCTAAAAGTGACCGAAACCATTAGCATTGAAAACGTAACTAACCCAATTCCTTTTACAAAAATGTTAATTCATTAGTTAAAAAAACTTATTTTTATTTAATTTTTCAAAATGAATTGAGTTTAGTCACGAACGCTCAATTTAATTAGAATTTAATACATAATTATTTTTTACAATGGCACAGTCTCACTTTCATACATACACCCATAAAAGAAATGACATGCTAAAATTGAAATCATAGTAATCCAAATTTAATATTATAGACCATTCGCTAATTAATGAAATAAGTATAATAAAATAGTCGTAGGCTCAAATTAGAGAATATTTGTCTAAACCAAAAAGAGAATCACCAAGGATCAAGCAAGCAGCCTCCCATGGGGACCTGTAATTGTAAAGGATAAGCAAAGTGCAATTATTCACCAAAATCAAGTGTAACAATAGGGGCAATTTGGGAAGATTTGTTTTTTTAGTTTTTAAACTTTTTTTTAAGTCATATCACTTCTCTATTTTTTTATACAAAAAATTCAGAAAAAAAAAAAAAAAAAAAAAAAACTATAAAAGTCAAAAAATCAATTTCTTACCATCTTCTCAAAACACCACAATATTTATTAAAAGTTACCTCACACTTATGACTAAGTTTGGCATCTTCAAAAAAAGTCAAAAAGTTACTATCTTATTTAAGTCACATCACCTCTCTACTACATCACTTCAAACTCAACTCATATTTTATAAAAAGTCAAAAAGTACACTTACTTAAAATATCCCAAACAACCCTTAAATCAATCGGTCATGTCACTCAAAATTGAGTAAAGTAAACAATCAACCAATAGATTGGATTAAAATAACTCATTAAAGGACAAAATTAAATTAAAATAGTCAATAAAATAAAATATCACATTTAATTCATAATTTTTTTTTTTCCTCACAACTACCAAATCATCTACAAAAAAATAAATAAATAAATAAATGATAATCAACTTTCTAAACACAACTATTTTACCTAAACTAAAATAACTAAAAAAATTAAATAATCAACCAAAATAGCCAACTTCCAAACAGCGCCATTATATAGAATCCAACTCAATCTCGCATCCTGAGACACAATACTGGACCGAAACTAATGGCCTAATGGTCTATACAATGGGACAAAAGCCCAAATCAAGTACACTAACGTTGGATCAACACCCAAATAAATATGGCCCAAGGTCCAAAATCAATAATACAAGAGAATTTATTGGTAAGTCTCGTGCACAAAGTTTGAAATCTATCTAATCTCAAAACAAATTATTCACACAAATTAGTCCTATATATTTTTAATTATTACTAAAAAATCTTATTTTTTTAATAAAAAAAAATTAAAGATGCTTCTGTTGTTCAAAATTGTGAAATTAAATAAATAGATTTATGAAGAAAACAAATTATATATCAAGAACATATGCTGATAATTACAATTAAATTTCAACAGAAATACACAAAACAATAAAAGGGTAAAGAGGCTTAGCGAACAAAACAATGGCAACACTCTCACAATAGAAACTATCTAGCAAACCGACTTGTAAAATGGAAGCAAAAATTTCTATATTGAAACTTGACGGGAGGGTCTCAATTTATACATGTATAGGGAGAGAAGAAAATAGCCTTTAAGGCTAGTCATTAAAACACCAAGCATCCATAGCCCCTTTCCACAAAAAGAAAAGTATGGATGCCCAAAGGATTCACACCCTTTAGCCAAGAAAAAAGATTTAAATACTCTTTAAAATCTTATTCATGAATCTAACATTATAAAGCAATTTCTTGGCAATTTCTTATTCAAAACCCAATGGTTTTTGGCTCACTTGGACCCAACACAAAAATGGTTAGGACCCACTTTAATATTTAATTAAAGTCACCACACTTTAATATTAAATTAAAGTCCTCAAAAATCATTTTTTCCAACAATCCCCCACATGAATAAAAATTGACCGAATGACTCAACAAACGGACATCGTTCAACAATAAAGACTCTCAGAGATAGTACAGAAGGTAGCTTTTGGCTTTGAACCTCGAATAAGACATCTTAAATTATGTAAACCGAGACAATAGATCTCACACGGGAATTACTCCTACCACCATTATGTTCTTGTGGCCTTGGACACTATGGTTTCAAAGAATCTTCTTCAAACTCACATAGGTGACTCTACTAAAGTATCCTACAATACTTAGCTCAACAGCTTAACACATAAGAGTCATTAAAAGTTCAGCTTATTCTCTACACTGCGGTATCATATCAGGAAGAATGGGCCGAGATTTAACCTCCTCGATTAGGTTGTCCCATTGAACTTAGATCTTGGGATCTCCAGTCAACTAGGTTGGGTTTCCATTCCGGTAACTTCCAAAGGCCTTAACCCCATTCCTTTTGACGACGTTTTGACTAACGCTCGACATAACCCTTTGGTTAGCGGATCCGCAATGTTGTCCTTAGACTTTACATAATCTAAAGAGACAACTCTATTCGAGAGTAGTTGTCATATGGAATTATGTCTATGACGGATATGTCTAGACTTTCCATTATACATATTACTCTATGTCCTACCAATTGCAGATTGACAATCACAATGAATACATACACAGGTTTAGACCAACGTAGAATATCTTCAATGAAATGGCGAAGCCATTCTACTTCTTCCGTTGCTTTATCCAAAGCAAAAAACTCTGATTCCATCGTTAATCTAGATATACACGTTTGCTTGGAAGATTTAGTGAACACAAATCCACTAGTGGACTTTGAGTCCTTTATATCGATATCCCACCCGCATCACTATAGCCTTATATCGAGTATAATATGCCCTTCCAATGAGAAGCATCAAGATTACTTGTGTATCTACTAAGCCTGCTAACCGAGTAAGCTATATCAGGCCTAGTACAACTCATCAGATACATTAAACTTCTAATTACTCGAGAATATTCTAATTGAGAGACACTCTCTTTATTATTCTTGGTAAAGTGTAGACTTAAGTCTACAGGTGTCGATGACACACTCATATCTGATCCACTAAACTTCTCAAGTATCTTATCAACATAATGAAATTGAGAAAGTACAATTCAGCCAGAGATTTTGGTAATCTTAATTCCCAGAATAACATCTGCAATGCCCATATTCTTCATGTCAAACTTAGAGTTTAACAACTTCTTGGTAGTTTTGATTATTTCATCATTACTATCTATAATGAGCATATCATCAACATATAAGCACAAAATGGCATAACCTCTGTTAGTGTCTTTGACATAAATATACTTGTCACATTCGTTGATTCTAAACCCATTTGACAACATTACATTGTCAAACTTCTCATGCCATTGTTTAGGCGCTTGCTTCAAATCATACAAAGATTTGACAAGTTTAAAGAATTTCTTGCTTTGTCCTGGAGTTGAAAACCTTTCAGGTTGCTCCATGTAGATTTCTTCATTCAAATTTACATCCATCCGTGTATCTCCAGATCACCATATGAATGGATGTTATCCTAGTAACGGTGAGATGTACGTATCCAAAGTAATCCTTCTCGTTGCTTTTGCCTTGACTTAATGCCTGAGCCTATTATTCATACATAGAATAGAGCCAACCTTCATCTTTCTTTAAAATCCATTTGCTAAATCTACCAACTCCCAGGTGTGGTTCTGTAAGATGGAGTCAAACCCACATTTGATCGCTTCTTTCCATAAAGGACTCTTAGGAGAAGTCATAGCTTCGTGGAAAGTTTGAGGTTCGTTCTCAACCATAAAAGTCAAGAAGTCTGGATCAAAAGACTTGGACATCCTAGCCCTTTTACTCCTTCTAGGCTGATCATCACCTTGATTCTCAACTTGATCATCAAAATGATCATCATCACTAGCAAGCTCATCAAATTGCTCCCAAACCGCAGAACCCCTTCTTAGGTTCGGCAAGGAAAAAGTCTTCAAAGAAACATGCATTCCTTGACTCTATGATGGTATTCCTGTGAATGTCTGAAGTTTCAGACTTATGTACAAAAAACCGATATGCACTACTATTATGTGCATAACCAATGAATATACAATCCACGGATTTGGGGCCTATCCTAACCCGTTAGGGTGTAGGAATCGCCATAATAGCAAGACACCTCCACATTTGTAAGAATTTATAAAAAGGCTTAACGCCTTTCCATAACTCATACGGGATCTTGTCCACTCCACTTCAACACAAGTTTCACACTTGTGTTTGACTCAAAAACCATAGAGTCCTTGAGACAAGATTCTTCACGATGTCCGAAACATTTAGCTCTTTCCTGAGGTTAACTTCAGGACCACCTTTCCTTTCCCCTCAACAATCGAGGTAGTAACTTCTCACCGTTTGTAACCGGTTCGAAAGTTATAAACAACTCTTTCTCGGAGCAGATATGACGTGTAGCCCTAGTAAAACTAAAAGCCTCGCTACCACAGTTGTAGCACTTTCCAAAGAACCGATAACTAGAGCCCTTGTTCATGGGGGGCTTCTTCCGTATCCTAGAAAAATTTGCCATGCTCAATGACATTTGCCTTCACTGAGGAGGTACTCCCTCCTTTCTTTCTATTATCCTCCTTAATTCGGAGTCAGATAATTAAGTCTTCTTTGTAGAATTAATACAAAGTTTTAAACAAATTCTTGTGTCACAATGATTATGAAACTCTCAAAATCATATCACAGTAAATGCATTCCCAGAATGTCATCAACCGAATTAGGCACCCAAATATATTAGATCGGACCTATCACTCTGAAGCCAATAGTCTTACTATTAGGAAACACAAATCCAGTGTTCAATAGTCTACTATTCGGAACTTCATAACATGGCCAGTAGTCTTATCACTAGGAATCACTAATTTCTCAGCATGTGGTCAGTAGACTTTCTACTACTAGGCATCACAATGTCTTAACCTGTGATCAGTAGTCACTTTACTACTAGGAATCACAACGTCCTGACATAGGATCAATTTACTAGGAATCATCATGTCTTGACATGTGATCAGTAATCTGTTCACTACTAGGAACCATAATCTCATAACTGTATAGCCAGTGGTCTAACACCACTTAGGAACCACCAGTTTTCTATCTCTGTGATCAGTGATCTTGAACTCACTAGGAGCCACCAATTTAAGAATATATTTGGAATTTAAAAATCCAAAAAATATTCACCCACTATAACAAGTTGTCTCATCTTTGCTTTTAAGCAAAGTCACATAGCGATCATAAATGTTATAAATAACACAAGGATACCAAACTAATTGCCTCTGATCAATTCAGAGATATTTTAATGCAATCTTATGATTTCCTTTAAAAATCTCGTGAGGCAAAGGTTGTCAGGTGGAACAATATTTCTGTTTGTCACATTTTGAAGCCATTTCTGAAGCATCACAACAAAATTTCACTTCTGTGATTTCAAAAATTAAACTTAACCCTTAGAAAATCCCTGAAATAGAAATTTAATTCAAAACTAGTTTCACCATTTAACCTAGAATCGAACATGGTCAGGAATGTTTTCAGGAAGACTGGAGAGGTCACATCGGTCCCACTTAAAATCCAGTTAACCTTTTGACAAAACATTCAAGAGCATATTGACTCCAAGTCCATAGGAAACAATTTTAAAATTAAGATTTCCAGGGGATAAACCAGGTTATAACAAACCGATTCCCAAGCAAATAAAATTTGCAACCAGAATTACACCACTTATAAAAATTAACCAGTACTCCCGGAACTACGCCCATTATTTTTGAATAAAATCAGAAATATTTTAGCTAATGCTAAAATTTGGTTTCCTTTCTCAAAACCAAAACACTTTGGACATAATCAAATTATAACCAAAGACTTTCTCCAAACTTGGTTTTCCAACACTTTGGGAATAAAATGATTAAACCTAAATACTTCCTCAAACTCTAAAAGTTTGAAACCAAATCCGTCTTAGTTGTCATTTCTGAACAAATAAGAACTACTCTTTAGCCAAAACTAAAACTTTGGTTTCTATCACAGAAAACCAAATCAAGTTCCAAACTTACAAACAATTTAAAAAATTGCTATAACAATTACACGCATATAAAATGCTTCTAAAAAAACAAACAAATAAAAGTTGCTACTACAAATTGGTAAACAAACCAACTAAATCTCAAGCAAAACATGCTTCAAACATTTAAATAAAATAGCCAATCCATAAGGATTCTATTTAGTCCAAAAGCCTTTCCACGCTTAGGTATTCCTATTCAACACAAAGGTTAGTAGTCCAAATATTTTTGTTTTTACATCCCAAATAATATTCATTTGGTTTTGTATTTGTTTTTCGCATTGGTATCCCTACAAAGAAAGTTAGTAGCAAACCACAACAAAATACAAACAAATAATCTAAGCAAAAAATAAATATAATAAATAATCAAAACCATCTAGCCAACTATTTATAAAATTAACCAATGAATTAAAATGCCAATTAAATTAAAACTTTAAAATAAAGTTCAATACTCATGAGTTATGAATGAAATTAATTCATAATAAACATTTAAACTAATAACTCCAAATAAAAAAGTTAAATTCAAAGTTAATGCACCCAATTAAATAATTCAGATTAATGCACCCAATTAGATAATTAATGCACCTAATTAAATAATTCACATTAATGCACCCAATTAGATAATTAGATTAATACACCTAATTTAATAATTTAGATTAATGCACTAAATTAGATAATTTAGATTAATGCACCTAATTAAATAATTCACATTAATTATGTACACAATTTATAAAAACTCTATAACTCCAAAATACATTAAATTATGTAATCTAGTCTAGAAAATAATAAGCATGTAACAAATTAAAACTAGAATAGAATTAGCATGTCAAAATTGCAACATCCATAAATTATATTTTATAACCTTAAAATTCATGCAAATTATAATAGAGAAGTCTAACTAAACTAAGCAATTAGAGAGTACCATAGCATAATTTACAATCATCTACTTAAATAACAGAAGCAATAGCATGTAATATGTCTAAAACACACATGGATCTATTCACTAGCAAACACAAATATATTAATTTACTCAGAAGGATGAATCAGTGCAAGAAGGCATGAAAATAGTTTTATGTGCATGCAAAGAAGCAAAATCATGAACCGGCAATTAACCTAATTGTCTATATAAATCTATTCGGTCAATTTCATAGAAAAGATATATAAAATCTGTTTTAAGCTTGTTGTTCAAAATTGTGAAATTAAATAAATAGATTTATGAAGAAAACAAATTATATACCAAGAACATATGCTGATAATTACAATTAAATTTCAACAAAAATACACAAAACAATAAAAGGGTAAAGAGAGTCAAGTGCTTGAGGAAACCCGGCGTTGTCTCCCGAGATACGACGGTCAAAACCTCTAGCTTAGCGAACAAAACAATGGCAGCACTCTCTCACAATAGGAACTATCTAGCAAACTGACTTGTAAAATGGAAGCAAAAAATTTCTATATTGAAACTTGACAGGAGGGTCTCAATTTATACATGTATAGGGGAGAGAGGAAGAGCCTCCAGCCTTTAAGGCTAGTCATTAAAACACTAAGCATCCATAGCCCCTTTCCACAAAAAGAAAAGTATGGATGCCCAAAGAATTCACACCCTTTAGCCAAGAGAAAAGATTTAAATACTCTTTAAAATCCTATTCATGAATCTAACATCATGAAGCAATTTCTTGGCAATTTCTTATTCAAAACCAATGGTTTTTAGCTCACTTGGACCCAACACAAAAATGGTTAGGACCCACTTTAATATTTAATTAAAGTCACCACACTTTAATATTAAATTAAAGTCCCCAAAAATCATTTTTTCCAACAGCTTCTACATCCCACCACCGTTGGATTTCTGTCAGATGGTTATCAAAGACTTGCCGAAATATTCAACATAATCGGGCAGTCGTTAGAATATCATCAGTAATTTGCCGGAGTATTGTTGGAACGTTCTGAATGTCACTGAAAGTCGTCAGAATGTCTAGAATATTCGCTAGACGTCAAAAATATCACTGGAGACTCACTGACATGTTTAGAATATTGTCGGAAAAAAGAAGAATAAACTGAAAAATTAAAGTGAAAAAATAAAGCAAAATGTGCTAAATATTGATAATAAATAAATAACTAAGAACAACAAACAACAACAATGAAAATATATATATATATATATGTTATTTTTAATTTTTGTAGGATTTAAGCAAATAAGTTCTATTATTAATCAAACTAAAAAGTAAGCTTTAAAACTGTAAAATGTTACAGTTTCAAAGTATGATTCTATTAAATATTTATCCTTATTAATCAAATTGAAAAATATGTTATGAAATTGCAAAATTGTATGGTTCTAAAGAAAGTTATTAAACTGTAAAATTTTACAGTTCTAAAGAATGATTCAATTTAGCACCAAAAAAACTAAAACTATAAAATTTTACAGTTTTCATCGCCTATAATTAAAACTCGAAAACAACTTGTTCAGAATTTGAAAATTTTTTCCATTATAACACGAAAATAAAAGTATATAGTACAACAACAAAAAAAAGTATTAAAACTGAAAGATCGAAAGAAAGAGACAGATATAGAGAGATGTTTGTACTCCGACAATTATTTTTTGATTTAGATCTACCTGTATCTAACGTAAATCTACTTAGATCTGATATAAATCTGAGTAGATCTACATCAGATTTGAGTAGATCTACTCATCTTCTTCGTCGAAAACTTGTCTCTTTCACTATTAGTGAACACGAAATATGGAGTTGGTGTTTGGTGATTACCCGTGAACCTCAATCAATGGTGGTCACTGATCACCAGTAACTATAAATTAGAGAAAAAAAAAAAAAGAAAAAAAAGAGCATAGTCGTGGTCATCGCCGATATCAGAGAAAGAGAGATACAGAGAAGAAACAATATATAAGAAAAGATGAGAAGATAAACGGATATAATATTTTTGGGTCTATCTAAAAGATTTTGGGATTACATAGAATACACACTTTTCAAAAAGGACTTGTAGGTAATTTGCCCATAATACAACTAAGTAGGAAAATCAATCAACTTATTCTGTTTGGATTTTCATGATTCACTTTTCAGAAAATTGAAATTTTTTGTTTTTCCATATTTTTTTTTTCATTGAATTTTTTTAATATTCTAAGCAATTTTTTTTTTTAATTTTTAAGATACACCTAACATAAATACACTTAAAAATTATAATACTTGTGGAAAAGAAAAATCTTTATAAAATTCACTAAATACCAAAAATATAAAAAAAAATTTAAAAATACGAGAATTTAGTGCATTTTTCATATTTTTGTGTAAAAAAAATGCTTCAAATTTTAAAAATATTCATCAAAAACCAAAAAAATTTAAAAAAAATAAAAAACAAAAAATTCAATTTCTAAAAAATTAAAACCAAACATATTGAATCCTATTCTGACACTTGGTTAAATTTTACCAACTTTTCATAAATAAATAAAAAAATCATCTTTCTTTAATTATTCCATTTTGCTATGGGAGCTCAGTCCATAACTCCATTACATAGATTTATACGATCATAAATCCACAAGTTTATTATTTAAGTCCATAAGAACAATACCATGTTGATAAGGACAGTCACACGCGCCTTTTCACTTGTTTAGATATATGCCTCTATCAGTTCAAAATGAAACCCAATTCTCCCTCTCCCTCTCCCCTCCATCTTTCGTCACTCACCTTCCATTCTCCATATCTACATTCTCTCTCTCTCTTTTCTTCTTCATCATCTTTGCCCACTTCCTCACCCCTTCTCTGCCGCCGCCATTTGTTGGTGAAGTTCCTGTCTTCATTCTTCGAATCACCGTTCCGCTTTCTTTGCAATCGAGAAAAGAGGTACAAGAGTCTTTCTTGGGCACTTGGATGCTCATTGAGTCTAGAAATATTCCTGCTGTAAATTCATTATACCATTCTCTTCATTCCCCTCTCTTGATCTTCATAGTGATTACTTTAATCTATTTTTCACTTTTGTTTTTCCAAAAGGTATTCAGTGGCTGCATAAAGAATTGGAAAGCTTTCTTTACTTGGAACCCTTCCAATGGAGGTCTCGACTACTTGCTGGCAAAACATTCATAATTATGTATATATATGCACAGCTGTGTGTATGCCTATAGCATCCGATGTCAAGTGTAAAATTGATTTCGTTTTGCTATTATTTTAGTTGAAATTCATCTATTGAGTTTTGTTGATGAATTTATGCACAAATACATGTATGTGTCTACTGGTTCAGTGGAGGCTTTTGCAATGGAGTCATTTAAGGTTGCAGGGCACCGTGTTGGACTAAATAAGACGATATGCAGTTGTGTCTTTATTTGATATACAGTTGTGCCTTTAATTTTGACAGATAGATTCAAGCTCAATGATAATTTAACTTTCCTCTTTCCTTGAATCACCATTGTCGTATTGAACAGATAAAATAATAAAATTAGATTCAGTTTGTTTTTGTTTAATTTTGACAGATAGAAGAAATAGACTTGGTGAATTTCAACATATAGGAAAATAGGATTGGTGAATTTCAACAAATAGAAAAAATAAATAAATAAAATAGGCTTGGTGAATTTCAACAAATAGATACAAATTTGAACATATAAATTAAAAAAAATTGACCAGATAAAAAAAATATTTGAACAAATAAGTGAAAATAAAAATTTCAATAGATAGATGATAATATCTTCTTGACCAACAAATTTTCAACAAATATAGTTTCACCCTTGTCTTTAATAAATTAGGGATGGGGATATATATATTTATCATTAATTTTCTTTTTTCTTATTTTATATTCCCAAACTTGTTAATTTTACCAGAATTCCCTCCAGGGAAATTCTATTTTTACACACCTAATTAATTCAAGGTAAATCTTTTCTCAATACACACACCTATTAATTTGATTATTAACTAATTTCTCAATTTATACCCTTAAAATTACAATTACATCCTTCATACACACACTTTATCCTCAAATCCACACACTTTTATTGACCCTAATTCACATTTCTAGTTCCACCCACAAAAGTAAAGACCAAACTGGGGACTTTCATTCAAAAAAAAAAAAAAAAAAGTCTTTGAACTTTCCTCACCTCCATTGAAGACCTTGAAGACCTCCATTGAACCTCCACTATAAATTATTGAAAAGCCTTGTTTAAAGTAAGAAATCTTTTGTTATTGCATTTACCATTTCCAGATATCTCTGCACTCCATTGGCATAAAACTATTGATTTTTCTCTTGTTGTTTATGGTTTGGAGCTCTCGGCATTGTTATCCAAATTTGTTTGTTTAATTCGGAACTCAATCACCAAATAAATTGTAGAATTTCGACCAATTAGATTAAAAAAAAATACAAACTTTCGAAGTTTGTTTGCTGAATCTAATACATTGTTTCGATTCTATAGTTCCGAAGTAATGCAATACTTTCGGCATTTGATTTCCGAAATCTTTGTGTTTCTGCAGCACTGAAGTTTTGAATGGTTTTTTTATTTTTATTTTAATGATATATAAATTTACACCAAGTTACATAGGCCACCAAGATTGGTTTTACTTTAGGTTCTTTTCCAACAATTTTATTTTATGGGTATGTTTTTTTTTTTGTTTTTTTGTTTTTTTTTTTTTGCAAAATTCAATGCATAATAATAGAAACAAAAATCTGTGCAGTATTGTATTTTCATATTATATTGTTAACTTAAGTGTAGTTGCTATTGCTATATTAGTTTATGACAATAATTTGACTATTTCATTTTATATTTGTTAGTGTTTTCACTATATATGCTATGGTGGGTTGATGAGAACAACTTTCCTTATGCAGATGGATGCCAGTCCCAGTCAACATCGGTTAATAACAGCTTCGAACAGAAGACTCCGTGAATTAGAAAATGTTGAACATGGACGTAGACGTGCTCAAGTGCATGATGATGACATGCACATTACCATGGATGATGATCCTGTACATGATGCACCGGTTATGGATGATATCGCTATGGATGATTACCCTACTGGTGATGATACTGACATTGTTGATGAAGATATCCTTACTCAAACATTTCCGGGAGGGCCAATTGATCCATCAATCCTTAAAGGTTTTAAAAGTCATGTTGCCACAGCTATTTGGAATCGTGTTGATGAAAGGGGACCCTTGAAGTGTCATAATCACTCGTTTAAGATTCGTTCGTGGCCGTGGTGGGAACAAGGAAACAACGCTACATTTGTAAACATTGTGGAGATGTCAGGACTTACACACTTAGCTCATTGCACATACCGCTTTGTCAACAAAATTGTAGTGTCTAGTTTTGTTGAGAGATGGGAACCGAAGACAAACACCTTCCATTTGACTGTTGGAGAGATGACTATCACATTGGACGATGTCGCTACTATCCTAGGGCTTCCCATGGTAGGCAAATCTATTAGTGCGCGTTAGTTGTCAGAAAGACGGTCCATTGCATTAGTAGTTAATACCTTGGAAACTGATGAGCAAGGGGTCAGACATGAGATATCTAGTGCTTGAGGTAATTCAGTGAGGCTTGAGTGGTTGAAGGCACAGTTTCATAATGTCACAGACAATGATTCAATGGAAAGAATTGCATGTGCAACTTTTCAGTAACAAGACTGGTACGAGGGTCCCCGTTGTTTATTTGAGTTTGTTGTCCAATTTGACGACTGTATCTTCATATGCTTGGGGTGCTGCTGCATTGGCATACTTATATAGACAGATGGGTTATGCTAGCAAGTCCGGCGTAAAACAAATAGCCGGTTACATGACACTTGAATATGAATTACACTCGAGACATGCCACATGTTTACAGTTGGGCTTCTTAGAAAGAGTCTGGTGAAGAGACACAGTTGCAGACTTTTCAAGAGGAGCTTGATAGGTTAAGCGTACATGATGTAAGTTAAAAAGTATTTCAAAATTTGAAACTCTATATCATATAAAATTTACAGTTGTTATTGTTTGTAGGTTATTTTGGATCCGTACCAGAGTTGCAGAGATGTCTATCCATGTCACCTAATTACGTTCTACCTTGGTTGCCTAAAGTGTTTGGAAGTAGTTGAATCATATCACCTTTATAGAGTTTTGAGACAGTTTGGCAGAGTGCAGATAATCCCTAATCTACCACTTTGTCCTATGCGTGCTTCTCGATGAGCTACAGCTCCGCACTATAATGTTATGTATGCATACTTGGACATCATTTGGGAGGTATGAGACAACCATGTGTTATCTGATCGGAGGAGGAGTACACCGGTACAGCAACCTTGGGATTGTGTTCCTGGTTACATGGATTGGTGCCAAACCATTACCTATATGTGTGTTCAAAACCTAACGCGTCGTTCTCAGGTGGACCCGAATATATCAGTATCCTAGCCAAGACACGCAAGTACTTTTTTTTTCATTTACATTACAAATTATTTATGTAAACTATTATAGGTTTGTATATAATGTTGTATTTGTTCTCGTAATGCAGCATATGTCACAGATATATCAAATTACTCATCATTTCATTGAGGCTGGCTATGAGGATAGTGTTCAACATTCTAATAGACTTTACTATGCAATTGATGCAATTGAACAACATCTTCAAGATCAACACATTAGTGAAATTGCGCCCAACACATCTGCTCAAGGTCGATCTGCACCCAGCTCTTCCACTACACATCATTTTGGAGCATATTACACTCGTCGGTCATGTAGTTGATAATAGTTCATAATGTTAGCACAAGTAGTTTGGGATGGTGTTGGTGGATGTATAAAGAGACAAATATTATTATTGTCTTTGAATTATGTACTTTTTGGATTATGTACAAGGAGTCATATAGTTTATGATGGTATGGAAGGCTTGAACTACTAGTTAATATTATTATTTCTTTTTAGATACTTGTTGTTTAATATTATTACTTTTTAGCAGTAGCTGCACTTGGTTAATATTATTTTCATTACATTTTGTGTTCAGACAATGTAAAAATAATATGACATCTATTCCATAAATTAGAGAATTATAACTCATATGATATTCTTTTTTAAAAAAATGACCGTTACAAAATCCAATGGCAAAATGATATCCATCTCGTTACCCCATGCTAGTAAATCATAAAACTAATGTCTTAAACCTCTCATGACTGCTCTCTAATATATCAATCTATGTCAACCACATCAAATGTCTCTCGAGTAGCTACATTAGGTCCTATGTTGTCTTTGAATTGTTGAATGCGGCTAACATATGCATTCTCCCATTCTGATGCACAAGGGTGATGGTGAACTTGCCAAAGCACAACAATGGAAGGAACTGGATGACCGGTCTCCAAAAATGCCTGCACCTACATCCAAAAAATTACATATTTTTACTAAATCCATCAAATTTTCAATTACACAAATATTAAACAACAATGTTAGGTTATTTTCATAAGTTATACCTGCACAAAATGATTTCTATTGACAAATCCAATGGCAATCTTGCGACGATCAGCTGGAGTTACTGACGATGATCTCAAAGGTAAGAAAATAAGGCACTGTTGCAATGACAAGTGGTACAAGACTACATTATAAAATGATGCAATAAGATGACCCATGTCAGGCATAGTCATCCAACAATCAAAGCATGGACTATCTTCAAAATATGAAAGGATGGGTGTCAGCTTCTCAACCCTTTCATGCGACTTGTATGGTATGACGTATTCATCTCTGTGATTATTTAATTCATGTAGCAGATCACGCCTAACTTGCACCCAATCATTCTCTCCAAGACCAAATAAAGCCCCAATAGCTCTAAAACCATAATTCTCATCACCATCTACCATCCTTCATCAACTTTATGAATGGTATTAACATAGGCGGGAAGTCACCAGTAAATGTACTCGATAAACTTGTTCTTGTACGATATGTCTTTGTCTTCACATTTCATTTCTTCTCATGCACTTTTGAAGCTTTCTTTTTCTTTGACTGACTAGAAGCTGATGTGTTTTGGTAATCATGGCTATCGTCAGCCAACTCAAATGCACACGGGTCACGACAACAAGATATATCAATTTTCTTATGCCCTCGACGTGGATTAGGCTTCACATCAGGCTCAATAAGAAAAGTGCTCGCTAGATTTACAATTTCCCTTAACTTCTTCAACATATCCAATTGCGTAGCAATATCAGACTCATTGAACCGCTTCAAAATCATATCAAGTTCTGGAATACAAGTCAATTCCAATTTCTCAACCTTCAAATTATGCACATATATAGTAAGTCGCGTCCAATGTACACGTATGCTACTGAATGGAATAAGACAGCTTTGTCTCATATAATCTGCAATCTCGTGAGCATAAGGTATCTTACATTAAAGACCTAAGGTAGATCATTGACCTTCTTCATTGTGTACTTGAGTTTATTCTTGTATGATTAATGGGTCTTTAGTGATCTAAGGCTTGAATTGGTCTTGTAGTATTGGATTAAAGCTTGTATCATGCATGCATGTGTTTATCCTTGCATTTGGATGCTGATTTCATGGCAATTGGTGCATGCATGTTCATGACAATGTGATAGTCCATGATTTCATCTTATTTTGAAAAGAATTGGCTCATGAGAGCATGTTTTGAAGCTTGGAAGTTGTTTAAAGTTCATGCATGTTCATTGAGATCATATTCATGAAAATTTGGTTTGAAATTGGATTTAATTGAAACACCATTGGGCTTCGATTCATCAAATTGATCTTTGAAACATATAATATTATGAATTTTGAAGTGTTTTATGGAAAATGGGCCCAAAGGAATTGAATTTGATGCACTTGAAGTTGGATTTGAGCTTGAGGTTCAAATCTGGAAATTCCAGATTTTGAACTCACGCACGAGTGGGGTTACTGGCGCTCGAGCGTGAAATTTGTGCTCCCAGTACTTTGCACTGTTTTGAAGTCCGCTCGAGTGGGGAAACCTGTGCTCGAGCGGGACCTTGTGTCTTACGCTCGAGCGGCTATTGAGCGCCCATCGAGCATAATTTTCGAGCATCCAGTACTTTTGACTGTTTTGCAGTCCGCTCGAGCGTGGGAAGTGACGCTCGAGCGGAAACCTTTGTCTGTATGTCCGCTCGAGAAGGAAAAAACACGCTCGAGTGGGACTCTGTTTCATTGAAAATTCTGAAAATATTTTCTAAGTACATCTTTGCATCCTCATTTCATCCTAGGCATTCTTAAGCCTATTTTTAAGGCATCTTAATGAGGATATAGATGTAGAACACACCGAGGCAATTAGGGATTTAGTTATTATCTATCCCAACTGTGTAGCTTAGTGTGTGTTCGATCTATTAACTGTGTAGGGTTGGCGACTGGGGACGCGCTCTAGCTTTACTGTAGCCCAGAACTCTGTGAGTAACAACTGTGTAAAGATATGTTCAAAAATGATTATCTTCTGAACAATTGAATTGCATCGTTCAATCGACATCATTAATTGAATTAATGTATGTCCTATATTCTGAACTGTATTGTGGCATCCTTAGCAATTACTGTTTACTGTTACTGTTATAGAGATCTCTATCAGTTCCCTTGTTGGAACTACTACTGTTTACTGATTGATGGCCATCATTAACTGTTCGGCCTTTTGAGACCTACTGTTTACTGTACTGTTATGCTAATGGATGTACCACATATGACCGTACTGACTGAACAACTGATATACTTAATTAATGAACTGTTTTCATTATTGTAAGGGCATTCATTCTTAACCTCTTTACGCATTATGTTATTCACTGGGCTTTAGCTCACTGTTTATATATATATGTAGGTGTTCAGGTACCAAATCGGAGCTAGGAGCGTGGATTACACTCCCCTTTTTGTCAAGCCAACCACTGTGCCTCACTGCGAGGTTCCGAGCCTGCCAAGCTATGGCTTAGGGGTTTTTTTTTATTTCCCCGTCTGTTTCCGTATCTATTTTGTATAACTGTATAGACTGTTACTACTGTTTAATAGGGATTTGGTCCTTGTTCTGTCGGATTGTAAATATTGTGCATTCTGTTTTGTCACTGACTGCATATATGTATGAAAAATCTTTTTGCATACAGACTGTCACAGCTCATTGGACATTGTTTATTTACTGTTTTGGCTTCCGCCATGCCCCTGTACTCTATTTCACTGTCTTACTGTTAAGCAGGCCTTTGGTAATCACGGATTACTGGCCGGTTACGGTGCTAAACCCATAGGGGCGGGTTTGGGTCGTGATAGAGTGGTATCAGAGCGATACTTACCATGAGTTATACCGCACACATGTGTCCAAATGAGCTATAGAGTGTCCTAGAGAAGCAATTAGGGCATCGCATGAACATGATAAGTGTGTGGTTATGACATGACTGAATATGTGCTAATGTGATAAACTGTCTAAGTATGCAACTGCCTATGTTGATAACTGTTATAAATGTTTATAGTGAAATTGATAATGCAAGAACTACAAATGAATCCTCATCTTCATCCTCTGAGGCAAGAATGGCAAGAATGGAGAGAATGATGGAATTAATAATTGCAAGATTGGATCAACAACAGAACCAACAGCCCCCACATCCTCCTCCGGTATAGCCGAAACAAAATGTCAATGTTAATAATGAGGACATAATTGCTCTTACCCAGAAGTTCAGCAAACTGAAACCACCATCCTTTCAAGGGGGTCTTGAACCGCTAAAAGCTGAAGCATAGGTTTTAGAGACTGAGAAACTGTTTGAGGTGTTTCCGTGCTCGGAGGCACATAAAGTATTGTTAGCCACCTTCACCTTGCAAGAAGAGGCAAGAATGTGGTGGATGCTAGTACATGACACCAACACTGTAATGACTTGGGCTCAATTCAAGGGAGCCTTCTTCGAAAAATATTTCCCACAGTGTGTCAGAAACAGAAAAGTAACTGAATTTGAACAACTAAGACAGGGCACAATGTCCGTTGTATGAAACAAAGTTCACCAAGCTGGCTAGATATGCACCACACATGGTGGACACTAATTACAAGAAGGCCAGAAGGTTTGAAGGTGGCCTGAATGTTGCCATACTGGACAGAATTAACGTTTTGAAGCTACCAAACTATGTGAATGTTCTTAACCGAGCCTTGATGGCTGAATCAAACATCGAGGCACTGAAAACTGAAACACCAGCGTCTGAATGGCATGGTAAAAGACAGGGTTTCAAGTTCAAGAAAGGCAAGCATAACCCATTAAACAAGAAACAGAATACGAGGTCAACAACTAGCCTCAGCCAAGGGAGTGGTTCCATACCACCCTGTTCTGAATGTGGTAAGAATCATAAGGGAGTTTGTTATAAAATCTCTGGTGCTTGTTACAGGTGTGGCAAGGTGGGCCACATGGTCAAAGATTGCCCTTCCACTCTTCAGGGGCATAGCAAAGCTGCACCAAGCGCAGCAGCATTAACTGCTGCACCAAAGCCTAACCCTAAAGCTACCGGGAAAGAGCCTACGAGGCAGGGCCGAGTATTCGCCCTAGTACCGGGAGACGTACAGAATACCGAGACCGTTGTGTCAGGTATTCTCTCTATTTGTATTCAAAATGCTTATGTTCTAATTGATTCGGGTCTACACATGCTTATGTATCGCATGCTTTTTCGCGAAATTGAGTAGACCATTAGAACCCATGAATTATCTGTTAGTTGTATCATCACCCGCTGGGGGATCCATGACTTGTGCATACATGTACCCTGCTTGTGAAATTATTGTTGGAGATGCACATTTGTTTATTGACTTACTGCCTCTGAACATTGATCATTTTGATGTAATATTGGGGATGGACTGGTTAACGAAATATCATGCCGCCATAGATTGTGTAACGAAACAAGTAGTTTTCCGTCCACCGGGTTTGCCTAAATTTGTGTTTAATGGAAGTGGAGTGGTATCTCCCCCATACTTGATTTCATCTGTGAAAGCTGTTAAATTGATTAGAAAGGGATGTAAGGGGTATTTCTGTTCTGTATTGACTGTACCTACTGATGTTAAAACTGATGTGAACTGTATTCCTATAGTCAGAGAATTCCCAGATGTTTTTCGAGATGATCTGCCAGGAGATTTGATTGACAGGGAGATTGAGTTCACCGTTGATATGATTCTGGGTACACAGCCTATATTGAAAGCTCCTTATAGAATGGCTCCAGCTGAACTGAAAGAATTGAAAGTGCAACTGCAAGAACTGTTAAATAAAAAGTTCATCAGGCCTAGTACTTCACCGTGGGGCGCACCTGTCTTGTTTGTGAGAAAGAAAGACAGCTCAGTGACACTTTGTATCGATTACCGTGAACTGAACAAGGTAACTGTGAAAAATAAATATCCATTACCGCGTATTGATGACTTATTTGACTAGTTATAGGGTGCTCAAGTGTTTTCTAAGATTGATCTCAGATCCGGATATCATCAATTGAAAGTCAAACCAGAAGACATTGACAAAACTGCTTTTCGAACGAGATATGGACATTATGAATTTTTAGTTATGCCTTTCGTAGTTACCAATGCACCTGCTGCATTCATGGACCTCATGAACAGAATTTTTAAACCATTCCTCGATGACTTCATTGTTGTATTCATTGATGACATTCTGATTTATTCCAAAAGTATAGCAGAACATGAACATCATCTGAGACTTGCTCTACAGACCCTAAGAGAACAGAAACTTTATGCTAAACTGTCTAAATGTGAGTTTTGGCTTGATCATGTTATGTTTTTGGGACATATTGTTAGCAAAGATGGAATTTTTGTTGATCCGCAGAAAATTGAAGCTGTAGTAAATTGGCCTAGACCGACAAATATGACAGAAGTCCGAAGCT
Source organism: Camellia lanceoleosa (assembly GCA_025200525.1). NCBI lineage: Eukaryota > Viridiplantae > Streptophyta > Magnoliopsida > Ericales > Theaceae > Camellia > Camellia lanceoleosa. The sequence goes on from CM045758.1 coordinate 108,232,585, forward strand.
TTTTGGGATTAGCCGGGTATTACAGAAGATTTGTCAAAGATTTCTCCAAAATTGCCTTACCATTGACTCAGTTAACTCAGAAGGGGATATCATTTGACTGGACTGACCAAAGGAAATCAGCTTTCCAAGAGTTGAAAACTTGACTTGTGACTGCACCGGTTCTTACCCTACCTTCAGGTATGGATGGTTTTACCATTTTTAGTGATGCTTCTCATAAGGGTTTGGGATGTGTTTTAATGCAGAATGTGAGAGAGTTATTGCTTATGCTTCCCGACATTTGAGACCGCATGAAAAGAACTACCTGACCCATGACTTGGAACTCGCTGCAGTGGTATTTGCCTTGAAAATCTGGCGTCACTACCTTTATGGGGCAACATGTGAAGTATATACCGACCACAAGAGTCTGAAATATTTCTTCACACAGAAAGAACTGAATATGAGACAGCGGAGATGGCTAGAACTGATTAAAGACTATGACCTACAGATTTTGTACCATCCGGGAAAAGCCAACACCGTTGCCGATGCATTGAGTCGGAAATCGAGTGGGAACCTAGCTTGTTTACTCATCAAACAGAAAGAGTTGCTTTGTGACCTTGAAAAATCTAAAATTGAAATTGTTTTGCAGGAACAAGGCGGAACAATAGCTGCTATTTCTGCTCAACCGGCATTGATTAAAGAAATTAAAGAGAAACAGCAACTAGATGACTTCTTGAAAAAGATCATCGAAGAAAGGAAATCTAAGTCGATACCGGATTTCAAAGTTGAGAGTAACGCACTGAAATTTCAGGGAACATTATGTGTATCGAATGATTCTGAACTGAAAAGAAGAATTCTACAAGAGGGCCACAATTCAAAATTTTCTATCCATCCGGGGAATACAAAAATGTATCAAGATTTGAAACTGAATTTCTGGTGGCCGAGAATGAAGAAAGAAATTACTGATTTTGTATCGAAATGCCTTCATTGCCAACAAGTCAAAACGGAACATCAACGACCCGCAGGCTTATTGCAACCCTTACCCATACCGGAGTGGAAATAGGAACATATCACCATGGATTTTATTGTGGGATTGCCTCGCTCCAGTAAAGGTATGGATTCAATTTGGGTTATTGTTGATGGACTGATTAAATCTGCTCACTTCCTACCTGTTAAAACAATTTATAATGCGGACAAATTGACTATACTCTATATTGATGAGATTGTTAGATTGCATGGAGTGCCTGTGTCCATTGTTTCTGACAGGGATTCGAAGTTTACATCGAGATTCTGGCAAAGCTTACAGACTGCATTGTGTACTGAACTGAGACTGAGTAGTGCCTATCATTCTCAGACAAATGGTCAGTCAGAAAGGACCATCTAGACTCTGGAGGATCTATTGAGAATGTGTGTCCTTGATTTTCAGGGAAACTGGGAAAGCCATTTGCCCTTAGCCGAATTCGCCTACAACAACAGTTATCACTCGAGTATTGGTATGGCGCCTTTCGAGGCATTGTATAGCAGAAAATGTAGATCTCCGATTTGCTGGGCAGAAGTTGGAGATGGGCCTTTGCTTGGGCCCGAGATTGTTTATGAAACGAGTGAGAAAGTGAAATTGATACAATAGAGACTGAAAACTGCGCAGAGCCGACAGAAAAGTTATGCAGATGTCAGAAGGCGAGACAGAGAATATGAAGTGGGTGATCACGTTTTTGTGAAAGTGACACCGATGAAAGGCTAGACTCATTTTGGAGTCAAAGGTAAGTTAGCGCCGAGATATGTCGGACCGTATGAGATTATTGAGAAAATCAATCCGATGGCGTATCAAGTTGCGCTTCCTCCTGAAATGGAGCATATACATAACGTCTTCCACATTTCTATGTTGAAGGACTACCTCCGGGATCCTTTCCATGTGATAGAGCCTACTCGTGTAGTGCTGAGTGATGACTACACTTATGAAGAACGGCCTATACAGATTGTAAACAGACGGATCAAGAAGTTGAGAAACAAAGAGATCCCGTTAATGAAAGTTGACTAGCAAAACCATGGTGGCGTGTAAGCCACTTGGGAAAGAGAAGATGACATGGCTAAAAAATATCCTGAACTGTTTCCACTGAATCCTGCTTTCTTCCAGAATGAAGGTAACTCAAGTTTAGAAGACTAAACTCTTTTTAAGAAGGGGAGACTATAACAACCCTCGTCACTGTTTACCGATTAGCTACCGAATACTGCTAAACTGAGACTGATTATGATAAGTAATGGAACTGATTGAAATACTGAACTAACCGACTGAAATCTGAAACTGATTGATTGACTATATCTGTTTAAATACATTTCTGTCTGTTTGACTGTTTGACTATCTGTTCATACTTTTATGTTTAAACTGCGAATTGAAGGCCTTATCGGCGGCAGAACCAGAAATTGGTTGATGATTTGTGTTAATTAGAATTAATGTGAATTTATGATGTAATTATCTGAAAAGTGATTTGGTACGATTAAAATAGATTAAAATAAGCTAATTTCAAGAGTTGGTTTATTTACCATTTTGCCATTGTTAGTAGGCCATATAGGCTAATTTTATTAGAGCCTTGTACACATGATCAAAACACTCCCATCAGCCATTTTGTTGCCTACAACCGACCAAGAAAAAGAGTGAGAGAGAGAGTTGAGTTGTTCTTGAAAGTTTGGCTAGGGGACTTGAAGAATTAAAGTATAGATTGCAAATTGAGCTTGTGTGTCTTACATTAAAGACCTAAGGTAGATCATTGACCTTCTTCATTGTGTACTTGAGTTTATTCTTACATGATTAACGGGTCTTTAGTGATCTAAGGCTTGAATTGGTCTTGTAGTGTTGGATTAAAGCTTGTATCATGCATGCATGTGTTTATCCTTGCACTTGGATATTGATTTCATGGCAATTGGTGCATGCATGTTCATGACAGTATGATAGTCCATGATTTCATCTTATTTTGAAAAGAATTAGCTCATGAGAGCATGTTTTAAAGCTTGGAAGTTGTTTAAAGTTCATGCATGTTCATTGAGATCATATTCATGAAAATTTGGTTTGAAATTGGATTTAATTGAAACACCCTTGGGCTTCGATTCATCAAATTGATCTTTGAAACATATAATATTATGAATTTTGAAGTGTTTTCTGGAAAATGAGCCCAAAGGAATTGAATTTGATGCACTTGAAGTTGGATTTGAGCTTGAGGTTCAAATCTGGAAATTCCGGATTTTGAACTCACGCTCGAACGGGGTTATTGGCGCTCGAGCGTGAAATTTGTGCTCCCAGTACTTTGCACTGTTTTGAAGTCCGCTCGAGCTGGGAAACCTGCGCTCGAGCGGGACCTTGTGTCTTACGCTCGAGCGACTATCGAGCGCCCATCGAGCGTAATTTTCGAGCATCCAGTACTTTTGACTGTTTTGCAATCCGCTCGAGCGGGACTCTGTTTCACTGAAAATTCTGAAAATGTTTTCTAAGTGCATCTTTGCATCCTCATTTCATCCTAGGCATTCTTAGGCCTAGTTTTAAGGCATCTTAATGAGGATATAGATGTAGAACACACCGAGGCAATTAGGGATTTAGTTATTATCTATCCCAACTGTGTAGCTTAATGTGTGTTCGATTTGTTAACTGTGTAGGGTTGGCGACTAGGGACGCGCTCTAGCTTTACTGTAGCCCAGAACTCTGTGAGTAACAACTGTGTAAAGATATGTTCAAAAATGATTATCTTCTGAACAATTGAACTGTACTGTTTTCTGAACTGATACTATTAATTGAATTAATGTATGTCCTATATTCTGAACTGTATTGTGGCATCCTTAGCAATTACTATTTACTGTTACTGTTATAGAGATCTCTATCAGTTCCCTTGTTGGAACCACTACTGTTTACTGATTGATGGCTATCATTGACTGTTCGGTCTTTTGAGACCCATCACATCAGACTGCATCATATGCTAATGGATGTACCACATATGACCGTACTGACTGAACAACTGATATACTTAATTAATGAACTATTTTTATTACTGTAAGGACATTCATTCTTAACCTCTTTACGCATTATGTTATTCACTGGGCTTTAGCTCACTGTTTATATATATATGTAAGTGTTCAGGCACCAGACCAGAGCTAGGAGCGTGGATTACACTCTTCTTTTTGTTAAGCCAACCACTGTGCCTCACTGCGAGGTTCCGAGCTTGCCAAACTATGGCTTAGGGGTTTTTTTTATTTCCCCATCTGTTTCCATGTCTATTTTGTATAACTGTATAGACTGTTACTACTATTTAATAGGGATTTGGTCCCTGTTCTGTCGGATTGTAAATATTGTGCATTCTATTTTGTCACTGACTACATATATGTATGAAAAATCTTTTTGCATACAGACTGTCACAGCTCATTGGACATTGTTTATTTACTGTTTTGGCTTCCGCCATGCCCTCAGACTGCTTCACTGTTTATCATAAGGTGCCTTTGGTAATCACGGACATCGCCTTCTGATGCTAAACCCATAAGGGCGGGTTTGGGTCGTGACACAATCAGTCTTTTGAGCCATCTTTCAACTTTTTACGCGATCTATACCTCTCACTCCACTCATAAGCAAGATAAATTCTTGGTTTCTTGCGACCGCCACCATAGTTCGACGTCATTATAATAATAACAAAGTCATTTGTCCTTCCAATATCACGTATCGAAGTGAGCAATTCATCTTTGTTGTCAAAAAACTTATATATAATGTCACACAATTTCCAAAAGAACAAACTAAACAAACTAACTAATAAAAATTATAAACTTACGAATTTCATGTTAAAGGTTACCTGTTTAGCTGTAAAATGACTAGTACAATCCACCATAATATCCAATCGAACCTCAGTTTCTTCAGTACATGCCATCTGAAAAAGGGAGGAAAACAATTTTCACTTGATTGTATAGAGTCAAAAATAAAAATAAAATAAAATAATGAAACAATTCGGCACTACAGAGACGAACATAATTAAACAATTCGGCACTATATAGCCGAAAAAAATAAGAAAATTCGGCACTTTAATACTGAAATAAATTAAAATAGTTAGAATTTAAGTATCAAAAAATATAAAAAAATTCGGAACTTGTATATCGAAATATAAATAGTATTTCGGAAGTTGATTTCCGAATATATTGATAAAATTCAATACTAACTATCCGACTAAAAAAAAAAATTTACGACACGAAAAAACTAACATTTTCATCACTGATTTTGCTGTCACCAGATATATTTTTGCTTGAATTTGAACTTCGATAGGTTTGCAACTCTTCTATATAAAAATCAAGTAAAAATTGTAGAACTAATAACTAAACGATGTAAATAATAGAGTATAAACCTAGAGATTAAAGCAATATGAGAGAGGTTTTGAGAGTATTACTTTGCAAGCAATAGAAGAGTATAAAGTGTGTAACAAGCAAAGTGACAACAATGGAAAAATTAGAGTTTAATTTTTTTAATTCAAAAGATGTATATTGAGATTTTTTTTGTTTCTAAAAGATGTGTACAGAGAATTTTTCTATATAATATTATGAGTGTTGTTGGATGTCTATTATGGTAATTTTTATTTAGGATACAATTGTCATTAAATTAATATTTCATTAAGTGTGTGCCATGAGTTAATCAGGTGTGTGGAAATAGAATTTCCCTTCCCTCAAGGCTAAAATTACTAAGATGTCCAAATTTATGCCTCGTTTGGCAAGTGCCCTTTTTAGCCAAAAAGTTAAAAAGTTATTAAAAAAATCAAAAAGCTAACAACACATACCAAAAAATCAAATATTTTTTTTTTCTCTCTATTTTTTGCACATCTCTTCGTAAAAAGTCAAAAAGTTATCTCAAATAAACTAGTTTTTTTTATATCACATTTTAGCCAAAAAAAGCTAAAAAGTTACTAAAAAAGTCTATTCCCAAACGAAGTCAATTTTACCAAAATGCCTTCAAGGCTAAAATTACTAAAATCCCCTTGGGATTGACTAATTTACCAAAATGTAAGGCCAATTTTACCATTTTGTCTTTATGAACAATTTACCAATTTATTCTAAAGGTAATTCTATTTACACATATAAAAAATGTCAATACACACTATTTATATCGTTTGGATATAGATTATTAAACAAAAATTAAATGTTTAGATATAAACTTGTGAACAAAAAGCAATTTTTTGGACATAAACAGCTAAATGGAATATATATTTGAACAAATTATTTTTGTTCATTAATTTATGTCCGAATATTTGCCTTTTGTTCAAAAATTTATATCCAAACAAAACAAATGACATGTACTGAGATTTCTTGTGGTGTGTGAATAGAATTTCCCTTATTCTAATTGCAAAATGACCGAAGTTCCATTAGGGCTCCAATTTACCATTTTGCTCCTAATGGGCAAAAATTGCAATTTGGCTTTTTTATACCCAACTTCATTAAATAATTCAAGAAACACATATATTCACATAAAAATATTGCAAAAATACCTGAAAATAGGAAAACTAGTAGCTTAAAAAATGATACAAAAATTTATGCAAATTCCAAATCTATCCCAAAGTGTTATATTTTTAGATTACCATAGGCGAGATTAAACTATACAAAAATCAAGTTTTTCCCAAAAAATTTTCACTTTGATATTTTTCCAGTATTAATTAAAGATGATGATATGTACATAAAAAGTCTCCAAATCTACTGAGTACACTTTTTAATATTAGAACTCAAAATAATAAATTTTAGGCATGGATTCCATTTTCAAGAATATAAATCCTAATATGCCTTTCTACCAATTTTGTTAACAAATCAACAAAGAGAGCTCATGAATCATGGAATAGAAGATAGAGGTAGAACGACATGAAATTACAACATAAATCATACTAATAGAATAAGTGGAAAAAATCCCTAACATACTTCTAGTACAAGAGAATAGATTATTTTTGTATATTATGAAGCTTTAAATCACAAATGAAAGAGCGGAGATGGAAAGGGGATGGAGGAAAGGCCTTCCAAGTTCCAAGTCTTTAAACTCACCAAATTTTCTTCAAGATCATCTCCAAGGATGTTCAAGGAAATCTCTCACTGAAGTCTTCTAGGTTCAATTTTAGTTTAATGTCCATTCTTAAATTGATTTGATTTTAAACAATCCTAAAGACTCATTTTTACCATCACAACACTCACACTAAAAATTTTCATTAGAACATACTAATAATTGACATAAATGTGTTTTCACCCACCCCAACCACACACATATATACACGCCTATACATAAATAGATAAAGAGAAAACATTACCCTTCATTGTGGAAGAACAAATTTCTAAACGATACCAGATAAATTATAACTAAGAAGTTACCAAATTTAAAATGAAAAGAAGGAGAATAGGATTCTAAATTACCACAACGACTACTTGCCAATAGATATTCTTTGTCAAGCGTGAAGCTAGTCGTACCTACAAAGAGTGAGTGATAGACAAATTTCTCTTGAACAATCACTATGCCAAAACAGGGCATTAACTGCGGTTTTTTTAACGGCGGTTTCGTTACCACTGTTTAAAGATACTATTAACGGCGATAACGAAACCGCTGTTAATACCGCCGTTAATGTATCTTTAACGGCGGTTTTCGTTACCGCCGTTAACAAAACCGCCAGTAATGACCCTTTAACGGCGGTAATGAAACCGCCGTTAAAAAACTGTCGCTAAAGCCATTTTTAAACGGCGGTAATGAAACCACCGCTAAAGCCCTCTCATTACCGCTGTTAATGACGGCGATCTTTGTCGGCGGAGCTCCGGTGAGTGGTGACCACGCGCGGCTAGGGTTGAACATGACCATCTACAATAAAGTAAAAGTAATGTTTAAATATTTATTTAGGAAACATATTTCATGAAGAGTGGCTGTGGTGGAGTGGTTGGTGTAGGTGAATGAGAGGTTGAGGGGTTTAAGACTTGGGGAGTGCAAGAAGAAAGAATTATTTTTTGAAAAATTTGAACCTATTTACTGCGGTAAAGAACCGCCGTTTTTGGTCAACTTTTAATGACGGTAATTTATCTTTTTATGACGGTTGTACTTTTTCCGACACGCACATAAACGACGGTAACGAAACCGCCGTTAAAGGCTTTAACGACGGTTTTACAGCCTTTAATGGCGGTAAAAAACCGCCGCTAAAGCCCAATTTTGGCGTAGTGAATGGAGTAATTTTGGTTGAAAATCAAACTCAGACAAGTTCTCTCTCTCTCTCTCTCACTCTCTCTTCCTGAATCTTATCTCTCACACTCCATCTGTTACTCCATCACTCCTTTTCTATCTCAACCATGGCAATTACTACGCAGGGAAGGACAATGGCAATTTTGAAAGTAAAGGGCTACAAAGAAGGTAATTTTGGTCAAAAATCAAACTCGGACAAGTTGTTTTTTTCTTTTTTCTTTCGAACATGGATATGAGATCTCCAGGTTGAGTTTTGTTGTGACACTCGATTGGTATATCTTGACTTTGTTTTGTAAATTACTCCATATTAGATCAAGTGGTCTATGAGTTTGTGTTTTGATTTTGTTGGTACAATTATTGTTTGTATGTATATCTTTTGTTCTTTTTCTATTCAAACTCTTCTTCAATTGAATCTGTAGTTGCTCTTTGTATTTTTGAAATCGACTGAACTCCATCGATAAATCCAAAAAGATGAACGGACTATTTCGAACCAACATCTAGTCGAAATTGATTGGACAAATTCCCAACCCGAATAGGTTTAATTGGATGATGGATGAAGGGCAAACCCGACCCAAACCGTTCCGCACAAAACCCCACCTTAGATGATAGGAAAGATGACTAGCAAATTTGAAATATTTTTACTATATTAAATTTTATTGTAATAGTTAAAAAAACAACCGTGCTAGGACCCCCAGTGGAGGTGACCCCAGCTCCACTTGGTTGTGCTCTCAAGGCTTCAAACAAAAAAAATAAAAAAATAAATTTTTTTTGACCAATCAGACCTCATTGGGAGTCCTAGGGTAGATGTATTTCTCTTAAAAAAATAAAATAAAATAAATAAGATTTGGCCCTTATCTTGTTTCAATTCAATTTGTGAATGGTGTGACATCATAATACATTACTCCTATTTTAACTTCTAATCAAGTCGAAGAGAGTATTGCAAGCATATTTCCTCAATTTGTCAACCCACCTCGTTGTGTCATTGGACCAATTGATGCTCGGTCCGTCTCTCTATCTCAAGGACTCGGATTTTCTCTCTCCTAGGGTTTCCAGTTCCATATTATTATTACACTCTCTCTCGCTCGCTCTCTGTCTCTCTCTCTCTCTCTCTCAAATTTTCATCGATCTTCAACAATGGAGAACTCAGGATTCTTGAACGAGAAGCTCGATCGCCTGGCAACCTGGGTGGGCACGAGCGTAGCCTCTGCGTTCTTCGCATCCCTCGAACGCTGCTCTTGCGTGAACCTCACAACCTCCGAGTCCGACGACGAGAACGAAGAAGAGGCCAAAGATCGCCCTCTCAAGCTCACCAATCTCCAAGTCAATTCCGATAGCACCAACAACCGTAGCTCCGTCGACAACCTCCCCGTCTGATCTCTCTCTGCCCAACGTAATTAAACACTGTTAATAAAAAGGAAATCTTTAAATTTGTGATTGTTTGATTTTGAGGAATTTGATTTTTATTTTTATTTCTTTAGTGTTTGACATTGTGCATCTGAATCGAATTTGTTGATCTGTGACTCCAGGTACACTGGATTCTGTTGTTTTCGTTTCAAATGTTTTGAATTTTTAAATGGATCAGATGAAATTTGGTTTGTTCTGTTGTTTTCCAGTGATTCCCATGTTGCGCTTCTTATTCTGCTCATGAGAAAGTTTTATTACAGAACAATTGCTGTTAAGGATCACAAAATTTTCACCGTTTTTTGTGTTCTTGTATTTTTATAGGTAACATAAGCAGACTCAAACTCAAGTCTTTATGTAGGGGAATGCGAGCTGAGCTGCTAGGATGTCCACTAGGGACAACGTTTTATATCATTTTGGTTTATTATATTCTTGTGTTATAGGTGTTTTTTGCTTCCTTCGGAATAAAATGAAATCTCTTCTTTTCCGAATGAATTAAAATGTTTTCTTTTTCCTATTAAATCAAAATTTTCAACACGTATTAATATTTAAGTCATGACACATAGGGCATATATGTATGTTTAGGCATGACGATCATTTGGAGAATAGTTAAATACTTGAAAATTCCTTAAGACTTTGTAAGGCATTTGCAAATGAAGTGAGAAAGAGCCAAATTCCCCCCATCACCGCGCCAGTAAAGAAAAGCAAAAAAGAAAAAAAATGAAGCAAATTGAAATATTTGAGTGAAGAAAATCATTGAATGAATGCTTACCTTGGCATAAGATGGTTGATTCTTTCTAATGGAGAATTTACTTTGTTGTTATAAGTCATAATTTTACTTTGTTGTTCATTGTTGTTAGTGTGCCATTAACATAATTTGTTAAAATATTGTCTTTATGGTTTTATTGTTAAGGATTTTCTGTGTCCATAGAATAAATTTGGTATGCTTAAGCAGATGTCTTGTACATTTGAGTTGCCTCTTAGCCTTGTATTTGCGAAAAGAATGTACTTAGCTGTTGGAGGAGAGTTGATGTAATAGCTGCGAAGAACTCTTAATAGGTGTGTACCGAAGATATGCTCTTATGTGCACATCCATTGAGAGCAAGGTTTATGTATTTGTGCAGATGCTTGTTGCTTGTGAGAAAACAACTAACATGATCTTGTTAGACAGTTAGTGAAGAGCACATTCTATCTGCTGGTTTATCTAGAACTATATCTAAGTACTTTTCTTGAAGGTAGTCGTTTGTGGCTGCTTACTTATCTAGAAGAAGGTTTCTGTAATTTTTTTCTAAAAGGTAGTGGCCTGTAAGGGAAGAATGTAGAAGGTACTTGCTAATGGGTTTATATATCAATAATGGTGTGCTTTATATATATGTATATATACTAATTTGTTGTTTGAGGAAGTGTTACAAATCAGGATCTAATAAGACATGACATCAAACCGATTGAAAAATGTGTTGCATAAGGTGATAGGTGGAACACAAGTAGTTTCTGTGTGTGTGGCATATATTGGATGGGGTTCTAATTGCTAATGAAGTGATTGATGCTTGGAAATCTAATGGTACAAGTGGTTTTGTTTTGAAGGTTGATTTTGAAAATGCATATGATTGTGTAAATTGGAAGTTTTCGATCTGGATGTTAAACAAAATGGGTTTGAGAACATATGGTGTAAATGGGGGTGTATAAATGTATTAGCACAACCTCTTTCTTTATTTTAACTAATTGCCTGGCTTCAAAAGATTTTTAACTCTGAAAGAAGGTTGAGGCAAGGAGACCCATTGTCTCCCTTCATCTTTAATGTGGTGGCTAATGGCTTCAACATTTTGATGCTAAGGGGAAGGGAGGCTGCATTAATTAGGGGAGCGAAGGTAGGATTAGGGGCAATTGCTATCACCCATTTGCAGTTTGCCGATGATTCTATTTTTTTCTGTAATGATTTGGAGGAATTGAAGGTGGTAAAAGGGTTGCTGAGATGTTTTGAAATGCTGTCAGGGCATAAGATTAACTTCTAAGAAGCCAAGTTTGCGGGGTGAGAATTCTGGAGGACCTAAAGAGGGCTGCTTTATTCTTGAAATGTGAGGTCAGCAAGTTGCCTCTCTCTTATCTTGTTATTTCTTTGGGGGCAAATCCAAGAAGAGTAAAAACATGGCAGTCAGTGATTGACAAATTCAAGAAGAAATTGGTGTTATGGAAAAGGAAGTGCTTATCAATTGGAGGGAGAATTATGTTAATAAAATCTTCAGTATCCAATTTGCCTTTGTATTTTATGCCTCTTTTTAGGATTCCTGTGATCATGGTTAAGGAATTGGAGAGGATTCAAAGGAGTTTTCTTTGGGGTGGTGAGAATAGGAAAAGGAAGTTGCATGTAGTAAATTGGAGATCAGTGACAAAAACCAGAAAGGTGGGTGCTAAGTATGAATAATCTGTTGGTAAAGAATGCTGCTGCCCTTTTATCCAAATGGTGATGGAGGTATGGTAATGGAAAAAGCTCGTTGTGGTTGGAATAAGTAGATGTATGATGAAGCTGATTGGTTTCCTGAGTTTTCCAATAGGGGTAAGATTTCTATTGTGTGGGAGGATATTCGATTGTGGGATACAATAATTCATTTTTGAGATTTCTTGATTAAAGGATTTAGTTTAGCATTAAATTTTAAATTGGGGTCAGGCTCCTTTGCTGAGTTTTGGAAAGATGCCTGGATAGGATAGTTACCCAACACTTTTCTTGAATTCAAATAAAAAAATTCTATCAGTTTCATGTTTAGGAATGATGGTGGCTGAGGCAGGTAAATTTGGCATTTTGGAGAAATTTGTTTGCGTGGGAGGTGGAATTACTGAAGAGAAAATGATTTATTGCAATGGAAATGGGGGTTGGGGGGGAGTCTTCTCAATAAAACCTTTATATGATAAATGGCAAGAGCTGCAGTATTTGGAGGAAATACTGGGAAAATCTTTTGCTCTTGTTTGGAGAAATGTTTGTCCATTTCGAATCGAGGTTTTTACTTTGGCTGGTTGTTCAAAATAAAATTGCAGCATGTGACTCTTTGGTTAGTAAGAGTATTCTACCAATATCGGAACAGATCTCTTGTCCCTTCTGTCTTGTTTGTTAGGAAGATTCCCATCCTTTGTTGTTACATTGTAAGTTCTTATGGAGATTATGAGATGTATGAAATGGTGGAAGATTGTGTGGGAGTGTCTAGCTACGGTGTCTGGGCTAATGACTTGGTTGTTTTCACAATTTTTTTTAAGGAATGGATTAAGCCTTGGTAATGTGTTTTCTTTGCAGTTGTTTTTGGTCTGTACGGAAAGCTAGAAACAATTTGGTTTTTACAAGAAAGGTTTGTTCTTGGGAAGAATTGCTTGAAACAATTAAAATCAGAGCAGTCCTTTGGTCAGAAGCTTATTGGGAGCTGGGTGAGTACTCTGTTAGTTGATTTTTCTGTTACTTGGAAGTAGGATGGTATTAGAGCTCCACATGTTAGGAAGAGGTAAGCTCTGTGGTGGACAAACAGGTAATGACTAGTTTTGGAAAGGAGTTCAGTTAGAATTTTCTTCAAGTACTGTCTGATGCTGGTGCTATTTCTGAGGATCACTTGCCTTCATGTTTTTGCGGATGGTGCGGTGTTGTTCACCATTTGCTTTTTTTATTTTATTTTATTATTATTAAATATATACTCTTTTTTTTTCTTTTTTTTCTTTTTCTTTTTTGCGGGATGCTTGTATAGTTACAGATTGTTCTCTTCATTACGAGTCCTTGGTTTCATCTTGGAGAGGGTGGTATTATGGTTGGGTTAAGCCGCTCTATGTTCTCGAGGCAACTCTCTTGAGGTCTCTTTCTATTATTGATGTTTTGTTAAAGTGGTTGTATTGTAATCCTTTTCACTCATCAATAATAGTTCTTTTTGCTAATAAAAAAAATGTTTGCCTGTCATCTTAGAGTATTTCAAGATGAGCCATTGTTTCTGTGTGTGATCTAAAACAGCATTTTTGGTGCAGAGTTGGTTTCATAGTTGTGAAGAACTCTTACTAGGTATGTATCGAATAGTTGCTCTTATGTGCAAATTTATTGAGAAGTAGGTTATGTGTTTCTGTAAACGCATGTTGCTTGTTAAGAAAAGTGCTAAAAAGGTCAGGTAGTGTATATGTACACTGTAGAGCATTTTTTTTTTTTTTAATCTGCATGGGGCTTCCTCACCTGTTTGATTTTTGAAGCTATTGAAAAATTGGAATTATCTTTTTCATGTTATATGAGGTCCCTAGGGAATGCATGTGGGGGTTTACCATAACTTTTGACATTTTGGTGCGGAGCCTTTGTTCCAAAGTCTGTCCATTTGTTTCAAAAAGACTCATAGTTGTTAAATTATGTCTTGAGTTTTTCACTTAAATCTAATAATTATGAATGTTTTGAGATAGGACGATAGAAGAATTGGAGACAAGATCTTAGAATGATATTGCTTGATAAACGTGGTGTGAACATTGTTAATTATGGGCGCATTCTTTATTTTTTGGTTTTACTAATTTTTATTGAATTTCATTATAATATCATATATGAATAAAAAAATAAATAGGTTCAACAAGATTTAGTAATTCTAGACATACATATAGTAATAACTTAAAGAAGGGCATAGAACGGAATAACTGGTTTTACATTGGATGGAAGTATCGTTTGGAAATTCACATTGGTGTAGCTCTTATGATACAATTCTATTAGTAGGTCTGCCAAATAGGGTGCTATGAATGTTGTTTGCATTTTGGAAATTTAAAGTTGGTCGTGTCTGTTCAACAACAGTGACTAAATTATCCCTCTAGTTTACACATGATCTTTTTTCATTTAAAATTTTATCAGAAGCATCTCACTGTATTCTCATTTACAAGAACTCAAGCTTTGCAACTAAGAGAATCTCAGTGAGATGCTATAATTGTCGCTATTGTTAAATTATAACAACTCCCCTAAAAAATCCTTCTCTAGTGGGTTACCAAAAGGACTGCCAAACTGAACTCATAAAAACACCTAGAAATTGAAATTGATGGCTAGGATTCACTCAAGGTTTTGGTCACACAACAAAAACCTTTTCACTCAAGGTTTATTTTTACTTTTCACGATAAAAATTTAGGGACATTTTTTGGTTCTCCTAAACTTTTCCGCAACCAAAAAAAAAAAAGAAAAAAAAAGATGGATTGGCTAGATTATGCTACTTAGTCCTCTAGTTGTGCCACTAGTGACTTAATTGTAAAAATAAATTAGATCATTTTAAGAATTACGGCACAATCTTCCTTCAAACCCCCAATCCGCACTAGCTCGCTGCAATTAAGAGGGTCTCAATTGATTTCCTTTCATTTAACAACTCAAATGTTTCAGTTCGGAAAGTCTGAAGAGTTTTAAAGGAAAAAACACATACCATTTTGCAAAAACATCTTTTTAATCTTCTCGAAATGGGTATTTTTTTCCTAAATATACTGGGTATGACGATGCTATAACCTATCACCCCAAGAACACAAATACAAATAAAGAATAATAATGTTCATTTAATGTAACCATTATGAGAAAAAATCATGTTTAACTATATCTCACAACCAAATCACAAAAATCATGAACTGATTTCACAAACAATAACAAAATTTAATACAAATATCACAAAAATTAAGCTCCGATAAATCACTTAAGTCACAAAATCTCACAAAAAGTAACACAATAAAAACAATATCAATAAATCAATATAAACGTAAATCAATAAATCAAGCCATGCAACTTATTTACATGAGAGGAGATTTGCTGAGAAAGGACATTGTGAACCCATCTTCGTCCACATCTTCATTAAACCCACCTCTCGTATGGCTTCAAGATCGTGGGCTATGGTCTCACCATTGTCCAAATCGCCCACATCTTCATTGAACAAATCTCTGGTACAGCTTCAAGACCGTACGCTCTGGTCTCACCTTTGTCCAGATCGTGATTTCACCATCATCATCCCAATCGTGATTGTTAAGAGCAACCATCATCCAGAGATTGAGAGAGCGCTATGGTTATCCAAATATTGTACAAGATCTTATCAGTGAAAGTGATACGCAAAGAGTTTTGAAAGTGAGAGTTCTCGAGGGGTTGCAATACAATGGTAATCTAATGATCTGGGTTGATGATGCCCATCCAACAGTGCATGATAAAAAGAGGGTTGTTAAAAAGTAATGGTTAAGAGAGGAGGCAAATTGCTTGTGCCAAAATGACAGTTGTCCCAATAAAGCAACATTATTAAAATTTGACACTTGAATACCGTAACATGCCAAATTATAGCTTTGACATTGCCAAAATAGCAATACCCAGTGGAGAACCGACGCCATTTACCACTAATCTCCACTAGAACCAACAATTTTTATCTCATGTTCCAGAAAACCCATTAAAAGAAAAGAAAGAAGACGAGAGGAAAAAAAAGTAAAAAAAACCTAAATGAATTTCTGCAATGAAGCAAACCGATTAACAGACAATATCCATGAAACCATAACAGTGGAAAGGCTCAAGCCAGTTTCTCACTTGATCCCTCTTTTTTTTGTTTATTGACTTTTCAAGCTGTAGCGTATACATGGGAAAAATGCTACATTATAATTTTTTCCCCCTTTGCCAATGCACTAGGGAATTTATGTACATATAACCAAAATACAAGTAAATACATACTAAAATTAAAAATTCAAACCACTAGTAACTTCAAAACTTGCAGAGTAACACGCAAAATGTGAAGATCACATTTATGGACTTTGTTAGTGAAACAAAAGAGATTACCGGCATGCCAGTCAGGAAGGATTCCCCACGAACAGGAAGGATTCCCAAAAAACAGAAGCAGAAAGGATTTGACTAGAAAAATGAGATCCACAATCAAAGATGAATTACCAACACTTCCTGCAGAGAGCAGAAAAGATGAACCCTCCATTTAGCAAAAGAAACATGCCCCACAACACAACTTTAACGCAATCCTAGCTGTGTGGCAGGCCCACCATCAAATGAACCAAATGGCCAGATTATAGTACATGGGAACTGTTGCCACCCGTCATGACCTAACATGAGAGCAGGCCCGCTGGAAAACCGAAAATCCTAAAAAATCGTCCATATTACAGATGCCCAATGAACTAATCAAATCCGACAAGGAGTTTTGATGCTGCCAAAATTAACTTTTTATGTGCCAGCCCATCCGACAATAAATTTGCAGAGCATTTAACCCATACTAAGAGGAAAGCAAAATGCTAAACCAAATAAATCATTGCCAATTTTCTACAAAACTCTGCAAGCATCTAGGATATCAAAGTGCCACCGGTAAACCATAATTGTGGAATGATCTAATACGTCCATCACAGCCTGCAGTAACAATAACCAGATCCCAAGCATGAGAACTGGATGTGCTCTTGCAAGAAGATTTCAGAAACTTATATTGAGATTTATGCAGTGCAGTTTTCACAGCCCGTGGACTTGAACTAAGCAGCTTCTCCTCAGGCCATGTGGCAGATCCCTTGGGAAAAGACTCCAAAATAAACTCCTGGTCAAGAAAGAAACGAGTGGGTGAAGGTAAAGGCAATGCATTCGATGAAGACTCATCTAAGGCAGGAAGTTGCCATCCATTTCCTGAATTTTCAGATTTCAAGCCAGACCAAGGTATAGCGATCAATGCATTGGTGGAGAAGCGTTCCCAAGACCTAATTATCTTTGGTTGGGACAGAGAATGCTCTTCCTGGTTAATGCAGTTCCATAGGTATACATTAGAATCGTCACATGTGGAGACTATATGCTTTCCATCTGAAGTGAAAGATGCAAAAAGTTGGTTTCCTGTATTACGAACACCTAGAGAGAGAGAGAGAGAGAGAGAGAGAGAGATTAGCATTGACATAAAGGTTTAAAGAGGCTTGAATTCAAGAACAGAGTTAACAAAAGATTACTCTCTGAATATAAATATGATATACTATGTGAAATGAACATTTGGGTTTCACAAAAATGTATCCAGTAAAGAGTGTATAAATGTTCCAAGTATGAAATCAAATCAATACATTACTGATACAATGCAGTAAACTGCCACAGGACTCAAATTGTTGGAAACAGAGATGGCATAAATAGAAATAAAAAAACAAGTCATCAAATATGCCATCCATCTAGGAAGAATCTAAGACAAAAGAAGATTACCCTTATATTTTCCAACCACATTAATCCCATGAAGAATTCTGACTTGTGAATCTGCACAAGTGACCATTAGTTTACTCGGGTCTTGCGGGAAGAACTGCAGCCAAATAACAAAATTAGGATGAATTGTAAATCTAGCTGAACAAAAAGTGAATTTGTAACAAAAAGAAGCAACAAGGAAAGCACAAATGGATAAGAGATGACAACCTGGAAGCAAGTTATCCTCTTGCATGGTGTTTTTTTCTTACTGTGTAAACATATCTGAGCTTCCAGTTGGAAGTGATCATCTGATCCAAGCAAACCAAAGACAAGTTGGTTAATCTAGAGTTTTGTTGGGAAACTATGGGATTCAGAAATCATTTTGTGACCCACCATATAGAAAGCCATATCAACCAAAGTTTGCAAGTCAACTTTTGAGATCCAAGAGTACAAACTTTAATTGTCTTGAGTAATGAAAGTTGTATAGGTTTTGGTATAGTTTTCTCTCTTTTGTATAAAGGCGGTATACCCTTTTGATACCAACCTTCTAATTTCTTTTGAAAATCAGAGGCATTTAAGTCAGTCTGCTGTTGTTAAGGCCTACAATTGTGCGAGATGGTCATTATATTGGGGACTATTTGAGCAATTTGAAGCTTCGATATCCCTTTTCACCTTTCTAATACATATAGTCATATGGAAAGAAGTCTACTCCTTTTTACAAACGTAAGAAATGCAATATATGAAGAGATCTCCATCATAAAGACAACCAGATAAATATTTCCACTTTTGCCAGATACAAGAACTCATTTACTGAAGGGTTTTTCAATTAACCAAATTACATGGCCCGCACTAGCACTAAAATTTGAGCTTGGGAACTCTTCATACCACAACCTGCTATTTCTCACTCACATTAAATTCCAACTCCTTGCTAAACCCAGAAAAACTAACAAGACCACGTGGCATTTAAAACTCTTGAATCCTAAGAAGCACGGACACCTCTCCGAGGGTTACGTATCAGTGTCAGACACGCGTCGGACACGGACACGCGGTTGACACGTGTCAGACACGTCTGCAGAGGTGACCCAATTTTTTTAGGTGGAAACAATAATTTTTGAAACTTAAAACAGTGCAAAATTAACAAAAAGAAAAGGAAAAGAAAAGGAGACGATCGTGAGTCGAAGGGGAGAAGAGTCGAACCTGATCGAGAGTCGAACCTCATCGCGAGTCGAACGGAAACCCTAAGAACACGATCGCGAGTAGAAGACGATCGCGAGAAGCAGACGATCGACAACCCTAGGTCGTCTTCCTCGTCTGCCGTCTCCCTCTCTACTCGTCTTCCTCGTCTTCCTCGTCTGTCGTCTCCCTCGCTGCTCTCGTCTTCCTCGTCTTCTCCTTCTTCTGCTTCTTCGTTGTCTTCGCCCTCTCTCTGATCTGTGTCCCTCCCGTTTGTAACATTTGTGAGTATTATAATATAACATAATTATAATATAATAAATAATATAATTTGTTATATAATAATATAATTTGTTAACCAATAACTCAAATTTGTTATATAATAAATCTAATTAAATCATATATAATAAAAAAAATCTAATAAAATTTATAAAAAATAATAACAATATATATACATATATATATTTATATACTAATAATAAATAATATAAATAAATAAATAATATAACCCTAACTTTTTTTGGTCTTAAATAATATAAATAAATACAAATAATATATTTATTTTTAATTTTACATATAATAAATAAATAAAATTAGTATATATTTTTTAATTTTACATATAATATATAAATAAAATTATATATATTTTGAATCCAATAGCAAGCAATCATGTAAGTGGCATATGCACCTCCCCGAGAAAACCAAAAGGAAAAGAGAAAAAAAAATATGCTTCAATGTGCGTGTATATGTTGTGACGAACCAGAAAAGCCATCACACTCTCAGATATTAACCAAAAGAGCTTCAATCAACCATCCTAGATGCTAAAAAAATAATAGATACTTATCCAATATCCCAAGTAGTATAGTAATAGAAGCAATAATTCTTTTGCAAAGGTAATATAAGGAGTTACCTGATATGTCATAAAAACGGCAAGTCCCTGTCATGAAGCCAACAACTACACCCTGTATGAAAAATGAGGAAACTTTTCAATTAAATTGTCTTAAGTTTATAAGACCACATCTCAATCCAACAAGATGAGAGGACAAAGACAATCACCAAACCTGCCCATCAGGGCGATAACACACGGCAGTGACAATATCTTTTACATCTGTCCAATCAACAACTTGGCAACCAGTAACTTCCCAAATTCGAACTTTTCCATCTATTGAACCACTGATGAAGTGATTACTGTTCAGAGGGTTAAACTGAATGCAAGTCACTGCATGACATAAGAGTATTGTTTTAAAAAATCACAAACTCTATATAAAATCAGAACTAACGATTGTCCTAGTTGACCAATCAACCTTGCCTAATACACATACACCAAAACTAGATTAGGAAGAAACACAGAAAATAGCCAGGGGCACACCATAATTATTATGTTGAAAAACTTTAATGCAATCCCAACATCCCACTTGCCACAAACGAACAGTTGTATCAACAGATGATGACAGCAGAAACTGCATCAAGAGCAGAGATCATAAAAATCCAATTTAACATATGGGGAAAATTAACTACTATACAATCAATAATAACTTACATTATTCTCCGACCATGACAGATCTAAGATCTCACCATTGTGCCCATGGAACTGATGTAGTGGCTCCTCCAATATCCGGAAAACCCTTGGGGGGAAGATGACACAAGCTGAGTCTTCTGTTTTTCTTAGGCTCTTTAATTTGCTAGATTTCTCTTTCTCCACAACGAGGGGTGCCAGCTCAGAAAGATGATTCACGGTAAAATAAACACACGAAGGATCAATGTCTGGAATGTCACTTTCAATTGATCTTGTGTCCTCCACCACTTGCCACACACGCACAATACAATCTTCACCAGCAGTGGCAAGGAACTGCCCATCAAGGCTGAATTTCATAGTAAAAATTGAACCTTTGTGTGCCTGGATATCTTGCCCCGTAAATAGAGCAGAGAGTTCCTTCCACCGCTTTCTGCAATGGCGAACCTTGACTCTTTGAACCCTAGCCCTCCGCACAGGGTTGGGGTGAGTGGGTCTTAAATTATTAGCTCCCCCTTGCCTATCTCCAATGCGTGTCATGGAACGTAATCTACTCAACCACTTATTCTTAACTCTATTCTTTGCCCCCACTAAATTGCTAGCAACCTCAGTTTCTCTTCGCATAGATTGCTGGACTGCAGGAGATGAATCAAAATTGTTCTCAAACTCTTCAGGCGGCACCAACTGGTCCACACCCAATACTTGAAGTTTAGGCTGCTCACCTTTCTTTCCCAATTCATCTACACTACACACTGTTCCACTGCCCAAATTCCCAATTCTGTATACATTTGAGCCACATTCTTCTGGCACATCAAAAACGTCATTGGCCCAACTTGACATGGAAGACCGGCTTGAAGTAAACTCATCTTCAAAGCTTGATGTCCTTAGTACTGCTCCACTATCCTTCGTAATTCTATCAATCTCTTCTTCACGCAGATCACTGCATTCAACTACCTGATTCTCCGACACCATTTGATCCGAGTTCAAACCCCCCATCCAATTCAAGAATTTACTACGGCGCTCTTGAACACTTTGAGGGATTTTAGTCCACGGTTGGTATTCGAAACTAGTTGATACCCCATTATCAACACCGAAACTAGAATCGGGGGACTTAAGGCAATCAGATGCCGATGCCATGCCTTCATGGGCATCAAAGAATCGATATTCTTCGTCACGGAAGCTGCCCATCATACTATGAGTTCAACCATAGAACTCCAGCTTTAAGAAAGCAATTTGATAAGCCCTAGGCAATGTGCTAAAATTCCATCCCATCAAAAGCACAAAAGAATTTTAAAAAACAAAAACACAACCCAAGATCAGTATAATAGCAAAAAAAAACTATTGAATCAAAAACAAAGGAAACAACAGTATATATATATAATAAAAACAAAACACAATAGATCCAACATGGATCCCAATCCACATCCACTGAACCGGTACGATTAAAAAAAATTCATAATTTAACAATATGCACATAAATCCATATTTAATAATAGATTATAGAAGGATGAACCCTAGCTTCTCCAACAAATTAGTACCCAAAAAAAATAAATCAAAACCCACTATAATAAAAATGAATTAGAAAAAAAAAATTACAATGCAATCACCATGAAACAGATTTATGATTATTATATATATATATATAGAGAGAGAGAGAGAGAGAGAGAGAGAGAGAGAGAGATGTGAGTTACGAGGAGCTCACATGGGGGTAAGGTTGATTCTATGAGAATGAATGGAGTCTGGAGAAGGAAAAGATCGATCGGTCCATGATAAATTCGGAGCTTTGTCTTCTCTCCCTATAACCTCAGGCGAAGGAGAGGACTGGGAAGCAATTAGAAGAACAAATGGAAATGAAGAGTAATTAAGGGAAAGAAGAGGGGGTAAATTGGGAAAAGAGATGAAAATATTCATTGGTAATCATGAAGGGGAATGGGGTGGTGGCTCGAGCAACGAGAGTAGTACAGGGGGCTACGGGTTCGGGTGGTGCGTTTCGGAAATTATGAATTAAGAGCTCATTTGAGAATAGATTAATTTAATAATTTTTTAATTATTTGATTAAAATATGAGTTAAAAAAATTAGTATGTTTGAGATAATTTTTTAACTTTTTGAAAAAAGATATGTAAAAAGTAGAGAAAAAATAGAATTTTTGATTTTTTGATATGAATTATTAATTTTTTATTTTTTTTACTAACTTTTTAACTAGACGAGTTGATTCTCAAACGAGGCCTAAATACTAGATTAGTGATGACAAATTATGACTTGAGTAGTTTTGAATGAATTGGAGGAGTAAAAAATATTTTAATTAATTATTAAATATTTGTATAATGTTTTTTTTTTATGTATAAAACACAAATTAATTTTATATAATATTTTTCATATATATATAATTATTAATTTATAATTTCACATATTCAATCTCTTTCATACTTATTTTTACTTTGATATTTTGTTATAGGTTAAAAAATAAGGTAAATTATAGATACACTCCTTGAGATTTGATTAAAATACAAATCGTCCCATGTGATTTTGAAAATTACATTTCACCCCTGAGATTTCTAATTTTATAACAAATCGTCCCTTTTATTAATAAATTATCAAGTCAATTAACAGTTTTTAATAATCTTAAAAATACGTTTCAATTAATAATTTAGATAATTTTATTTTTATATAGGAGAGCTATTATTAATTTCATTTTTTTAATTAATTCTGTTAAATAAAAACTTTGAATAAGGGGTATTTGTAATTTTTCAAATCACAGGAGACAATCTGTATTTTATGCAAATCTCAGAAGGTGTATTTGTAATTTATCCTAAAAAATATATATGTATTAATTATAGTAGAGTGAAGCGATTTCGAAGGTAAATTATAAATTTTAAAATTTAAATCGCAGTTAACGGATAAAGTGGATTGATGCGGATCAGTGCACTTTTAGTGGATTAAATGATATTTTGCACAATTCTACAAAGGACTGGGGGAAAGGTTGCAAACGAGTCGAGCCGAGCTGAGCTTAAAGCCAAACTCAGCTCAACTTGTTAAATTAATAAAATTTCAGATCGACTCACCTCGACTCGGCTTGATAAGATTTTTTTTATTATTTAATAAAAAATATTATTTATATTGTTTAATGTATAAATAATATATTTATGCTATTCTTTATATAACTTATATACTATTTAATATATAAATAATATATTTATTATATAATTTAAATAAAGATAAATGAGTTAATCTCTACGTACTAAGCTTATTCGAGTTCGAACTCAAATTCAGTTTATTTACTAAACGAACTTAATATTCGAGGCTAATCTCGGTTCATTTGTTAAATGAGCTGAATTGAGCCAAGTCAGCTCTCAAACAATTTGGTTCATTTGCAATTCTAATGAGGTTTTGTGTTTGTGTTTTGTATTCTTACCACATTTTGTTAGGGTTATTTCGATTAGTAACAATTTTCAATTATTAACGAATTCTATTTTATTCTTTTTATTTATAAATTATTGTATTTTGAATTTTTCACTCTTGGTAGACTATCTCCAAAAAGAAGTTATTTACATGATTTTTATAATTAGAACGGTCAATATATACGAATTTATGAATAAATAAATCGAAAGTAAACTGATGTTTGGAAGTTAAATGTAATTAATCTTAAAAACTACCCTCCCCTATTGCTAAAATCCAAGGCAATGTTTGATAATTTGATTAAAATATTAATAATAAGAAATAAAAATAATGATTTATAAATATAAAATTTATACAGAATATCAAGATAGATTTATACCCATTCATTTCAAATCAAATGGTCACATTTTTGTTTGCAAATCACTTTCTTAAGAAAATTATAAATTTGTACACATGACTAAAAATAACAGAAAAGATTTGTGCCTCGAATTTTCAAGTCCCGAATGCCCCTAATACTCAAAACGACGTCGTTTTGAGCATTATTTTTTTTATTTTTTTTTCCCTCCTTCTTCTTCCATTTTCAGTCGAACCAGAGAGGGAAGGGAGAGAGAGAAGAGAGAAAGAGAGAGAGAGAAGAGAGGTCGCTCTCGTGTAGCAGCCTCCGTCAGCCGATCGTCATGACACGAGCCTCGTCAGCAGCTCCCGATCGCCTCCAGCCCCGCCTCCGAGTATGCCCCCTCTAGTCCCCCTCTCCCTCTCCTCCTCCTCCTCCTCTTTCTTCTTCTTCTTCTTCGTTTTTCTACTGGAAAGAAAAAAAAAAAAAAAATTGGAGTTCAGGGCATTCGGGGGAGCTCGGATTCGAGCTCCCAATTGGTTCTACTAAAAATAATTACAAACATATAAGAAGTGTTTTTTTTTTTAGCAAAAGTTGTACCTCAAAAAAAATCTCACCCTTTAGTAAATATTTGCTCCACTTTCCACTAACTAAAAATAATTACAAATACATGAAATACAACTCTTTTTGTGTAAATTTTTTTAAAAAAAAATAGCAAAGCTACACCCCCAAGAAAATTAATTCTCACCCATTAATAAATATTTGTTTCACCCCCGGAATTTTCCCTAAATAATATGTAAGAAATAAGGCCGTGTTTGGATTAGATTGGACATATAAGATAGATTTTGTTTGTTTATGTATTAATATAATAGTTTTAGTTAGTTGTGATTAAATTTATAAATTTTTATAAAATAAGAGTTAGATAGTATTTTCACTTCTAATCACATTAGATTGGACTGTGAATCCCAGTACCTCATGGGACTGTTAATCCCTCCCTTTAAAGGGTTTTTGTAGTCTTGTGATATTTTTCGCTTCTAATCACATGATTTGTATGTGACTCATTAAATTGCTTAGGATTAAAACAATATTATAAGGGCTTGTTTGATTCTAGGATAAAGACATAAGATTGAACTGTTTTAATCTTATCAATTTATATTCCTACATTTGGATCATACAAATGACACCTAACTTAATACTACATAAGACTCTTAAACATATAAAGTCGTAGTATATTTAATACCAAAGGAGAGTAGATATTAACAATCCTACACATAATTATCACATGAGATTATTAATTCCATGAGATTGTTAATTCCATCGCTAATACTCTAAGTAATCAAATAGGTCTTACATGTATGTTTGATTTTCAGATTACGTTGAGTGCAATTATGAGTATAATAGAATTGAGTAATAAAATTATGATATTAGATTAAAGAAGTAAGATAAATTGCTTATATCTATGCACAAATATAGTGGTATTAGCCTATAAGATAAATCTATGAAATTACATTTAAAAATAAAAATGAAAAGCCTCTTCAATCAAATTTGGGAATGTTGCTGTGCCTTTGCCTGCTGTGACCTCTCATGGTGGTCTATTATGAGCTTATTTTGATAATCTAAATCATTCATATTGTAAAATTAGTTGAATAAATTTTTCATGAAAAAATCGAGTTAATCAGACGTTTGTAATCACATAACATTATCACAATTATTTAAATAAAAAAAAGTAAACAATAATCACAATTTTGATAATAGACTTTCTTTTTTCTTTTTTTTTAAGTTTCTAATCATGTGATTATAAATGGTCAATTGACCTGATTTTTTTATGGATACTTTACTTGACAAATCTTACAACATGAACGAACGATTTAAATTATCAAAATATAACTGAGATAGACCCTATGAATGAGAGTCACAATAGATTGTATGTCTCAAGGCATAGCAGCATTCCCAAATCCCCCTTCAATCATATAAAAAAATGACAAAGATTGTATTCACAAAAGAGGAACAAGAATTTTAAGATGAAGATCCCATGTCTCAGAGAGAATTTCTTTTTCAAATATCATCTATTTAAATTGTTCTTATTTTTATTTGTTGTACAATTCTCACTGCACAAAATGATTGATCGCGATATGGACATATCAACATTTTTTTTTTTTAAATAAATAATGTAAGGTACACATGTGAGATATGCATATAAAACATATAAATTTATATATTTATTACAATATTTAATATAAACATAAATTTTTAAAATCCAAAAGAGAAATATAAATATAAATTTATGTTGTTTTTGTATAACTACTGCAACAATGCTTAGTAGCCCAAATTTTCCTGGCCCGAATAGCTCAAATGTCTCAAAATCATGTTGTTTTAAGGACAAAACGACATTGCTTTGGAGATAAAATGACGTTGTTTTGATATATTCGAATCATTCGAGTCACACAAATTCAAGTTACTAAACATTTTTTATAACTACTAGCACATGAAGCCAGATCAATTTAATGAAACTTTTATTCGAGCCTTGAAACACAAAAAGTTATTTTGTATTTTTGCAAGTTGTCAAAAGAATCTATTTTTCAAAACTTCACAAAAAAGGAAATGCTACCATCCGTATTAATGTTGGTTTATGATAAAAAAATAAATAAATAAATGTATAAAAATATTGATTTTTTATTTATTTATATTATTTAGTTTTTAACATACACTTGGTAATCAATCATTAACAAGACCTTACAAAAAAATTATTAAAAAAAAAACGAAACAAAACAAAATCAAAAAAAAAAAAAAAACAATTTCACCGGACTAGTTACGGAACTTAAAAAGGGATCTCTCCATTTCCACCTAGAGAATAGCATTTCACTAGATGATATTAATATATATATATGTTAAATTACTCTTTTCTTGTTTTGTACAAATACTTTAAAGTTATTTAATTATAGAATCACATAGGATTGATCTAGTGAAATGTTGGGAGAAGTGGGGGCAATCTCCTCCATAATATTTTAAACATATTGTTTATATTTTATTAATTTTTTCATTGTTTTGTTAGAATAAATACACCCAGCTCATTTGTTTTTGTCTCTAATATATGAAGTCAGCCCAACTCGGCTCGGTCTATCCAAGTTTGAGCTCAAGTTAGTCCATGTCAAGTTGTTCAAGCTTCCACCAAAATTTGGGTCGAATTGAACCGGCTCACGAGTTAGAAAATTAGGCCCAAGCCCAGGAGATATTCGAGCCTTGGATTGAGCCTGAACATTTTTTAAAATTTTTTTTTTTTTTTTATCAAAACTTTATTATTTTCTACTAAAAATGACACTGAACCTTGAGCAAGCTGAGTCTCAGGCCAGGCTTTGAGTGAGCCTTGAACGGGTCGATGGTCTAGGCCATTGGTCGGGTTTCAAAATGATGGCTCAAGCCTAAGCCCAAGCCCAAGGTTCAGGGCTAGGCTCAAGCCTAGGCCTAACCAAGCCAAGCCTATCCCAGATCGCGGACGGATTTTGGACCGCCATGACCACAGGCCAAATTTACGCCCTAGTCATCTGATAGAAGCTTTTAATACAAGTATTCACAATGAGTGACACAAACTCACTTTTTTTATTCTTTATTATTTATGATAAAATACACTTCTTTATGCAATAATTAATCGTACTTCAATTAGTGTATATATGATTTCCTGATTGACATTAGCATTATAAGTATAATAAATGAGGTTATCATGTATCATATTCAAATAGAGTGTTGCTATTTATTCTTATCCTTTTTTTAGAACCCTTACTCTTTTTTTTTTTTATTTCAATTTTGTCCAAACATAAAATTTCATTTTTACTCGCATCCGTAATCTTCTAACCCTAATTTCCTAAACCCTAACCCTAATATCATCCCTCACCTCCAGCAATCACCACCACCTCCAGACGTCACCATCCCCTTTCACCACTACCTCTAGGTAGTGTCCTTCCTTTTCCAATGTCGTCTCTCCACCCCTTCCCCTCAAACCCTAACCCCACAACCTAGCAACTCCGACAACCATTGCCACTATCTTTGGTGGCCAACCCGCAACCCGGCTTCACTGGTGACCTTTTCTAGCACCACTACCTCCTTTTCAGCTCTCCTCACAGCTGTCCATTTCAACTATCGCAACCCCCATTCCTGTGTTGTGATTACCTTCCTAACCCCCTCTTGCGTTGGCACTACTACTATAACTCTCATTCCATCATTTTTCCTTCATCACTATGTCTTCCACTAGGATCCTTCTTTTGCTAGCGATTTGTTTCCACCACAACCCATGTCCACTGCCATGAACTGCCCCACGAAACCCTCATACCCTTTAGTATTGCAAGCAAGAGAGAAAGAGAAGTTTTAGATCTAGGGTTTGGCGAAGGAGGAGGAAAAGAAGAAAAAGAAGAAAAAGGAAAAAATGAGCTGGAGGTGAGGTTGCGATTTGCAAGGAGGAAAGGGGCTGGACATCGATTCTAAAGAGGGAAGGATTGGTCGGAAGGAAAAGAAAATGAAGGGGTTGGGAGAGATATGAGAGAGTTGTTGAAGAGGTGGTGCTAGAGGAGGACAGGGGCAAAGCAGGTGGGACTACCTGCGGTAAGAGCTGCCGGCGATAGAAAAGTTGATAGGAGAAATGTTCGGATTCTAAAGAAAAAGGGTATAGTTGGAATTAAGGTAGGAATTCAAAAAGAAAACAGAGCGGACTCATTTAACAGGATAGGAGTACAAAGAAATGGAGGGATCAAAATAAAAAGATAAAGATAAATAGCAACACTCTTTCAAATATTAAAAGTCATTAAGGTGATTTGAAAACCAAATTTGTATCTTATCTATTTTTTTATTTTTTTTTTAAATTTTTTTCTTATCATGTAAAAATGGACAATGGACCCTCCTTTTTTTTTGGCCTAATTTAGACGACGTGGAAAAAGGGAAGCCCTGCCAAAGAAGGGTTAAAAGGTCAAAATCACTATTTGACCAACTCTATATATTTTAATGAATAATTTAATATATATCATTAGTGTACTAACATATGATATTATATGATATAATTTTAAATATTTTAAATTTTATAATTTATATAATAGATAAGGTCATAATTTTAAAATAGTAATATCATAACATATATTAATACACTAATTGATAGATATAGTATCATCATATTCTAATTGGAATACTTTCTGGAAAGTTCGTATCGATTAATTCAAAAGTTGGTATCCAATTTGGGAATTGAGTCCAAATTGAGGGCTACTTTGTTACTCATAAATTAGAAGAGGGTTTACCAATGACTTCTTGACTAAATCGAGTGGTCATGGTCCAAGATTCGGTTGAGCAAGAAAAAGAGCTCGATGTGTCCACATCTTCATTGAATTCTAGAAAGACGAATGGTAGAGTTTTATTCAATATTTTTTGTCATTTATTTTAATTTATACAACAAATATCATGGAAATATATAGGACTAAAAATATCTTATATAATTTTTTGGGCATTCGGATTATAAAGTTAAATTTAAAATTTTTGAGACAATTATCCGAAACGATAATAACAATTTGAAAGAATATATTATATCTATCTATTTGGCTACCTATCTTTGCACGTGTCTACATATCTATTGTCGCTGATTGTTGTAGGCAGTGGACGGCGATTGATAATAGTGTATGAGAATAGAGTAAAAAAGTAGAGATAGAAAAGTATAAAGATAAAAATAGAGAGAAAAAAATGTTCTTAATACAATGATTTTGTAATTCATACCAATATATTTCATTAATCATATCTTTATAACCAAAACAAATCAATCATTAGACCTAATGCTATGGGCACCCATAAAAATAGACTTTCACCATTTTTTTCTCTTTTTTCTTTTTTACATAGGCAATTTGTTTAAAAAGAGTTATAACATGAATGATTCAAATTAAGTCCTGCTATAGGCCCACCAAAACTCAACAAGACTGTCCCAATGTTTTATAAAGTAAGTTGTTAATTAATTCAAATAATTATTAGATATTAATTTAGTACAAGTGTACATACAATGTATTTTTTTTCTCTTTGTTTTGGATCTTACACATACGTTGCTCACAAATTAATAATCAATCAAAAAACTTAATTTACCATAACTAACAGTCGGATTTGTAACTAATGTTGAATAGTGAGGTGTATAATTTGAGGTGTAGAGACTAAGGCCTTGTTTGGTTTGTTTTTGAGAAAAAAAAAAAAAAAAACTCAATTTTTTTTTGAAAAAATTGAAACTAATTTGATAAATTAAAAAAATATTTTTTAATTTTTAAAAATTATTTTTGACCTCCCAAAAGATTAAATTATGTAAAAATAAGTGTTGTTGATTTTTATTTTTATTTCTTTCACCAACTTAATTTTTAATTTTTTAGAAAAAAAAATCGAAACAAAATTCTGAAAACCAAACCAAATATGGCCTTAAAGTCTTGAGTTATGTTTTTTTTTTTTAGCTTAAGTTATGTTTGGATTATGAATTTGAGTAAAGATTTTAGAAAGAACAAGAAAAAAAAAAATGAAACAAATGAATGAAATATAAGCTTTATATATATATATATATATTCAATTCATAATTCAAACACAACATTATAAAATTTTATTACATGCTTGAACCTGACTACATCATTTTTGTCAAGATTTTATTTGAATTTTGAATTTGGGTAAAAAAAAATTATAAAGGTAATCAAAAGTTAAAGTTAAAAGAGAACAAGTGAAAGTTCCAAATAAATCCATATAATAAAACAGTATGGTTGTAAGAAATGTCTAAGAGATACAATTAGTTAAAATGGTGTGAATTGACCTAATTAAATATTGAATTGGTGAGATTACTTGATTCGAAATAAATTTTCTGCCCAAACAATTATTAATTTTTATTTTACACATTCCCACATCGGGATAAGAATGAAAAAGTGAACCATTTCCCTTATATAAAGTGAACCTTATGCTCGCATTTAATATTGTAGTGTTATGTATGGTTCGAGTTTTAATTAATTAATTTTGTGCAAGTTGGTTGATCTTTTGATGGTTTGACTGATTCGCTAGTTTAATTGTGATTTTGCGGTTTTATTAAAATATATTGGTCAGATTTATTTGATTTGAAATAAACTTCTCACATAAACAATTATTAGCTTTAGTTTACATAATCCCACATTAGAAAAATAATGATTGAGTGAATTGTTTCACTTATATAAAGTCAACATTATAATCTCGTTTAATATTGTAGTATTGTTAAATTATGCTCTCATTTAATATTGTAGTATTGTTCATACTTTTGTTCAATACAATTTAAATTTTAAAAGTTTCAATTAATTAATTTTTATGTGATTTGGTTGGTCTTATAACCCGGCTAAGTAGGCTTAATCATTTTCGATTTGACTAATTCATTGATTTAATTGCAATTTTTAACTGTTTTATCAAAATATATTCACTGTGTTTAGTTGTGGTTTTTTTAATATGGTTTTTTGAAAATTTTATACAACTTGTTTGATTATTCTAAAAAATGAGTTATGTTTTCAAAAAAAATAAATGAGATAGGTAGGCTTTAGTAGAATAGGTACATATAGGTACATATAGGTATGTGTATATATATATTTAAAAAATCTGAGAGAATGTTTTGATGTGATTTTTTTGTATTTTTTTAATTGTTTCAATCATTAATTTAGAGGGAAATTTGAAATTGTAATGATATATTTTTTTGAAAACCAAATAAGCATTTTTTTTCAAAAAACAGTTTTCAAATCATTTTTTCAAAAAAAATTTCAAAAAACGGCAACCAAGCATACTGATTGATATTCTTTGGAAACAGTTTTAAGGGTTAGTCTCACCCTAAAGAGAGATAGTTGACGGACTATTCATTTAATTGGCCAATCCAATCCCGTGTTAATACATTGATACACACTATCATCATCACTGCTACCACTACCTTTGTATCTTATTCCTCTTCCACTACATCCATTCTTATTGCCATAATCATTTATGCCTCCTCTTCTTCTCTTTCACTCACCCTTATCACTAGAACTATGATTATGTTTTTGGATGTCAGTTAAATTTGGCGTGAAATGATATGGTGTTATGGTATAATGAGTTATTTTGGTTCATTTAGCAACTTAGATTTTTGAGATTCACCTAATAATTTCTTGACGCTTTTACAATCTAGAGCTTGAATGTGCTACAATTAATTATTTAGGTATGACACCTTATTACATGGACACCGTTAATTTGTTTTGTTAACAATAATTTAAGCATAGGCATGAATAATTTTCTATTTAATTATTAGGCTAGTATCTTAAATTTTTTACATTCCAATTTTACTAATTTGAATTTGTCAAATTGTTAGATGGTTATAGAGAAATTTTATTGATGATTCGTATAGGCTAAAACTCTTATAATTATAAATTTCATATTAGAATCTTGAGAAATTCACTCCATCAAATTAGATACAATGGTTGAATCATTTGAATTTTATACATTTATTTTTTAATTTGCATTATTATTAGAAAGAGATCGTTGGTTTTGGTTAGAGTATCTTTAGACATGAGTCATTCGCTTGAGGTTGATTTGCGTATACCAGTGTTTGGTTATGGACAATTATATGTGGTACTATCCAAATGCACATCTTTTGATCGTATAAGTATCCTTCTCTCCAAATATGGGTCAGATTCTACCATAAACATTGTTTATCCCGAAGTTTTGTTATAGTGTTATCTATGATCATCTCACTTTTAGCAACTAGTACAATTTATTAATAAGTTTATTCATGTTAATTACATAATCTTTCAAACAATTTCAATTAATTAACATATGAACTTTTATAGGACTGGGTTGGAAAAAATATGGAGTTCGCAAGCAAATTATGACAAAATTGCTCCGATGGTTGTATAATGATGTGAGTTCATGCTCCTCACTAGGATACATACAAGTTGATACAATGACTTTTTGAAAAGTGAAATTTGGGGACGAACAAGTTCGAAGACAATGGGAAATTTTTTTTAAAGTAAATTTTGGAAAAATGCTAGCTACAACCCACTCATTGTAAAAATATATATTTTGACACATGTATTATAAACATACATAGTTCAGAAAGTTTCGAATCTCTTTTATATATATATATGGTTTGATTTTAATTTTAATTTTTTGAAATGGCAGAGTACTGGGTGGTGTACAATGTTTGTCATTTAATTTTTATTTTTTAGGATTGCATAGCACTAGCTAGTGTACATTGTTCGGTATGTTGAGGTTTCTGTAGCATTTTTTGGTAGTAAATGTATGATGGATACAAAATATTTATGATTGAGTTATATATAAAAGCAGTCATATAATAAAACTAAAATATATGCTTAAGTTTTATTGGGAGTGCCTTTAGGCACAGATTATCCCTAGTAATTTAATATAGCATGGAATGCATATCCAAATGATCATATTCTATCCCAAACATTGAATACACTATAAACTTGTGTGTAAGAAGACTTCAAAGATATCTATTTCTTTTTTCTTCTTTTTTTTTTTGGGGGGGAGGGGGGGGTCAATTATAAATACATCTCCTAAGATTTACTTAAAATACGGATTATTCTCTATAGTTGTAGAAATTACAATACCCCATTATCATAATTTTTTATTTAACAGAAAACATAAAATTCTTAACTACTATTCTATACAACAATAAAATTATATGAATTGTTAAACCAAACCAAGTTTTAAGTTCCATCAAATAAGGTAGACTACATGAATCCTTCTTCTGCACTTGAATCTATTAACAACCATTTGGTTAATCAAATTAAGGAGATTTATATCTCTATTTACTACACTAGCTCACGTGAATCTAGGTCTACCCCTTCCCTTAACACTTCCATCTACTATCACTGTATCACATCTCTTCAGTATTACTATGTTGGTCTTCGTTGTATATGACCAAACAATCTCAATCTATTCTCAATTTCTAACATCGTTAAAAATTGCTAATTATTTGATAATTTATTAATAAAATGGGTCAATTGTTATACAAATAGAAACTTGAAGAGGCGAGATATAATTTTTAAAACCACAAAAAATAATCTATATTTTAAGCAAATCTTAGGAAGTGTATTAGTGATTTATGCGTTTTGTTTTTATTTTTTATGTTTTAGAGTGCTGCCATTAGAACCTACCTTAATTCTTTGGAACCCCCCATCATAAACCCTAAATTTTGATAAGATTTTTTTGAACACCCCACTTAATACCAATTTTACTTCTACTCATAATATCATCACACCCAAGTGCACACTCACTTAATTTTACACTCACTCACATACACGCGCGCGTTCACACACACACACACACACACACACACACACTCTCTCTCTCTCTCCCCTTCTTTTTCTTCTTCCAAATTTGGTGTGTCTCTCTCTGTCTCTCACTTTTCCGGTGACCAAGGCCCAACTTTATAATGCTAGTTGCCTAGCTTACCGTCATCATCCTCTCCCACCACCCTAGATGACGAAGTTGCTATTACACTTATTGCCTCTGGACTACCTTCATCATTTTCTCGTTGACTCATTAAAAACCTCTCAACCGAAACCAGTGACTAACAGAAATCTCTTCGTCTCGTCGAAAATTATGTTCAGTTGAGTTGTGCCAAAAATAAAGGCTTTGTTCGAAACCCATATACCAAACTAAATGTTTCTATTCAGCAATGTCTTACTGAACAAAACCTTAACAGTTGGCAAATCTGTACCAAACAAGCTCAAACAAAATAGTAACCATTAAAAATGACCAAGAATCGTTAATGCAACATAGATAAACTTACCAATACAATGCCAACCTCATCAAAGTTGTTGTCATCGTCCTCTATTTCTCTATAAGTATCAACGAATGGTGAAAATGACCATAGATGTAGATGGGAATTTGATTGGAGAAACTCGGAGTCAGTAATATGATTGTTTGAAACATCGACTGATTTGGACCGAACTATGATGGTGTTGAAAATGAATATATTTAGGGTTTAGAATAGTGATGAAAAAGAATACATTTAGGGTTTAGGTTGGTGAGGAATATGTGATCCTAGGCCTTTTTAAAACAACTCAAGTATATTAATTCAAATTTTTTATTTTTTATTGGAGTCCTTATTGCTTTTGAACCTCATGAATCACGTGTTGTCACCTACTCTTTTCTTTATGATTATTCATTCTCGTCCAAAAGTGTATGCCGAGATGTCGACTTGGGTCTTTGGGTGTTGGATCAAGTCGAAGAGTGGTGGGAATGCTCTAAGGTTGATTTTAACCTCATTTGAAAGTTAAGTCTACTCGAGCGGTCCTTTTGTCACTCTGTCAATAAACCCGTCCATCAAGCTCTTTGTTCTAAAGTCTAAAATATTAGGAGTATGATTTCACTGCTTGAGCGGTCTGTCTACAATGGAAAGAGATTCTGGGAGTTTGAATTCACCGCTCGAGCGCAAGATCAATCACTCGAGCAG
The DNA here is from genome assembly GCA_025200525.1 of Camellia lanceoleosa. NCBI lineage: Eukaryota > Viridiplantae > Streptophyta > Magnoliopsida > Ericales > Theaceae > Camellia > Camellia lanceoleosa. The sequence continues at coordinate 108,268,168 of CM045758.1, forward strand.
TCTGTCTGAAGTCAAATTCGTAAAGTGTGTCCAATCACTTAAAATCAAAGGCAAATAACTATTTTTTTTTTCACTTTTTCATTTCTCTCTCTCTCTCTCTCTCTCTCTCTCTCTCCACAGTTCACTCTACTCTCTTTTCTCTCATCTCTCTCTAGAATACACCCACCAACCCTCTTAAATTCTTGATCCTTCCAAATCCATGGGAGATTTGACCCTAGTTCCTACATCAATCTTGGAGAGCTCCTCAAAGACTACATCTTGTATGGTGGAAATCGAATTTCGAGACCAACAAAATCATGGGGTTTTCTCATCTTTCTTCTCCAAACTTGAGGTAGGGAATTTCTTAGAATTATATATATGATTTTAGTTTTTCTTTGTCTATTTTTAGTGTGATTATTGTGTTGGAAGTTAGAATTTGGTGTGTCAAGTTTTAGAGATAATGAGAAGTGATTTCTCACAAGTTTTTGCACAAATTGATTTGTTTTATGAACTTATATGACTCTTGAAAGTCCCTTGATGAAAATATCTTTTGAAAATAAGAGAAATTATTTTTTGGAAGAAAACCCTAGGCTTGGAAAAATGGGAAAAAAGTTGAGTTTTGTGAATATTCTTGAAATGATGGGTTTTTATTTGAGAAAAATGATGAAATTTCTTTCGTTGATATATATTGTTGAGATATGCATAAAATTGATGGATTGTTGTTGGATAAATCACCATGAAATGGCACGGTTGAGATATGCTTAGATTATGGAATTTGATATTGGATATGAATATGGCATATTATCATGTCACATATATATTGTTGGGTAATATTTGAGAAATATCAATAATTGAAATGGTTTTGAGAAATTTTGAACATTGTGTTAACATTGAGAGAGAATGTTGTAAATTTGGTATTTCTTGTTGAGAATATATTTAATTGCATCTCATTTCATTTATTGCATAACTTTTGAATAATGTTTTTATTAAAGCTATGGTTTTTAGAAAATCGAATTATGATTTGAGAAACCTTCGAACTTGAAATGTTTTGGATAAATACATTTGGTAAGTTCAGATAGGGGATGTAGTTGGTTTTTGTTAAGTTGGCTTGAGATTGTTGGTGAAAGTCCAAAAACCTGCACGATAGATTCCAAATTTTCTTTCAGTTAGGAGTCGGTAAAGTTGTGACATCTCCACTTTTGGACATCATATATTAATGTAAATATTTCAACATGGTTAAGTATTAAGTTCCAATATAACAGTTTAAGGAGAACATTCCAAAGCTTAATCTTAATACAACTCCAAATGTTTGATTTCTTACATCAATCTCCGAACATTGTTACATAATACATAAAATTTCGTCAAAATAAGTAAGAAGGTGTGCAAGACAGGCCTTAATGGCCAGACTAAGACAAATACGCCTATTGATGGCTCTGAGTCTGACTCGATCTTGATGCACCATATGCGCCTCCCAACTACAGGAAAGCTCTCCTCAAATGCCCCGACTGACCACACTGAAAACACGTAGGCCTTCGTCCCCTACTCTAGAACTGACTCTGGGATCGGCAAGGTGGTGGTGGTAATATCTGTTGCCCTCCTCCTTTCTGTAGGCAAGAACTAGCCTTGTGGCCTAGTTGGACACACTTGAAACAAGTAAAGCTGCCCTGAGCATTCCTCCATAAGCCAGCACTCAACAATGGAAAAGTAGATCTAGTCTGCTATGATTGGGGTTGGGATGAAGAAGTGCCCTTATTTTTCTTGCTAAGTCTAAAGTCCTCCTACGACTCCTGACCCTTAGACCTCGAACCTCGACGTCTATTCTTCTCGGCCTGCACTGTAATCTCTACATGTGCTGCTGCATCCACAAGACGATCATAGTTTCAGATCATGTTTTTGGCAACATTGAACAACATCTTCGTTCTCAATGTCTTCTTGAACTCTATGCAACGACACTTCTCCATTGCTACCAACTCCGATGCAAAGTAGGACAAACTAGTGAAGGCCGTTTCAAACTCGACAACAGACAAGTTAAGTTGCTTGAGGTTCTGAAACTTTTGCCTCAGTCTCTCCCTAGCAGTGAGAGGTAGGTACTTGTCTTGGAAAACAATGACAAAAGCTTCATATGCCAGCCCCACTCTACCTTTGAGGTACTTCCACCATTGGTCTACATCCTCTTTGAGGTAGTAACTCACTAGAGTCACCCTTAGCTCACTATCTTCAATGTGAAGCATCTCAAATGCTTTCATTGTTTGCTTGAGGCACTCATCCTTTTTCTTAGGCTCGGGGCCACCATGAAACTCATCCGGCTTGGCCCGCAAGAACTCTCTAGTAAGAAAGCTCATCCTTGACTCCATAGCATTCTCTCAGGGCTTAGTTCTCCGCCCTCAAGATGTTCATTGACTCTCTCAAAGCCCCTGCCATCTCTCGGGCTAGGGCACTTAATGCAGCTTGACCTGCTTGTTCTGGGACTCTCGCTTACCCCATTTTCTTAGCCACGTTAGCATGGTCTGCTTGCTCAGCCACATTAGGTTGGCCGAACCCTTCCTCTTGCACCTGAACCTCGTGGACTGATGCTTCATGAATACCTCGGCAAGGCCAACCATGCGTCCTGCCTCTACTACCATGTGTCTAACCTCTTCCTGACATCCTAATTAAGGATAAAAGTAAATAATTTAGCACACAATCTCATATGTGCTTGCAACTTAACTCACACGCCTCATCACAACAATCTTATAGATTTACATGTCATAAAAATACTTAGTCACATAAACACATACAGATTACTCCTTTACGATGAAATTTGTCCCACAAAATACCGAGAATTCTTATTAGAATGAACATTGATCAAGTGTCCTTCTAATAAGACCTTAAGGAATTTAATAAGTGCAAACAACATTCCAAAAAGTTCAATCCCATACCCATCTAGTCATATAAATATGCTATCACATAACACCTAAAACATGGAACATCTCCTAATTAAGTGAAATGAACCCATTATGGAAAAACCACCACTTATCGTGAGCCCCAAGTATTCAAATCCGGTAGCTCTAATACCAAGTTGTCACGCCCCGATGATTAACACAATATAGATTCAGCAACTTCCAATTACATTATCTTATTTCCAAATTAACCCTTCCAATGCTTAACATATATAAGGAATATAAAGCCTCAATATGGACATCATCATCAATCTCTATCATGTGTCTTCATTAAACTCCAGAGATTTACAAAGAATATTCCACATGCAGTTATATATATAAGATTCCTAGAATATGAATCTATAACATGTCACCCGATAAGTCGAGTACAAAATAATGCCCTCAAGGGCTCCAAATTCCAAGGTTTAAGCCCGATTACACGAAAATAGTTTTTCAAACCTATACATGTAAAGCTCTTGGCTTGTCAAAAATAATTACAACAAAAAGAAAAGAGCCTTGTTCTCTAAAAATATATTCCACGCTTTTAACTCGACGAGATCACCACATCTTTTCCTACACAAAATCCCATAGGATGAGTATAAAGCCTAGTAGGAAAATCTTAACAAAGTATATACATTTTATACAATCTTCTTAGATGAATGCAAAATGCCATGCCATGTTCAAAAACATATATTTCTATATTTTGAAACTTTTGTGCACAATACTATTTGAGAATTTAACAATTCAATAATTTCAATGTAGTTTAAAAAGGCAGTAAATACGACTCAGGTAATCTCTAGGTTGTTGTCTGCAAGTAGGCATAATAAGTACTACCAATTCCCACTTTACCGATTGCTAACCGGAAGGCACGTGGTACCTCATCTGCGCGTGTTTTCGGTCTTTCACTATGGACACTGAGGCCAACTTAACCAATACCAACTACACCCCCTATCCGGACTTACCAACGTATTTACCCCAAAACAAATCTAAAATGATCTTGTTTCACAAACAATTTCCTTTCTCAAAAACAATAGTTTTCCAATGCAAGATTAAAAATTAATTGCAACAATGATAAAATGGAATGGCAATGCAATAATGAAACAATGCATTTATAAGTTCCATTTTCAATTTCACCATACAATCCTCCATTGTGATCAAATTTTTACATCTCTTATCAATATAACATCATAATATATTTTCAAGAGATAATATAACAACATCAACAATAAGCTTCAAAGTCAACAATTTTCATTTCCTCCATGAAATTCCTCATTTAATACAACCGTAAAATTTCTCTATCATTTTTTCCCATAACAACTTATTAAGCATAAATTTTACAATATCTCAACATTTTTTCAAAATTCCCAAATTCTAAGGTTTCCACCAAAACAAAATTTTTTTTTTTTTCTTCTTCTTCTTCTTCTTCTTCTTTCCATTTTTGAAAAGATTTTTGCAAAACAACACCCATATCTTAGAACATAGCTCATATTCTCAGAAGTTTTGGAAAAAATAGATAAAATCATCTTCTAACATCATCTAGGGTTCAATAACCCAAAATCATAACTCAATATGTAATAAATGCTTCAAACAAGTATAATCTTGCAAAAACATATATATAACTCAAAGATTATCCATACCTCAAGCTTGAGAGATAAAGAGAAAGAAAACCCTCTATCCAATCGGTTATAAATGTAGCCCCCGTTGCTCTCTTCTATTTGGTTTAAAAAGCCCCCTTAAACTCTTGAAGATTTGAGCTAAATCTTAGAGGGAAGTTTGGATTTGGGTGTGTTTGTAGATAGAAATGAGAGAGAAGATGAGTAGAGAGAGAGAGAGAGAGAGAGAGAGGAGTAAAAAAGTTCTCAAAACACGTTTTTGGACATCAACTTTGAGGAAAAGTGCACAAACTTCGAGATAGACGCACCAAAATTCGCACGAGCAGATTTTTTTTGTCTCCATGGGCGGTTTGCTCTAGAGAGCTACCTAGAAAATTCACGAAAATCCACTCGAGCGGGACCCAAAATCAGCTTGAGGGGTTTTCTGCCCTGAAAGCTCTGAAAACCCTGTGTTGATCCGCTCGTGCAGTTGCCAAATGCACACGAGCTATTTTGCCCATAAAGCTCAGAGTTTGATTTTGTACTCCGAAACAAATTCCAATGCCCAAAACCCAAAATTGTTAACTTGGAAAAGTTACAAGAGGATAAGTAAGAGTAGAAAGGAAATCTCAATGATCCGATATGGTAAACAAAACACCGAAAGTAATGCACATTACTCTACTACACAATACTGTTCAAGTTCAAGACCCGGGACATCACAACTTCAAGGTATAATTATAATTATAAAAAAAAAAGGAGTAAAAATTGAGGGGTCCAAAGAAATTAGATAGGTACTAATAGCAGTTCTCTATTTTTATCGCCAAAATAAAATATTTTATTATTAAGGGAATACCACACTTGTGACACATTTGTTTGGGTATTTAGAAAGGGGATTGAAAGTGGAGGGTACATAGTGTTCAATGGCAGGATGAGAAGTAAGGGATTTGTAATGGGGAATATCTTGATCCCACACTATAGTCTAATTCGGGATTTGAAGGGATTTGTTTTGAATGATATTATAATTTTGGATAATTTCATTATTGGCATAGAAAAAAAAAATGAAGATTAAATAAGACCATAAGCATTATGATATTAGAAGGATTATGGTCTCTCCACATTATATTTTTCTCTTCATTCATAGGTCAAAAATAATTATGTCTTTTTATTTCATCTTAACAAAATATATACATCATTACTTCTATACAATCATTTATCTTATCTATTATCTCACAGTATAACTTCTCTCACATAATCCTATCATAAATCTAATTACTCATCGCAACTAATCTCATTGTGTAATTTATCTTTCACAATCCTATCAATAATATCATCGTATTTAATCTCACAAAAAAATTTTTTAATCCTACAATCAAACAATGTCTTCGTGTAGATATAAAATCGGATCACATTTCACAATCCAATCAATAATATCATTGTGTTTAATCTCATGAAAAATAATCTCACAATCGAATAGTGGCCTTGGTGTAAATAAAGGAAGATGACATTGGTAACTTCCTCCACTGTCATCATCATGGAGCAATTTCCTGCTTTATCCGACGTAACTACTTCAAATTTGCGTAAATCACACTAGTGGTCCTATATTTTGCATCTTATATTATTTTGATCTCTGTATCTTTAATTGGTTCAAATTTTATCTTTAATTTTAGATTTTGTATTAATTTAGTCCAATTGATAATGTCACTAGTGTTTTCGACGAAAAATTATCACTGAATTGGTTAATATTAACTGTATGTGTCAATTTCCGACCACACTGCCAACTTAGTACTCAACTGGAGAACACCGACAGAATAGATGGCACATGTCTGACCTGCAACAGAAAGAAGAGTTTCCGGCGGTGGCTCGTCCACCCAAGGGTACTCCGACGATCAAGTTAGTACTCTATATCTCTCAAAGATAACCAATAGTGCTTAACTCACTAGACAGCATATCAAAAGCCATACCTTATCTAATGGGGGTGCCTCACTTTTATAGCCAACATAATCCTAGTCTCAAATAGAAGTCCAGCCCTAATGGACTTAGAATTACTGCTAATCTAGGACTCCCAGTGGGATTAGGATAAACTATCTAAGAGTCTTATCTTTATCCAAACTAAAGTCTTCTCCCAATCTACGACTCTTGTCCCATATTCGCTTATCTCGGATTCCGGTATCCTCGCAGATAACCTCGGCCTAGCCAAGATAACCTCGGCATCACGACCAGGACACGTGGCACCTCGTCCGACACATCGGCGTCACCTTGGCCACGTGTTGGTGCTCAGAAAATATATCTCCATATTAACTTATTAAGTTGAGTAAATTTATAATTTTAGTTTTAAAATATAACATGTTATTTAGGTGTATATTTTTCATAAAAAATACTAAGCACTGTAATCAATTAGACTAAACTGAGATAAAGTCCTAAATTCAAAATAAAAATCGAAACAATTAAAATTATAAGAATCAAAATGATATAAAAATAAAAGTATAAGGATTACTTTCGGAATTTATACTTCAAATGTAATAATCGTTATGACTGATCTTGCTACTTCACACTAATAATATGTGTCCACCCTTGTAATATGTATACAAATCCATACAGGGCATTCACAAATAAATTTTAAAAGACAGATGTATCATTGACTTCTTATAATTTTGGAATGAATTTTTTTCTTATTTCTGTTGCAGTTTTTAAACCAATATATGTATATAAAATTAAATCAAATCACTTTCAGAATGTACAATTACAATAAGTCTAAGCGTCACGAAAATTATTTTACATAAGCCATCTTAAAACCACAATTTTAAGATAATTTTCGTAAAAAATAAAAAAAATCGTGATAAGGAACATTGTTGCATGCATTATTCCTATGTGGACCTTCAATTCTCCAACATCTACCAACATACATGACATTGATCAGTAAAGCAAGCATATGAAAGGTGTAAAAAAATATACATTTTTAAATAATAATTTAAAAAAAAAAAAAAAAATCTCTTGGGCATTGGTGGGATTTTTGCATTAGTTTTTCAACCATAATTTAAACATCCAATTAATACTAGTCAATTCCATGTGAAATGAGGACCGTCTGATTGTGGACGGCCAATGGTGGGGCGGGATCAGGGTAGGCAGAAAACAAAACCAAAAAAAAAGCGTTAGGTTTCTGTCTTTGTTTTTCATCATGATCCAAGCCTTCCATGGATGCTCACCTACTTAATTTCTCTTTATGGTGTTTTGATTTGATCCCAATAACACAAATCATATATTTTGAAACTAAAAGTGTAACTTTCTAAGTGAATTTTCACATTAATAACATATATCACATATTGCCTTCGTTTGGTATGTAAGTTGACTTTTTGGTTTTTCGATTTTTTTAGTCTAGGGTTAAAAAATATCGTTTGGGTAGGTTTTTGACTTTTTTGACTATTGTAAAAGGAAAAAATGAAATGATTATGATTTGGATGTGATGTTTTGTCTTATTAACTTTTTAGCCTATTTTGTCTTTTTGTGATTATTTTAGTCGAAACTTTTTATATCAAATGAAGCCAAATTTTGGGATTAAAGGCGTAATCATATTTTGGGATTAAAGGTATAATTTCATAAGTGTATTTTTACATTTACTCTGACTTCAACCGCGTCAATTCATAGAATTCGGTCAAAAATGATCAAATTGAAATATTTTTTTATATATTAGGAATAAAATTGACACAATTTAAATATTGAGAATTAAAATAACACAAACTTCATGATTTAGAAACCAAAAAAGTAATACATGAAAAATTGGGAGAATATCAAAAAAGTGAAAAGATGGAAAAATAATTTGAAATTTATGAAAGTACAAGTGGCTTTTACACTAATTTCTGAAGAAAAAATGTTATACTTTCACGCATGTGAAATTATTTGCCAAAGAGGCACAAAAGATGAAGGTTCAATGGCAACTGCTTCGCATACCTCCTCGTTCTGTTTTAAATTTGTAAGATCTTGATGTTCAGGGGCTTATTCCCCTAGTCCTGGTCTATAGCTTTTCTGTTTGTTTTTCTTGGGCTTAAGCCCCTTTTGTCACCCAAAAAAATAAAAAATAAATAATAATTTTACTATCATTCCACCTTTTTGATATTCTCCCTCAAAAAATTTGTTATAAATATACTTCCATTTATTCTATCACTATTCCATTAGATTTACAACTTTGGCTACCAACATCACAATGATCTATTTGAATCAAATAATAATCATAAACTTTCTTTCTTTCTTTTTTTTTGCTTTTTAATTTATTTAATTTTTGAGTAATGTAGCATTTACCAAACTTATAACCTTTCTCTAGGTGATGAAGTTTGAATTTTAGTTTTTTAAGGTAAATAGTCTAATATAGTAACCTCCCAATTGCTACTTTTTATAAGACAAAACAATTAGAATTATAAAAAATATAAAATATAAAAAAAGGGAAGGAGAAAAAAAAAAAAGGAGGGGGGGGGGGGGGGGGGGGGGGGATTTGCTTCAAGGGTTAGTAAAAACAGGTTTAATAGAGTGGTCCATTAATTGTCATTGTAGAAGCAACAAATTCAGTGAATAATTACCAAAAAGGTCAAATTAGTTGAGCTTATGTCTTCATTAAATCCCTACAAACTATACAAGGTCAAAAGATAATTGTAGCCCTTGTTTCCATTAGATCAAACATCTTTCTTCAATCAATTTGACAAAATAACCTTTTACAACTTGTTTTTTTCTCTCCACTTTTCAAGTGTTGCGTACCAACATTGCCTCATGTTTTACGGAGGTGGTCGAAAGGAAAAAAAAAAAAGGTGCATGCATGCAATTTTGTTACTTATTTTAGTATTATATTTTCTTTGTTTTATACGAGTTGGGAATGATTGTTCATGTCTTTAAAGGTTGAAGTGTAATGATTATCACAAATTGTTTAGCTTTACTTAGAAAGAAAAGAAGACCTTTAATCATATGAACTGGTTCAGCAACAAAGGGGGCCATTTTTTATTTTTTAATGTTTTACTTTTTGTATCGTAAAAACTATAATGACTAATGATTCATCATTCATTTTATAATTAGTTTTTGTTCATGGTGATAATATTTTTTTAAATCATCAATCACAAAAAAAAGTTTATAGCAGTTGAATTGATCACATTTGTTGTGACTTGACTATGAACTAATATATCTAACTAATACGTATATGATTTTCATTCTAACCAGATATATATCAACTAATACGGTATGTGTTGACGGATATATATAGGAAAATTCTATTCAGATACAAAAATTTACGAAGAAGATACATGACCTATATCATTATTGGTATTTAAAACTATGTAATGAAATGATACATGACCTATATTCTGGTTTCAACATTTGTGTTGGCTGTTGTATTTCTGATTTGTGGGCAGTGATAGTCAATGTTTTGGCAAAGCAGGTGAACTAAAATTTTCACAATTTTATGTACATCACATATGGATTAAGAACATGCCAGTAAGTGCCATGTTGCTTGATATTTATTGCTTTTGGTACACCACAATATGGGAAAAGTTGGTGCACAAATGCATAAATGCGATTGGGGTTTGGAAGTTAACAGCACCACACTTGAAAAATTATGAGATTGAGGTTGAGCTATACATAAGTTACATTAATAATCACCAACTTAAGTTATTATTTAAAGAGAGATAATTTTATTATTTATATTCTTAACAGGTCTTTTCATGTATGTCTAAACTATAATTTATAAATGAGCGTATAAATATATTTAAGTATTGGATACACGACTAGGTTCGTATTCTATTGTTGATAAATTTGATTTCCTGAAACTTCTGCCACGTATAAATTAAATAATAAAAAATAAAAAACCTTTTTCCCTACACCTACATACATGTTCTTCACAACAGTTTAACTGCCATAGCATTTTCAAATTTTACAAAATAAAATTTGCAGGCTTACTTTCAAATTTGAATAATAATATGTTACACAGAGTAGTGTGTTCACCCTTGAGTTGAAATGTTGACCACTCAGTATGTGAAAACTTAAAGCTATAAGAAAAAAGATAAATTTATTAGGATAAATTACACTCATCTTCCCTAAATTTTGAGAAAAATACAATCAACTTTACATTTTTGACATAATTATATTGACTTCCCTTCCCTTTTAGTAAGGTAAAATTGACCTAACTAATCTAAATAGTGAATAGATACTGAAATAAATAAATATAAATTTATATTTTTGGTAAACAACAGATGACAATATTATTTTTTTTTTCATTCATACGACTATGAATTATTGATGAAAAATAGTCTAACTGTTATGTGAATTAAAATCTTAAGAGAGACTAATGTAATTTTATCAAAAGTGTGGGCTAATTGTATTTTTCATCCAACCTTAGGGAAGGTAAGTGTAATTTACACAATTTATATAGTCAATAATATAAATCCTAGGGATATTACTTCGTACATACTATATGGTGTTGTTTGTTTGAAGGGATTGAAAGGTGGGATAAGATTAAAGGGTGAGATATAATTTATATCCGTCGTTTGGTTTTTCAATTTTGCTTTGAACTAATAGTCCTTGGACTATTGTGTCCTATGGGAGGGTCGGAGACAAAGGGGGGTGAAATAATCATTTTGACCCTCTACTATTTAATTATGTATTATATTTAATAAAATTTAAATATCTCAATTTAAAAATAAAATAATTTTATTTAATTTTTATTGATGTTTTATTTGTTCAATTTTTTATAGATATTTTATTGATGCTTTATTTTAAAATTTTGTTTATATTTTATTTAATTTCATTATTTAAATTTTAATAGTAGATGTTTTTATATAATTTCATTATTTAATTATTATTATTTTTTAAAATAAATTTATTTAAAACTTAAATTAAAAAAATAAAATATATTTTTATTGATATTTTATTTATTTAATTTAAAAAAATAAATTTATTTAATTGTGTAAAAAATAAAATAAAATAAATTTTAATTTAATCTAGCTAAAAATAATTAAAATATTAAATATGTTTAATATTGCTATTATTTAGTAAATAATTAAAAATGGTAAAATAGTCATTTGAGCATTTATCCTTCTCTATAATATCCCAAATAAGCATAGGATTCATATCCTATCCAACCAAATAATCTTTTCTTGACATCTAATCCCATGACTAAACAAACATGAGATACATATCCTATCCAACCAAATAAACCCAAGACTATGAATTTCAGAATTACAATCTGATAGGTTTCAATCCCTCCTTATACAGTCTGTCCAAATAAATACACCATATATTAACTAATGGGACAAACCTGTTTAGTTAGAATTTATGCACTTTATTAATAGGTAACTCGAATGATAAACCAAATCACCTCGCCTTAAATGTACCCCAATCTTAGGTTGAATTAAGCTTTCCGTTGTAATTATTTGTGCATTGTTGTAGTTTCTTAAATTGTACAAAATGCTATGTTTTGATACCATTTGTTTGGCTTGGAAATTTATTAGTTAGTTAGTTTTGTCCTTGTCGGGTGTCATTTCAATGGCCTCAAATTGCCTGCATCAAGTTTATTAGCCTTTGCAAATGTCACGAGATGTTTTTGGCAACCTAATTTGAGTGTCAAACTAATGCCACAGACAATCGTTGCTTCCTTCGCAAAGTCAACATGTGACAACTGCGACCTATTCTCTATATATTTTATTAAAGATTTCATTTCATTGCATCATCTTTCTTGTTCAGATGTTGGGTCCTCTGTTCCCCCACCATCCTTGCTTGGTCCCCCCTCTCTTCTTACCCTCCACACTTTATTTTATTTTTTAAATTGTAATGTACTCATAAAAATATTCTGAAATTAAAAGTGTTCAAAATTTAAATTTGTAGTGTAGATTTAAATTTTATATGGTATGGATCACACCTAAAATGAATTTAATTCACACATTTTAAATTATGAACACTTTTTAAATATATTTTTAGTACATTTTTGTTTTATTTTATTTTTTGATAAATTAAACCTGTAGTTATTTCTTTCTTAATTTGATCCTTATAACTTTAATTGTATCAATTTTAACCTTAAAATTTTCACGTTATGTCAATTTAATTCAATCAATAATGTCTCATTAAATTTGGACTAAAATCAAGAGAGAATATAGTTTGTTCACTTTCTTAAAGTTAAAAGTGATTAAGAGTTAGCGTCCAATTTGAATTCATTTATTTCTTTTTTAATGGACAATTTTGTTAATTTATGTCAAATTTTTTGACGAATACTATCAATTACACTAAATTGATATAATATAGAAATTAAAGGATAAATTTGATACAATTATAACACAAAATCCCAATTAACACAAGAGTCAAGTTGTGGGGATTACAAATATAATATATTTAATTTTTTTTTGATGAAAATAAATAAATCCTAAAGCCAATTCCTTTGCATTGGTGCTTCATCCAAAAATGAAAAAACAAAACAAAACGAAGAGATGTGAATCAGTGGAGGGAGGATGAATCAACAAACCAACTAGCATGAACCAAGCAACTTTTTATTAGTTAAATCAGCTGGTCATCTCTATACATTTCTATATAGGAAGTCAAGGAGTCAATACTTATTAAATATAAAGATTGATAAGTTCCACCCTACATGCCTGCTTTGAGCAAATTTGTTTTTCTGCTGATTGTTGAGTTAATATATTTGTTATAGACTTGTAATTCTTCTCATATGGTAGATATCTTATCTAATAATAATAATAATAATAATAATAATGAAGGATGAATCTCTTTCTTGGTATATATAGATTTTATTATTTGGGATGATTTAAATAAATATATTTTTTGACTTTTTATAAAAAGATGTACAGAATATATTGCATTGTAATAATTAATAAGATTCTTTACCAGCCGACACGATATTTTTTATATTAATTAACAAGATTTTTTTATGGGAATTAATAAGATTAAATGTACTGCATTGTGGCTGTTTACTTTGTGCACACTTAAAAGTATAGTTTTTGCAATGATGTGTCCTTGCCGACATATGAACTCATTAACTAATGTAGCTTGAGCCCGATCTACAAAAATTTTTTAAAAAAAATTTAAAAAAAAAAAAAAAAAAAAAACCTAATGTAGCTTGAGATATTGTAATTGTGCACGGTGCGGTTTAAACAGTTTGAAAGTAAAATTACAAATTGAATAGTGAAAGTTTGTTGTGTTTCTCCTCTTTCATCCCGCTGGTGTTGGATCTACCACCCCTTCTCTTTTGTCGCTCCCCATAGCTGTCACCACCATCCCACCACTAGATCTGCTACGGATTTGGTCCGCTTGCACGAGTCCAGTTGTCTCTGAGAATGAGGTTGAGTGTTCCAATTAGTTTGTTTTTTTGTTTTTGTTTTGTTTTTGTGTTTTTTTTCCCCTTGTTTTTGGTTGGATTTTTGTCTATGGAGTCTATTGGTAGTTTGTTGAAGCTTACTCACTCTGTGGTGTAATCTATGGTCTATCTCAGGCATATTTTATAGCCAATTGATTGGTTTTTGCTTTGCAGTATGAGCACAAGCACAAACTGTGCATCTAAAGAATAGACAAATCGCGGTTTGGGTGATTTTAGACGGATTGACGAATTGAATAATATTCTAACCAATTATCAAATATTTGCATAATATAAAGCACTAATTTGCATAATATTTTTCATGTATATAACACAAACTAATTTTAAATAATATATTTCATATATATAACTACTAATTTGTAACAAATTTCACATCTTAAGTCTCTCTTGCATTCATTTTTACTTTGATATTTCATTAAAGGTTAAAAAAAGTTATATGCATTAATTATAGCGGAGCGAAACAGTTTCGAAGGTAGATTATAAATTTTAAAGTTTAATCCGCATTTATCAGATAGAGTGGTGCAGATTGATGCGGATTGGTGCGATTTTAGCAGATTAGGTGATATTTTACATAATCCTAACTGTAATATGGTTGCCATATTTTTTAATTAAAATGCGGATTGAGTTTTGAGAGAATTTGAGAGGCTTGTGGAATTCATCATGGATCTTATTTTGATAATTCAAATTATTTATTTTGTAAGGTCTTTTGTGCATATCATCTATGAAAAATATAGGTCGATTCGATAATTATAATATTTTTATTTCATTATATTTGTCTAAAAAAAAAAATAAATGGTCTATTTTTAAAATTATATTTGTTGTACATTTTTATAGAGAGAAATGTAATAAAATAAAAATGTTACGATTATCGAATTAATCCAATATTTGTATAAACTTATTAATTTTATCAAATTTATATGAAAATGTATGATTTAACATTTTTAGGATAATGTAATTAATTTTTAAAAAATAAAGTCAAATATTCATCGTATTAAAATTTGACACAATATCCCAATCATATAAATTGAAAGTTAATAATCATAAAGTAAAATCTAAAAGTTCCCTCTCTTGGCTTTTAGATAATTAATTTTTTTTCAATTTATTTCTGCCAAATAAAAGAAGTTACACCAAATAATACAACATAAACTTCCAAATTAAAATAAATTATAAATAAATCATTTAACTTGTAAAAACAGGTCATATAAAATTAAGATTGGATTTCTCTCATGTTCAAAACTTAACACAAGAATACTTGAGGGGCTAGTGAGGCTAACTACAGATCCCGTTTCAATGACCCGAACCATTCATTTTGTAAAGAACTCAATATATATAATTCATGAAAAAAATTAGTTCAATCCATTTAATCGTAGCATTTTTATTTTATTACATTTGCCTCTGAAAAAATAGATGACGTGTAGGTCTTAATAGGTTTACTTATTATCCAATAGGTCCTATGATAATTAATGATATTTTTTCATCAAACATTATTAAAAACCGTCACTAATTGTTAATTTTTTGTGATAATTTGAAATTTTGTCATAAAAAATTTCACTAATTATAAGTTTTAGCGACAGTTTCAAAAAATTGTCACAAAAAAATATAATTAATTTTTAACTTTCAGCGACAGTTTAAAAAATTTATCACAAAAAAATGTCACTAATTATAAGTTTTAGTGACAATTTATGAAAACCGTGACGACAAAAAGTCACTAATTGTCAACTTTTAGCGACATAAACAAACAAATTGTAAAAAAAATTATTTTTAGCAACGATTTTACTAGGACTTATTTTCAATAGGATTTTATGAGAATTAAGTTTAACAATAAAGACTTATTGATAATTTATTCTTTTTTTTAAAAGGCAAACATGATAAAATAAGAAGGTTACGATTATCAAATTATGTTAATATTTTTTATAAATAATATATATTAAAAAATTTTAAAAATTAATAATTTAAATCATTAAAAAGAGAGATATGTTGACTCCAGTAACAACTCAAATTTTTTCATATTAATAAGATATTCACATGTAAAAAAGTCCAAAATTATATATGGCAATGTGTGTGAGCGATGGAAAACCAAATTTGTTTGTTGTGATTTGTAGAGGGCCCAAAACCAACAAAAAAGCCGGGCTTGGGGGAGAGCCTTATCGGGATCTGAGTCCTGATTGTATCATATACATGGCGATGGCCTCACTCACCTAACCCCCACCCACCTAGTAAATATCCAACACCCAAGGATCACTTTCCATTCAGATTTTGAACGAGAGGGCATTATTTCAGCCCGTGAGATTTATTATAGGTCTTTTTTTTATTATTCAAATAATTTATTTTGTTGGATATTATGTTTATTTTATTTACAAAAAAAATTAAGTCGATCAGATAAATATAATTTGTTCAATTTATTACGTTTGTGATTAAAAAAACTAAATTTAGTGATAGACCTCTCAATGACTAATTTTTCCTTCAAGATGACAAGAATTATATGAATCTTTTCAAAAATTACTAGTATCTTAAAACTTATTATTTTTACTATAATACCCTCGTACATATATGTATGTTTTTGTGTGTGTGTGTGTGTGTGAGATTGCAATTACTCTCTCTCATCTTAATCTTAATGTTTTACTCTTATCATTGTTACTCTCCATTGACGCCGCCGTCGCTCTCCACCGATGCCACTGCCGCTTACCATGGAACTCTTTTTCTATCGTCTTCATCACCACCGTCACTTGTAGCATCCATAACCTCAGATCTAAGATCATTCACAGTCATTGTAACTAGAAAATGATAGTTCACGACAATTTAGAAACCTCATATCTGAGTTCTCTCTCTCTCTCTCTCTCTCTTTCTCTTCTTCTTCTTCTTCTTATCATTCTCTATTTTCAAACTCTGTTTCCCTATCTCTCTTTCTTCTTCTCATGATGCTCTGTTTTTTGAATAATAAAATTTTATTCTGGTTCATGACACAACACTTTCCAGTAAAGCTATCATCGTAGCTTGTTTCAGAGTAAAACTTTTATTTGAATCATAATAAACTTTACTATATATATAAGAGTAAAATTTTACTGTCGTTAAGCAGATTAACATGTTTTTAATCAGAGTAAAATTTTTCTATTTCAAAAAACAAAGTACATACTAAATGAATGAATCAGAATAAAATTTTACTTTAGATCTATGAACAAACAAATAAAAAACTCTTGATTTTTCAATACAATATCTCGATTTCTTATTTTTCTGTGAAATCTAAGTTTTTTTTTTTTTTAATCTTAGATCTAAAATTATTGATCTCAAATATGAGTTCGTAGGTATCAAATCTGATATGGTGGTGGTTTGACGGTAAAAATAATGGCTGTCAACCAACAGTGAAGATGAGCAATGCCGATAGACAATGGAGATGGTGGAGATGATGAATAACTATTGAGTTGGTGAAGAGAGAGAGAGAGAGAGAGAGAGTGCTGTTAAAAATAAAAAATAAAAGTATAATGATCAAATAAAATATTCAAATAACAATTTTTATCCTTCATACATGACTTTATAATTATGAAGAGGTTTTGAAAGTACTAAAAAAAATTGTCCTTTTAACATGAAAAGGAAGTTAGGAGAGATTTATGGTCAAATTTCCCCTAAAACAATGTATGATTTATTTTTAAAAACACAATTGTTGTATATTTTTTTAATAAAAAATTAAATAAATTGCAATTATCGAATCGATTTAATTTTTGCATATAAATAAAATATACAAAATATCTAATAAAATAAATAATTTAAATTACTGAAATAAGACCCTTAATAGATTTCACGAACTCAAACAACACCATCATATCTAAAATTTGAACCGAAAGAAATCCTTTTATGAATTTAAATCGATCACCTATTGCGCTAGCCTCACTCACCTCACCTCACCCCACCCACCTAGTAAAGTATCAAACACCCAAACAAAAGTACATAAAATTATGAATTTAAATGGGCCACCATCAAACAAAAGTACATAAAATTACTTCACGGATACACAATCATCTACAAAAGATTGTGCTGTATATTTACAGCAAAGCCGAAGTTAAGATTTCCACACCATCAAACAACTATAAACACTCAAACTTGAGTAAAGAAACTCAAATTCTCACAGCTGATCAACCACTCAATGGTAAAGGACCACCATTGATCACCTTTGCAGGGATACACATCTGATCCAGATCTGATGGTAGCCAACATTTTTTGGAATCAGAGCTAATGTGGCAACTTTTCTCTCTGTCTTTCTCTCTTCTCTGTGTATGAATGCTTTGCCAGCTACTGTGATTATGGTGCACCCTAATCTGGACCACCTAACAGTTATTTACCTTTTTTTTGTTTTTGTTTTTTTGAAAGGGTGGTCCACTGGTCCTATGTTTTTGATCATAATCATAGGCTTGAAAGTGTTTGTTTTCTGGACCGACAAGTCCACGCCCATTCGGTACAATTTAGTTGTATTTTAGTAATCATGCACTTCTTCACTGTATCTACTATATAGTATCATGATCCATCATTTAAACCTTGTTACGTGGTTTGGATCATCTTGTCAGTAATGCTATTGATTAAAAAAAAAATGTAAGGTAATTAAACAATAATCTTAGAATACCTACTTTGCTCAGGATATTGTTGATCGATTTTATTCGGTTTGGCATTAATTTTGAAACTAATCTAATTATTATTGGTTTCAAACTTTTAGACCCAAAGCCAAATTATTCATGTATTAAAACCAATCAAAACCACTCCAATAGAGTTCAAGTTGATTTGGTTTGAAAGTATAGTTCCATTATATTAAAATAATTGAATCAGCATTTTCTTTTGATTTGTTTATCTCTGATTTTGCATCAACATTTTCTTCTTCTTCCAAGTGCTTTAAAAATTCAGATTAAAGAGATTCACATGTTCACTACAACTACTATCATTGGGCTTATCAACTTCCATTTCATTTGAACTTTGACTTATCCTATTTAAAAAAGAATTTGAAGTAGAGTCTAGCATCTCATAATGTACATATATACCGTTCATGAGTTCTGTTATTCTCTACACTAAATTATCTACCTTATCAGTAGGCTAAATCATTGAACTTTAAGCAGAGTCTACTCTTAGACCAATAATTCAAAGTTTGTTCCATTGCACAAATTTCATGAAAAAAGGAATTTGAAGTAACATATAAGACCATGGTAATATAAAGACACGTCAATATAAATATATATATATATATAAATACATATATACACTTGGTTCTTGGGTTGGTTCGGTTTAGACAAACTTAAATTAAGAACCAACCCAATCTATCGTTTTGATAATTTAAAGACCAATGCACTAAAAACCAAATTAAACTCACCCAAAGAGGTCGGTTTGATTCGATTCTTCAATTCTCTAAGTATTTTGAATACTTTAAGTGCCACCAACTGGATTACTTTGGTCGGTTAAGTGATTGATAAAATCAGCCTCATCCATCTTCTTTTATGCAATTTCATTGATCACAAATACTACAGGTCCCAGTAATACTCCATGAGTATCGAGTAATATTTTAAAGAATGTATTCATAATTTAAAATGAGTAGTCAAATTTATCATTTATCATGCCCAATTTACAACTATATTATACATATGTTAAACATTCAAATTTTAAACACATTTCTGACCTTTTTATCCAAGGAGGCCTTTTTCTTGGACGCCTGTAATTCACATTTTGGTTTTGGGTTGGGCTTTATCACCTGATTAGGCAGACCAAGTTTGACCCGCCTAAGTTGGGCCTAATTTATGTGCTCTTCTACAGGCTTTATCACCTGATTAGCCAGGCCAAGTTTGACCCGCCTAAGTTGGGCCTAATTTATGTGCTCTCTCTCTCTCTCTCTCTCTACATAATTCAAAGGTGAGATTTTTTTTTCTTTCTTTCTTTAATTTTTTTTTTCTTTTTTTTGGGCACTCAGCGTATAAATCAACTTTTGAATTTTCTAGCTCAAAGGTCTAGGCGTTAGACTAGTTTGTCTGTAAGGATAAACTTAGGCAAAATGATCAAACGATCCCTCTATATATATACTAATACACTGAAACATGCCAAATCCTCACTCTCACTCTCAATCTCTCTCTTCCTTTCTCATACCCATCTCCAATCTCTCTCTCGAGTCTGACTACTATACACAAAAATGGTTTGTGTACCATATCTTAAAGTGGTATTATAATCCAACAGATATGAGTCACCGAGAGTTACCAGTAAAATCGGTGATGTGATGTGACTTTTTTTTTTTTATATAACTAACAGGTGATGAGCGGATGCAATGCTTCACATTAAATTATTTAAATAAAAAAATTTAGACTAATCTTTTTTAAAATTTAAAAATTATATTGAATTCTATTAAATTTGACATAGTTATATTGAATTTTTTTCAAATTTTAATTTAAATAAAATTTAGCTAATTTTTCAATAGTATTTTATTAGTTGTATGAATAAAAAACATAATGTTAATTATTTAATATTGAAATATATACAATATATTCGTATTTGTTCTTGTATCTACACGGAAATTCTATTTTTCGATGTATACCATATGTCCAGTTATAACCTTTGTAGTCTTTGATTATAATTTGTGGTGTTAATTATGCCTTAGTTATAACCTCTTATAACTTTAATTTTGATTATGATTGAAGAACTCTTTAGTTATATGTCTTAAATGATATTTGGTTATTACCGTATCATTCATTATAATGTTAATTATGACTTATTATGATTATTATTTTAATTATGACCAAAAAAGTGTTTGATTATATCTTAAGTGATATTTGGTTATGACCCATGACATTTTATTTTAGTTATACACTACAAGAAAAATCACTTTTGGCGACTAAATTTTTAGTCGCCAAAAGTCTATTTTTAGTCGCCGAAAGTCGAAATTTGACTTTCCCCGACAAAATTATTTAGTTGCCAGATTTGTCGCAGATACTTGGTCGCCAGAGGTATTGGCGACTAATATTTTTTTAGTCGCCAAAAGATAGGTCTTTCGCGACCAAAATGTTAGTCGCCAATAGTGTTTTAGACTTTTGGAAATCATACATTTACCGACTAATAATTTAGTCGCCAATACTCGATCAATCGCCGACTAAACGGCTTAGTCGCCAAAATGACTTTTAGCGACTAATATTTTAGTCGCCAAAGGTGTTCCATCGAAAAAAAAAAAAACCCCACTTTTTTGGTTTTTCTGAGTTTCGAACCGCGCCCAACCATCCCACATTCGAACCTTTTTTGCAACACACTCCCTCCACTATGCCATTACAACATCACATGAATATATTTGCAATATATATTATTTATATAATATATTGACGGTATTAATACAAAACAATATATATAAATATAATTATATTAATTCAATATAATTTATGTAAAAAATAAATTATTTACTAAAAAAAAATTTAGGCCACTTTTGGCGACTAAACTAAATTTTTAGTCGCCAATTATACCATTTTCAGCTACTAATTCTTATTTCGTCGCTAAAAACCGTGACTTAGGCCTAAACGGACCCTGTTTTGGCGACTAAACCTGTTTTTAGTCGCCAAAAACATAGCCATTTGGCTTCAAATCTGAAATTTTGTCGCCAGAACCCTGTTTTTAGCTACTATTGCTTTTTATGTAGCCAAAAAGCTTCACTTTCAGCGACTAAACAGTTTTTAGTCGCCAAAACACCTATAATCGGCAACGAAACTGAAGTTTAGTCGCCAAAACCGTGACTTTTGGCTACTAAATCATTTTAGTCGCCAAAAACCCTAACTTTTGGCTACTAAACAACCATTAGTCGCTAAAAGCCCTACATGTGGCGACTAAATTGCCTTTTAGTCGCTAAAAGCATTATATTTGGCGACTAAACTCTTTTAGTCGGGAAAAGTGCTCCATTTTGGCGACTAAATCCAATTTAGTCGCCAATTCTCCTACTTTTAGCGACAAAAAACGATTTTTTGGTCGCCGAAAGTGCTTTTTGTTGTAGTGATACCTAGGGGTGCAATCGAGCTAAGCCAAGTGAAGTTTCACTATGTTCGAGCTTGGCTTAATTTATTTTGAAGGTGTTCGAGCTCGGCTCGAGCTCAAAACGAGCCCAAATATATGAGCTCGAGCTCGACTAGCCTAAAATTTGTCCAACTCGAGCTTGGCTCGTGTAACACCCCGAAATTATAACCATTATTTATCCCTTGACAATTATTAAATAACACTACATTTCCAAACATAATATCTTTCCATTCATATGATTCCATCTTTTTACAAAAGTGTAACACATGCAGTAATACATTCATAAGTCATAACCTTGAATCTATAGCATATGTCATAAGCAAAATATATGAAATAAGAGTGAAATAGATAAATTAATGTCTTAATTGCTACAACTTTTTAAGTCGATACTTGGTTATAACAAAAGTGAGTTTGAAACTCAATACAAAGAAAACCCTAGGCTTGTAAAAAATATATACAACAAAAACAACACAAGCAACTCTTGGCTCCAAGTGCTCCTAAGCTACGGCCTCGGTGGAGGCATATCATCAACACTTAAAAATGATTTTTCACATAAAGTGAGCCAAAACCTAGTAAAGATACTCTATCACGGTGTATGAATCTTAACAAAGTTATAAGGTGAATGCATATGTAATGCTCGTGTCAAAACATTTTATATCTCGTTCCAAAATCATACAATGCCAAGTTTATATCACAGTTCATGAGATCATTTCCTTTACAATAGAAAACAAGGCAGTGGATACAACATTGGAAATCTCTAGGATGAGTCTTCAATTAGGCTACAAGCACTACCAATTGTCATTTTTACCAGTACTAATTAGAAGACTCGGCATCTATCTGCGCGGATTTCTGGACTTTCACCAAGGATACACAAGCCAATTTAATACCACAACTACACTCCCTATCTAGATTTACCAAGGTATTCACCCGCTTTTTTTTCTCAAAACAATAAACATTTTCATTGTGTTAAATATATTACAATGTTCAATGTAAATGGATGAGAAATTAGTTTTAATTTACCTAATTCTCATGCAATTTCGGCAACAATCATAGCTATCCTCCACCAATAGCCCAAAGCAAATATCTCCAAACAGATAAATAATTTCCAATAAAGATATACTTTCTAACATTTCAAGATAGGAATGATAATTTATCTCTAACTCCACCACCATCATCATCATCATTCCAATTTCATACAACTAACATCAGTTCCATTTTCTCTTTATAAAATAACATATTCATAATTTAGGACAAAATTTCCTTTCTTTATAAATCAATTCCAAGAATAAAAGTACATCATTTTACCACAACTCAACCACATTTATAATTCCACAATCCTTTTCAAGAACCTATTCGAAAATCCCTCTTTGGATTTCAAACCAAAACCCTAGATTTGTCAAAAAATTTCCAATATCAAGATTTCCTTAAAGAGAAAAATAACAAGTTAAAAATCATACTAAAGCGTGGACAATACCCTACCTCAAGTTAGAACACAAGCAAAAGCAAAGTTGAAACTTCAATGAAGTCGAAAATGGACTTTGCTCCGAATAGAATGAAACTCTAGGTGAGCTCTACTTTTTTAACAAAGGGACTAGGGTATAGATATTAATAGATTGAGAGTATTTGGAGGTTGAAAGTGAGTTTTAGAGAGAGAGAGAGAGAGTCTAGATTTAGGGTTTGGAAATGTTTAGAGAGAGAGATAGAGACATATGAAAAAAGTGACTCAAAAAGTGACTTTTCGGAACTAATATACATACAGACCACTTGAGTGTAGAAATGGTCACTCGAGCGACTAGATACAACAAGAGAGACCACTCGAGCAAACAAAGTACTGCTCAAGTGAAGAACACCACCCTTTCAGTACTTTTGCAGGCTTGTAAAAATATTGAGAGTTCTAAAACACCGCTCAAGTGCAAGAAGGACTACTCGAGCCAAGAAAGCTCGAGCGCAAGAATGCCATACTCCCAGTAGTTTTGCAGACCTGCAAAAGTACTGGAAGTTTTCAAAGTTCACTCGAGCGATCAAGCCAAAATCTGGGCAGTAACAGTTTTGAAAAACTAACTCTCAACCTGTTTCAAACACAACTAAGACACTCTAATAACCAATCTCAATAAGGAATAAGATAGAGGAAGACATGAACGACCATCAAGACAAGGAATCCCGGATCCAAAACAATGAACGGATCGGGTTTAAATCATAATCATTATAACGTTACGGCTCGTTAGCCAAGTAAAACCCATGGAAGACTTAGAGCCTACTACACTTAAATAGAGATCTCTCTACCTTGAACAACATTGTGTAAACGATGTGGGACAAAAATTGTTTGAAACATGATATACCAAAATGACGCCGTTTTGTTGATGAGAGGAATTCCACAAAAAGTCCCACATCGGTCCATGAAAGCAGAATGCTGAAGATGAGTGCCTATAAAAGTCCCATATAGCCCATTGTTTCTCTACTCAACTGAAGCAAATGATTCCAAAGTTACAATGTAATGTAATATAATATTACATTATACACTATATATATACACACAAATATATAATAGAAATTTTTTTTGAAAAGTTTAATACTTTATTAATTAAATTTATGTATATATTATATCATATATATATATATATATGTATATGTATATATATTTGAGCTTGCGAGCCTATCGAGCCGAGTATTATTGAACTTGGGTTCGGCTCGTTTGTTAAACGAGCTTAAAATTTAAGCTCGAGCTCGTTTATTTAGTAAGTGAACTGAGTTCGAACGAGCCTTAACAAGACAAGTTCGAGCTTGTTCATGAGATTAATCTCAAACTTATGAAATTAATTGTATTTAGTAGTAAATTATCTTTCAACAAATGGTAAGTAGAGTCATATTAAGTAGTAAACTTTTTTTTATTAGGGGTGAGCATGATTCAATTTAGTTTGTTTAATAAATCAATGGCCAAATGTTTGAAATTTATAATCAAACTATAAAAATTTTCATTAAAAAAAATTATAGAAATTTTAAAACCAAATCAAACTAAAGGCATAATTTTACAACATAATCGCAAAATATTACTTATAAACTTACTCAAACATTAAGTAATGTGCTATCATTTTTATTTTTATTTTTTGATATCCGGGTGTTAGGGTCAGCTTAAGCGCGCCTCTACTAATTCTAGGACCCTAAAGTTAGCAGCCAGGCAAACCTCCGGCAGTCCCAAGGTTAGGAATGTTTGGCCTTCGTGAGGTTTGAACTTGCGACCTCTTTGGTGGTAAGTCTTTTAATTGTTGTAGCGACCTTAATTTTTCGTAAGTCATTATTTATTTATTATTACTTTATTTTATTTTTGGCTTTATTAATTACGTGGATACATGAGAATTTAATGTAATATTTAATTAATTTAATGTGATAGTTAATTATATATAATTAAACCAAATATTTATATATTTATATTTTATATATATAAAAAAAGGTGTTTTATATATTGATAAATATATATCATATTTATGTATGTTGTATTTGTGTTGTATCTGTATAATATAATATAAATGTAAATTAGGTTATGATGATCATAGTGTTGCCACTCAAAAAAATAATAAATAAAAAAAAGAGGGTTGTGCCTGTGTATGGCGAGAGAGAAAGCCGAGAGAGAGAGAGAGGAGAGGGGAGAAAGAAAGGGTTAGGATTTTATGTTGGTGGCTTCATTAATTCTTCAAGTATTTCCTTGATATTCAAAAATAATTGTGAGTGCAAAACTCACTTCCCTTGATTTATGTTTAATTCGTTATTTTTATTTATTTATTTTTATTTATTTAATGTTGGTTTGATTTTGTATTTGCATGTAGATGATGAATTGATTTCATTATTTGGTTAGATGTGCATGCAAAGTTTAGAGTTTTTATGTATATTTATTTTATGGATGTAATCACATTCATGAATATATGAAATTTAAATAAATTGGGAACCCATAAATAAATTTTTTATACTCCACCATGACTCTATGAATTGTTGTTTTATTTGAGTGTTGGTGAGAAAAAGTGTATAAAAAAAAAAGTGAGGATTATGAGGTTTATTTGAATGCCTTAGGCTCAACATTATTATGTTTGTTTTCATGAGTAGATGAGGGGTTGTGTATTTATATATTATTACCTTGCTCTCTGGAGTAGATGAGTACTTTGATTTGCATGCATATGTTTATGCTAACCATCCGGAGAGTGTGGGTCAAACTCAGGACGATATCCCCGTGCAAGCTTGGCATCAGAGCGGTATTAGGTATACGGGAGGCACATGAGATATATGTGTAGGCCAGAAGTGAAGGGCCGACGTTGTGAAATTAAGGTACAAAGAATTAAATATGAACTTATTGGTATAGTTTGAATTGCTTTGATTTGTTCATCTCGAAAAATAGTAAACAACCTCAATAAATTACGAAATTTGGGCAGAGGCATGTATACATAATTCTAGACAACTTTCGTATTTTAACTTTTTACTAAAAAGATCGATTAGAACTTGTAATCGGATGATCTTGATTATAGTAGTTTTATTCATTTTAACTATGCAGATTTTAGATATTGTTTTAACCCATGAAACGAGCTCATTTTTATTGATTTCACATAAACTGAAGTAAAACATTATTCTGAACACTTTTTATGTTTTAAACTTTTCCGAAAACAAATCATCTTAGGGTAGTTTCTTTTCGTTTTCAATTTCAGATTTTTCGATCGAATTTCGTTTAGGTTCTTCTATTAAGTTTTTCTCTCAACCTGTTCGATTTCTAATAAATTCGGACATGTGGATTTTTAGGAAATTTGATTATGTATAACTTTTGTTCTTTAATTTTTGGTCAATTCGAATAATTTAAGCATGAAACGATGCATTTTTTTTTTATATATTTCTTCAGTAATTTACTTTTGATTAAATTATACTAACTTTATTTATTTTATTTTTTTTTGCAGTATGGTGGGTCTTACTATAACTTTTTATGTAGGACTGATCCATTATATTATTTTTGTTTTGTTTATTTTATACTCAATTTATGTTGAGTTGTGTACGGGTAAGAAATTAAATGCCACCATATCTCGAGAAACTACCCCTTCTTTTCGGTGCGGGTAGAACTACTTGTCTTGTCCCGTAACAAGAATTAAATGTAATTTTGTTTGTGTCTGGTGGACACATGGGTGTCAAATCTTGTACTCATACCAGTATACTTGTATATTGACTCGTTTTGTCTCTTAGCATCTCGGGTGCATTCTGTTTGAGCGCAACCGAACTTCCTTTGTAGGATTAATTCGCACTACAGTGGTGACAAGAAATAACTACGGTTACAGGACATGTCACTCGGATTTCTGTGTTTTCTTGAGTTTATGGTTGATATTAGTTTAGTTATTTATTTATTTATTTTTGACCTTAGTAATTTGACAATTTGGCATTGTGGGTTATTTTATAACTTTATATTATTTAAGTTGTTTTGACTATTTGTTGTTACTTTAATATTGGAGGTATTGGATAGTTATGAATTTATAGTGGATGGTTTGGTTGGCATTTGTAATTTTTTTTTCCCCTTGTATTTTTTTTTTTTTTTAGCATTGAAATTTACTTAAACCTTATGGGACGTGAACATTTAGTTTTTTGTTTCACCCCTAGGATTTGGATGATGGAATATTGGTTGGGGTTTAGTCCTAATTTAATATTTAATTGTCCAAATTTTTGGGTGTCACATTTTGGTATCAGAGCTCTAGGTTACCCTAGAGTTCTGAGAGTTTAGGTGATCCTCGGATTGTGGAATCATGGGTTAGCTAGTTTAGTTTGGTGGTTGAATTTATTCAAAGTATTTATGAACGAATTTTTGTGTGTTTAACTTGAAGGTGATGGCTGGAAGGCATCTTTAATCTTTTTCAAGAACCCATTAGAGTACTTTTTTGATATTGGTGCCTCTCATTCTTTCATATCTGGATAGTTTGTAGAAAGAGAACATCTTGTAACTACCTTCATATCTAGACCTATTTGTGTTGAGACCCCTTTAGGAGGGGCAGTTACTCTTTATAAGATGTGTAAAGATTTTGAGATTGACTTTGCAGGTAGAGTCTTGTGTACGGATCTAATTGTGTTAGGGTTTGAGGGGTTTGTAATTATTTTGGGTATGGATTGGCTGCGAAAACATTTTGTGACTTTAGATTGTGCTGGAAGGACTGTAAATATAGATATTACTAGTATGCCATGGCTTATCCACACTGCTAGTGATGGAGGAGAGTCAGTGATGACGAGTTTTCAGTGCTTGATAGAAATCCCTAAGCAGGATATTAGTGAGGTAGATGTGGTATGTGAGTTTGAGGGTGTATTTTAGGAAATACATGGACTTCCACCTTGACGGGTAATAGAATTTCACATTGACTTAATGCCAGGAACTGCACCAATTTCTAAGGCAGCATACAGATTGGCGCCTAAAGAGCTTGTGGAGTTGAAGAAGCAGCTGGAAGAGATGCTTGAGAAAGAGTTCATTCGTTCAAGTAGCTCCCCATGGGGAGAACCCATGATCTTTGTCTCCAAGAAAGATGGCACTCTCCGCATGTGTATAGATTACAGAGAGCTGAACAAGGTGACTATAAAAAACAAGAATCCACTACCTATAATTGATGACTTGTTTGATCAGTTAAAGGGGGCAGCTGTGTTCTCTCAATTTGATCTCAGAATGGGTTACCATCAGATGGGTATGTTAGAGGAAAGTATACTGCTTACTGCTTTTCGGACTCGGTATGGGTTGTACGAATTTCCTGTAATGCCTTTTGGTTTGACAAATGCTCCTGCCTATTTCATGGACTTACTGAACATAATTTTTCAACTGTATCTAGATAAGTTTGTGATTATCTTCACAGATGATATCCTAGTGTATTCTAAGAATGAGGAAGAGCACAGAGAACACTTGAAAGTCGTGTTGCAGACTTTAAGGGAGCAGTAGTTATACGCTAAGTTCAGTAAGTGTCACTTTTGGGAGAAAGAAGTTCAATTTTTGGGACATGTTGTGTCCAATTATAGGATAGCGATAGATCCTGAAAAAGTTGTTACGGTCAAAGAATGGAAGCAACCTACAAATCCTACAGAGGTGATGAGTTTTTTAGGACTAGCCAGTTATTACAGGAGATTTATAGAGAAGTTTTCTACTATTGTAGCACCCATAACTAAGTTGACCCATAAGAATGTGAAGTTAGTATGGACAAATGATTATGAGAGAGCTTTCTAGGAGTTAAAGTAGCGTTTGACTACAGCTCTAGTGTTAACAATACCAGTACAAGGGGAAAAGTTAGTAGTGTTTACTGATGCGAGTGGAACTAGTTTGGGATGTGTGTTGATACAGCATCAGAAGGTTGTATCTTATTGTAGACACCCCATTTTTGACCACCCTTACGACTTGGACGTCATCGCTTGCACATCCGATGATGAGTGTATATGTTTGTCAAGTGCTCGAAGTCCTTAGCAGAATGTCACAGCTTTGAGCCTTTCAAACCTTACACACTTGTTGCTTCATTTTTGGACCAAGCCTAGATATTTTCAAGCTTGCAACCTTTTGTGGCCAGCCGGCCACTGCTATGGGTTGCCAGCCATTGCTTCTGGTTACTAGCCACCAATGTGTTTTGCAGATATTTTGTGACAACTGTGCCAACTGTTTGCACAGATGCTTGCATCTGCTCCCACGTGTATCACTGGATGTTTCTGAGGGAGGTTCATGTTTTTCTATATATAGATGACCTCCTCTTTTACTTTAGAGGTTAGAAAAATTTTACAGCAAAATTTTTCCTCTCTCTTTACAATTGTCTCTCTCTATCTCTTTTGCAAATTTCTTCACCTTTGCCTATATACTCTCCACCTTTGCCTATACACTCTTAACCAAACCTCTCCATCTTTGAGCCTTGTTTGAGCTTTTGAGGGTGTGTTTGTCTTGTTTTATTGCTTGAAAGTGATCTTCTCTTCAAAAGGTATAAAGCTTTGCCTCTTTACTTGTTGTATTTACTCTTTTTCTTACTATTTTCCAACTATTTTTAGGCTATAAAAACTTTGTATTTTTTGGCTGAAACTTGGGTTTTAAGGCCAATAAAAGTTGAGGGGTGGTTCACCATTCTTTACACCTTACTCTCAAGGCCTTTACCATTGTGTTACCCGCCTTTACACTATCTTTTTTTGAGCTTTTAAACACTGATTTTCAGAGTAATTTCAGTGGCTAAAATCATGGTTTAAAGTCCAAAATTGGAGGGATTAGCCTCCCCTCCTTGTGTTTTGCTTCCTAGCCTAGCATGATCCATGTTTTAGCTTATTATTCTAGATATTTTTGTCTTAATTCTAGCATATTTTAGGACTTATTTAGGACAATTTTAGGATTTTTTTGAAGTGTTTGTTGCATTTGAGCATTGTTTTATATGTTTGTAGTGTAATTGTCCTTATGAGTTTGGTGTTTTAGGCATTAGACACCATCTTTTTGAGTTGATAGTGTTTATTTATGACTTTCCATACTTATGATCACCCTTAATCACCTCTACAACCTCCCTCATTTTTTGGCTTTTTGTTTTGCCTTGAAAGTGGTTTCAAACTACTTGTTTGTTTAAGCATGAGATTGAGATGTCATGCTTAATGATTTAATCCCTTTGGAGGTTCATTACCAATAGTATGATGTCTTTTTCATGCCTAAAGCAACTCTTGGTTTGAGCCCTCTTTCCATTAGAGGACTTAAATTCACTTGTGGACTTAATTTATTAAGGAATGGTTGGTAAATTAAAATGATGTAATAAAATTGGTGAATAAAAGAGGTGTAAGATAATAATTGGTTAAGGTTTAATCAGACGTTAATTGAACCCTTGAGTCTTGAGTTGTTTCATACTCATTAGTGATGAAAACCGTTCAAGATTCATTGTCAACTACTTCCCTTGATCTTTCATGATAGGGAGGTGGTTTTAAAAGTCTTGTTTTGTTGCATTTATTGAACTTGCACACTTGATTCATAAGCCATCATGTAATGAAATTGCATCAATTAGTGGTTTGTGAATCAAACTTACTACTCTTTTGAGCTGTTCAAATGATAAGGAGGGGTCAATTGTGCAAACAAACCCTTGAGAATATACTGTCTTTGCTCTATTTGCTCTCTATTGCAGCAAAACAAACTAGTCAGCAGTGGCCAGCAAGCCATCATCAGTGGATGGCAGGCCCTCTTCCGGCCACCAGTGCAAAATCAAGTAGTGTACTTTTGAAACAGAACAAAATTGATTTGGAGGTAGAAATCAGTGCAAGTGTTCTACTGTGCAACAGAGACATTCAGTAACAGAAACAGTGGCTTTTTTGGATGGAAATCGTATTCATGCATGAGCCCTCCATCGATCCTCGTGATTCGTGTTATATATATATATATATTAGTGTTGTGATTAAAATAATGGTTTTGTAAATAATTAGTTAGAATAGTTAATTCGTCTCGTGTTGTAATTATTTTTATTAGCTAGATTAGTTAATTAATTAGTTTGTTCGGTTTGTAATAATTAGTTAAGTGGTTTAGCTAAATTATTCACTTGGGTTTGTAATACTTAATTAGTTTAGGTTTGATTAGTTAACTAGTTAGTTTATTCGGACTCTCCTTCGTGATGGCGCAATGTTGTAATAATGTGTATGTCTTCCAACCCCACGTCTTTCTCCTTTTTATTTCCTAGCTTATGATGGTTAGTTTAGGACATCATGTTTAATTTGGCATGCTTCATGTTTGTATCCACTTGTATTGCATGCATCGAGACTTGGCGCATCATACTAACTTGCATTGTTGTTCAAACATTCTTTGCATACGTGTTTAGACCGCATGCTATCAAAATGCTTTATTTTCCATATTAGCAGTTGAGCCTATTAATCGCATGTCGCACATCTTGCATCAGTCATATCGCATAGTTAAGAATCATGTATTTTTCTAACTAGTTTCTCTTTTGGCTTGGAGTACTAGGTGAGCCTTTACTCGCTTTAGCATATCACATGTTGATGTTGCCATGCTTACCATGAGGCTAAGTGCTTATTTGATAAACTGTTTTAAATGCTTGTGGACAAAGGCTAGTTGCTTGAATTGGAATAATTTGAGTAATGTTCTTATGCGATCACTTTTTCAAGTGGTACATATTCAAAACTCTTTTCGAAAACAAACATGAGTCAAAATGTTTAATTCTTACAATTTAGTTTATACTTGTGTGTGTGCACATCACATAGTAATGGTAACCTAAAAACTGGAACAAGAGCATATAATATAGATAAGATTCATACCATGATTAGTAGAGGCCGATCTTTGATCGGGCGAGCGGGGGTGCTCAATTCATGACCTTCCCCTCTTGTACCTAAGTTCCCGAGCTGAGACAATCTTGGTGATGACGAACACGTGGCCTTTGGCACGAGTCATGGGTTTCCTAAACTTCCCAAAATAATTTAGCAAAGCAGTTCATTTTTGACAATTTGATTCAAAATTGATTTTTTAAAAGATTTGATGAATTTGGACTATTTGGATTTTATCTATTTCACATTGCATTTGTGAGATTTGATTCAGAACCGCTGGAGCCCGATACTGTAAGGCTTATTCGACTTCCGAAAGGGGGCACGAAAAGTCGAGCTACAGTTTCTGGCGACTCTGCTGGAGAATTTAGAGAACTTGACTTGAACTTCATGATATGAAATCTTATTAACACTTATATGTTTCTTTACATTACATTTGCATTGGTGCATTTAAGTCACTGTGTTTGCCATCTGTTATTTCTGGATGGTTTGCCGGAGGCTTGCCTAAAAATTTGCCAAAAGGTTGACTGGTCACGGGCTCTGCCATGATGGGAACACAACTCTTGGATCTGGACTACCGCTATACCGTTTGATCCTCCTTTCATTTCTCGGTGTTAGGTGTGAGAGGTATATTAGATAGTCTTGCTGCGGTACCTTTCTAACCATTTGGCCTAGTTGTATATCGAAAAGCCATAGAGACTGTTCCAAACTAGGACAGGATGCTCACCCGAATACAGGATTGCGTGAAACTACTTTACTTGAATGGTGAACCCTAGTTCTTGACAAAACTAGAAAAGGGTAACCTTATCCTCTCATAGGGGTGCTTTGGCTCTTATTTAATTGGTATGTGCTTTACAGTGAAACTATACAGGAATGTGCATATCAGTTGCAAGTTTGGTATCCGTTTTGGGGGCAGAATTTAGTGTTGAGTGCAGTCCTACAGCTTTGATTACATCTATGGTGGTAAGATCATTAGCTGAGGTGTTGTGCGGTTCCTGATTATTGCTTTCTTTTTGCATTATTTGTTTTTGCTAGGTAGTTTAACACCATAGCTTCAGAAAGTTCGGATATCCCTCAAGTGCTTTGGACCTGAGTCAGAAGGCTTTGCAAAGCTGAAGATCTTGTTAGGGGACAGCCCATGTTTACTTCACTCTCACCGATTACAAGATGGAAGAGGGTCAGGCAGAGTTCATTGGTCTAGTTTCTATAATAGTCACCCCTCAATTCGCCTGTATCCAGTCAGGCACAGGGACAGTCTTCTACATCTAGTCTAGCATGAGATCACTCGCCTATTCTGATGACACAGTATCCCCCAGTTAGTATGGAGGAATTAATACATCATCTTCAGCAAACAGTTAAAACCCTACAACAAGATGCTGCTCGTCAGGCCGAGGTCATAGCCTGTCAGGCTAAGGTAATAAATAGGCTACAACAACAACAACCACAGCCGGTAGCAACCTCTGCATCCCATGCACCTCCCATGGGTATCCCAACACCCAAAGCCACTGCCCATACTGTTAATGTCCAAGAAAATCAAGGCAATCCGGCAGAGCCGATCCCAGCACAAGCCTCCAAAACACCTGTGTATCAAACTGAAGCTCCATTTGAATTTGAGGTTGACCCAACTGTGCTTAAGGTCAACAAGTTGGAGAAGCTATTCAAGAGAGCACAAGGTGTTAATTCCATCCCCGACATAGAGGACGTATATACTGATTCTGTAGTGACATTGCCAGATCGGTTCAAAATGCTGTACATTGATCGATTCGACGGCTTCGGAGATCCCATGGTTCATTTACGGTTATTTTCAGACATCCTGTGGCCAATGGGCTTGATTAGATTACAGAAGCTATCTCTCTTTGGTCGTACCATGTCTGGTATAGCCATCATTTGGTATGTGAACTTGGAGGATTTTGTTAAGCAGAATTAAGAGGAAACAACCGAGGCCTTTATTGCTCAGTATTCGTACAACACACAAATCGAGGTCACAACTTGTGATCTTGAGGCAACGGGCCAAGAGCCGGAGGAGGGCTAAAGCTTCAATAATGACCACAAGGCCTTCTGAGAAAGACCAGATAAGGATGGTAGTCCACAATCTACACAGGAAGTTGTTGCAGAAAATGATCGTCCTACCTCTATTTACATTCACCGAACTCCATGAGATGGGGTTCAGATCGAAGACGCCATGAAATAAAGGCTGATAACATATGAGAAAAAGCAGGCAAAAAGGCCTTTTGTGCGCAGTTCCAATGCTGCCACCAGTGGTAGCACAGCTGCGAGGCCGTCAGATGTGAACGTTGTCACCACCACAACCAAGACCGCCAATCCCTTTACCAATACAACTCCACAAACTTCAACCAATTCTACTCGATCCCAGAGGACCTTTACCCAACTCTACATGACCCTATCTCAAGCCATGAAGGTGCTGGTCAAAAAAGGGCACCTCAAACCATTAGAGCCTCGCCCATTTCCTGATCTTTTTCCACTTAAACATAACCCAGCAAAATACTATGTGTTTCACCAATAGCATGGTCATGACACCGACCAATGCTTCCGACTGTGTCATGAGATTCCAGACCTCATTGACAACAAGGTGATCGCACCACCCCAAAAACCAAATGTAACTACAAACCCTCTCTCGACCCACAATCAAGTTCCCTTACCTCAAAATCTAAACCTAATCCATATATTGGCCATCCCCTATAACCCCAGCGTAGATATTACCCCTTCCCACTTACCAAGACCAATGTTGTTCATTCCTGAAAGCACAGATTTGTGCATGATGGACACATCCGCACTTCAACCTAAGGCTGTGGTGGTGACAGTTACAGTAGAAGAGAGGTTGGCCTTAGAGGAAGGTATGAGTATGTTGCCGGAGAGCTCTAAGGACTTGCCTAATAGGGTGTACGATCCAAGCTGCTACATTGTGCCGATTGGTTAAATTAAGCCTGAATTGGTGTTGCCAACTCTGGTAGAGGTTAATGTGGTTAGGGAGGATGGCTCAAGCCAAGGGTTGGATGATTTGGCAAAACTCAAGGAGGATTTAGACAACCTGCAGTTCTTTGACGAACAAGATCAAGGGGATGTGTAGATTAGCTGGTTCGATTTGAATGAATCAACCAATAACTCTGGGTCATTGAGTGATGAGCCGGATAAGGAGGAAGGAATTGAAATGAAATTGGAAGAAAAGAAAGTAAGAATTGCTGTAGTAGCCAGATTAAAAGGAAAAATTGCTGAAGAACACTGGCCCGGAAAATTCAGCTCAGGAACTAGGCGCTGTGAGCACTATGAACATAGGACAGGAAGCTGCACTGAAGTAGTTTGAATAAGAGAGGGTTAAAGACAAACAGAAAACAATATTGGCCCAACACCCTGTGGGGGATACCTGTGATGTGAAAGTGATTTGAATGGAGCCGGACAACTGTTTGTTGACTGTTGAAGGTGTATGGTAGGATGATGACAATCTACATCTGGCCCACACCAACAAAGATTAGGGTGAGTGCCTTCCAGACAACACGTGGTATGCAAACGAGATAGATCACATGACAAGAAGTGGGCGTTATTTTAAGCCACCACACTTAGATCAAGCTGAGGCATCTGGAAAAGACAAAGAGGTTGAGAAACAAAAAGAGAAGCAGTTGGAAAAAGAGGCAGTATTGAAGTAGCTTAAGAAAATCCAAGCTAAAATCTCAATCTGGGGTCTTCTTATGGCCTCCCGGGTACATCAACAGGCAGTACTGTCAGCAATGGACAAAGCTAAATTGTCCATTGACACTGCCCCTGAACAGCTTGTGGGATTGGTCTTCCCAAGCGGTGCCGGGCCAACCCTAACCTTTTCTAACAAATAATTGCCGCTTGAAGGCTCAGCTCACAACAAACCCTTGTACATATCCGTTGAGTGTAGGGAAAAATGGGTACCGATTATGTTGATAGGCACCGATTCGACTATTAATGTTTGTCCTTCTCGCACAGCTTATGCTATCAGCCTTAGGCCGGCAGACTTTGTGCCCACGGCCCAAGTAATTCGGGCATATGATAATATGAGCAGGAAGGTCATGGGCATGGTGCAAATCAGAGTCCAGGTGGGCCTAGCTCAGCAAGATGTCGAGATCCATATCTTGGATGTGCTGGCCACCTTCAACTTACTGCTAGGGAGGCCCTGGTTGCATCATGTGAAAGCTGTCTCCTCTACCTTCCACCAAATGTTGAAGTACCCTCACGGGAGAGGAGTGGCGATTGTTTTCGGGAATTCATCCATCCATCCATCCCCCGCCAGAGGTAACTACACCAGTGCTAGAAATCACTCATGGCGAGGAGGATGTATTCCTCTCAGGGTTCACTCTGGCTGAGGGCCGAGTAGTGCAGACCATTCTAGCTGCAGATGAGGGCATGTATGTTGGCACCCAGTCTATCTCTTTTATGAATAAACTACAGCATGTGCCAGGAATGGGACTTGGAAGAAACGACCGGAAAGACGTCGTTGTACTAACAGACATGCCACACAATCCACATGCCTTTGATCTGGGCTATGTACCCATCAAAGAGGACTAGATCAGGAAAGGAGAAGAAATCAGAGGCAGAGCTAGAGCCAAGCAAGCTAGGAAACACTATGAGCTCATACACAGGTCAATCTAGGGAACGCTGAATGGCCACTTTGTTCGGGAGGGAGAAAATTTCCCCTTTTACGACTTTCCTAAGCCCTAGATAAATTCCACAAAGCAACGTGTCCTCGGGTTCGAAATATTCTTTGACCTGTAGTTGAAAGATAGTGATACCGAGGAAAAGG
This sequence comes from Camellia lanceoleosa, assembly GCA_025200525.1. Classification (NCBI taxonomy): domain Eukaryota; kingdom Viridiplantae; phylum Streptophyta; class Magnoliopsida; order Ericales; family Theaceae; genus Camellia; species Camellia lanceoleosa. The sequence goes on from CM045758.1 coordinate 108,305,050, forward strand.
CCGAACTAAGTACTGAAGCTGAATAGAGCTTGGAAAGTGACTTAGACAACAGCGAACTTGGAGTAGGGGGCATTGGCATATCTCCTTACAGATCCTGCAGCTAACTCAGAGAACTTGGGGATAACCTTACCATCTCCATAATCAAGGAAGAACCAGGTGTGAACCCATCCAGTAGCATTTTGGATGCATCAGAGGCACCATCTCTTATCTAGTAACTGGAGGAAGGAAATCTGTCTAGTTTTGAGTTGGATGAGCTAGAATCTGATTCCACTGAGTCTGTGGAGTCGAAATCAAATTTCGGTTCTTCTGAGTCTGAGTTTGATATTCCCCGGGGCTGGTAACTTGGACGCTAAGGTCTTGTCCAGGTCCTCTTTTTCTTTTGCTTTTGAGTTGGTTGTAATTGAAAATCTGGATCTTATGAATACGAACGCTGCCGATTCTGAGTATTTCTCTATGCCACTTATTTATTGTATTGACCAAGATTTTCAAAATTTTAATGAAAACAAAAAGGAAAGAATTCCCCTAGTTTTGAAAAACTTGATTAATCGAGAGGAGGGAAGGTTTGCTAAACCCTGTGCTAAGGAGGAAAGGTTTGTTAAACCCTGTGCTAAACCCTTTGCTAAACCTTATTAATGTGGAACTGAGAAGAATCCACGTTTAGTCCAGATCAGGTCCACGTTGTCTTCTAAGAAGCGCGAGCGTTTAGTCACTTTATTAAAAGATTTCAAAGATGTTTTCGCGTGGTCTTACGAAGACATGCCTTGAATCGATCTTAAGATTGTACAGCATCGGATCCCTCTTGACCCCGAGGCTTGACTCGTTAAGCAGAAGTTGCATAGAATCTGTCCGGATTGGTTGTTGAAAATCAAGGAAGAGGTCACCAAGCAGATCAAAGAAGGTTTCTTGTTAGGATCTGAATATTTGACTTGGTTGGCCAATATCGTCCCAATGCCGAAAAAGGATGGAAGAATTCGGGTATGTGTAGATTTCCAGGACTTGAACAGAGCCAGTCCGAAGGATGACTTTCCTTTGCCGCACATTGATAAGTTAGTGGATTTTACTGCGGGCCATGCATTGCTATCCTTTATGGACGGGTTTTTCAGGTACAATCAGATTCTGATGATGCTCGAGGACAGAGAGAAAACCACATTCACTACACTGTGGGGTACCTACTGCTACCGAGTTATGCCATTTGGTCTGAAGAATGTTGAGGCTACCTATCAGAGGGCTGCAACCCCCATTTTGCATGACATGATCCACAAAGAGGTCGAGGTGTACGTGGACGACATGATTGTCAAGTCTAAAGAAATAGAGGACCACTACACTGCCTTGGAAAAATTCTTTCAACGGATTAGAGAATACAGGTTGAGGTTAAACTCGCAGAAATGCACCTTCGGCGTAACAATAGGGAAAATGTTGGGCTTTTTTATCACATAGGAGGGCATCGAAGTAGATTCTTCCAAAATCAAGGACATTCTAGAAATGACACCACTAAGAATTGAAAAGGAGATGTGAGGCTTTCAGGGTAAAGTGTAATTCATAAGACGGTTTATTTCCAAATTAACCTTGACTTGTGAACCACTTTTTGGTCTGCTGAAGAAAGGGAAGAAATTTCGATGGGACGATCGATGTCAATTCGCCTTTGAGCAGGTTGAGCAGTACCTCCAAAATACTCCTGTGTTGTCACCGCCAGAGCCAGGAAAGTCTTTGATTCTGTACCTGTCAGTGACAGACACGACCATGGGATGCATGCTCGCTCAGGAATCTGAAGATAGGGTAGAGAAAGCCATCTACTACTTGAGCAAGAAAATGTTGGATTATGAGACCCGCTATATTCCGTTGGAGAAAGCTTGTCTAGCCTTGGTATGGGCTACCAGGAAGTTGAGGCACTACTTGTTAGCTCACTCTGTAATCCTGGTTTCAAAATTAGATCCCATCAAATATCTCTTTGAGAAACTAGCACTTACAGGTAGGCTAGTCCGTTGGTTGTTTCTCCTCTCCGAATTTGATCTCAAATATGTCACCCGCAAGTCGGTTAAGAGAAGAGCTGTAGCAAAGTTCCTGGTAGACCACCCACTAGAAGGAGATGAGGCGGTGGAATACTTGTTCCCAGATGAAGCCATTCTGCAAGTTGAGGAGGAAACTTGGATGTTGTACTTTGACAGAGCAGCCAATTAGTATAGTTATGGGATTGGTGTGTTGCTGATAACACCCGATGACTCCCATATACCTTTAGCTTTCAAACTCCGATTCAAGGTGTCTAATAATGATGCAGAATATGAAGCATGTATAGCTGGTTTAAAAGCCGCCCTGGAATTAGAGGCAAAAAGGTTGGATGTTATCGGGGACTCGAACTTAGTTGTTTCTTAAGCAAATGGAGATTGGGAAGTCAAAGAAAAAAAGATGAAGGTTTATCAATAGACCCAGGACATTCTAATTCCTAGGTTTGAAAAGATGACTTTCACGCATCTACTAAGAGAAAACAACAGGTTTGCTAATACTTTAGCAACTCTATCTTCTATGGTAAACATTCCACTTGGAGTCCGGATGCGTCTGATTATCATTGAGCAGAAATACACGTCGGCTTATGAAACTATCGCTACAATAGATGAAGCGCAAGACAAAAACCCTTGGTGCTAAGATATTTGGAACTTCTTGAAAAGGAGATTTATCCACCAGGGACAAATGCCAAGGACAAAAGGGAAATACGGTGAATAGCCATCCTATTTATCATCTGTAGAGGTAAACTGTATAAAAGGGGTCATCTGGGAATGCATAGGTTGCATGTTGAAGAAGAGGAATCAAAGCACCTAATGGAGGCCATCCATGGAGGAGAGTGTAGGGCACCCATGAATGGAGTGATGCTAGCCCGGAAGATTCTCAAGTAAGGTTACTACTAGTCCACTATGGAGGAGGATTGTATTGGTTTTGTTCGACGATGCTACAAATGCCAAATTCATGCTAATCGCATGAATATCCTACTGTCAAAACTGTAAAACATGACTTCACCATGGCCTTTCTCAGTCTGGGGAATCGACGTTATCGGTGCAGTCACACCAAAAGGGTTGAATGGGCATGAATATATCTTTGTGGCAATTGATTACTTTATAAAGTGGATGGAAGCTCAGTCCTATGCAGTGTTGAAAGCATTACACGTGGCTTCATTAGGAACAATATCATTTGCCGATATGGAGTCCCAAACGAGATGATATCAGATAATGGCTCCCACTTCAAGAAAAAGGTGATAGACTTGTTGGAGAAATACAATGTGGCTTTCTATAAGTCGTCTACATATAGGCCGCAAACCAATGGAGATGTTGAAGCCGCCAACAAGAACATCAAGAATATCTTGCAGAAGATGGTTAAGACCTACATGGACTGGCTAGATAAATTGCTATTCGCACTCTAGGGCTTTAGAACTTCAATCTGGACGTCTACAGGGACAACTCCTTATTCTCTTGTCTACGGGATAGAAGTCGTTTTGCGAATTGAAATAGAAGTCTCATCGCTCCAAGTTATGGCTGAGTGTTAGATAGTAGAAGCGGACTGGCAATAGAGTAGATTTGAGGAGTTGATACTATTAAATGAGAGAAGGCTGAAAGCATTACATCATGTTCAGGGCTATCTACGCAAAATTACTAGGCTTTTAACAAGAAAATTAAGTCCTAGAATCTCAAAGAGGGGGATATGGTGCTGAAAGACAATAGAGCTCCCATTCATGACCCTAGGGGCAAGTTCAGACCCAATTGGACTGGTCCATACATCATCAAAGCTATCTGGTTGAATGGAGTTGTTATTTTCATGGACTTAGATGGCCTGGAATTTTCACAACCAATTAACATGGACAAGTTGAAGAAATACTATCCTTGAGAGGCTCGCTAGGTTGAAAATCTGAAAGGGCGACCTGGACAAAAGTTAGAGCATGAAAAATTAGAAATAAAGAAAAACTGAGCTCGTAAGGTTGAAAACCCTAAATGGCGACTTTGGCAAAAGTTAGAGCGCAAAAGGAGAGAGTTAATACTCGAGTGAACTTGAATTGAACTACGTAAGGCCTGATTTCCATCTTTGAGATACATAGGCAACTTCATCCTGAAGTTCGATCGTAATCACCTCCAGCTCAACTGTCCTGCCAATGTGTCTGATCAGGTCATCTTTGTTTGTTCTTTACCAAAGAGTTTGGTTGTGATCTTCATTCTGGGAAGGAGAGCTGGTTACAATTCAGAGTAGCGGTGTTCAATCAGGGGCATTTATAATCTTTTGATTTGGGGTTATACATCTTAAGGATTGATTCCATGCGTGTCTGGTGCTGATCCTTTTCGAAAACAGTTTTGGAAAGTTTTAGTAAAAGTTGATTTTGTTCAAAATTTTACCTTTCACAACTTAGACCATTTTTGGATCAAAAGGAAAATTTTCAGTGCTCACAACTTTAATTTCATTAATTTCAACATAAAGTTCTCCAACTCTCTGATACAAATCAAAGTTGCTTTTATTACATCGAAAAAATTTGAAAAGAAAGGTCAAAGCAATAAACTAGGGGCATAGGCAAGTCAGGTGCTCCTACATCCTCTGCTCGTGCTTGTGGAAGCTTCTGAAGCTAAAGTGGGCCTGATTTGTGCCTCATCCTTGAGCCAAGCCAAACACTCCCAGAAAGGGCATAATTGAAACTAGGGGTAGGGGCCAGAATCTCTCTCATCCTCCAAGCAGTGAGGTACCTAGCCAAGTGAGAACCACAGATGGGGAATGAAACCGGGTACTCTACTCCTTTCTCTGGGTAGGTCTGATCATGCCCAAACTAACGTTTGAACCGGAAAGGGAAATAGAACACGTAATCCGTGAGCCCAATCAATTGTATGCTAGGTTGCCGAGCCATGCTGTAACTCATCTCGATCAGATTAAGCCAAGGGCAATGCCAAGCTATGTCAGCAACATACCTGTTGCACATCCAGTTGCACCATCATCCCTCATTCGGGAAATCCACTAGTCGGTGATGGAAGAAATAACCTCGAGCTGAGTGCTCAGGGCAAGAGTCCACTACCTTCAACTTATCCGAAAACCACACCTGAGAAGGAATGAAAGAAAAGAGAGATTAAAGAATAAAGAGATGTATGTTGAGAGAAGACTAAGGAAAGGGATTTGAGAGAAAAATAAAGCATGAGTGCCGATTGATGTGAGAAATACATACGAGAAAATGTGGGAAACAATACCTGAAGAAATAGTGGACTCCTCGTGAATCTAGTAGTCTCTCACCGGTGAAAGGCATCTAAGCCCATCAAGGTCTCGACTAGCGCCAAACCAATGCAACTCTTGCCTTCTTTCAAGCCTTGGGCCATTTCGATCAACCGAATGCTGGATCCGCCAAAACTAGGGGCAAGAAGGAAATGTGCAAGCATACATAAGTAGAGGGCATGTTGCCGAAAACCTCGCCAAACAAGGTTGCCTCTATCACCAATATCGAAAAATTGATGAATCAAGCTAGAAATGTCCAGTTCTCCATTGTGGGCCTAAGATCTAGCCTCGTGTAAAGTGAGCCCGCACATCCATCCCAAAACTTGGGCGTGGCCAAAACGGGGCTGAGGCATGATTTTCTCACCGCGCCGGGATTCCATTACCGCCTGAAATTCTTCAATTGTTAGCCATATTTCTTGTCCCCCGAAGCGAAAGACATGTGTAATTGGGTTCCAGCATCGGGCTGCGGCATGGAGGAACGGAAAATAAAGTGGAGTACGGCTCAACGAAAAAAGTGCATTTATGCCAAAACCCCAGAAATTTACCTTTTTTGTGTTGTCTAAAGTAGCTATCCAATCCGAGAGGTTTTTGGGGGAAAAAAAAAACGCTCTATTTGTGGAAGCAATTGCAGCTAAAATGAGGTTCTAGAAAAGAAATCACGAAGCAGAACCTTTTATAGAAGATAAGGCTATGAGTGGAAGCTTGCTGTCAACAATCAGGAAGTTACTCACATTGGAGGCAGGTAGGCCACGAGTGGTGGCTGGCAGGCCACCTTCTCTGGTCGGCAACCTTTATCTCTGGTTGACAGCTCTCCCTTCTGGCCTGCCGTCCACCTGTGTGCCGGGCAGTGTTGGCAGTATGTGTTTTGTCTCGATCTTTGAGTGTTTTAAGGTTATTTTTTGAGTCTTTTGGTTTTAGCAAGTGTGTTTATTTGTTTTTGAGTTATTTTTGCTTTGTTTATCAAGTTGTATTTTGTATTTCGGTTATTGGTCAGCTCATTAACTAATTTAGAACATTGTTTCAATCAAGTGCTCTCTTGGCCAATTCGATTCCATTTCCATTTCATGCAAATATGGTGATCATGATGCAACAATGACAATACTTTTCGTAAAAACTGCGAGGTTTTATTCCGATATGGTTTTTTACAAAAGAGGAGTACAAGTTTAAAAAGCAAACTAAAACCTCTTTGAAGTTATACATATGCTAATGCTACCAAACAAAAAGAAACTAAGCAAAAAAAAGTATAAAAAAATCAGCGCCAGTCACTTCAGGCTTGAGATGCCTTTTTCGTCCTCTTCCTCGGAGAGGACTCGAGAGCACTATCTCCATCAGCACTGCTGTCGGAATCAGACTCTAAATCAGAGCCGGTATCGTCTCCGCTTTCTGTTTCAAAGTCTGCCTTGACGTCACCTCCGCTCTCAGACTCCAAGCCAGCATCATCACCTTCGCTCTCGGACCCCGAGCCAGCATCATCGTCTCCACTCTCAGATGACTCTGAATGTCGACTCACTGCCTCCTCAGAGTCACTAGTCTCAACATCATCATCGCTCAAAATGGGTTTTGAAGAACTGCTCTGGCCTCGGGTACCCACGTCCCTACCTTGACTGCGGCTCATATCTCAGCTGCATACTGGGGCCTACCTCTCTCTCCTCCCTGCTACTGGAGGAGATACTGCTGGTACTGGTGCTGCTATTGCCGCTGGGGCCATCGGTGCAAATGGAATCTAGAAAAAATAGTTGTCAATATATCAGCTACAATGTGTGTATCAAGATGCAAGCATAGTATGTAGAATAAGTGGTATGCAGAAATCAGATACAATATAAGTACAGTGTGTGAGTATAGTGTACCAAGGCAGTGTATCAATGCAGTTTGGGAAAGACTACAGTTGAAATGCCAGTGTATCGATGGAAATATGGTAGCATGAAGCATAAACTGAAGGAAATTACCTAGATACCGTGGAGATCAAGTAGCGTCTCCCTTCTCTACACCATGCCCATTAAGGAAGCCACCAGCTCAAGGAGGCTCCCTTTATACTCTATAGACACCTGCAAGGGCATTTGGATGATTAATGTCTGGAATAAACAAATTTGAAATAGAAATGTGGGGATGCAAATGATAAAGTGTGGTCTATACCTGGAACGAGCTTCGAACTCTGACAAGCTCGTGTCTAGCCTCTGCTGACTCGATCGAGATCTGGTAAGCAGTCCCAGTAGGCCGCTAGCATGTGAACATAGTGGGAAGCTCTGGCCAACAGATAATCTGCTCCACGGGGGGAGCCCCTCTAGCATGGGCCCTAGTCGCCCAAGTTGCCTCGCTCGTTACCGGAGCCCCTGCTTCCTCGCCTGCGTGAGTGCTCGTCAGAGGAGGCATAAGGTGGGTCTAAATAAATGTCGCGTAATCGCCCTCTCTTCTAAAGAAGTCAACATCCAAGCCCACCATGAACTGTATGACCGTATCAACAGATAGGCTGTCATCTATCCTCATAGACTCCGGGGGTGACATCGGAATGACTGGATCAGGCAAGCCCATAGTCTGGCGAACGAATCTCTCGCTCAAGAACCAAGCCCGGTAGACTAGGCCCTCCAGTAGAATTCGGAAGTGCAATGTGCCTCAGGCTCCCGCATACTGGTCCCGCACCCCAACCGGCATCGTGGCCTAAAGCTGCCACGCGATCTGCAAACAAAGAATGTACAGATTATTGGTTGCCGTCAGTTGTTAAAGTGTGAATCAGAACAGTTGTAAAGAAAAAATGACTGTGTTTCGGGTTACCTCGTGGGCGGCCACAGTATCAAAATAATGGCGAAAGAAGGTGAAAGTCTCAGGACTCTGAAGCTGACACCGACCATCGTATCATATCGTATCGTCTCGAGTAGGGAACTACCAAGGGGAGCTCCTCCATAGGCTCTGGGGTGAGGGTTGGAAAATATGCATACACCTATAGTTGCAAGGAAAGTGCAATGATATGAGAGCACATAGCATGAATATATACAGAAAGTGTAGGGACAAGCACAGAACATAAATAGATACAGAAAGTGCAAAGCAGAAAGCGCGTAGTATGAACAGATATAGAAAGTGCAGAGCAGAAAGCACACAGCATGAACAGATACAGAAAGTGCAAAGTAGAAAGCATAGGTGTTGAACAAATATAAAGTAAAAAATGTGAAGCAGCAAGTATAAGTGCAAAGAGAGAACTGAAATGCATACCTCCTATGCTCGCCAATAACCTCTGATATGCTCTCTCCTCATGCAGGAGGTGGAGCTCATATAGTCGTATAGGGTGGCGAGGCCAGCTTTGCCGTAGTCGTAAAAGCGTACCTGAGGAAGGGTCACTAGGGCGCTCAACAGATATAAACCCACAGTGTTCCACCTGTTCGAAAATAAAGTGGTTTTGAGGACAAACATTAAGAAGCCCCGGGCATACTACTCTATCTTCTCCAACTTCTCAGGCTCGTTCTCGTGGAAAGCGTACCAATTATATCTCACCATTGCTAGCCGGTACAGAAGTGGGCGCGCTCCTAACAAATCAATCCAAGTAGCCTCTTACTCATCCATGTTTGTGTCAAAGGGGATCATATCACCCCTTACTCCTAAGCTTGTGATCATGGCAAAATCATAGGGAGTCATTGTCATCTCCCTAGCAATAGAGAGGTGGAAGGAGTTAGTGGTGTCCTACCACCTCTCTACTAGCGCTCCTAGAAAGGGACAACTCGCTATGACGCGTGTCAGGCCAGAGCAAAAAAGGCCGAAGCCAGTCTCATCGATGATGTCACGAACCCCGATAGGGAGCTCATCGTACCAGTCCCTCGCCGTCGTCGTTCCATATCCCCTATAGACACAGGAGTCTCCCTGTGGCAAAGAACAGATAAGTCAAATAAAAGGCAACGATGAAAGTACAGTTAGATGAAAGGTAGTGCAAGAAATACAGTTAAAAGAAAGGCAGGAATACATAAAAAATAGAGTTGATACCTCAGTAGCGTTGGTGTAACAACCCTCATACCGATTACTGAATAACCACTGAATTAAATACTGATTATTGCTAAACTGGACCGCTAATGACTGATAATTGGATTAACTGAAGTATTGGATAGACTGATTGAAACTGGAACTGAAATTGGAAAAGTTATCTGTTATATTGCATTTCTATCTGTTTAATTGATTAATTATCTGTTTGAATTCATGTGTTTAAACTGTTAATTGAAGGCCTTATCGGCGGCCGAATTAGGAACCGTTTAGTGTTTTGGACTCAGTAGAATATTCCTGATTTTATGGTATATTTATCTGAAAATTGATTAGGAATGATTAGATTAGATTTAAACGAGTTAATTGTCTAGTTTGACTTATTTACACCATTGCCATTAAGTGGGCCTTGTTTATTCTTGTTCATTGAGCCTTATACACACACTTGAATTAGAACATTCCTCAGCCATTTTCTTCACTCTAGCCGACCAAGAGAAGGAGTAGGAGAGAATTTGGGTTCTATCTAGAGAATTGGCTTGTAGACTTGTAGAATTTGTAGAAAATTGGCAAATCTAGCCCCCACACCTTGAATACAAGATTAAGGTAGGACATTCATCTCCTTATTGTTGTCTTTGAGCTAAGTTTGCATGATTCTTGCATCATTGTACAATTAAGTCATGAAATTGTTCATAATTGTTGAATTAGAGCTTGAATGTTGCATGCATGGTCATTTGGCATGTTTTGAAGTCAAATTATTGGAGAATCATACATGCATGTCCATGTTTATATTATAGTCCATGTTTTCACTTCATTTTCCAACTATTGAGCTCATTAGAGCAAGATTTGAAGGTTGATTTTGGATTAAAACTCATGCATTGCATGTTTGAAATTGTTCTTGAAATTGGGTTTGAAAAATGGTTTTAATTGACTCACCTTTGGGGCTTGAATTCATAAATTGGCTTTTGAAACTTGTTGTACATTGTTTTGGGATGTATTCTCCAGAATTTGAGCCCAAGAGGTCGAGAATTGAGTTGAGAATGCTTGGTTTGAGCTAGGAAGGCAAATCTGAAATTCAGATTTGGCTTCTTCCTTCAGCGAAGATTCTCGCCGAGCGACCAACGTTTCGAGCCACGCCGGCGAAGATTGGTGGCTCGGCGTAAAATCGAACATCCAAGACTTTTCTTGTTTCATCGACCGCTCGGCGAAGGAAGGCTCGCTCAGCGAACCCTTGATTTTGGAAGCTCGCTCGGCGAAAGCATCGAGCATCGCGCGTAAAAATTGAGCATCCAGTACTTTCACTGTTTCATCAGACCGCTCAAGCGAAGGATTGTTCGCTCGAGCGAAGCCTTTGTTTTTGCAACCTCGCTCGAGCGAAGGAAGGCTCGCTCGAGCGAGACCCCTATTTTCAGCAACTTTTGAAAAATGCCTTCCAATTGTATTTTTGCATCCTCATCACATCCTAGGCATTCTTAGGCCTAGTTTAAGACATCTTAATGAGGATTTAGACATAGAACCACACCGAGGAAATTTAGGGATTTAATTATCATCCTTTCCGATTATGAACTTAGTGTGTGTTCTATTTGTTAACTGTTTAGGGTTGGCTCCCAGGGACACGCTCTAGCTGCTATTAGCCCAATCTCTGTGAGTAACAGATTGTGTAAAGATATGTTCAAATGGTTATATTTTGAATACTGAACTGAACTGTTTATTGAACTGATATTGTTTATTGAATGAATATATGTCCTGCATTTCGAACTGTATTGTGGCATCCTTAGCACCCATTGTTATTAACTGTTACAGAGCTCTGTCGGTTCCCTTGTGGAACCATACTGTTTGATGGCCATCATTATTGTTGGATGCAGTAAGGCCCGGTCCTTTTGGACCTACTGTTTATAGGCTAATGGATGTACCACATATGACTGATTGATTGAGATACTGATTGACTGAAATACTGAAAGATTGAAATACTGTATAATGAATTGATTTCATTACTGTAAGGGACATTCATTCATAACCTCTTTACACGTTATGTTATTCACTGGGCTTTAGCTCACTGTTTATATATATATGTAGGTTCTCAGCAGCCAGACCGGAGCTAGGAGCGTGGGTTAGACCCCAGTTTTGTCAAGCCAGCCTATGTGCCTCACTGCGAGGTTCCGAGACGCCATGCCATGGCTTGGGGTGTTTTTTTGTTTCCCCCACCTGTCTCCCTACTGTATCGTACTTTTGTATAGACTGTTTTTACTGTACTGTTATCGAGGGATTCAATCCCCGTACTGACTGTATATGATTGTATAGAATGTACTGTGTTGAACCGTATGATTGCATAAAAATGTTTTTGACATACAGATTTTCACAGCTCAATGGACACTAGTTATTTACTGTATTGGCTTCCGCCAGGCCCTGTACTCTGTTTGACTGTATTACTGTTCTGTAGGCCTTTGGTAATCTCGGATTACTGGCCAGTTACGGTGCTAAACCCATAGGGCCGGGTTTGGGTCGTGACAGTTGGATAAAAGGTGGGAAGCTGGCTCCTGCAGTAGGAGGTCCTTTGGTATGCCACAAACGAAGTCGCTGTAATGCTATAGATACTCCATTTTTGACCGTCCTCAAGACTTGGTTGTGCTTGTAGCTACACCCAATAACTGGTTCGATTGCTCGCCCAGCATTCGACTGTCGCGGCGGAGCGGCACCGGTTCAAGTTTCCCGGACCTTGTATCATTTCTACCTCATTTTTGGACCCGGACTAAGTCCTGTTAGAGTGGCCCTCATAGTGCACTGTCGGCCATGTCATGGCACTGCCGGCCATGGCTTTTCCCCTGCCGGCCACTAATGAAGCCTTCTTAAGCCATCGATTGTAACGCCGCCATTGTTGATGGCCTAAGCCCCTATCTCGATTGTTTTCGAGCATCTTTTGAGCCAGCTGGATTTTCATTTGCTCCCCTCCATACACGTGTATGGAGAGATAGAAGCCTTGAAAAGCTTGTTCAAGAAGCTTTGTCTTTGCATTGTTCTATATAAGGAAGAGTCTTCTTCCTTAGGCAGGCGTTCTGAGTTTTGAAGAGAAAAAAAATCTGTCTCTCTCTATATTGTGTGTATTTTGTGCCTTAGAGTTGGATTTCTTTGCACTTTTGCACTACAACACCTAGATATACACCTCCATCCTCCATTCCAGCACTTTGGAAGCCATTTGAAGAGGTTGGAAGCTCAGAATCTTGGACCAAAACCTGCTAGAAAGTTGCTCTTCTAGGATAAGTGCCTATTTCCCTCAAACTTGCACTTTCTTGCTTCATCTATTAGCCTACTTGCAAGAATTTTTGGAATTTGTCATGAACTGAAAAAGATCATATTTCGAGCTCCTCTACATGTTTGATCAAGGACTTTTTGCTGTTTGAGGTCTCCTTCCGCCTTGCATGCTTTATCCCTTTTTGTAGGCCTTTTTTTGCATGATGTATTAGCCTCATTTGTGAGCACTTCTGGGCTCCGAGCCAAACTACAAAGTGCATTATTTTGAGCCCCTCTTCAACTTTGTTGAAGGGATCTCCTTTGTTTGAGGCCATCTACTGTCCCTTGTGCTTTATCTCTCTTTTTAGGGCCATTTTTGCATGATAGATTAGCCCTACTTGTGATTATTTTTGAGATTTGATATAAACTGGAAATTTTTTTTTTTGACCTCCTCTTTAAGATTGATTGAGGTCTCTTTGCTTTTTGGGGTCATCTTCCCCCATGCATGCTTTATCTCTTCATGTTTAGAGCCATACATGTGAGTATTTGCATTGGCCTTGTTTTGGCCTATTAGCTATTGAAATCCAGTGAATTTTCAATGGCCTTGTTGTGTTCTTGAAGGCCAAAATTAGAGGGGGGTGACCCCCTCTCTCCTTGTCTTGTTTGGTGGCCTTTTTCGCCTTCCAAAGAGACCCCATTTTGCATGCCTCTAGGCCATGTTCCAGGCCCTTTTCAGTGGGTTTTGGGACCCTCTTGAGCCATTTCCAGAATTGGTTTGGCCTTGTTGAATGTCCATCTTGCATGTGCCTAATAATCCCTTGTATGGCCCTCCAAAGAGGCCCCTCATTTTGGCATGCATTGGCGGCATTTCCATGATTATTTGGGGGTATTTTGGCATGTTTTGTTCACTGATTTTGGCTGGTTTGGTGAGATTTCATATGATTCATATACATGCCATACAACTCATGCCTACTAGCCAATCTTGCATGCTATGTTAGTCCATCATGCTAGCACATTTTGGCCATGCTTTGAACTAGAAATGTTTATGTGTTGGGGCTGCCTTGCCTATGTATTTATGCTTCCTAGTCAAATAATGCATGCTTTGTCTAGCTGTAGTGTAATTGACCTTGCAAGCTTTGTGTTTCGGTGATGCATGCATGCTATCTTTGAGATATTTAGATGATTTGGCATCATTTAATGCTTCATTTTAGAGCATGCACCATTGTCACATTCTCACTTCATTCATGCTTCAAGTGCCTTTGAATGTCGTGCATTATTGCCTAGTTTAAGGCTTAGCTTGTATGCTTGCATGTTTAGGTGTTTGAGCCTTCATTCCAGCATGTTTAAGTCCTTGTTTAGGCTTAATTAAACTCTGTCCATGCTTAGTTCGTGTGTTCATGCCATGTATTCCATGCCTCTTTTGAATTGCTCTTTGCTAGCTTTCATGACTTAGGACCTTCGCATGCTTTACTTGTGTTGTTTAAATGATTTGGCATCATTTATCATCTCATTTCAGTGCATATAGTGTTGTTACACTTGCGCATTTGTCACTTCTTAGGCACTTTTGAGAGTTGCCCTTTTAGGCCCCTTTGTTGAACCTTTCGCATTTTGCATGCTTGAGTGTTTTTGTGTGGCTTAATTCATTGTTATGGCTACTAATTTGGACCTAGAAGAGAGTTATCCATCTTTGGTGTAAGCCCATTTTGCCATGTTGTCGCATGCTCGTTACATGTAGCATGTTGTTGCATACTCGCTTAGCTTTACATGCCTTGCATATTCATATGTTCATGTTGCATGTTGTCCAAGGTTGTCACCTCACATCATGCTTATGTGCTTTTGGCATGTCATTAGCCTTGTTAGGTTGTTCACATTGCATGTTTGCCATGCTTATGTGTTGCATTGCTTGGATTAAGTGTTAGTCCGAGCACGAGGAACGAGGGGCGTTTCATACTTCAAGTGATGGAACGCGTCTCAATTCTCGGTCGCCGAAGCTCCTGATGATTCATGATAGAGTTCTAGGCTTTACTTGCTTTATCTGTGCATTCATTTTCATATTGATTTGCACAAGTTGGATCTTTGGCCATCATACATCGGGATGCGTGATTGATGGTCGTGGATCCGACTTGGCCTCTCCCTTGATGTTTTAAGGTGATTTGGAGTGCCATGGTGCATACATGTCCTAGGGAAACCCTCATTTTCCTCTATTTTGTGCTTCGTTGCAGTTTGGTGTCACAGCACACCAGTGGTCGGCAGCCTGCCATTGATGGCCGGCAGTGTGCCACCTTTGGCCGGCAGTGGGCCATCTCTGGCCGGCAGCTTTCCATCCTTGGCCAGCAGGCCACTGGGAGCTTCCCCTGCAGTGTTTTGGTAAGTTTCAGCACCCAGAACTGGAGGACACCCTGCAAACAGAGCCTCCAAAGAGCAAATGGAAAGCATTTCAAGGCAAGAAACCGAAGCAAGCATGTGCATCCCTCGTGTCCCGAGGTTTCTAATTATGTAATAACTTAGATTAATTAGCTTCAGTAGCTAGCTAGATGAATGCTCAGTTGAAATTAGTTAATTTGTTAATTGGCTCATTTGTTTTTGTAATTATTTAATTAGCTTAGATGGTTGATTAAATTAGTTTGTGATGTAATAAGTAATTAGCTTAGACTAGCTAGTTGTTTATTTTGCTTTGGACTGTACCTATTTTGGACATTCGGACTCTTTTATTCGGTCCCTCCGAGTGAGGGCAAATTTGTAATAAGTGTGGGTGCGTGTGTGCATGTCTTCCAACCCCACGTCTTTCTCCCTTTTATTTAACTGCTTATAATGGTTAGATTTAAGGCATACTTCAATTAGCATACCTCATGCTATGCATGCATGCATTCATCCATTTGTATTGCATGCACCGGACTCAGCGCATCATACTAACTGCATAAGTATTCCAAATCTAACTTGAAATACGTGTTACTTGTCACATTTCATATGCCATCTTAGATTAGCCGAGCCTATTCTAGATTGCATTTTGTATGCGATGCATTAGGTACTCAACATGGACTTGGATCATGTATGTTTGCTAACAGGTTTTCTGTTTTGGCACGGAGTACACTGTAAGTATTTACGCTTCAACATCTCACATGAGTGTGAATGTTAACATGACGGCATGCTTACCATGTGGCTAAATGCTTATGTGATAAACTACCTGAATGCCTGTGGGTGAAGGTTGGATTGTTTGAGTTGGAACAACTCGTTGAAATCCGTGTTTTAGCCTACTTGCGAGTTGCAAATTTCAGAATGTTTCCAAACAAACGGATATGCAATGCTTTGTTCCAAATTAGGCGATCTAGTCTATACTTGTTTTGCTATGCGCATCACATAGTAATTCTAGCTAATAACCGGAATAAGAACACATAACATTTTCAAAATCAGATATCATGGTTAGTAGAGGCCGATCTTCGGATCGGGCGAGAGGGGGTGCTCATAGCTGACCTTCCCCAATCGTACCCAAGTTCCCGAGCTGAGGCAACTTTGGTGATGACGGACACGTGGCCTTTGGCACCGAGTTAGGGTTTCCTAAATTCCCCCATTAAAAAATATTTAGGTGGCGACTCTGTATCTGGCAAAGCAGTCTATGTTTGGCACTTCTTTTCTAAAAATCTGTTTTTCTCAAAGCGATTTGCCGGATTTGGACTCTTTGGTTCAGATTTAGAACCGTGACAAATTGAGTCCGAACTGTAGTAAACCCAAATGAACAAAACGAGATTCATCCTCCCAAGGCGTTCAGGGACGTCTACAGTTTCTGGCGACTCTGCTGGAGATTTTAGAGAGTTTGACTCGAACTCGTGATATCCTGCTTTGACTACACTTATGTGTTTCTTTGCATTGCATGTGCATTGGTGCGCCTAGGACACCGTGTTTGCCATCTGCCATTCCTGAATGGTTTGCCAGAGGCTTGTCTTGTCAAGGCATGACCATAAGGGTAACCGGTTATGGGCTTTGACAGCATGGGAACACAAACCCCGGTTTTACCAGGGCACCCTTTTCGACCATTCGACCTAGTGCATATCGAGATCCATAGTGAACATTCCAAACTAGGACAGGTTACTTACCCGATGATAGGTTGTTTGAAGCCGCTGCGTGCATAGTGAAACCCTAGCTCCTGACAAAATAGGACAGGGAAACCTTACCCCTCCATAGGGGTGTTTTGGCTCTCAATTATCTGTTATGTGCTGTCAAAGTGTGTCTCTACAGGGTGCATGTATTAGTTTGCGAGTTTTGGGCATCAGGTCTGCAGGCACCAATTCAATGTTTGAGAATCAGTTATCTGCAGGTATCAGATTCAGTTTTCAGGAACAGTCATTCAGGGATAATGGCCAGTGTTCGAGAACAGTATTTTCTTGGCAGTGTATTGTGATGCCCAACTGTGTGTTGTGTATTTATTTTAAGCCGTTATGCTGTCCGTTTCTCTGCTCATTTATTTCCTTATTATTGTTTTATTTGTCATTTTGCTAGGATAGTTTAGCACAATTGCTTCAGACCAAGCAGATATTCCCCAAGTACTCTGGATCAGAGGTCGTCGACTCCATCGATCTGAGGATCTGGTAGACGGACAACCAGTGTACCACTCTCTACCCGCGGTTATTAGACGAGACGCTTAGCGAGGGCATCGTTCAGCCGATCGATTCGAGGGCCTTATCTACCCCACCTGAGTACAATAGGGATCAGGGTTCTGTTTCACCTACAGAGAGGGAGTATATACCAGTAATCCAATCAGAATAGAGCAGTATGGCCGGCTTGGAGCAAATGATGCGTCAACTCCAAGAGAGTATGAAAATGATGCAACAGGATGCTGTTCGACAGGCGGAGTTCGCCAAGTAGCAGGCCGCGATTATGAATGAACAAGCAGAGTTAATCATGAGGTTACAACAGCAAACCAGAGCATCTGCTTCGCAGCAAGATCCTCCCCCGCCAGGAGTTCCAACCCTCAGGGAAACAGCTAATGTTCAGAATGATACAAACATTCCCATAGGACCCCCTCCACCCCTGGTCCTACCCCAAATCCAACCCCAATTGTCTAAAACACCCACCAACTTACCGAACTCTCCCTTTGAGTTCGAGACAGATCCCACAGCACTGAAGTTGAGCAAGCTTGAAAAGCTGTTCAAGAGATCCCAGGGAGTCGAGACCATCCCTGACATTGAAGATGGATATACTGATGCAGCTGTGACGCTGCCTGACAGATTCAAAATGCCTCATATCGACCGATTTGACGGGTCCGGCGACCCCATGGTGCACCTGAGGTTGTTTTCGGATATTTTGAGACCAATGGGCCTCACCAGGCTGCAGAAGCTGTCTCTGTTCGGCCGGACCTTGTCAAGTGTGGCGGCCATATGGTATGCCAAATTAGAAGATGACGTCAAAAGAAATTGGGACGAGATGGCTAAGGCCTTCATTGCGCAATATTCATACAATACACAGATCGAGATTACGACCCGTGATCTCGAGATGACAAGGCAAGAGCCTAAAGAGAGCTTCTTAGAATTCGTGACTAGATGGAGAACCAAGGCTTCGATGATGACCTTAAGGCCCACAAATAAGGATCAGATTCGGATGATTGTGCGCAATCTTCAGCCGAAGTTGATGCAGAAAATGATTGTACTCCCCTTTCCTACCTTTTCTGATCTACATGAAATGGGGGTACAGATTGAGGACGCCTTGAAGCAAGGCTTAATTGATAATGACCGGGAGCAACCCCAAAGAACTTTCAATCGCAGCAGCAATGCGGGCCCGAGCGGCACTACGACTATAAGAGCCTCCGAAGTGAGCATGGTCACCACCAACCCCCCTCCAAAAACCATGGCAGCTACGCCATTCTCCGGCACGTCTGGGAGCCATACTCAAACAGCCAAGTACCCACCCAAGAACACAAGAACCTTCGCTCCACTGTATATGTCCCTATCCAAAGCTTTGGGGGTTTTAATCAGAAAAGGGCATTTGAAGGCCCTAGAGCCGCGGCCATTACCGGAAGAACTTCTCCTTGCCCACAACCCAGCCAAATACTGTGCATTTCACCAACAACATGGTCATGACACCAATCTGTGCTTCCGATTACGTCGTGAGATTTAAGATCTCATCGATAATGGGGTAATTCTGCCTCCTGAGAAATCCAATGTTACAACAAACCCTCTCCCCACACATAACCAAGCTCCACCTCCGAACAGAATCAACTTTATCCAAACTGGGGTCATGTCTTACGATCCTAGTGTCTATATCACTCCTTCTCACCTACCTAAGCCGGAGGTACTCCTTCTTGATTGCACCGACTTGTGCATGATGGATATCTCCATAACCCAACCTAAGCCAGTGGTGGTGACAGTCAAGGACAGAAGGGAGGAGATTTTAGAGGAAAAGAGGATTGTTGAGCCAGAGCTTGAGAAGTTTGAGAATTCTGTTGAGAGAGTATATAGTCCGAGTGACTATGTTTCGTCAATAGGCCAGAATGGGCTAAATGTGGGATGGCCGACAGAGGCAGAGCTGTGTGTGATCCAAGGGGATGGTTTCGAACAGAGGACGGATGGTTTGACGACTGTGGAAGAGGACCTTGCCAATTTCCAATTTTACAGTGAACAGAACCCAAGGGACGCAACGGTCAACTGGTTTGATTATGAGGAATCGGCAGAGGCTACTGGGTGGTTGGATGATCAATCGGATGTAGTGGAAAAGCTCCAACCAGAACAAGGCCCGATAGGGGCAAGAATGTTAGCGGCGGCCGGAAGGGTCGGAGAACAAAGTACATCGCCAGAGAGCACCGGTGTCAAGAGTTTCGCTCAGGATCGGAGCATTTTGAATACAGGAATTGTTGAGCAACCAGCTGTGTTGATATAGTTGGAACAAGAAAGATTTGAAGATTCTGAGAGAATTAGGAAGGCAAAGGCCCATGTGGGGACTGAAACTACCATAAGCACAGAAACAGAGAATGATGCGGGCACAAGGATGGGAGGTACCGCGAGTACGAGGACAGTTATACCAGAGCCGGACCAGTGTCTGTTAGCTGCTGATGGAATGTGGTGGAAGGATGAGGATTTATGTCTTGCCCATACGGACGAAGATTGGGGGAACAACCAACCCGATGACACCTGGTACCTAGGAGAAGTCGACCATATGACACGAAGCGGGCGGTACTTCAAACCCCCACACCTAGATCAACCAGAGCCTTCTGGGAAGGATAGAGAGGCTGAGAAGCAAAAGGAGAAACAACTTGAAGAGAAGGTTGTGCTCAAATAATTAAAAAAGAAACAAGCAGACATCTCCATCTAAGGACTGCTTATAGCATCACGAGTGCATAGACAGGCTGTCTTATCAGCCATGGACAAGGCAAAGCTTTCAATAGAAACCACGCCAGAACAGTTGGTAGGATTGGTCTTTCCGGGAGGGGCTCCCCCGATGCTAAATTTTTCCAACAAGGAATTGCCACCCGAGGGGG
This sequence comes from Camellia lanceoleosa, assembly GCA_025200525.1. Lineage (NCBI taxonomy): Eukaryota > Viridiplantae > Streptophyta > Magnoliopsida > Ericales > Theaceae > Camellia > Camellia lanceoleosa. The sequence goes on from CM045758.1 coordinate 108,324,923, forward strand.
CAGACCATAACAAACCACTCTACATCTCTGTGGAGTGTAGGAATAAATGGATACCAGTGGTTCTTGTTGGCACCGGATCTGCCATCAACCTCTGCCCGGCAAGGACGGCGTATGCGATCGGTCTGAAAACCGCGGACTTTTTACCAACAGCCTAGGTAATTCGGGCATACGACAACACAAGTAGAGAGGTCATGGGAACGGTGAAAGTTCAAACTAAAGTTGGGCTGGGACAACATGAGATAGATTTCCATATCTTAGAGGTTCCTGTAACTTTCAACCTGCTTTTGAGGAGGCCGTGGCTACGTCAGGTAAAGGCAGTGTCATCCACTTTGCATCAAATGGTGAAATACCCCTATGGAAAGGGAGTAGCCATTGTTTTCGGGAATTCGTCAATTCATCCACCGTCGGAGGTATCTACGCCTGTTCTGGAAATCGAGGATGGTATAGAGGATGTGTTCATATCAGGTTTTACCCTGGCTGAGGCTCGGGTTGTACAGAACGTCATGGCTGCTAACGAGGGGATATATATCAGTTCTCAAGCAGTGTATCTTATGAACAAACTCCAACACATCCCTGGGATGAGATTAGGAAGGAGCGGTCGGAAAGGCGTCGCAGCATTGGCTGAAGTGCCACACAACCCCCACACCTTCGGTTTGGGTTATCTGCCCACCAAGAAGGATTGGGTAAGGAAGGGAAAGGAAATGGCTGGAAGAGCCAGAGCGAAACAAATGGGAAGACCTTTCGACTTAATTCACCGGCCCATTCAGGGTACCCTAAACGGACGCTTTGTCCAGGAAGGGGAGGACTTTCCATTCTGTGGCTTTCCGGAGCCGTAGTTGAACGCAGAGAGGAAGCGCGTGCCAGGGTTCGAAATTTTCTTTGACCTACAGTTATTTGGGGATGAGGTTGCCAAAGAGCAGACCGACCCGACAGTTGAGGCTGAGCATGGTAGGGAAATGAAGTCTGAAAACACCAAACTTGAAATGGGGGTAGCATTGGCATGTCTACTTTCAGATCCTTCGATCGACCAGCTGTGCTTGGGGGATAACTTCTCGGTGTCCATGATCGGGAATGAAACGGCTGCGGGCCCACCATCAACTATTTTGGATGCATCCATCGCACCCTCTCTCGTTTGGCAGTACGAAGAGGGATTTTTGTCGAGCAGTACTGGGTCAGGTAGTGAGCCGAAATCTGATTCCTCCGAATCTGTTAAGTCGGAATCAGGTTCCAACTCGACTGAGTCTGAGTCCGGTATTCCTGGGGGTGATAACCCGGATGCCACAGTCCTGTCCAAGTCGTCTTTTTCTTTCTCTTTTGAGTCTGTTGTAACAGAAGAAGCGGATGGTTTGGAAGTACATAATGAGAATAGTATGGATGTGGTTTCCAAGTACTTTTCTATGCCTTTGATTTATTGCTTGAATCAGGACTTTCAAAATTTTGACAAAAACGACAAGGAAGAAATTCCTCCGGTTTTGCAACGATTGATTGATCAAGAGCAGGAAAGCTTTGTCAAACCCTTAGTAGATGAAATCACTACCGTGAATATTGGTACTGAGAAGGACCCGTGGCTGGTCTAGATCGGGTCCATGTTGTCTTCGGAGGAACACGAGCGCTTAGTCACTTTATTAAAAGATTTCAAAGATGTTTTCGCGTGGTCCTACGAAAACATGCCCGGAATCGATCCTGAGATTATACAGCACCGGATCCCTCTTGACCCTGAGGTCCGACCTGTCAAACAGAAACACAGAAGGATCCGCCCCAACTAGGCCATCAAGATTAAGGAAGAGGTCACCAAGCAAATGATGCAGGCTTCCTGCTGGTATCCGAATACCCGACTTGGTTGGCCAACATTGTTCCGGTGCCACAGAAAGATGGCAGAATCCGGGTATGCGTGGACTTCAGGGATTTGAACAGAGCTAGTCCGAAGGACGACTTTCCCCTGCTACACATTGATGAGTTGGTCGATTTCACAGCGGGGCATGCTTTGCTTTCGTTTATGGATGGCTTCTCAGGCTATAATCAGATAGTAATGGCACCCGAAGACCGGGAGAAGACTGCTTTCACCACCCCGTAGGAGACATACTGCTATAGATTAATGCCATTTGGGTTGAAGAATGCTGGAGCTACATATCAACGGGCCGCGACCACAATACTGCATGACATGATCCACAAAGAGGTTGAAGTGTACGTGGACGACATGATTGTCAAGTCCAAAGAAAGAAAGGGCCACTACACTGCCTTACAAAAGTTCTTCCAAAGGATCACGGAATTTCGGTTGCGGCTAAATCCACAGAAATGTACATTTGGTGTTACAGCGGGAAAAATGCTGGGGTTTCTGATTACGCAAAGGGGCATCGAAGTCTACCCTTCCAAAATCAAGGCCATCTTAGAAATGCCACCACCAATGACTAAAAAAGAGGTGCGAGGCTTTCTGGGTAAAGTGCAATTTATAAGACGGTTTATCTCAAAACTAACCTTGACTTGTGAACCACTTTTTGGTCTCCTGAAGAAAGGAAAGAAATTCCAATGGGACGGCCGATGTCAAGCAGCTTTTGAACAGATTAAAGAATATTTACAGAACCCGCCCGTGTTGTCACCGCCAGAACCAGGGAGACCGTTGATATTGTACCTTTTAGTAACTGAGACTACAATGGGCGGCATGCTCGCTCAAGAGTCAAAGAACAAAGTGGAGAGAGCCATCTACTATCTGAGCAAGAAGATGCTGGATTACGAGACCCACTATACTCCACTAGAGAAGGCTTGCTTAGCCTTGGTATGGGCTACCAGGAAACTGCGGCATTACCTGTTAGCTCACTCTGTAATGTTGGTTTCACGGCTCGATCCCATCAAATATCTTTTTGAGAAATCGGCAGTTACGGGTAGGCTAGCTTGTTGGCTGCTGTTGCTTTCCGAATTTGATCTGAAATACGTAACGCGTAAGTCAGTAAAGGGGAGAGCGGTGGCAGAGTTCCTTGCCGACCACCCGGTTAAAGGGGATGAAGCAGTTGAGTACCTATTCCCAGATGAAGCCATTTTGTATGTCGAAGACGAAACTTGGACGATGTACTTTGACGGAGCATCAAACCAGTACGGGCATGGGATAGGAGTGTTGTTGATAGCACCCGACAATTCCCGTATCCCTTTAGCATTTAAGCTCCGGTTCAGAGTCTCGAATAACGAAGTAGAATATGAGGCATGCTTTGCCGGTCTAGAAGCAGCCCTAGAACTAGGGGCAAAACGGTTGGACGTCATTGGGGACTTGAACCTTGTTGTGTCTCAAGCAAAAAGAGACTAGAAAGTCAAAGAAGAAAAGATGATAATTTACCACCAGACCTTGGATTTGTTAATTCCTCGGTTTGAGAAGCTAAATTTCACTCATCTAGTAAGAGAGAACAACAGGTTCGCAGATTCACTAGCAACTCTATCTTCCATGATAGACATCCCATCTGGAGTTCGAATGTGTCTAGTCATCATTGACCAGAAGTTCGCGCCAGCATATGAGTCAATTTCTGCCATAGACGAGGTTCAGGACGAAAACCCCTGGTATTACGACATTTGGAACTTCTTGGAGAAGCATATCCACCAGGGGCAAATGCCAAAGATAAAAGGGCAATCAGAAGAATGGTTGTTCAGTTCATCATCTGCGGGGGTAAGCTATATAAGAGAGGTCATTTGGGAATGCATAAGCTATGTGTAGAAGCTGAAGAATCGAAGCGCCTGATGGAGGCCATCCACGGAGGAGAATGTGGTGCACATATGAATGGAGTAATGCTAGCGCGGAAGATCCTCAGACAGGGTTACTACTGATCTACCATGGAGGAGGATTGTATCGGCTTTGTTCGGCGATGTCACAAATGTCAGATCCATGCAAACCGCATGAACATCCCGCCGTCGAAGCTATACAACATGACTTCGCCATGGCCATTTTCAGTTTGGGGAATCAATGTGATCGGGGCCGTTACTCCGAAGGGGTCGAATGGGCATGAGTTCATCCTGGTCGCAATAGATTACTTTACGAAGTGGGTCGAGGCCCAATCTTATGCAGTGTTGAAGGCTTCGCATGTCGCGAAGTTTATCAGAAACAATATCATCTGTCGCTACAGAGTCCCAAACGAGATTATTTCAGACAATGGTTCCCACTTCAAGAAGGAGGTGATTGACTTGTTGGAACACTATAACGTGGCTTTTCATAAGTCATCCACATACCGGCCGTAGACCAACGGAGCGGTTGAGGCTGCCAACAAGAACATCAAGCACATACTGCAGAAGATGGTGGAAACCTACCGGGACTGGCCAGATAAACTGCCGTTTGCTCTGTGGGGCTACTGGACTTCAATTAGAACTTCTACTGGAGTGACTCCGTATTCATTAGTCTATGGGATGGAGGCCGTTCTACCTATCGAAATTGAGGTCCCGTCATTACGAGTATTGGCTGAGTGTCAAATAGCCGAGGCAGATTGGCAGCAGAGCAGATTCGAGGAACTCATGCTCTTTGATAAGAGAAGACTGAAAGCACTATACCATGTTCAAGGTTATCAGCGCAGAATTGCCCGGGCTTTTAACAAGAAGGTTAAGTCCAGGAATCTAAAGGGAGGAGATTTGGTGCTCAAGGATAACCGAGCTCCCATCCACGACCTAAGGGGCAAGTTCAGACCCAATTGGACTGGTCCCTACATCATTAAATCTATTTGGTCGGGTGGAGCTGTTGTTCTGATGGACCTAGATGGCCTAGAGTTCTTTCAACCGATCAACATGGACAAGTTGAAGAAATATTACCTTGAGAGGCTCGCTAGGATGAAAACCCGAAAGGGCGACCTAGGCAAAAGTTAGAGCACGAAAAATTAGAAAATATAAAAACTGAGCTCGCAAGGTTGAAAACCCGCAAAGGGCGGACTTGGCAAAAGTTAGAGCGTAGAAGGAAAGTGAAAATACTCTAGCAAACCTAAGCCTGAACTACGTAAGGCTTGATTCCCATCTTTGGGATACGTAGGCAGCTTCATCTTGAAGTTCAGCCATAACCTTTTCCCTGATCAACTTTGTCCATTTGATCAGCTCGGTCATCTTGGCCTGTTTAGTATTCAAAAGCTTTGATTATAATCTCCAGTGCAGTGCTATTTCAAACTAGGGGCAACTTTCCGTTCTTTGTGCGATGCATGATACTATTCAAACTAGGGGCAACTTTCCGATTCTTTGGGATTGATTATGCCTCTCAAAGGATGATCTCAGGCGTGTCCAGTTCTAATCCATATCGAAAATAGTTTTGAAAAGTTTTAATAAAAATTGACTTTGTTCAAATTAATCTTTTTACAACTAAGACCATTTCTCGACCAAAACGGGAAATTTTCAGTACCACAACTTTCAATTTCATTGATTTCAATACAAAGTCCTCCTGCTCTTGCAAACAAATTTAAGTTTTATTTATTTATTTATTACATTCATAAAAGAAAACTTGAAAGTTCTAATAAAGCAATAAACCCGGGGCATAGTCAAGTTAGGTGTCGCTGCGCCCCCTCCCAGAACTAGTCGAAGTCTCTGATGCCAATTTAGGCCCAATCTGTGCCTCTTCATTGAGCCAATCCTAGCACTCATCAGACAAAGTGCAACTGAAAGTGGGAGCGGGGGCCAGGAGTTCTCTCGTCCTCCATGCTGTGGCATACCGGGCAAGCTGTGCGCCTCAAACTGGGAATGCAGCCGGGTACTCTATCCCCTCTGGCGGGCAAGTCTGATCATGACCGAATCGGGCGCCGAAGACGGAAAATAGAACACACAGTGAGTAAAGCCAATCAACTGAATCCCAATCTGTCGGGACATGCTGTAGCCCATTGCCGGTAGATCGAGCCAAGGACATCGCCAAGCAATGACGTCGGCAGACAAATTGCACATCCAGTCGAACCACCATCCCTCATCAAGGGCATTAATCAGGCGTTGCCTGAAGAAGTAGCCGCGAGCTGAGTATGCTGGACAAGGGTCCACAACCTGCAGTTTGTCCATCAACCATACTTAGGAAGGGATGTAAAATGAGAGAATAAAGAATAAAGAGATGTACAAGTTGAGAGAAAAGTAAGGAAAAGGGTTTTGAGAGAAAAACCGAGTTTGAGGGCCGAGTGGCGTGAGTGGTACACATGTGAGATTGGGTGGGAAACTTTACCTGCAGCAATAGTGGACTCCCCGCAAATCTGGTCGTCTCTCGACGATAAAAGGCGTCTAACCCCATCAACGTCTCAGCCAGAGTCATGACAATGCAACTCTTGCCCTCTTTCAAGCCCTGGGTAACCTCGATCAACCGAACATTAGATCCTCCGGAGCCTGAGACAAACAGAAAATGAGATAGCATGCACAAACAGAGGGCGTGTCGCCGGAAGCCTTGCCAATGATAGTCGTTGCGATCGCCGGCATCGGAAAACCGATAGATCAAACTGGGAATGTCCAGCATTCCGTCATGAATCAGAGACCAATCGTCACGCATAGTAAGTCCACACATTCGCCCTAAGGTTTGGGCATGGCCAAAATTAGGATGGGGCAGGGTCTCCTCGTCATGCTCAGATTCCAGTAAAACTCAGAAATCTTCGAAGGTAGGACACATCTTGTCACGACCCCATCCCGCCCCTAGTAGGATGGTGCCATGATGGCCAGTAATTCGAGACTACCAAAGGCCACTTACAAGATCACACACACACAAATCAGAGTAAACGTATGGGGCTTACAAATGCGGAAGCAATAATTAGAAGCTAAGTAGTCCATAAGAGCAGTGCTTAAGTTAAATGAAATGACATACATCACAACATAGCTTTAGTACAATAAAATGGAGTACAAAAATTACATCTTGACTAAAAGGCTTCTCGGCCATCAATTACAAAATACAAGAAAATAACAAAGAAGCATAATCTTCAAGATGTTGCAAAATACAAATCCAAACACATCGGCCAACACATCTAGGCGTCGCCGCCGTCTTGCTCATCACCTACATATATATATAGAGAGGGTGAGCTTGGATACTCAGTGAATGGCATAATTAATAAAGGGTTTACATGAATGATATCCGAGGTCTTTTAACAAAATAGTACGTAGAATAAATCAAGTTCATCAATCAAATCCTCCGAGCTTCAAGGGATGCTTACTAACATCAACATAATACAAGAGATGACATTCCGGACAAACAAACCCACGCGGTAAAACCGTCAGTGGCAAGGCAAGACAAGGCAAGAGAGATCTCTAAACAAGGGTGTCGTTGCATTATAGTCCTCGGACACTAAGGACTTGTGCTACGAATGCTTATAGTCCCCTAGCACGTACGGACTTCCAAACTTTGTGCTACAAATGCTTATAGTTCCCTAGCACGTACGGACTTCCCGAGAATGTCATCAAAACAAGATATAATACTTATTGCAAGTAGGGATAATCATTCATGCTTGTAAATAATTTACGAACAAGACAAAACAAGGTTTTATCAAAGCTTTATAACATATCTTTATTAAAATACCACTCACTTATTCCTTCGAACGTCGGGGTCAAGGCAAGTCCAAGTCCTACAAACACATGGCAGAAATATGTTGATTGCACTCTCAAACAAACTTTATATGAATGCAAATGATCTCGGCATCCTTCAAGAACTAAGTCAATTCAAAACAAACACTGTCTCCCATCTTGGGGAAACATGCTGGGCACCAATTCAAGTCTTGGCTGAGGTCCCACACCTTCTCGCCGAGGTGTGGTCCCGAGGGCCAGTTTCAAAGAAATGAGGTCGGGAAAACCTGGGTTTTCCCTCTGCTCAAGAACATGAAGAACATGAACATGAAGATCATGAAGAAGATGAATGCAAGGATCATAACTTGTTATTACAAAATCTGAGATTTCATGCTATGAGTTCGAAATCATGAACCTGGGTGCCCATACTAGAAGATCTTTGGAAAAACAAACACAAAAGCATGTAACTTGTTGCAAACTTTCGGATTAAACAAGGCTTTTCCTCAAGAACACAAGAATACCAACTTTCTCTCTCTAAAACCAATCTTTAAATCAATGTATGGCATTCAAAACATACTCAATCATGCAATGCAACTAGATGATCAATAAGAACAACAAGAGTTAATCAAGATTCTAACCTCAATACTCGAATCCGGTTTGAACTCTAAGGATCAAGCTTGCTACCCACTTCTCACTCTAAAATCCTCCTTCTCCTTCTAGAGCTTCTCTCTCTTCTCCAAGACAAGAATGTAACAAATGGTGGGTTTCTCTCTCTCTGCCGATTTAACACTCATTTCGGACCGGGCAACGGTTGATTGGTTCTCCTCAAAAAGGTGATAGATTGACAAGACAAGTCTATGACAAAGCGTGTTCAACAAGCTAGGCGGCAAGGGACTCCGGCAAGTAATGACATCGCTAACAACAAGACTTCGGCAACAAAGGGACAATGACTTTAAGGATAGAACTTCGCAAGTCAAAGAACAATGATCTCGGCTAGGAAGAACAACACTTGACTAAGCTGCCACACCTTGGCCTAGATGTGCCACACCTCGGTCTATGTCATACCACTCGAGACAAGATCACTTGCACAAGGATAACATCTCGGCCCAAATAATACACATCTCGGCCTAGGCGATACACACCTCGGCCCAGATGATAATCATCTCGGCCAATATGTCAGGACAAAGGTGGAGGTCAACAAAGAAATCCTAAGATGGTCCTAAGTGTAAAAGCATCAAAAGGGTGACCTATGCTCAAGATGACCTCGGCTGAAACACACACTCTCACCAAGAGACATAGCATTCAAGTAACACTTATGCAAGACAAGTCAAGATTCGAAATGCAAGCTTAACAAGGCAAAATCATGTAAAATGCATATGAGTATGGTTAGGGTAGTGTGAGGGTCATTACACATCTCTTGCCCGCTAAAGTTAAAGACGTGTGTTACCGGATTCCAAAATCTTGTCGTGGCATAGAGGAAAGGCAGGTGCAGTGGAGTACGGCCTAGCGTGAATAGTGCATTCAAACCGAAGCCCCGGAAGTTCAACTTTTCCGAGCCGTCTAGAGAAGCAATCCAATTTGTGAAGTTTTGGGCAGAGAATGCTTCCATTTGGTGCAAATTTGAGCTGAAATGAAGAGAATCCTGAAGCTGGAACTCATATAGAAGATAAGGTAGTAAGTGGAGGACAGGTGTCATCATTTTGGAGAATCTGTCATCGATGGCCGACAGTGGCTCATCAGTGGCCGGCAGTGGCGCACTGATGGCCGGCAGGCCTCTATTGGTGGCTGGCAGTGTTCCATTCTCACTCATTAGCTCCCTCACTGAAGGCCCAGTTGTCTATTACAATGGATTCCTGTCTTTCAAGGTCTTGTTTTGTCCTGTTGGGCTTTGTCGTGGTCACTTGTTTAAGATGTATTGTTTTCTTTTTCTATGTCAGGTTGTAATTACCTTCATTTCATTCATCGAGTTGTTGCAGTTTGCTTATCGAGTTGTAAATTTGTTAAGTTTTGCTTTGTTTATTGAGTTGTTTTGTTTTTAGTCGGTTTACTACCTAATTAGTGCAATTTGAGTGTTTGGTTTTCAAAATAAGATTTCGATTTCATTTACATTGTTGTGTAAAGCGATGCGATGCATAGAATGTACAAACGAAATACTTTTCCAACAAAAAGGCTGTTTTCATTCCATCATAGTTTCTTTTTACAAAAGAGTTCGGTTTTAAACAAAGCCGCCTAACGCAGTACAATGTGCAAAAACTACTAGTAAAAAGGAAAATAAAACAAAAGAAGATCATCGTCTGAAGTAGCAAAATGTCTGGACCAGTGCTGGCGGTCTCAAGTGCTTGAATCCGTCCTGGTCCTCTTCCTGGACGAAGGTCCAGGATCTCCGCCATCAGCATCTGACTCTGACTCTGAATGTGGACTCATCGCCTCCTCGTCAGACTCATCATCATCAGAGACAAGTCCCTGTGAACTAGTCCCTCGTCCTGCTCCCTCTGCTACTCGAGGAGGTACTGAAGGGCCCGTCCCTGCTCCTGTTGGAACACCCGATGGGCTTGGCGGCAAGAAAGGAATCTGAAAAAGGGACAATCCACCTGAAATGCATTAGTAACCAAGGCATGTCAAATGCAGCAAGGTGTTGTACTATGAATAGTGAATGATTTGCAGTGAATGCATGCCGTGAATGGGGTATGGGAACAATGCATTAGATGAAGGCAGTGTGTAAGCTATACAAATGATGGTGTGTTAAGAAAAGACTTCAAATCCAAGCAGTTTGAATGAACTTACCGGAATGCCATAAATACTGAGTAGGTCCATACTCGTCTGCAACATCCCTATCGCTGAAGTCGTCATCGCCAGAGACTGACGAGTGTACTCAATGGGAGCCTACAAAAAAGATCGAAATCATTAGTACTCTGTATAATATCAAGGGAAATCAAATGACAGTACAAGGGGTGATAGTGTAGCACATACCAGAGTCGAGCCGTAACCTCCGATAAGCTCGTGGCCAACTGGAGGAGGGGCAAAGGGAACCTGATAAATCTCTCCAGCTCGCCCTCGAGGTGTCATAGTAGCAGGCCATACTGGCCATCCAAACTCCTGTCTCCTCTCAGGACCTCGCCTCCTACGAAACCTGACCGCTCCGCCTTTACCTCTCATAGCTGGAGCCCTCGCTCCCTCTTCTCCTCGGACACCAGTCAAAGGCGGTATCAGATGTGTCTGAATGAAGTTCGTGTAGTTGCCCTCAGCATGAAAATAATCTGTCTCCAGCCCTACCATGAACTGGATCACCTGGTCGGCGGATAACATGTGTGTCGCCCTCATCGATGGTGGAGGCGCCATCGGTACAAATGGGGCAAACAACCCCAAAGTCTGGCTCACAAAGCGCTCGCTCAGAAACCAGGCCCGACAGATCGGCTCCTCGAAGAGAATACGGTACTGAGACATGATATGAGCAGTGTGATATTGATCTCGGAGTCCCAATGGAATCGCCTCCCATGGTCACCATGAAATCTGAGAAAGAGAACCAACGAAATGATCAGTCGTCCAACAATTAAGGCAGGTGCATCGGTTTACTCAAAATAACTCATTGCAAACTTACCCACGCGCCGTGACTATGTCAAAATACTGTCGGAAAAACATGAAGCCCTCCCGGGCCCTACGGCGGAGCGGACCGTCATATACGTCGAAAAATGGGACCATCACTGCAGTCTTCTCCACCGAATCTAGGGCAAGCGCCGGGAAATATGCATATACCCAAAGTCATTGAGCAGTGTGATCGATCTGCGTATGAAGAAGAATGCAGAAAGCAAAATGCAGTACAGTACATAACAGATGCAGGCCTAGAAAGGCAGACATTAGATCTTGTGCATATAGTGTATCATGAGCAGTGTATGGTGTACAGAAAATGCAAAGCAGAAAGCATACAATATGACAGTGAGTACGGAGAGTCCAAATATTGAACAAAGCAAAACGTACAAACGCTAAGCAAAGTAATGAAAAGGGAAACTGGGTTGCGTACCTCCCAAGCTCGCCAGTAGCCTCCAATCAATCTCCCACACATCCGAGAAGTGGAGCTCATGTATCCATAAAGAGTGGTGAGGCCGGCTGCGCCCCAATTGTAGGAACTGACCCGCAGAAGCACTACCAGGGTGCTCAAGAAGTACAAACCCAAAGTATTCCACCTGTTTGAAAACAAGGTGGTACCGAAAAGGAATAGAAGGAAGCCCCTAGCATACTGCTCCACTCCCTCATCGGTCTGAGGATCCTCCCTGCGAAACTGCTCCTCGAACCAAGAATATCTGACCATACCCGCTCGAGCAAGGGGTGGACGCGCTCCAAGTAGCACATCCCATGCAGCCACCTACTCCCCCATGACGGAATCTAGGGGAATCGGATCACCTCCCACTCCCAGACCGGTGATCATAGCAAAATCAAAAGGAGTCATGGTCATCTCCCCTGCCATGGAGAAATGGAAGGAATTGTTGGTGTCCCACCACCTCTCCACGAGAGCCCCCAAGAGAGGACGACTCGCTATAACTCGTGTCCAGCTGCAACAAAATATACCAAAGCCGGTCTCATCGACAATCCGACGAACCCCCGTGGGAAGCACATCGTACCAGTCTCTAGCGGTCATGGCGCCGTATCCTCGAAAGGAGCGAGATCCCTCCTGTTAAAAGTACAGTTCAAGTCAGGTCAACAGTGTATTGAAAGTACAGTTCAAGTCAGGTCAACAGTATATTGAAAATGCAATTCAGTTCAGATCAGATAAATGATGTATTGAAAATACAGTCGAATCCAGGGCAATGATGGGTTAAAGATGCATTCAAATTCAGAACGGTGACGCATGAGATGAAGTTAAGTGCAGTGTATACAGGGTAGCAGTGTATGAAATGCAGTCAGATTAAATCATGCGATGCAATCAGATCGAAATGACGCAAAAGATGCAGATATTCGAAAGTAATACTACACAAAGGGTAAAGGTGGTACCTTTACGGCACTGGCCGACAAATGCGACATCGGCTCCCTCAATAAGAGGTCGTCTGGTACATCCTCATCAAAGTCGGTAAAGGAATGGATGCCTCCCGCCACCGGAATGATGTGAGTCTCCGGATGGTTCACCGCAGGGTCGAAAAGACGTACATCCAATGGTAATGGCTGAGGCTCAACCTCTAGCTCGGCCGCAAACTCTGCCGCCAACTCTACTGGAGGGAGTGCGGGGAAACCCTCATCATGAGGCACATCGTCAGCCATCTAAGATGAATGCAAAATAACGGTTCGAAAATGAGCGAAATGGTAAAATTTAGAACAAACTCAAACCCTAAGAGAGAGAAAATTCAAGAAAAGTTGAAAAACCCGGGAAAGTGAACTAACCTCAAGAGAAGAATCGGGGAAATGATCCTGGAATATGGAAAATGATGAAAGAAGCCTCGGATGCAATTTCTGATCGGTTCAAATCAAAGAAAACTAAGGATCTTTAGTGATTCAAGGTTGTATAAGGTGTTGGGAAACGCGTAGAATGCGCGAATCCAGAGAGAAGGCACTCCTAAAAAGGAAGAAAAGTGATTTCTATGGAAAGGTTAGTGAGGAAATGGGTTGGTTTGGAGCCTCTTTAAAGACCCACGGCCTAAAGGCCCCTTTTGCCCAAATCTGCCATCGATGGCCGGCAGGGGCACATCGGTGGCCGGCAGCATGCTGTAGATGGTCGGCACTAGATGGAGATGGCCGGCAGTGGCCGGTAGTTGTTCCTGATGACCAGAAAATCTTCTCCAGCTTTCCTACCCATTTGATCTTGGGATTTGTCCCCGGGTCCCAACAATCATGTGGAATGCTGAAAGCTTGATTCGAAACACTTCCGTGAGAGCTCAGGAGTCATGTCTTCAATATACGATGGTTTACAACCGTCAATGCACACGAGGTGTATCCTTTTGACACATCCCAAGCCCTCTGGGAGGTAAACCAGTGGTCTCCTTTTAAGATGTCTTTATTGAGCATCTTTCTCTTTTGTCAATATCAATTAGCATTCATTTGTTACAGTAAACACCAATCTAGTTCATGTGCATTGTTTTGCATATCTCTAACATGCATTGTCATGCATTCCCCTTATCGCGCATCGTCATGCGCACTTTACATGCATTGCATGCATTCTCCTCATCGTGCATCGTCATGCGCACCAATGTGCATTGTCATGCATTTTCCTTATCGCGCATCGTCATGCGCATCTATTATGCATTGACATGCATTTTCTCTATCATGCATTGTCGTGCATTCTCCTTACCGCGCATCGTCATGTGCATCTGTCATGCATTGTCATGCATTTCCTTATCCCTATTATGCATTGTCATGCATTCTCTTTATCAAACATCGTTATGCATTTTACAAGAGGTTACACATTGCTTGCGTTAATCGCGCTTGCTTTACTTATATGTGTTCATTCCTGCTATACACATTGCTTGCGTTACTGCATGCTTTACTTACATGTGTATAATGTATCTTCTAGGTGGTTACACATTGTGCATGTTTTGGCGTGTGCTTTACTGACATGTGTTCATACCTTTGTTTGCTTTACACATTGCATGCGTTTCTGCGTGTGCTTTACTTACATGTGTTTATGCATTTTACAGGAGGTTACACATTGCTTGCGTTAATCGCGCTTGCTTTACTTACATGTGTTCATTCCTACTATACACATTGCTTGCGTTACTGCATGCTTTACTTACATGTGTATATGTATTTTTAGGTGGTTACACATTGTGCACGTTTCGGCGTGTGCTTTACTGACATGTGTTCATACATTTGTTTGCTTTACACATTGCATGCGTTTCTGCGTGTGCTTTACTTACATGTGTTTATGCATTTTACAGGAGGTTACACATTGCTTGCGTTAATCGCACTTGCTTTACTTACATGTGTTCATTCCTGCTATATACATTGCTTGCGTTACTGCATGCTTTACTTACATGTGTGTATGTATTTTCAGGTGGTTACACATTGTGCACGTTTCAGCGTGTGCTTTACTGACATGTGTTCATACCTTTGTTTGCTTTACACATTGCATGCGTTTCTACGTGTGCTTTACTTACATGTGTTTATGCATTTTACAGGAGGTTACACATTGCTTGTGTTAATCGCGCTTGCTTTACTTACATGTGTTCATTCCTGCTATACACATTGCTTGCATTACTGCATGCTTTACTTACATGTGTATATGTATTTTTAGATGGTTACACATTGTGCACGATTCGGCGTGTGCTTTACTGACATGTGTTCATACCTTTGTTTGCTTTACACATTGCATGCGTTTCTACGTGTGCTTTACTTATATGTGTTTATGCATTTTACAGGAGGTTACACATTGCTTGCGTTAATCGCGCTTGCTTTACTGACATGTGTTCATTCCTGCCATACACATTGCTTGCGTTACTGCATGCTTTACTTACATGTGTATATGTATCTTTTAGGTGGTTACACATTGTGCACGTTTCAGCGTGTGCTTTACTGACATGTGTTCATACATTTGCTTGCTTTACACATTGCATGTGTTGTCGCGCACGCTTTACTTACATGTGTTAATGCACACTTTGCTTGCGTTGTCACGCACTTTTCAAATGCATTGTTATGCCTCTTCCTAACGATATTGTACCTGGTAAGTTCATTTCTTTTTCAGGCACGATATTGTATGTACGGTTCATTTAAAGCTGGTGCAACCAGACGAGCCGCACAGGTATTGTATGCGCTCTACGTGAAACGTGGTAAGAACTGCATAATTTTCTTACATCCTTCCTGTCGGAATATGTAAGACTGTTGTTCACCTGCTTAAAACTGTCGCATGTTTGCTTCATTACAGCATTCTTGGCATGATAATTAGTTATGCTCTCAAATCTTGCATCTTGCATACTATTTGTATTTTGCCCCAGCCTTCGGGCGCATCTCTGCATGCTTATACTAATTGTTTGTCTAAGTCTTCGGCCTTGTCAAAAATGGGTTGTCTCTGGGCTTTGACATTCACTCCCGTCACTTTGTGACTTCTGAGTTCTGCCAAAAAGGGGCAACTGTAGACACCTCATTTTTTATCGTCCTCAAGACTTGGTTGTGCTTGTAGGTACACCCAACAATCGGGTTGTTTCGCCCAAAGATTCGACTGTCATGGGCGAGCTAAGACTGGTTCGAGTTTCCCAGACCTTGTATCCTTTCTGCTATTTGAAGAGGTTGGAAGCTCAGAATCTTGGACCAAAACCTACTGGAAAGGTGGTCTTCTAGGGTAAGTGCCTATTTCCCTCAAACTTGCACTTTCTTGCTTCATCTATAAGCCTTACTTGCAAGAATTTTTGGACTTTTTTATGAATTAAAAAAGATCATATTTTGAGCTCCTCTACATGTTTGATCAAGGACTCTTTGCTGTTTGAGGTCTCCTCTCCCCTTGCATGCTTTATCCCTCTTTGTAGGCCTTTTTTTGCATGATGTATTAGCCTCATTTGTGAGCACTTCTGGGCTCCGAGAAAAACTACAAAGTGCATTATTTTGAGCCCCTCTTCAACTTTGTTGAAGGGATCTCCTTTGTTTCAGGCCATCTACTGTCCCTTGTACTTTATCTCTCCTTTTAGGGCCATTTTTGCATGATAGATTAGCCCTACTTGTGATTATTTTTGAGATTTGATATAAACTGGAAAAAGTTTTTTTTTGACCTCCTCTTTAAGATTGATTGAGGTCTCTTTGCTTTTTGGGGTCATCTTCCCCCATGCATGCTTTATCTCTTCATGTTTAGAGCCATACATGTGAGTATTTGCATTGGCCTTGTTTTGGCCTATTTGCCACTTAAATCCAGTGGATTTTCAGTGGCCTTGTTGTGTTCTTGAAGGCCAAAATTAGAGGGGGGTGACCCCCTCTCTCCTTGTCTTGTTTGGTGGCCTTTTTCGCCTTCCAAAGAGACCCCATTTTGCATGCCTCTAAGCCTTGTTCCAGGCCCTTTTTAGTGGGTTTTGGGACCCTCTTGAGCCATTTCCAGAATTGGTTTGGCCTTGTTGAATGTCCATCTTGCATGTGCCTAATAATTCCTTGTATGGCCCTCCAAAGAGGCCCCTCATTTTGGCATGCATTGGCTACATTTCCGTAATTATTTGGGGGTATTTTGGCATTTTTTGTTCACTGATTTTGGCTGGTTTGATGAGATTTCATATGCTTCATATACATGCCATACAACTCATGCCTACTAGCTAATCTTTCATGTTATGTTAGTCCATCATGCTAGCACCTTTTGGCCATGCTTTGAACTAGAAATGTTCATGTGTTGGGGCTGCCTTGCCTCTGTATTTATGCTTCCTAGTCAAATAATGCATGCTTTGTATAGCTGTAGTGTAATTGACCTTGCAAGCTTTGTGTTTCGGTGATGCATGCATGCATGCTATCTTTGAGATATTTAGATGATTTAGCATCATTTAATGCTTCATTTCAGAGCATGTACCATTGTCACATTTTCACTTCATTCATGCTTCAAGTGCCTTTGAATGTCGTGCATTATTGCCTAGTTTAAGGCTTAGCTTGTATGCTTGCATGTCTAGGTGTTTGAGCCTTCATTCCAGCATGTTTAAGTCCTTGTTTAGGCTTAATTAAACTCTGTCCATGCTTAGTTCGTGTGTTCGTGCCATGTATTGCATGCCTCCTTTGTATTGCTCTTTGCTAGCTTTCATGACTTAGGACCTTCGCATGCTTTACTTGTGTTGTTTAAATGATTTGGCATCATTTATCATCTCATTTCAGTGCATATAATGTTGTTACACTTGCACATTTTTCACTTCTTAGGCACTTTTGAGAGTTGCCCTTTTAGGCCCTTTTGTTGAACCTTTCGCATTTTGCATGCTTGAGTGTTTTTCTGTGGCTTAATTCATCGCTATGGCTACTAATTTGGACCTAGATGAGAGTTGTCCATCTTTGGTATAAGCCCATTTTCCATGTTGTCGCATGCTCGTTACATGTAGTATGTTGTTGCATACTCGTTTAGCTTTACATGCCTTGCATGTTCATATGTTCATATTGCATGTTGTCCAAGGTTGTCACCTCACATCATGCTGTGGTAGCCGAATAATTGGCGAGGATAAAGGAGGTATATTTCAGAAGCTTGACGCTAGCCGGCAGATATCCCGCAAGGATAAGGGACCGAATAGGATAAATAGGCCGAATGGGGAAGGATCCCTAGAGCCGAATAGTGGAAAAGATAATGATTGAAAAAGTAGGCCCTGGCCCCGAGGATCAGAAGAAACGAGTATAAATATAATGGCAATGGACTAGAAAAGGTATGTAAGAATCACTTCTAAAAACTTAGTCAACAAGCTTTCTTGAGTAGAAGAACTGACTTGTCCGTCGGAGTGCTAATTCCGGCACCCCTGACCGGAGTATTTGTATCTTTGTAGGTGACTAGCTAAGGATCATTGGCGTCTTCCAGGATCTGAAGAGTATTTCCAAACCACTTTCCCACAATTGGCGCCCACCGTGGGGCATACTCAAATACATCCATGGAAGGCGTGACCGAAGATCCTCCGATAGCCACCGACGAGATCACACAGGGAGACGACCTCACCCCGGCTAATATGCTCGGAAAAGAAACCATCGCGGCACGACGCGTCTTGAACTTCGATTCGCCAACAACTTCAGCACAAGAAACAATGCAGGCTATCATAGAACAAGCAAAGCAGAACGAACAAAGGCTCAAGAACATGATCGCTGAGAACGAACGACTCCGTCAAGATTTGGCCCTGGAGGTAGCAAAATCTGGAGAGGCCATGCGCCAGGAACCAGAGCGACCTCCGAGGGCAGACGGGCAAAGACCTCGGGCTCGACCAAAGGATACCGATAGCAACTCTAACTCATCATCCACGGAGCTCGACGCAAGGGGACGATCTGAAACCTCCAGCTCCTCCGAAAAGGATCTGCGAACAAGGAACAAGCGCAGGAGAAGCAGCTCAAATGAGGAAGACCAGCACAATCCTTTCGTTCGACGGATCGCAAGGGCGTCCCTGCCCAAGAAATTCAAAGTCTGCTGCTCACTTTACAACGGAAAATCAGACCCCACTGATCATATTCGTCATTACAAACAGGCCATGACGCTGCACGCAGACAATAAAGCCCTCATGTGCCGAATATTCCCTAGCAGCCTAGGTCCACTAGCCGTCAGGTGGTATTACAAGTTGGAGCCAGCTTCGATTAAAAGCTTCCGACAACTGCAGAATCCTTCAGGCAGTTCATCACCAACGAGGTACAACCGAAACAGGCCGACTCCCTCTAGGCTATGCAGATCCAGTCGGGAGAGACGCTCAGAGCGTACTCGGCACAATATTGGGAGTGCTTCAACCTTGTTGACGACGCTTGCAACGACTCCATGGCCATCACCGCCTTTAAAATGGGTTTACATCCGACAAAGGTTTCACGCAGCTCGACCGAAGGCCCCCAAAAGCGATGCTGGCGTTGATGAAGAAAGTTGAAGAATATTGTAAAGTCGAAGATGATGCCCTGAGGATAAAAGCCGAACAAATCTCCAGCAAAACGGCCCTCCCCGAAATTGTTCGACCAATAAGCTCCGTGCCGCCACCGAGCCCTGAGCCTCGACAACGAACCAAGCAAGATAAAAGGCGGGACTCCCACCGATCAAGCGATCAGTGCTCCCACCGAACGAATGAACAACTACAAGTCGACAGCAGACGCTCAAGGCGAACCGACAAGAAGTATACGGAGTTGACAGAGCCGATCGCGGCAATAATGACCAAAGTCCAGCACCTTCCATTTTTCAAGTGGCCGTCGAAGATGGTGGGGCCTCCCGACACACGGAGGAGGGACAGACGATGCGAATACCACAAAGATCACGGCCACGAAACCGAGAGCTGTTATGCGCTAAAGGATCATCTGGAGGAACTGGTGCAAGATGGTCGACTGCAGCAATACGTGAGCAAGGGAAGGCCAACCAAAGCATTAGCCTTGAGACAGGATTCACCTCCGCTTGGTGTGATCCACATAATCTACGGTCTACCGGCATCCCCGACCGTGCATACGATCCAATCGCACCCAATTCCCCAAAAACATGACATGTCAACTGGCAGGCCCAGAGAAGCTCCGACAATTAAGTTCGATGACTCCGACCTCGTCGGAACAGTGGCCAGCCACGTCGATCCTTTGGTCGTCAAATTACGCGTACATCAGTTCAACGTTGAACGCATTCTCATAGACCTAGGAAGCACTTCGGAAATCTTGTACTACAGAACTTTTGTTGAACTCGGCCTCAATGAGTCGGACCTATCACCATTGTCTCAGCCACTGTTCGGCTTCAACACGAATCCAGAGTACCCGTTGGGGAGGGTCGTGCTACCTGTTCGAGCGGGCTCAAAAACAGTTGACGTGGAATTCTTGGTTGTGAAGCTTCCGTCGCCGTATAATGCCATCATGGGGCGCCCCTGGTTGCATGTCATGAAGGCTGTCCCAAGCACCTACCATCAGCTTATGCGCTTCCCAATGCAAGTGGCATTGAGGAGATCCGTGGCTCACCGCAATCCGCTAACGTGACTTTATGAAGATCCATTTACGGACTGACTTGTGGGATCGATGCTTATCTTTGGTACCACGTTTTAATGAAAATCGATTTTCTTTGTCACTCTCCTTCAAGCCTCTTAGGCCCAATTAAGTCTCCGGATTCGGAGCCCCCTTTGGTGCATGACACCTTAGGGCCGAATAAGCCTCCGGATTCGGAGCGCCATTTGGTGCAGGTCACCTTAGGGCCGAATAAGTCTCCGGATTCGGAGCGCCCTTCGTGGATGTCACAATTGGCCCAATTAAGTCTCCGGATTCGGAGCCCCCTTTGGTGCATGACACCTTAGGGCCGAATAAGCCTTCGGATTCGGAGCGCCCTTTGGTGCAGGTCACCTTAGGGCCGAATAAGTCTCCAAATTCGGAGCGCCCTTCGTGGATGTCACGATTGGCCCAATTAAGTCTCCGGATTCGGAGCCCCCTTTGGTGCAGGACACCTTAGGGCCGAATAAGTCTCCGGATTCGGAGCGCCCTTCGTGGATATCACGATTGGCCAAATTAAGTCTCTGAATTCGGAGCGCCCTTTGGTGCACACCTTAGGGCCGAATAAGTCTCCGGATTCGGAGCGCCCTTCGTGGATATCACGATTGGCCAAAATAAGTCTCCGGATCCGGAGCCCGTTTTAATCAACTAATTAAGCCGGAATCACTAATATGGTTCGCCGGACAAGGCGTGCCTTAGCCGGCCCACGAGTACGACCCATTCCGGTTAAACTCGCATCCCGCCTAAGGCAAGGGCCGATCCCTGAATACAGGAAAAATATTTAAGCTAAAATATTTAAGCTACACAAAAGTTCCGGTAGCAAACTTTCCGATAGCAAACTAATAGCAAACTATTAAACCATACGAAATGACGTGCTTAACCATTAAAAGTTGGGATTAGGAACATTCATCCGGCATAGCTAAACAAAAGATTTTCAGAGTAAGACTCAACTATATGAAATAACACTTTTTATAACTATATGAAATAACACTTTTTATTTGATTAAAAAGTTGTTACATAGACGCAATCCGCGTTCGAACATTACAATATCTATCTCTAACTTCTAAGACAAATCAACCCATCGACCCAACTCTTGTCATTTGAACAACCATCGCGGCTCAAAACGCATCGATCTAACCGCGCCCGAATCGGCATGTCGCCGGGCCTCTGACACCATCGACAATGTCAAGGCCAAGATCCAAGACAAGGGAGGTTAGGGGCAGTGGTCGTTGTGTCTCCTTTCGGGGCGATCTGCTTCAACGACTTAGAGGCTGATGTGTTTCCAGTTTCTCCTTTCAGCGGTCCACCTCCCACACCGGAGAATCCTCCACCGCAAACGGAGAATCCTCCGCCGCAAACCATCTGAGCGCCAAGTTCGGCCGGAATTTGAGCTCCTGCAACTATTATCACCATCTGATGGTGAGAACTCTTGATCATCCCATGCAATAGATGCTGGTGAGCCAAATATGTTTGATTGCATGAGGCGCCTGCCGCTTTTATTCTCAGTAATGGCCGCGATCTCGAGGCCCAAATCCCGAAGTGATTTTATCAACACTAAACCCCACGAGACAAAGCGGTCAACATTCTCCATGACCTAGTTAACCCAATTGGCTAAAAACGCACAAGATAGGTCACAAGAAGGGCAAAATTACCTAGCCCAATCGGCTAGACATCTGGCATTCGAGCTAAGTCAAAATGCCGTAGCCCCTCCGATCCCTTGCTCACAGCTTCTTCAAATTTCAACAACACACGCCGCAATGGCTTTATTCAAAAGTAAACGGCCATTACATGTAGGCCGATCACGCACAACGAATCGGCGCATCGGTTTAACATGCTGAGTCCGATTGATGTATTTACGTCTATCCAAACATTTATGCAACCAAATTAAACACGCACACGCCGAATGCAGGAGACAATTTGATATTTTCAATAAAGCGTCTTTTTATTCAAAAAACCAAGAAATTACATAATTGCGAACGCGACCAGCGTTCGAACCTTACAATAATTAAAGTCATACGGCGTCGCCCTCATCCTCACTCTTCTCAACCTCGAAAGCAGAAAACGGAAAGTCCTTACTGTGGTAGAGAGGTGACGCCGAATCGATGCCTGACAAGCGAAGAGATTCGACGACTTGAGATGCCTTGATCCAACCATGCCTGAACCCACGATTTTCACATCGGCAAACCTCTTCGGCAAGCTTCTCCTTGGTCTTTTGGATTCCAACCAAGCGCCCTTCGTGAAAACCTTTTTCATAAGACCTCCCCTTGGCGGACTCCAATGCGAACATGCTCGCCGTTTCACGATCGGCAATGGCGGTAGCTTATAAATCGTAACCCTCTCTTCCACGATTGGATTCACTTGCCCTACTGGTTGTACTTGAGCCGCTTTGATCTTTCTTAACTCACGTTCAGCCTCCTCCACGCGAGCCTCCAAACTGCGGATATGCTCTTCCTTTTTCTCCATTTCTCGACAGGCGGCGCGCAATCGCATGCCGACTTCATAAGCCGTATAGAGCCCTTTCACCGCCCCATGAATGCCCTCGCGAAACACTTCGTAGTCCTGACGACCAACCATTGACTGCTGAACTTCCGGAGGAAATATTTGTCGAGCAAACTCGACCGCCACGTCTGGATCTCGAACGATCGAGTCCGCTTCTGTCATGGACTTATTCTTCACAAATACTGCAAAACTTAATGGGCACGGATTCGCGTCTAATCTCCTTTCGACTTGGGCGTGTGGCGATCTCCCCTGGGACTGCCTATCCCGTCTGGGCGACCTACTACGACGTCGAGGAGATTGACGCCTCTCTCGACCCATAAAACTCTTATTCCCAGCACGCAAGGGCGCACCACGATGTTCACTTCGATTCATATCACCGCCAAGCTCAGCCAATGTCTTCGCTTCCCCTTTGCTATTAAAGAAGAGTTTGTTCGACATTCGCACAATAGATTTTCTCTCAGGAGTCTGAATCAGATACCTACCAGACTCTTAAAAGTTGTGCCTTTGATCATTTAACACTCGCAGAGGCAGCATGATCGAGGCAAGTTCATTAATCGCAAAACCCAATCGCCTGACGCCGACTAAGTTGACGGCAGGACAAGCTTTTGGCTCAAGATCTTCAGCCTAAGTGCGTAGTACCCCAGCCGGCTCACAAGTTGATTCAGGCAAGAGCAGATTCATCAATCTGTTCGGCTAAACTACCCCAGCCGGCTTAAGAATTGATTCCTCAGAGCTAGAGTTTTTATCATAAACCCCCTGGGGCAAGGGCAGATTCATCAATCTAAGGGTCTAAGATCAGTAGGCAGTGAAATTGCAAATGGTGATTTTGATGGGATATGTATTGAATCTGCAGGAACCCAGATATTGACCAATCTTTTCCTCTCTACCTTCAGTGGTTCTATTCGGCTCAAGTACCCAAATTTACCACAAGTTGATTCGGCAAGAGCAGATTCATCAACTGCTCGCTAAACTACCCAATTACTCACGAATTGATTCCTCAAAGCCAGAGTTCTTATCATGAACCCCCTGGGGCAAGGGCAGATTTATCAATCTAAGGGTCCAAGATCAGTAGGCAGTCAAATTGCAAATGGTGATTTTGATAGGATATGTATTGAATCTGCTGGAACCCAGATATTGACCAATCTTTTCCTCTCTACCTTCAGTGGTTAGCGACTTTAGATTCAAGTAAGGAAAAAACTAAAGTTTGGACAAACGATATTCTATGTACGGTTTGTTTAGAAGAGTTCTAGATAAAATCATTCGTACACAAGAAAATCATCCGCTCACGAGTTGGTAGCAAGAGCAGTTATCAATCTATTCAACCAAGTACCCAGTAACTCACAAGTTGATTGAGCTAGAATTCTTTTTATGAACCCCCAGGGCAAGGGCGATTCACAAATTAGGGTTTCACAAGATATGCAATTCCATTCTACCAAATGCATTGACAAACACGTAACTCTTTCATTAAAATTAAACCACGTAACTCTTTCATACAAAGTGAGTGGTGGTAGCAAAAATTACATGAAATTTTCATTAATAAATTGCGCAGATGCTAACCAATTTATACATGAAACCTACCTGAACCAACAAAGCACTATCCAAAAGAAGAAAAACAAAACAAAAAGACGCTCGCCAAGAACGGCTCCCGGATCATTCGTCGGTATCGGATTCAAGTGGCTCAACATCCACCTGCTCATAAGGAATTAGCAAATCCAATGTAACCTCAGCGGCAACAAGGGCTTTGAGCCACCCATGTTTGAACCCGCGATTCTTAAATTTGGACACTTCTTCAACATATTCCGTCAGAGCGCCTCTCCCGCCTCAAAGGCCTCCGATTTGGCTTTCTCGCACCGCTTAAGCTCCTCTAACTGAAGCTTCCGCTCAGAAGTGCTTCCTTGAAAGTTTGAGCAATTCCTCGCTCACATTTGCCCTACCTCAAGATCAACACGAAGTCGTTTCTACGACGCTGGCCTCTCTTTCTTAAACCGCTTTGGCGCTCTCCATTTTAGTTCTCATAATTTTTAACTCGGCCCTACTTTTCTGACCCTGCACCTCTGTTTGCAAATGGTCAATTCTCCCGAGAGCATCACGCAGGCGGCGACCCAAGTCGGCGATCCTCCCAATCGTCTGCAAAACAATTCGGTATGATTAGACGCCTTTAACAAACAAGAGCGAAATGAAGGTGACCTACCAGGAGTGCCGATTGAGCAGTTAGGGCAACGACCATAATATCAGGCATGGCACCGAAGGCTTTGTTGTCAGCCGACAGAGAAATTGAAGCCGCCAGGCTCAGAGCCACGACTGGATCCTCGATGGCCGAAGCGTCGGATAAAATCGGCATATCCCTGATCTTTGGCTGAATAACGAACGGAGCGACCACGTCCGGTTCTTCAAGCCGAGGCCGTTTGCTACCAGGGCCAGCTTCTGAACTCACTTCTCCCTCGGCACCACGCTTTTGGCCTTGCTCCGGAATCAGCCGTTCCCCATCGGCCTGTTCTCCACCCTCTTTTCCCAGACGACACAAGACCTCAACCGTCCCTCGAAACGGGTGCGAAGGGCTTGATCAATTTGGGATCCGATGCGGCGCGATTCAACCTTCTTTCGGCAGCCATCCGCCGGCATTTCTTTTTACGTACATCTGCATTAGGCTTTCCTTTGCCATACCCTCAAAGAAATCGCCGTAGATCCCCAAATTCGCAAAAATATCCCCGAAGAGAAATCGCCGTCTTGAGGCG
Organism: Camellia lanceoleosa; assembly: GCA_025200525.1. NCBI lineage: Eukaryota > Viridiplantae > Streptophyta > Magnoliopsida > Ericales > Theaceae > Camellia > Camellia lanceoleosa. Next base: position 108,350,167 of record CM045758.1, read on the forward strand.
GATGGCTCGTGACCTCAAATGTCGAAGCACTGACTCGCCGCCTCTATAACCCCTCAAGACTCCCAACCGGATCGTGAATCACCTCTACAATCGCTCGGCGTCTTCCCCGAGTCGGGCTACGAGACCGACCGCCTAAGGTTTTGAAGTCGGGAAGATAAGGGCCGAGAGTCGTTGATTGCCTACCGAATCGGAATGTTATCTGCGGTAGAAAGTAGTGTAAGTGGGTTCGCATCAAGGAGAATATGGGCGGCTCTCCCTTGTTGTAATGCTTGGGCGTCAAATATGTGAGTGATCTTGATTTCCCAAGAACCACATCACAATCAAGTCAATTTTCTTCAACCTATTACTGCAGAAGATAAAAAGCGATTTAGGGAAAAGAGCCAATAAGAGATAGACCAACAAACAAGACATTGCGTAGCAACACAGGTCACCTTATGTGCAGGAATAGGGTCCAGCGATCCTCCCTTCAATAACTCCCAATTACCTCGGACGTTGACCATCACGTCGTCAACCCGTTTACCAGAACTGGCAAGCATAGTCACCAAGTGATGGTCAGTATCTTTGGCCCTGAGAAAATATCGCCTACCGTAATCGGAGGATTTGGCTAAGGCGTAACAATGCCGAATGGCCGGAATCCCAAGGTTAATCCTAAGACGTCGATTCAACTCTACAACCCCCATGATGATTCGAAAGAAATTTACATTGGGTTGAGAAGGAATCAAACCCCAATAGCGGAGAATGGCCCTAAGAAGTGGGTGTAGGGGGAAACGAACCCCGCCCTCCGCAATGGATAAAAGAGGGAATACGATCGTGTTTTGATCTTCCCTCTCCATGTCGAGAGCGTTGTCCGTTACAAGGGATAAATGGACGTCGTCAGGAATAGAAAAATATTGCCGGAAACTGGAGATACGATCCTCAGAAAGGAGGTCTTTCAAATGTTTGGCCATCTTAGCAAAGAACTAAATATTCGCTGAAGCTAAAATAGCAAACAGAAAATAGGATTACAAATAAGGGATAAGGAAACTTACGAAGAGCAAATGAGACAAGGGAAGACAGGAAGAAGTTGCAGAAAACGCGAGTCACGGAGGGATATGCACTGGCGATCCAAAAGTCTCAGAAAATCGACGAAATGTGAATTTGAAAGGACCAAAGTTTCAAATCGCAATAAATGCCGAGATACACATGAATAGAGCGGGAAAGCGTAATGATGAGCAAAGAGGCGCGCGCCTCCTGACATATATTGGGGCACGCGAAGCCGCCTGACGCTAAACTTCTCAAATTCTGAACCAAACACGCCGATTAACTGCCGTCAACAGGGAGTTCAGAGGGCAATTGTGGTAGCCGAATAATTGGCGAAGATAAAGGAGGTATATTTCAAAAGCTTGACGCTAGCCGGCAGATATCCCGCAAGGATAAGGGGCCGAATAGGATAAATAGGCCGAATGGGGAAGGATCCCTAGAGCCGAATAGTGGAAAAGATAATGATTGAAAAAGTAGGCCTTGGCCCCGAGGATCAGAAGAAACGAGTATAAATATAATGGCAATGGACTAGAAAAGGTATGTAAGAATCACTTCTAAAAACTTAGTCAACAAGCTTTCTTGAGTAGAAGAACTGACTTGTCCGTCGAAGTGCTAATTCTGGCACCCCCGACCGGAGTATTTATATCTTTGCAGGTGACTAGCTGAGGATCATTGGCGTCTTCCAGGATCTGAAGAGTATTTCCAAACCACTTCCCCACACATGCTTATGTCCTTGTTGCATGTCATTAGCCTTGTTAGGTTGTTCGCATTGCCTGTTTGCCATGCTTATGTGTTGCATTGCTTGGATTAAGTGTTAATCCGAGCACGAGGAATGACGGGCGTTTCATACTTCAAGTGATGGAACGCGTCTCAATTCTTGGTCGCCGAAGCTCTTGATGATTCATGATAGAGTTCTAGGCTTTACTTGCTTTATCTGTGCATTCATTTTCATATTGATTTGCACAAGTTGGATCTTTGGCCATCATGCATCGGGATGCGTGATTGATGGTCGTGGATCTGACTTGGCCTCTCCCTTGATGTTTTGAGGTGATTTGGAGTGCCATGGTGCATACATGTCCTAGGGAAACCCTCATTTTACTCTATTTTGTGCTTCGTTGCAGTTTGGTGTCACAGCACACCAGTGGCCGGCAGCCTGCCATTGATGGCCGGCAGTGTGCCAGCTTTGGCCGGTAGTGGGCCATCTCTGGCCGATAGCTTTCCATCCTTGGCCGGCGAGCCTTTGAGCTTCCCTGCGGTGTTTTGGTAAGTTTCAAGACCAGGCTGGAGGACACCCTGCAAACAGAGCCTCCAAAGAGCAAATGGAAGGCATTCCAAGGCAAGAAACCGAAGCAAGCATGTGCATCCCTCGTGTCCCGAGGTTTCTAATTATGTAATAACTTAGATTAATTAGCTTCAGTAGCTAGCTAGATGCATGCTCAGTTGAAATTAGTTAATTTGTTAATTGGCTCATTTGTTTTTGGAATTATTTAATTAGCTTAGATGGTTGATTAAATTAGTTTGTGATGTAATAAGTAATTAGCTTAGACTAGCTAGTTGTTTATTTTGCTTTGGACTGTACCTATTTTGGACATTCGAACTCTTTTATTCGGTCCCTCCGAGTGAGGGCAAATTTGTAATAAGTGTGGGTGCGTGTGTGCATGTCTTCCAACCCCACGTCTTTCTCCCTTTTATTTAACTGCTTATAATGGTTAGATTTAAGGCATACTTCAATTAGCATACCTCATGCTATGCATGCGTGCATTCATCCATTTGTATTGCATGCACCGGGCTCGGTGCATCATACTAACTGCATAAGTATTCCAAATCTAACTTGAAATACGTGTTACTTGTCACATTTCATATGCCATCTTAGATTAGCTGAGCCTATTCTAGATTGCATTTTGTATGCGATGCATTAGGCACTCAACATGGACTTGGATCATGCATGTTTGCTAACAGGTTTTCTGTTTTGGCACGGAGTACACTGTAAGTATTTATGCTTCAGCATCTCACATGAGTGTGAATGTTAACATGACAGCATGCTTACCATGTGGCTAAATGCTTATGTGATAAATTGCCTGAATGCTTGTGGGTGAAGGTTGGATTGTTTGAGTTGGAACAACTTGTTGAAATTCGTGTTTTAGCCTACTTGTGAGTAGCAAATTTCAGAACGTTTCCAAACAAACGGATATGCAATGTTTTGTTCCAAATTAGGCGATCTAGTCTATACTTGTTTTGCTGTGCGCATCACATAGTAATTCTAGCTAATAACCGAAATAAGAACACATAACGTTTTCAAAATCAGATATCGTGGTTAGTAGAGGCCGATCTTCGGATCGGACGAGATGGGGTGCTCATAGCTGACCTTCCCCAATCGTACCCAAGTTCCCGAGCCGAGGCAACTTTGGTGATGACAGATACGTGGCCTTTGGCACCGAGTCAGGGTTTCCTAAATTCCCCTATTAAAAAATATTTAGGTGGCGACTCTGTATCTGGCAAAGCAGTCCATGTTTGGCACTTCTTTTCTAAAAATCTGTTTTTCTCAAAACAATTTGCCAGATTTGGACTCTTTGGTTCAGATTTAGAACCGTGACAAATTGAGTCCGAACTGTAGTAAACCCAAATGAACAAAACGGGATTCATCCTCCTAGGGCGTTCGGGGACGTCTACAAATGCCTAATGACCCCGGGTAATAATATGTGTGTGTGGGGATGATATGTCACTGGATCGAAGGGTCGCACTCTTAATGGTAACGGCTCTGCCTCAAACTCGAGCGCAAACTCTGCCTCAAGGTCAGCCTCAATGCCTTGAGTCGCCTCGCCAGCCTCAGCAACTGCTGGCTCCTTTACCTCGACAACAGGTGAAAATACAAGTGGAACCTCTAAAGGAGCTTTATCGTGAGGAATCTCATCCGCTATCTGGAAAATGGGTGAAAAGTAGGTGAAAAGTGAAAAAAATGGAGAAAAGAGGGTAAACTTGAAAAAAGTCAACCCTAGAAGAGAGAAAATGAGAGAAAAAGTCAAAGCCCGGGAAAGTTTATGAAACCCAAGAGAAATCGAGGGGAACAAGCCTAAAGTGGTAAAAATCTGAGAAAAGTGACGAAATCAAAATCTAATCGGTTCAAAATGTAGAGAACTAAGAGGGTTTTGCAAAAACAAAGTTTGCGTGGGGTGTTGAAAAACGTGTATAAAGCACGGATCTAGAGAGAGAAATGTCTAGAGAGAGAGAGGGGAGGGTTTTCGGCCTTGGAGAAGTGAGGAAATGAAGCCTTGAGCCCTATACTTAAAGACTTGAAGCAAAAGGACAATTTTACCCCGAATCTGCCATCGATGGTCAGCAAGGTTTTTTGGTGGCCGGCAAGTGGCCAGTGGCTCTCAAGTAGGTCTTGGTGTTGTTCTGTGCTTCTGTTTCCTAAGTAGTGTACGAAAAGTTCTATTTTGGAAGCTTGAAGCTGCATTCCGATGTGTGAACGTGTCCCACTTGCTACTATGAATGAGGTGTATCCTTTTGAACATGTTGCAATTCCTCCGAGACATAAATCGGAAGCTGCCACCGGGTATTGTTTTATTCGTTTTGTCAAATTATGTCTTTGTTCTCTTCTATTGCATAGAATGTGCATTTCACATATATGTATGCTGCATGCGTGTCTTGCATCATTCATGATTCATGCATAGAACATGCTGTCAATTTTGCATAAAATATGCTCTTATTTCACGTATAGAATATGCTTTTGTTTCTTGCATAAAACATACCATCAAATTAACATCATACGTCAGTTGACCATCTTACATGGAATATGCTTTGTGCATCTATCGCACACGTTCACTTTGTGCATCTATTACACACGTTCACTCTGTACATCTATCGCATTTATTCATTTTGTGCATCTGTCACACACCTCTTTGTTTTATCTCAGGACATGTGAAGCGCGAGCCCAAGCGATTTTCTCTTATCTCGGGACGTGTGAAGCACAAGCCCGAGCAGTTTTCTCTTATCTCGGGACGCATAAAGCGTGACCTCGAGCAATTTTCTTTTATCTCAGGACATGTGAAGCGCGGCCCTGGGCATGTTTTATCTCGGGACGCGTGAAGCGCGAGCTCGAGCAATTTTCTCTTATCTCGGGACACATGAAGCGTGAGCTCGAGCGATTTTCTCTTATCTCAAGATGCGTGAAGTGCGAGCCCGAGCGATTTTCTTTTAACTCTGGATGCGTGAAGCGCAACCCTGGGCGTGTTTTATCTCAGGATGCGTGAAGCGCAAGCCCGAGAGATTTTCTCTTATCTCGAGATGCATGAAGCACGAGCCTGAGATATTTTCTCTTATCTCGAGACGCATGAAGCGTGAGCCCAAGCAATTTTCTCTTATGTCAAAATGCATGAAGCACGAACCCAAGTAGTTTTCTGTTATGTCAGGATGCGTGAAGTGCAGCTCTGGGCGCATTTTATCTCGAGACACGTGATGCGCGATACTGAGCAATTTCTCTTGTATCTCAAGATGCGTGAAGTGCGGCTCTGGGCGTGTTTTATCTCGAGATGCATGAAGCGTGAGCCCGAGCGGTTTCTCTTATCTCAAGATGCATGAAGCGCGACTCTGGGCATGTTTTATCTCGGGACGTGTGAAGCGCGAGCCCGAGTGATTTCTCTTGTATCTCAGGGCGCGTGACGTGCGGCCCTGGGCAGTTTTTCTTTTATCTTAGGATGCGTGAAATGCAAGGCAGAGCGATTTTCATCTCGAGACGCGTGAAACACGACCCCAAGCAGTTTTTGTTTTTTATTTTCTCAATATGCGTGAAACACGACACTGGGCGGTGTTTTCTTTCCTCGTCTCGTGTTTTGGTGTGGTTAGAGTGTGTTTTAAATCTTTTTGCATAGAACCTGTGTTGGTTTTAAGCCTGAAGCTGCTCATTCTTATGTGCTTATGTTGTTATTGTTTGTCGCATTTGTTATTGGCATATGTTATTGCTTATTGCATCATCTTGGATGGTCATGAGTTTTCAAAATAGTCGGCTTCGCGAAGCGTGTGAGTCCAGCTTCAAAGTTTTTGTGTATATCATTTGCATCTTACCCCAGAATTACGCTAGTGTGATTCCTTGCAAAGGGATACGTAGGCAGCCTTTGGACACAACTATTTATTTCTGTCTTGACTGTTTGTCCAAGTCTTACGACCTTGTCAAAATAGGTCGTCCTCGGGCTTTGACATTCACTCACGTCATTTCATGACTCTAAGTTCTGTCAAAGTGGGGCAACTATAAACACCCCATTTTTTACCGCCCTTACAACTTGGACGTCATCGCTTGCACACCCAATAATGAGTGTATATGCTTGTCAAGTGCTCGAAGTCCTCAGCGGAATGCCACAACTTTGAGCCTTTCAAACCTTACATACCTATTGCCTCATTTTTTGACCAAACCCATGGATCTTTAAGTGTACAACCTTTTGTGCCATCGCTATAGGTCTATAAATTAATCGAGTCTGCAGTTCTTGCCACCAATGTGTTTTGCAAATATTTTGTGCCAGCTGTTTGCACAGATGCTTGCATCTGCTCCCACGTGTATGGCTAGATGTTTCTAAGGGAGGTTCATGTTTTTCTATATATAGATGACTTCCCTTTTGCTTTAGAGGTTAGAAAAATTTTAGAGCAAAATTTTTCCTCTCTCTACAATTCTCTCTCTCTCTCTCTCTCGCAAATTTCTTCACCTTTGCCTATACACTCTTAATCAAACCTCTCCATCTTTGAGCTGAGGTATCTTTGAGCTTTGTTTGAGCTCTTGAGGGTGTGTTTGCCTTGTTTTATTGCTTAAAAATGATCTCCTTTTCAAGAGTTATAAAGCTTTGCCTCTTTATTTGTTGTATTTATTCTTTTTCTTACTATTTTTCAACTGTTTTTGGGCTGTAAAAACTCTGTATTTTTGGCTGAAACTTGGGTTTTAAGGCCAATAAAGGTTGAGGGGTGGTTCACTCTTCTTTGCACCTTGTTCTCAAGGCCTTTACCCTTGTGTTTCCCACCTTTACACTATCTTTTTTTAAGCTTTTAAACATTGATTTTCAATGGTATTTCAGTGGCTAAAATCATGGTTTGAAGTCCAAAATTGGAGGGGTTAGCCTCCCCTCCTTGTGTTTTGCTTTCTAGCCTAGTGTGATCTATGTTTTAGCTTATTATTCTTGCTATTTTTGTCTTAATTCTAGCATGTTTTAGGACTATTTTTAAGTGTTTGTTGCATTTGAGCATTGTTTTGTATGCTTGTAGTGTAATTGTCCTCATGAGTTTGGTGTTTTAGGCAATAAACACCATCTTTTTGAGTTGATAGTGTTTATTTATGGTTTTCCATACTTGTGATCACTCTTAATCACCTCTGCAACCTCCCTCATTTCTTGGCTTTTTGTTTTTCTTTAAAAGTGGTTTCAAACTACTTGTTTGTTTAAGTATGAGATTGAGATGTCATGCTTAATGGTTTAATCCCTTTGGGGGTTCATTACCAACGGTATGATGTCTCTTTCATGCCTAAAGCAACTCTTCGTTTTGAGCCCTCTTTCCATTAGAGAACTTAAATGCACTTGTGGACTTAATTTATTAAGGAATGGTTGGTAAATTAAAATGTAGTAATAAAATTGGTGAATAAAAGAGGTGTAAGATAATAATTGGTTAGGGTTCAATCAGACGTTAATTGAACCGTTGAGTCTTAAGTCATTTCATACTCATTAGTGATGAAAACGGTTCAAGATTCATTGTCAACTACTTCCTTTGATCTTTCATGATAGGAAGGTGGTTTTAAGAGTCTTGTTTTGTTACATTTATTGAACTTGCACACTTGATTCATAAGCCATCATGCAATGAAATTGCATCCATTGATAGTTTGTGAATCAAACTTACTACTTCTTTGAGCTATTCAAATGATAAGGAGGGGTAAATTGTGCAAACAAACCCTTGAGAATATACTGTCTCTGCTCTATTTGCTCTCTGTTGTAGTAGAACAAACCAGTCAGCAGTGGCCGGCAGTCCACTATTGGTGGCTGACAGGCCATCTTAGTTGGCCGGCAGGCCACCTTGTGTGGTGCAAAATCAAGTAGTGTACTTTTGAAGCAGAACATAATTGGTCTGAAGGTGGAAATCAGTACAAGTGTTCTACAGTGCAATAAAGGCATTTAGCAGTAGAAACAGCAACTTTTTCGAGCAGAAATCACATTCATGCATGAGCCCTCCATCGATCCTCGGGATCCATGTTATAAAAATATTAGTGTTGTGATTAAAATAATGGTTTTGTAATTAATTATTTAGAATAGCTAATTCGTCTCATGTTGTAATTATTTTTATTAGCTAGATTAGTTAATTAATTAGTTCATTCGGTTTCTAATAATTAGTTAAGTGGTTTAGCTAAATTATTCATTTGGGTTTGTAATACTTAATTAGTTTAGCTTTAATTAGTTAACTAGTTAGTTTATTCGGACTCTCCTTCGTGAGGGTGCAATGTTGTAATAATGTGTATGTCTTCCAACCCCACATCTTTTTTCCTTTTATTTACTAGCTTATGATGGTTGGTTTAGGACATCATATTTAATGTAGCATGCGTCATGTTTGCATCCACTTGTATTGCATGCACTGAGACTCAACGCATCATACTAACTTGCATTGTCGTTTAAACATTCTTTGAATACGTGCTTAGACTAGATGATATCAAATTGCTTCATTTGCCATATTAGCAGCCGAGCCTATTAATCGCATGCCGCATGTGTTGCATTAGTCATATCGCATAGTTAAGCATCATGCATTTTTATAACTAGTTTCTCTTTTGGCTTGGAGTACTAGGTGAGCCTTTACTCGCTTTAGCATATCACATGTTGATGTTGCCATGTCTAGCATGCTTACCATGAGGCTAAGTGCTTATTTGATAAACTGTTTTGAATGCCTGTGGATGAAGACTAGTTGCTTGAATTGAAATAATTTGAGTAATGTTCTTATGCGATCATTTTTTCAAGTGGTACATATTCAAAACTCTTTTTGAAAACAAACATGAATCGAAATGTTCCAATTCTTACAATTTAGTCTATACTTGTGTGTGTGCGCTTCACATAGTAATGCCAACCTAAAAACCAAAACAAGAGCATAGAATGTAAATAAGATTCATATCATGATTAGTAGAAGTCGATCTTTGATCGAGCGAGTGGGGGTGCCCAATTCATGACCTTCTTCTCTCATACCCAAGTTCCCGAGCTAAGACAATCTTAGTTATGACAGACACGTGGCCTTTGGCACGAGCCATGGGTTTCCTAAATTTTTCAAAAATATTTAGATGGCGACTCTGTATCTGGCAAAGCAGTCTATTTTTTGCAATTTGATTCAAAATCAATTCTTCAAAAGATTTGCCGGATTTGGACTCTTTGTTGTTTATCTATTTCACATTACACTTGTGAGATCAGATTCAGAACCGCGGGAGTCCGATACTGTAGGGCTTATTCAACTTCCGAAAGGGGGCACGAAAAGTCGAGCTACACTTATGCCTCACGACAGTTAAAACCTCATGAGAGACAAAACCTTACCCATGACTTAGAGTTGGCAATAGTTGTTTTAAAGAGCCTCAAATATCTTTTTTCTCAAAAAGAGTTGAACATGAGGCAATAGAGGTGAGTTGAATTCATCAGCAATTATGATTTTGAGATCCTTTACCAGCCGAGGAAAGGAAATGTGGTTGCAGATGCACTTAGTTGACAACATGGGATTATAGCTTCTTTGATGATTCAAGAATGGAAGTCCTTGGAGTTAGTTTTGATGCATGATGTTCAACTAATAGAGAATGTCGAGAGGGCATACATTGGTAGTTTGACCGTGCAACCAATGTTACTTGGTAAAGTTTGTCAGATACAGTATTTAGATGGGTTCCTCATCAAAAAGCTCGATGACCATGTAGTGGATTTGATCAACGATTGTTCTACTGATTGATCTGTGGACTCAGAGGGGGGATTGTGACTCAGGGATAGGTTATGTGTACCTAACATTGTTGAATTGAGGAAAAAGATTATGGATGATGCCCATAAGTCTCGACATACCATTCATCCTGGTGGGACTAAGATGTATCATGACCTGAAAAGGATGTTTTGGTGGAAAGGTATGAAGAAGGATGTAGAAGAGTATGTTTATCGATGTTATGTGTGTCAAAAGGTTAAGGTAGAACACCAATAACCGTTTGGACTTTTGCAACCTCTCAAGGTCCCTATTTGGTAATGGAAGTACATCTCTATGGACTTCGTAGATAGATTGTCGTGGTCTAAGTGAGGCAATGAATCTATTTGGGTGATAGTGGATCGACTCACGAAGTCTGCTCATTTTATTTCTATCTGTGTTCATCGAACTACGGATAAACTAGCTAGGATATATATTTGGGAGGTGGTGCGACTTCATGGCGTGCCAATTTCTATAGTTTCGGATCGTGATCCGTTGTTTGTGGCAGAGTTTTGGGAGAGTTTTCAGCATGCTTTTGGTGCTAGGTTAGACCTGAACATGGCTTATCATCCTCAGACGGATAGGCAAACTAAGCGGGTAAATCAGATCTTAGAGGATATGTTGAGAGCTTGCATCCTCGATCTTGGTGGTAGTTGGGAAGAACATTTGCCATTAGTGGAGTTTGCTTATAATAATAGTTATTACTCAAGTATCGGGGTGGCACCTTTTGAGGCTTTGCATGGGAGGCCATGTCGATCACTTACTTGTTAGATGAAGGTAGAAAATGCGCCGTTGTTAGGGCTAGAGTTGGTGAGAGAGACCATAGAGAAGGTGAACATTATTCGGGAACATATTAAGATTGCACAGATTCGTTAGAAGGGTTACGCTGATAAAAAAATGTAAGGGGGTTGAGTTGAATGTTGGAGATTTTGTATTTTTGAAGGTCTTGCTGATGAAGAGTATCATGCGGTTCGGAAACAAAGGAACGTTGGCACCTAGATTTGTGGGACCATCCAAGATCACTAAGAGGATTGGTAATATGGCTTACAAATTAGCTCTACCACCTGCTTTAGCTATGATTCACAACGTGTTTCACGTATCTTTATTGCGGAAGTGTGTGCAAGACCCTTCATAAGTAGTATCACCAAAGGTGTTAGAGATTAGTGACGATCTAATGTATGTGGTGCGACCAGTTACTATTTTAGACAAGGATGTAAAGCAATTGCTAAGAAAGTAAACTTGATGAAAGTGCCATGGAACGAGGATGAGAATGATATTACTTGGGAATTGGAAGAGAAAGTTCGGCGAATACATCCAAAGTTTTTTGCTTAATACTCTCTCCTATCGAATCTCGGGACGAGATTCTTTTGAGGTGTGTATATTGTAGTGACCCTAATTTTTCGTAAGTCATTATTTATTTATTATTACTGCATTTTATTTTTGGCTTTATTAATTGCATAGATACATGAGAATTTAATGTGGTATTTAATTAATTTAATGTGATAGTTAATTATATATAATTAATCCAAATATTTATATATTTATATATTTTTTATATATAAAAAAAGGTGTTTTATATATTGATAAATATATATGTCATATTTTTGTATATTGTATTTATGTTTATATAATATAATATAAATGTAAATTAGGTTATCATGATCATAGTACTGCCACTTAAAATAATAATAATAATAATAATAATAATAATAATAATAATAAAAGAGGGTTATGCTTGTGTGCGGCAGGAGAGAAAGTCGAGAGAAAGAAAGAAAGCAGAGAGAGACAGAGAGACAGAGAGGGGGAAGGAGGGGAGAAATAAAGGGTTAGGATTTTATTTTGCTGACTTCATCTATTCTCTAAGTATTTCCTTGATCTTCAGAAAATAATTGTGAGTGCAAAACTCACTTCCCTTTATTTATGTTTAATTTGTTGTTTTTATTTATTTATTTTTATTTATTTAATGTTGGTTTGATTCTGTATTTGCATGTAGATGATTGATTGATTTCATTATTTGGTTAAATGTGTATGCAAAGTTTAGAGTTTTTATATATGTTTGTTTTATAGATGTAATCACACTCATGAATATATGAAATTAAAATAAATTGGGAACCAATAGATAAATTCCTTATACTCTACCATAACTCTATGAATTGTTGTTTTATTTGAGTGTTAGTGAGAAAAAGTGTATTAAAAAAAGTGAGGATTATTAGATTTATTTGAATGCCTTAGGCTCGACATTGTTATGTTTGTTCTCATGAGTAGATGAGGGGTTGTGTATATATATTATTGCCTCGCTTTTAGGAGTAGACGAGTTCTTTGATTTACACGTGTACGTATATGCTAACCGTCCGAGGAGTGTGGGTCAAACTCGGGACGATATCCCCATGCAAGTTTGGCTTCGGAGCAGTGTTAGGTATACAGGAGGCACATGAGATATATGTGTAGGCCAGAAATGAAGTGCAAAGTGGTGAAGTTAAGGTACAAAGAATTAAATATGAACTTCTTAGTATAGTTTGAATTGTTTTGATTTGTACATATCGAAAAATAGTAAAAAACCTCAATAAATTACGAAATTTGGGCAGAGGCATGTATACATAATTCTAGACAATTTTTGTATTTTAACTTTTATTAAAAAGATCAATTAGAATTTGTAATTGGATGATCTCGGTTACAATAGTTTTATTCATTTTAACAATGTAGATTTTAGATGTTGTTTTAACCCACGAAACGAGCTCATTTTTATTGATGTCGCGTAAACTGAAGTAAAACATTATTTTGAACACTTTTCGTGTTTTGAACTTTCTGAAAACAAATCATCTTAGGGCAGTTTCTTTTTGTTTTCAGCTTCAAATTTTTCGGTCGAATTTCGATTAGGTTCTTCTATCAAGTTTTCTCTTAACCTGTTCGATTTCTACTAAATTCGTTTGCGTGGATTTTTAGGAAATTTGATTCTATACAACTTTTATTTTTTGAGTTTTGGTCAATTCGAATAATTTAAGCATGAAACGGTGCATTTGTTTTATACTTTTTCTGTAATTTACTTATGATTAAATTATGCTAACTTTATTAATTTTTATTTTTTTGCAGAATAGTGGGTTTTACTAACTTTTTATGCAAGACTGATCCACCATATTATATTATTTTTATTTTGTTTATTTTATACTCAATTTATGTTTAGTTGTGTACGGGTAAGAAACTAAATGTCATCGTATCTCGAGAAACTACCCCTTCGTCTCGGTGTGGGTGGAACTACTTGTCTTATCCCGTAACAAGAATTAAATGTACTTTTATTTGTGTCTGGTGGACACGAGGGTGTCAAATCTTGTACTCATACCAGTATTCTTCTATATTGACCCGTTTTGTCTCTTGGCATCTTGGGTGCATTCTGTATGAGCGCAGCTGAGCTTCCTTTGCAGGATTAGTTGGGACTACAGTGGTGACGAGAAATAACTACGGTTGTAGAACATGTCTCTCGGATTTCATCTATTTTTTCATGAATCTATATTGGATGGTTTGGTTGGCGTTTGTAAAAAAATTTTCCGCTTGTTTTTTTTTTTTTTTTTTTTTTTTTGGGCATTGAAATTTACTTAAACCTTACAAGACGTGAATATTTAGATTTTTGTTTCATCCCTATGATTTGGATGATGGAATATTGATTAGGGTTTAGTCTTAATTTAATATTTAATTATTCAAATTTTGGGGTGTGACAATTGTCTTCTCCACCCACTAAGCTAAACCCCTTGGGGTTGCAATGTGCCATCATTTTATAAATAAAAGTAATTTACATGATTGTTTAAACATAATTCTACTATTATTCAATTAAACATAAATTCCTACTTAATAAGAGTCCACTTACTATTCCATCAAATTATTAAATAAAATTTTTGGATATGTTAGGTATTTTTAAAATATTAGAATTTATAAAAATTACTAAACAATTTTCATATATCTGTTGGCTATATATTTTGTACAGACCAATTATAGCTTAACACGTGGCTTGTAAAGGGTAATTTGAGGAGTTAATGCAAGTCTCCAATCAGCGACAGACGCGTGGCAATTCATATTGGTAATGGTGAGTCTACGTCGCATGGAAGCAGTTAGAAGGCACAAGGTGACGTAGCCCAACGGTTACTCACAATTCAAATTCAAATTCAAGAGGGAAGCCCAACTGCAAAGAAGGTGTCGTGGGAGCAGATTGTTCAAGGCCATAACCAATGATCATGGAAGGGCATTTCAACAGTTAGAAGTCCACTTCGATGGTTACTATTGTAGAGTATAAATAGAAGAGAAGGCCAACCGAAGAACGACCCAGACTCAGATCCAGAAACCAACCGTTTACTTCATATTTTCTTTCCAATTCTTCAATTCCTGTACCGTACTTCATTTCCTAGGAGTAGTTTTAAGTAGTTGTTGCTATAAACCTTTTCAAGGCTGAGTCATTTCATTGTAAATTCTTGTTTGCTTAATGAAATTCAGTTTCTGAACAGTGCTTTGTACTTGTTATTATTTGTAAGCTTCTCCTAAACAAGCCACTAGTAAAAGTCCTCTTCATTGAAGCTAATAGAGCTTCAACAAAACTGTCTAATAATTGGTTGGTAATTAAAAATTCTATAAGGACTTATTGATCCTTGTTGGCACGCTTTAAATTACTTAATTAACCTTCAAAACCCCAAAAAGCCAACATATATTTTTGGTACGCCCAGTGGGACTATTAAAATTGTCTAGACGTAGAGCAAGAGGAGAAAATAAACGCCTAGAAGAGGGTGTGGAAGGAGAGGTAGAAGTACCTAACCCAGAAAATAATACAATGTCACATCTTATGGATGCACCTATCCCATCAAATCCTCCACAAATAGTTGAACAAACCAGCACTTCAGAATATGCAACACATGTCCAACATACTGGACAGGGCCGTGAAACTGGACCTTTAACTATCCCTTCTACCCAACCAATGAATCCATGAGAAGGTTTAGTAGATGCTATGGGACAGCAACTAATGTATACAGTGGAAAGATGGGCAACATCCTTTTTGGATCGAATGAACTCTCAACAATTAACTGTTGTAAGACAGGCTGAAGAAAACGTGAATTCCCTTCAGCATAAATTGGCTTGAGATAAACAGCCTATGCAAAATAATGGACAAACTAATGGTCGAACTAGTAATCAAAATCATGAGAGGCTATCACCTATGCCTCAGTCATGGTATGACGCTCTTTCGAGACCATTAGCGAATCAAAATGGACCATTGCCCGCTAAGGAAACCATACAAATTGGTGGATCTGGGCTAGCACAAGGAAATGGCATGAGGATATTTTTGAATCCTATGTTTGAAGCCATACTTGGCACACGAGGTTTCACTAATCCTATGTTTGAATTTGCACCTGGGGGGTTAGAAGGATTTCCTGTGGTTGGAAGAGAAACAACACATGTTCCTTCTCCTATAGCACCTTTCGTAGGGCCTTTCCCAGGACAGATTCCAAGAGGTCAGCGATACCTTCAACAACAACCAATACAACAAGGACAGCCAATCCTGAATGTACTTATATATGGACCAAGAGGCCCTCAGGCACATGGAGTTCCACTAAACCCTATGTTTGTTCCTCTAGCAGTGGTCCAACCAGCACAAAATATGGTTCATAGGGACCAAATTGCTGATATTGTTAAAGAAATGTGTTGACCTATGGCTCGGGGGGTCTAGACTCCGGTGTACAAAAAACCTTACCCAGAATGGGTAGATAAAGTACATCAATATCCAAGGGGTTTAGAATATCAGACTTTGCCCTTTTTTATGGAAATGGAAACCAGTCCACAGCGGAATACATTGCTAGGTTTACAGGCCAGTATGGTGAGTTCAATAATAATTATTACATAAAACTAAGACTTTTTCCAAACTCTCTAACTGGGGCAGCCTTCGTATGGTATATAAACCTCACACTTGGCTCTATCCAAACTTGGCAACAAATGGAGGAAGTATTTCATGCCTAATTTTTCCAAACAAAGCCTAAGGTTTCTATGGCAAACTTGGCAAGATTAAGCCAAATGCCTAATAAGAAGGCTGCTCAATTTATTACCAGATTTAAAAGGGCATGAAACAAATGTAGGGTCATGCTACCTGAGCTTGAATTTGTAAGATTGGCTCAAAATGGGTTGGAATTTAGGCTTCAAAAGAAGTTTGATGCAGCTGAATTTTGAGACTTAGTAAAATTAACCTATAAAGTTTCTAGATATGAAACCTTGCTAGAAGAAAAACAAGATAGAAACAACGCATCCTATAAAACCTATTATAGGGACCCTAACTACGAAATTGATACAGCAGAGATCATAGGAAAAGAACCTATGACCTGTGAAGCATTGATTTAGCAAGACACTACAATAGACTAGCAACTTAAAAAAAAAAAAGACCTTTGTTGGAAGTACTGTTTTGACATAACAAAAGCAGATGACATTTTTTATCATTTGCTTGTAGCCTACTTCCTAAAGTTACCAAAGAGAGTAAAGATCCCCACTCCTAAAGAACTTAAAGGGAAAATGTATCGTAAGTGGCACAATTCTTGGTCTCACTCAACTAAAAACTACATTGTTTTTTGAGACAGGATCCAAGAACAGATTCGGAAGGGAAGGCTAAAGTTTCCAACTAAGACTGAGAAAGCCCTGGAAATTAACACCAACCTGTTTCAAGAGATTTGAGAGGCTGCAGCCAATGTTGATATCCCAGATTTCCAAAATCTCTCCTTGAAGGAATTGGAGGAAGTCACTGTGCAGATGCATGTGGTTAGCCAGGTTGCCTTCAAGAAAGATACCACAAGTTCACCAGCCAGTGGGCAAAGCTTTGTAGGCCAAAAGGATAGCTCTAGTGAACAAATATTGGATGATGACTCCCTCAAAGCAGCTGTAGTGCAGAGGATGTGTCCCAGATGCAGGATGAGTTACAAATGGCTAAAAGGGCTCCCAGTTGATGGGAAACAATATTATAAAGATGTGCAGAGAGACCAAAAACCAGCTAGCACGTACAACAGAAGGCCATATCCAACTGGTCCTAGACAACATTCATCCTTGGTTGGCTCACCAGACACCAGGATGCAATCAAAGGGAAAGAGGTCCTTACATGAAAGCAGGTCACCTAACTATTGCAGGGTGAGCAATCAGCTGGAAGGGAAGCCTGAATTTGGCTCAAGACAGGGAACCAGGCTTAATGATTGGCATCCAAGAACTACTTTGAAGCGAATTACGAAGACAGGGGTAGCAGGCCCAACAGCTAGAGCAGTAAGTTCATAGGTCCTTGGGGTTCCAGATTGGTTTGTTATGCAGAGCAAACCTAAATTCATATCGACACAAAGTAAGACTTTCGAAGACAAGGGAAGGATGACCAAGCCTTCTTTGGTGGCTCCAAATAATTAGGTTCTGCCCAAAAACAAGGGAACCAAACATGGTTCCAATAATTTTCAGGTCCCAGAGGAGGAAGATCCAACGAAGGTACATTCAATATCAGAGGGACCTGAAAGAAAGTAGAGAAAGTACTTCTTTGGCATAGTAAAAAAGCCAAATAGAAAAAGAAGAAGGTTCAAGGCCCGCTCCTAAGATCAAAGAGGGTGCTAGTAGAGAACAGTTGGCCAAAGTTCATGCTAAACTGAAAGCCAAAGAAAGATCCAGCCTAGCAGGTCTTGAAAAGGACTTAATGGAAAGTGATGATGAGACAGATGGAGAGGTTGAACTAGGCCAAGAGAAGGAATTAGCTGAAGATGAAATGTTCGAAGCCTTTATGGCCGAACAGAGCTTCTTGGTTGAAAAGCCAACAGGAGTACATCATAAACAAATTGCTTCGAAGGAACCCACCAGCACTGAGGTACCAGAGTGCAGTATGGAGGATGCCTCCCAAGCTTCAAAGCAGACTAATATGGAAAGAGAGCAATTGCAGCCAGGGGTACAGTTTGGCTTATTCCCTCGAATGCCATTAAATATGGTTTATGTGCTGCCATAGGAATTCCAAGCTAAGGAGGGAAACCAAGAAGGTCAGGAAGATGACACCATTACAGTTTCTAGTGAAGATTCACAGGCTAGCATGGTTCAAGATGAGTCAGAAGTGGCCAAGACAATGGAAACTGATGAAGAAAGTGAAGAGATAAGCATTAACCTCTCATACCCCTTCGAATACCCGACAATACCTATGACTTAGCCCGTTAAGCCCCCGTATATCAAGCCTTACTTCAATGGGATACAAATGAACAGGGTGTTAGTAGACAATGAAGCAATAGTGAACCTGCTTCCAAGGTCCACTTGAAGAAGTTAGGGAAAAGAAACCCTAGGTTGATCCCAACAAGCACAACCATTGCTAGTTTTGCTGGGGATAAGCAGATGGCTCAGGACATTCTACCTATCAACCTGAGTGTGGGGACCAGAGATTTCAAGACAACATTCTTTGTTATGGACATGTAACACCCGCATCCTTTAATCCATTGGAGAGTGTATTTAATTCCTTTATTTTCTTTTTTCTTTTTTTGGAGTCTTTGGAGTTGTTGAATGTTGGTTTTGGAGGAGTATTATTTGATTTAAACTCGTTGGGTTTGTTTGCTTGTGTTTGTTCTTGGCAAAAGTTCCTTAGAAACTTAGAAATTCTGTTCCAGGGCCGACACCAGCCTTCCTAAGGGTCGACCCTTACTTGTTGCAAAAAATTCTGGAAGTCGTGCTGGAATTTAGGGTCTACACCAGCCTTGGTGGTGTCAACACCTGTCTCTTGTTGCTGTCCACAAGGGTCGACACTAGTCTGGGAAAGGTCGACCCTTGTATGTTGCTGAATCTGGAAGTTACTTGCTGGAATTTAGTGTTGACCCTTCCTGTCCAAGGGTCGACACCTTGCTTGTTGCACAGATTGCTTTCTTCCTAAAGGGTCGACACCTACGTGTAATTTTCAGCTTTTTGGGTTGGTTTGGGCCCTACTTTTTGGGGGTTTTTGACTTGTTCTTTTCATTTGACTTTGAGGCTATTATTTTATTATTACCTTGCTACTATAAATAGGCTCCAAACATATTTTCATTTCACTTTTCTCCTCTTTCCTCTCTCTCAAACCGTGAGTTCTCTTCTCTCTCCCTAAAACTCAAACTTTTTCACTTAAATCTCTAGATCTACTCACCTAGAGTGATCTTTTCACCTTGGTCCCGTCAAGGGCTTCATTTTGATTTGAATAATTCATGGTTCCATTGCCGGTGAATTTTGGGTTGTCATCTACTTGCTTCAAGAGGCAGGGGTTTCTAGTTCTTCTTCAATACCCTCATTTATAGATGGATTTGTGGTATTTTCTTTATACAAATACAAAGTTTATATTTTTCATGCATATTGTGACTATTCATGAGATTGGGGGTTAGGGTTTGAAGAGTTAGGTTTACTTGTTGGGTTATGATCTTGGGTCATGAGATTAGGTGTAAAATTAATAGAAGAGTTGGGCTAAAAAGTGTTTATGTGAAAAGCTTTAATTTCTCTTAAAAACCCTAGTTTGGCTCATGAAGATGGTTAATGGTTTTGCTTCGATTGATAGTAGAATCATGAAAATGCAGTGTTAAATTACACATGTACAGGTTTGATTAAAATGTTAAAGAGTTTGAAAATTTTAGGTAAAAGTTGCGATTGAACTCTTAATGTTGATGTTTTAAATTATGTAATAATATGAAACCAAATTTGGGGGGAAAAAATTACTAATGGTATGGATGATATGAGCTTTGTGTTGAAATGGTTGTGTTGAATTTTGTTGTGTGTTATATGTTTTGTGAATTGTATTGGGTTATGTTGTGTTGAGTTGAGTTAGGTTGTGTTGTGTTGAGTTGAGTTGGGTTGTGTTGAGTTTGGCTGAGTTGTGTTGTGTGGAGTTGAGTTGTGTTGGGTTGAGTTGAGTTGTGTTGTGGTTGGTACCCGCACGGGGAGTCGAAAAAGTTTTTGGAGGCCCACGTCCCGCCGTATAATAGTCAGCAAATGTGGGGGATGGTTTTAAAATTGAAAAATAGTTTTTCAGTGCCCACAGCCGTCTGTATAATAGTCAGTAAATATAGGGGTGGTTTGAATTCAAGGTGCCCAATTGCCCCGTCTAGGCTTATTGCTGGACGAATGTGGGGAATATGTTTTTGGGTGTCCACACAGTCCTGTTGTATAATAGCCGGCAAAACTGGAAAAACGGATGGTTTTCGAAAATGTTTTGGGTGCCCACGTCCTGCAGGATAATAGCTGGCAAATGTGGGGGAATGGTTTTAAAAAAGTTGAAAATGGTTTTTGGAAAAATGTGATTTTTGGAAGAAAATGGTTTTTGGGAGGTCACTTCCCGCCGTATAATAATTGGTAAAAGGTGGAAAGTGCTATGGATTGGGTGCCCGTTGTCCCGCCTTATCAAGTCGACAAAAAGGTGGAATGTGTTGAGTCGATGATAATATGTATGAATTAAGATGAACTCATGAAATTACAATTGATGTGTAATTTGGCATGGAAAGGGAATGCATATAGAAATTATCTGAAGAAATTAAATTAAAAAGGGTTTATTTTCCTTGTGATGTGTTGAATTATGATTGATAACACACATGTGGATATGATGTAGTTGTGATAAATTGAATTATAGTTGATAATGCAAGTATGGATGTGATGTAATTGTTAGATAAGTAAGAGTTGAGTGTAGGATAAGAATTATTGAATATAAAGGAGATTTGGATTTCTACATTGAGGAGTTATAACAAATATGAATAGATTGGTGGGAATAACATGTATGTAGGATGTTTTAGAGTATTAAGGGAACTTGAACTTGAGATTATGATATTATAATAAATGTAACTAGTAAAATGGGAGAATGGAAATAAAAAGAGGAATGTTAAGATGGAAATCAAATGAGAAATATTTTGGAATGGGTTAATAAATATAAAATGAGGTGGTTCCTTAAACATGTTTGTTTTCAAAAGAAAATTTATGGCTTTCTGATAATAAGGGATAGTTTTTATGGCTGAAGGTTTTCCTTAAATGTTCAAATGACTTTTGAGAAAAAGGTACTCTACGTATGGTATTTTGAAATTACAAAACGTTACCTACTATATGATATCACTCTTCATGCATGATCATTTCTATCTATAGGATGGTTATTGTTTTAGAACTATGAAATTCCTACTGGGCAATTGTGCTCACCCCTTGTTATTTCATTTTATTTATTTTTTTACAAGAAGATAATTTGGATTGATTGGTTGGAGGATTAGGAAGTTCATGTATCTTTTGTGTAATCTCATTGTACATTAATGTTTGTAATTATTTATTTGTAACTCCGTAGCGGGAGCTTAGCATGTATTATTAATATTGTTGTATTCATCATGAGAGAGAACATGTACTATTATGTTTCTATTACTCAAGGGTAATACATATTTGTTTTATTTGTAAAAAAGAAAAACAAAAAATGGACCTAAATTTCAGGCTCTTGGTAATGTTTCTGAGTAATTAAAATTTGGGGCGTTACAGGATAGCAATGCCAAGAATAATGCTTTGCTTGGTAGAGATAGATCCACACCAATAAATGTGTGTCTTCCTCTCTACATCAGAAGATGATGATAGCACTGTGCAATGGGGAGACAGAGGAGATCAGTGTAGATCCACGGCCCTTTATTGCTTGTGCTGATTTTGTAGAGGCCAGGCTATACACTAAAGGGGTGGTCCCACTCAGTGTACTGAGGAAATCTGATGGAACAACCAAAGTGACGGCTGATAAGGAAGTAGCACACTTGAAGCATCTTGTACAGGAGAGTGCTGATGAAGAGTTCATCACCAAAGATGACAATAATGCCTGGTTGTTGGCAAAAAGATCAAGACCAAGAAGCCAGACCATTGGTTTTAATCAAATTTTCAGCATTGGACATAGAGTCAATAGTCCAGAATGTCACGCCCCAAACCCGCCCCTAAAAGTTTGGGCATGACCTATTCAAAACAGACTTGAAACCTGGATATACATAACATATGGGGCCTGAACGGAAGCACGAAATATGAAAATAATTAAACAAATAAACTCCATTGAGCTACTTCTACATGCCAGGATCTCATTCATCACATGCATTATAGTGGCTAGATAAATTCCAAACTATATTCCGGAGCATATACATGCACATTTACAGTTCCAGCCTTATGATTGGGTGTATACAACAAAATAAACATGAAAGTTAGATACATCACTCTTAAATGGACACCCCTACGCAGCCAACATCTTATACGGGGCTTGGACATATGAAGGTTAACAAAATAAAGCGGCGTCTTGGCTAGGACTAACCACTTGATTGGTGACCTACAGAAACAGACATAACAGAGAGTGAGCCGGGCTCAGTGAATAGTAATACATAAATAAAATGATGCATAACTTGAAACATAATACATATCAACGCATATATAGAAATGCAGAGTTTACATAATTAGTCTGATTCTGTGCTAATTTCATAACGGCCTTAGGCCCAGTCTTAAAACATAATAGCTTGAGACATAATAGCTTGAATCATAACGGCTTTAAGCCCTTGAATATCATAGCATTAAACTTTTAAACATGTTGGCATATAGCCCTTGAAACATATGGCATAAAGCCCTTGAACATGTGGCACAAGGCCCTTGTACCTTGTAATGGCATAAAGCCCTTGTAACTTGTAATGGCATAAAAGCCTCATAACTTGTAATGGCATAAAGCCCTTGTAACTTGTAATGGCATAAAGCCCTTGTAAACATGTTGGCATTAAAGCCCTTGAAAATGACATGAAGCCCTTGTAAACATGTTGGCATTAAAGCCCTTGAAAATGGCATGAAGCCCTTGTAAACATGTTGGCATTAAAGCCCTTAAAAATGGCATGAAGCCCTTGAAAATTGCATGAAGCATACTTAAACTTGTAACATATACATGAAACATACCTGAAATATCCTTGAACTTGTAATATACTTGAAACCATACTTGAAACATACTTGAACTTGTAATTTACCTGAAACCATACTTAGACCATACTCGAAATATACTTGAATTTACAATATACGTGAACTTGTAACAGGCGTATACTGGTAACATATTTGGACTTGTAACATACATAGACTTATAGCATACTTGGACTCGTAGCATACATGAACTTATAACATACTTGAACTTATAACATATTAAACTTATATATACTTGAACTTATAAACTTACTTAAACTTGTGAATACTTGAACTTGTCACATATATTAACTTGTAACATTCTTGACTTGTAACATACGAAATCTTGTAACAGACTTGAGCTTAGAACATACGTAAACTTGTAAACATTCATTAAGTCATAACGTAACATATCAGAAAACAGGGCCTTTCTTGTCATATTATGCCATTATTGTGCGCCTAACATAATAGAATGATTCATATTCTTATGTAGTCACATAAGGATGTTAAACCTTTGCATTCATGTGTAACACAACCAAACAACTTCAGATTCATATGGATTCACATAGTTTTTCCAATTATTCTGATTCTTCGAAGACGAACATCAGTTCCACTTATCCTTTAAGAAATCACATAGGATGCTTATAAATAACAAAGGGTTAATATTTGTCATTAACAGAACAAAGGATTCCAAAATCATACCGACGTACGCGAATCTTTCAGTGTTTATGTCAGTTCATATTGAATTCCAATTGTCATAAATGTTCGTATAACACTTACAAAGAACAGAGCATTAGTAACAATAATTATCAACAATACATAAAATATACATTTTTGTACTACTACTCACCGTGATTAGATGCTTGGTCCGCCTCTGTAACTGACCCTACACAATTCATAATACACATAGAAATCGGGTCACATATAATTATTCCGTTCTTAACTTGTTTAATTCTTTTTATCCCATTTACACATCACTTTGCAATTCAGCACAAATCAAATTAAATCCTTGAATCTCATTTCAACATTCCACACCCGAGTTCATGTCATCCATATCCTTATTAAATTATTTCCTTAATTTTTCCTTTACATTATAGCATGAATTCCAACATTTATAACAAAGTTCATTCGCAAATTTTAAACATAATTTCCAAACATTTCCAAATTCCAATTAAACTTGAACACATCTAATTCAATATCTCAATTTCATTACTTTACTTCCAATTTGGGCCAATTCATTGGTTATCATTAATAACCAACCTAGGGTTTCAAGGAAAAAGAGGATTTTTAACAAAAATCAAACTTCTTAAATCATCACTCCTAATTCCAATTTTCCAAATGATTTTACATCTAGGATTCTCAATCCATCACTTAAACCCATCAATTTAACTCCCAACATCACAAACATTAAAACCCCCAATGTTCAAACCCAAAATTCCCAAAATCTCATAATTTCTTCTATATACATAACATGAATGAAAATTGTACCATTATACAATGAAAATACCTCAAATCTATCTACGGATGTAAATATTGAAGAGTATTAAAACCCTTACCTCAAGAATCAAACAAAGGAGCAAGGATTGAGAAGAATCCTCCAAAATCTCGAAATTCCAATCTGTAGAACATAATAATCTTCATGCTTCTTCACTTTTTGATGGATGATCTTGATCAAAACTAAGAGAAATGGAAGGTTTTGGAGATTAAGGACATAGGGTTTTCGAACCTAGGGGAGAGGGATGAAGAGGGGAAAAGGAAAATGTGAGAAATGATCCAAAAAATCTCATTTTAAGCTGCTGTCCCGTAATTCCCGCTCGAGCGGAGGAATTCCAGTTCGAGCGTACCTGTTTTCAACATAGATTTCGAAACTTTGAACATGTATAACTCTCCCATCCGGACTCCGTTTTAGGTCGTTCTTGTGTCCAAATTGAAGCCCCGGAAATAAGCTTTCCAATGGTTCTAACCCCACATCCAAATTCAAAGTGTAGAAAGAGAAAAGGACAAAAGAGTGACGGCTGGTCGCAGACAATTTATTCTAATTAAAGCTTTTGGTCCAATCTTACTTTACCATCATATTACCACCTCAACCAATACTCCAAAATAAAATAAGAAAGTTCCAAATACACAAATAAAAATGTCCAAAAACAAACCCATGTGCTTCAGAAATACAACTCAACCAGGAGACCCGCTCGAGCGCCCAACCTTGCGCTCGAGCGTGCAGACTAACAAAGCCGTCCGCTTGAGCGTAAACTCCCCCGCTCGAGCGGAAAATCACAACTCCCAGAATCTCAGGCCGTCTGCAGAATTGCTGGAAACCCCAAAAGTCCGCTTGAGCGTTAACTCCTCCGCTCGAGCGGAGGGAAAAATTCTGGGTCGTTACACAAAAAGTGCAAGAAAAAGAGAGAGAGGCCATGAAGATTGGTTGTAATCAGGAGCAACAAAAGGCCAAACATTTGGCTCTTGGAAAGTACTGTGCATTGGATATTGAAATAAAAGTCCAAGAAATATAGGAAGAAGAGGCTTTGTAGATAGATTTTGTCTATGAAGAAAAAAGTAGGGATGTTAAACCAGAAAGGATAGAGGTAGAACCAGATGAAAGAGTTGCTTCGAAGATAGAAGAAGTCAAGAGAGAAGCGTCAGTGAGTGCCCAAGTGCACGACCCCTTGGAAAAAGTCGACTTGGGTGAAGGTTCAGCACAACAATCTACCTATATCAATGCTTGGTTAGATCCTAATGACAGGAACCAGTTGTTGGTGGTCCTGAAACAATATAAGGATTGTTTTGCTTGGTCTTATAATGAACTGCCTGGGTTAGACAGATCATTTATGGAATATAGGCTCCCAATGAAGCCTAATTTCAGGCCACACAAGCAGAAGCCAAGACGGATGAGTCCTGAAGTGGTTCAAAAGGTGAAAGAGGAAATTGTTAGGCTTTTTAAAGCAAGCTTTATTAGAACAGTCAGGTATGTTGAATGGTTGTCTAATATTGTACCTGTGGTTAAAAAAAATGGCAAAATGAGGGCATGCATCGACTTTAGAAACCTAAATTTGGTAACTCCAAAAGATGAGTATCCCATGCCTATAGTTGACTTGTTGGTGGATAGCTCAGTAGGACACAAGATTTTGTCCATGATGGATAGGCATTTTGGCTATAACTAGATCTACATAGTAGAAGAGGATGTCCACAAGACAACTTTCAAGTGTCCTGGAAACATTGGCACCTTTAAATGGATCAAGATGCCATTTGGGTTGAAGAATGCTGGAGCAACATACCCAAGGGCAATGAACACTATCTTCCATGATCTCATTGGAGAGTACTTAGAGTGTTACATTAATGATATTGTTGTGAAATCCTAGTCCATGGAGGAGCACCTGGTTCATTTGACAGCAACCTTCGAAAGAATGAGAGAATTCAAGTTGAAACCAACCCTCTCAAGTGTGCTTTTGGTGTATCAGCTGGAAACTTCTTGGGATATGTAGTGCACAAGAAGGGAATATAGATTGATCAGAATAAAGCCAAAGCCATCATTGGGGCCAAACCTTCATCAAGTAAGAAAGAATTGCAAAAATTCCTTGGTCAGGTTAATTTCCTTCGAAGGTTTATTTCTAACACTGCAGGAAAAACTAAAGTATTTTCTTCTTTGTTAAAGCTAAAAAATGAAGAAGAGCTTGTCAGGACAGGTGAGCATCAAGCTGCTTTCGAAGGAATTAAATCCTACTTGGCCAAGCCTCCAGTGTTGATGCCACCAAGGAGAGATAAACCCTTGAAGCTATACATTACTACAGCAAAAGATTCATTGAGAGATTTTCTGGCTCAGGACAGTGAAGAAGGCAAGGAACAAGAAGTTTACTACCTTAATAGGTTTTTAAATTCTTGTGAATATAAATACTTAGCTGCAGAAAAGTTGTGCCTAGCATTGTACTTTGCAGCAATGAAATTAAGATATTATCTTTTGCCCACTATTGTCTTGGTAATTGTAACCGCAAACTTGATTAAATATATGTTATATAGACCTATGCTAAGAGGAAGAATTGGCAAATGGCTATTAGCCCGATCAGAGTTTCATCTAGAATATGTTCCTTAAAAAGCAGTAAAAGGACAGGTTTTGGCTAACTTTTTGGCAGATCATCCATGTCAAACAGAAAGCCAAGAGATAATGGATCTTGGTATGGTCAATGTTGAGCCATGGAAAATGTCATTTGATGGATCAAAAGCCAATGGTCTAGTTGGAATTGGTGTTGTAATTAAGTCCCCATAGGAGATAAAAACCACACATGGTTTCAAAGTTGATGAAACTGCTTATTCTAATAACTAAGTTGAGTATGAAGCTTTAGTAATGAGACTTGAGATACTTATTAGATTACAAGCTCATGCAGTTGATATATTTAGGGATTCCCAATTGGTAATCAACCAAGTAAAAGGAATTTTCAAATGTCAAAGTGCAAGCATGTTACCATATTATATTGTTGCATTGCATTTGCTTTCTCAGTTTCAGATAGCCAATGTGACTTATATCCCAAGATTCATGAATCGCAAGTCCAATGATGTAGCTCAGAAAGCCTCAAATTTCAGAAGAAGTGGTGACACCCAAGTGGACATAAGTCAAGCAACATATCAAAAGTTAATACTACCTTTGGCTAAAAGGGGTATCATGGTAGAAGTTAACTGGAATAACTTAGAAGAGCATGATTGGAGACATCCAATCATCCAATATTTAACTGGTCCTTCTTCGAACGCCAACAGAACAATTAAATTGTAGTGAATGCAATTTATAGTATATGGGGATGCTCTTTACAAAAGGGGGCAGATGGGTTGCTGTTAGAATGTCTAGGGCTAAAAGAGGCACTGACTGCCATGGCGGAGGTGCATGAAGGCATTTATGGCACCCATCAGCCTGGTGTGAAGATGAGATGGTTGTTTCGAAAGCATTTCTATTATTGGCCAACCAACCTTAAAGATTGTATATTGTATGCAAATGGATGTCAGGCATGCTCAAAGCATGGCATGATAAGACATGTACGAATAACTGATTTACATGCAATGGTGAAACCATGGCCATTTATTGGATGGGCAATGGATATGATAGGGAAAATATATCCATCCTTTTTGAAGCATCATTGTTTCATTCTAGTGGCCACAGATTACTTTACTAAATGGGTCGAAGCTAAGCCTTATAAGGCTGTGGATCAGATTGAAGTTATTAGATTTATCAAAGAATTAATCCATAGGTTTGGCATCCCACAAACCATAACTATAGATAATGGGACTATGTTTGTTATAAAGATGGTGAAGTCTTTTGCAGTAGAATTTGGGATTAGTTTTATTAATTCCACCCCCTATTATGCACAAGCAAATGGTCAAGCTAAATCATCTAACAAGTTCTTGAAAAAGGAATACAAAGAGTTGTGGAAGACAATCCTAGGGATTGGCACAACTTGTTGTTAGATATGTTATGGGCTTACAAGACTTCTCCAAGGTCAAGTACAGGAATCACTCCTTATGCTTTAGTATATGGGCATGATGCAATGTTGCCAGTAGAAATTAATATCAAATCCTTGAGAGTAAAATGCCAAAACTAGTTAACTACTGAGCAATATCATCAGAGCATGTTCTTGGAATTATATGAGGCTAGGATTTTGACATTAAATAATATCCTCTTCCAAAAGAAGACGGCAACAAAGAGTTATAATAAAAAAAGTCATGCATATTAGCTTTGATGAAGGTGACTTGATATGGAAAACAATACTTCCAATAGGCATTTAGAGCCATAAATTTGGCAAATGGTCACCCAATTGGGAAGGACCATATCAAGTTCATAGAGTCCTACCTAGGGGTGCCTACCATCTGAGAAATCTAAATGGTTATGTGCTTCCCAAGAAAATCAATGGTAGGTATTTGAAACCTTATTATCTAACTGCGTGGGAAACACAAGGAGTGTAGAAAGTGCTAGGTAAAGAGCATGGAACACTTAGATAGATAATAAAGAGTTTTCATTTCATATAGATTTGAGTACATGTAGCCATAATTGGCCCAAAAATCACTATAATGTTTCAGTTGTTCCTTTACAATTGATTCTCTACTCCTAAGGGATGGGAACAGCTGAATGATTGTAAACATGTCCTGCCTTCTGTCAGTTAGCCCTTGGTTAGTAATTTACAATTTTTTAGCATGTCGATCCAAGGCTAGGTTGACTACTGCTAGCTCCTCTTCCAATTGGGCCTTTTTCTCCAAGAGTTGGGTTCGAAACTGAGAGGCATAGGAATGTTGTCCCTTTAATTCAAACACCTCAGCATGTATATGGGAGACAAACTATTTGTCCTTTAGCAGCTTTGGCCATGTGGCAAATATTGATATAGAAATCTATGGTGGTTGCTACCTGGGCTAAGTAGTTGAAGAAAGCTATGTTGGATTGGTCGAAAACTTTGCAGCATTTGAGGAAACCATTTTAATGATAGGCTTTTGTAAGGCTTCAAATGAAATCCTTAAGAAAGATTGCAACAAATCCAAGTAGGTACCCAAGTCCACCCAAGGCAAGGAGGCTTCAGTAGCGATAGAAGAGCTCTCGATAATCTCTAAAAGGGAGTCAGCAAGGATCAGTGGCTTAGTCTCGTTGCTTGGTGCTCGAATCGGTGAAGATATGCCAAATAAGTTGGCCAGCTGAGCCTCAAAGATGTTCATCTCCTCTTCTAATATTATCAGTACGGAGGAATCACTGGTTGTAGGAAGAAATGGAAATATGGGGATAGGAGAAGGAGTTGAAGATTCCCCAGCAATGTCTATTGTCCTGGCCACCAGCAAGTCAAGAGAAAAGGGACTGGAGCTGGATGGCAGGAAAGAAATTGGTGAGCTGTCAGTGTCATCCTTGGAAGTACCAGCTGCCACTGGAGATGTGACAACTAGGGTTCTCTCAGGTGATAGTGGGGTAGCCAGGACTCTGGGAGGGGCCTGCAAAGGTAAGACAATGGAAACCAGAGGCAAGTTCAAAGAAGTGAAAAGGCCAGGAGAAAGGGAAGCTGAGATGCTTGGCCTCAAGGAAAGAAGGGAAGAAGGCATGGAGAGTGTTGAGCTGGAAAGGGAAGTATTATCTAGATAGGCTCTACACTCACTAGCACTTCAATGTTAACCTTCATTTTTCCTTTTAAGGTTGCATTTAGCTCTGCAGAAGTTAAAAATGGCCCTTCATTCATAGGCAAAGCAGAGGAAACCAGTGTCAAAGGATGAGGAACTGGAATGACTGCTACTGCATGTTAGAAAATAAACAGAAAATGTTAATTTTATGCTAAAATCCTGGAAAAGGAAACTATCAAAAGGGACTAAAAGAAATTACCAGCTTCAGAGGTGGTAGTGGTGATAGTTAGAGAGCTGCGAGGGGTATAATGCTCAGCAGTTTATTTCTTCCTTGCAACCTCTTTTTGTAATGCATTAGCAGCAGCAGCTTCGTTCCTTAGTGTTTGTTTTGCCTCCTCTTCTTGGACCTTTGGAAGACAATAATCTCTTTAGATTGTTCCCTCTCCACTGCTTTGGTAGTTGTCTCATGGGTGAAAACCTTGATAAGATCAGAGAGAGAGACTGCCATTTTCTTCTTCCTTTTAAATGGTGTTTCTTTTCTCTTTTCTTCTTCCTTCTCTTCTATATGAACTTCAGGTACCTCTTCCTCAGGGTCAAGCAAAAGTTTTCTTTTCTTTTGTTGTTGTTACTTGCCCTTGAGAATAGCTAAAGCTTGAATCCA
Organism: Camellia lanceoleosa; assembly: GCA_025200525.1. Lineage (NCBI taxonomy): Eukaryota > Viridiplantae > Streptophyta > Magnoliopsida > Ericales > Theaceae > Camellia > Camellia lanceoleosa. The sequence goes on from CM045758.1 coordinate 108,380,744, forward strand.
CTAGGGAGATTCCTCCTGTGGATTTCCTGCACCAAGTATTGTGGCCATGAGTAAAATAGACAATGCATCATAAAAAAGAAAAAGGGTAGAAGAGACAGAATGCATACCCTACTTCGAAGTGGCCCTGGTGATTCTAGGAAGAGGAGATGAAGCGGCAGCAATAGGAGGAATTGGGGCAACAGGAACAGTGGAGGCAGTATAGTGGTCCCAGCCTCCTTGGGCTTGGCTTGGGAGAGCACATCTAACTCTACCAGCGGATCTTTGGGAGGGATTGCTAGGCGCACCTCCATATTGGTTGTCTACCAATTTTGAAATCTTTTCAAAGCTGTGCCATTTGGGATGAAGGGAATAAATTCAAACTTACTCAAATCTTGTAACAGTTTAAATGTTGTTTCATCCAACTTGGCTTTGGGCACTTTCAGATCTCTGATTGTAAGATTTGTGTTGGAGAGACTGTAGAGAGCGAGAGGAATCCCTTGAGTAAGCCCAAATTGCCTAGCACATTGGGAAGGGCGATAAGCCTCAGAGATACACTTATAGGCTCGAGGGTTTAAAGTACCAATAAAAAGCTCCCTTGGCAGCAAGATAAAGGCCCACATATCTTTGTGCAAAGGCTCAAAGCACTTCTTATTAGCTAAAAATGCCCTCAGCCAAGTTGGCCTTTTGTTGGCTTCGAAGGGGCAGAAAAAGGTAGAAAATGGAGAAATTGGGAGTTGACGGAAAAAAGTGAGATAGTAGGCAAAACTAGAGGGGTATAAGGAAACCCTAGCATATTTTTCTCGATAGGTGGTGGGATCCTGCACTAAGAATTTCAAACACCTAGAATGTAAACCAGTAAAGTATGCAAAAAGCCAGAGTTGGAATATCTAGAGTACGCCTCCTTGGTTAACATTTAGAGGTTTTTCACAAAATTGGGAGTAGGCCCTATAAACATGGCCTAAAACATAAGAGCCAAGGCAATCTTCTTCTTCGAAGCAAGAGCCTTGGCAAAATAAGCAAACTCAGGCATAATCCATTGAGATGAGGTGCAAAAAAGTAACTTAAATATCCAATATAGAATAAAAGAAAAGAACTCTCAGTAGTTTACATGACCTTTCTTCTTATTCTCAGCCTTTACAAAATCACTGAAGAAAGAGTTCAATGATGGAATGGTGAAACTGACCGGAGGGTCTGGATAACCAAGCGTAAAAGAAGTACCAATTGGTGAGAACCCTAAAAGATGGCAAATATCAAGAACGGTGGGGGCCATCATACCACACCGAAACTGAAAAAAATTGAAAGCTAAGTTCCAAAAACAAAGGGCTGCAGGGATCAAAAAAAGGTCTTCAGGAATAAAAAACCTAAAGAGACAGAGGGCATCAAGGATGCAGAGCTCTTGCAAGTCCCATTCTCTGGCAGGCATAACTCTGTAATACCATTCCTCCTATTTGACCCTCAATGTGGGCCAGTAGTGGTGGGGTCGATTTATCCTCCAGCTTCCCCAGTCAAAACCCCTTTCGTAAAGTAGGAAGTGATCCTCCAAACGAGGATATAAACCAGGCTGTTAAGCATAAATGGATCTCTTATGATGGCCTAAAAGAAGAATAAGCCAAGTGAGTAACCACGCTCACAACTGGATTCCTTAGTCAAAAACCATATAAAAGATATGACCTAAAACTCTTGTTTTGCTTTTCTGATTCTCTCTCGATCCAAAGAGTCAACAACATAAATTTGAAAATATGGAAGATGGAAGTTGTCAACCTATGCAAGTGGATATCCTAAACATTAAAAATTGTATCTAGACAAGAAGGGGCTTCTCTTCCCTCTCCCCTCCCCCCCTTTTCGGTATGTAGGTGAGTAGGGGATGTAAATAACGCCAATATGATGCACTAAATTAATGCTATGCCACCTAGCCATTGAGAAAAAGCCACTACCACAAATCAAATATTAGAAGGCATAAATCTAGCTAAAGTATGTAGACAGTTCATAAAGAAGGGACAGCAATTTAATAATGCAAAAAAATTAATAACTAGAGAAGATATCAGCAACATTGACCAAAAGAACTTATTGTTACCAAGCGTAAACCATAATAGCAAGAAATAGGATACTACTCATTTTTCACTTGATGGAACTAAGATTGCTATGATTTTTCCAGTATGAATACAATGAGTTAAATAAGGGTCTCCTGTTTTCCATAACTGGTCATTGTGTGATTTCCTTGCAAACGTTGTTTACCTTCAAAGATTTGATGTCTTAAAGACAATTCAACAATGGGTATATGCGATCCGACAATGAAGTAGAGATAGTAAATCTTTGCATCGTCAAATATGGGATACCTACCCCAGCTACAAAATATGTATATGTATATATATATATAAATATACTCCCCGAGATTTATTTAAAATATGGATTGTCCGCTGTGATTTGAAAAATTATAAATATCCCCTTATTAAAAAATATTTAAGAAAATTAACTGAAAAACAAAATTTGTAACTACTTTCTTATACAATATTAAAATTACTTGAATTACTAATTGAAATAAATTTCTGACATTATTAAAAGTTATTAATTGACTTGATGATTTATTAATAAAAAGAATCATTCATTATGAAATTATAAAAAAAAAAAATGTAATTTTTAAAATTATAAGAGGTATATATATATATATTATTTTTCTCGTGCGTCCTTTGCCAATTGACTTAATCTCTAACCAAAAATATTTTTATAAGTATATTTAAGTTAGCAGAGGTGACATCACGAACCACTCACTCAGCAAGAATTCTCTCTCTATCTCTCTCTCTCTCTAGAATTCTCTAATCCAGCGGAGTGATGGTCCTCAAAATGGTAAAAGGACGAAACAAGGTAAACTCTATCTCTCACTGTCTCTGTTTCTTTGTGTCTTTGTGTCTCTATTTCCATGTCTCTCTATCTCTCTTTGAGTGAATCCACTTTCTTTCTTTCATTTTTTTGCTGTTTCATATCAAAGCAACCCATCGTTCCACAAAATTCAATTGGTTCGAGGTAAAAAATTGTTTTTAACACTATTAATGGTAAACATTTTTTCTTTAAATGATATTGATATTTGAATTGAAAATGAAAAAGCAGTCTTTGAAGATGGAAATCCACGAATCAATTGATTCAATCCGTCAACCCACGAAATTGAATATCAGAAATGTAAGTGTTCTATATATCATTTAATAAATAAATTTGTATTTTTTTGTTAGGATTTCTAAGATATATATATTGGGAAAGTATACGTGAGAGAAAACAGATGACTATTGTGATGAACTACAGGAATGCATTGCCCTAACAATTGCGTTTAATCTGTGGGCTAAAAAGTTAAGGGAACAGGAGTGTCATGAACAAAGAAAATTAAAGATGGTGCTCCACGCTGCTATTGATGATGATGAGATCGATTTCAATACGACAATGTAGAGGGTAGATGTGAATGAACAAAGAAAACCTATTTTTCTTTTATCTTTGATTTTTAGTAGAGACAAAACTATAGGGAAATTGGCTCAAACTTCTCTACGAAGAAAGAAGAAGGAAAGAGAATAATGATTTCCCTTTCTAGCTTAAAGAAAGAACCAGAAGCTCCTGAATGATCCAGAAGCAAGTAGCAAATTTCAATTTGGATTGAAGCTCTGTGAAAGTCATCCATGGAAGCTTCCCAAACGGGTCTGAAACGCGGTGAAATTTTCGTCACCGCCTACGCATCTCACCCTCGGTGGAAGCCTATAAATAGATAAGTACGTTATTGTATTTTGATATGCAGACATTGAATTGAAGAAGAAGAGAGTGGTGAGGAAACAAGAGTAAATTTGTATCTCTCCAAAATATATAGAATTTTCGCTCCCTGTGGATGTAGACAATTGTCGAACCACATAAACTTTGTATTTCTATTTTGTGTGTGTTTGTTTGCATTAATCTATGGCTCCCTCTGGCCCAACAAGTGGTATTAGAGCTTGGTTGAGTGAATTTTCAGTGAATTAGGGGCATTTTTCAACACTGCCCAGATTTCAAAGTTGTTAAAATCAACTTCTGAACACACCATTGAATAGCTCTCATCGAATAGAACAATTTGAAAGAAAAAATTCACCTCAAACGAACACCGAAAGCTCTCCCAATCACTGGCCAAAGTAGGCTTGAAAAGTCAACCGTCATTCATTATGAAATTATAAAGACAAAATGTAATTTTTAAAATTATAAGAAGTATATATATATTATTTTTCCCGCGTGTCCTTTGCTAACTAACTCAATCCCTAACTGAAAACTCTTTCTATAAGTATACTTCAGCTGCTAGAGGTGACATCACGAACTACTCACTCAGCAAGAATTCTCTCTCTCTCTTTCTCTCTCTCTCAAGAATTCTCTAATCCGGCGAAGTGGTGGTTCTCAAAATGGTCAAAGGATGAAACAAGGTAAACTTTGTCTCTCTCTGTTTTTATTTCTTTGTGTCTCTATTTCCATGTCTCTCTATCTCTCTTTTGAGTGAATCCACTTTCTTTCTTTTTTTTCTTTCTTTTGTTGTTGCAGATCAAAGCAATCCATCGTTCCACAAAATTCAATTGGTTCAGGATTAATGGTATACATTTTTTCTTTAAATGATATTGATATTCGAATTGAAAATGAAAAAGCACACTTCGAAGATAGAAACCCACGAATCGATTGATTTAGTCCGTCAACCCACGAAACTGAATATCATAAATGTAAATGTTCTATATATCATTTAATAAATAAATTGTGTAGATAATATATATATATAGGGAAAGGATACATGAGAGAAAACGGATTACTATTGTGATGAATTACTGGAATGTATTGCCCAAACAATTGTGTTTGATCTGTGGGCTAAAAAGTTAAGGGAACAGGAGCGTCATGAACAAAGAAAATTAAAGATGGTGCTCCATGCTGTAATTGATGATAACGAGACCGATTTCAATCTAGCAATGTAGAGGGTAGATGTGAACAAACAAAGAAAACCTGTTTTTCTTTTATCTTTGATTGGTAATAGAGACAAAACTGTGGGAAAATTGGCTCAAACTTCTCTACGAAAGAAGAAAAATGAAAAAGAATAATGATTTCTCTTCTCTAGCTTGAAGAAGGAACCAGAAGCTCCTGGATGATCCAGAAGCAAGTAGCAAACTTTAATTTGGATTAAAGCTCTGTGAAGGTCATCCATGGAAGCTTCCCAAACACGTCTGAAACGCGGTGAAATTCCCGTCACCGCCGATGCATCTCAACCTCAGTGGAAGCCTATAAATAGATAGGTAAGTTATTGTATTTTAATATGCAAACATTGAATTAAAGAAGATAAGAGTGGTGAGGAAACAAGAGTAAATTTGTTTCTCTCCAAAATATATAGAATTTCCACTCCCCGTGGACGTAGGCAATTGTCGAACCACATAAACTCTGTGTTTCTATGTTGTGTGTGTTTGTTTGCATCAATCTGTGGCTTCCCCTGGCCCAATAAGTGGTATCAAAGCTTGGTTGAGTGAATTTTCAGTGAAATAGGGGCATTTTTCAAGACTGCCCAGATTTCAAAGTTATCAAAATTAACTTCTGAACACACCATTGAATAGCTCTCGTCGAGTAGAGCAATTTGGGAGAAAAAAAAATTTGACCTCAAACGGACAAAATGTAATTTGTAAAATTATAAGAAGTATATATATATATTATTTTTCCTACGCGTCCTTTGCCAACTGACTCAATTCCTAACTGAAAACTCTTTCTATAAGTATACATAGGAGGTGACATCATGAACCACTCATTCAGCAAGAATTCTCTTTCTAGAGGTGACATCATGAACCACTCATTCAGCAAGAATTCTCTTTCTCTCTCTCTCTCAATAATTCTCTAATTCGGTGGAGTGGTGGTTCTCAATATGGTGAAAGGACGAAACAAGGCAAACTCTGTCTCTTTGCGTCTCTGTTTCTTTGTGTCTCTGTGTCTTTGTTTCCATGTCTCTCTATCTCTCTTCTGAGTGAATACATTTTCTTTCTTTTTTCTTTTCTTTTTTTTTTTTTGTTGTTTCAGATTAAAACAACTCGTTGTTCCACAAAATTTAATCGGTTTGGGGTAAAAAATTGTTTTTAAAACTATTAATGGTATACATTTTTTCTTTTGAATGATATTGATATTGTAATTGAAAATGAAAAAGTAGGCTTTCAAGATGGAAACCCACGAATCGATTGATTCAGTCCGTTGACCCATGAAACTGAATATCAGAAATGTAAGTGTTCTATATATCATTTAATAAATAAATTATGTATTTTTTTGTTAGTATTGATAATATATATATATATATATATCTATATAGGGAAAGGATACATAGGAGAAAATGGATTACTATTGCAATGAACTACTGGAATGCATTGCCTAGCCAATTGCGTTTGATCTTTGGGCTAAGAAGTTAAGGGAATAGGAGCGTCATGAACAAAGAAAATTAAAGATGGTGCTCCACGCTGCTATTAATGGTGACGAGATCGATTTCAATCTGGCAATGTAGAGGGTAGATGTGAACAAATAAAGAAAACCTATTTTTCTTTTATCTTTGATTGGTAACAGACTCAAACTTCTCTATGAAGAAAGAAGAACGAAAGAGAAGAATGAATTCTCTTCTCTAGTTTGAAGAAGGAACCAGAAGCTCTTGAATGACCTAGAAGCAAGTAGCAAACTTCAATTTGGATTGAAGCTCTGTGAAGGTCATCCATGGAAGCTTCCCGAATGTGTTCGAAACGCGGTGAAATTTCTATCACCGCCTATGCATCTCACCCCCGGCGGAAGCCTATAAATAAATAGGTAAGCTATTGTATTTTGATATGCAAACATTGAATTGAAGAAGAAGAGAGTGGTGAGGAAACAAAAATAATTTTGTATCTATCCAAAATATATAGAATTTTTGCTTCTCATGGATGTAGGCAATCGTCGAACCACATAAACTCTATGTTTCTATCTTGTGTGTGTTTGTTTGCATCAATCTGTGGTTCCCTTCACCCAACAAGTGGTATCAGAGCTTGGTTGAGTGAATTTTCAATAAAATAGGGGCATTTTTCAACACTACCTAGATTTCAAAGTTATGAAAATGAACTTTTGAATACACCATTGAATATATCTCATCGAGTAGAGCAATTTGAAAAAAAATTCACTTCAAATGGACACCGGAAGCTCTCTCAATTGCCGATCAAAGTTGGCCTGAAAAAGTCAACCGTTTGGGCCAAGAAGACGGACCGAGCCAAGCCGTGAAGCCGAGCCAAGCCGAAGAAGAATATTCTATGGAATAGTCCATGCCACGTCAGCATACCATGCCAGGTTGACCGAGCCATGTCATCGTTGGCCATAAGCCACCTCACTACTATCTCACTACTACGTCATCGCCGTGTCATGTGTCACATCAACACCGACAACCTGGTCAACTGCCACATCATCACCATGTCATTTGCTACGTCAGCACCGACAGCCTGTCAGATGCCGCGTCAGTGTTGACTGCCACATCAGCAGCCCAATCAGAAATGGTATATTCCCTCTATGATGGAATATTCTAACCGAATATTCTCTTCTGTAACAGAATATTCCTTACAAGGTTTTGGTCAGTTTTGGGAGCACTTTTAGGACGATTTTTGAAGTAGGGAGAGTAGCCCCTAGCTAAATCAACCGTTCCAAATGCAACCATGTTATCCGTTTCTTTAGATTTAGATTCAAATTTTCGTGAGGTTATCAAGGGTGTTATATTCCAAACAGTCTTAGTTGTCTTCGAAGAAGGGTTATTTTGGTGGTTTTAGAATTTTGAAGAAGAATGGTTGAAGAAATAGCTTCATTAAGTAACCAAGGAAGAAAGAGTTCAATCTCCAATGCCAAGTTCGAGGTTAAAAAGTTTGATGAAAGAAATAACTTGGGCATGTGGCAATGCGAAGTCTTAGACGTGCTCATCCAACAAGAAATGGATATCGCTTTGGAGGACAAACTTGCAGAAATGTTCAACAAAGATTGGAACAAGATCAACCGACTAGCCTGTGGTATTATCCGGTTATGTCTTGCAAAATATTAGAAGTATTTTGTCATAAAGGAGATGAATGCCAAAGATCTCTAGAAGAAGTTGGAGGACAAGCACATGATGAAAAGCATAGAGAATCGGTTATACTTGAAGAAGAAGCTTTTCTGGTTTTAGTATAAAGAAGGAAGTTCGATGTCCGAACACTTGAATGACTTTAACAAGATTCTTGTCTATCTACTCAATCTAAATGTTGAAGTTGAAGATGAAGACAAGGCTTTATTGCTACTAAATTCCTTACCAGATGAATATGAGCACTTGGTTACCACACTGCTCTATGGGAAGGAAGAAATCAAATTTGAAGATGTGTATAACACATTGGTTAACAATAAGTATCGGAAGAAGGATAAGAAGGCCCACTATCAAGAGACATCAGGTGGAGCCTTAGTTGTACGAGGAAGATCAGAGAAGAAGAAGCAATCTAGGAGGGGTTCATACAGAAGCAGCAAAAACAGATCCCGCTCCATGTCTAAGGAACCGTCAACCAGAAAAATACCCGCTATAGATGAATATGCCATTTATCGAAAGAAAGGACACTAGAAAGCTGATTGTCTGAAGAATAATGACAATGAGACATCTATAGTTAGCCTTGCTCAGGAGAATGAAGATTCAGATTGTGTTGTATTGCTTCAACGTTTTCGTGCCATTCTGATGAATAGATTATGGATTATGGATGTACTTTCCACATGTGTCCCAATTAGGAATGGTTTTCTGACTCTAAGAAGTTAGATAATGGAACAGTTCTTATGGGTAACAACACCGCATGTAAGACAATAGGAATTAGAAGCATCCAACTAAAGCTACATGATGGAACAATTCGAGCTCTAAAAGAACTATTTGTATGTACCAGAATTGAAGAAGAATCTCATCTCGGTGAGCACTTTAGCATCCAAAGTTTTCAAGATTACCTTGGAAGGTGAAGATCTTGAAGTAGTATCAAGAACTCGAGTAATAATGAAAGGAAGCAAAAATAAGAATCTATACTTCTTGCAAAAAAGTACAGTTGTAGATGAAGCAGCCACCAACAGTAGAAAGAATAAAGAAGTTGACACAAATTGCACGAAGACCAAAGTTAAGTTCAAGATAGTAGAACATTGTATGGAAGAAAAGATGGACTATGTGCATACCAATGTATGGGAGCCTTCTAGAGTTGTATTGAAAGAAGGTAAGCACTGTTTTGTCACATCTATTGAAGAATATTCTTATCTTGCTTGGGTGTACACTATAAAGAATAAGAATGAAGTTGTGAACATCTTCACAACATGGAAGAAGATGATGGAAAACCAGATTGACAGAAAATTGAAGACCTTAAGATCAGACAATGGTGGAGAGAACATCATTGATCCATTGAAGGAACTTTGTTAGAAAAAAAAAGATAGTGTACATCACATCACTGAAAGACGAACTCCACAACAGTATGAGATGGCAGAACGAATGAACAGTACTTCATTGGAAAAAGGTGCACTATATGCTTGCTCAATCTAGTTTAGGCAAGCAATTTTTGGCTAAAGCTATGACATATGCCAGACGTCTTATCAACCGTCTGCCGACTACTGCAAATGAGGAAGAACATCTTTGGAAGTATGGTTCGGTACTCATGCCAACGACTATGGTTAATTGCAATCTTTGGTAGTCTGACTTACTATCATGTGTAGAGAAGTAAGCTTGATCGTAGAGCCAAGAAAGGAGTATTCTTGGGCTTTTGTCGTGAAGTAAAAGGGTACAGGCTTTGGTGCCTTGAATCGAAGAATGTCATAGTTAGCTGAGATATCACATTTAATGAGTTTGAAATGCTTAAGCAACTCAAGGCTGAAGACTCTAGTGAACAGAACAAAGCCATTGGAATGCAACAAGTGGAGTTTAATGCACCAGTAGACTCAGAAGAACGAATTGAAAAAGGTGCAATTGAAGAAGAGCCAGTCACAACAATATTGCAGTAATCAGAGTCTATTGCTACGAAGAAGTTGAATAGAGAGACCAGATAACCAACAAGATACACAAATATGGTATCTTATGTATTTCCAGCAGTTGCGAATGATATCTCAACAATTGAAGCAGCCAAGAAGAACCCCGAGCAAGAAAATGTAGCTGAAGAAGAGGAAGAAGAAGTACAGAATCTGCACAAGAATAAGACTTGGGATTTGGGCAGAACAACCCTCGCATCGACATCTGTTAAACCAACTGAATTATCTCTTGACATCGCTAAACCGAATCGATAATGACTGATAAGTGAACTGGATGAACTACCGAACAGACTGAATGGAACTGAAACTGAAATTGAATGAGTAATCTATTGAATTGCATATGGTATCTGTTTGATTGATTGATTTATCTATTTGCATTTTATGTTTAAATTGCTAATTGAAGGCCTTATCGGCGGCCGAATTAGAAACCGCCTAATGTTTTGAAATCAGTAGAATATTTGTGATTTAATGATATATTTATCTGAAAATTGATTAGGAATGATTAAATTAGATTAAACATTGATTAATTGAAAGTTAGGCTTAATTACGAAATTGCCACCCTTAGTGGCCCCTTGTTTATTCATCTTTGAGCCATATACAAAACACTTAATCAACATTTGATCAGCCATTTTCCTCCCCTCATAACCGACCATAGAAGAGAAGTAGGGAGAATTGAGAGAGAGTTGAGTTCTTCTTGGTTTTTGCTTGGAGATTGCTTGAGAGTGGAAGTATATTGGCATAATTTAACCTCCTCACCTTGTAATTGGAACTCTAGGTAAGGAACTCATTGTCTTCTTGTTATCTTTAAGCTCCATCTTGCATGTATCATGGTTAAAGAGCTCTTGAGTCTTGATTTTGTTCATAATTATTGAGCTAGAGCTCCATTGTTGCATGCATGTTGAATTTAGTGAGTTTGAAGTTGAATTCTTGGAGAATTGTCACATGCATGTCCATGTTTTCATCATAGTTCATGTTTCCTCATTGTTTTCAAAGATTGGAGCTCAATAGAGCAAGATTTGAAGCTTGGATTTGGTTTGAAGTTCATGCATTGCATGTTTTGAAAAGTGTTCTTGGAATTAGTTTGAAATTGAGTTTAATTGAAACACCCTTGGGCCTTGATTTCTTAAATTGAGCTTTAAAACTTGTTATTCTATGTGTTTAAAAGAGTTTTCCAGGTAATGGGCCCAAGAGGATCGATTTTGGTATCCCAAACTTGAGTTTCGAACTCAGAACACAATTCTGGGTTTTCCAGATTTTTGAGGTCCGCTCGAGCGGAGGAAGTGCCGCTCGAGCGGGAAATTCATGCTCCCAGCATTTTCTTCGACTTGTTTCTGATCCGCTCGGCGGAGAGTTTCACGCCGAAGGAAATCGCATCCAAAGATCTTGCACTGTGCATCATCCTATTCGAGCGGGGAAGTTGACGCTCGAGCGGGGACCTTTGTTGGCTTGTCCGCTCGAGCGGGGAAACCTGCGCCGGCGGAGGCCCTGTTCAAAAATTCGAAATTGCATTACAGGCACATTTTCGCATCATCATCCCATCCTAGGCATTCTTAGGCCTAGTTTAAGGCATCTTAATGAGGATTTAGACGTAGAACCACACCGTTGGGTCTGTTAAGGCCCGGTCCTTTTGGACCTACTGTTTATAGGCTAATGGATGTACCACATATGACTGATTGATTGAAATACTGATTGACTGAAATACTGAAGAATTGAAATACTGTATAATGAATTGATTTCATTACTGTAAGGGACATTCATTCATAACCTCTTTACACGTTATGTTATTCACTGGGCTTTAGCTCACTGTTTATATATATATGTAGGTTCTCAGCAACCAGACCGGAGCTAGGAGCGTGGGATTGGTCCCCAGTTTTGTCAAGCCAGCCTATGTGCCTCACTGCGAGGTTCCGAGTTGCCATGTTATGGCTTGGGGTGTTTTTGTGTCCCCTATCGGTCTCCTTACTGTATTGTACTTTTGTATAGATTTCTTGCTTGATCAAGTATCGAGGATTCAATCGCATCGACCGACCGATATGATTGTATAGAATGTACTGTGTTGAACCGTATGAATGCATAAAAATGTTTTTGACATACAGATTTTCACAGCTCAATGGACACTAGTTATTTCTTGCTTGGCTTCATACTGTTTGGTGTTCTCTTGTTCGGGCCTTTGGTAATCTCGGATTACTGGCCAGTTACGGTGCTAAACCCATAGGGCCGGGTTTGGGTCGTGACAGGAACGATTGCCAAATAGAAAAAGGTAATTAGCTGCAAATGGAAATTCACCAAGAAGAATGGTGATTTGAAAGAAAAAAATTTCTTATCTCAACCTAGAAGGTTTTAAGTAGTTAGAAAAGAAAATTTCATTGGAAAGAAGAAATCTCTCTACAAAATGAAGTAATCACCATGGCAGTGGTATGAGTCTGATCATTTTATGGTTACACAAAAGAAGAGTCTTGGGATGGAGAATCCCCAAGAGAGAGTTAGGGTCAAAAGCACAGTGCATCTCTCTTAGCAGAAGAAAACCCAGCAAAAGAAGAACAAAATTGGGGTTAAGTTCAAACAGAGTTTGGGCTTAATCCATTTGGAGCAAATGTAAGCACCTTTGGGTGCATGGTAGTGTTGATTGCTCACTATATAGGTTGGATGGAGAATCTTTTCGCCAAGATAGAGAATTGTGGGGGAGTTGGGTCAAACTTCTCTACGAAGAAAGAAGAAGGAAAGTGAAGAATGATTTCTCTTCTCTAGCTTGAAGAAGGAACCAAAAGTTCCTAAATGATCCAAAAGCAAGTAGCAAACTTCAATTTGGATTGAAGCTTTGTAAAGATCATCCACGGAAGCTTCTTGAACACGTCTGAAACGCAGTGAAATTTTCGTCACCACCTACGCATCTCACCCTCAGTGGAAGCCTAAAAATAGATTAGGTAAGCTATTGTATTTTGACATGCAAACATTGAATTGAAGAAGAAGAGAGTGGTAGGGAAACAATAGTGAATTTGTATTTCTCCAAAATATATAGAATTTTAGCTGCCCGTGGATGTAGGCAATTGCAAACCACGTAAACTTTATGTTTCTATCTTGTGTGTATTTGTTTGCATCAGTCTGTGGCTCCCCCTGGCCCAACAAAAATCTAATACACATATCTTTGATTGGTAGGAGAGAACAAGCGACTCTCTATTTTTTTCTTTGATTGGTGTTTGGTGTATGCATCTGAGCAGAGATAAATAGAAATATATATATATATATATATATGATAAAATTAAACATAAAATTCAAATTGAGTGGTAATATTTCGTCTTCCCACAAAAAATATATATATATATATATCAAGTTCTATTACTGACGAAATATTTTTTAGGCACTGAAAAATACATATTTATCGATCAAATTAAGTAGTTGTCAAAGATTAAAAATAAAATTAATTTAGAAATTCCTCCAAACTTCTAAGTCCTCCCTCAAACACTTTAATTACATTTGCCGACTAAATTATTTTTAGTAGCTAAAAATTGTGCATTTAGGGACCAAATTATTTTTTAGTTGCCCAAAATCCTATTTTCAACTACTAAACACAATTAGTTGACAAAAGTGAAATAAATGCCGATAAAATTATGTTTTGATAGCTAAAGATTGTACAATTAGGGACCAAATTATTTTTTTAATCACTCAAAATCCTATTCTTAATGACTAAAACATAATTAGTCGCCAAAACTACAATAAATACTAACTAAATTATATTTAGTAGTTAAAGAATGTACCTTTGCCGACCAAATATTTTTTTAGTAGCTAAAGTGTATACCTTTGGCGACCAAATTTTTTTAAGTAGCCAAAGCGTGTACCTTTGGTGACTAAATTCTTTTTAGTAACTAATGTGTATACCTTTGGTGATTAAGTATACTTTCTTCACCAATAAGTCAGATTGAAGATGCAATGAAACATGGGTTGATAACCGATGAGAAGGAGTAGCCTAAGAGGCCTTTCATACGTAGTTCCAATGCAACCACAAGTGGAAGCACAACTACACGGCCATTTGATCTAAATGTCGTCACCACAACACCCAAAACTGCCAACCTTTCGCCAGTACAAATCCACAAACCTCAAACAACCAGGCTCGATCTCAAAGGGTCTTTACCCCGCTCTATATGCCTTTATTCAAAGCCCTAGGGATGCTGATCAAAAAGGGGCATTTTAAGCCGTTAGAACAATGCCCACTACCCAATCCTCTCCTGCCTAAACACAACCTAGCCAAATACTATGCTTTTCACCAGCAGCACGGTCACGACACCGACCAATGTTACAGGCTACATCATGAGATTCAAGATCTCAGTGACAACAAGGTGATAGCACCACCCCAAAAGCCAAATGTAACCACCAACCCTCTTCCACCCCACAACCAAGTCCCTCCACCCCGGCACTTAAACTTAATACAGACACTGGCCATCCCATATGACCCCAGCGTATATATTACCCCTTCCCACCTACCCAAACCAGTTGTGTTCATTCCTGAAAGCACGGACTTGTACGTCATGGACACATCCATACTTCAACCTGAACCCGTGGTGGTGACAATGGTAGAAGAAGGGAGGTTAGCCTTGGAAGAGAGTGTTAGTCCATTGCTTGAGAGCTCTACGGACTTAACTGAGGGAGTATATGATCTGTGCCATTACATTGTGCCAGTGGATCAAGCCAAACTCGAAGTGGTATTACCGACAGCAGCGGAGGTTAATGTGGTTCGAGAGGATAGCCCAAGCCAGGACCTCCCCTTCCATTTTTGAGGGTTAAAAAAATTAAAGAAAAATTAATTTCTCTCTCTACAATTCTCTCTCTCTCTCTCTTGAAATTTCTTGAGCTTTTGCCTATACACTCTTAACTAAACCTTGCCATCTTTGAGCTGAGGTACTTTTAAGCCTAACTTGAGCTCTTGAGGGGTGTGTATGTGTTAAATTATTGCTTAAAAGTGTTCTTCTCTTCAAGAGGTATAAGGTTTAGCTTGTTTCATTGCTTTGATTGATTCTTTTCCTACTATTTTTCTAATGTTTTAGGGCTATATAAACTCTGTATTTTTTGGCTGAAACTTGTGGTTTAAGGCCTTAAAGGGTGGAAGGGTGTTTCATCTTTCTTTCCACCTTGCTTCTTTAGCCTTTACCCTTGTGTTTTCCACCTTTACAATATCTTTTTTGAGCTTTTGAACATTGATTTTTAGAGTTATTTCACTGGCTAAAAACATGTTTTGAAGTCCAAAATTGGAGGGGTTAGCTTCCCCTCCTTGTGTCTTGTTCACTAGCTTACATAGCTCTATGTTTTAGCTTATTATTCTAGTTTTTTGTCTTAATTCCAGCATATTTTAGGACTTATTTAGCAATGTTTTAGGTCTGTTTTTGGTTGTTCATTACATTTGAGCCTTGTATTGCATGCTTGTAGTTCAATTGTCCTCATAGGTCTGGTAGTTTAGGCCTTAGCCACCACCCTATTTGAGTTGATAGCCTTTATTTCTTACTTTCCATACTTGTGATCACCTTTAATTACCTCTGCAACCTCCCTCCTTTCTTGGCTTTTTATTTGCTTTGAAAGTTGTTTCAAGCTACATGTTTGTTTAAGTATGAGATTGAGGTATTGTGCTTAATGGTTTAATCCCTTTGGGGGTTCATTACCAACAGCATGACACTTCTCTCATGCCTAAAACAACTCCTAGTTTGGTGCTCCTTTCCATTAGAGGACTTAAAACTCACTCTTGGACTTAATTGACTAAGGAATGGTTGGCAATTAAAATGGAGAAATAAAATGAGGACTAAAAGTGATGCACGATAATAATCAACTTGGGTTCAATCGGCCGTTAATTGAACCCATTGAGTCTTTAATCGTTTCATACTTGTTAGTGATGTAAACGGTTCAAGAGTCAATGTCAACCACTTCCCTTGATCAATCCATGATAGATAGGGGGTTTTGAGAGCCTTTTTCTTGTGCATTTATTGAAATTGTGCACTTATTGAAATTGTGCACCTTGGTTCATAGACCATCATGCAATGAAATTGCATTGATTGATGGCTTGTGAATTGAGCTTGCCATTCTTTTGAGCTATTTTGATGATAAGGAGGGGTAAGGTGTACAAACATACCTTGAGAAATACCTTGTTTGTGCTCTGTATGCCTTCTATTGTAGTAGCGGGAACAAAGCTTTAGTGGCCGGCAGGCCACTATTTCTAGACAGCAGACTACTGTTTGTGGCCGGCCGACCACCACTTCTGGCCTGTCGGCCACTTTTGTCAAATTGAGTGGCAACTTTTTTTGAACAAAACAGAGCAGTGGCTGAGGTGAAAGATGTTCTACTATGCAACAGAAACATTCTAGCAGCAGAACAGTGTGCTTTTCGGGTGGAAATCCACGCATGCATGAGCATCCCTCACTTTCCTGGGTTGATTAGTTAATTTAGTTACTTTATTTCATGTGTGTAATTAATTAGTTAGCTAATTAGAATTTGTAATTAATTAATTAGCATAATTAATTAGTTAGTTCCAATTTGTAATAATTAGTTAGAATAGTTAATTAGTTGTGATGTTGTAATAACTAGTTAGCATAGTTAGTTAATTCGTTTTGTAATAGCTAGTTAATTAGTTTAACTAGTTAATTTATTTGGACCCTCCTGTGCAAGGGCATAATTGTAATAATGTGTATGTTTTCCAACCGCACGTCTTTCTCCCTTTTGTTTACCTGCTTATGATGGTTAGTTTAGCACATCATGTTTTGTTTAGCATCTCTCATGCCTTGCATCCATTGTCTTACATGCATTGGGCTCGACACATCATTCTAACTTGCATTGTTAGTTAAATACTTCTTTGAATATGTGCTTAGACCGCATGCTATCAAATTGAGTCATATAACATATTAGTAACCGAGCGTAGTAACTGCATATCGCATGCGTTGCATTAGTCATATTGCATAGTTAGGATTATGCATTATTCTAACTCTTTTATCTTTTTTGGCTTGGAGTACTAAGTGAGCTTTTATTTGTTTTAGCATATCGCATGAATGTGGTTGTTGCCATATCTAGCATGCTTGCCATGAGGCTAATTGCTTAAATGATAAACTGTTTGAATGCTTGTGGATAAAGGCTGGTTGCTTGAATTGGGATAGTTTGATTGACATACATTTGAGCCCACTTTTTCAAGTGCCACATTCATAAAACTCTTTTCAAAACAAACATGAAATCAAATGTTCCAATTCTTGCAAAATAGTCAATACTTGTGTGCGCATCACATAGTAAGTTAGTTTAATAAATCGGAACAAGAGCATATAATGTAAATAAAAATCACATCATGATTAGTAGAGATTGATCTTTGATCAGGCGAGCGGGGGTGCTCAATTCATGACATTCCCCTTTCGTACCTAAGTTCCCGAGCCGAGATAATCTTGGTGATGACGGACACGTGGCCTTTGGCATGAGTCATTGGTTTCCTAAATTTCCCAAAAAAAATATTTAGGTGGTGACTCTGTATCTAGCAAAGCAGTCTATTTTTGGCTTTTTAATTCAAAATCAATTTTCCAAAAGATTTGCTGGATTTGGACTCTTTGGTGTTTATCTATTTCACATTGCACTTGTGGAATCAAATTTAGAACCACGGGAGTCCAAATTATAGGGCTTATTTGTCTTCCGAAAGGGGGCATAAAAAGCCGAGCTACAATGGTTCTTGCCTGCTTTTTTGGACTTCAAAGTAAGTAAATATTGCAAAGCTAATACTTGGTCAAGTAATGTGGAAATTTAGGAACCAGAAACTAGTGTGAACTTCCCAACTAGATCAGATCCTTTTGAAGACAAATATTGTCATTCTTAAGAGAAACTTCATGCTTCGAAATACCTAAACTATGATTCAAAGCAAGATTGGTTAAGTCAAAATTGTTGCTTACATAGATTATATTAACTATACAATTAGAATGTGAAAACCTAAGACAAATACTATCACTCCTATGAGAAATTCCATGATTCGAAGCATTTAAAACCAGGTTTTAAAGCAAGATTGGTTGCTTCGAAGCTACTATTCATAGACCGTAAACAAAGTAAGGAATAAGGTCACATTAACCATATAGTTTATCATGCAATTGGAATACAAGACTAGATCATGCAAATGAAATTTGAAGAACCCAGTTGTATTGATATATAAAATATTTACATTGGAGGGCCTATTTGGCTACAAATTCAATTTCATAATAATAAGGGATAGAGAGAGTAACAAGTTTATTGAATTTAGTCTAGTAGTGTTTTATAAACTTGTGTTCTTTCTTTATCATATCCTTAGTTTTGTCTAAACTGGGTTTTTGCAGCTGATGCACTCTTATTTGGTGGAAAAGTTGTTCAGCCTTCACTTCAAACTCAGTCTCCTTCAAACTCTTATCCATCTCGTCCATATCTACATCATCCCAGTATGTTGAGTCCTTGTTCTTGAAGGCGTCATATTCTTCAAGGAGGTTCTCTGCTTCGGTACTGAGTATGAATTCGAATGGCGTCAATTTCATCCAAAGAATCACTAGTGGCCTGGGAGATTTTATGCCAGTTGAGCAGGAGAGGAAGCTGGTCCAAAAAGGTATGGAGTTTTGTTTGCACTATAGGGTTAAGAGCATGACCTCGAGATATAATATCACAATCCCATAAGAAGTTCCTATAAGGAACATCATCTCCAAGGACTTCGAAAGGAAGATGGGAGATGGGGGCAAGCAGAAGTTGAGCTTTATACTGCTGAAATGCGGTTAGAGGAACTGGAGGTTGATAGGAGGAAAAATGTTGACCCTCAAAGAGAGTAAATTTTAATCCTCCATCCAATTGGGATTATCAGGAAGAGAGGGTGTAGAAGGATCCATCCCAAAAGAATAAGGAAATTGGGGATCATTCATACACTCCAGCCAGTTAGAAGAGCAATATTTTTCCTTCTTAGCCAAAAATGAGGAACTGAATCCCAATGCTTCGATTGGGTTTGGAGTTTTTTGTACTATTCTCATTGGCAGGGAAGAGGTGTACCACACCAAGAGCTGGTTGTCCTCCAAACAGCGACGGTGATCAATGGGTACGTAGGGATATACTACTGAGCTTCGGGAATTCAACAATTATGTGGTGAATCCACTCCCTTATTTGAGGTTGAACTGGTGTTGACCAAGTATCCCAGTCAATGTTTCCAAAGGAAGAGGAAGCAACTTCATCCCATGCAAATGGTTTTGGAGCAAAGGAAAAGCTTCCAAGATCCATTTGTGCAAATGTTTGGTCCAGAGGCTCGTATGGTGCAAAAGCTTCCATAACTTGTATAATTAGGGATAGATAAATGTGGCCAATAAATGCATGAAGGTTTTTTCGAGGTCAGTCATTATTGTCAAATACCTCCTCATATGCTCGATCAATATAGGAGAAGGCTTGATTGGCCATTGAAGATGTATCAATCTCTTCATATTTGCAGATAGTGGAGGGAATGTTCAAAGCGTGATGAAGAATTTAATGAAGTTCAGTGCTTCGTTTCTAAGAAGACAGTTATACTCCAACCAAGTCCATGCACGTCCTAGGACATGGACAAAGTGCACTAGTCCACTAATATCCCCAAGTATTGGATATGTTAGTATGGGGGGTAATGTTGGCCATATATTTTGTACAGGCCAATCACAGCTTAACACGTGGCTCATAAAGGGTAATTTGGAAAGTTAATGCCAGTCTCCGATCAGTGATAGACACATGGCAGTTCATGTTGGTAATGGTGGGTCTGCATCACATGGAAGTAGTTAGAAGGCTGGAGGTGACGTAAAGAAGGCATCGTGGGAGCAGATTGTTCAGGGCCATAACTAATGATCGTGGAAGGATATTTCCACAGTTAGAAGTCTACTTCGACGGTTACGATTGGAGAGTATAAATAAAAGAGAAGGCCAATAGAAGAATGACCCAGACTCAAATCCAGAAACCAGTCGTTTACTTCATATTTTCTTTCTAGTTTTACATTTCCAGTTCTTCAATTTCTGTACCGTACTTCATTTCCTAGGAATAGTTTCAAGTAGTCGTTGCTGTAAGCCTTTTCAAGGCAGAGTCATTTCATTGTAAGTTCTTACTTGCTTAATGAAATTCAGTTTTTGAACAGTGCTTTGTACTTGTTATTATTTGTAAGTTTCTCCTAAACAAGCCACCAGTAAAAGTCCTCTTCATTAAGGCTAATAGAGCTTCAACACAATCGTCTAATAATTGGTCAGCAATTAAAAATTCTGTAAGGACTTATTGATCCTTGTTGGCATGCTTTAAATTACATAATTAACCTTCGAAAGCCAAAAAAGCCAACAGTATCCTACTCAATGAGACTTCACTTACTACTTTAATCAAACTTGACTTACTACTCAATTAAATCTTAATTACTTATCATGACCCGAACCCGCTCCTATGGGTTAAGGACATAACCAGCTAGTAACCCTGAGATTACCTACGACCTTAAACCAAAACAGACATAACTCAACAGAGTAAAGGGGCCAAATGGAAACAATAATTAAAAACTTTGTCCATAGAGCCGTGCTTATATGCACATCGAACAAACCATACACATATATGTTAATAACCCACAACAAAATATAGTACCATGAAATCCTTTACAGACAGGATCATCCAAACTGAGTCAACCCATAACAAAACTATATACAGACATACATAAAGTCCTTGCCAACAAAACAAAGTATAAATACATAACAAAATGGCAATGATGGGTCTCATGCGTGAGACACAAGGCTAACTCTCCAAAACTCATGTTGTTCCTGACAGACTTCACTGGGGCTGGGTTTGGACTTCTCTTGGCTCACCTACAAACACATAAATGAGCGTGAGCGATAGCCCAGTGAATAATATCAAATCAAATACAAAAGTTACATAACAATGTAGAACAACATGTTTCAAACGGCCTTGGGCCTAATTTATATTTCTATTTAACATATATATAACTATACGAAATTCAAATCAAGTGACTGTAGTTCCAAACATTCTGGCCTTTGGCCCATTCAGATTTCCATTCATGTCAAAACGGCCTTCGGCCCATTCATTTATGTCAAAAAGACCTTCGGCCCATTCATTTCTGTCAAAATGGCCTTCGGCCCATCCGTTTACGTCAAAACGGCCTTCAGCCCATACATTCGTGTCAAAACGGCCTTTGGCCTAGTCATTCATGTCAAAACGACCTTCTGTCCATTCACATATGTCAAAACGACCTTCGGTCCACTCATTTCTATCAAAACAACCTTTGGTCCATTCATTTCTGTCAAAATGACCTTCGGTCCATTTGTTTACGTCAAAATGGCCTTCGGCCCATATATTCATGTCAAAACGACCTTAGGTCCATTTATTTCTATCAAAACGACCTTCGATCCATTCATTCGTTCATGTCAGACTTTTGTCCACAATCCCAATTAGCAACTCATAATGCTTATAAGGGAATAAACAGTTGGACATTGCTAAGCTTTCAAATAACGATATTACTCACAGTGATCGGCTTGTGGATTCGCTCTGGAGCTTGACCCTACACATTCCATGAACAAAAAAGAGTCATTAACAATTCAATACGTTCCTTAATTCACATATTCCTCTTTAGGCTTTATTCTTATCTCATTAACTCATTTACAATGCTCACTGCATGCCTAAGAGTGCTTACAAGTGAAAGAGAACGGAAAACGAAACACAGAACACATGAACAAAATTTCAGAAAACAAGGTCTCTGCTCGAGCGGACCCAAAAGGCCTGCAAAAGTGCTAGTTGCATGAAAAATACGCTCGAGCGTGAAATAGGGCGCTTAAGCCGAAGGCTTGACTACAGAAGCTACCCGCTCAAGCGTGAAATATCCCGCTCGAGCGAACATCCAACTCTGCAAAAAGTGCTGGGAGTATGAAATTTACGCTCGAATGGAGATTCTCCCGCTCGAGCGGACCTCAAAATTCTAGAAAACCTAGAATGTGTTCTTGAGCTCAAATTCGGTTTCCAACTAACATATCTTGCATGCAATGGCTCAAATCTCAAATATAATTATACTAACATGAGGTAAACCCCAAATCTCAACCTAATAGAGCTCAATTCACAAATAATTCACATGCATTGCCCCAATCTCCCATCAAACTCATTCTATCATAACAAATTCATACATTCAAGCTCATATCTTCATAAATTGTACATGCATGTGATGAATTAGCCACATTCTCAACTTAGAAAACACAAATGGTGATCAAAACATGAGTTTCAACCCAAAACTCTACTTGAATCATGTATTTCAAGCTTATGCATGCTATTTCAACACAATTTCTTACATGCATGCATATGCCAAGCTTTAATTCCAACAAAACCAACTCAATTTCATTTCAATCTTACTCTTGATCATCCAATTAACTTGAACACACAAAATTACAAACTATAATCCAAGAATTACTCACATAAAAGCTTTGATTCTCACAATCTATAACAATTCTTGGATTATCTTCAAGGTTCCCAAGCTTTAAGCTACAATTTGCACAATTCTCTCATCTCTCCCTCTCTAACAGCCGGCTCTCTCTCCCTTTCTCAAGGTTTGATCAGCCAAAATGAATACATAGGAGAGAATGGGAAGTGTAGTGCCCTTACCCAACAATTCCCACTAACTCATAATAATAGTAATAAATAATTGGGCACCAATTTACCAATTTAGTCAACTTAATCTGGTCCGAATCAATTTTTCAATTAAATTTCACCATAAGCTCTAAAAATTATGCCAATCACAATGGCGTAATCAATTTCGGGTTCTGTGGCCGATAAGGCCCTCAATTAAATTTCCAAAGCAGATTATTCAAATAGATATTCCTACGATGAACAGATAGAACTTCAAAATCACATATATTTACAAAATGGCACATAAAATCATGCTAAACATATAATCATACGAAGATTAAGGACCAATTAGCATACTACAGAATAGGGGTATCACATTACTAATCAACGAGACTCCACAAACTACTTAATCAAATTTGATTTACTACTCAATGAGACTTTACTTACTGCTCATTCAAACTTGACTTATTACTCAATTAAACTCCACTTACCACTCAATAAGCTTCTAGTCACTAATTCACTAGACTCCACTTACTACTCAATGAGTTTCTACTTATTACTTCATTAGACTTCATTTACTATTCAATTAAATCGTATTTACTATTAGCGAGCTTCTGCTTGTTATTTCATTAGACTTTACTTATTACTCAATTAAATTTCACTTACTACTCAATAATCTTCCACTTATTACTTCACTACACTTCACTTACTATTTAATGAGTTTCCACTTACTACTTCATTAGACTTTACTTACAACTCAATTAAATTTTATTTTAGCTACTCCATAAAACTTAATTTATTATTCAATCAAATTCCACTTACTACGCCATCAAATCCCATTTACTATTCAATCAAACACTGATTGATATTTAATGAGATTTCATTTACTACTCAATGACACTCTAGTTACTACTTTATTAAACTTGACTTACTATTCAATCAAAAACCTCTTACTACTCAACAAGACTTAACTTACTACTCAATCAAACACCGCCTACTATCCTATGAGGCTCTACTTGCTACTTAGTTAAATCACATTTACTATCTAATGAGACTCTACTTACTATTTTATTAAACTTTGCTTACTATTTAATTAAATCTTGCTTACTAGTCAATGAGACTCATCCTACTATTCGTTGATACTCCACTTACTATTCCATCAAACTTGATTTACAACTCAATCAAACATAACTACTACTCAATAAGACTTCATTACTATTGAGTGGTAAATAGAATTAAAAAAATTGTAAGTAAAGTCACAATGAATGGTCAATAATAAATATAAATATAAATTTTAAGGAAAAATTACACAGATAGTCCCTGTAGTTTGCCTTGTGCGTCATTTTGGTCCCTGTCATTTCAATTTGCTCGATTTTGCTCCTTAACTTAACAGGGTGTGTCAAATTCGTCCAATATAATTTAATTCCATTTGTAAAAATGGACGGAAAGCCATCACATGTCCCTCACATGCTCTCTCTAGCAATTATTGAGGGGCACGTTTGTCTTTTCACCACAAACCCTAGGTTTCTCCCAGCAAAACCATACATGTTGTCTCTATCTTCATTATATACATATAGACACCAACATTTATGGAAGATTAAGGAAGACGATGGACCGTATACTATGTCGATGCAAAATGGAAGCTTAGTTGAAGACTTCTTGGTCAGAGAACAACCCTGGACGAAGGATTTTGGGATGTCCTCAATAAAGTACAAGTGTATAGGAAAAAAGATTGGTATGTCCTTTTGTTATACTGTTTATAAATTTTTTGAAGCTTCTGGACTAGGAATGGAGTTTAGGATTTTATTTTGTTAAGTCCAGTGCTATGTAATTGTATGGAAATACAAGCTGGAAATGTTGGGATTTTTGTTAGGATTTTTGTTATTAAAACTGTATCAATGTTAGGATTTTTGTTATTGAAGTTGCATCAATGTTTTGTTGAATCACACTAGTAATATATATTGTGAGTTTATTTTATAATGGTTAATTTGTAGTTGATTTGGGTGATTGTTTTGTTTTATAACGTTTTGGTGCATAAAGTTTTGTTTCATTGTTGGCACACATTTTGGCAAACGTATTGCAACCTATAACAAGACATATTGGCAAACATGGGCAGACATAATTGCTACAAACAAAGAAAACATGGTCCAAATAATTTATCATGTCTAAACAAAAACAAAAACAAAAACAAAAAAGGCCAAATCCAACAAAACATTGAAATGTCCTGGCCTTAATCCTAACAGCGTATCCCAACAAAACATAAAGGTCAAAACCACAAAAACACTAATGTTTGAAATTAAACAAAATACATAACTACTGTTTCCCCTTTGAATTTGGTCCATGTTTTGGTAGTGAAGACAAGGTCACAAACTTTTGTCCTTTTCACACATATGTTGCTGACCCACCATATAGACCTTCAGATGGGTTTAGCTCATAGCAGCATTGCAAGAGGTGAACATCAGAGCAAGTAGAACTCCAAGTACTGGATTGGACTTGGTTAAAGATTGGGTTTAGTGAAGACTACGAAGCTTGGTTGACTACCAGTTGCAGCATTGCAAGTAAGCTTGTTCACCCCTTGCAATGCTCTAAAGTTAAAGCTTGGGTTTAGTGAAGACTACCAGCTTGCTTGAATAACTGCACTAGAATATATGGATTGGACTTTAATGTCTCCAAGTACTTCTTAGACAGCCCAGGTAGAACTCACTTGTCTATTATAAAAAATTCTACCACAATTGTGAGTAGGGACATATGTCTTTGTAATGCCCCGAAATATCATGCTTGAACCGACCATAGCCAATCATAGTAATATACAATAATGTCATCTTTCTTATTGAACTAGGGTTCAAAATTACAACTCCAAAGTCTATACATCAACTACATTTCATGTCCCTTTACCAAGTTCAATGAGCTAGAGGACACATAAAAGAAATTTGCCTGAAAGGCTTACAAAAATTTCAAGGCATTGCCTTATACAACAACACAAAGTCAAAACTCTTAACAAAAAAGCTTTAAGCCTCCACAACTAAAATCTTCTTGAACCAAAACTTTCCACTACAACAAAATGCACACTTCAAGACATTGCTGAGGTGGCACATCATCAGTCCCTGAAAAGTCAAATAAGGTTGAGCTATATGCCCAATAAAGACATTTAACAAAGTATCTAATCATTTGAACACTTACACGGCATAATTGTAATCCAATGCAATTTAAGGTTTATAATCAAAAATTTATTATAAATAAATAAGGCAAGTTTATTCACTGCATAACCTTTATCAATATAGGATTAAAGTTTAAACATTTGAAATAGATAAATAATTAAAAATAAATATACTCATTGCCAGAAAACCTTTATCAATACAGGGGAGTAAACAAGTCTTGAATCCCTTGTAGGAGTCCCAACACACACACATACACACACACATATATATATATATACATTTGTAATAAAAAATATCCCCCACATTTATCGACTACAATACGGCAAGACGTGGGCTCTCAAAATCATCTGTTTTTTTTTACGTTTGCCAACTATTATACGGCAATACCAGTGGACACCCAAAAACACTTTCCCACATTCGTCTGGTGATATGTGCAGACTAGGCAATTAGGCACCTTGACTCCCCGTGCGGGTACCAATACAACACAAAGTTCTCAAACCCGACTCTCTACCCAGACTCATACTCAATTCACTTCCCCTTCAATCATTTTTCAAATGAACAAGTGTCCAATAGCACAAACAATGATAAAGAAGTAAGATTTTTACTTTTAACAATTCCAAATCACAATCTCAAGTCAACACTTGCTATTCATGAATACCCTCCTTTAATCATTCATAAAATGTCAAGAATTAAAAGTAGATTAGGTCACAACATCATTCTCAATCAAGATTAAAATTAGGGTTTCAATAATTTTTGGGGCTTTCACCCAATTTTCATATATATATATATATATATGTTCAACATCAATGTTCAATTTATAAGGGAAAATGGGTAAAGCTCCAACATTAATCAAACAAAATTCCCTTATTTGTCAAGTAGGAGCTTAATCTCACTCATTCATAAAAATCAAGTCTTATATTTACAATTATACCACATAATCATCTTCAAATCAAAGAGATACTATGTTAAAAGTAACCCTACCTCAATCAAATGCAAGAAAAATAGACTTCAATGAGAATCCCTTCGAGTAATTGGAATCCAATCGATAGAAATGAAAATCCCTATGTTACTCCACTTCTTTAAAGTGATTTGAACTTAGATCTTAAGGATATGAGAGATATTTGGAGTAAGAAACTTTGGGCTTTAGGATGGGAAGAGAAAATAAAGAAGAGAGAAAGAAAAAGGTAAGGAAATGATCTAGAAGGTCCCTTTTTAAAAAGTTGATTTCGCACAGACCACTCGAGCGGTCTTTTCATTGCTCGAGCGGTGAACAACATCTCTCAGTACTTTTGTCTACAAAATGAGATACTAGGAGCCCTGAATCTTCGCTTGAGCGACCTTTAGTTCGCTCAAGTAGTCAACCCTGACTTGCAAAACTACTGGATGCTCGCAATCTTCGCTCGAGCGGTACTTTCACTGCTCGAGCAGTCACCTAGAACAAAATGTCATGGTCTTTATCTTGGATGCATCAAGCATCCACTGCCATGGTGGCTTACAAATGGCCCTAACCCTCATGCTATCATTTTGACTAACTTAATAGCCTTCCCATTCTTAATACCATGCTCCTTAATAGTAACTTTGAATATTTTTGCAGTGCCATAAACCATGCTAACCTTGAATTGTAGGTCTGCCATGTCTATATTTGGATTAAACTCTAGGTATCTAACCTTATTGCTTCCATCCTCTTCATCAAAAGATCCATCAATGCTCTTGAGGTCATCAGATGTAGCATCAGGCTCTAAGCAGTCAATATGAGGTACCTCAACTCTTTGATTATTAGGCTTCTACCTTCCTAACCCACCCCATTCAACATTCCTATCAACATTAGCATCAAATATTATGTCATCCTCATTGAAATCATAGTCACTATCCTCAAACTCCTCAAGACCAGTAGAATATTTAGATAAAGCATCACTCTGCCTTTCAACTTTAACTTCAACCTGACCCTCAACCTCTACATTACTTGTGCCACTTCCAATTTCCTCAATGACAACTGATGTATGGTGAAAGGAATCAAACCCTTCAACCTCAAACAACTGATCATCAGGGATTTGTTCTAGATACACTTCAATTATCCTACTACATGCACTCATTTTACCATATCCATTACATCACTATCATTTCTACATAGCCTTAATCCTCCATAATTTAAGTCTCTACCAGGCACTGGATAATGGTATGAAATGAAATTAGTATAACCTAATTTCTAAGCCATATCCCTTATCTCTGTCAACCTCATTTTGTCAGCATCACAATTGTCCCAAAATGATAATTTCCCCCCTACGTAAGCCCTATATACTAAAGACCTAAAAACCCCGCCATGATGCATTTTCATGGTGAAATAATCACCTTCTGGATCTGCAATAGAAGACAACAAATTTGTTGTAGGAACCACAATACAGTACAAGAGGGACCATAACACATTATATCTACATAAATTATAGAGTCCTATTTTTTTGTTTGTTAGTGTGCACTTGTGCAGATGTGTCGACATGTGTGAATATAAATATATATTCACCTCATCACTTTCAAACAAAGCAAAAGTAGATTCTTTGACCCACCTACTAATTCAACTTTCACAAAGATAAAATAAAGCAAAAAAAAAAATGTAAAGTATTTTATTGCTTACCATAATCTAGTATTTCATCATCAATCCTCGCAATCACCATGTTCGTCTTTTCACCTCGTCAATTGTTTTCTTCTTTATCTACGCCAACTTCAGCAGATTTAGAATCAAAGCAAGATTTTGGTAAATCAAAACCCTAGAAATCTATCAATTGTGTAGAGAGAATGGTTTTACTGATTTGGGAATGGGTAAAGTATAAGGACGATTGTAACCTAGGGTTTGTGGTGAAAAGACGAACGTGCCCCTCAGTAATTGCTAGAGGGAGCATGTGTGGGACATGTGATGGCTTTCCGTCTATCTTTACAAATGGGCGTCAATTATTGGACAAATTTGACACACCTCGTTAAATTAAGGGGCAAAATCGAGAAAATTGAAATGACAGGAACCAAAATGACACACGAAGCAAACTACAGGGACTATTTGTGTAATTTGTCCAAATTTTAAAATACTAAACAAAATATAAAATTTATTGGACTTGACTTAGTACTCAATAAGACACCACTTCATTTGACTTAATTTACTACTTAATTAAATGTCACTTGTTACTTAATGTTTCGACTTGACTTACTACTAAATTACACATCACTTACTATTTAATGAGACTCTGCTTACTACTTCATTAGACTTTGTTTTACTACTAAATTAAACTCTACTTACTAGTTAACGAGACTCTACTTACTACTCATTAATACTCTACTTATTACTCCATCAAACTTACTTACAACTCAATCATACATAAGAACTACTCAATAAGACCTTGTTACTATTGATTGGTAAATGGGATAAGAACAAATTGTAAGCAGAGTCACAATAACTAGTATAAATTAGAAACTTCAAATAATGTTAAAATAAAACATAAATAGAGACATAGATAGATTCTTACCTGAAAAATTTATTGAATTTGTAAAAGTCAAAATCACCCTCTTTCACTTATCATTTGTCCAAAAAATTATAGAGAAACACTCAGTGTGTTTGGTTTTAGTTTTTTGAAAATTGAGTTTTTTATTTTTCATGTTTTTTTTTTCAGTGAATATTTCTAAAATTTTAAGGAATTTTTTATTTTTTTTAGATGCACCTTACTTAGATGTATCTAAATAGTAAAATATTTGTGAAAAAATATTTTAAAAAATTAATAAATACAAAAAAATAGGGAAAATGTACTTTATTTTTATTTTTATTTTTTTCGTATTTTTGGTATTTAGTGAATTTTTTAAAGATATTTTTCACAAATATTATACTTTTTAAGTGTATTTATGTTAGGTGTGTCTAAAAATTTTTTTAAAAAATGCTTAAAATATTATAAAAAAAATCAATGAAAACAAAAAAAAAATACGAAAAAAGAAAAAGTAAAATTTTCTGAAAAGTGAATTATGAAAACTGAAACCATACAGAGTGACTATTATTCATAGTATGTGCAAATGAAATGGGAGGTTTTCTATATTTTCTTAATTAACTAATTTACATGTATTCATTTATTGTCATTAATAATTGTTGTTCATGTTGTGGTAGGGAAAGGAAAATATTTTTTTGTAGATGTGTTCATTTATAAACTATACTTCCTACTTAATTAAATATTACTTACCAATTAATAAGACACTACTTCAATAAACTTAAGCTACTAGTCAATGAAATTATACTTATTATTTAATTAAATTTGACTTAAAATTTTAAAACTACACTTTTTCTTTAACTAATTGAAATGATTTTCCAACAAAATTTTAAAATTTATAAAATTAAAAATAACACATAATGTTCAAACAAAAGAGAGATAGAGACATAGATAAATTAGTAACTAGAAATTGTTTTCAATTTGTAAAATCTAAATCACCATATTTCACTTATTCTTTGTGAAAAAAATATGGAAAAATACAATCTTGTTCATTATGTATACAAATGAGTTGAGAGTTCTTCTATATTTTCCTAATTACCTATTCTTATATAGAAATTAATGTTTTCAAGGGTTGCAGGTAAAAGAAAGTAATTATTGTACATGTATTCATTTATTACCATTAATAAATATTGACAAATGAGAGGTCTTTCTAAATTATTTCATTATATTTTATTTTCAATTTGTACTTTACAATAATATAATATATTATAGATAATGAGAGTTAAAAGATATAATATGATAAATAAATGAGTGAAAATGAATATTAAGTATTTTATTAGACTTGATTTACTATTCAATGAGACACCATTTACTATTTTATTATGTTTGACTTACTATTTCGTTAGATTTTACTTACTACTCAATTAAACTACACTTACTGCTCAATGAGACTCCATTTAATACTTTATTAAATTTGACTCTTTTTTTTTGTTTTTTTGATCAGCACAAAATGAAACTTTATTGATGAAAACATATGAAATATAGTGGGATACATCAATAAAGGGGAGGGTAAAAGCAAAAAGTATCATAGCGAAACATCTTAATCCTAACTAGATTGGCACCAAGAGATCACCTAATCATGTGCTAGCTCAAGACCAAGGAGTTGCTAAGGCACCAACACAAAACAAACAAACACAAATACAATTCATAACACACCCACCACCAAGTAGCTGCCGCCATAAGCCTACTGCATACTACAATCAAGAACTAAGCAATAAACCTAATATGTTGAACATTATTGATAATCTCCTACACTATGTACCAACAATCCTTATAGTGAGCTTTTACCCAAAGTGCGATTCTAATTTTGATTGAATTTGACTTATTACTCAATTAAATACCATTTACTATTCAATAAAACTGCCCTTACTACATCATAGTAAGTAGCTTTGTCCTACTACTCAATGTGAATTCACTTACTATTTCATTAGATTTCATTTACAAAAGTTCCGTTTGTTTCGACATAAAATATTTTACACAAAAATAAAATAAAATTATACATTGCTTTTACACAAAAAAAAAATATTATGTTTTTGTTTTCGGCATTTGGTTGATACTTGAAACAAAAATATTTTATTACTTAAAAGAGAAATTTTGATTTAATAGAGTGTCATTTATGACTTTTTAATGAGCTAATTAAGATATTTATTTGAAAAGAATAAATATGTTGAAAAGATAATGAGTGAAAGTCAACTTTGAAATTTTTGATTTATGAAATTTTTAAAGGTAAGTTATTTATTAAAAAATGATGCAAAAATATTTTTCTTAAAAAATGTTTTACTTGCTATTTGTTTAACCAAGCAATAAAAAATGATAAAAATATTTTACATCAAAACAAATGAAACCTTAATGAGATTTCACTTATTATTTTATTAGACTTGAGTTACTACTCAATGGGACTTCACTTACGATTTCATTAAACTTACTACTCAATGAAACTCTACTTACTATTGAATATTCTTCTTTAACTAAGTGAAATGTTATTACAACAAAACCTTAGATTTCATAAATGAAAAATGTCACATAATGTTAAAATAAAATAGAGGTAGAGACTAAATATGGTGGAAAAATAGTTATATATAGCTTTCGTTTAGGATGTGGGTTAGCTTTTTGACTTTTTGACTATTTAGCCTATGGCTAAAAAGTTTACTAGCCTCGTTTGAAAATAGGCCTTTTTAGTAATTTTTTGATTTTTTGGCTAAAATATGATATAAAAAAAACTAGTATGTTTGGGATGACTTTTTGATTTTTTACGAAAAGATGTGCAAAAAGTAGAGAGAAAAAAAAATCTTTGACTTTTTGGTATAGGTTGTTGGCTTTTTGATTTTTTTTAGTAATTTTTAAGCGTTTTTTGGCTAAAAAAGCCACTTGCCAAACGAAGCTTAGGCTTTTTGTTTTTTTGACTTTTGTGAGAGAAAAAATGAAATGATTATGGTTTAGATGTGACATTTTATCTTATTTTTTTTACTTTTGTGAGAGAAAAAATGAAATGATTATGATTTGCGTGTGACATTTTATCTTATTTGACTAAAAAAATCAATTTTGCCTTATATGACTATTTTAACCCAAATGGACATGCCAAACATTAGTTTCATGTGCTTAAAATTAATTTATAATGCAAAAAACAAAAACAAAAAAACACACGCACACACACAACTTTCAAGACAAGAAAGGTGACCTAACTAACAAGTGATATTGTTGAATTGTATTTTATTTATATTTAAATAATAAATTTATTTATAACGGGTTATGCTTCAGACTTCAAGTCAACCTCAAAGGACGTGGCGACCGGGTTGGTTAAAAATCAAAAAAACACACGCTTTTTTTGGTCCAATAGCAATGACCCAAAGACTTTGGGGCTCTAAGGCATTTTCCAATAGTAAATGAGTTAATGACAAGTAGTAAGTATATTTATAATAAATAATAAATTAAATCTATTTTTTCATTTTCAAATTAACTAAAAGTTATTAAATTAGCCTGTTCCCAAACGAGGCCTGAGATTACTTTGAGTGTGTTTGGTTTGTATTTTGAGATAAATTTTCAACCAAAAAAAAAAATGGAAAGTTTAGGAATTTTTTTAGTTTGTTTAGTTGTATATTTTGAAATTAGTTTTGGAGTTTGAAAGTTTGGGATGATTTGATATTTTATTATTATTGAGTAGATGTGTGTGAAAGAAAAAAAATGATTGAAAATGAGAGATAAGAGAGAAAAAGCGATTTTAAAAAAAAAAAATCAAAAAATTTAAATCAAGCAAAATTTTAAAAAAAATTTAAAAAAATTATATCTTGAGATACAAACTAAACAAACCCTTTACATTTTGAAAAGCTTCCTATTCAAATCTAATGGTTCATATGTATTTAGGTAGGGTTTGGCTTGCTGTTGGACCTGTAGGGGTCACCACAAGTCCCGATAATCTAAACCGTCAATATATAGAACTCGTCGAGTACTATATGCCTGTAAAAAATCATATTGATCAGATATTGATAGTTATATTATCAAATTAATTTTGTATAATAAAAAAAAAAGTTAAAAAATAGACGATTGATATAAATCAGATCCAATGAAATAGTTATCGATATTCGACCAACGTAATTTTTTTACATGCATATAACACTTAATAAATTCTACATATTAAACGGACCAAATTATCAAAACAAAACCCGTAATAGGCCTTCACAAATCCAACAACGAATTGGGATCCTCTCCTTGAATCCTCTCCTTCACTCCCTCCTTGCAGGGCCTTCGGGCCCACTTTTAGGCCTTATTTTGATAATCTGAATCGTTCATATTTTAAGATTTATTCAGTATATCATACCTGTAAAAAATCAAATTGATCGGATATTAGAAAGTATGTGATCGGAAAACTATTTATTAAAAAATAGTTTGCAGTTCGATTTTTCTGAACACATACTTTCTGATATCCGATCAACTTGATTTTTTATAAGTATGGTATACTGAATAAATCTTAAAATATTAACGGTTCGGATTATTAAAATTGAATCTAAAAGTAAATCCAAAAATCTTACAAAGAGGGAGTCAAGGAAAAGATTCAAGGAGAGGATCTTTGCTCATCGAACCACACCCTTGTTTGGTCACGAGGGAAGGTACCATGAAAACAACTTTCATGTACCATAGATTTTTCTCTATCCTCCCGCCTCTATCGATCTGAGAGAATCTTCACAAATCCCAACGATCATCCGAAGCGTCGCCGTTGTGCCACCACGTGTTCATCACCAGCGGATCAAGTGGCATCGACCTCACCATGGCCCGCCAGGCCGCCGCGGAGAGCGCTCGCGTCTCCATTCTTGCTCGCAACCGTGACCAGCTCGAGGAGGCGAAGCAATTGATCCATCTCTCTACCGGCATCGATGTCGCTGTCTTCAGCGCCAACGTGCGTGACTTCGCCGCCTTGAAGACGGCGGGAAAGGAGGCTGGGCTGATCGATGTGTTGGTGTGTAATCAAGGCCTCTGAGATTCCATCGCGTGTTCGATTATAGCATTGCGCCTCCAATCTCTGTCTGGCACCGCCATCCGCCGGAAACCTGCCACAATTGTCGTCGCTCCTCCGCCTCGCGATTCCTGTCTCGCCAAACAGCAAATTCTCATATTTGTTCCACAACTGCACTAAACTCGCCAGATTTGACTCCAAAAGCAAGTAAACCCTCTCTCTCTCCTTGAACACAAGTCCACAATTCTCTGATCATTGGTATTGTTTTTCTTGGTTTTTACGGTATATATGCTGCGATTTGTTTGATTTTTTTTCATATCTATATGTTTTGGTTGTTTCTGAGATATAGTTGATTTGTATAGTGGTGATTTCAGATCTATACGTTTTTCTATGCCTCTGTTATGCCATGTATGGGTGTAATGTATATAGATTTATGCATTGATGTGTTTGTGTATATTAGGGTTTCTAATATTTTGTTTCTTCATTGAATTACAGAGTAAGATTCGGGGCATTAATGGAGGATCCAATAAGAAGCGGCATAACTTGAAGTTGGCTTCATGAAAAGTTGAAGAAGCATTCGATTCTTTTTTTTTCTTTTTCATTTTCTTTTACTTTTACTGTTTGGTTGCTAAGAAAATGTTGAAAAAATCGCCTTCATCAACACTGACCACAGCCACTACCTCAACGAGGTGAAGCCACACAGAAAGAGATAGGGGGATGAATATATCAACACATAGATAAATCTGTGTATTGTTTTTTTCTTTGTTGTTGATCATCCTCCCGAATGATTTTTTTTTTTTTTTGTTTACCAGATATAGTTGTTGGATTTAGCTATTAGTTCTGTAAAAGTGTTGTTGTGGTGTTGTTTTTTGGACAGATAGGTGTGTTTTTTACTCCGAACTACAGATAGGTGGTGGTTGTTGTTATTGTTATTGTATAGATAAAAGGTTCTGATCTATCCATATTGAATAGAGATTTTTTCAGCAGATAAAAACAAAAAATTGAACAGATATATTTGTGTATGTACTATATTATATTTGACTGTTGGTAGTGGGAAATTTTAACAGATAGGAAGAAAGAACAACAAAGAGAAACAGAGATGGAGGGAGAAACAGATAGAGAGATAAGAGAAGGGGGAAGAGGAACAGATAGAGAGTGAAAGTTTAAAAATTGTGTGAATTTAAACAGATAGAATAAATAGGTAAAAAAAATTCAATCAATAGGTTAAAAAATTCAACAGATAAAAAAATATTTGAACAGATAGTTAAAAAATTTGAACAAATAGATGAAAAATTTGAACAGATAGAAAATAATTTAAACAAGTAGTCAGAGAAAATCATCAGATAAATTAAAGTGTAAAATTGAAAATAAATTGTAGATCTCTCACCAATAAAAAAAAAATACACTAGACTTTAGATTGAATTTTTTATTTTTTATTTTTTATTTTATTTGGATGGGGGGGGGGGGTTGTTGAAAAGTGCACAGATGAGTTTAGGACGGTTGGCGTAACAAATTTTGGGACTAAAAGGTTATTAATCAAAAAAATAACAAAATATGTTAAAAAATTAATAAAATAAAATGTCACATCTAAATCATAATTATTTTATTTTTTTTCTCACAAAAGTCAAAAAAAACCAAGAAAATCTATCCCAAAAGAAATTTTTTAATCTCAAGTTAAAATAGTCAAAAAATCAACCCATATTCTAAACGAATTCTTACATAATAAAAAAATTAAAAAAAAAAGAAATGAAAAGAAAAGAAAAGAAATGCAGAAAGCAGAACTTTATGTTTTAACGTTATCAACATTAAATAAATAAATAACCAACAACATAAAAATAGTTATTACCCAATTATTTGTGTCAAGGGCATATTATAACCTATTCTCGTGTGTATTATATTCCACATACCAGATAAAGGTTAAGAAAAATTGTGAACAGACAAGGGTATAAGAAATATTTTAAAACCAATCAGGATTTGATTAATGATTTAATTTGATATAGATCATTAATCATCAAATGAAGGAAATACAAATAAATTATCCCTACTAAACCATATCTTTACAAACAAATTATCTATTTGAATTGTATAACAAGAACAATGGCCTTGTTTAAAAAATTAGCTATTTAATTTATTTATTTATTTTTTGACTATTTTAACCTAATTAAAAAAATTGTATTTAGAAAGTAATTTTATATATATAATTGATTTGATGATTGTGAAAAAATAAAATAAAATAAAATGATTATAAATTAAATATAACATTTTATCTTATTAATTATCTTAACATATTTTGTCTTTTAATTGACTATTTTAATTCAACCCTCTTCCAAACAAGACCAATATGTTAGATCACAATACAAACCATGTTTCATAATTTCAATCCAAACAGCACTAATAACTGAACTACAAATTTCAAATTTGTATGTAACAAGCTTCAAAGTAGCAAATATGTACTTACATGTATATCAAATATGTATTTTCAAAGTGTTAATGTATATGTAGTATTCCTATATATGTTAGGTATTAATTTCTTAAATATATTTAGAAATAGCCATAGTTAGGTTTTTTATAAGATACTCTTCTCATAATAGAATACTCTTTTTTTCATAATAGAATACTCTTTCTCAATCTATATATACAGACTTTCTATTGTATTAGATAAATTTATTTAATATAATACATATTATTTCCTCTCTCTACTATTCTAATATAGTATCAAAGCTATAAGTTAAGCTCTTGGTGTTTTTCGCCTTATTGACAGGGGACAACCTTGTCTTGGCCACCCGTTGATCCTCAAACCATTCTGCTACTATATTTTTCTTTCAGTATCACTTCTTGATGATCTTTTCCTCTATTCGCTAAGTTATTCCTACCCAATATATATATATATTATACCTATATCATTTTTTTAATTTTTTTTTTTTTTACTCGCAATCCTTCTCTATCT
The DNA here is from genome assembly GCA_025200525.1 of Camellia lanceoleosa. Lineage (NCBI taxonomy): Eukaryota > Viridiplantae > Streptophyta > Magnoliopsida > Ericales > Theaceae > Camellia > Camellia lanceoleosa. The sequence continues at coordinate 108,417,869 of CM045758.1, forward strand.
TTCCATTTGCTTCAACCTCAAATATGTTTCTATCTTCAAACCTATTTGAATTTGAGAGGGGTATTATACCTATATCACGGTGAACATGGTTATACACCATGCAAACCACCAAAGTCACCTCATTTGGCGCACTTTCTAAGCCGTATCATTGGCACATTACCTAAGCTGCCTCCTTTTGGCGCACTCTCTAAGTCGTCTCATTGGTGCACCACCTAAGCCGTCTCCATGGCGCACTCCCTAAGCCACCTCCTTTGGCGCACTCTCTAAGCTGCCGCATTGGCACATTACCTAAGCCGTCTCCTTGGCACACTTCCTAAGCCACCTCCTTTTGAAGCACTTTCTAAGCCGCCTCCTCTTGGTGCACTCTCTAAGCCATCGTCTTGGCGCACCAACAAAATCACCCCCTCGCGCACCATCCAAGCCACTCCCTAGCGCACTCAATCATCTATTGCCATCATCGTTCAGTAATATGTCATAAGTTATATGTGTGCCACGCTTACTGGTTCAACATCCAGTCTCTACAATGGTCCGACATGATCCTGTAAATTGTCCCGACATTGATTTCGATTAGCCAATCTCTACAACGGTCCGACATAACCCTTGTAAATTGTCTCGACATTAATTCCGATTAGCTCCTACAACGATCCGACATTACCATAAATTGTCTCCCGACATTAGCTCCAGCCTCGGATCTCGACATTAGTTCCAACCAATTTTTATATCGATCCAGCATGACTTTAAACTATCTCGACATTAGTTTCAACCAATTCCTACAATGGTCCGACATGACCATAAACTATCCCAACATTAATTCCAACCTCTAATTTATTTTAAGCGCCCTTACACTCCCGTTCGAATTTTTACAATCTATTTACCTTTCATTTTATTTAGTTTTATTTCATGTTTTTTAATTTCTCTCCAAACTCAAGATGTTTATCCTTCTTAAATTTGAAAGAGAGTGTTAATATATATGTGATATTCCTATATATATTAAATATTAATTTCCTAAATATATTTGAAAATAACCATAGTTAGATTTCTTATAAAATACTTTTTTTCATAATTAAGTTTCTAATAAAATACTTTTTCTCAACTTATATACACAAACTTTCTATTGTATAAGATAAATTCATTAAATACAATACATATTATTTTCTCTCTCTCTCTCTACTGCTCTAACACAAAGTATGATTTTTGGTTAAACAAAAAGGCCATGTTTGATTTAATAGAATAAATTATTCATTGTGTTTGATTGATTATTAATCCAATGGATATTAATAAAGAGTACAAATTGACTCAATATGTTAATCTCATAACCTTTGATGCATCAATCACTGAAAATAAAATAAAAGAACACTTAAGATAGTGTATTCTTCTGAAAGCCATGGCTCATAGGAAGAGAACTCAAAAGACATACCAGAAGCAGCAAATTCAGAATCTCAAAGAACTTAACAAAAAATAAAATTATTCATTTTTTAAAAAAGAAGGGAATTTACGTTAGACAACAGAAACAAATAGAACATTTTCAATTTCTCTCTTCAAAGCATCAAAATTCTTATACAATGGAAGTTAAATTCAGAATGGATTCAAAAAAGGGTGTACAGTTAGCTAGTCAGTTGCCAATTGCTTTAAAATGAGTATATCAAGGACTAGAGGGCTAGACAAAGTGCTCAGTCGGATATTCATGCTCATATCCATTGTAATCATAGTACAATCTCTCTCCCTTTGGTATGTCTCTGTTTGCAATCAGTAGAACCCGACACTCACCGTTAACATCAAATCTCACACATTTTAAGTTCTGTTTCTTTTTTCCATCCCTGCACCATAAGAAAATGTTGGTCATCAGATTGTACTGAAATTAATCCTTATTCTATCACATAATTTATTATATATTTGTCTCTTATACAAAATTGGTGAGTTCAAAAGCATCAATATTACACAATTAGCATATAAACAACCCATTTTGTTTCTGACCCCATTCATAACAAAGCTATGTTAAACTTGAAAAGACCATCTTGTTTTATATTCTTTTGCAAGTTCATGGTTGTTTTACATGTTACTCTTTTAGCAAAACAAAGTGTAACAATTCAATTTCATAAAACATCTGCAAGCCAGGCACATATTTATCTTTGTGCCCAAGAATTGATTAAATTGTTTAATTTAGATGACCATACAAATAAATCAAGTTCAGTAACTAATCTTCTAGTCTTTTTATCTTCATTTGATCTTTTATGTGTCACAAGAGATATGGCTTTGAATTTTTTGAACATCTAGAGGTCTACTTAATGCAAAAAGGCTTCATGGAGAGTGCATCACATTATATACAAGGCTCAATAGAGAACACAGTTTTAAAGAAAAGATGAACTTACAGTGTGTAATTATTGATGCCATTTATGAAGCGAGCTATGTTACTTCGCTTGTCAGGACATATGACAAGGCTTTTAGAAGGATCAGCAGCAGAAATAAGTGTCATCATACTATCACCATCATCATTTTCACGATTTTTCAAGTAATCCACATCTCCAACATATTCTGTAATTATAGTTAAATCCTTAATGAATCTATCTGCCTCTACAGTGAATCTGTTAATACAGGACAAGCAAATTGAGGTCAGATTCAAAAGGTATGATTTAAAAAAAAATAAATTAATTTACAACCAATGCAAAAAAATAAAAATAAAAAAGACTTGAAATGCCAATAAATTCTCACCCTTCTTGAGGATCAAAAACAACCATAAGGGGTGGCCATTCCCCTTGCTCCATCATGTTCTTGCATGAGTATAGGCTTTCCATGTCTTCTTTAGACAAAACCTGAAATACATTTTCAGTTACAAATAGCATAATCAGAAAAAGTTACCAGACCGATATTACAAAGAAGATGAATTGAAAACTATGTAGCACATTATACGCCAAGAACTTAATTCCCATTGAAACGATATTTTGGCATTATTTTGGTAGAATACCATTATGATGAATTCAGCTAAAACATGCAATAATAGACCATTAGAGACAACAAACTATAGGAGTCATAACTTAAGGGGCTTCACTTGTTGCATGTACAAAGCGGTGGGATGGTTTCTTAGTTAAGCTTAACCTCATGAGAGTATCTCCAATGCTACATGCAAATTTTGTTTCATTGCCAATTTTTGGCTACACTATAGTACAAAAATCCCAAGATTTGACAACCTTACTCCAATACTTGTGTCATTTTTTGGCACAATCATCATCTCATCATCTTTCCATTCACCATCAGATCTCTATAAAATGCATCTAACCGTTGATAACAATTCCAAAAATCTAACAAATTTGCCAAGACTTGTACTAAATTTGGCACCAATATTAGCAATGTCAACATGTAACAACTTTTATGGCTTCTCCATTGGAGCACCCAACTGCTATAATTTAGCTATGACAGCTCAAATAGCGACCCTGTTGGAGCTGCTCTGGGAGGTAAACTCTTGGGCCTATACCTCTCGGGATGTGAGAAAGTTGTCCTTTTTGGCATAACATCTTGAGCTTGTGAGTGGCTTTTTTGTTTAGGATTGTGTTTTTGCCTTGTGTGGCTATTGGCTTACTCAGCCATGTTCTGGTGTCGCAATCAGCTTACTCCACATCCATTGGTCCAACTGTCCCACTATGTTTGAATTGAGTGATTTAGAGAGAAAAAAAAAATGAAAAAATATATATTTCTCTTACTTGTTTGAATAATTAAGACCTCGTTTGAAAACATGCTAATTTAGTAACTTTTTGGCTGTTTGGCTAAAATATGAACTAAAAAAAACTAGTATGTTTGGGATGACTTTTTGGTTTTTTACAAAAAGATGTGTAAAAAGTAGAGAGAAAAGAGAATCTTTGACTTTTTGATGTGAGTTGTTAGCTTTTTGGCTAATTTAGTAACTTTTTGACTTTTTGGCTAAAAATGAGGATTCCCAAACGAGGCCTAAGTAGAAAAAATTGAGAAAAACAAATAGAAACTTTCTCTTATAATTCCCATTTTCAATTTTATCAAAAGTAGTGAGATTGGGGCAGAAAAAAAAACTAACAAATTATTACATTTTCAAAATATCAATTTTGTCACTATAAAAAATAAATAAATAAAATGATTGACAAAATATAAAAAAATTATTTTGATAATATAACATAAAATAATTTATTTTCTTTTTTCTTATGAAATCTAAAAAAAGAGAGAAATAACAATCATTCTTCTTTTTTCCTTTTATAACTTTAATAATCATTTCTTTTCTTTTTTCTCTCTTAGATTCCCAAATAAGGTTTATCAAACTTTGCAATGCACCAATTTGCATACCAAAATAGATCCTTAAATGTTTGTTATTATGCAGCCAAACCATGCACTTTAGGAATGATCTATTTTTGGTTTTCTTTGTGAATTGTATTAGATGCACAAGATTATTCTTGCAATTTCATCATACCTGCATTCCACCCTGCTCCAAAGATGCACAATTTGCTGACCTTGGGGCCATGCCTCGCATATAAGTAAGTTCATTGCTGAACTCAGCCCCTGTTGCCATCAATGCTGTGGCCAAAGATGCCATCTGTTCTAATCTCCTTGTAGGATCCTCACTTGGGTTGAATGGCAACAACTTCCTTCTCTTCTTCGACATTCTCAAGCTACTTGTTCGCCTTCGTCTTTTTCGAATATCTATATAAATAAGACACACACACACACACACACAGGTCAGTACTGCTTTAAACCCATCAAGAATCTGGAAATAGCAACATTAAAATTCCATTTACCTTGACTAAGCTTCTTTGCTGGTTCTGAAGACCTTTGGATACGAAAGAAATCAACAATTTTTGTTTGAATAAGAGGAAAGCCTGCATAATAGGAAAAGTTGGTTATTGTTTGGATTCATAGCCCGATTTATTCTTTTGATTTTGAGATTAATATTAACAAATCCCTATAGCAAATCAAACTAAAATAAACTTATCCAAGCAACAAACCCGAACAATTCAAATAGGCTCTATTTGGTTTTAAAAAATTAAATAAAAATGTATAGTGAATTCATTTTACAAGTACCTTCTGGAATTTATTTCCTTTTCTTTTCCTTTCGACTACTGGGACTGATATTGGAGTGAATACCCAGAATTATATTGATACATAAGTGAATCTATAATTTCTAATTGATTTAGTACAAAATACCCAGAATTAACTGATGATAATAATATGATTAAAAAAGGGTTAAATTCGTATGAACATCGCTATTTAGACCCAAAAGTAAAACCCAATTTCTTGACCGACATGTCAAGAAGATTATTGGTTAATAATTAAATATTTTCTAATTATTAACCAATCATCTTCTTCTATAAAAAGTGGACTTATATAGCATTTTTCAAATGGGATACATTGGTCAAAATCGATGCTGATTAAGCATTAATGATGAATCTAAGAGTGAGAAAGTGAAACATACTTTGGGGTTTCTTGTGAAGAGAACAGGAAGGGCAGAACCAGGAGGCATTGGGGACGGAGACAAGGATGGGTCTGAGGCAGAAGAGGTGAAACCCTCTGTCGCAGTTGTCGCAGAGAAGAAGCTCCGCCGCGAAGTCGCCGGACCCACATTCTTCGCAGCAAGTGTCCATGTAATCTCCCCTTGATTTGGGAGAGAGAGGCTTTGGAGCCTGGGTTCTCCTCCTCAACACCACTGTTGTTTTATTACAAACCATTATTGTATCAGAGACAGAGTGGGAGTGAGAGTGAGAGTGAAATGCGATGGATTGAGGGGGGAGCTGCAATAATAAAGCTTTTTTTGGGGCCAAAAAATGAAACGATGAAATTTGGCGCGCTTATTTGGATTCGCGGGAAGTGAGATTTTGGCGCCAAAAGCATGATGTTTTGTCACTTGTCTCGCGGGTTTTTCCCAAGTAATTACCAAATCTGCCCTTTTTGTTTTTTTTTTTTTTTAAATTTGCACCATACCAAGAAAATGTTTCTGATTTTTTTTTTTTTTAATATTTGTAATACGAGATTGTCTTTTCTTAAATTTTTATGTTACTTCGAATGTCCTGTTAATTATTGAATTATGTTTCGAAATTAAATATTTCGAAATTCTTATGTATTAGTATTAAAATGAAAAAAAAAAAAAATGAAAATATGTAATTCTTGGTTACCACGTGTATTTATTTTTTATAAGTAACTAAGTAAAAAAAAAATTTTGACAAATATTTTTTTTTTTAGAAAAAATGGCAAAAAGTCAATTTGAGTGTATAGGATGGAGGATCTAATCATTGAATTATTTTGGTTATAAGAACATAATTAACAAAATATAGTGATGAGTTGTAAGCATCTCCAACAAGGCTAGTTAAAATAGCTATTCAAAATTTCACTTTACTATTTTAGCTAGTCATTTTTTTAATATACACTCCAATAAGACTATCTACTTTAGCTATCTTCTATTAAAATATTCTTATACTTTAACTACCTCCTTTTTAATCTAAAAAAAAAAACTAACTTCATTTAAATTATTATTTTTTTCATTCTTCTAAATATAATTATATTTTTGTAAAAGTTACATTTTTCTACTATCGTATTTTTCAAATGTTCATATTTTTTTCAACAGTCATATTTTTGTAACGGTCATATTTTTCCAATGGTCATATTTTTTCAAATTTTTACAATGGTTATATTTTTCCAACGGTCATATTTTTGCAACGGTCATATTTTTATACTTTTCCGTTATAAATAAGACATTCCCTATCATTTGATCTTACCATCAACTCAATTTTCTATTTCATCCAAACTTCCATATCTCTCTCTATGGCTTCCAATTCTCTTTATAATATGCTTGTAAATGACTTTGACTTCTCTGAATCTGATGATGATTTGGAGATGCTCAAAGCTGTTACTATGAATGAAGAACTACTAGATAGTGAGATAGGATCAAGCTCACGTCGTGGTTCTATTCGAGGTCGTAAAGTCATTCATCGTGATCATATTCAAGGTCATGAAAGGCTTTTTCTTGACTATTTTGCTGAATCGCCTGTATATCCTCCTGAGTTATTTCGAAGGAGGTTTCGGATGAAGCGTTCACTTTTTCTTCGAATTCAAGTTGCAGTAGAAGCGCACGATCCATACTTTCTCCAAAAAAGAAATTGTACTGGAAAGCTTGGTTTGTTTTCTCTTCAGAAGATAACTGTTGAACTTAGGATGCTTGCTTATGGAGTAGCCGCTGATTTTATGGATGAATATGTGAGAATTGGAGAAAACACTGCAATAGAAAGCTTAAAATATTTTGTTAAAGCAGTTGTTGATATTTTTTCTAATGCGTATTTGAGATTACCAAACAGCAATGACATCGTTAAACTACTAGCGGTTGGTGAAAGTCGTGGATTTCCTGGAATGCTGGAGAGCATTGATTGTATGCATTGGAAATGGGAAAATTGTCCGACTGCGTTGAAAGTTATGTATACTAGTCACATTCATGAACCAACAATTATTTTGGAAGCTGTTGCATCATATGATCTTTGGATTTGGCATGCATTTTTTGGATTACCTAGGTCTCATAATGATATCAACGTGCTAGAAAGGTCTTTTGTATTTACCGAACTTGCTCAAGGGCGTGCTCCTGCAGTCAATTACACCATCAATGGTAATGAATATACAATGGGATACTATCTCGTCGATGGTATATATCCACAATGGTCAACATTTGTGAAAACAATTTATTCTCCTCAAGGAAATAAGAAAAAACTTTTTGCTGCAGCTCAAGAGGCGACAAGAAAAGATGTAGAACATGCATTTAGAGTGCTTCAAGCACGATTTGCAATTGTGCGTCGACCAGCACGTTTTTTGAATACTAAAATACTTAAATATATTATGAAGGCGTGCATAATTCTACATAATATGATAATTGAGGATGAGCGGGATGACAATGGAGTAAAAGACTTCAATTATGATCAAATCGATGACAGTCCCCATGTAACAGTGTTACAGGAGAGAACTACTGAACTTATGGAATTCATTCAATGTCACCATAACATTAGAGACAGGCAAACACATTCTTATCTCCAATCGACCCTTGTCGAAAACTTGTGGTAATTACACAACGAGTTGTAAAAGTTTTGAATTTGAAGTTTTATTTTATGTAGTATGTTATTAGTTTTGAATGTAATTAGTATATGCTTTTAATTTATGTGTAATTTTATAATTCTATATGCCTTTTAATTATATGGTTATCATTTTAATTCTATATGCCTTTTAATTATATGGTTTTCACTTTAATTATATGCCTTATATATATATATATATATATAAATAAGTGAGAACAATAGGCATGTCACCAAAATTGTCCACGAGACATTGTCCCAATCAACACCAAATGAATTTAAAAGGCATATATACAAATGGATTATTAGTTAGACATGCATAATCATTTTACAAGATACTATTATAAAGCAACCAAAACAATACAATGATATGTTTCAGAATCTTTGTACCAAAAAGCATGGTGATCTAAAAATTCAAACTACGTTCCAAATTTGAGACAATTCAAACCCTCACTGGCATGATGACCCTACTTCCATGGACTAGCACTGGACTAATTTAGAAAAAAAAACTGCAAATAATAAATGGAAATAATCCAGTTGCTCAACAGTCAATGAAAATTTCAAACTACATAATTACACTAAACTTGACAAACTATGTGAAATCAATAACCTAAAACTAGGACCGCATAAATCCAAATTTAATTTGCACAAGGTTGAATGGGAAAGCAACAGAAACTTCCACTGTTTCATGTCAATGTTTCTTCATCTCAACCTCTAATTTAACAATACATGTGAACCTGTGGGCATTGACACCCCGAGTCTTGCATCATGGGCACCTCTGGGGGAGTAAGTCTCATCAATAGGCGCTTTCAAGTTTCCAAATGATCTAAACAGTTTGACATCATTTGCACGAAACTTGCAAAGACAACCGGCACTTGCAATGGCGTGATTCTATAATCCTTTGAATGCACGGATTGCAAAATAGGTGGTAGCATTTTGTGATGACAACCTGAAGAGTCAAACATTTATAACAATGTTGAAACATAATAAAAATTAATTACAGACGAAAATACACGGACAACACATTTAAAAAAATCCTTTATTTGTGCCAAGGGCAATATGCATATTACATATTTAAAGCAATAAGCATATTACGTATTGTATCTAAGTCTATGATGGTTCTTGTGAAGTTGGGAAATTTCAATTATCCTATCTGACATCATAGAGGTAAAACATGAGATATTGTCTTTCAAATTTTAAATTCATGGGTACTGTATCTAAAGATTCATCATTCCAAGCTCAATTAAAAGTTTGATCCTAGTGTTTGCTCAGTTTATATGAGATTTAAAGTAAATAAATAGGATCTGTAGTATAAGTTTCTTATAAGCATTTTATCAAACAGTTGACAGGCCATTGTGCAACAGCATTAAATTGTGTTCTATGTTATCCAAATCTGAAGAAACATCAAATACTAAACCAAATTCAACAATTTCAAATATATGCAAGATGTAATCTTTGATTTTTCATGAATACTTTTTACTATTAGCCAGAAACAAAGAAAGAAAATAGTCTGTATAAATTTTCTTCTCTGTTTCATCAATATTTTCTGAACCCATTGAAGATTGATAAATATTTTCTGTTATCTATCAAAATTATACTAATAACAGAATGGCATTAATTTTACCGCCAAAAACAAAGTTCAGGAGCCAAAAATAAATAAAAAATTAAAAGGTGCATGAACAGTACCTCGCTTGTCCTGGCGAGATACTGTAGCTCACCACCATTGTAGCGATCCTTGAGCGAGTTTGCTGGAGCAATGTTTTACCCTTCCAAGCTCGCTTCTATGGCTAAAAGGAAAGAATAGCCAAGCTGCTGGAGATGCTCTAAATTTGGCGTGGACAAATTTTGAGTTGGGTCAGGCTGGGTTCGGCGCAATTTGGTAAAGGTTTTTTTTTTTTTTTTTGGGGGGGCTAAAATTTACAAAATAATAAAATAGGTTAAAATAATTAATAGGATAAAAATATCATATCAAATCCATAATTATTTTATTTTTTATTTCACAAATATCACATCCAACTACAAAAAAATTTAATTATCTTCTTAAATAAAAAAAATTTAACTTACTAAAATAATCAAAAACTAAAATAGCTTATTAAAATAATAACTTCCCAATTGACTTTTTAGAGGATATCATTCTAAACTCAATTAGGTTCCTTATCTAAAAAACTTTAAAAAAATATACCTTAACTAGGCTGACTAGTCCTAGAAAGTCCAACATTAATAAAATTTTAAATTTCAAATCTTAACCCAATAGATATAAGTTATTAATTTTTTATTTTTTATCTTAAATAGATATTAAATTATTTAAATTATTAATTTTTTATTTTTTTATCTTAAATAGATATTAAATTATTTAAATCATTTTATTTATTATCTGAATTTCGAAGGTTAACAGACTTTAACGTTAAAATAAATATGATTTTTAATAGATGTTAAAATTTCATCCCCAGAAAGTAAGAACCATATACACTTCTTTCAACTTTTATATTTTTTCCTACTTTATTTTAGGGACATTTATTCATAAATTTCTATTCACCTACTTATATTTCATTTAGTTTAAATTTTTTTTTATGTTTAATAAGTCCTATGAGTGACATAGTTATCAAAATATCCATAATATTAATAAGGTAAAATGTACATTAATATTCGAGTGCTGGTAGTAGCACTTGTCTAAATTCTTTGAACCCTCCAACTTTTATTTTATTTTTATTACAATTATACCCTGAAGTAAAATTACACTAAGAGACATCATTTAATGAAACACCCATCTATCAAATAAGAAATTACATTCTATAATATTGTACACCCACTCATACCCCCACCTCTACCTTCAACTATGCGTATTCCACCTTTCTAAATTCTAAATATGTTACTCTTCATAACCAACCAACATAAACCTTAAGCTTGTTACTTTTCTAAATTCTAAATGTATCACCTTCATCATCATTATAAACCCTTCTAAATTAGAAACCTTGAACCAGAAAGCTCTTTTCAAGTCCAACGTACTACTCTTCATCAATTATTTCACCTTGTAGAGCAATGGAGGACAATGACAACAATTCTGACGAGACTAGCATTCAGTTGGTAAATTTATCTGTCTTGCATTAATATTCTCGGTCGTTTTTAATTGTTGTTGTTTTGTTTGAGCTGTTCGGTACTGGTTTGCCGACTATTAAGATAATACTCGGTAACACAATACTAAACACAAAACATTTAGTTCAATATATGCGCTTCGAATAGTAATGCAAATAGTCGTTAATGGTGTGCCAAACAGTTCGATTTTTGTATCTTCAACACCAGATTGCGTGTTTGGTAAACAGGAATTTCTGATGAGTTTTTTGACGATATTCTTTGGACATCATCGAGTCGATTCCTCATTTCGTTGAGAGTTGACAAAAATTTCAATGATAGATCGTCGATGCAATGTTTTTCACTGAGACGATGGTGTTTATTGATGCAATGACCACAGGCATTTTTCTCAACGAAGACATCAAAAAGGAGAAAGAGAGAGGGTGTGTGCCATTGGGTGTGATAATATTATGAATGGGATAAATTTGGTACTAAGTGGAGTATTCAAAGAAATATTATTTAAATTTAGGGTTTAGAGTTGGGGCTCAAAGAAATAGGGGTTCAAAGAATTTAGGCATGTGCTAATAGCAGTTCTCTAATATTCATATGATATGAATATTCATACTGTTAAATTCATTTATATTTTTATTTTATAAAATTACATATTCAAGTGACATCTTCAAAAATACAAATTTTACGCCCAAAAAAACATGTAAAACAAAAGTTATGAATTTTTGAAGTTTATAAAAAGTACAAAATAGTGTAAACGAAGTTGCTAAGTGTTTAAAAAAATAGTTGCAAGGGTAAAATGTCCATAAAATATTTTAACTATAAGAATTATGATTTAATAGATCAAATGTCTAAATAATAAAACTAATTGAAATGCAATAATATATTATGAATTAATTGAGATATAAATATTTTAAAAATAATATTTTAATAAATAACTAAAATAATATAAAATTATACTTAAAATTTTATAAATGAGTTGGCCCGATTGAATTGGGGCCTCATTTGGGAACAAGTTATTTTAGTAACTTTTTGGCTAAAATATGAGGTAAAAAAAATTAATATGTTTGGAATGATTTTTTAAATTTTTATAAAAAAATGTGTAAAAAGTAAAGAGAAAATAAAATCTTTTGACTTTTTAATATAAATTATAAATTATTTTAATTTTTTTAATAATTTTTAAAATTTTTAACTAAAATAAACGCGAGCCAAACGAGGCATGAATTAGAACTTTTCATCTAGACCCGACCTTATTAGACAAAACGAAATTTCCAAACCTTAAATATATCGGGATAGGCGACCTATCAGGTGGATAGCCGCTCCTAATACAACCCATTGTTTAAAAAGTCAAAAAAATAAAAATAAAATAAAAAATTATTTATTTTGTTTGGTTTGAATTTTTTAGATTAAATTTTTTAAAAGAGAACTGATTCGCACCTCGAATCCGGGTTTTAATTTTTTATTTATTTATTTTTTTCAGCAGAACCAGACGGAGGAGGAGGAGGAGGAGGAGGAGGGGGAGGGGGAGATGGAGGATGAGGAGGAGGAGGGGGAGGGGAGGGGGCCCAATTATTAGGGCTGGAGGCGGAGGCGGAGGCGGGGGGCGGGGGCGTTGCGCCGGAGGCACGATCGGCGGAGCTGCGAGCTCGGAGGCGGCGGTCGGAGGCTCGGCTGGGCCGACGACCGACGACTGGGCTGACGAGCTCTTCTCTCTCTCTCTCTCTCTCCCTTTCCCTCTTCTCCCTCTCCCTCTTCTCCATCTTCTCCCTCAACAATGGCGGAAAAAAAGAAAAAAATAAAATAAAATTCAAAATCACTGAAACGACGTCGTTTCAGTGATTCGGGGGCAAATTTTTCGAGGTGCAAAACATTTTCCTTTTTAAAAATTGAGTTTTTTGTTTTCGTGTTTTTTTTTTAGTGAATATTTTTTAAATTTTAAACATTTTTTTTTTTTACTTTTTTAGATACACCTTACTTAGTTGTATCTAAAAAGTAAAAAATTTATAAAACAATATTTTAAAAAATTAATAAATACATAAAAATATAAAAAATTACTAAATTTTCATATTTTTTTATTTTATTTTTGGTATTTAGTGAATTTTTAAAAGATTTTTTTTTAAAATTTGTTACTTTTTATGTATATTTATGTTAGATATGTCTAAAAAGTAAAAAAAAATTATTTAAAATATTAAAAAAATTCAATAAAAACAAAAAAGACACCAAAAACAGGAAATATTTTTTTAAAAAAAATATAGAACCAAGCAAATGATTTTTACCTGTATAGTTTATCTATCTCCACTTTCCCTTTCTACTTTCACATACATCAAAAAAAAAATTGGCCGAAACAGTTGTTGGCGGCCAACGGCCACCGACGACGGACAATTGGACATCTGAACAGCGAGGTGGAAATATGGATAAATATGTAGGAATAGTTTTTTAACTTATTGTTGTCTTTTTTAATATAAATAAAAAACAAAAAAGGTTTAGGCAATTGGTTTGAAAGTTTTAAATTTAAATTTATGGTCCGAGTATATTTTATTTTTATCATTTTTCTAATACAAAAACAAAGAGTAAAAATAAAACTTATTTAAGATAAATTTTTTTTGGAAAATTTTATTTCAGTGGATTAGTGGTAGGGGTGTTTGTGGATAAATGTTTGATGATTCGGTTTGTGATTTGGATCCATCAGCATGATGCGGTTTGAAAAAAATTGAACTCGCAATTGCTCGCAGTGCGGGTTGCTATTTATACAGATAGGATTTGCAGATATGTAGGTGATATGCAGATTAAGTTTTTTCCTTTAAAAATTTATTTTTCAGCCTTTTTTTTTTTTTTTTTTCAATTTTCCATTTTTTAAATATTTTTGCTTGCGGGAGACTCAATATTATCCTCCATTAAAATTGGATACAAAAAATTAGAATGAAAATTAAATAAAAACTAACATAGGAAAAAAAACCACATAACTAGATTTGTAAAAAATTGAATAATAAGTATTTTAAATATAACAGTGTGTGATATTATTATAATGTTATAATATTAGAGCCTGTAGGTTTGTTAATCAGATTGAAATGAGTGAGAGAAGAGAAGATTAAGGTTATACACTTATAAAACTTACAATAAAATATAACGGACCAGATTAAAAAAAAAAAAAAAAATTGTATACAGATGTGGGTGGGTGAGTGTGTGTGTGGGTAAAACCCGAAATCCACCTTCAACCAGTAAAATAAAAAAATCCGTATCCGTATCCAACTCTAACGATTATATGAAACCACCCCAATGGGCTCGGACAATTCAAGTTTGGTAGTTTTTGCAGGCTGAATAACCCCGTGCCCAATCGTAATTAGTGGTAAAAAAATTACATTTTTATGATGGTGCAACTCTTTTGCGTGCATGGTTCAAATTCATTCATGTGCTTGGTACAACTCTTCATGTGTGTTAGAATTGCACAAAAAAACAAAGCAAAAAAAATTCTATTTTGTAATGTAATTATTTTGTGATTGTCCCATGCATTCGCAATATTACCATTTTCTGTTGGTGTTTTATCTCTTTTATTTTGTTTTTACTTTTAGGTTTCGTTTGTTTTGACGTCAAAAATATTTTACTTATTTTTCATTTTTTTGGTTGAACAAAAAGCAAGTAAAATAATTTTTAAGAAAAATATTTGGAAAAATTACCCGTAAATCCTATATGGTAGAAAGTTAAACCATTTAGTCCTACAAATTTTCTTGTGCACCATTTAGTCCCACTATTTACATCAGCAACATCAACAACATTATTAACATCATCAAACATTATTCTTCATACAAAAATCGAACATCACCAACATATATACCCACTTGAATGTTAAGAACCATTTATCAACATTATTCATCAAACATTGATAATCATTATTCATCAAGCATTAATCTCTCTGTTCTGAACCTGTTCTCCTATCCTTCTCTCTGCCTCTCTCACTTTCGCACTTTCCTGCGTGAACCTTTCCGATATGGGTTCCTAGATCTTCAGAGAAAGAAATTGAGAGATCAAGAGAGAAACCCCTGATCTTTCACATTTTTCTCACCGTTTTCCTCTTCGACCTCTTTATCTCCCGCCGTTCTAAACCCCTCTTATCCAACGATCGAAACCCTAACCGTAACCCTAACCAAAACTAAAAACAAAAGGGTTGTTGGAGATGAAACCTGAAGGTTGTCTGACGGAGATGGAACGGTAGAGATCGAAATTGCTTTGCCGCCGGCGATTGGAGAAGACGATGGGTAGTCGTTGGAAACAGAGAGATCGGAGAGGATTTTGACTACAGCACGGTTTTGTTCGACATTGAACTGACGGTGGGAACGTCACTGTGTTGAAGAACATCATAGATCCGACATTCAAGAACATCAATGTGTTGAAGAACATCACAGATCTGGGATTCGATCCGATTTGAGGGAACAACATCACTGTGTTGATGATATTTTGTTAATGTTGATCTGTTTTGATGTTGTTTTCACGATGTTTGATGTTCGAAAATTACCCAGAATTTTTTTTTTCCTTTTTCAGATTGCTTTTTTGCTTTGAAGGTCTGGAATGTGTAATGTATATGATGTATAATGTGTAATGTTTGATATATAATGTGTATGTAATGTTTGACGTATATGTTTGATGTATAAGGTGTAATGTTTGATGTTGATGTATAATGTATAATGTGTATGTAATGTTTGATGTATAATGTATAATGTGTATGTAATGTTTGACGTATATGTTTGATGTATAATGTGTAATGTTTGATGTATAATGTATAATGTGTATGTAATGTTTGTTGTTTGATGTTGTAATGTTTGATGTATAATGTGTAATGTTTGATGTTGTGATGTTTGATATTGTTTTGATGATGATGTTTGATGTTGTTTTGATAATAATGTTGTGATGTATGATGTTGTTTTGATGATGATGTTGTTGTTTTGACGATGATGATATTTGATGTTTATGGTCATTAACATTGGGATAGGACTTAACGGTTCATAAGAAAATTCGTAGGACCAAATGGGTTACAAGATATAAATTTAGGATTTATTGGTGCATCTCCCAAAATATTTTTGCATCATTTTTTAAAAAATGACTACTTCTAAAAATATCGAAAGTTAATTTTTATAAAGTTGACTTTTACTCACTATTTTTTTAACATATATTTAACATTTTTAAATAAATATCTTAACTCAATAAAAAGTTATAAAATGACATTTTATTGAATTAAAATATTTCTTTTAATCAACCAAACGTCAAAAATAAAAATAAAAATATATTTTCTATATAAAATTAATTTATAAAAAAATATTTTTTATGTAAAATGTTTTATGTCGAACAAACGGGCCTTAATGAAATGTAAGGCCGACAAGTTACAAGCTGGGTACTGGACTAGTTAGAAAGAAGAAGGCCCGGCCCATTTGATCCATCTGATACCCCAAATTGGCCGTTAGTGTAAAAGGTGGCACACCGAAGAAGGTTAAACCTACCTAACAATGGAACCCAAAGACCAAACTCCACTCGCCATCGACTCCGTCGACTCGCCCGAGTTCACTCACTTCACTCGGTCTCTGAGTCGTTCGTCGGTGATCGGACTCGACGCCGAATGGAAGCCCCTTCGCTCTCACGAGTCCACTTTCCCAACCGTTTCGCTCCTCCAAATCGCTTGCCGACTCAGCGCCGACGGCGAGTCATCGGTTTTTCTACTCGACCTGTTAGCGATTCCTCTACGCTCAATCTACCCACTGTTAAGGGACGTGTTTGTCTCGCCTGATATTCTCAAATTAGGGTTTCGATTCAAGCAAGATCTTGCTTACTTGTCTTCCACTTTCTGTTCTCAAGACTGCGATCCTGGCTTCGATCGGGTAAACTCTCTTTTTTGTATGTTTGGTTGCTTAGAAAACGCAGGAAAGTAAATAGTTGATGAAAATCATTGAATTTTTTGGTGTTTGAGATGAGATTGTTAGTCAATTAAATCAGAACATAGTTGAAAAGTGATTAAAGTAGCTGCATTTAAGTAATTGAGGCTAGGGTTTTTGTTCAATTGAATTTAGAATGAGATTAATGTAGCTGATCTTGAACTGGATTAGTTTTCCATTCTCTCTAAGCTGAATTATGAGTAATTTATACATATTAATGTATTCGTTTTCCGGCGATAACATCATATTGTAATTTGCTGGAAAATGGTAAATAGGTGGAACCCTTTTTGGACATTACAAGCATATACAATTATCTTCAACACAAGCAACAAGGAAGAAAGATACCGAAGCAAAACAAGAGCTTGGCAACAATTTGTGAGGAAGTGTTGGGGATTTCTCTCTCGAAGGTTTGGGTTTTAAACGCCTGCATTTTCTTCATTTGAAGAGTTTAACCCGAATTACGGTTCTACCTTATGGCGGTTCTTCTTGGAGTCGTCTGTGTTTCTTTTTTTTTTTTTGGCTTGGGGGGGGTTGCTTGAAATTGAATTACATTTTAAAAAAGTACATCTAATAAATTTCCAACGCAACTATATTCTGTTAGGAGCTTCAATGTAGTGATTGGTCACATCGTCCTCTTACAGAAGAGCAAAAAGCATATGCAGCTGCAGATGCACATTGTTTGCTTGAAATATTCAATGTCTTCCAGATCAACGTTATCAAAGAAGGTTTGTGATGCTTAATAATTGAAACTTATTAAACTTTGTGGCCTCCCAAAACAAATAAAACATACTGGTTATGTTATGTCAAATGCCATTCTCTTCGTGGTGACACACTATTGTCCCCTCCAACCAAAATTTATAACTTATTCTAGTGCAACGCCACATAGTATTGAAAAGGTTGCACCACACTTAAGGTTGTTAGTTTAAATAAATAGTGTACAGAGATTTATAATGTGAGTGATGTGGGACTAAGGGATGAGTGTCCACTGAAAATTTGGTATGAGCACTTTGCTTTTCTAAACACCTTTGCAGTTGAAGGATCAGAAGTGGTGTCCACAAGTTCTTAAGAAATTTAATGGGACTGTGTTTAAAAGTTACTGAATCACAACCATGCATGTCACTAAAGTTCAATCGCTTTGATTGTGTAAGTCACTTGGATCACTTAGGATTTTGAATGAGATAAAAAATTTAAAGAAGTACATAAATGATATCATTTTATTAACAACCTTCTTCAGTGAAGGAACATGCATATACGTTTGGTAAACCGCCTGTTAAAAGCCATCTGACCCAGTTTGGATTCTGCCTCACTGTGGCCCCCCTCTGGCCCCTTCCCTGATACATATGTAACAGAAAATCAGCATCTGCACATATGAATTATTTAGATTATAATAGGGATTGAATAGAAAGTTAATTGTTGTTTCATGAACATGTTCTATGTGATGTATATTGAGTATAACAAGTTTTTGTCCTCTATTTTAAGTTAAAGGGAGGCTAAACCACATGATGGACACCAAAAGATACTAATGATGTAGAACAAGATTTTTAGAATTTTTTATATTTAAATTTTTATGATTTTAGGATTATATTTTGACTAGGATTTTGTTATTTAGCCTAAAGTAATCTAGAAGAGTCAAAACATGATCACAATTGGAGCTAGGGATGATGGAAGTCCAACTTTTGTAAGCTTTACAATTGAAACTCTAGATCATTATGAACAGTTTGAATTTCTATTTTTCCTGATATAAATATCGGCCTTGTGTTTGTTTGTGCTGCATGAAGCCATGAAAGCCTACAAATTGATTAAATTGTGAACCATAAAATATATATATGACTCCTGCACATTGCTTGTTTGACAATGAAATTTAAAGAAACTTCTTATGGTTTGCTAATTTTGGCTTATGTAGTCCTAATATAATCTTTGGGAAGATTACTGTAAATTTCTTGGATTGTTTAATGCAGGGACTTCTTTTCACAATGTTACTGAACTTGGTTTCTCTTATATGGATCTTGGGTTGAAAGAGATTCTTGAGAAGCCTAGTAATTGTGATAAAATTGTGAGGACCAAATTTTGTGAAGCTTCAGAGATTGTCCGTGCTACTACTTGTGAATTATCTCAAAGAATACCTACTGTAAGGAAAAAAGTATCTACACTGTCATATATGAATACCATTCCCTTGGATGATTCCCTCTTGTACATCGTTAGGAAATATGGTGATAAAATTGTATTAAAGGAATCTGATAGAAAACCTAAAACGTCCAAAAAGAAAGGGAAAAGAAAATCCTCTGAGGTGTTGATATGCAAAGAAAGGCGGTTAGAAAGCATTGATGATTGGCAAGGCCCGCCACCATGGGATCTGTCCTTGGGTGGTAATGGATTCCCGAAGTTTCTATGTGATGTGATGGTAAGTGGTGGTACTTTATTGTACATAATTGGTGCTTGGAGATACTTTTGTGATGCCATTTACATCTGCTACTTCTTTTAGAATTTCTACTCTTGTTAATGGCTTAAATAAAATGCTCTGTTTCCCAATTGCTAGGATCATTGTTATAAAATTAGAATGCTCTATATACTTTCCAAATTGATTTGATGTGAAATTTTATAGATTATGTTCATAGTGTGGATGGATGCTAATATAACATGCACTCAGGTAGAAGGCTTGGCAAAACATTTACGGTGTGTTGGGATAGATGCTGCAGTCCCACATTCTAAAAAACCTGAAACTAGGTATAGTTTGTGTTAATATCATTTTTGTTTCGGAACACTTTCTATAATGTGCATTTGCTATTAGAAATATTACTTCATTTGTCAATTTTTTTTTTTTTTTTTTTTTCATTAGGGACTTAATAGATCAAGCACACAGAGAGAAGAGGGTGCTTCTGACACGAGATGCGAAGCTTTTAAGACATGAATATCTAATAAAAAATCAAATATACAGAGTGAAGAATCTTCTGAAAAATGAACAGCTGCTTGAGGTATTTATTCAATACATTTCAGGGGAGGGGAGATTGATATTGTTATCTACTAAGTTGAACTTGTTTTTTCTGCCGATGTTTAACCTTTTATGTATGGTAAATCAATAAATAAATGAAAACAGAAAGTTTAGTCGTAAGGTTATTTGTGACACTGCAGGTAAAATTTTGCATGGGAAATTCCCATGGTATACGAACATTGGTCGATAAATATTTCCCTCCATTACTTTCATCTGTTCCCCATGTCAATTTTGCTTTTTAATACTTCTCGAAGTTGTTACCACATTATTTGTCTATCCAAAATGTATCTTTGAGCTTGTCATCAACTAATCCTCTGGTATTGTGGAAGCTAAAATTGAGGAATCCTTGCAGGTTATTGAAACTTTCCAATTGAAAGTTAGTGAGGATCAACTAATGTCAAGGTGCACCAAATGCAATGGTAAGTTTATTCAGAAACCACTATCAACGGAGGAGGCTGTTGAAGCTGCAAAAGGATTCCAAGTGATTCCCAACTGCTTGTTTGACAAGAATTTACAGTTTTGGCAGTGCATGGACTGCAACCAACTTTACTGGGAGGTAGTTTTCAACTAATTTTTTTCTTTGTGGTTTTACTACTTGTTTTTGAAGATCAAATCATCAATTCAATGTCATCAAACCCTAATTATTTAACCACTCCTTGAGGGAGACGGGTTGACTATGTGGCCATGCTGATGTGATATTTTTTAGAATGATAATAAAGGTTCCGTTTGGTATCACTTATAAGTTACATAGTTTTTATGACTATAGCCTTTTAGATTATTAGCTTGAAAAATTTAAAATAAGTTGTAAGTCAATTTGGTGCAACTTTTGATAATCTATGAAAAAATTATCCTTGTTTAGTTAAATAAGTTGTCACATAGTTTTTTTTTTCGGTGCAAATATCCAGAATGCCCTCAAAAGTTGTAATTATGACAAAAAAGATGGGGCTCTTTAGTCCATATGTATTTAAAGATTTCAAATAAGCTAAAAAAGCAACAAATTGTAACTTAAGAAAATATGACTTTTTTTTTATCAAATAAGCTGAAAAAGTAAAGTAAGTTATAATTGAAAATTGCAATCAAATACCATTAATCAATTTTTTTAAGTAAATAAACTAAATAAGTTGACTTGTAAGTGCTACCAAACAGGCCCAAAGAAGATTGATACTCAAAATTTTTCTTCTTGATTTGTTATTTAAGAATGGTCCATCTAGTGCTTAATGTGTTTAAGAATGACAAGTTTGCCGTGTGCGGCAATTTCCCTTGTGAAGAAAGAGGATGTGTCATGTAAGGACCAAATAGGTTATTTGGTCCTTGATCTGGGAGCAGATTCCTACTGGCTTAAATAATGTTTACAAGCTTGGCATGCATTTCTACAAGCAATGGGGAGAATGGGGTAATGTGAGGTTTGTTTAATATGCAAAGGATTGCAAACCATTTCACCAGACTGTTTTGCGTGACCCTCATACGTCATGAGATGCTGTTTGTTTTGCCAAGCCAACATGGAAGCAGTATGTAGTCTATAGAATAAAAAGAATGCACAAATGTTAATTAATCTGTGTAAAGCAAGAACTTGTGCCAATTTATTATGTGATTCTCTTGTGGGAAAGGGGATCCAAACCTTTCCTATGAGGTGGAACAGTTTGTTTCTTACTTTATTTGTTGTATTAGAGCCTGTAAGGAAATCCACTCAAACAATCATTTTCTCCATTTCCTAATTGTGCATGTTTATGTCTATCTTGGCCTCAATAACCCCTAATATGACAAGGGTTGATTTATGTTCTGTTGGCATTTTTGTTTATGGAAACTCACATCGAACTTGTCACAACTAGTAATTTTTGCTGTGATTCAGGATGGAGTATGTTGTTAACGTGTAATATTGTTTCAGGGAACCCAATACCACAATGCAGTACAGAAGTTCATCGATGTTTGCAAGCTAAATGAGTAACTTGAATGCCATAGTCATTGTCGGTATTGGTAATGGGGAATTGTAACAGTTACATCGAGTGATTTTATTTCAAATATTGTAATTATGTTGTATTTGCTCCTGTTGAAGAAATGTATAATGTCATCACTTTCTGTTCCTGCGATAAATATTCAGTCGAGTTTTGGTTCATGAATGAAGCTCAGATTCTTCTGTTGCTAATTGCTTGGAAGAGAGGTGTTTTGCAACAGCCAAGACTCGAACCCTTGATAACTCAGAGTCCAGATCCTCTCTTTGGAGGATCTCTACATGGCTCCCTACTTGGTAAGCCGTTGGGCCCATTTTTAGACTCAATTTTGATAATTCAAATCGTTTACATTTTAAGATTTGTTGAGTATATTACACTTGTAAAAAATCAAGTCGATTGGATATCGGAAATCACATGTTCGGTTCATCGAATTAAAAATCGTTTTATTAAAAAATAAAACTGTTTATTAAATTTTTTTAAATAAACAATTTTTAGTTTGATGATCTGAACACGTAGTTTTTAATATTCGATTAATTTAATTTTTTATAAGTATGATATACTCGATAAATTTTAAAATATAAACAATTCAAATCATCAAAATTGAGCTTAAAAAATGGGCACAATGACCATCAAGTAAGGAGTCAAGTAACTCGATAACTCGTGTTTGTTGACTGGAATCAAAGGTATTTCACGTCTGTTTCATTGACTGGCTTATCTTTCTTACAGATTTTATTGGCTCGCGGGACAGGTGCCATGGAATGGATGGTTTGTCTAACAAACGCTTCAGGAACTTGTACATTGTGAGAGACAGGCCACCAAGAAGGGGCAGCCACCAGATATTATTAGCCCAAGGAAAATGTAAATCAGATATTGGGCCCAAGTGTTAAAAAAAAAAACACAAAAACCACAAAAAAATGATTGTCATATTGAGAACGGCCCAACAGACATGGATCTGAGGAGCACCGGCCGGCCCGTTATCCATCCACCAACAAGAGCGGGAGGTAAACCTGTTTCTAGCAATTCTTCCACCTGTAACCTGCTTCCAGCAATTCTTCAAGGCCCAACTCTTTACTTGGAATGGGCGGGCCAGCAAATAACCCCATTAGGGACAGCCTGCTGGACCAAACCAACTTCTAACCACATTAATACCCTCACTTGAGTCATAGGCTCGCGTTACCAAGCCCGGCAATATTAACCTCTTTGGTGGCTTTTTAAATGGAACAAAACTATGTTCTAATATCTCGATGTGGGAATAGAACAAGTTAAGAGAGCATTCCTATGTCAACTGCTCTCCAATCTCTCTTTCAACTTACTCTAGTGCACGTGCAGTCCCTAAAGCAATCTTGACACGTGTGTTCCAGGTCAATGGCTTGCTAAATTCATCTAAGAGATGGAGGAAGTTATAAAGAGAACCATTTTTATGGAACTTATATACCCGGTGTCTTTGTTCTTTAACACTGGAATTTGCCCTAAATATCCGATTTACATTTTCCTTGATTGTTGAAGTCTTTGTTGTAGCATCACATCCATTATTTGTACATTGTCTTGCTGGAATTGTGGTGGCACAAAAAAGCTAGATGCCTATTGCTGTAAGATTTCTGAATGAGAGCGGTATATTTAACTGTGAATGTAATACAAGGATATATTTGATTATATAGTAATCATAACACCAAGATTAAAAAGGAAAGAGGTTATTTACATTACCTCACAATCTCTTAACATATATACAAAATATATACTGCCATATATAGAGATACACTAATGTTCTCACACCTCGCTCAAACTCACAGTGTTCGAGTAAAAAACACTGAGTTTGTTAAGAAGAAACTGAAATTGCGCAGTGGTGTGAGTCTTGGTAAAAAAATCAATAAGTTGCAGAGCTAAAGAGACGAAAGGAAGTGAGATAGAGGTAGACTGCAGATGTTGACGGATAAAGTGACAATTAATCTTAATGTGTTTCGTCCGCTCATAGAAGACAATGTTATGGGCAATCTGAATAGTATTGTGGTTGTCATAGTAGAGAGAGAATTTGGAGAAGACTAAGGGACACCCAAAACAGACAAGAGACAATGAAACTAAACAATCTCAGCAGTAGTATGAACCATAGCACGGTAATCAGTTTTGACAATAGAGTGAGTAACAACAGTTTGTTTCTTACTGTTCCAAGAGATCAAGGAATCACCAAGAAATATACAGAAACCAGAAGTGGACTTGTGATCATTAACATCACCAGCCCAATCAAAATCAACATAAGCCACCAAGTCTGAAGAGAAAGTAGAAAACAACAGTAAGTTCTGAAATATAGTACTTTGAAGATAGCGAAAAAATCGAACCAAAGTAACCCAATGTGTAGAACGAGGAGCAAAACGAACTAGCTAAACACATGAACAACATAGGCAAGATCAGGATGAGTAATCGGCAAATAGACTAAGCAACTCACAAGCTCTTGATATAAAGTATGATCATCAAGAGGGACACCATTAGTAGTGTTAAGTTTCACATTAAGCTCAATTGGGATATCATAAATCTTAGTGTTATTAAGACTGACACAATGAATAACCTTATTTACATACTTGGTCTGAGATAGAAAATAGCCTTATCTCAATACCAAGAAAATACCGCAATGAGCCCATATCCTTCATTTTGAAGGGTGCAGAAGAGATGCTGTTTAACCTCAGAGATAGCAGAAGAGTTGTCACGACCCAAATCCGTCCCTATAGGTTTAGCGCCGTAACCGGCTAGTAATCCTTGGATTACCAAAGGCCTCTTAACAGAATAACATATAGTTAGGAGCCGCGGAAGCAAATATACAAAATGTACGTAGTCTATTGAGTTGTGAAAACATACATGTAACAGATAATTTTAAAACAAATTTTTTTTTTATTTTATAAACTTGCGAGTGATGTCAAAAGATACAATATTTGCACGTCACTCCATGAACATATTATCAAAGATCTTGCCCGAAAATCAAAAGAAACAAAGTCTAGTACATTCACAAAAATAGCCACTAAACTTGACTTAATTTGGAACCTCCTCGGATGGCACAAAGGTTAGCTGACAAAAATTGAGACGCTAGGTCCTCAACTCTGAGTCTGGTCATGTGCCTAATCACCTACATACATAATATAAATAGTGAGCGGAAGCCCAGTGAATAATAACAGATTAAAGGATTTAATGAATGAAATCCATACTAGATTCAGAAATCATAATTCAGATTCATAAACAGATTCATATTCATATCCTTGTTCAAATCATACACAGAAGTCAGAGTTCATACTTAATTATATGTGGTACATCCATTAGCGATAACAGAGCAGATACAGAACAGATGCAGAACATATGGTGGTTATGAGTAACCAGTTCCATAAAGGAACCTTCGGATCCGGGTATCAGACAGATATGCTGAGCTCCATAGTGAAGCCTCCGGTATGGGTAACAGATTGTAGACATATTAAATTCCATAATGGAACCTCCAATATCGGGTAACAACTAATATATATCACATAATACTAAGGATGCCACGAATACATTGTAAAAAATTGGACAATCATTCATTGTATAGAACATAACATTTCAGAAAACAGATTTTATTTTATCATACAGAAAGTAAATAAAGTTAAACATAGCTATACTAAGTTATTACTCACAGTTGGCTTCGAGTGCAGACAGGCAGAACAGACTAATCAAACGGTTTACGGCACGTGACCTACATTAACACATAATGAATACACATTTGAAACACACATTGGAATATATCTAACTCATTACGTTTCATTCATAGTGTGTTTCTACACGTTACCCTCATTATTATGTCTTAAACTTGGCCTAGGAATATCTAGGATGAAATGAGGATGCAAAAATGCATTTGAAAACACTTGATCAAATTTTCTGAAAACAGGGTCCCCGCTCGAGCGAACATGCAAAACGTGAGGAGACGCTCGAGTACAACTTCCTCCGCTCGAGCGTTCTGTAAACTTTGAAAAAGTTCTGGTTAAGCAATTTTCACGCTCGACGAGCGCTCAATGGTCGCTCGAGCGTGAGACTTATGCCCCTGCTCGAGCGTAACTCTTGCCGCTCGAGCGGTCTGCAAAAACATGAAGCTTCTGAGAGCATGCATTTCACACTTGAGCGAACTTCTGGTCGCTCGAGCGGAGATGCAAAAACAAAGGTGGCTGCTCGAGCACAGAATCTCACGCTCGAGTGGAGAGCAAAATTCTGG
The DNA here is from genome assembly GCA_025200525.1 of Camellia lanceoleosa. Taxonomy (NCBI): domain Eukaryota; kingdom Viridiplantae; phylum Streptophyta; class Magnoliopsida; order Ericales; family Theaceae; genus Camellia; species Camellia lanceoleosa. The sequence continues at coordinate 108,444,082 of CM045758.1, forward strand.
AATTTTCAGATTGCTCTTCTTTGCTCAAAACTCGTATTCATATCTTAAAACTCATCTTCTTGGGCCAAAATTCTGGAAAACGTGTAAGAACTTGTAGAATATTATGATTTGAAGATCATTTTATGAAATCAAGGCCCAAAAGTTTATCAAACATGCAAGAATTCAACTTGAAATGTAAGAACATGATATGAACTTGTCATGCATATATTCACTTGAGTTCTCAGCTTCCAAAACATGATCAAATGAGATGCATTGATGGAAAACAAGATGAATTCTCAAAGCTAAGGTAGAATGATAACATGCATGGGAAAATTCTTTGAACACTTCCCCAAGATGCCATGATATAAACATGCATGCATGGAATGATCTAAACTCCTTCATTTTAGCTCAATTCTAGCATTACACAACTTAACTCTTTAAACTCATGTGCTAAGTGACTCAATCCTACACTAGAAGGTTGAATTTCTTACCTTAGATGATCAACTAAGCTCTATAGAGGTAATTGTTTGAAGTTCCAAGACAATCTCCAAGTTTTCTAGCAATTCTTTTGCTTGAATTCAACTCTCTTAGTCTCTCTCTCTCTACATGTTTTAAGCACAACGAAGAGGAAATGAGGGTGCAAAAGTGTATAAGAGGTGTTGAGGTGGCCTTACATAGGCTTGGCTAATGGCCTAATTAATTTGTTGAGTAATTAATCAATTGGGCACTAGTTATTCTAATTTAATTGTTCCAAATCGAATTTCAATTAAACCTACTCCAAAAATTTCTATAAATCCTAAATAACACATAATTTAAGTCAATTTCTAAATCGGATGTCGATAAGGCCTTCAATTTGCAAATCAAAACAAAAATATGAACATATTTTCCTATGTTAAACAGATATAAACACAATTAATGCAATACACATATAATTAATTCAAAATTTGATCTTAATAACTTATTAGCCATGTGAAATCATGGATTAACGTTAATCATGGGTCGGGGTTGTTACAAGAGTCAAAGCCAGTGATGATCATATCATCTACATAAAGTAAAAGGACAACAAAATTAGTAGAGGTGTGGATGAGAAACAAAGCAGAATCCTAGATACAAGGGTGAAACCCAACCTAAGTAATTGATATATGAAAATGGTCATATCAAGCACAGGGAGATTGCTTCAAACCATAAAAAGCACGACGAAGACGACACACCTGTCTAGAAGAATGAAGGAGAGTAGGAAAAGGACACATGTAGACCTCCTCAGCAAGATGACCATTAAGAAAAACATTCTTAACATCCATCTGATAGAGAGGCTAATAACAAACAATAGCAACAAAAATCAAAATACGGACAATAATCATTTTCGCAACATGGGCAAAGGTCTCCTCATAATCAATACCATACTCCTGTGAGAAACCTTTGGTAACCAAGCGAACTTTATAGTGCTCCAGAGAATCATCAAAATGAATCTTGACTTTATAGACCCATTTGCAACCGATCAGATTTTTGCTAGCAGGCAAATGAACCAGCTACCAAGTAGCAGTCGTTTGCAATGCACATAACTTAGCCTCCATAGGTCGAACCCAATTAGGATCCTAACAGGCCTCCTTGTAAGACTGGGGTTATGAAAATGAGTGAATAGCAGACAAAAAAGTGCAGTATGAAGGAGAAAAACATATTTTAGCAAAATCAAGTTTGACTACCTGTTTATGAATACAAAGAGAATACTTACGGTTAGCAAGATCAGAGTTGTCAGAAGAAAGAGGATCAACAACAGTGGTAGAGACAACTGGTGGAAGGAGAGCCTTGTGACGAGAATAGACTAACAACAGCGGAGAAGAAGGAGAAGGAGGGAGAGGTAGAGGAGAAGCAAGAACAGACTCATAGGGGACAGTAGAGAGGGACTCAGTTGGAGGGGTAGTAGGAGGAGAAGAGGGAACAAGCTAATGGGAAACAATAAAGATGTACTCATCAAGAGTAACTTTAAAGGAAATGGATCAATGTGAATCAAATCTTCTTTGGAAACCAGGACAGTGATAAGAGGAAGCTGAAAGTAAGACAGACGTTCGAGAAAATAAACATAGCGGGAGACATAAAGGTGACAGGAAATAAGGTTGTAACATCGATAGCCTTTCTAAGTAAGACTGTAATCCAAAAAGACACACAGGATAGACCGAGCACTATGTTTGGTCCTATCTTTACGGTAAAAAAAAACAAAACAACTAGACTCAAACACACGAAGGAGTGAGTAATTAGGAAGTTAAGAAAGCAGAGCCTTATAAGGAGATCGATCAGAATGAAAGACAGTAAGCATACGGTTAAGAAGAAAATCAGCAATCAAAACTGCCTTATCCCAAAATAGAGCCAGAATAGATGCAAAGAGAAGAAAAGACCTAATTGTCTAAAGAAGATAACGGTGTTTACTCTCAACTTGACCATTTTGGGCGGGTGTATCAGTACAAGAAGTTGGTGAATGGTACCTAAATTGGCCAAATACTCACAGAATTCAGTTTTAAAATATTCTCCACCCAAGTCAGATGGTAACAATTTAACAGTAAACCAAAACTGAGTAGTGATTATAGATTGAAAAGTACGGTATATTTGGTAGAAGTCGGACTTATGAGTCATAAGATAAACTCAAGTATAACGAAAGCAGTCATCAATACATGACACGTAGTATGCAGAACCCTGTTTGGTGAGAACATGAGAAAGGCCCCAGACATTAGTATGAACTAAAGATAATGGTGTATCAGAAATTGAAGTACTTTTATGAAGGCAAGGTTTCCATTTTGGCAAGTTTAAACCCCCAACACTCGATAAGTTGATTAAAAGAAATTTTACCCAATAAACCTGACTGAGCTAAAGACCGTAAGCGGTTAATAGACAAATGCCCAAATCTAGAATGTCACAATTAAAAGGGACTCAACAGAGAAGAGGTCTCCAACTCTACGACCAATCCCAATCTGCTACTTGGACATCCGATCCTACATAGAACAGATAAAAGAAGAAAAAATAACATCAGAACTGGAAGCATCAAGCTAACTAATAGATAATAAACTGACAGACAACTAAGGAACGTAAATGACAGATGGAATAGTGGCTATAGACATAGTAGATGGTAAGACAAACCCAACAAATATAACAAGCATACCAAACCCATTAGCAACATTAACAGTAATAGGAAAGAGAGAAAAAGTACAATTCTGAGACAAGGAGAGATAATGAGTCATATGATGAGAGATATTAGAGTAAAAAATCCAAACAAACGAAGAGATACCTAAAGAAGATCTAAGCAAACCTAAATGAAGAGAGGAAACAATTGAGGTAGATGAAGAAGGGTATGAGGTAGACAGTATATGTTGAACTTGACTATCTGAGAACTTAAGAAAGCCAAGTTAGGATCAGGAGTCGGAGTAGATGTAGTTAGGGGTCTGCGCGGTGCAGTTCGGGCGGTTTGAGAGTAAAATTATAAACCGAAAAATAGATTAGCGGATTGGCAAATTGCGGTTTAAACGATTTTAGGCAGATTGGTGGATTGAATAATATTCTAATCAATTATCAAGTCATTGCATAATATATAATGTTAATTTGCATAATATTTTATATATATATAATATAAACTAATTTTACATAATATTTTTCATATATATAACTATTAATTTATAATAAATTTTACAAATTAAATCTCTTTCACACTCATTTTTGTTTTGATATTTCATTATAGGTTGAAAAATATATATGTATTAATTGTAGCAGAGCAGAGCAATTTTAAAGGCGGATTATGAATTTTAAAGTTTAAAGTGGACAGAGCGGTGCGGATTGATGCAGATCGGTATAGTTTTAACAGATTGGACAGTATTTTGCACAATCCTAGATGTAGTAGAATCGACAGGAGGCCGAAAAGTACTTAGATGAGGAGCTTGAAACTAGGTCTGAGACTGCTAAGAAGATGAAGTAGGTAGATGTCCCTTCTTGGGATAGTGATACTTCTAATGGCCTTTCTGATGATAGAAAGCACATTCATTTGAAACTAATGGCCTATTTTCAGGCCTAGCAATCTGATTCTCTAACATTGTAATAAACCAGAAAAGTAGAAAAGAAATGATGGGCAAACTAAAATAAAAAGAAAACCGAGGGACTTTAGTGTAATAATCTAGAAAATAGGGTTTTAAGTGTAAATCCCCAAGCAAAATCTGAGTCAGAACTGAGAACCACAACCAATACTAAGAGCTAGAAGGAGGGAGGGAGAGAGAGAGAGAGAGAGAGAGAGAGAGAGATAGACCGAAGTTGAAGTCCTAAGTCGAAGTTTGAGCTGAAGTCCAAAGCCAAAGTCGAAAGAGAGAGAAAAAGGCAGAGACCTCTTCGATCACGCAAACTAGAGTTAGAGGAGATTACAAATGCGAGTCTAGTGAGAGGAGGAGATTGCGACCACAATCGAAGCCTTAAAGAGAGAAGCCGCAATCGATTCCTCAGAGAAAGAGAGGCCTCAAGAGCAAATGGACTGACGAACTAGACGACCAAACAAAACAGGTGAACTAGAGAATCGCGATGATGGGTATGACGATAAGTCATAATGATGCAGCAGATAGGTCACAAAGATGGGTCATGATTCGAATTAGATGAGTTGCAAATTAAACTAGTTGGTCACACATCAAAGGAGTAGACGATGAACTTAGTGGGGACCAGAGAACCAATCAAGTCTAGAGAACAGAACCAAAGAACCGAACTAGAGAATTAATCACGATTGCTACTAGGGTTTCACAGTTGGCTTTGATACCATGTAAGATTTTTTAATAAGAGTTGTATATTCAACTGTGAATGTAATACAATGATACATGTGATTATATAGTAATCCTAACCCTAAGACTAAAAAGGAAAGAGAATATTTACAATCCCTTACAACCTCTCAACATATATACAAAATATATACTGAGATACACTAATATTCTCACAATTACATTCAACCTGCTTGCACGGATTGGCATATTATTTATCAGCTATGTTAGAAACACATAAGATTTTCACAAAATTAGACACAAATATGAAGGTGTCGTTTGGTAACAGTTACGTTTTCAGTTTTCTGTTTATATTTACAAAAATTATAAAAACTCAAATAAAAACTTGTTTGATAAAATTTTTGATTTATAAATCAGTGATCTCAGTTTATAAATTTGGCCAAAAAATGAAAACACAAAAAATGTATTTCCGTTTTGAATTTTGAGTTTTTTTTTTTACCACCCAACACTAGCAACCACCCGCCACCATTTTCCACCACCGTTTTCCGCCACCACCACCCACCCCCTACCACCACCACCTGCTACCACCACCCACCATGCACCACCACGCCACGCCCTGCACCCACCACCACCACCCACCTTTCGCCGCCGCCACCACCACCACCACCACCACCACCACCCATCCACCCACCCGCCACCACCACCACCACCACCGCCACCACCACCACCACCACCACGCGCTTGCCACCACCACCCACCACCACCACCCACCACCTACCATCACCACCACCCACCATCACCACCACTGCCGCCACCACCATCACCACCACCACCCACATACCACCCCCACCACCACCCATCACCACCACCTCACCACCACCACCAGCCACTTGCCACCACCCATCACCCACCGCCACCACCACCACCCACTGCCATCACCGCCACCACCCACCGCCGCCACCACCCACCCACCCACCACCATTGCCACCACCACCACCACCACCACCACCGCCACCGCCACCCACCTTGCCACCGCCACCACCACCACCCCACTACCACCGCCACCCACTGCCACCCACCATTTACCCACCCACCCGCCACCACCACCCACCACCCATTACTTTCCACCATCGATTGCCACCCACTTGCCATTTCTCACTCTTTTTTATATTTTTAAATTTTTTTAAATATTTTGTCAATTATCAAACGCGTTTGTAGTTTATGTTTTTCTAAAAATAAACAAAAATAAACAAAAACCAGTTTATAAAATTTTTGTAAATATAAACTGAAAACGTAAACGTTACCAAACACACCCGAAATAAAGATGTTTACATATGACTCATCTTTTGTTCATATTTGTGACTCATTCTATGAATTTTTATTTTTTTAATTTTTTTTTGTTGTGCATTTAGGTTTTCTCATTATTTATTTTGTGGGCATGCATGGATTGCTAAAAGTTTTTGTTGTTAGTGATTGATGATGTTATATAAAGTAATGCAACATCGGTTGAACAATTTGCCTAATGAATGCTTTGTTTGGAGTGGGTTGGTCAAAGCACTAATGTTTTATGTAATAGGTCTAATATTATTATACTAATATTGATTAACTCAAAGTGGTTGTTAGGCAAAAGAATGATGTAGATGCAACTTTGGAGAGGCTTAAATGGTGAGAAGCTTCATGCCTGTGTTCAACAGACTAGAGTTGAAGTGAAATGGTATACCATCATAGTTTTTTTTTTTTTTTAGAAAAATTTCTTGCAAAGCGAAGGGCTTGTTTGATGCACAAGCAAACAATTAGGAGCTGTTTGGCTAATATGAAAATAAATCAAGTGTTTTTTTGGTTTTTGAAAAATTAACCCCTCCTTGTGGCCATTTTTTTTTTTTATTCTTTTCCAAAATAAAAGTGGGCCTTCACATGCGTTACCGAACACTTCAAAAGTATAGAACTATAGGATTTTGATTTTTTCCATTTTATATATGTGATGAACTTTTTTCATTACATATCTAATGGTTACGAATAAGATTGTAAATTAAAAATGATTATTATACACTCATTATTGGACAATGTAATGAAATATTTCTATTACAAGTATACAATAAAGAAGATCACAATCTAATAAGTTCAGACTTGTCAAAAACTAGTATGACAATTTAGATTTTCAGTTTTAGCTTTGCTGGAAATATAGATAATTTTTGCAGAATGTGAAATAAATGTAAAATGAAGAGTAAGTCTCACATGAGATGTAATTTTCACCAATGTGAGACTCGCCATTTGTTTCACATATTGTATATTTAGATTTACTCCAAATTTTATACAAATAGTAAAATGAAATGATTTTAAAAAAAAAATTACAAAAAAGAAAGAAATATTTTCTTGCCTGCATTCAATAGTTTAGTTCGGATGAGAATAGTGGAAACTAGGGAAAATGGAAATGAGTTTATTTAGCATAAAAGTGGTGAAAGTTATAAGAAAGTTAATTTTTTTATACAACTCATAATAGTATGGTAACTAAACTTCTAATTTCTTGTAGAAAAAAAAATATATATATACAAAAAAGTTAAAATTTGTTAAAGAAATAGTTATTTATAATTAGAATTTTCATTTTCTTGAAAAATTCCATCCTAATCAAATTCATATAAGAAAAAATATATATCTTTTCTTTTTCCTTTTTTCATTTTTTTTTCCCACTTCACTTTCTATCATTTTCACTTATCATTATTTAGTTTTATCTAATCAAAGAGAGCTACGATATGATATTTTCATGAAAATGATGCAAAATTTAGCTTTATTGCTTGGAAAATGTAAGAATTATAAGAAATTTTTATATTTTTATCTAGGGTAAATTACAGTCATGTCCTGAGGTTTATGACAGTTACTCTAGCGTCCCTTACTTTTTTTTGAAATTATACTTGATCTCCTTTATGACTAACGGTGTTGATGGGAGGGTTAGTCACAGGAGAAGTTAGTGTAATTTTAGAGAAAAAGAAGGGGAGACTAGTGTAATTATTAAGAATCTAAAGACCATAAATGTCATAACTTGTATATGATATACATAAAATGGTATGTATCTAGAATAACCTATCGTTAAACAAATTAAAAAATTAATTACATAAATATAAAAGAAATTATTTTGTAATTTTTAATCAATACTTGACATCATACAGTTCAGTTGTCTTAAAAAAACTAATAAAATTGATGAGCCTCACTATCTAAATTAATAAAAATCAAATTGGGACACCACATGTATTTATTTGAATAATATTAATTAATTTAATTCTATACTTACATGGTTTAACTATAAATATATATATACATATGTATAATTTATTGCATTACATACATACAAGTTCTAATCACTTCAAAATTCAAATGCTATATAAATGAAACTGAAATTCCCCTGTTTGCTAATCTAACAATTAATTACTGAAACCAAAAATAAACCTCAGGAAAAGGCAGTGTAATTTCAAAAAAAAAAAAAAAAAAAGATGAGGCAAGTGTAATTGTCAAAAACATCTGGAGAGATGCTTGTAATCTACCCCCTTTTCTTTTTGTTTTTGAATGAATAAGTCATAAAATAAAATAAGAAAATTTACAGGATTCAAGGGGTATATCCCAGGACCTACCACAACTAAACAGGGCTAAAGCCTAAACTGATCAGCAACTAAAAGAATGGAACTGAATAACCTGTTCAACATCCATATATACAAAGGAAAAGGAATAATGAACAATTGCAAAAGACCACAAAACCAAATCCTAACCAAAATAAAGTCCAGCCAATAAAAAACCACTCATTCCACCCCAACTCGGCATAATGGAAACAAATTCTCCCCTATCCATTATGTGGATTGAACCGTGTTGTTCAGGTCCATGTGACCCACTACTGGTCCTGTTTTGATGATCCGAATTGTTTAATGTGTAGAACTCGTCGAGTATTTCATTTTTGAAAAGAAAATATTTTGATTAGATATTAATAGCTACTTGATGGGATCCAATTTCTGTCAATAAGTTATTTTGAAAATTTTATTTACTGTTGATAGAAATATGATTTGATCAAATGGCTATCGATATTCTATTAATATGATTTTTTGTAGAGATGAAGTACTCAGCGAGTTCTACATATTGAACTGTTCGAATTATCAGAATAAGACTCGTAATGAACTCTACAACTTAACAACACACTTCAATTTAATCTCAATCTAGAGAAAAACCCGACCCTTACCTGGTTACCCTTAACCGTTTTAAACAAATGGAGTGGATGGAACCTTGGTAATCTTGAAAATCGTGAGAAAAAAATCCCTGCATATTTTGTAGTAAACTAAAAATTTAACCTTACAAGTTTAAAAAAGTTGTGTGGAAATTGCGTTAGGATCCATTAGAGTAATATCCCTAGAGTGATCTCTAACAATGAAAGGAGGGAGAGAGACATGTGACCCACTCAGCCTTCCAAGGGCTAAGGTTCAACCTCACCAAAATGACGTCGTTTTCGTGGGTAAATTGAAAAAAAATAATAATAAAAAAAATTCAAATTTTCCTTGTTCTGGGTTTCTGTTCATTGTTCCTGGGAGAGTTAGTGAGAGAAGGACTGAGAGGAGAGAAGAGGAGGCATGGCCGATCTCCTCTGCCGAACTCCTCCCTCCGTCGCCGACATGACCGATCTCCTCCTATAGACACCCCATTTTTGACCGCTTTTAAGACTTGGGCGTTACTGATGGTTTACTTGGTGGTAAAAAGTGTGCAGGGGAAAGGTTCAATTTCTTCCGCAATGAGAGAGTCAAATCCCAACGTCATACCCCTTTTTTGGGCCAAAACAATCTTGATCAAAAGATTTTAGATCTTAAAACCCTCTCTTTCAAAACGTTTTGAAAATAAAGTTCCTACGATGTTCCAACGCTCACATTTCGTTAAATGTTGCGCTTTTCGGTAAACCGAGCAAGGACAAAGTGGAAATGAATGAAAGAGAGACGAAATCTTTGAAAAATCTTTCAAAACACCTTACTTAGGAGTTTGGAGTTGAAGAAAAGAGGAGACGAGAGAAGAAAATTAGTTTGGGAGAAGTTCGGCATGAATCCTGGTAGGACCAAAACCGCGCGGCTTCACCGAAACGGGCATAACTCTTTGCACAGGAGGAATTTTGATGCGAGGTTGGCGCCATTGGAAAGATAACTTCTGGGGCTTCAATTTGGCCACATGGTAAACCAGAAAATCAGATGGCCGACCAGATTTTGTGGTCAAAAGTGGTTCAGCATGAATTTGGGAAGGAGAGAAAAATCTGCGCGGCTTCACCGAAATGGGCATAACTCTTTGCACAAGAGGAATTAAGATATGAGGCCACCACGGTTGGAAATCTTACTTCTGAGGCTTCTTTTTTCACTCAAGAATCTCCTAAATCCAAGTCCGAGTGGAAGAGATATGGTTGGTTGAAATCCGTTTGGACTGAATCTGCGTGGCTTCACCAAAACAGACATAACTTTTTGCACAGGAGGAATTTTGATGCAAGGTTTGCAGCATTGGAAAACTAACTTCTGGGGTTTCATCCTAGAGGGTGGCCGACCACCTTGACCCTTTTGACCTGGTTGGCCGGCCAGGTAAAGTGGTCGGCCGACCACCTGAACCTTTTGAACTGGTTGACCAGATTTGTCTCCATGAGTGTATTCCAGCTGTGCCAGCTGTTTGCCATTTGCTGCATCCTCCATACACGTGTATGGAGGATCTTGGCCCTTGATTTGAAGCTTCTAAGAGAAGCTTTAGCCTCTCTTCTCTATAAAATAAGGGCTGATCTTCCATTGCAATGTTTCACCATTTTTGATCGAAAGATATACATAGATCTCCATATATCTCTCTCTTTTGTGCTAAAAGTCCATATTTCTTGCATATTTACACTACATCTCTTAGCCTAACACCTCCAATACCAACCTAAGATTCTTGGAAGGTCTTGAGAGGTCCTAAGGGGCTGATTTTTGGGACCAAAAACTGCTGGAGGTCTTCTCTACAAGGGTAACATTCTATTTCCCTTTTTTTGGTCATTATCTTGCTTCGTCTATTAGCTATACTTGCAAGCATTTTCGAGGTTTGGTGTTAACTGGAAATAGTCTTATTTTGAGCTCCTCTTCATGTTTGTTTAAGAGCATTTTTCTGTTGGGGGTCATCTACCCTCTTGTATGCTTCATCTCTCCTTTTGGCCCTTATCTTGCTTCATAGCTTAGCCATACTTGCAAGAATTTTTGGACTTCGACACAAACTATAAAGTGTCTTATTTTGAGTCTCTCTTCAACTTTGTTTAAGGACACTTTACTGTTTGAAGTCATCTACTTCATTGTTTGTTCAATCTCTCTTTTAGGGCTAATTTTGCATCCTATTTTAGCCTTACTTGCGAACATTTTAGAGATTTGTTATAAACTGGAAAAAGTCTTGTTTTGAGGCCCTCTTGATGTTTGATTAAGGGCATTTTTCTGTTTGAGGTCATATACTTCCTTGTATGCTTGATTGCCTCTTGTTTTGAGTCTTATACCTAAGCCTTGGTTGCATGCTTTGTTTGGCCTTCTAGCCACTGAAATCCAGTGGATTTTCAGTGGCTAGAACACTGTTTTGAGAGCCAAAATTAGAGGGGGTGAGCCCTCTTTCTCCTTGTTTTGTTTGATGGCCCTTTTGGCCTTCCAAAGGACCTCATAGTTGCATGCTTCTAAGCCTTGTTCCAGGCCTTTTTCAGTGGGTTTTAGGACCCTCATAACTCATTTTCAGAGTTGGTTTGGCTATGCTAAGTGTCCTTAATGCATGTGTGGAATAATCCCTTGTATAGCCCTCTAAAGGAACCCATCATTTGTGCATGTGTTGGTTGCATTTCAGAGGTTATTTGGGCATATTTTATTCACTGATTTTGGCTGGTTTGGTGAGATTTTATACGCTTCATATACATGCCATATAAACCATGTTTACTAGCCATTGTTGCATGTTGTTTTAGCCCATCATGTTAGCACTTTTTGGCCATGCTTTAAACTAGAAATGTGCATATTTTGGGACTGCCTTGGCTCTGTCTTTGTGCTTCATAGTCAAATAACGCATGCTTTGTATAGCTATAAGTCAATACATGTGCCTAGTTTTAAGTTTCGGGGCTTATTCCGTGCATTGGGTGTCATGCTTCCATGTTTTGGGACCACTTTGCATACTGTTTCAGAGCTGTCATTTATGCTATTGCATGCCATCTTGCATCCCTTGTCATGCCTTGTTAGAGTTGCATGTTGTGCTTTAGGTTCGGTCCTCAGTTTGCGTGCATATGTGCACGCATTTCGGTTGTCTCATTTTCATCTTATGGCCACTGATATGAGTATGGCTAAGGTCCACTCATGTTGGTGTAAGTCCATTATACATTGTGTATGCCATTTCAATTCATAGCATTGCGTATGCTAGGTTGTATGTTAGAGCATCGTGTATGCCATGTTACATCGTGCATTGTGTATGCCATTTCATAGCATTACGTATGCTAGGTTGCATGTTAGGATTGCATTCATGCATGCCATGCATATTGCATTGTGTTTGGGATAGGAGTTAGCCCCAAACACGGGAAACGAGGGATGTTTCGTACTCCGAGTGACGGAATGTGTCTCAATTCCCGGTCGCCGACACTCTGGATTAACCATGATGGAGTCTCGGTCTTGTTGTGTTTATATGTGCATTCATTTCACATTGAGTCGTGCAATTCGACTCCTCGGCCATCATGCATCGAGATGCGTGATTGGTGGCACAAGGATCAAGGACTACACTCCCTGAAGAGTAGTCATGCATACATATGTGAAAATACTTTGCCATGCCCCTTTCTTGCTCTCTGTTGCAGCAAATCAGAAATCGGCAGCCTTTTGGAGCTTCGTGCAATATTCCGGGCTTAATTGTAAACAGAGGCTAATTAGGGCATCGCAAAGGATTTCCGCACAAGGCAACTCAAGCATGCATCATTCATCATTCGGAACAAAGCTGAGGCGGTCCATGGATTTGCGTGCTAGTTTACTGCTTTCCTAGTTAAATTTGTTAATTAATTAGGGTTTTGTATTTATTCGGACAGTACTATTTACTCGGATTGTATATTATTTATTCGGACCCTCCAAGCAAGGGCACAATTGTAATAAGTGTGCGTGTGTGCAATGTATGTCTTCCAACCCCACGTCTTTCTTTGTTTTATTTACCACCTTATGATGGTTAGATTAGGGCACGTTTCAATTAGCATACTTATGCTTGCATGTTTGCATTATTCATCTGTCTTGCATGCACCGGGTTCGGCGCATCATACTAACTGCATTGTATTTCAATTTCGAGTTGAATACTTGTTAGTTGTAGCATTTCACATGCCATCTTTAGAACAGCTGAGCCTGCTATAGTTGCATTCTTGCATGTGTTGCATTAGGCATTTTTGTATAGTTAGGATCATGCATGATTTCTAACATAGCTTCTGTTTTGGCTTGGAGTACTCGGTAAGAGTTTATGCTTTAGCATCCTTGCATGTGTGTGAGTGACTGCCATGATAACATGCTTACCATGAGGCTATATGCTTATGTGATATATCTGCCTGAATGCCTGTGGGTGAAAGTTGGGTTATTTGGATTGGAACAAATCATCAACTGTGAGTTTTAAGCCCACTAGATACTGGCAAAACCATCTTTTCTAAGCCCACTTGAGGGTGGCAAAATCTGCATTTTAGCCTACTTGCGAGTAGCAAACCGTTTTCAAAACAAACATGAGATGTTTCGTTCCAATTCAGGCAATCCAGTCTATACTTGTATGCTGTGCGTATCACATAGTAATTCTAGGCTAATAACCGAAATAAGAACGCATAATGTTTTCAAAACTAGATATCATGGTTAGTAGAGGCCGATTTTTGATCAGGCGAGCGGGGGTGCTCACGAAGTGACCTTTCCCAATCGTACCCAAGTTCTCGAGCCGAGGCAACTTTGGTGATGACGGACACGTGGCCTTAGGCAACGAGTCAGGGTTTCCTAAATTTCTCCCAAAATAAAATATTTAGGTGGCGACTCTGTATCTGGCAAAGCAGTCCATGTTTGACACTTCTTTAAAAAAAAAATCTGCTTTCAAAAACAATTTGTCGGATTTGGACTCTTTGATGATTCATCGGTCTTGTATTGCACTCTACGAGATTAGATACAGGACCGTGACATTGAGTCCTGAACTGTAGTGAGCCCAAATGAACAAAATGGGATTTCCCTCCCGGGACGTTCGGGGACGTCTACACCTTCACCGAACTCTGTTCATCGTTTCTTGTGGTCTTTTTCACAACATTTCAAGGATCTTTTGTAGCTTCCAAGTAGACAAAATCGAAGGCCTCCTATGGAATTGGGTCCCTTATGGTCTTCCCTGTTATTGGAAATGTTTATCCAATTGGGTATGTGTTGTTTGATTGTGGGTTCTTATGTTTGATTCGGGAAAATGCAATCTTGATAGGTATATATGTATTTGTTTATGTTTTATGATTGCTTGATTTTGGGTTTTTATGTTAGATTCTGGAAATGCAGTCTTGATGGGTATGTGTTTGTATATGATTGTTTGATTTTGAGTTTCTTGGAAGATTTCTCTTCATAATTTGCCTTTGTGGTTGTTGATTATTGGGTTCTTGGGGCGTTTTGGCATTATTGTGTACTTTTTATTATTAACTTTTTTTTTCTTTTTTCTTTTCTGAATTACTTGGAATCTTTAGGTGGGTTCTTTTACCCATTTCCTCTGAATTTGATTTTCTTGCAATTTATTTTCATTATCCATGTTTTTTCTTCGAAACTCTCATCAACCATTTGTTTTATTCTCAGCCCTTCTCTCACAACTTTGCCAGGAACAATGAAAAGAAAGAAACCCAGAACAAGGAAAATTTGAATTTTTTATTTTTATTTTTATTTTTATTTTTTTCAATTTACCCACCAAAAGGATGTTGTTTTGGTGAGGTTGAATCTAAGCCTTTGGAAGGCTGAGTGGGACATGTGTCTCTCTCACTCTTTTCACTGTAGGAGATCACTCTAGGAATATTGCTTTAGAGGATCCTAACGCGTGGAAATTTCGATATTGAATACTTTCTAGTATTGTTTTGCTAAACATACACGAAAAAAAAAAGAAAAAAAGAAAAAGAAAAAGCAAAGAGTGACATTTTGTGAAGGCAAAATACTTTAGATTTTTAAAATATTTTCACAGTTCTATTTACAATGATATGTTATGATAAGTGTTAACTTCTGATTTATTATACACTCAATAATTGAGGGTCTAATTTCTTTATCACATTATTGTGGGTGAATTTATAAATTAATTATGTGAGTCTCTAATATTACTCTTTGTGAACGAAGACATGCAACTAATAATTTCTCATCAAAGTGTAGGTCCAATAAATAAAAAACAAAAAAAAAAAAGTTATTTTGTTCCTTCAAACTATATAATAAGATTTGAATAATTAAGACAAACACGAGAATATTGATTCACTTTGTCTAATACTCCCCCCCGTTTTAAATTATTCATTTGACAAAAAAAAAAAAAAATAAGAACTTAAAAAATAAAATATTTTTGAATTAAAATTTTAAAATATTTTTTCATCTTGGTTAATTGTTAAAAAGTTTATTCTTATGAGATCATATGTTATTTAGTTTAAGGTTTAAACCCTTTTTTTGGACATGTTTAAAAGTCGTTGGCAGAGTCGACTAGTGGTATTGAGGGAAACAGATAAGTAACATTAAATACTAACTCTGGTTCCAAGCCATCCACCATTCCCTATAGCTCATCTGGAATGCCAGTTGAAAAACTCGCAGCAAATTGATTGAAAGCAAGAGGAGGGAAACCACTGGATCCACTCAAGTCTCTGGAGGCTAGGACTGATGGAAGAAATTGCCGAGAATAACCGGATGACAGAGCACCAAGTGGACCAGTGCAGAACTCTGCTGTTTTTAGAACTCGGGAAAGAAGTATATCACCACGTCAGAATAGATTGGTGGCTAGAAGAAGTGAAGCTTCTGATCCAACCATGGTGGGAGATAGACTCGCACAACGTGAGACACATGGTGCTTGTGAAACCAGCGAAAGCAATGGAAAAAGACCAGAGAAATGAGAAAAGCATTCTGGGGCTATCTGAGGTAGAGAACTGGCCCACCATTCCAATGTCGTCGATGGATTTGCTGATATGGAACTGTGGGGGTGCTGGTAATGATTGATTCCGGCAGAATTTGCGTGATTTGGTACAAATGCATAAACCTGACATGCTTATACTCATCGAGACCAAAGTGGAATTAAATAAGATGGGTATGTTTTTCAATAATTTGGGATATACCGCCTCAACACATGTAGATCCAATTGGTAGAAGTGAAGGCATTTGGTTATTATGGAATCCTAACCAAGTAAATGTTCGTGTAAATGAAACTTGCTCCCAGATGATTACTGCTACAATTTCTCGCCAAGATTATCCGAACTGGGTTCTTTCCGCCATTTATACGAGTCCAAATACCAAGATGAGAGATTAACTCTGGAATGGTTTGGACACAATTGCACAAAATCTTCAAGAACCATGGCTGGTAGCAAGGGATTTTAATGATTACTCAAGCTCAATAGAAAAAAGGAGCTTCTCAGTTAATCAAAGCCAAAGCTCAAACCAAAGCCAAAGAAGGAGTCAAAAATTCACTAATAGAGTCAACAACTGCAATCTTATGGACCTAGGATGTGTTGGTCCTAGGCTCACTTGGACTAATAATAGGAAATGGTAGGCCAATACTATGGCGAGATTGGATAGGGCCCTCTATAACATAGAATGGAGAACTCTATTTCCAGAGGGGTATGTTCGAAACTTGCCTCGCATATATTCAGATCATTCTCCCCTCATAGTACACACACAAGGTACGCAACATTATAACCCTCCACGCAATTCTTTTAAATTCCAAGCTGCTTGGATAACTCATAAGGGATTTCGTACTCTGGTTGAAAATAACTGGCCTATTCATAATCAACATAACTTGTTGAGAAATTTGGATTGCATGACAATTGCAGCTATGGATTGGAAAAAAAAATGTTTTTGGTAATATCTTTAGACGAAAACGTTGGCTGCTTGGTAGGATCAATGGAATCCAAATTTCTCAAGCCAAACATTATTCTCATAATTTACATCAACTGGAAAATGAGCTCATTAAGGATTTTAACAAAGTCCTGTATCAGGAAGAGTTGTTTTGGTTTCAAAAATCTCATACAAATTGGATTACTCAAGATAAGCGAAATACCAAGTTTTTCCATCTGTTTACCATCATGAAGAGAAGGAAGACATAAATTGTAGTTTTGAAAAATGATGAGGAAGTTTGGGTGGATGATCCTAATGATTTAAAAAACCTTGTGTTTGCTCATTTCACAAGCTTTTTGCTTTTAGTCACACTATTTGCCTTGATCACTGGAATAATTTGACCAAGCATATAAGCCCTGAGGATCAAATTGAGATGAGTAGGGAAGTCTTCGATGTTGAGATTTGGAGGGCGGTTAAAAACATAAAAGCCTTCAAGGCCCCATGTCCTGATGGGTACTAAGCCATTTTTTATCACACCTTTTGGGATATTGTGGGCAAGAATGTGATTGAATTTATTCAAAATTGCTTTTCTTCTTGTTACATTCCCTGAGAGATAAATAGAACCTTTATAGCTCTCATTCCTAAAGTTTCTAACCGTGAGATGGTGAAACAATTCCGGCCAATCAGTTTGTGCAATGTAACCTATAAAATTATATTTAAAATCCTTGTCAATCGCATCAGGCCTCTCCTTGAGAATATCATTAGCCCAAATCAGAGTAGTTTCATTCCGGGTAGATCCACTCATGATAACATCATCATTACCCAGGAAGCGATACACACTTTGAGAAAGGAAAAAAGGAATGTGGGTTACATGATTTTTAAAGTAGATCTTGAAAAGGCTTATGATAACATATCTTGGAGCTTCCTAAAACAAACTTTAAAAGAGTTCCATTTTGATGAGAAACTGGTGGATTTGATCCTAAGTTGCGTCACTAGTGTGAGTACTGCTATTTTATGGAATGGTGAACCTCTTGATGAGTTCCAACTAGCTAAGGGCTTAAGACAAGGAGACCCTCTATCCCCTTACCTTTTTGTGCTATGCATGGAAAGGCTTTCTGTTATTATCAATCAAAAAGTGCATGAAAAAGAGTGGACTGGTCTTAGCTTGGCTAAGAATGGTCCTACTTTATCTCATTTATTTTTTGCGGATGATTTGATTTTGATTGCTAAAGCTAATGTTCAAAATTATTCCATCATTTTGAAAGTTTTGGATGAGTTTAGTGCTGGTTTAAAGATCAATTTAAACAAATCCCATATGTTTGTGTCTCCTAATATTGCAAGGAGAAGAGCTAGAACTTTAAGTAATATGAGTGGTATCCCCTTAACTCAAAACTTAGGGAAATACCTCGGGGTTCCTCTTCTCCATACTAGAGTGAGCAAAGATAATTTTAACTATATCTTGGAAAAACTTAAGACCGAGTTAGCTGGGTGGAATCTGGCCTTTTGCCCTTGGCATGAAGGGCCACTTTGATTCAATCTGTGACCAGTGCTTTACTAGCTTATGCCATGCAAACTATGGAGATTCCCAGAAAAGTTTGTGATGAGATTGACAAGATAAATCGAAATTTTCTTTGGGGTGACACCCTAGAGAAAAAGAAAGTTCATCTTGTGAATTGGGATCAAGTTTGCAAGATGAAAAAAGATGGTGGTCTTGGGATTCGGAGGGCTAGAGATCAAAATTTAGCTCTTTTGTCCAAGCTGGGATGAAAAGTGCTAAAAGAGGACAATTGTTTATGGGTGGCTGTGCTCAAAAATAAATATTTGGGGCAGCAACCCCTCTTGCACAAGAAAAAGGGCAAGAATATATCTCATATTTGGAAAGGCATCCTTAATTCAAGGGAGCTACTTGTTAAAGGGGTGAGATGGAACCTTGGAAGAGGGTCCAAAGTTAGAGTTTGGAAAGATGGGTGGTGTGGTGATGGAGTCCTTGAACAGGTTGAGCATACCCATTTACACACTCCCAAATTCTGGGAATATCACAGTGGATTCCCTTCTTGATGAGAATGGTGAATGGGATTTGAATCATATGCATAACATTTTACCTATGTATATGGTTGTGGAAATTCTGAAAATACAACCACACCGTAATAGAGATGAAGAGGATACTCCTAGATAGGTTAAATCCCCTGATGGAGAATTCTTTGCATCAAGTGCATATGAATTAATTGTTGATCACCAAAGTCAATGAAGGGATTGGGGTTGGATATGGAAGCTTAAGGTTCCTCGGAAGCTTAAGAGCTTTGTATGGCTTGTTCTTCATGAGAAAATCCTCACAAATCATATGAGACAATTGAGGGGCCTTACCAATGACCCAAAATGCTCCTGTTGTGACAACTTGGAGGACATTGATCACTTATTACGGTTTTGTCCCAACGTTGTACAAGTTTGGTGTCAAATATTCAGTCCGGAATGGTACTCTAACATGCTTAATTTGTCTTGGCAAGAATGGATCATACGGAATGTAAAAGGGATGAACAAATTTCCCTCATTGTTCCTTATTACCATAGGGACTATTTGGAAGAACAAGAATAAAATGGTTTTTGAAAATAAACATACAAACATTCATGAAAGTGTGAAAAGTATATTAACTTTTGCTAAGGAAAATTTTCAAGCTTTCAATTTAGATATTACAACACCCCTCAAATATAAAAGTCTAACTATATGGTCTTGTCCAAGTGCAGGAACAATCAAGCTAAACATAGATGGCAGCACTCGCCGCAATGGAAGGGGTGGCGGTTTTGGTGGTCTTTTCCGGGATGAGACAGGATCATGGTTTAGTGGCTACTATAGAAGACTAGAGATATGCACCAGCCTCGAAGCAGAACTTTGGGCTGTTTACAAAGGGTTCACAATCATTCTCCAACGTGGACTGAATCAAGTGGTCATTGAAACAGATACAGAGCAAGTGGTGCAATTGTTAAGCGAAGAACTTGGAGAGAGATGTCCCTTTCAGGGCATTGTGGAGGATGCATGTATTATCATAAGAGGCTGCAACTGCTCAATTCAACACATTCGAAGGGAAGCCAACATATGCGTCGATGCTTTGGCAAAGCTAGGCGAAAATCAACCATCTGATTTACTAATTGTCAATGATCCACCAGTGGAAATCTGTAACATGCTAATTGCGGATATTGTTCACCTCTCTGGGGAGGAATCTAGGGCGTAGTTCCTTTTGTATGTCTTTCAATTCCGATGTACCCAAAAAAAAAAAAAAGAATAGATAGGTGAGTTATATATAAATATATTATATTTGAACAAATAATTATACAAATATGTGACATGTGTATAGATAGATAAAAGTTTGACCAGATAAATAAATTTTGAAGAAATAAGTATTTTTTGTAGGACAATCTTCACTGTATTTTTTTTTTTTTTAAAAATTCTATTTGTGTACTTAACAACAAACGGAATACAGAAGGAATAAAGGAAATGAAAGAGATTGTTTGATTAAAAAAATCAAACCAGTAAATAAAAATAAATAAATTAAAAAACAGATTTTTATTTTGTTACTAAAACAAAATCAAAATCTGATATAAATAAATAATAAAATAGAAAATAAATTAACAACTTACTTTATTAATTTCTCAAACAAAGTTTTGATCAAGTCCAGTGTTTAACACTGTATCCTTAAGACAAATTCGTCCTCTTCACGGTGCTTTCAGATTGTGGACGTCTATCTCCCAGGATAAAATGATCAACAGTGAATAGTAGTAGCACTACACACTATTCACACAATGAACACACTAAGTGTTTACACTCTTTCTCACAAGGAAAATAATGCAGCAAAATGAAGAGAGAACAGGAAGAATTTGGGACGAAAATTGGAGTGAAAAAACCAAGTGGGGGACTGCTTATTTATAGATGTAAAGGTGGCTGTACAGTTTGAATTAAACAGATACGAAACTTGTTTCAATAGGTATTATATCTGTTCGGTTTGAATGAATAGGTAATGTGGCTGTTGGGTTTAAATTCAAACAGATATTCATCTGTTCAAGTGGGGAAAAAATCGAAGCCAATTTTGAAATTAATTTTCAAAATTCAAATTCCAAAAAATTAGAATTTAATTTTAGAAAAATAAAATTCAAATGTTTTAGGGGCAAAAAGATAGGTATTGGATCGGACAAGCCCAACCCAACTACACACCCACGCCCAAACCCAAGCCCAGCCTGCTCGACCGATCGGACGGATGGCGACAATGTCCATGTGTTTATTTTGGGTCCAATGGGTCTAGCCCATTTTGCCCATAACCTCCCCCTCTACAAAACTTGGGTACCCCTTAGGGCCTATCCCCAGTTCCAAACTCAAGCCTTATAAACCCACTCAAAGTTTGCCCACCAAATCAATGTGGGACAACCTTACCTTTAGAAAATTTTACCAAAACACCATTTCCATGGAGCTCTCTTTGGCTTCAATTTCCCATTCATTCGATAATGGTTTTGAGCAATCAAACATACTACGTGAATCACAACGCAGTATCAAACGCATTACCACTTAGACCCGCCAACTTTAGCGTATAGGTCCCACCTAAAAAATAGACCAAAATTGACCTCATTTCTAACAATTTTTAGATAGATAATGTCTTTTTTATCTAAAAAGATTCAAGCTTGGGCAGTTTCAAAAATTGACCTCTGAGTGCTTTTGAAAAATCTCATTAAGTAATTTTAATTTGTATAAATAAAAATTTTGACACAAAAATATAATATTATTTTTAAATTCTCATTTTTTCATACAATTTAGGACGAAAGTAAGTAAATAAGTATATATATATAGATATCATGAAACAAAACATAACTAATTTCTTAAAAATATTAGATAAAATATAAAATGCTATCGTTGTAGCAAATTATTGCTTACAAATATAACCAAATTATACAAATTACATATATAAATATTTTTATATGCAGACAGATATATTTTGTTCAAAATATTAATTTTATTGACAATTTAAGATATAATGAAATAATATCCAAAAAAATATATATTTAAATTGTTAATTCAAAAAATAAAAAATAAATTGCAAATAGTCCCTCTGAAATTTGCTTAAAGTACCACTTGCTCTTTATAGTTAAAAAAATTCCAAATACCTCTGGTTAGTTCATTTTATTTAACAGAATTAGTAGAAGAAATGAAATTATTAACTGTGGGGACATATTTTTCGAGTACCAACACGTGGTTAAGGTGACGCCGAAGTGTCAGCCGAGGTGTCACGTGTCCTGGTCATGACGCCGAGGTGATCTCGGATAGTTCAAGGTTATCTCCGAAGATATCAGAATCCGGGATAAGCGGATAAGGGACAAGAGTCCTAGAATGAGAGAAGACTACAGTTTGGATAAAGATAAGACTCTTAAAGAGTTTTATCCCAATCCTACTGGAAGTCCAAGATTAGCAGTAATCAGAGTCCATTGGGACTAGGTTTGTGTTGGCTATAAAAGAGAGGCACCCTCATGGGTCTAAGGCATGCTTTTTGTATTCCGAATAGTGAGTCAAGCAATTTTTCTATCTTTGAGAGACAACTGACTTGATCGTTGGAGTGCCCTCGGGACGAACCACCACCGAAACTCTTATTTTTGTTTCTGTGTCGTTGGCTTAATCTATTCTGCCAGTGCTCTCCAGTTGAATACTAGTTTGGCAGTGTGGTCAGAAATTCACTTACACAATTTGGCACCGTCTGTGGGAAAGAAAGGAGAATAGATGGCCAACGACGGACAGAACGAGAAGGTTGGGGACGACACTCCTATTGGGAGTGGGAAACCTGTTGACCTTGACGATGAAGAAGACAACTGCAACGAAGAGACTCGTGATAGGAGTCACGGAGCAAAGGACGTCGGCCAGAAGGGCGACGTGCCAAAAAAAGAGACCAAAGCGGGTATTACAACGAGGACGACCTCCAAGTATGGAAAGAAAGATGCCTACGGAGGGACGATGAGGTGAAGGCCATGGCGGACAAATTGGCGGACCTACAAACGGTGGCCAATTTCATGATGCAGAACAATGTCATGCAGCCACCATTCATGCTACAAGATACGCCGATTCTAGCGGCCAAGAAAGATGCCTGAAAAGATGGGCAGAAAACAATCCCTACAGTTCCCCAGCACACCAGGAGCGAAAAACACTCTTACCGGCCTTCAAGGGAGGTCGGGCGAGAAGAGTCAGGAATGGAAGAATCTAGAAGGACACATCGCCCCAAGGAAGCAAATCCCAAAGAACATTGGCATGTTCAAAGGCAGGAGTTGTGCTTCGACACAACTAATGGAGAAAGGTCGAAGAGGGCTCACAATGAAGCTGAGAGTAGTGCACCGAAAAGGTTGAAGTCAGGAGATAGTCGAGCTCCTGGACGGACCAAGGAGGATCTAAGGGATTACCTATAGAGGAGGTAACAAGATGCTGAGGTAACCTCCCCGGTCAAGCCGAGAATGCCGTTCTTGATAGAATTGGACAAATTCGAAGCCCCGAAGAGGTTTAGCATGCCGAGATTCCAGATCTATAACGGTAAGTTGGGCCCCAACTTTCACGTCGGCTTGCACCTGAACTCGATGGCACTATACACCGGGAACGAGCCGTTGCTTTGCAAGGTGTTCTCCTCATCCTTTGGAGAAATTGCATCAGACTGGTTTCACAAGTTGCCGAAAGGAACTGTGAAAACCTGGGAAGGCCTGGCCGAGATGTTTGTGGCTAGGTTCGTGACAAACAAGCTGCAGCCATTAAGGGTGGACGCCCTGATAGCCCTGAGAATTAGTGGGGACGAAAGTCTTAGGACCAACGCCAAAAGGTATTATGAGGTATTCAATCGAATACCAGGATGCAACCAAGAGGTGGTGGTTGTGTCGTTTAAAAATGGCCTGAAGGATGACTACCTGCTTCGGAAATCATTGGCAATGGCATTGCCAAAAAGCATGGAGGAGCTTATGGCCAGGATAGAAAAGTATGCCAGGGCCGAGGAGGATACGTCGGGGATAAAGACGCCGAAACCAGAGAAGAAAAATGGCTTGCCAAAGCAAGGCCAAGGTGATGGTTGCTACAACAAACCAAAAATAGGATTAAGGGCTGCTCAGGCAGTCACAACCGTATTCTGAATTCCGGTTTACAAAGTCTTGGAGAAAATCTGCAGTCAGCCCTACTACAAAGCACCAGCAAGGGCACCAGGCGAGTTTATGGGAAGAAGCCTTGACAAATACTGTGTTTACCATAATGAAGATGGACATCTGACTCAGGGGTGCAGAGCCCTGATGACACATTTGGAAGACCTGGTAAGACAGAGACATGATAAATGAAGCCAGGACAAGGGAAAGGCAGGCAAGCCTGCCCCAGGCACCAACAACACCACCCCCACCAGCACCATAACCACAGAAAGGTGGACCTCGAGTGATCAATGTGATCCACTCCAAGGTAAATGAGAATGAGATAAGAGGGGAAATCCAAAAAGGTAAAACACCTGCAACATGTATATCAGGTTGGTAAAAAGAGACCTAGGGCAGGCGAGAGCCAAGGACCAGTGGAGTCCTTTAGTGAGGAAGACCTGGAGATGGTGCAACATCTACACAACGATGCATTGGCAATACCCCTCCAGATTGGAGAGTGCCAAGTGAAGCGCATCTTAGTTGACCAGGGCAGCTGTTGTGACATCATGTATGTCAGGTATTACAAGGAGTTTGGCCTTCACCAAGATGACCTGGAGCAGTCTAATGGCCCAATGGTTGGGTTCAATGAAACGCCGACGTGGCCATTAGGAGCAGCAAGTCTGGAAGTGCAGGCTGGCACCAAGAGGATAAAAACAGAGTTCACCATAATCGACACCCCCTCCCCTTACAATGCTATCCTGGGAAGACCATGGCTACATGCAATGGGGGCTGTTCCCTCAACATTGCATCAGCTATTGCGGTTCCTAATAGAACAATGAATAGAAGAAGTCAGAGAGGATCAGTTGCAGGCAAAGAATTACTTCATGGCAGCAATGAAATCCACCTACAGCATACAAGAACCAGAAATAGCAAAGATCGAGGATGACGACGTGGAAGTCCTGGAGGACGTCGGCAAAGAGCCAGCCGAGAAAAGTGAAGAAGTACTGAAGAAAATTCTTGTCCAGCAAAGGGATGAAGAACGCTTTTTCCTTCTCAGGTCGGGCTTAACCAAGGACGAGGAAAGAGAATTAGAGGCATTCCTGAGAGCAAATCTGGAGGTATTTGCATGGACGCCCTACGAAATGCCTAGCATTAACCCTGAGGTCACCTGCCACAGGCTAAATGTAGACAATTCGGCCAAACCTGTCATCCAGCGAGCCAGGAGGCCGACATTAATGCATATTGAGGCAGTGGAAGAGGAAGTAGATAGACTTCTAAAAGCCAGAGCCATTAGAGAGGTAAACTACCCGACATGGCTATCAAACACAGTGGTGGTGAAGAAAAAGAATAGTAAGTGGAGGGTCTGTGTGGACTTTACCAGCCTAAACAATGCTTGTCCCAAAGACAGTTTCCCATTACCCAAGATAGACCAATTGGTGGATGCCACTTCAGGGCATAGAAGGATGAGCTTGGACGCCTACAGGAGGTACCATTAGATAGCCATGTACCCCCTAGATGAGGAAAATACTGCATTCATCACCCCAAAAGGGATATACTGCTATAGAGTGATGCCTTTTGGATTGAAAAATGCAAGAGCAACCTACTAGAGATTGGTGACTAAGATGTTCAGACATCTGATTGGCAAAACATTAGAGGTATACATAGATGACATGGTCGTGAAGGCCAAAGAACTTGAGGGTCATCTGAAAGACCTAAAAGCAGTCTTTGACATCCTTAGAACATATCGGCTCCGACTCAATGCATCGAAGTGTGCATTTGGAGTTAGGTCTGGTAAGTTCTTAGGATACTTGGTAACTAGAAGGGGCATTAAGGCAAGCCCAGATCAGATCAAAGCCATCTTAGAGCTGAAGAGCCCAACATCGGCAAAACAAGTGCTGGAAGGGCTGCAACCCTGAATAGATTCATAAGTAGAAGCTCTGACAAGTGTAAACCTTTCTTCAGCCTAGTGAAAAAAGCCACAGACTTCTTGTGGACAGAAGAGTGTGAAGCCGTCTTGGCCGACTTGAAGAAGTATTTGACCACAGCTCCAGTTCTCTTAAATCCAATACCTGGAGGGAAGCTGTTCTTATACTTGGTAGTTTCAGAGCATGCAGTGAGTGTAGTAATAGGCAGAGAAGAAAAGGGAGAGCAAAAGACAGTTTACTACGCAAGTAAAACCCTGGCAGATGCAGAGACCATGTACTTACCCTTGGAGAAGTTAACACTAGCATTAGTAATGGCTTCCAAGAAGCTGAACCATTACTTTCAAGCCCACAAAATTGTGGTATTAACTGAACATCCTTTGAGGTCCCTACTATAGCGGGGAGATCTGACAGGCAGAATAGCCAGATGGGCAGTAGCCTTGGGCCAATATGACCTGGAATTCAGACCCAGGACAGCAATCAAGAGCCAAGTCTTAGTCGACTTCGTGGCAGAATTCACACCAGACGCCGCCATACATCGGGCTCCGTTGAGCCGAAGTATGCAACGTCCAAGAGAGCAAAGAAGTACCCAACAGGGGACAGCGGAACAAATGAAAGAAGAGAAACTCAGACCCTGCCGCATTTACATCGGTGACTCCTTTTGGTTGTTTGTTGATAGGAGTTCAAACCGATAAGGAGCGATGGCAGGAGTTGTGCTAGTATCACCAGATGGGCAGATACTGGAACAATCCATTCGTTTGGGGTTTAAAGCCTCAAACAATGAGGCAGAGTATGAAGCACTAATTGCAAGATTAAAGCTGGCAACAGTCGTAGAAGCCGACGAGGTAATAGTCTTTTGTGACTCCCAACTTACAGTCAACCAAGCAACAGGGGAATTTGCAACCCGAGACGAAAGGATGTCGACCTACGCAAAGGAAGTGGGTAGACTGGTAGCCTTATTTCAAAATTGTCGACTACAGCAGG
The DNA here is from genome assembly GCA_025200525.1 of Camellia lanceoleosa. Lineage (NCBI taxonomy): Eukaryota > Viridiplantae > Streptophyta > Magnoliopsida > Ericales > Theaceae > Camellia > Camellia lanceoleosa. The sequence goes on from CM045758.1 coordinate 108,470,834, forward strand.
TAAGCCGAGATGACAACAGCCATGCCGATGATCTGGCCAACCTAGCTAGTGCAATGAAGCCTGGAGAGGCAAGAACAATAATGGTTGACTACTTGTCAGGTCCAAGCATAGAACCACTGAGCACAAAGCGTGAAGCAATATGTGTGGAGATGGGACCAAGTTGGATGGATACAATAGTAGTATTCCTCAAAAAAGGAAAATTGCCAGACGACCGTAAAGAAGCGCACAAGATCAAACTTAAGTCGGCAAGATTCAGTTTGACCGAAAAGGACATCTCTACAGAAGATCTTTTACTGGACCAATTCTGAGGTGTGTGCATCCCCGCAAAGTTGAAGACTTTCAGAAGAGATACATGAAGGAGTATGTGGAAGCCACGTTGGGGGCAGGTCACTTGCTCATAGGGCCATTACTCAGAGGTACTGGTAGCCCTACATGCAGAAGGATGCAGAAGCCTATGTCAAGAAATGTGAGAAGTGCCAGAGGTTTGCACCGTTAATACATCAACCAGCAACAGACTTAAACTCGGTGTCCAACCCTTGGCCATTTACCCACTGGGCCATGGATCTTATTGGAAAACTGCCTCAAGCAATTGGACAAAGGAAGTACCTGTTGGTAGCAACAGATTACTTCACCAAGTGGGTAGAAGCTGAACCCCTTGCCAAGATTCAGGATGTTAATGTGAAGAACTTCATATGGAAGAACATCATCACCAGGTTTGGAATCCTAAGAGCAATAATAGCTGACAATGGCACACAGTTTGACAGTAAGCTAATCAAGAGCTTCTGTGCAAAGTTTAAAATCAATAATTATTTTTCCACCCCAAGTTTTCCTTAAAAGAATGGACAAGCAAAAGCATCCAACAAATTTATCTTGGACGGGATTAAGAAGAGGCAGCAAGCAGCAAAGGAAAAGTGGGTGGATGAATCGCCCAAAGGTACTCGGGCATATCGATTCACACCGAGAAGATCAACTGAGGAATCTCCATTTGCCATGGCTTATGGCATAGAAGCAGTCATTCCTCTGGAGATCGGCATCCTAGGGATCAGAACCCAGGGAGTGGAGAATAGAACTAATGATATATTTATAGCTCGAGATCTGGATCTGCTAGAAGAGAAAAGGGAGAAAGCAATAATTCACCTGTGGGCATACCAGCAGCAGCTTGCTAGGGCTTATAATAAGAAGGTGAACCCACGAGAGTTCCAAGTTGGTGACCTCGTCCTGAGAAAGGTCATCAGCAATAGGAAAGATCCCAGAAAGGGCAAGCTTGGCCCGAATTGGGAGGGACCCTATAGAGTCTTCTCGGTCTTAGGCAATGGGGCATATCGGCTTGTGGACTGTGAAGGCAAAGAATTGCCAAGACCCTGGAATACTTGCAATCTGAAGTTTTTTTATCACTAGATTTTCTTGTTTTCTAAGTTTTCTTTTTGTGTTGTTATTAGCAGAAGTAATAAAGTTTTAGCTTGATCTTTAAACTTGTGTAATGTGATTGACCAGATACTTGACGATGTTTCTAAGCGAAACATGACGAATAACTTAGACTTATTATATGGTAGAGTAGAACTTTCACTTGCATATAATAGAGTTGAACTAAGTTGACGATGTTTCTAAGTGAAACATGATAAATAACTTAGACTTATTATATGGCAGAGTAGAACTTTTACTTTCATATAATAGAGTTGAACTAAGTTGGCAATGTTTCTAAGCTTAAACATGACAAATAACTTAGACTTATTATATGGCAGAGTAGAACTTTTACTTGCATATAATAGAGTTGAACTAAGTTGGGATAAACTGGACTTGTCATATTGGTAGAATCAAACTCAGATTGGAACTAAGTACATATCAGTCAGATTAACAAAGAGGCCGAGGTTGGTTACCTCGGCCAGTCTTTGTTTGAACTTGACCTCTGCAACAAGGTCAAAGCCCTAGGCTTAAATGAGAACCCAAGTGGAACTTAGGTTCACATTAGGAGGCAGCGGGCTGGAAAATGATGCTTAACACTTTTTGAAATTTGAGAAAAACTTACAAGTTGAAGTTAAACTGAGGTCATGTTTAACACTTGTTGAAATTTAAGAAAAATTTACAAGTTGAAGTTAAACCGAGGTCATGGTTAAACACTTGTTGAAATTTTTTAGAAAAATTTATAAGTTAAGCCAAGGTTGTAAAAAAGTACTTGCATACTTGCCGAGATGAAAGCGTTGGTTTGTTTAAAGAAAGTGTGAGAAGACATCTCGGCGATCCTCTCAATCGCGAGCTCGGCGTCAATTTCTTGAAGAGTTTGGTCGAGGCTCTTGTCGGCAATAGGTGCGTCCGATATTACCTTCTCAGGAGGAGCGTCTTTTGAGACATCACCTTCCTCATCCTGAGTCAAGTCCAAGACTTGCTCATTAAGAGTAGGGGATTTGGCCCCAGTAGTTTCCTTCGTCTTCTTGACCAAAGCTTCCTCCTCAGACTCAAAATCGTCTTCGGATTGGCTTAGAGTAGAGAGGAATGGCAAGGGGAGGTCGCCGGCATTCTTGAGGGGGAAGTCCTCGGGGACATCTAGCTTTTTGAGGGCAACCATCCAACCAAGGGTAAAACCCTTGTTGCATGCCTGCCTCACTTGCTTCTTGTAGGCCTCTTTGACGTCGACCGCCCCCTCGGCGTACGCCTTTTCATCAGCAGCCTTGATCTCGGCCTCTTTGGTGGCCAAGGCATCTTAAAGCTCCTTTTGGGCCTCAACCATCTTTTCTTCGGCTTCTTTTTCTTTGACCATAAGGACCTTGGCAATGGCCTCGGCAGCATCAGCCTTTTCCTTGGCCTGATCCTTAGCTCTAATGGTCGCCTACCGTCTAATAAAGTTTTCATCTTGGCCTCAGTCTTCTTGATGGTCTTTTGCAAACCAGAGACCTCCCTAATCTTGTCGGCCAAATCCTTCCTCATTTCAAAAGCCTGCATTGAGAAGGAGTGGGTGTGCTGGATCGCCTGAAAGAAAATGAACAAAACAAAAGTTAGTAGAAGTTCTAAAAGTATGGAAGAATAGAGAAAGAAAGATACCAAGTGTAAGGAACTTACTTGAACGGAATACTGAAGCATCAAAGCGAAGTTTTCATACTCGTTCATCTCGGCGTTACGATCGAGATCTTTAGAAAGGAGAAAGGCTGTTGTAAGGACAACGCCGACGTTAGTATCGACGGCGCTGTCGTTTACTCTGACCGGCTTGTCCTCCATTATGATTGGGGAAGCCCAGGGGGAGTCAAACTTCAAAGAACCCGCAGCTGTCGCCGACTCTGACCTTGGCCTCTTAGACCGAGTTGATTGAGATGGTTCGGCCTCGGCGGGCCTCTTCTTGGGGACGGAGGCAGTTTTCCTGCTCTCGGCCAATTTCGAAATTGGCAAGGTGTCCTTAGTGTCAATCTGATTCACCGTTGCCTTAGGCTGGGCCTTCTTCATTCTTTTAGGTTTTCGCTTTGGTTGAGGCCGAATTGTCTTTGGTTGAGTATGTGATGTCGTGATATTGGCCAGAGATCTTCGCGAATCGCTTTCTTGACCCATCTCGGCAGAATTACGCTTTACGCCGACGTCGGGATGGAGGGATTAGCCGGAGCCGAGGTAGATGGTCGCTTTGGATCCAAGTTGAGCCTTGATTTGGCTGAGATGATGAAGTCACTGGTGGATTTGTGGCGGAAGGAGGAGACTTGCTTTTCTGCTTCCTTGGGACGTCGGGAAGCACCGACTTGTAGGTCGGGATGAAGTTGAGCAGTAAAGGAGCTCTCCGCTAGGATCGGTAGATCCAAAGAATTTTTAAGATCCTTGCTGGGGAAGAAGGACTTACGGAAGTCTTTTGGTGGTTGTGGTAGAGATGCAAGAAAAACAGACGTTAGAACATATAGAAAGAACAAAGAATTAAAAGACTTGGATAAAATACAACACTTGGCTCTTACCATTACCCTTTACGAATACTGTTCGGCTGAGAGGGTAGAGGTGAAGGTCGTCATCTGGAGTTGCCCGAGACAATGAAGTAATCATCCCCGGCTCCCTTGTTGGAGTTTGGGAGGTCGGCAACAAGTTTGTACTCGGTGGACCTCGGTTTGAGGTAGTAGATATAGCCTTTTTCTAACTTGAGGCCACACATGATGTAGCAATATTGAATGTCGGCCAAGGTTACCCTAGCTTTTTCTTGGTGTGCTAAGGCAATTATACCATTGATAACTCAGTAAGAGTTAATGGCCAGCTGCATCTGGTTTAATTTGTAATAATGGAGGACTTCTAGGAAAAGGATGTCTAGTGGAAGCCAAAGTCCACACTCAATAAAGGCGACGACTAGGAAGGCATGGAGTCGACTGTGGGCATAATGGAGTCGTCCTCCCCAGCCAACCTAAGATGAACGTCGGCTGGGATGGAAAATTCCTGCCTAAAGTATTCTAACCTGGTTGGGACGTCTACCTTATGCTTCCACATACCCATGATGTTGGCTTGGGGAAGGGTGTAGGATTTTAGAAAGAAGTGTTTTTGAAAAGGTTTTGAAGGACCTCGGCTAAAACCTAAATAGGTGCTAGGGTAAAAATTTGTGGGGATCTAAGGGGAATTCGTTTTAGTTTTTCCTAAAATTCATAGGTTCTACAAATAAGTCCCAAACCTAGATCTATGGAAACAAAGGTTGAATGCACAACGAAAAGACACAAAAAACAGAAAACAAAGAACGTGTTTCAGCATCGAGAATGGTGATGAAACCATCAAGAAACACAAGACAAAAGTTTGCACAGGTATGTAAGGCCAAGAACAGTGGCAAAAATCAACAAATGTGTGAGCAATGTGTATATATTTTAGAGCGGATTAAGCAAAACGGAACCATGGAACAAATATACTCAATACGTGGGTCAAAATTACAAACACAAATGAAGATCTAAGAACATGAATACAATCACAGTGGCGATATACAAACGTAACAATATAAAGTGAAACAAGAAATTGAATCAAAGAAAGGAACAGTGACTCACCGAAGAGAAATGAAGCCGAAGTAAAGTTCGCTAGGATCAGACGGTGGTCGAAAGCAAGGAAATGCAGTAGAAGCCTCGCCGGAGGGGAGAGTGAGACTGGTTGCAGAAAAAACTTGACGGAAGCAACAATGGGGAAATTGAGAAGGTAAGAGAGAGAGAGAGTTTGAACAAAGAAGATGATGTGAAGTGAAAAGATGAAGAGATAGGGAACAAGTTTTGTCAAAAATGCGAAGAGGCGGCAAAATGCAATTGATGTTCCTAGAACGACGTATTTGTCAGACGGTGCACGCAGGCGTGAGGCGACTTAATGGCGCGTATCAGACACGGTCCAGTGGGGAACAGACGTGTGGTAGAAACGGTTGAAATATTGTGCGTAACAGCTCATGCGCGTAATAAAACTCTTGGAGTTCTTGATCTAATGAAGCAATGACCTCGGCTGGTAGGAATATCTCGGCTAAATAACTTGAACAAACTAGGTTATTGGCTCTAAGGCCTTGATGAGACAGAATACAGGACTTGGTCGTGTGAAGCCAACGAATTATGACCTCGGTAATGAAGGATAGAGCCAGCTTAGTCGACGTGCTAGACGGTTTGCAAACATAGATTCCATCACCTCAGGATGCCGAGGTAATAGAACCTAGGGGACAGTTGTGGGGACATATTTTTCGAGTACCAACATGTGGCCAAGGTGACGTCAAAGTGTCAGCCGAGGTGCCACGTGTCCTGCTCATGACGCCGAGGTGATCTCGGATAGTCCGAGGTTATCTCTGAAGATATCGAAATTCGGGATAAGCAGATAAGGGACAAGAGTTCTAAAATGAGAAAAGACTACAGTTTGGATAAAGATAAGACTCTTAGAGAGTCTTACCCCAATCTTACTGGGAGTCCAAGATTAGCAGTAATTAGAGTCCATTGGGACTAGGTTTGTGTTGGCTATGAAAGATAGGCACCCTCATGGGTCTAAGGTACGTTTTTTGTATTCTGAATAGTGAGTTAAGCAATTTTGCTATCTTTGAGAGATAACTGACTTGATCATCAGAGTGCTCCCGGATGGACGAACCACCATCGGAAACTCTTCTTTTTGTTGATAGGTCGTTCGGGCTTAATCTATTCTGTCAGTGCTCTCCAGTTGAATACTAGTTTGGCAGTGTGGTCAGAAATTCACTCACACATTAGCTATGCTGCTATACAACAATAAAATTATTAGAATTATTAATTGAAATATATTTTTAATGTCATTAAAAATTATTAATTGACTTAATGAATTTCATTTATGAGAAAATCACTCAAAAATCCTATTTATAATACTGGTATCCCATTAAGTCATGTTTCATTCTTTTTAACCAATAGCCTTCTATTTGCA